>JAECWL010000174.1:9340000-10590000 GCA_018150545.1 Drosophila ercepeae
AGCTTCTTCACCCGCCAGCTGCCAGTGATCTCCTGCTCCTTCCTACCCCTGGCCCATAGACTCCTCTGGAACCAGTCCTCGAACTGAATCCCGTTCAAAGGATGTCCCGCCTTCAAGAAGGGGGCGTGTAACTGAGTAAAGTAAAGGGGCGATCGAAGAAGGAGAGTCTCCTCGCCACCCAAGGTGGCCACATCGCTTAAGTTGATTCCCTTGATGGGGGCCATGGCTTCCAGAGATCGAGTCACATTTATTCCGGACAGAAAGAGCGGTGTCTCCACATGCTGGGGCTTCAGAGGATTGGTCTGGAGGGGAAGGAATATAAGAATTTATAGAGAATCCTTCAGGAGAAGAGAAATCCTTACCATCAGAGTATTGGCATAATCCTCTGAGAGATTCCGTCCATTCACGGAACCTTGAACACTCAGCTGTCCATCCAGGAAGACTTCTTCAGCATTCAGCGGTTCGGTAAGTTTCTGTTCCGTGTAAAGGGTCACCACCTGGGAGAGATCCAAGTCGTTCAAATGCTCTACCTCCAAGTGGTTTCCATCCAGAGATCCTTGGGAGAAAGTTACTGGAAAGGGGAAATGGATTAAGCTTGTGATTGGAATTGATTCTCATCCGAAAGGACTTACCCTCCGGTGCCTGCCAGTCGCGATCCACTCGGATGGTGTCCAGAAGCCACTCCGTCACGTTGCATCCATTCAGGAGCTGTTTGTCGAGGACCAGACGCTCCGCTGCCAAGAAATCCATTTGTACAGGAGCCTCAAAGACAAGAGGCGTCTCCACAGTGGCTTCTTCCTTATCCTCATCCACAAAGATGAGCTGGGACAGGAGCTGCTCCACATCCAAGTCGTTTAGTTTCCCCACAAAGCCTCCATCCTCGATGCGAACGCGTCCCGTGAAGGTCTTGTGGCCCTGGAGCTGAATCCTGGGCTGTTGCTTAAAGACCAGCTGCCCGAAGAGCTCCTCCAGGGGCTCTCGACTGAGGTTGCCAAGGTGCCCCATCACCGTTAGCCGATCGAGGTCCAAATTTCCGGGTAATTGCACGACTCCCCTCTGGACGAAGTTCTGCCCAACGGGATCCCACCGAAGAAGCCTCTCCAGCTCGTTGAAGGAATCGTTTCGATCTCCCTGAAGCCGCAGACTCTCCACGAAGAGACGTCCCTGTAGTTGGACGTTGCCGGTGAAGGTCAGTGGCTTCTGTTCCCGGGTGGCCAGTTTCTCGAAGGGAACGCCGTTCAACGCAGCCACCTGGAGGTTATCGGCTTGAATGGGAGCTCGGAAACTCTTGGTTCCCTCGATAAGGACTTTCTCCTCGTTGTTCTCAGGCCGAAAGACTATATCCTGGAGCAGCTCCGGCAGCAATCGATCATTGAAGCTGCCCAGAATGTCTAGGTTTCCTTGCAGATCCGGAGCTTGTTTGAGAGTCCAGCGAGTGCGTAGATCATTGGGCCGGTCCAGCCACACGACCTGGCGTTGGAGTTCCGCCCAATCCTGGCCATTGAGAGTGTCCTCCACCATCACAGATCCCCCGGTGACAGCCATTCGATCCACCTGCAGTTTCCCCTGAAGGATCAGTAGCGGCAGATCGTCCAGTTGCTGGAGAAAGTCCAGCAGAAGATCGGCTCTGATGCCTTGCAGCTCCTTGGCTTGAACGCCCTGAGGAAGCAGCAGCTCCTGGACATGAACGTCGCCCGACCAGGTGCGGGGTTCCTCTTTCAGAAGACCCTCGAGATCCTTGCCATTTAGATGTCCTGACCCGGTTACATCCCTGTTAACCTGAGCCTGCTCCGCCACCAGGTTGGTGAAGTTTCCTGATTCCAGGTGAAGCGACTCGTGGAGCAACTGGTAGCCACTGGACAAGGGCACCTGGTTGAGGGACTGAGTCACGTGGAGCTCAGCCAACTCTGGAGGAGTTTCGAAGCGGAGTCGGGTCTGGGAGCTGTAGGTCTGCGGATAACTAATCCCATCCAAACGGATACTCTCCGCCAGGAGCTTCTCCACATCAACCCCGTCATAGGTGGAGCCCTTGGGCTGGTCCAACTGATGGAAGTAGACATAGCCGTAGATCTGTGTGAGATTGGGCAGGATCTGGGTCGTGTGTTTGGTCACAAAGTCCTCCAGAGGCAGGCCACTAAGCCGGTTATCCAGGACATGCGAGTCCACAGGAAGAACTAGTTGATCCACTCGTTTGACACCATCCACCTGGATCTCCTCATTGGGATCCAAAGGACGCTGGACGAGATCCCCCAGCAGCGAGTCGAAGGTATCGTTTTCCAGTTTGCCGAGCAAACGCAGGGATCCTTCGACCAAGAGCTGCTCAAAGTGGCAGTCGGCTTGGATGATCTGGGATTCCAATAGGGTAGGATTGAGAGGAGCCTCCTCAAACTGGCGACCCTGCGCGGTGCCATGGAGCTTTCGGAGAAAGATGGACTAAAGTTTGATACAAGAAAGGATTCAAAACTTACCTCCAACTCCTCAGCTACTTCCAGTTGCGAGAAGGTAACCCAACCAGGCCAGTCCTGGGCATCACTCAGAGTAATGGCATCCAAAGGATCTAAGCCATTGATGTTTCCCGAAGTGTCCACGACATTGGTAGCTAAAAAAAAGTACAAAAAATTATCCTTAATCCAATCAGGATTATGTTTCTATAGAGAATACGTACATAGTGTTTGGGTAAACTCTTTGGGCGCCTGGACCACGCTGGTTTCATTCCCCTGGGACCAAAGGTAATCGCCGGGGAAGCTCAATCCATTCAGGCTGGACACCTGCAGGGAATCCTCAAATATGACAGGCTAAAAAACAAAAATGAATAATATATTTAAACAAAAATAAGGAAACCAAAAACTTACTCCCTCCACTTGAAGGTTATTCAGTTTTAAAGGCTCATGTCTCCAGACCAAGTCCTGGAGCAACTGTTTCCAAAGCAAACCATTGATCGAAGTGAACTCCAAATCCCCAGAAAGCTTTAAGGTTTCGTGAGTTTCGTTTCCAAGAGCCAGAGCAGGTTCCTCCTCCCCGGCAGCCTCCAGGACCTCAAGTCTTTGGACATTCAATCTCCCCTCCGCTGGCAATATCAAGGAGGAGTTTTGAATAAACATTGGCATGTGGTTCAGTTGGTCCACCACCAGGTCCTCGGCCTCAATGGCATCCACTTCCAAGTCCTGGTAATGAAAATCATACACAGAGTCCACCTGCCTCTTGGATCGCCGCTGAGGAGACAAGTCCTCCTCCAGCTGGCGGATCTGCTGGAGCAGCTCGTTCAGATCCAGCATAGCATCTGCTCCCGTCCAGGGAACGTCATTTACCAGGAGCTCCTCGATGGAACCGCCACCGCTGATCACGAGATTTGCGGTAATCTCGTCGTAAACCAACTGATCCTCCACATCGAGCTGCTCAGCCAGGAGAAGCAGCTTGTCCTGTTCAGCCACCCACTCCTGCATGAACTGGTGGATCTCCTGGAGGTCCTGGCTCTCCGAGTTTCTGGCCAGCAGCTGGGTTTCCAGGCGAAAGAGGCTCGAGGGGCTTTGCTTTCTGGGCACTAGAACCAGAGGCGGTTGGTCCAGTTGCCGGAGGAGAGCAGCTCCCTGAATGCCCGTATCCTGGACCTGATCCAGCATGCAATTGGCGCCATAGGTGGCACCACACGGCGGTGGCAGACCCGCCTCGAAAGCCTCCCCATTCCAAACTAGAACCTCCAACACTAGAAGGGAGTGTGGTTCGAAGAAAACTCGGTGCTGGACAAGCAGGAGCAGATCATCCCGGTAGCTGCGCACGGGAACGGGAAGAAAGCTCTCCACGAAACCAAAATTCTGGCCAAGAATGGTGCGAGGAACTAGCTGGCCCTGGAGGTAGACCAGGACACGTGGCTTCTGGCCACCCAAAGCCAGGTAACTGCGTCCACCCATCTGGAAAGCCGTAATTCCCGTAACCTGGGGAGAATCGACGCGCTGACGCAGCTCCCCACCCGATCCCCTCCAGGCGTAGATCAGAGTCTCATTGGCTTGACCCACGGCCAGGAGGAGCTCCCTTCCCGCATCCAAGACAGCCAAGTCCGAGATGACATCCGAAAGTTGCAACCGCTGAGCAATCCAGAACTCCTTCGTTTCCAGGTCGTAGGCATAGATGCTGAGGATTTGGCCACCCACCAGGGCCAGGTAGTCCCTGCCATCCAGGTGGAAGGAACTCATTTTGGTCACCTCCGCACCCAAGGGCCACTGCCAGAGGGGGAGAAGCCCCTGACCAGGCTCCACAAGCAGCCAGATAAGTTGGTCCTGACAGCCTATAACCAGTATTCCCTCCTGGATGTGCTTTTCCGTACTCCAGCGCTCTACACCCAGCAGGGAGGTCACGTTTACGGGAAACCCATAGCTCTGGAGGAGCCCAAAGTCCCTGGAGAGGACCAGGAAACCAGAACCCATCTGCAATCCGATGAGGTAAGCACTTCCGTTCGTCTGCAAAGTCACCCAGCGATCCACGTTGGAGGGCAACGAGGCGTTGAGCATCTCCTCGATCCTGGACAGGATTAGCATGTCCCTGGTGCGGCGCTTGGACAGCTCCAGGCGCTGTAGTTGCTCCAGATCGATGTCCGATTGGGAGTTGGCTTCCACAACATTTGGCTGAAGATTCTCGTTCTCGGCAGCTGCTCCTAGGACCTCCTGCCGGGTAGCCTGAGACTGGCTCTTGTCCTTGAGCTCCGCCTGTAGCTGTATCACTTCCTGGGTCTGTCCTTGGTGCTGGACAGCCTGCTGGATTTCGTGGCGCATGGCCGCGGCGCTTCTCAAGGAGGCATCGTTAACCACCACTTGAGATGTCCTGGGAAGAGGCGGTCCGCCTTCATGCTGGGTCCATGAAGGTGCCACCACCACACCCTCCTGGGAGGAAATAGTAAAACATTTACTAGAAAATCGAAAATATACGAAATAACCCACTGGCGCTTCATCGTTTTCCTCCAAAGCTTTATTAAGTTCGCTTCGCAGCTTGGCTATCTCCGCCCTCTGGGATGCGGAGGGACCCTGGGAGATGCCACTGACCACCAGTCCTGCCCAAAGCAGGAGCTTCAGGGTCAGCATTTTACAAAAAAACCGAAAAACAACTCACAAAAAACAAGAAATAACACGTGAGACTTAAGCTTTTAAACGAATTACCGTTGTTTTTATCGTTGCCAGATCAAAGAAAAAAGCTTTAAGCAAATTGAAGAGATTTATATCTTTATTTTATTCTTTTTTAGCAAAACCAAGCAGAAACCTAAATAATATCGAAATTAAATAGTAAATACCTGAAAATTGGCAGTAAGTTTAATCTTTTAAATATTAGATTACTTTTAAGTTTAGACGCTTAGGAGTTTGAAAGTTTTAAAGATTAGGGTTTAGAAGATAATTTTTCAGTTTCTAAGACTAAGTCTCTTTCTGCAACATAAGAACAACCCCATATTCCCCTATTTAATAAAAAATTTACCATCCCTTGAATTCCTGGCTCAATTGATTATTTATGACCGAATTGCATGTCAAGAATGCATTAGGAAGCTACTCTCCCAAATGACATTATTATTAAGTGGAGACTGATCAATTTCAGTCCTGGATGGGCAAAATAAACAACTAAATGAATATGTATACTCAAAAAGGATAAAGTTAATGTTATAAAAGGTGGAGGCAATAACAAAATTTTGAATCGCGCGCCACTTATCGGTGCTGCCAATAAACAAAAATTTTAAAGATGTTTTAGAAAAGAGTAATGTTTTTCTAAAAATATATATAGATATTTAAAAAATAAGCATTTAAATCTTATGTATTATAATACAGATGTATCCTTTTATATATTTCTATCGAAAATCGAAATGAACGATAAGAAAACTATCGATGTTTGTCCATCGCTAAGGAGAGGAGAGAGAGCAAACCGTTTAAAAGACTTACCCTATCAAACAAGTTTTTTTTCGAAAAATAGCCTTTGCCAAGTGAACATGCTGCCGGTTTTTCGAATAATAAAGCGGACTTTTTAAAAAACCCCGTCGTTATCGTCGGAAAAGTGCAAGTCCTGGCGAGGATTGGAGAATCGCTCTCCCAAAAAATGCGAAGGCGCGTCTACCACCTCCAATAACTGTTTTTTTTTTACCGCCCTCGCCCGCTTCGGGTTGCCTTGCAAGTGTTAAAAGATCAAAACAATGGATAAATAATACAAAACTCGATTAAAGGATAACCGAGGGTTAATAAAAGAAGTGTTTTTTGTGAATACAGACCCCAGTTTTTATTTAAATCGCGAGAAAGCTAAAGAAAGGACACGGGTCCTTAAACCTAAAAGTGCAATAACAAAACAAATTGGCAAATAGTTTAACTTAAAACTAAAATAAGTGATTTATTTTGCAAGAAACATCAACATCCACATATTGTCAAGAAGCGGACAGCAAAAGGGAGAGCCAAAAAGTGAGTCCTGCAGGATAACGGTAGTTGCACCCCTGAAATAGTTGTTTGTTTTGTATTTTTGTTGTTGTTGTTTGTGTGCTGTGTTTGTAGCTGTTTTTTTTTTGGTTTTTTGGCCATTCACTTTTTTGGGCGTGTGCCAAAAAATCTCCAACACCCGGTTAAAGGCGAGTCCTGCCAGGACGAAGAGAGAACGAGAGTCTCAGCATGGAGCAGGGGGGGAGGAGAGAGTGTATTTCCAAGGGGGATGCATTTTTCACCGTTCACCGTTAATCGCAGTGTTGTTTTTGTTGTGCAATTATTGATACCCTCAGATTGTGCTTCTTCTTATCACTGTTATCGCTGCAGCTCCTGTTTATCATCTTCCATCTCTTTCCGTTGCGTTGAAAAATCAATAAAACCTCCCGAGTGCGTGGTGCGTGTATGTCTCTGTGTGTGCGTGTGTGGGTTTGCAGCAGCCGGCAGCAACAGCAGACTCTCTTTTATAGACGCTCCACTCTCTCTCACGCGATTGCCAATTCTGCAGGAGCCAGGGGGGTGGGGGTGGGGGATAAAGCTCCAAAAAATATTTGCGTGAGCGAGAAAAAAGGTTCTCAGCGTAGATAATCTCGCGTGTTTAATTAGTTTAAAACGCGCTAATGAAACGCTGCTAATGATAAGGTTTTAGGTTTTAAGTTTTTTTTTCTAGATATTTCAACCACCCCCTTAATCCACCACTCCCCGAAATTGGCCAAAACATCACTCCAAAACCCAGAGGATGCTGTGCGGGGGGGAGAGACAGAGATGGCTATTGCATAACTCTGGATTCTTAATCTTTTTATGGCTTTTTGCTGTTTTTGTTTTGCTTTGGTTCTTCGTTCCGCTTGACTTGATTCCTTTTCTTGCATTTTTTTGACAATGATTCACGTTTGTCATAAGCGTGACTCACGGCCATGACCCTTGCCTCGTACCCACCGCCCACTACTCCCCCCTTTACTTTTTGTTTTAAGTGCGTCCTTGAGATAAAAATCTCTCGAGTGGGGCGTCAGAAAAGGACGAAGCATGGAGAGGGAGATGGGGAGTTTTTTGTTTTTGAGGAGCCTTGGCGCCTATGCCGTCACTGTGGGGCGTGGCTGGTGATGAGGACTCGGGCGATGAGCTCACAGGGCAACCAACTTTGAAGCTTCCCGGGAGACTCTAAAGTCGAAAGCGGAGGCGGAAACGGAGGCGTAGGAAGAAACGAGGAGTGGAAGCAGAAGCCGCAGAAGACTTGACATTGAACTCGTTCTTCGGAAGAAGAATTGGGGACAACTCTTCACTCCTTAGAGATAGTCTTGGTGGAGTCTTGAGAGGATTATTCCTTCCACCACCTGGAGATTGTCCGCCCACCCACAAAAAAAATAAGAAAAGGAAACCCCAACAAAAGACCTCAGAATCAGCTTCGGATCCAGATCCAGATCCAGATCGAGGAGAGGAGGAGGAGAAGAAGAACAACAAAAACAACGAAAAAAAATGGAACCAGAAGTCGCTGCCCTTTTTGGGGGCTGCGCCTGCGCATAAAATTCCGCGTCCTTTCCTGTTTCTTTCTGCTTTTTTTTGTAGTTTTTTTGTTGATTTTTTGCTTTTTTTCTGCCAAAGGCGGCGCGTGCGTCACGTTACGCTCTGCTGGGGGCGTGGTGCAAGTCCAACTCCAAGCAAAAAGCAAAAAAACAAACGATTTTATTTATTAAATTGCGATTTTTTAGGTGCCTGGTTTATGGGTTTGTTGACAACAAACAAAAAATTGCAATTCCCAGCGAAGATTCCCGCGAATCCAGAACTCGGAAATCGGAGGAGGCTTCAGCCGCGAATGGCACTGAAAGAAAATCTTGAATGTAAATATTTATAAAGGGAATTGGAAGAAGAAATTAGAACCCAGTCTTGGCTCTGTTTTTTATGGAATTTTTGCCCCCCTCCAGCTGCTGACTTTGCCAAAAAAGTGAGAACTCTGAGAATAGAAAGATCTGAGATAAATAATTGCGATCTTTGGAACCGTTTTGTTATGGTTTCTCTTTTATGTTTTTTTGGGATTCTTTCAGAGCTTTTGTTCCGCTTTTGGGTGCTGGGTTCTAAGTTCTTTGGGTTCTTTTGGATTCTTCCAAACATCGAACCAAATTAGCATTAATGGAGCTACCGCGGAGACCAATTAAACCCAAACTCTGCCTAACGGTGGTCCCCAAACGCTCCTCCAGCTCCGCGGCTTCTCAATTCATAAAGTTTATTGCTCCAAATCGGCAAAATCTGCGATAAAAAGAGACAATTGATGGGGGCTCTACATGGGATTGCTTAGAATTAAGATACATGCTCGCAGATGTTTTAGATTTATTGATATTTATGCAAATTTCGCGACCCTAGAACCCTTTAGAGTTGAAAAATGTCAAGTTTTCCTGCTTTTCGCTTCGCAAAAAAACTGCCTTAGGGTGAAGCCCTATGACGACCGACTAGCCCAGACACCCAGACAGTCAGTCTGCGGGAAAGCAGATACAGATACAGGCATGCAAATCCACACACAGATACTCTATACTCTCTCATACCGACCCCTCACAGATACTCGACTTCAGAGACGACAATTTGATGCTGCTTTTTGTCTCAATTAATTTGATGATTTTTTCAATTGAAAAATAGACAAAACAGATTTTATTAATGGCGCACTTTTCTCGCTTTTGTGCGGTTTTTGCGGTATCTAAAAGATACTTTACCGTATAATATATCTATAAGATACTTTATTCATAAATCAAACAACAAATTAAGAAATTAAGAAACAAAAATTAACATTTTTTCTGGGTCGTTGAAAGATTTGTCACAAATTTTAGAGTTATTTTTAGATAAAAAGAAAACTTTGGATGATATATGGAAGCAGAAAATGTTACTGCCACCAAAAGTGGCACAAAAGTGGAGAGGCATTTAAAGTGCAATCGATACGAATTCCCATTTCCATTTCCAACTTCCACTTCCATCTCGAGTGGCAGAAGGCAGAAGCAGGAAGCGAACCAAAAATATAAATCCCAGCCATATGTGGGTTGTGGCAGGGAACGCGCGTCACTGGATGTTGCAGGGTCTCCTTTTAAGAGGGGCAAGCAAGATTCTCGTTGTTCTCGTTCTTGTTTCTCGTTCGCAGTCCCTTCTCCTCTTCTGCAGAGACTCCCGAGACTTCCAGCGACTCCTTCTGAGACAGAACATTGCCCATTAAATTATTGCCACGATCTATTAGCAGCCGAGGAGGGCTTGTGGCATGGCCGGGGCAAGCATGCAGCAACTAAAAATAGCCTAGAATTCCATTTCCCCATATGTTTTGGAGAAGAGAATCTCGATCGGCGTCTGGCGTTGAAAGGCCAAGCGCCAGGAAACAATACAGAAAATTAAATAATAAACAAAAATAAACAAGAAAAAACAAGAATAAACAAGAATTTCGGATCGATTTCGGATCAATTTCGAAGCTATATCCTCATCAATCGTGAGATTGATCTCTTTTGATTGATTGAAAGGGAAACCTTGACATGCAAATTGATGCAAAGAAAGATTGATGGGAATTATTATTTATGAATTATAATAAAAAGTATCTCAAAACGAGGAGTTTACTGCTGTTTTTTCTGCATTTTCCGCTGTTTTTCTGCATTTTTTCTTGCAAACTTTATCGGATTTTGCAAATATTTTTGTTTATTTTGGCAAAAAGATATAGGACAGGGAGGGCTTGTATCTAATCTAATCGCGAGGCAAATGTTTGAGCTTCCAACGAGGCGAGAGATGTCGCTTTTTTGCGTTGCTGCATTTGCAGCTTTTGGCTTTAAGGCCGCAGGACATGTGGGTGGAGTGCCACACCCTCTGTCATTGACACCAACGCCAGGACCAGCTCCTCCACAGCTTCAAACTCCATGCAAGCAAGCCCAATGACCTTTCCACACGGGGTTGAAGCATTTGCTGCATTTTATCTTCAAGGGGAATGTTAGGGGAAATCGGAGTGGCGTGCGGGGTGCTGCAGTACCAGGGGTGTTGCTGAAGTAGCGGGGGTGGTGTTGCCGGGAGGGATGCATCTGGCCAGATGCGGGTCGTCCAGGGTCAATGTCTGTGCATTGGAAAGACATCAAGCAAATGTTTTGACAACTTTACAAGCAAACAGACAGTAGTAAGTCGATAAAAGGGATTTAAAAATAGGAATACGAGAAATAAAAGAGATAAATAATTGAAAATATTTAAAATAAGAACTAGAAATAATGAAAAAAGTTCTTCATATCCAATACACACTGTAAACCTTCTTTAATTTTTGAGCATCCTATAGAGGGAGGGCGTGAGATGAGAAAAAAAATGCCAGACATATGGATTGACGATTATATTTTTGGGGTAGGCTGGCACCCAAGACTCACATTCTCCTCCTCCATTCAATCCCCCTCCCTGGTAGAACCCTCGTTTTCTAATAACAAACTACGACCCTGTGTTTTTTTTCCAATTCTTGGCTTCAATTGAATCGCCACTGATTGAACTAGATGTTTCGCTATTTGCTGCCAGAGTTTGTGTAGCTTTTATAGTTTTTTTGTCATGAGAGGCCTTTTGTTTGGGTTTTTTTGGATACCCCGCACTTTCTTTCCGCGGGGCAGACCTCGAACCAGAGGCAGATCGTCACCAGACTCGAAGCCAAAACGATTGAGAGACTCGAGTGGATGGCTCTTAGCTCTTGGCTCTCAGAAAGATGAACAGATAAGTGGCAACAAAGTGGAGGCCAAGTGGATGGGTTTTTGGCCAAAGACTAATAGCGTTCTTTTTCTCTCTTCCACAGCTCGAAGCGAGACGAACCTCCAGCTGGAAGCTCCCTCATCCTCAACCAAGTTAACAATCGAAACTGCCAATGAAGGACTCATAACTCATCGCATCGCAACGAACGACGAACGAAGGTAAGTCGAGCTGTCTAGAACATGAAAATTTATTAACAATCAACTAAGGAGGGGGAGGGAGAAAGCCGATGAGGCATGCAACAAAACAGGGAGTCAAAGGAAGGAAACACAGGAGGTGTCCTGGTGGCACATTCAAATCGGAATAAAAGGGTGAACAATATGCGAATGGTTGCAAATTTTTGGTTCCTGATGATTTGCTGATTCCTGCTTTTGTGATTTTAAGGGGTTGCCTCTAGAAGGGGGAGACTCCAAAAGGGGTGGCTACAAAAGGGGGGACTCCATGAGGGGGGTTTCCCTCCTAAGCAGTATCCAAAGCAAGCAGTGTAGAGAAAACAAAAGTTTGGGAAGAACTGCTTACTTTAAAGGCGCCTAAAAGCGGGGAATACCTTTTTTTTAGACTTCATTTTAGCAAAACAATAAAGGTTTTATTTAATTTATAACCATTTTTTTTGTATTTGATTACTTAAATATATATTTTTAACTTTAAATAGGAATATAGGAACTTTTTGAAGAACCCTTGACAGAAACCCTTGATTTTCCGCTTGCGTAGGATGCGAAGGAGATTCTTCTGTCTGTCTAGCAACCCTTGTCGGTCTTGCCTGTCTTCCAGGCTTCCCTGTCTTCCCTGTCCTTCCAGGCTTCCCTGTCTCCTCCGCATCCTAACCGCTTACCAAGCAGGAACAGCGGAAAGCATAGGTGGAGAAGGACGAGTGAGCAGAGAAAGCCTGCAAGCCTGAAAGCTCTCCAGTGAAGCTGATGAAGTGTCTGCCTGTCTTACGCCTTTCTCTGTATTCTTTACTCCTTTCTTTCCTCCTTTCTTTAACCCTGTGTTACCCCGTTCTTTCCTCCTGTCTTACCCCTTTCTTTCGCTGCTTTCGTACCCCTTTCTTTCGCTGCTTTCTTACCCCCTTTCTCTGCTTTCTTTAACTGTCTCCTTGCGTTTCAAGTTCGCATTTTGTTTGGATTTTTCGCACCCCTAAAAGCAGGCTTTAAATATTTCCGCTGGCTTCTTCTCCCCCACGATTATGCCATAATTTCTTTAGTTTTTTCCCACTCTACGAGAACGGGGGCGAGGACAGGGGCCAGCCCCCACTTTAATCGATTGATTAGCATCTGCATACTAATAGATACTAATTTCGGAGCCAAAGACATTATCTTAAATGCTGATCAGCGATGGAATCCGTGAATCTGTGAATCTTCGAATCCGTGGGCTTTTTTTTGGATATTGTTTTAGCGAAAGTTCTGCTTAAAAGGTTAGTTAATGTTTTGGTTTTAATAGAAAATAAAGAATTCCCATTATGGTTTGCTCTGGTTTGCTCTGGCTCGGATAAATATCATAATTTATGGGGCACTTCTTTTTGTGTTTGGAAATTTATGAGAACATGTTTTTTGTGGCTACCAAAGCAACAAAAAAAGAGGATCTCGGGAATCGCAATCTCTGTGTCGCAATCGCAATTGGCGCAAAACAACGCACTGCACCGCAAATGCCGCAAAGTTCATCGGAGGCGACACACAAAAGCGACTCTTGCCACACATTCGCTTGTTAGCTTAACCATTTTTTATCGTCGTTTTGCGTAACCCGTTCCTGCTCCTGACAGTCTCTGTTTGTCCCGAAAAAAAAACACGTTCTTGTTGCTCCCGTCGCTTGTTGCCAAAGATGCAACTTTGCCGAAATGCTGCTGCAACAGAAGCAGCAGCAGCAGCATTATGTGGCGGGAGGAGGAGAAGACAACCGCAAGCCAAACAACCGTTCAACGTGCTCGTGGCCGCCGGTACAGGTCGGAAATGTGTCAACAATGAACTGGACATGGAACTGGACATGGAACTGGACAGGGTACTGGACAGGGTACTGGACGGGGTACTGGATCCCGAGAAGATTGTTTAACATTTTCTTCACAAAGAGTACTTTATTTTGTCTCCGATAAAGGCACGCCCCCGCTTCTATATCGCAGCAGAGCCTACCCAAGGTTTATAAATATTTTGTTCATAAATATTTAAAGCAAATATTTCATTGTCTGGCATTTGGCGGCAATCAAGGCTTTGCTGACTTGCTGACTGGCTGGCTTTTAATTAGAAGCGGGATTTAAATGAGTTTATGAGGAAGGAAGAGAGACCCAGAGGCAGGATCGTGGGTGTTTCTCCAACGGCTTAATTGCAATCATCTGGGATTAGGCCTCTTGGTGTTGTGACTTGGAACTTGGAACTCGGAGACTTGCTAATTAGCAGAGTTTTGATTTTGTTTCGCGCTGTATTTGGACATCATTAGAAGAGTAGGTGGTTATCGGTAGGTGGTGTCGGTTTTTTTTTTAGAAAGCATAGCCCAGTGCTAGTCCAAGACCAAAGCCGTGCTGTAGGTCAAGGCTGGGCGCGGCGGCTACCTGTACGTGACGTCTGCCCAGACGCTGCACTTACTCACCTTCCCAACCACATAACTTTCAGGTGAAAGCCCGGCCCGATCCGGGGAGTTTCGGACAACAAGCCAAGTCCGCATACTGTATGGTAGAGTTAAAGATCTGAAGAAATAAAAGACAATTTGATTTGTGGCCGGGCACCGCCCTCGCCCTTAGAAATCATTCACGAGAAATGCAATCTCAGCACGTAGACGAGAAACAGAAATAAATAATTCGCTTGCATCTGTGGATGAGGAGTTCTACGCAATCATCTAGAAATGCCTGGGAAATATTTTTCGGGTAACTAATCCGGTAAAACCTCCCACCCAAGAGCTTTCTCCATAAAAAACTTGACCAACAATTGCTTCTCGTTCGGCGTTTAACAAATTAATTGTTACGCTTTTTAAATGTTAATCAAAACACACACACAAGCCACGAAAAATTATGGCCAAGAGACCCGAAAAACCGCGATCCGCGGACGCCTTTGAACGTTATTTACGACCATCTTAACTTTATTATAATTCAAATTTTATTTCCCTTAAAGCACCGGCGGTGCTGGTGTTTGCCAAAAAAATAAAAATAAATAAATACCGAACAAAATCGACAAAAAAAAAATAGGAAGAAAATTAATTGATGGGAATTTCTTTTTAGTCTTTGGATGGCGATGGCTTGGAGATGGCTTGGAATGGCTTGGAGATGCGATGCTGCTGGTCTTTCCTCGTTTTACATATTCAAATAGAAATCGAAAGCGTTTGATTTTGTTTTCTTTCTTTCTTTTTTTTATCTCGAAGAGACTCTTCTTCTAATTTGCTGCAGAAGAAACAATGGATCGAGCGGGGTCTCCCTCAGCTTTTGTCTCGTTTTTTGTCTTGAATTTTTTATACGGATTACGTAAAAAAGTTGAAGATCAAAAAGAAATTAAATCGAGGTTCAGGGCAGGTTTAGCATCTGCTCTGAGTTCGATTCATTTTCTTTTCTTTCTTTTAGCAAAAAATTAAGTAATCGATAGATGAGCAAAGTTTGGCAAAGTTTTTAGTCACCAAATCGGGAATTAGTCCGTGTTTTGACAACTGTTTTTTTCTGATTCTCTGTGGCATTGAAGTGGCTATTAAAACAGATTGTTATTTTTCCCACCTGGAGCTGCTCATCCCGCATTGACACATTTTCTGATGGCCCCAAAAACAGCAATCAACAATAACAATTACAAACCCGAACAACTCTGTAAAAAAATATAAAAAAAATATTAAAAAAAACTCAACAACTGAAATGATTACCCAAAAAAGATCAACTACAGGCTGTAATGTTATGACTTTGTTGTAGACATTTCACGCACTCACGTTTTTTAATGCAATCCCTCTCCTCCCAAACATTTTTTATTTACAATGAAAAACCGCAGTGCCCCAACCCCATGCCTCATGCCCCATACCCCATCTTCTGCCTCGTTTTTTATGACCGCAAACAGCAACAAAAATTATAGAAAAATAAATATGTAGTCCCTATCCGATTTCAAATCTTAATTCGACTTTCAAATAAAAATCTGTCGAAGGGCCTGGTCGTAGGACTCGTCTTCTAATGCATTTAATGACTCATTTAATGGGCTTTCTGACTCCTTCGAACCCTTTCTGGCTTTTAAGAGGCATTAATTTTCTGCAGGCAGGGCTTAGCCCTAAAAATATAAAAAACCGAATAGTCGCAAATATAATTTTTATTTTGATTTGTGAGTCATTCAACCCAGCAAGCAGCAGCAGAAACTTTCAAAGCGAGGCAGCGAGGATGGCGCAGACTTTCTTTCAAAAATTTGAAATACTCTTCGTACACCGCCGCCCACCGGCCCTCTTTTGGGGTGGGTGAAACCGATATTAGCTGATCGGAATCGTTAATTAAGGCATACGGAGACATATGCTAATGTAAGTCTCCCCCTCTGTCCAACCACCACCCATCGTGGCCGCAAGCCAACGAGTCGCAGAGCCAAACCTGCCAAAAGAGCCAAAAAGCCGTAAGCCAAAGCCGGAAAGAGCCAAAAAGACGGATGTACGAAGTCGTTGGGTGGAGGAGGAGGAGGAAAAAAAATCATAAAAAATCATAAATAATTATAATCAGGGGTGGAGTGGCCAATAATTATTGGCAGACTTTGACTTGGAGAGACTTTCTTGAGTTTTCACATTAGAATTAACTTTCCAAATGGAAAATAGTTTAAGCAGCTTAAGAGAAATATTAATTTTTAAAAAGAAAAAGAAATAATTTTAACAGAAAAAGAAATAATTTTAACAGAAAAATAATAATTTTTAACGAAAAAGAAATAATTTTAATAGAAAAAGCGGAAAAAACCCGAAAAAATGGTACTTCTTTTGGTAAAATTTCTTTCCTATTTACCAAGCAAGTTTGTTGCCTGAGTCTTTCGTTTTTTTTGGGGAAGAGAACTCGCATGCAGATGAGCAGCTCGTCGTCTTGGTCTGGGGACGCCCTTCACATTATGCCAGTCAGGTGCGTTCCGAGCACCATTTCGAGGCGATTCCTTGCCGCCAAGAATATCAAGAAGGTCGCCGCCATGCCTTGGCCCATGCTTTCGAGTGAAATTGAAAACAAAAATTTAATAATAAACAGAAACAAATTGAAATGCAAAGAAAACAGAAGCTGTTGCTTGTTGACAAAATTTCACTTTCAACCGTTGCCGTTCACCAAAGAGCAACCTTTTTCCGATTTCTCAAGATAGGCTTTCGAGGAGGTGGAGCAGCAAAGCCAATCTAATTAGACGCAGACCTGGATGGGATGGATGGGTTCTCTCTCTGGATCCTCACGTTTCCTTGGTCCATCCGTGAAAAGCTGCTAATGGGAAATTATCTCTGTCTAGGCACCGCATAATGGCCGGGTAATTGCGATCGATGCGTGATGGCTTTCCCCTGCCCTGGAGCGGGATGAGTTGGCGGGAAATCCTCCCAGATTGCATTAATCAATGGGGAGGCACTTTGAAAGCCCTATGACTATGACTATGACGGATTCCAAACTAATATGCACTTGTCTTTCTTTCTTTTGCAGCCAAAGACGCCAAAGACTGAGACGAACCGAAGCAAGAAATTAAGAGGTGAGTAAAAAAAAGCATCAGGGTTCGTTGGCCAAGTTAATAGAAGCCACTCGAAGCCCCTATAACGGATGCCCAAACCCAACCAGAATGATCGAAAGTAACAAATTGATTTGTAAAGCCAAGAAATTGTCGAAAAACTTCTTTAAATACTTCTTCTGGCCAATGACAGATTCCAGTCAAAGCTCAACCGAATGACCATCAATTTTTTTGGCATTTTTGGCCAATAATTCCAACAAGGACCGTTACATAAAAAAACGCGGCAAAAACTTTGTCGAGTCTTACCATGATATTTGATTTTTGTTGCAAAAAAAACATAAAACAAACTCTATTTGTGACGACCTTAAATTGTTTTTGACTTTGACTCGAAGCCCCCATGTGTAGGTTGTTGTTTTTTCTCTACTTTTTTTTGTATAAAAAATATATATAAAAAAATATAGATAAAAAAAACTTATTATTGTACAATTGTCGGGTGGTTGTGGTTGATTCGCCAAAGCTAATTAAGTCGTTCGTTCGATTCGTTTGTGCGGGGGGATTATTTAAGTCATGCTTAATACTAATACGGCTATTACACTAAACTTGGGCAGTTTTCCTTTCTATTTTTTCTGCCTTTTTTTGCACACTCTGCTGGTTTTGCTTATTTAGCTTATTTAAATCAAATGTCTGCCCCACTACCACCGGCCAGCCGAGAAGTTGCAATCATTTTACAATGTATAGTCTGTGGTTTTATTTTTATGCAATCGCTTTGATATGGCAAAATCTATTCGAATTTGATTCGAAAAGTACGAGTACTCGTGTATCGTATGTAATGTAATAAAAAACGGTGTAAAACAAAGGAAAATTAGCGAGGACTAATGTGATACCCGGTAGTGCTCAGAGGAGAGACTCTAGGAGCATGTGATATGCGGTACTTGGCAGGGGAATGAGTCTAGGACACTCTAGGACCATGTAATATCCGTTAGTGCTAAGGGGAAACACTCTAGAAGCATGTGATAACCGGTACTTTTCAGGGGAGACACTATAGGACCATGAAATACCTAGTACTTCTCAAGGGAAACACTCCAAGACCATGTTATACCCGGGACTTCTCAGGAGAAATACTCTAGGACCATGTGATACCTGGTACTTCTCAGAGAAAACACTCTAGGACCGTGTGATACCTGGCACTTCTCAGGATAATGAGTCTAGGACCATGTGATATCCGGTACTTCTCAGGAGAAAGACTCTAAAAGCATGAGATACCTGGTACTTCTCCAGTACTTCTCAAAGTGACGGTACAACCGCCTCTTTTCAAGGGTTCTGTGCCTCAGGCTTTAGCTTTAGTTTATCCTTCACCCCGACTAGGCAATACCTGGTACTCTCCACTATTCCCTCACCTTCCTACCCAATTACCTTCCCGTTTTCTAACCCCTAAGGTTCCCCTTTTGGAAAAGATCAAGTGTCACAACACTGAATACTTGAAAGCTGCCCTTGTTTCGTTATAAGCCCTTATGGAATGGCAACCGTGCCCCTTTTGGAGAATGCCAAACCCACCACCCAACCACCCACCATATAAAGGTGGCCCCAATCCCGGGGCCAAGGCACAGGCACAGACAGAGGCAGAGGTGGCCCGAAGAGGTGGAGGCGGTGGCCCGAAGAGGACTGGCAGTGGGCCACAGTGGCGTCGACAGCATTAGGCACACCGCTGGCCGGTTTTGTCGTGACGCTCTTAGCGTCTTAGCGTCTTGAGTGCTCTTTTTGGCACCTGTCGCTGCAACTCTGTCTTGGCCAACTTCTTCGGTTCGCGACGTGTTTGCTCGACGACCAACGACCAACGACGACCGAAAGCCGTTGCCGAAGCAAAAAGCTGAAACCGCTTTTCGCCGTCTTTGCACGTCTTGAGCCGAGTTTTCAGTTTCCAGCGTTCAAAGCGCTGCCAGCCGTCGATAAGAACGGACGCGACTCGCCGGGCTACGAATTCGAATATAAAATCCAAATCAAAATCGAAATCCGAATCCAAAACCGAACACAAAACACATCTCGAAACGCAAATCACAAATTCGAAAAATTGGAAAACGCGCGCGCGTGTGTTTTCTCTTCATTGGACAAACATTGAAACATCGCAAAAATATATTCTATATAAAAATATATATTGTTTTTTTTATTGATTTTTTTAAAACCATCAACTATCACCGTGTGTGTGGTGTGTGTGTGTGCGTGTGGTGCGTGATGTGTTCGGTGGTGGGGCTATAGCTATAGTTCTTCGATCTTCTGTTCTATAACATGTCGTCCAAGAACCAAATGAGCGTCTTCATGGAGAAGATCAACACGGTGAGTGGCACTCTCGAGTGGCGATTGAAAACGAATCTATAGAACACTCGGACTCGGACGGGGGTTTCTTCTCTGGGTCTCTGGGTCGTGATCCACATCAGACACAAAACAGTGCATTTTTTCACACGAATCGATTTCGGTTAATCTGGCATTACTAATGCTGTGCTGGGGAGAAAAAATGTTGGATTTAGACCGCTTTTCAAGTTTATACAAAAAACTGATACTTATTAATCTCTTTCTTGCTCTAAGAAATGTTTTTTTAAAGGTATATTTCAAAAAAAGGTTCTATATTTCTTTAGTTATAATCTTTTTGTAACCCTTTAGTTACCTTTAGTTTTGGTTACTTTAAGGGTTGTAAGAAATATCTAAGCTAAAGGATTTAATAACCTTAAAAAAGCTCTAAAATATACATTAGCTAACAGATTTAATAACCTTAGACAAACTATAGTTTTCTTATGATCCAAGAACCTATCTAATAACCTAAGAAAACCTCTAGCTTTCTTTTTGGCATAAATGATTCTTTTTGGCATAAAATTAAAATAGTTTTTTATAGGTTTCTCTAGGAAGATCTTAAAGTATAACTCTTCTTATTATATTGAAAGAATTAGAATGATTTAAAGTCTTAGAAAGGGATTAGAAGAGATTAGATTAGAATAGTAGAACCAGAAAAGTTTCTAGTAAACAGATACTAGTTATTAGTTACTAGTTATTAGTTACTAGCTTCTAGCTACTAGTTACTAGTTACTTGTTTCAAGTTCATTCTTGTTCTCGTTCAAGGTAATTCTTGTTTCTAGTTATTGAATATCTTTTAAATCCAATATTTCTATGAAATTTTCTATAAAAACAAGCAAAGATTTGTATTTGTTGAAGTATAAACTATAAACTTAATACTTATTAAAGAAAACTATTAACGAAAATAATAAAAATGACCGATAATACTAGGTATTATTCATCTTCAGGCTATCTTTGTGAAGCGTATATTATGTTTTCTTAAATATTTATTAAAATAGTTTCTAAATAATAGTAATAAGCCAAGTTAAAAGCAAATAATTACCAACCTAGAGAAATCCTCTTAGCCAGGATTAACCTTTAAAAGATAAATATTAGCTTTGGCTTTTTCTTTGGGCCATAAAATGGGAAACATAAATGATTTATTAATTTCTGCACTCTAAGCGTTTTCCGCAATTGTTAATTTGGTTTTAGCCATCATATTTTGATGGCTTAAAGAGGGGGGAGGGTGGAGAGGTAGAAATAGAGGCAGGCACAGGTGCAGGCAGGAGAGAGTCCGCTCTCACCTGACCAACAAATTAGCGTCATTTGCATTCAAAAGTGTCGCCTGGCCGCTCATAAATAAAATGAAATTGAAATTTTTGCGCCTCAGTTTTTCTTGCCCCAAAACCCCCTTGCCGCGATACCCCTTTCCCCTTCCTATCCCCCTTCTCCGATTCAATCGACGCATTTTTGATTGTGGAGAAATGAAAGTGAAATGCGCGCCCCAATGGAAAAAATTAAGTGCCCTCTTTTTTTTTTTGTTTTTGTAAACCAAGAGGGGGGTACCACTAGAGGGGGCACCTTACCCCCACCCCTCCCTTGATTGAGTGGCCAAGTCTTCAATGAGCTTCAATTGAATGAGCTGACGAAATGGCGCGCACCGCATAGCAAACATTAAACAAAAAACATAAAAAATATAACCGAAAAAAATAGAAAAACAAACAAGTGGCTGTCGTTGAGGAGGAAAAAAAGTGCAGCCCGCGCCTCAAGTGTGTGTTTGTGCAACAATAATTAATTACCAATAATTTTTCGGTTGCCTTTTTTTGTGCGAGTGTAGAAATGGTGATGAGGCTTAGGCAAGACTTGGGGTAAGGTTTAGAGGGTTTCCCCACACCAAAACCCTCTACACCTTACCCCAAAACCCTCTACATCTTACCCCATACCTCTTAGCCCTTATCCCATACCTCTTACCCCTTAACTCTTACCAATTTCCAATAAAAAACAGCAACCATATCCGTTTACAAGCTTGGATTGTTGGCTTTAAAAATCCTGAGTTGCCCAAAACCATATCTTTGAGACATTCCTTAACAAATTTTGATTAATTAATGCAAAGAATTCACAAAAACTTAACAAGAAATAATTAAAAATAGAACAAATTATAACAAATATAAGAAATATAACAAAATACAACAAAGAGAACTGTCAAGGCTGAATTTTAATGGCATTTATCGCATTTTTTACACCAACTCGAATGACACAACACCTTTTTTTTGCTGAATAGCAAATGTCATAATAATGATATATATCTGTCTATATATCTGTCTATATATCTGTCTATATATCTGCCTCTATATCTCTCTATATATAGATATATATATCAGTTATAGATCACTTGTCCTACGCTCTGGTGAACCTGAAACCCGAGGGCAGTCATTCAGACAGAAAAAAAACAGAAAACATTTCCTGGCCACTTTCGCTAACTTGACATTCAACGGGCTTGGCCGAGAATATGGAATGTCTAGAGTCTAGCGATAAAGACTCTATTTGATCCTTTCATTAACGGTTTCTGGAGAGGATTAACCGGGCTTAACCAGGCTTAAATCGATTAACGGCTAGAGGAGTTCCGTTGTGTGCCAGAATTTTTGGTTTTTTAGCCAAGCTTTCACCGCTGCATCTTGTCCAGAGTTGCATAATGAATCTGCAATTGCAACTGCAACTCAAAACTGCAACTGCCACAGCTTCTGCTTCTGCTTCTGCATCGTAAACTGGTTCGTCTCGTCGTCTGGTTATTGGTTAAGATATATATTTATGACGTAAGCCGCCGGCGGTCTCTGTAACTCCAATTCAAATTCTAAGCCGGACTGACATTGGCCTCGGATCGGCCTAACTGGATTCTCAAGAGCAAAGCCAAGTTGTGGTATTTGGGGCGAGATCGCCTTCTAAATGCGCCATTTCATCGGGGGAGGGTGGGATCTGCTAGAATCTCGTAATCCATATCCCCCGGTTAAGCCAAGGTGACTTGGAGGTTGGTGGCAAAAACCACATCAAAGGCTTACCCTGATCGCGTTGCACTTCCCGATAACGGATCGATAGCTCTCTGACCCATATCCATGCCACATTCAAGCCTATTCGAGCCTATTCCCACATGACCAAAAAATACTTCGTCTTTTTTTTTGGTTTAAGCCAAATACGGAAGCCATGTAATGCTAATGAATCGAATGACTCGACTCGACCAGCAAGCCACATGGCATACATGTCCAAAAAAAACAAAACTAGACTCTGGCTCTCTGGTAATAATTTCCTGTCTTTTGCTGCTGATTTGCATGTGGAAAGTTATAGAGGGGGATCGAGTCGGGTTTTTGACTTACTTAATCAAAAACTAAAAACTAAAAAAAACTTAAAACTAAAAACAAAAAAGATACAAAAGTATCCACCTACGACTTTCTTTTGGAGTTTTTCTCTGTTTTTTTGGTAACTGGAAGCTTTCGTCTCAAAATAAACCTTATCATTTGGCAAACATAGACTTTTTTCTGGAAAACAATGTACTTTGTGGGGTTTTATCTAATCGGGATTTAAATGTGATCTGTCAGTTGTTTGAGAGATGTGAGAGAAGATGGAAGTCATAAGGCCGCCGCCGCGCAAAAATAAGGTAAGGTGAGGTTTAAGGTTTAAGATATCAGATTTCAGATTGTAGCTACCAGATTTCAGATTCAAGATTCAAGATTTTGAGATACAAGATTTTAGATACAAGATTCCAGATATTAGATCCAAGATTTCAGATTCAAGATTCCAGATTTTAGATACAAGATTCCAGGTTTTAGGTTCAAGATTCAAGATTCCAGCTACCAGATTTTAGATTCTAGCTACTAGATTTTAGATACCAGATTTAAGATACAAGATTCCAGATATTAGATTCAAGATTCCAGATTCAAGATCTTAGATACCGAAAGTTTAAAGGTCAAGATAAACTTTCCACACCGAGGCTTCCTCCGCGGCTTCCTCCTTGGCTTTCCACGGCTCTGGCTTTTGGTTTGAAAGATTTCACCCGGCAAACAAAACAAGAAATTGCCAACTTAATTTACGGCATTGAAAAAAATGGCCAAAAGAGTTGGACCCAAGGGGAGGGGAGGTGCGATCACGATCTATGGGGCGATCTTCTGCTTTGTTTTTCCTACAAGGCCCCACCCCCTCGTGCATCGATAAACATTTTCACTTTCGTTTTCTTCTGTTTTTTTTTTTTTTTTTTTTTTTCAATTTGTGTGTTTTGGGGTTTCGCTGCTTCCCCGCACCGCCTCCCTCTCTTAGCCAATAATCACAATAATCATGGTAAGCGGGCAGTCAGTCAGCCAAAACAGGTTGACCAGAGACCAGAGACCAGAGCCGCCGCTGACCAGAGGTTTCTTGGCCGGATGCCCAGACTCCCGGCCCGGCCCGGCTTGGATTGGATTTTTCGGATGCCAAACGAAAGTGAAAACATTCGCCAAGAAGTCAGACGACCAGCCGGCTGTCTGCTTGTCTCGAAAATAAAAAAATTGAATTTAAATAAATTTCGTATGTTAATTGCAGAGCTCTGTTTCCCATCCATCCATCCTCTCTGACAAAAAATCTGAAATCGAAACTCTAAATAATCAAGTTTTTCCTTTGGTTTTCGGTTTTTTTTTTTAGTTTTTTGGCAAAACACCGCCATGGCTTGGCTTACTTGAATTAATGAGGGTCAAGATACTTTTGGAGGTTTTGCTTTCAACTTTTGCTTTCTACCAAAAAACACCTCCGTTTTTTAGTTATTTTCCGTTTTTTAGTTTCCATTCATCAATGGATCTCAGATCTTGGACAAAAAGGCATCTCAGGCCAGGCACGTGGCAAGACAAGTAAAAATTAAATGAAAAACCATTCAAAGGAGGTCATTGTTAGATGAACCCTGAGGTTATAGTTGGAATGATGGCTACATTGATGCCTGGATTGATGACTTGATTGATGTCTAGATTGATGAGGAAAAGCTATACAGTTCCTGCTTGGAAAAAGACCTACTTCTCTACCTTTCAAGGAGAGATTCTCTATTATTTTAGCCAAAACCTTACTACCAACTCTTAACTCCCCAAAAAACTTGTTTCCTTTAACTTTTCTTTTCAATGTCCGACGCTTTTTTTCGGTTTTTTTCTACTCTTTGGCTTGGCATTGTTTTGAATTAATAATTTATATCGATTTTTTACAAGAGCCCGCGGCGCACATCAATTGATTTAACGGATTAGCATACCTCTCTCTCCGCAGCATAATGGATATATATATAAAAGATATATATATATATATAAATACCTGTTCATATGGTGCCTTGATCCGCCTGGATATCAAGTTGATTTTGCTTGAAAAATTATTTGCAATTTATGAAACGCGTTCGTTCGCTGAACACAAACAAGAGTCAGCAGCGACGAAAGTAAAAGTTCAATTAAATAAAGATAAATTGCACAACAATTGTTGTTGTTGTTGTTGCTGTTAAGCTGGTTGAGGTCTTCGATGTCTTTTTTTGCTTTTTTTTACGTAAGCTTTAAGCCATTAAAATCGAAGTTAACCGAAAAAAATACAGCGACAAGTGCCACCTCCGCCAACAAAAAGCAGCAAAAGTCCTGAATCAAAGCCTGATTCCGATCCAAAGGAATATTATATCCATATATTATATAGAAAACTTAATCATTTGCATTAACAAAGAACAAGATTAACACGAACTTGGTTCTGCCACTTAGCAGGTTGCAAGAATGCGGAATAAATGTCATGTTGCAGAAAAAAAACCAATCTCTGGACTGTATTTAGATCTTGGATCATGGATTCGCCGCCAAACTGGTTTCCACTTGGGGGTGTAGACTCTACTAGACTCTCAAAGCCATAAATGAATTCTCAACTAAATCTATATTATATAGAAAATCCAACTTCGATTCATGCTGGTAATTAATTTGTGCATTTTCCTTCTTCCGTCTTGACCAAAAAGGTGGCTTAGCCTTGTCCATCTGCTAATTGTTAGAGCACTTCCCTAAGTTTTGGCCAATTAGGCTTATTATTGGTCTATAATTACCCAGAAAATGGGGGCCAGCAAACCTGGCGGCCTGGCCTCTTAAACTCTTAAACTTTAAATGTCAGTCGAAGAATCAAGCCGGTCCCAGTTTCAGTTTCAGTTTTTTTTTTTTTTCGCAGTTTTTGTTTGTTTTCTGTTTTTTTTTTTGGCGAGAGGCTTTATGATATCTCTTCCTGATATTGCATTTTGGCAGCTGTCCGAAAACCGAAACCGAAAACGAGGCCTAAACACCTCTCTCAACCCGGGGATCATTGTAATCACAATTAAAAAGCACTTTGTTCGCCTCTTTTTGATGATTATCAGAAACTACAGGTGGAAATAGGGCCTGGATCCCGCACAAGTGCAAAAAAATATATAAAAAAAAAACAGAAAACAGCAAAAAACATCGAAAAGCGACGACAACTTCATTGGCGGCGGCGGCGGCGGCGGATTCAGTGAAAGTTGAGGTGCCCGCAGCAGGAGATGATCATCGGAGTTGGATCGGAGTCGGAGTCGGAGGTGAAACACTTCCACTTTTTTTTTTGCATATCATCTCCCCACCAGTCCAGGCCCCCCCACATTCCCGGATTGGCATTTAAGCCGATTTTCTGATCATTTAAATGGAAACTATGGCCTTACACCGCTGTCCTCTAGTGTACTGCTGCTGCACCCACCGCCATCCGAACTTTTGGCCATAAATTCTCAGTTACCAGAGCAGGGGGGGTGGAGGTGTCTATTCGGGCACAAATATCAAAAGTTAGATAAAAACCAAAAACCAAAATACCAACCAACAACCCAAAGACCTGGTCGAAATGTAAATGAGTCTCAGACTCAGTCTCAGAGTCTCAGAGATTTTCAGCCACTCACTCGGTTGCTCGGTTTCTCCCCCTCGTTTAGGCCAAAAATTCGAAATTCGAAATCAAAAAAGTGGGAAACAGGCCAAATTAGTTGAGATAAACCGCGTATAGAATGCAAAAGTCGAGGAAACATGAAACTCAAAATAAAACTAAACTAAATACGAGACCAGAACCAGACCATGTCTTAATATTTTTTCTGGTTCTCAAATCAAAGTGTAGTTGACTTTTGGATAAGATCTGGAATATCAAATAAAGCAAAGCATGTTGGTTTTTATCAGCAAAGAGATTCGTTTATAAATTATTTAAACTATTTAGACTCTTAAAAAGATGGAAGTATTTTGTTTTTAAAGGTTTTATAAGAAAATTAAGCCAATATAGACTTTATTTATCTTTTCAATAGGAACAAGATTTGTTTTTAAATCTAAAAGAATCTTGAAAAGTTGGAAATATTTCTGCAATAGAATTCAAATGTTTTAAGAGCTTTGAGAGCTATAATAAAGGTTTTATGAATTAGATTTTTTTCCTGCGGCTCTCGCTGCATAACTCGCCCAGCGGCGCCGAGTGGCGCTGCCGTTTATCGTACAGCTCGGATCGCGGGGATAGATCCGAGAGAACTAAAGTAAAGTATAGATAAGATTACAAGAAAAAAGTGCAGGACTTTTGTTGTGAAGTAATAGAATATAGGTCTGGAATATAGACCTAGAATATAGGTCTAAAATATAGGTATAGAATATAGGTCTAGAATTTAGGTACAGAATATAGATTACAGTACAAGTTATCATAAAAACTTTAATCTATTTGGAAAGAGGAAATAATGCCTTGGTCTTGCAATAATGGTTGCTGAAGAGCCTTGGAGGAGCCTGGAAAATCTGTTTTTGGTGGCATAAAAACACAATTTAATGTTTTTTATGCGATAAAAATAAAGATAAAGATTAAAATCTTTCGATTTTTCATTGATTTCGCCGACAACTCCTGTAATAGATCCGGTCATAGATGGCTCAGCTTACTTTGATGTTATTCATAGAGAATGGCATAAAAAACAGCTGATATGAGGCACTTACAAGTAGATAAAAAAAGACTGTTACCTTGGAACATCATTATCAGCAAACATAGTTGTTTTCATTAAAAATTAAGTACTTTAGGCATAAAAATATTAAAAATGATGCCAAGTATCGAGGCAGCTAAGCGAATTATACTTCAAAGCCTCATATTTATTGTTAATATCTCTTTCGCGTTAAAAGCCTGTTAAATATTTTCCCTTTCCAAGTAGTTTCGGTTAATTTTCCTAATTCCGAACAAAATACTTTATGGGCCTTTTCGAAATGTTGTACATTTTTTGAATAATAATTGAATAATTGTTAAGGTTTATCGTAATATATACATTGTTGCACCTTTACAGGTGGTTGCAGGTTGGCTAGCTGTCTAGTTGGTGGTTTCAGTTACAGTTTCTACCAGTTTCTCCACCACCAGATTGAGATTTAGATGGTTGGGTGGGTGGAAAGGAAAGGTATTCGGGGGACTTGTGCAATATAATTTTTAGCACCCGCATGCCTGATTACTCGATTACATTTGCTTGGTTTTGTTTTTTTTTTATTTTTTTGCTATGTTTTGTTGTGTTTTTTAGCTTGGCTTTAGTCTGTGTTGTTTAACTCAGTTTTCAAAGCTTTTGTTTGGTTGTAAACAATACCTTACAACACCTTCGCCACGGTCCAGCGCAATTGTGTGGCCCCTGCTGCTGGTTTTTAGTTTTTTTAGTTTTAGTTTTTAGCCAAACTCGGCTTTAGCTTTCGTTTTGTCGCTACTGAAGCTAATAAGTAATATATAGTGGCAACAAATTTATAGTCCAAAGTACCTCAACCTATAGCTGGAGCTGCTCAACCATGTATCCCATGGATGCAGTTTCCGTATTTAAAAAAATAAAGATTAGAGGTTTCCTATCTCTTTGTGAAAACTTTCCTCTTATAAAACATTGTCTTATCTTTATATTTTATATTATTTATTTATTTATCTCTATTTTTTTTATCTAGAAAAACCCTTTGTTCTGTTTGCTCTAAAATTAACAGAGAATTGCAAATGTCGGGCATCTACAAAAGCCGCCTCTTTTTAGACTCTTTTTAGCCTTCTTTTTAGCCTTTGCCTGTGAAATTCCCTCATCGCGTTGCCATTTTTGTTAGTTGGTCATAATGACTATTTTTGGGCCGTGCGACGAGGCCAAAATTGCAATTGCAAATGCCTCAGACTCAGCCTCAGCCTCAGCTTCAGCCTCGACTGTCTTTTGTGGTTTGGCGAGGAAAGCGGGCAACGTTGCGTATGATTGATGCCTGCTCAGAGGCCTCTCCTCTCGGAACGCACCAATAATTAACCCCTCCACTCCACTCTTCCAAAAAGTGGGTAAAGATGAGCTTATGTTGATGTCTGAGACTTTTTTTCGGCCAAAAAGGAAAAGTTTCTGGCTTGCAGCTGTTGGCCCGCTGCCGTGTGGTGTACGGGCTTTCGACATGTTTTCTTTTTTTTATTTTCTTGTGGCATGCGGAAAAACTAGTTTTTCATTTTCATTTTCATTTTGGATGCAGCTCTCGGGATGGAGCTCTCTCAGTCGTGTTTTTTTTTGCGCCACTTGATGATGGATTTTTGTTTTTTTCGGCAAAAGGGCAGCTGGCTGGGGTAATTATGGATTAATCCAAAAACATAAGACACTTCCTGCCACAGAGTCGCACCGCGTCGCGTAGTCGTCACCCATTTGCCACACTTTGAAAATTCGCAATTTTCTTCCCATTTTCCATCCATTTTCCATTTCACTTTTTGCTGATTTTTTTTTGCTGATTTTTTTGCTGCTTTTATGAAGTTATTACGTTGCCGGGTAGATGGGTGGTTGGGTGGATGGGTGGGTGTACTCGGAAGCAGTGCAGCGAGGTGGGCGTGGCCGTGGCAAGTGTGAAAAATGCATCAAGATATTGGAAAGAGCAACAGCCAGGAAATGAAAGAGATATTTTTTTTTGTCAAGTGTTGGTAAGTCATTTTTGATTTGACGTTTAGGGTTGCCGCCTTCATAATTTCATTAATCATTAATCGAAATGTCGCCAATCTAGTTGCCTTTTTCCGCTTCTGTCAATCAAAATTAAAAGTTGAAAACCTCACTTTGCCACCAATCCCAGCCAGAACTCTGTCGCCTCGCAAGCTACAAACTTGAAACTCCAAACTGCTTATATTTTTCGACAAAAAAAAACACGAAGAGCGAGAAAAATGCCATATTTTTCGGGAATTCTAAAGATTCAGGATCCGCCGAAACTCGGTTTGTTGGAGCTGCAGCGCCAGAACGATTGGTCCATCTACCAGCCGCCGGGCCCGGAAGCCTATCGCGTCTTCAATCCCCCGGATCCGTGGGCACGCGATCCCTACGCCAACTGGGTGGTGATCACGGGCTTCCCGTTCGTGCCCGACATGACCAACATGGCCATCGAGGCGATGCAATCCGTCGGCCTGATCGTCGCCAAGAAGTGGTCGCATCTGGGACTGCATCTCCAGTATTCGCATCCCATCGAATGGGAGCGCGCCCTGGCCCAGGACGAGAGGATCTTTCTGTTCGGCCACCGGCTCCGCATCTACCAGGCACCCAGGCAGGAGGTCCTGCCCGACTACGACCCGGACAGCTACTACTGGAAATTCCGTTTCCCCATACCGGAACCCGAAGAACCCAAGTCCAAGGATCCGAAGGGACTCTGGTATCGCATTACCTCCTTCGTCCTGGCCCTGTGCGGCGTTCACACCCTGGCCTATGATCCTGCTTCGGTCCGCAATCGTTACACCAACTGGCCGAACGCGGATCCCTTTGGCGAACATCCTTTCTACGGCAACAACCTGCGCATATGATTTATATATTTTTGTTATTTTTGAAATTTTTGGGTGTTGACAAAAAAATGTATGTTTTTGATGGCAAATATATAGAAGCTATCTGGTTCGACCAAAACTACGTTGGTAAAACGTGGCTTTAATTAGCTAAGCCCTGGCCTGGCTGGCTGGTGGAGATTTCGGCTGTGACTGAAAACCAATCCAAATCCAAAAGCATTGACCTGATTTCCAACAGCGACGACAGCCGGCTTGAAGAGACTTTGAGTCGCGGAGACAAGTCACAGCAGCTGGCTGCAATTTTCGCAGCAACTGGGACAAAAGATTCAAGACTTGGTTAGGTGGTTACCTGGTTAGGTGGTTAGGTGGTTAGTGGGTGAACCCAAAGATGTGGAGCTGGGAAAGCATTCTTTCAGAATCTAGAGCAGGTGCTTCATTACCAGAATTAACATTTCAAAGAAATCCCACAGCTCTCCGTTAATAACCATAAAATCAGGCTTTAATTATAATCCTTAGGTGGTCAGAATTCGAAATGGAAACCAGTTTTGGTTCGATTGATTGATTGATCTCCAAGCTGAGCTCCAAAGAGATTACTCAATCGAATTCCAAATCGGATTCCGATTCGTAATGAAAGCAAATTAATATCATAATGCAGAGTGAAGTCTGATTATTGAAGTCTGCAATGCAGTTCCACAATTCGCAAACTCGCAACTCTCGACTCTTGCAGATTTGCATAACAAAAGGTAGTCCACCGAGGAGGTAGTCGTCGTGGTCTATATGGTAATATATATCTCCTCTCTCCCACGTCAACTGCATTTTTGGGAGGCAATTGTAGTTGCAACACGGATCGCAGACTTATGACAGATGTAATTCTGTTTTGGTTTTCGGTTATTTTTCTAACCCACGCGCTGACAAGAGACCCACAGACAGAAACCCACGAAAAGTCCATGGCTGTCAAGTCAAGAGGAGATTTGGAAATGCTTGGAAATAATATTATTCACTTGGCTCGAAGCTTTTAGTCTTTTGTTGTTTTCTAAACAGATGTTTTTAATCAAAGCATTTAATTTGGGTTTCAATTAATTAGGAATTGCAAGAGTCGGGGCCTTAAATGCAAGTCGCGGCTCGGACATGTCACCACCCTTCACCAAAATTGGCAACTGCAATGGCATTTGTCTTTGCCATGACTTGGTTTTTGGTTTTCTGTTTTTGGTTTTTGGTTTTTGGTTTTCTGGCTTATTGGTATTACCTTGACGGGCATTTGTCTGGCCAGACACCTCGCTCTGTCACTCTGTGTGTGTGGGATTCATGTTCTAATCTCTGAATTCTTACATATTTTCGCTTTTTTGGAATACTTACAGACGCTACAGTCGTGTCCCATTGTGTGCATCAATGAGCCGGACACGCACAGTGCCAGCACGGATACGGAGATACTGCAGACCACGCCGGAGAGTACTCTAGAGAAGCCCAAGTCGGGGACAACACTGAATGGCAATTGCATAACCATCAACGGAGGCGTCGGACTACCACCAGAGGCATCACCCAGCACCAGTGGCGTCGGAGTGACCAAGATAACCATAACCAGTGACAGCACCACCACAGGCTCCAGTACCCCAAAGAGCTATAGCGGGAACAAGAACAACAATAGTCTGGTGTCCATCACCAGCTTGAACAGCTGCAGCGACCAAAGTCAGGCCAGTACAGCCACAATACCAGTCACCAGTAAAGGGAATGGTAACGGGAATGGTAGTACCACTACCATTAGTAGTCATCCCTTGAGCAGCGGGAATCAGCAAAACAGCAACCCTGGCAGCGATACTTCGTCGAACAATTTCCAGGAGCGCTTCGACTTTGAGCACTGGAAGGGATTACTCAGCGACTACAACTGCTTTCACGGGCTCTATCGGTATTGGAATCAGTACCAGGGAAGGCAGGGGAACGACGGTGACAACACCAACAGTAGCAGCAGCGGAGGCGACAATAGTAACCACCAGCAGACGCAGTCTCAGTCGCAGTCGGACCATGAGAACGGACTGGGCAGCGGAGCTGGTTCCTTCTACACCCACAACATACTAGGCTATACCTTTGGCTATCCTTTTGGGCTCAAAGAGGACCTCGACAACAACAATACCAGTTGCAACAGCAACACCAACAGTCTTGGCTTCCGCAAATCTTTAAGCAGTCTAGCCGGAGTCGGAGGAGGAGGAAGTGGAGGAGCAGGATCCAATAACGGAGAGACACCTCTCCAGAAACACTACAGACAGCAGCAAAAGAAGAAGATGCCAGTCTTCAGGGGCAGGAGAGCCTGGTGCGGCTGTTTCAAGGTAAGTGTGGGAGCTCCCAATCTCTGGAACCCCAAAAACCAAAAAAGCAAACCTGGACAAAGTCACGTGCGAAATCCAATTGCCAATCGAAATCGGAGCCAGGTCTGCCTCCCGGGTCTCCAAGCGCCAAGCATGCTCCATGTCAGCGAATTTGTCAAATTGTGCACGAAGTTGCATAAGAGGCGATAAAATTCAAATTGCGGTGGGAAACCTCGGACTGGGAAAGGGTCTGGGAGGTGGCCAGATATCGGAAACCAAAGAATTTCGTTACGAGACGAGACTCGAGAGCCAGGAAAGCCTGAGAATGTCCAAAATGAATCACAAAAAGCAACCAAGAGCTAGCAGAGTCACCTAATCCATTCTCTATTCTCTCTCTTCTCTTTCAAGGACGATGAGCCGCCGGAGATCTGCGTGGTGGAGGGTGCCCTGCAGACCCTCACACCCACCATGCCGTCGGTGGACGAACTGGACTCCAAGTTTGCGGAGCTCGTCGAGGAACTGGATCTGACGGCGCCCAACAAGGCGGCCATGCTGAGCCTTCCAGCGCAGAAGAAATGGCAGATCTACTGCTCCCGGAAGCTGCCGCTGGAGACCGGGGAGGGACCGGATGCGGTGGCCGTGATGCAGCCGCCCACGGCGGAGTACTACATCGATAAATTGAAGGAACTCCACATCTCGCCGGAGGACTCGCCGAGCCACGAGCTGGGCAACCGCCTGGACAACCATTCGGCGTTCGTGGACGCCCTGAAGACGGCCCTGAGGACCTCCACCCACAGCTTTGTGCTCCGCTTCGTGGAACTGGATGGGCTGCCGGCCCTGCTCGGTCTACTGCGGCAACTGGACATCCGGGTGACCAACAGCATGCTCCACACCAGCCTCATCGGCTGCATCAAGGCGCTGATGAACAACTCGATGGGCCGCGCCCATGTCCTGGCCCATCCCACGGCCATCGACACCATCGCCCGGTCCCTGGTGGCCGACAACATTCGGACCAAGATCGCTGCCCTGGAGATCCTGGGAGCGGTGTGCCTGGTCCCGGGCGGCCACCGGAAGGTGCTGCAGGCCATGCTGACCTTCCAGGAGTTCGCCGCCGAGCGGACTCGCTTCCAGAGCATCGTCAACGACCTGGATCGCTCCACGTACGCCTACCGGGACAACGTCAACCTGAAAACGGCCCTCATGTCCTTCGTGAATGCGGTCCTGAACTATGGGCCGGGACAGGAGAACCTGGAGTTCCGGCTCCATCTGAGGTACGAGTTCCTCATGCTGGGCATCCAGCCGGTCATCGACAAGCTAAGGACCCACGAGAACGAGACTTTGGACAGGCATTTGGTGAGTTTTCTTCTCTGGGAAGTTCTTTTACAGATTTTTAATCCTTTCTTCTCTGTTTAAAGGACTTTTTCGAAATGGTGCGCTCCGAGGATGAGAAGGAATTCGCCCGCCGCTTCAATGAGGAGCATGTGGACACCAAGAGCGCTGGCTCCATGTTCGAGCTGCTGCGCCGCAAGCTGAGCCACTCGCCCGCCTATCCGCACCTGCTCTCCATGCTCCAGCACATGCTCCTGCTGCCCTGTAAGGATCAAAGGATTCCCTCTTATATTTCCAGTTTTTTAACTGATTCTCCTTCTAATCCTTTCCAGACACCGGTCACTGCACGGAGCACTGGCTACTCTTCGATCGCGTGGTCCAGCAGATTGTCCTGCAGGTGGAGCAACGGCCCAGCAGCGACCTTATTGTCGATCCCGACGATCCAAACAAGCAGCTAAAACTGGCCGCCGAGTCGCCGGTCCACGACCCGGACGTGGCGCCACTCCAGATCGATGTGGCCAAGCTAGTCCGACTCCTGGTCAAGGAGGAGCAGCTGACGCAGGCGCGCAAGCGAGCGGACGAACTGGAGCGCGAGAACTTCGATGTGCAGTCGCGCCTGGCCAAGAAGGAGCAGGAGCTGGATCTCCGCATGCAGGAGAAGGAGGACCTGGAGACGGGACTGGCCCGGATGCGCGAGCGCCTGGAGAAGGAGTCCGCCCAGCACTCGCAGGCGGTGCAGCGGGCCCAGACCGCCGAGATGAAGGCCGAGGATTTGCAGCATCGCTTGATCAGCGAGCAGCAGGAGCGGGCGCGTCTGGAGCGCCTGGTCACCGAGGGCAGCATCCCCGACGACCAGAAGGTGGCCGGCCTGACGGGCTGCAATGGCGCAGTCTCGCCGCCCCCACCGCCGCCCATGCTCAAGGCCACGCCGCCGCCACCGCCGCCCATGGCACCGACCATGCTGCCGCCACCACCGCCGCCTTGTCCGGGAGCACCGCCTCCGCCACCCAGCATGGCCCCAGCAATGGGTACGTCTTTTCTCTAAGAGTCCTTCGGTTTTCGTGATCATTTTAATGAAAATTCTTTGTTATCCTTCAGCTCCGGCGCCACCAAAGGTGGATCTGCCCAAGAAGAACGTGCCACAGCCCACCAATCCTCTGAAGAGCTTCAACTGGTCCAAGCTGCCGGACGCCAAGCTCCAGGGCACCGTCTGGAGCGAGCTGGACGAGAGCAAGCTCTACAACAACATGGAACTGGAGTCGATAGACAAGCTCTTCTCCGCCTACCAGAAGAATGGTGTTTCGGTAAGGATTCCTGGATGGAGTACCCATTAAGATTCCCGTTTTAAACGTGTTCTCCTCTTCCTCCTCCTAAGCAGACCACTGATGGCTCCTATGAAGACCTACGAGTCACTGGCCAGAAGCCCAAGCAGAAGGTACTGTCGGTAATCGATGGACGTCGCGCCCAGAACTGCACCATCCTGCTGAGCAAGCTGAAAATGACCGACATGGAGATATCCAAGTGGGTTTTGTCATTTAAATTCTAAAAGCCGTACCGTAAAATTCTCTGTTACAATGAAACATTTTATCCATATCATTAGGGCCATTCTCTCGATGGACAGCAACGAGCAGCTGGCTCTGGACATGGTCGAGCAGTTGCTCAAGTTTACGCCCTCGGCAGAGGAGCGAGCCCTGCTGGATGAGCACAGCGAGGATATCGAGTCTCTGGCCCGTGCCGATCGTTTCCTCTACGAGATTTCCAAGTAAGGTTTTGGGTAATCCGCTAATGGGGTTCTTTCTAACCTGATTTCTTTGAAGGATTCCCCACTATGAGCAGCGTTTGAAGAGCCTCCACTACAAGAAGCGTTTCATGCTGACGGTCAACGATCTGATCCCCAGGATAACCAGTGTCATGGAGGCCTCCCGCGAGGTGGCCAGGTCTAGGAGGTTGCGCAAGCTGTTGGAGCTGGTGCTGGCTTTGGGTAGGTCCTCAAACCGACTTCTGGTTACTTTTTAAACAAAAATTTGTTCCCTCAGGTAACTACATGAATCGCGGAGCCCGCGGCAATGCCTCTGGTTTCCGCCTAGCTTCCCTGAATCGATTGGCGGACACGAAGTCCAGTGCAGCCAAGGGCACTACCCTGCTGCACTACCTCGTCCAGGTGATCGAGCGCAAGTTCAAGGACCTGCTCAAGCTGGAGGACGATATACCGCATGTGCGCGAGGCCTCCAAGGTGTCGCTGGGCGAGATGGACAAGGATATCCAGATGCTGCGCACCGGCCTGGCGGAGGTGGCCCGCGAAATCGAGTTCCATCGCAGCTCCGGGCCAGCCCAGCAGGGGGATCGCTTCCTGCCCGTGATGCGGGAGTTCCACGCCCAGGCGTCGGTGCGTTTCGCGGAGCTGGAGGACAAGTTCCAGGACATGAAGACGCGCTTCGACCGAGCGGTGCGCCTGTTCGGCGAAGACGGATCCGTGCTGCAGCCGGACGAGTTCTTCGGCATCTTCGACTCCTTCCTGGGGTCCTTTGCGGAGGCGCGGCACGACAACGAGAGCTTCCGGCGGCGTCAAGAGGAGGAGGAGAAACGAGCCAAGCAGGAGGCCGAGCTCAAGAAGCGCACCATCGAGCGCAAAAACAAGTCCGGCCTGATGAGCAGCGTGGCCAAGAATCTGGGCTTGAAGTCGGGGTCCTCCAGCGCCGAGTCGTCCGGCAAGGGCGACAACAAGGGCGAGTTCGACGACCTCATCTCGGCGCTGCGGACGGGCGACGTCTTCGGCGAGGACATGGCCAAGTTCAAGAGGTCGCGCAAAGCGCGGGTCCTGAACGGAGGCACTGGCAGCACTGGACACACCTCGCCCCCGCGCCACGGCAGCCTCCAGCGGGAGGAGAGCGGCCGGGAAAGGGAGCGCACCGTGAGGCGCCAGTAGGACCAGGACTACCGCCCCCTGCTCCTCCCCTAGTGTAAATGTTTCTTAAATCTTTTTTTTTTTTGAATCAAAATCGCGCGCAAGTATTTTTTTTCCCCGATACATGGTAAAGACACACTTTTTGTAATTATTTATACAATACATTATATACATTATGTACGCATACAATATACATATATACATATATATATATATATATATCTAAATATATAGCACATAATCTTAACATAAAGCTCGGCTAATGCAAGCATGAAACCAAATTTTTTACAAAATCGAAACGTAATTGTAATTTAAAGTCTAATGAAATGTTATGAACTAATCAAGAGATCCACGGAGGATCGTTGGATCATCATTTGTAGTGTACCTTTGAAATCGTATTGGCCAGCGCACCTATCGAAGCTTGTATTTGCATATGAAAAGCTATATATACATACTATATACCATATACAATATATATACCGATATTGTCAGTGCTCATTCATCTCAATCGTAGCGCAATCGTGGCCCTCGAAAGGATTCAAGCTCGCGGGCCTGCCATAAAGTCATGTTCATAATTAAGATCAACATTGTTTGTTTTCTTTTTTAAATATATTTTTTTTAGCACGAGATCCATAATCGTACACATCAACAAAATACAAAATACAAAGCAATTTTACACAAACTCGGATAGAAACTCCATCGTGGAGAGAGAGCTATCTTCTATTGAAAATTACACTCTAACTATTAACAAATTATAATAAACAATTATTGTGAATGAAAATAAATTAAAATGATTGTTTTTTTTATAAAGGGGAATATTGTAAGGGATAGTTTTTCCTGTTTCCTAAACTAAAGAGGCCCATTGAAGGATGAAGCTAAGTCAGGATTAAGGAGATGAAGGGTTGAGGTATCGAAGGAGGAGCTGGACAAGATCGGGGATTATATCCGAGGGGAATTACTTTAAAGGAAACATAGATAGAGATATTTATAAATAAATAAATGTATTTTGAAAAACCTTTTGTACAGACCTCGTATGTTTCAATTATAGTATGTTTTTTATTCATATTGCGTTTTTTAGGCTTAAGAAGCTTTTCTTCTAGCCATAATTTTTAGTTGAAAGCTTTTTATTAAACCAAAAAGTATGCAGCAAAAAAAACACTTTCTTGGCCTAAAAGACTTGGCCAATAGTCAAGCTCAAGCTGGTCAAAACAGACTGTTAAGTTAAAAGAAGCTTTTATGGTTAAAAAATTTAATTTTCTTATTAAAAAACAAGTATTTCGAAGAATGTTAAACTATTTATAGGCTTGAGATATTTAAAAACTCTAAAAGTATATAAATTATTCCCTTTTTATTATGATTATTAGACCCTTTTATTTATTAGACCCTTTAGTCTACCCTAAAAGCAAGTTAACTTTTTGTGATTAATGTGATTAATGGAACTTTTGTTTGATATGCTAGGCTGGGTTCTAAGGTCACGTGGAATTACTTGAACTTAAGTGCCTGGCACTCGAGACGAACGTTCTATTTGTTTTTATGTTTGTTGCTTTACTCCCCCGACTTCTGGATATATAATTTGCCGATTTGTGCGACTTTCTCTTCATTTGGTTTAAGCCATTGCTGTTGCCAAGGGGGCTAGAAGACCTTGAAGGTCGTTCTATGAAACTGATTCTTGAATCGAATATACCCTGTAAAAAATATATATATTTGGTAGTTTAATTGGTAGATTAAATATTGCTAACTAACTACTAATAACTTCCAGTATTAAAAAATCTCTAAAAATTCCCTTTTTTGGAACAGTTTTATTTGAATATCTGAGGCATTTCTCAACCGATTTGGAAACAAAATGCCATTTTCGAATCAGGGCTTTAATCTTCTTTAAACTGCATTCAAAGATCCAAAAAATCGAACAAAAAAATTTTTACCGATTTTTGGAAAAAATCATGATGGTACCCCTTTCCAAAATCTCAAAAAATCGATCGAAATTTTTTTGTTCGATTTTCCAAATCCTTGAATGCAGATCGACGCAGAATGAAGTTCTGATTCCAAAATTGTATTCCATTCCAAAATCGGTTGAGAAATACTCAAAATATTCGTAAAATTGTGGCAAAAAAACGACAAAATTGATGGAACCGATTTTTGCAAAAAATCATGATGGTACCCCTTTCCAAAATCGCAAAAAATCGATCGAAATATTTTTTGTTCGATTTTCCATATCCTTGAATGCAGATCGAAGAAAAATGAAGTCCTGAGTCAAAAATGGTATTCCATTTCAAAATCGGTTGCGAAATACCTTTTTGGCAGAAGAAAAGGACTTTTAACTAGTTACTAGTTACTCGCTACTTTTCACTTGTTACTTCTTAATCGGTACTTTTCACTCGCTTCTTGTTACTCGCCACTTTTAACTAGTTACTAGATTACTCTCTACTTTTTACTAGTTACTAGTTAATATTCCCTAAACTTCTTTTTAAATATACAAACCAAAACTTGTTCCTACTTTGTGGATACAGTAAAAACTTTTCCAAATACCCTAGAATTCCGAGTTACCGCTAAGAACTGAGCAAACAAATAGCTTGATGAATGACAAAGCCGACTGCACCACCGAATAATTAATGACCCGCAACCAGCCAGCACAAGTGCAGAGATCTGGTGGGTTGCCGTGTTGGCACCTCAAGATCAAGATCACATCGGCTGCACTTCTGGCATTGGAGGTCGTTGATGCTGGGAGACTTCCTATGCTCCACGACTGCACCATGACTTGGCTATAACCGATTTTTGGAGTATATAAACCCGGCTCGGATTCAGTTTAGAGCATCAGTTTCTGCGGAGACAGTTCCAGTCATAGTTACAGTTTCCAGCTTCCAGCTCCAGAGATCCTTTCCAGCAACATGCGCTTTGCTCTGCTAGCTCTCTTCCTCTTTGGAGTGATCTTCGCCATTGTGTCCGCCGGAGGACAAGGAGGAGGCGGTGGAGGCCAGGGCGGCGGCCAGGGCGGCTGGCAGAAGAACGGCGGAGGAGGCGGCGGCGGTGGCAAGGGAGGCGGTGGCGGCGGCGGCCAAGGAGGCTGGCAGAAGAATGGAGGAGGCGGCGGCGGTCAAGGAGGCGGTCAGGGAGGCTGGCAGAAGAACGGAGGAGGCGGCGGCGGCCAAGGAGGCGGCGGTGGCAAGCATGGAGGCGGCGGAGGCGGAAACGGTGGCGGTGGCAAGCACGGCGGTGGCGGCGGCGGAGGTGGTGGCAAGCACGGCGGTGGCGGAGGCGGTGGCAAGCAAGGAGGCGGTTGGTAAATCCCCCTCGAACCCCACTCCAATCCCTAATCCCCCCGTGATCCTCGTGACAAACCAATGAATACTCCACTGACTGCCCTCCAGATACACAAAAATGATGCAGTATTTCCGAGTAGAATCCTCCAAAGGAATACTCACCTCCTAACCAAAAAAAAAAAAAAGAATAATACTTCTGTTCTCGTGTCTTTGCTTCTACTCTGTCCTATTTTCTTCCAGTGTACTAGAACTAGAAGAATTACTTTTTGTTCATTTTTTTCGCTAATTTAATAAACAAATTATTTTCTTGCAAATCAAAAAAGGATAAAGCGTTTCATTCAAATGATATCTCGTTGCCAGTTACTCGTAGCTAGTTACGCCTTACTAGTTACTCGTTTCTGGTTACTCTTTACTCGTTAATATTAGGAAATCCCCAGAAAAACCCCCAAAAGCCCTAGAAAAACCATCCAAAATTACAATAATATTCTAAATTATTTAAACAAACTGAAAAAAAAATGCTAGAAAACATCCGCTTTTCCATGTGGGACTTCCTTCAGGCAATAATTTCATTTATCGGGGAATTTTCCTGGATATTTTTTGAACAAAATTAAGTTATGCGATTAGTTCTCACATAGCAAATGAATCCACCGGATCGAATGCAGTTTTTATTTTCTAAACGAACTCTCTATACTCTTCATTTACATAATTATTTACAGCTCTACTGGTTTTCCATTTGTTTTCAAAGATTTATCTAGCTTTTGATTTTTGTTTTCACTTAAAATCAGGTTTTGTTTATCTCTTCACCTTGTTTTGATTTATTTATAACTTTTATTTTTAAATAGCTCAACAGGCGGGACTGGACTGGACACTAGTATACCCGCCCATCCGGCAGATGAGTAACAGGGTTTTCCACCAAGTGCCATGCATATAATTGCCGATGCTCTAAACGAGGATGCTCTAACCTAGGGTTCTCTACCCTTTTAAGTGAATTACATTTAAATATATAAAATATTACCCTATAAATAAGATATTCTATTCAAAAATATTCTATTCAGCTACTGTTCCAAACCACAAGAATATATTAAAAACCGAAAACCACAAAAAAGCAATTACTTGGCTTGGCTTACGGGGCGTATGAGTGATTTTTTCAAAGCAACTTCAAAGAAAATTCAAAATTTAGAGCATTTTGAAAACATTTAGACCTCGTGGAGTGACCCATTGAGTAATTAATGTTTAATATTCGCTTACTACGTTATTGTTGTATAAGTAACTCCCCCGATCGCCTGAGAGAATCCGATTCCACATCGATGACGACATTTGCTCATCCGTCCCAAACAATGGAGCTCTTATAAAACGAAATGCACTCTACCAGGCGATGATTAGTTTTCCATCAGCCCTGTTACTTGTTAGAACCCATCTGGAAATCTTGGGATACTCGAATACTAAACCCGAACCGGAACTAAAATGAAACACTGGCATTTATATGCCCTGGGCCTCCTGGTCCTGGCCAGCTGTGTGGATAGGGCCATGCCCTCCCTGCTGGGCCTCAAGAAGAAGCTGCTGTTTGGCGGAGGAGGCGGTGGCGGCTGGGGTGGAGGCGGCGGCGGCGGATTCGGCTGGGGAGGCGGCGGAGGAGGCGGCTACCAGGGTGGCGGCGGTGGCTACAATGGCGGAGGAGGCGGCTATCATGGAGGCGGTGGCTACAATGGTGGCGGAGGAGGAGGATTCCTAGGCGGCGGTGGCGGAGGATACCATGGAGGCGGTGGTGGAGGATATCCTGGCGGCGGTGGAGGAGGATACCATGGCGGCGGCGGTGGCGGCAAAACCATCGATGTCTACGTCGTGAAGCCAGTCTACAGTGGAGGAGGAGGCGGTGGCCATAGATGGGGTGGCGGCGGAGGCGGTAACTATGGAGGCGGCGGCGGCGGCAACTATGGAGGTGGCGGAGGCGGTGGCTACCATGGCGGCGGAGGAGGAGGCTACCCCAGTGGCGGCGGAGGCGGCTACCACGGCGGCGGTGGCGGCGGAGGACCCCAGTGGGGTAATGGCGGCGGCGGAGGCGGTGGCGGGGCTGGATCCTGGGCCAGTAGCAGTGCCAATAGCTGGGCAGGAGCCGGAGGCGGTGGAGGAGGAGGAAGCAATGCCTATGCCAAGGCTTCAGCCAATGCCTACGCAGGATCCTGGTAAAGGATAAATCCCAAATGTTTTTTTTTAAACCAATTTTTTTTTAAACTTCAAAAAATATGTGAAAATTGTGGAATCCATAAAAAAATGTAAAAACAATGCGAAACGAGTACGAAAAAAATTTAAATAAATAAACAAGAAGCTGTGCTTAAAATTAAAGTGTTAAATTATTCCCAAAGTATCTTAATTTTTTATTATTCAAAGTAATGTGTTTTCCCATAACATATCCCTTCCTAAAACCCATCGGGAGTTGCTGGTTTTTCGCACAATTTAATAATGACCATGCCCACATATTTGCAAAAAAAACAAAAAAACCAGTTTGGCGTCTCCCATCGCCTGGCAAAAAAAAATGTAAACAAGTTAACAAAAAAAAAAGGTAAAAACAACAAACGAACATGTTCCAAAATGCCAAAACCACTTTTGCAATGGGTGAAAGATATTTACAACCGATTTCATGCTTTCCTCCAAACTCTCCTCCTCCGATCTCGCCATATTTCCGATCGAACACTCTCTTCCAGGTGCTTCGATGCCAACCACATTTTTTGATTCCCTCGCAGAGAGGAGTATAGTTTGGAAGCCAACTCAGGGATTGGCATCCAAATTGGCCAAAACGTTGCCTTTCCAAGGGGTCGTTGAAGGGGCTTCATAAGAAAATTTCAAATAAAATTTTAAAAAGGCTTTTTATCAGAGTTTTGATGCATGATTATAGAGAATCGATCTACTAATCGTTTAAGGTATCCCGCTAGAGAATCGGATTAGTATTAGCCAAGATATAGCCTCCCAAAGATGACATTGGGAATATATGTCAGGCTTCATCGATTTCTAATTTTTTCAAGGGGTCAGAAAAAATTTTAAAAAATTCAAAAAAATATTTCGATCGAAGATTTTAATGTAGATTGATAGGGAATTGATCCGAGATTCCAAATCTATACTTTGTTCAAGAATCGGATGAAAACTGCCAAAGATATGGCCATCGAAAGGAGCGAAAAGTCATTTTTCTCGATTTTCACATTTTTCAAGGGGGTCCATCAGAAAAATTTTGAAAAAAATCGAAAAAATATTTTGTGTCCAGATTTAGATGCAAATCGATAGGAAATTATTCCAAGATTCCAAATCTATACTTTGCTCAAGAATCGGATGAAAACTGCTAAAGATGTGGCCATCGAAAGGGGCGGAAAGTGATTTTTCTCGATTTTCACATTTTTCAAGAGGGTCCATCAGAAAAATTTGAAAAAAATCTAAAAAATATTTTCTGTTAGGATTTTGATGCAGATTTATAGGAAATTGATCCTTGATTCCAAATCTATACTTTGGTCAAGGATCGGATAAAAACTGCCAAAGATATGGCCTTCGAAAGTGGCGAAAAGGTGATTTTTCACGATTTTCACATTTTTCAAGGGGGTCCATCAGAAAAATTTAAAAAAAATCGAAAAAATATTTTCTGTCAGGATTTTGATGCAGATTTATAGGAAATTGATCCTAGATTCCAAATCTATACTTTGGTCAAGGATCGGATAAAAACTGCCAAAGATATGGCCTTCGAAAGTGGCGAAAAGGTGATTTTTCTCGATTTTCACATTTTTCAAGGGGGTCCATCAGAAAATTTTTAAAAAAATCGAAAAAATATTTTATGTCAGGATTTTAATGCAGATTTATAGGAAATTGATCCTTGATTCCAAATCTATACTTTGTTCAAGGATCGGATGAAAACTGCCAAAGATATGGCCTTCGAAAGGAGTGAAAAGTGATTTTTCTCGATTTTCACATTTTTCAAGACGGTCCATCAGAAAAATTTGAAAAAAATCTAAAAAATATTTTCTGTCAGGATTTTGATGCAGATTTATAGGAAATTGATCCTTGATTCCAAATCTATACTTTGGTCAAGGATCGGATAAAAACTGCCAAAGATATGGCCTTCGAAAGTGGCGAAAAGGTGATTTTTCACGATTTTCACATTTTTCAAGGGGGTCCATCAGAAAATTTTTAAAAAAATCGAAAAAATATTTTCTGTCAGGATTTTAATGCAGATTTATAGGAAATTGATCCTAGATTCCAAATCTATACTTTGGTCAAGGATCGGATAAAAACTGCCAAAGATATGGCCTTCGAAAGTGGCGAAAAGGTGATTTTTCTCGATTTTCACATTTTTCAAGGGGGTCCATCAGAAAAATTTGAAAAAAATCCAAAAAATATTTTCTGTCAGGAATTTGATGCAGATTTATAGGAAATTGATCCTAGATTCCAAATCTATACTTTGGTCAAGGATCGGATAAAAACTGCCAAAGATGTGGCCTTCGAAAGTGGCGAAAAGGTGATTTTTCACGATTTTCACATTTTTCAAGGGGGTCCATCAGAAAAATTTGAAAAAAATCTAAAAAATATTTTCTGTCAGGATTTTGATGCAGATTTATAGGAAATTGATCCTTGATTCCAAATCTATACTTTGTTCAAGGATCGGATGAAAACTGCCAAAGATATGGCCTTCGAAAGGAGTGAAAAGTGATTTTTCTCGATTTTCACATTTTTCAAGACGGTCCATCAGAAAAATTTGAAAAAAATCTAAAAAATATTTTCTGTCAGGATTTTGATGCAGATTTATAGGAAATTGATCCTTGATTCCAAATCTATACTTTGTTCAAGGATCGGATGAAAACTGCCAAAGATATGGCCTTCGAAAGGAGTGAAAAGTGATTTTTCTCGATTTTCACATTTTTCAAGACGGTCCATCAGAAAAATTTGAAAAATATCTAAAAAATATTTTCTGTCAGGATTTTGATGCAGATTTATAGGAAATTGATCCTTGATTCCAAATCTATACTTTGTTCAAGGATCGGATGAAAACTGCCAAAGATATGGCCATCGAAAGGGGCGAAAAGTGATTTTTCTCGATTTTCATATTTTTCAAGGGAGTCCATCAGAAAAATTTGAAAAAAATCGAAAAAATATTTTCTGCCAGGATTTTGATGCAGATGTATAGGGAATTGAATAAAGATTCCAAATCTATACTTTGTTCAAGGATCGGATGAAAACTGCCAAAGATATGGCCATCGAAAGGGGCGAAAAGTGATTTTTCTCGATTTTCAGATTTTTCAAGGGGGTCCATCAGAAAAATTTGAAAAAAAGCAAAAAAATATTTTGTGCCAGGATTTTGATGCAGATTTATAGAAAATCGATCCATGGATCGTTTAAGGTATCCCATTTAGGGATCGGAAGATTATTAGCAAAGATATAGGCATTGCAGGGATCTGGTTTTTGTGGGATCTTCGATTTGTCGTCGTTGCCCTTCAGTGGACTTGATGGAAAGGTTATTGATCGATTCGCCTCGAGATTCTTGACGACTTCTCCGGTCTACCCCCTCCCCGTCTTAGCCTTTCTCCACCTTTGGCTCCGGTTACCCCCGAATCCCCCAAAGAGATGCCCGAGCAGCTGCAGATGAGCCAGATTCCTCAACGGAGCAGCTTCTACTGGAAAAACTCGTTTCTCGTTTTTCCTCGAGCGATGACTTGGCCAAAATGGTAGCTCCTGTCCCAGAGATCTGTTCCCTCTCTTTTCGAAGCTAAAAAAAAGTCAGAGGGGCTATAAGAGGAATCTATTGGCCTTTTGTGGAACCAAAAAAATGGATTAATTTTCTTTGGAAAGTTTCCATATTTCTTCAAAACATAAACCCTGGAATTTTATAGATTTTCTTGATCACAAATATTTCTTTCTGTGTACTTTTCTCACTTGAATTCAGCTGAAGCTTTTCCTTAAAGCGTCAACAGGTTTTCGGTCAACTTGGCCAATTCCAATTGTAACCAACCAGAGAGTCTCCCCTCGATTTTCCTCCCAAGCAGAAAGTATTTCTCGACTTGCAGGTTTTACTCATTCCATAGATCTGGATATATATATATATATATATATATAGACTATAATGCCATTTATGTATATAATAATAAATGGGATCTTGTCACCTCTTTAAAAACGTGCTCGATGCCATTCCCATTCCCATTACCATTTCCATTCCCGTTTTCCCAATTTTCTGCATTCCAATGGCGAATGCCACTTTGGTTCTAAGTATTGGCTATAAGCCAAGGGGCAAGGCGGTGAGGGGGGCGTGACCAGTTGGCCACAATTAGAGCGGTCTTGTGGCAAAATTGGGACAAACGGAAAATGGAAAATTGGCGGAGAAAGGCGCGTCATTATCGATGCTGCAACGGGAGTGGCAACAGAACAGAAACATTAAATGGTAATTATTTTCAGAATTTTCTTCAGGTGTTTTTGTTGCCAATTTTGGTAAATAAAGTAAATAAATAGAATTGGAAATTTAATATCAGTTTTTGGTATTTTTATCAAAACCAGAAAATCAAGCCAAGCTTCCTGGTTAAGTTTTCCAGCCGTTCCCTGTGTGACCTTGTTAAGGCACGAGGTTTAGGACCTTTCAGTAAGCCTCTCAAAAATACCAAAAACCCTGTAGGACCAGCCATCCAATCAGGTCAAAACTGTAAACCGAAAAAAACCCGTTTGATGGGCGAGAGGTGGATCCTCCAGTTGGCGGCGCACTTTTGACATTTTGTCGCCTGCCGATCGACACACACACACATACCTATATACCCCAAGTGGGGCTAAAGAGGTTGGCCAGAGAGAGAGGGCGGTAGGTAGGTTGGAGGTGAGCGCACGCACGATCGTTGAAGCCAAGATCTTCGGCTTGACTTCGGGCCCCAACGGCTCAAGCTGAGGCGAACCGAAAACCTTAAGCCGAAAATCGAGCGTCAGTCTTCGGTTCGAGCTCAGACAACAAAGTCGTGCGCGTGGTCGGAGTGAGAAAATCAGTCGCAAAATATAGCAGAGCGAGCGAGCGAGCTAAAGTATACCTCAAAACGGGCTGCGCTTTTTGGCCAAACTGTGCGTGAAATTGGTAAAACAAAACCAAAAAAAAAAATCGAAAACCAAAACTCAAAACAGAAATCGAAATCCAAATCTACATCGCGTATTAATTATATTTTTTTGAGTATTTTTTTTCTGGTTTTATATAATATAGTTTTGTTTATTTTTAGCCCGCAACTAAATTTGAATTTAAAATTGAAACTTGAATAAAAGGTGAGCTGGATCTTTGCTAAAAACTAAAACTATCTAAAAAAAAAGAAATATTATATAGTTAAGCGAGTAAGTTATGGTCTTGAGACTAGTTTTCGTATCGGAAACGGGTCTAAAAGCTTGGTTCAATGTCAGCGCGGTTTGGCAAGAAAAAAGCTATCGATTTGTAGGACAAGACAAGACATACGCCAATCCCCCACCCACCCAAGGGGGAGGTGCTTATCGCATTCCGCTAATTAGCATTCCAAGCTTGGCTGTAATCGCAGATCTCTCAGAGATTGCCGTGCGCCGCCCGTGCCGAATCGCTTAAAAGCCATTCATCTCAATCTTTTTGTTAAAAAACAAATCCACACAAAAGACAATAAAAAAGTCGAGATATAATTATGCGAAAACAAGCGTGATCTGAACATTCTTTAAATGAATGGAACTTAAAGGTAGAATCTGTGGAAAAAACTTGACAAGAAACTTGACATATTTTCTGGTCAACCTTTTGGGGGGTTTGGACAAGGTCAGAACGGGATAGGTTTTCTATTTTTTAATAATTTATTGTATTTCTTATTATAATATCCTTTGTTTTCAAAGGTCATTGGTCTTTTGGGCTTTTCCTGAATCTCTTTTTGTATTCTTAACTCATCTTCAAGAAGAGATTTTGAAGATTTTGTCTTCATTTGACTTTTTGTGACTTTATTCAAGTGGAGTTGACGTGACTTTCGGGTTAAAGCCAGGTTAATAGAGGAGAAGGTAATACCCTTATAGGGGTCTTCTATAGGATTAAAAGATATATAAATACTTTTAAGGGGATTCTAGCACTTTTTTATGGAAACAACAAGAAATATACGTATTTTTGAGGGATTTTTAGCTCTGTTTCCCTATTAAATCTGCTAAAAACCCTTAAAAAACTGTTTTTAAAACATTAACTAACCAAAAATATATCCAATATCTCCCCCTACCTCTATAGAGCATCTAAAATTCGTATTATTCTCCCAACATCCCTCCAAAGATTGCGGGTATTTCACTTTACTTTGTGGTTCTTTTAATTTTTTTCCAACTTTTTTTACATTTTCTGACTTTTTTACGACTTTTGCGTTCAAGTGAATGGCATTAGAAGGGGCCAAGAGAGTGAGTGAGCCAAGAACCAGAGAGGGGGCAGGAGGGTCTTGGCTAATAGAGCTCCTCTGAGCTACCTGACACACCTGGCCATAGAGACTCGCACTCATCGGTAACATGAAGATGCTTTTTGTGGTCCGAAGTATCTGTATCTCAGGTGTCTCTTGTATCTTGTATCTCAAGTTAGCTGCCACTTGTTGGGGCCACAACCGGGTGTGGTAAGAAAAAGCATCATCGTATCTCTGCGACATTTACATCCTAGAGAGAAAGTTGTCGGTTTAGAGCCCTGATCCTTCACCGATCGAACCTCATCGATCGCCAAAGGCAATCGCAAAAAAAGTGAAATTGCAGAAAAAAGTGAAGACTGCCTTTGAAAGACGAACAAAATTGGCAACAATTTGCACAACAACGACAACAAAACAACAAAACGACTAAACAACAAAACGACTTTGGACGAAACGGACAACGGACCGAGGACGGGGACGGACCTGGCCAGCTCTTGGCCATAATAATTGGCGGAAATAACAACAACAATCCAGCAATCGCTTGAGTGGCTGCCAAAAGCCCGGAATCCGAATCGGAATCGGAACCTATCCAATCCCAAATCATGTATTAAAAAAAATATCTACAATCCAAAAACATTCCGAAAATTAAGCCAAAAATTAGATGCAATAAAAAATGTTACACTAGTTTTTAGGGAGGGAGCTTTGAAAATCTCTAGTAGTTTGTTTTCTCTTAAAAAGAAAGAAGAATAAGGAATATAATAGAGTGAAGTACCGGGTATCATATAGCTCTAAACTAACTATATTCTATATAGGAATTTCCATTCCCTAATAAACCCCACCCTAGGTTTGTTTTTCTTCTTTAAAAAGAAATAAGAAAAGGGACTGCAGTAGAGACAAGTAACGGTTATTATATAGTTTCCTTAGACTATATTCTGTTTACAGTAGAAATTCCTATATAATCCCACACTAGTTTGTTTATTCTCTTGAAAATAAGTGAGAAAAGCCAAGTACCGGGTATTATACAGTTCCGGGTATCATACAGTCGAAGAGAAATAGAAAACGAATAAAACTAGGGTTTTGTTTTCTTTAAAAGAAATAGGAACAAGAAATACAATAAAGACAAGTACCGGGTATCTTACAGTTCCTTAAACTATATCCTGTATACAGGAATGTATACTCCTTAATAATATTCCCAAACCCCACCCTAGAGTACTACCAACTTCGGTTTGAAACAACCTTCTTGGCCAACTCGTTTTGGCCAATAATCGAATCGAAATGAAAACCGAAATTGGCCTCCATGGGGCTCGAAGCTTTGGGGCTTTGGGGGATACAAAAACCGCACTCACACTCCTAAAAAAAAACAACAAACAAACAATTAAGTGTGTATGAAAAAAAACAGAGAGAAATATGATTAAAATTCCTGGGGCATACGCAGATCGCCTCATACCAAAAAAAAATAATAAAAAATCGAATACCAAATCCCGAGCCAAGCCAAGAAAGGAAAGCGGCGGCAAAAAAAGCAAAAAAAGCGAAACAATTATTTGAAATATTTTTCATGTGTTTTCCTTTTGAAAGTCTTGCCAGATATCCGAGGTATATATATAGTATATATAGTAGATATATACTATAGCTATTGGCAGGTGTTAATGTTTGGTAAACGCCATAAAAAATTGTATTTTATTTTTCCATTGTTTATTTTTTTTTATGACAAACAATGAGTTGAGGCAGGTAATCGGTTTTTTATTTCTATTTTATTTTCTTTGATCAAAGTTCGATGGATAATTTGTTTAGGAATTGATATTCTACTAGATACTATAATGGTTTTTAATGTGTAATAATTATAATTATGAATTATAAAGGTTTTTTAATTGAAATTCTAGAGAAAACTTTTGGGTTTTCTTTTCGGGATTCTGGTTTTGGTTTGTCTTGAAAATCCTTTTAATTTCTCATTTAAAGACTTTAAACTTTAAAACTAATTTTAAAATATGTTTGCTCTTAACTTTTCCCACTTTTTATGAATATTATGCATTTTTTAGCTTCTTTTTTTTATGCTTTCCTTTTCTTAGTTCCAAGTGATTGATTTTTTCTTTTCTTTAACTTTTTTACACTGAACCTTTTTTTCTAAGCTTTTTCTATAGTTTTTCTATAGTTTTTTATGCTTTTCTATAGTTTTCTATAGTTTTTTATGGTTTTTCTAGGCTTTTTCTATAGTTTTTTATGGGTTTTCCATGTTTTTATGGCTTTTCTGTTCTATTTGCGATGCGTGACATTCGTGACTTTTGTGGCATTTCTGAGATTTGTGGCATTTGTTGCATTTGTGACTTTTATTGCATTTCTGACTTTTGTTGCATTTTTCTAAGCAAAAACCTCCCCCAAGAGGTCCACCTGTTGCACCTGTCTGGACCCTGGCCATAGGCAATCGAAATGATTGCAAAAAACTAACAATAAAAAAATTGGCTAAATGGCTAAGAAAAAAAAACGAAGAAGCGGTAGAAGAAGCAGTTGCTGGCTTTGTGGCAGCAGCAGCAGAAATAGCTTCAGCTTCGAAAGTGGCACAAAGTAATTTTAATGCTGAATGGAGCGTAAAGTTGTTCAACTGCAATTGCAATGGATTTCTGTTTCTGTTTCGGATTTTGGCCAACAAAAGATACAGATACAGAAATCCAAAAAAAATACAAAAAAAAATGAGAAGCAAGTGCAATTATATTTGACACACACGATTGCTGCACTTGCTTACAAAATCCTTTGTTTTTTCGTTAGTTTTTTGTTAGCTTTTTGTTTGCTTTTTATTTCCTTTTTATTTCGGATTAAGAATGGCTTCAAAAATGGCTTTAAAAATGCCTTAAAATGTCTTGAAAATGCCTGAAATTAGCATAATTAAAAAGCGAATCAATGAGCATCTCGGAATCGATCGTAAAATGTTTAACTTTATTGAAGACACCAAGCCGGGATTTGCATGAAAAAGCCAAGAAAAAAAAGACGCTAAAGGGAAGACGCGAAGATGAGGTAATAGGCCGAAGAAATGCCTTAAATTAAGGGCCCGAAGCTTTGGAGACTCTCTCAATCAATAATACCTTTAGCAAAACGAATCTAGAGAGGATTACAGGTGCATTTCGGGTTTGTTTTTTTATTTGTTTTTTCCGTCAATTTTTTATGGTGGGGGAGTTGCAGTAGCAGCGTGGGACCCGCCGCGAGATTCAAATTGGAATCGTTGGGGCATTACCTCATCCACAAGCCCCTTGATTATGGTGCTCCTCCATTCAAAATGCATTCAAAAACATTAAAATGCATGAAAATTCATAAAAAAAAACTTCATAAAAAACACAACAAAGTTCAAGTCGGTGCATTTTTTGTGGCACTTTTTATGTAATTTTTTAAGCCTCCAAAACAACATTTAAAAATGTCAATATTAGCTCTTAAAAAACTATATTTTTTTAATAATTTCACACTTAAATTCGTTGACAAATTTTTGTTTATAAACTTTTTTAAGCGGTTTATCTTGTTACCAAAAAAAAAGAGAAACAGGTTTCGTTGGGTTTGGAATTTGGTAATAGAAACCAAATGGCCTAAATACCATTTCCAGATTTCCAGATTCTTGGCCGTAAATCTTCTTAAAGGTTTTATTTATTTTTTATTAATTAAAAGAAATTTGAAAAAAAGTTAAAGAAACTTTAAAGAAGTTTAAGAAGCATAAAGGAAGCTAAGGGAAACTTTAAGGAGGAGGCTTTCAGGGACTTTAAAGAACTTTTTGGAGACTTTTACGAACTTTAAGAAACTTTAGGGAAGTTTAGGCAACTTTAAAGCAACTTTAGGATAACTTTAAGGACCTTTAAGATACTTTAAGGAAAATTTTAAGTAACTTTTAGGGACTTTAAGATACTTTAAAGAACTTTAAGGAACTTTTTGGAGACTTTTACGAACTTTAAGAACACTTTTAGGAACTTTAAGATACTTTAAAGAAACTTTAAGGAACTTTTTGGAGACTTTTACGAACTTAAAGATACTTTAAGGGAACTTTAAGGAACTTTTTGGAGAGTTTTACGAACTTAAGGAAACTTTAAGGGAACTTTTAGGAACTTTAAGATACTTTAAGAAACCTTTAAGGAAGCAACTTTAAGCAACTTTAAGATACTTTATTGTAACTTTTATGAACTTAAAGATATTTTAACAAGGACCTCTAAGAAACTTTAAGATACTTTAAGAAGACTTTCAAAAGCATTTTTTTTAAGTCTTAAAGTAAATTTCCTAAGAGATCCCAGGAAATCTATCTATTCTATTCTATCTTCTATCTATCTTCTTTCTATCTTCTATCTATCTTCTATCTTCTATTCCATCTAAAAATCAAAGACAAAGCCTCTCTTTTGTAGAAATCCTAAGGAATTTATGAATACATCTTGTTTAGTTCCAAAAACCGCACCCACCTAACCCATTCTGGGTCGCCAAAAACAAAACAAAAAGCTGTCATCTCGTCTCAAGAATTTAAGTTTATTTTTAAAAACAAAGCCCCCTCTGAGCCCCATGAGCCCCCTTAGTTAGTGCCATCTCTCTCGGCGCAAAACGCCCGCGCTGCTTAGCTCACCGATTCGGAGGCGATGATCTAATCTCGAGATGAGCGGAAAAAAGTGACAAAGACACAACTTGCTTTGCAATTTGCTTTACATTTGAACTTGAAAATTACAGAGTTACAGAGTGGGAGGGGGAGTCACTAGTGGGGCGAGGGTGGGGAAAGGGTGGCGACTTCCAATTGAAAGGCAGCCGCAGACTCCACGAAATGGCAGGCAAAGCGGAAAACGGAAAAAAGCAGATAAGACGAGATGGGAACGATCAGGGGCGATCGGAGGTGGAGGAGAGCGAAAAGTGGAGAAGATTTTTGTGGTTTTCTTGGGGAAGGGGGGCGATTGGGGTTTTGAGAAAAAGACAGAAACAGTAACAAGTTCATTGCACTTTTGGGAGAGCGAAAAATCGCTGACTGTTTTTATTGCTGTTATTTGTTGTCATTGTCATTGCTGTCGTTGTTATTGTTGTTGTTTCATCGTTTTTGGTCTTTTTTTGTAGCTTTTTCTCTCCGATTTGCAGAAAAAACAAAACAAGTCACCAATTTGTTGTCCCCCACCTTGAAATATTGCAATTCAATGACTTGAGAAATTCATTTCCAAGGAAAACGAAAGTCGCAAAGCCTTTCCACGGCGATTTTTCCATCGGCACGAGCCAGAAATAAACACAAATAACTTGAATTATTCAAATTCAAGCCACCCACACACCAAATGGCCAAAAAACCAAACCCAAAACAAAGACACATCGAAACGAAAAAGAAAACAAAAAGTGTTTTGCATATTTTCACCTTTTTTTTTGTTGTTTGCAGGCTCGCGCTTCGCTTGGCCATCTTTTCTGGTATTTAGGCCAGAAAAAAAAACCGAAAAAAACGTGGCTCTGGCCAAATTAGCACTTAAAGTCCAGCAAATGTAGAAATCTCGATCGCACCTGAACATGAAATGCAAACCGTAAACAAAAAGCAAAAAAACGCAAACTCGAAACTTGGAAACATTTCCAATTGGAACACAAAGGTGTGGCTAAGACGGGGGAGGGCGGGAGGTAGGGGAAAAAGGTGCAAATTAATTGGGTCTTACTCTCAGTTTTCGATTCGTTTCGTTTTGGTTTCGTTTTGGCCATGTTTTTTTAATGATTTTTTTTCTCCTCCTCTCTTGTGTTTTTTTGTGCGTTGAATCGATTCTTCAATTATGGCAATTAGCCAACGATTTCGCTTTGCATGTGCCGGGAGTCACTCGGCACTCGTCACTCGCTGATCTGCACTCGTCACTCTGCATTCGTCCCTCTCTGCACTCTCGTCACTCTTGAAAGTCAAAGAAAATACAAAAAAATACGCAAAAAAGACACTAAAAAGGCCAAACCCCAATCAGTTTCGGTTTCAGCCATATCTTGGCTTTAACCCAGCCCCTTACCGACCCTCCTCTTGCTACTCCACCCCCTCTCCACCCTCTTTAAGTAAATTAACATTTATCGCTTGGCTGACTCGCTGAACTTTTTCCAACTAATTTTCGCCATTTAAGAGGCCATTGATCTATGGATGATATCGTATCGTATGGATCGGGTTTCTCATTCGCTCTTTGATGAAATCCTTAACTTATATAATCGCTCCGCTAGAAAAATAACTCGATAGTGAGACCCAGAAAATGACTCAATTTATTCAGCAATTTAATCGCTGCCCCCTTCGTGAGTCAGTTCGGATATCGGTTTTCGGATTTCGGATCATTAATCAAAAAAATACACACAAGCCAAGAGTTTGTTAAAAAAAAACTGAAACAAAAACAGAAACAAAAACTGCATTCATAATAAGTTGGCTTACAAGCTGGCCAAGTTAAATGAAGCCCCCAGACAGGTTGCCAGTCAGCCGCCTGCCCCACGCTGCGTATACGTAATGTATCTGTATCTTGGTTTTTCGTACCTGTATCTCGATTTTGTATCTGTATCTGTGTTTTTGTAAATGTATCTGTTTTTTTTTTGTATCTGTATTTGATTTTTTGTATCTGTATCTGGTTTAGGGTATCTGTATCTGTGATTTTTGTATCTGTATCTGAGTTTTTGTAGCTGTATCTGTGTTTTTTTGTATCTGTATCTGTTAATTGTATCTGTATCTGATTTTTTTTGTATCTGTATCTTGGTTTTTTCTCTGTGTATCCGTGTACCTGCACTGCATGGATATCGATCTCACGCCATTGGGATGCCAGACCAGGCCGTGCCATGGCAGGTCCCAAGCCAGGCCAGCTTGGCTGACATATTTGGGTTGAATGTTAACAGAAAAAAAATAACGCGAGGAAAACAAAAGCCAAGCTTAAGAGCAAACACATACTCGAAAGCCGAACCTCGACTCGAAACGCGACTCGAACCTCGACTCGAGACTCATGAATGCCTCATGAATGCCTGACCACAGCCAAATCGGCAAATGTCGCAATTAACATATTTCTTATAGGATAGGAGTGTGCGTTGTCCAAAGGTTGCCTCTACAAAGGCCTAGGGTGTACGTAATGGATAGGTTTTTAGAGGGTGCAGAGGTTTAGAGGGTTTAGAGGGTTTAGAGGGATGTTGAGGGATTTTCAACGCGTAGGAGAAGGGCTAGGATCTCTAACAAGGCAACAAACCTTCAGAAATCAGAGAGGTACTCGAAACAATGGAATCCTAAGCAGGGTTTAGAGGGTTTCAAAGGGTTAGGAGAAGAGATAGGATCTCTAGGGTATACCTATTGGAGGGTTTTTAGACGGTTTCCAACGGGGTAGATCTCCAAGGGAGAGATCTCTGACAAAGCAACAGGCTTTGAGGTCAAAAAAGCAATGGAATTCCATGTACAAAGACCTAGGGTGTTCCTAATGGATAGGTTTTTAGAGGGCTTCTAGAATTTAGAGGGTTTTCAAGGTGTAAGAGAGATCTCTACCTCTAGATAGGAGCTCTGAGGTCGGAAGAGCAAGGGAATTCTACTCCAAAAACATAAAAAAATGTAATAAAAGGTGACTAAAAGTAACTAAAAGTAGATAAAAGTATCAAAAATATTAAATAATAGGTATGACTTCCTAGAACTTATCTAAGTTATTGGGTCATTGAAAAGGCAACCTCTTTTATGACATTCAAAACGATTCAAAAACGATCCTAAAACCTCTGAGATAAGTCACCTCCAAGTCTAGTTTCGCCTCCAAACTAAAGAATCTCGTAATTCTCTAAAATATTAGACAAGTAGAGTCCCATCCAAGCCAAGAGCGAACCCAAAACAGACCCCAGGCTATCCTCGACCCAACAGAAAAACTGTTTTATGTGACATTTCAATTAGCAGAGTGCCAAGACCTGACATCAGCATAAAAAGCAGCAAGTTTCAGCAATTGTTGAATCAGAGAGAAACAAGCGATTGACTGACTGACTAACTGACTGACTGCCATCATCGCATCGCACTCGGAGAGACAATGGAAAGATAAACATTGAGAGATTTGTATGGGGACATGGCGACCATTTAAAGGCGACTCTGGCGGCGGCTTCTCAGGTGCAGTCACCTGTGGCTTGGCCTAATCAGGCATTCCAAGCGATTAAATGCCAGGCATTCCAGTGCCAGAGAGCCGTAGAAATCGATCAACAAGACGAGGCAGCTAATGATTCAGTGAATGGCTGACTTGATTGAATTGATTGAATGATTGAATGATTGTCTCAAAAAGACCTGCAGTGCCTTGCAAGTGTCTGGCTAGCTTGATTACCATTAGAACTGTCCAAGAGCTGACATAACCATGGCCACCATGGCGAGTCATGGAGCGGCGGCTTAGACTCACCTCCATAAGCGATAATTGCGCAACTTTCGGTGACACCATTCGGAGATTCTGGTGAGGCAATGTACTTGTCCAATATCTAAAAAATAAATACTGGTTAGCTGGTTTTATAAACCAAATAAAATACAATTTTTTAGACATACAATACCAGAGACTCTACCCTAGACATCGCAATCTCTTGAAGAGATCTCGGCAAACCTTTAACGAATTTCTCCAAGTTTTGTTTGTTCCGCTGTTGTTGTTTGTCTAATTACGCAACAACATTTGTCGGCGGATGCAATGCCGCTGCATTTTGTGGTCTGACCAAAAACGATTCCAGTTCCGATTCCGAATCGGACAACGACTTGCCATATAGGCCCGGCAAGCCCCGTTTCCGCGTGTCAACAAACTTCTCTCTGACTCTGAAGCAGTGAAATTTTTTTATGGTTTTTGAAGAGAAATGGAAAAGGGGCTGGCGGATCCACCGGAACCCCGAAAAGTGTCCGCTCGAGTAACTGCACCCACAACCTGGAAAATGCACCGAAAGAAAGTAGTTAGTTGTTGGATTCCTTCGATTTCTTGGATATTTTGGCAGTAAAAAGAGAGAGTTTTACCTGGAAGAAGGATCGTTGGTTATATTTGATATATTTTCTATATAAATGGTTTAAGAATCAAGAAATATATAGAATTTTATTCTTAAAGACGAGATTTTTAGAGGGTTTCAGAGGCTTCAAGAGACCAGAAATTGGCCAGGAACCCAAAGAAACCCGAAGAAGCTTTGGCATAGATCATGGGGTTTCTTCCAACTTTTACTTTGGTTCATCCTACCCAGAAAACCAAGAGGAGGAGGAGTAGGCCCCAGAGTAGGAGTGGCAGGCAGGGGATTCCCCCTACGCGTGCAGTGAAAACCCGAGAAGCACGTAGACATAATTTATTGCCAAATGCATGGAAGACTCCAGCGCTGGACACGGCTCGATGGCCACGTTCGTGTGTCGTGTCCATGCGAGTGGATAGATATAGTAGATATATACATATATACAGCTATACAGATATAGATATAGATATATAGATATAGATATATATATGCCTCGACTCTACCACCACTTATGGCAACCACACATTTCGATTTCTTTGTGCGAGGGCTTCGACGGTTTCGAGGGCTTTCGCGGGGTGGCAGCTGAAATTGTTTCAAGATTGTAACTAAAACTACTCACTATATGAGTGAAAAATGTGCAATAATTAAAGCATATTAAATGCAGAAACAACAAATATCAAAAAAACAGAAAGAAAACTGATTGCAAGGCAAGCGTAAAGCTGTTACCCGATGCGTTCGCCGTCCGACGTTGGAAGCCCCCTTAACGAGTCTCAATTAAAGTGAAAATGCCAGCAGATCGTGGACATGGATATGGGTGCATGGATATGGTCGTAGATATAGTCATGGATATCGCATCGTATATATCCATTACTTGAGAGAGTGCAGAAAAAATAAGTTGCGAAAAGTGCAACGTCTCGGGTTACTTAACCAGGTTGATGGTTGCGAGGGGTTTCGATGGGTTGGAGGTCCTCTTTGGGGATTAAAGAGGATCAGGACGATCAAGAATATATAGAAATAACTGTAGATATATCTTTTGATTCATAACTTTCTCTAAAATTTGTCAAAATACTTGGACTTGGATTCAAAGTCGTTTCGGGTTACCCATCAAAGTCGAAGGGGTTTGGATTGGTTGGGAGTCCTTCTTGAGGATTAAAGAGCTTAGAAGGATTAGCTAGAATATATAGGAATATAAAGTAATACCCAAAGGTATATCTTTTGATTCCTAACTTTCTCTAAAAGTTTGTCAAAATATTTGCTTTCAAAGTTTAACTTAAAAATTTGATCATCAGATCACAAGAAGAATGACAAGAAGAATCACAAGAAAAGTCACAAGTTTCTTCCCAAAAAGTGTGAATTAAATAAAAATAAATTCTTTAAACAAGCAAGAATTAATATAATATTAGTTTTAAGTTTAGTTTTAATTAGTTTTTTAAGAAATAATTCGTAAATACTCGAAAATAAGCTAAAAACCTACAAAGGAAAGCCTTGGAAAAGTTGTCACAATTCTAGTTTTAAGAAGAATTAAATATTTAAGGTTTGTTATTAATATTTAAGTAATACTAACTAATATTTTAGTAAACTTATTTTTTACCTATTGGCCAAAACCCTTCTTCCAGCAATGTCATAATGGAGCCAATGACCATGCTGGTATTGGCCTTCCAGCTGCTGGCGCTCTTCTCCATCGCCGGGGCGCTGCTCATCTACCTGATCTGCAAGGTGCGCGAGGACAGTGCGGCGGCCAGTGTGGAGGCGCAGACGAGTCGCGTGGTGCTGGTGACGAGTGCCGATACCGCCCTGGGCCTGCAGCTGTGCACCCACCTGGCCAACAAGGGCTGTCGGGTGTTTGCCGGAATGAAGGAGGCCCAGGACTCGCTGCCGGCCAAGCTGCTGTGCGGATGGATGAAGATCCGGGAGTATAGCGAAGAGCCCATAGCTGGTACGATTATTCCCATGCGGCTGGACGTCACCCGGGAGGATGTGCTGCGCGAGGCGACCGTGGCCATGGGCGCCCACCTCAACGCCGACGAACGGGGCATCGCCGCCGTCATCAACACCAGCGGCAGCGTCTTTCGCGGCAAGGTGGAGTCCCAGGACGTGCAGCAGTGGGAGCACATGCTGAAGACCAACATTCTGGGTACGCTGCGTGTGGCCAAGGCCTTTGTCGGCTTCTTGCGTCCCACCCGCGGACGTTTGCTGTACTTGGGAGGCAGCGGTGGTGGGGAGGCCAGCGCTCGTTCCGGGGGAGATGGCCTCGTGGCCTTCAATGCCTCTCGCGTTGCGGTGGACAAGTGCGCCGAGGAGCTGCGCAAGGAACTGCAGCCGTACGGAGTGAGTGTGGTGGCTTTGGACACCTGCGGCATGACCGCCGAGTCCCTCTACAAAGCTCCCGTGGCCCAGAGTAAGTAGCGAATACTGGGAATCGCAAGGATTATTATTCAAGTTTTATAATTGTAATTCTTTTCAAACCCTTTCAGCCATGTCCTCTACGGCTGGAGCTCCCACGCAGTACACCGCCGATGTCCTGAGTCCGGGCGCCCTCCAGGTTATCGAGCGGGCCCTGTGGGACTTTACACCGCAGCAACGTTATCCGCTTTTGGGTAACAACAAGTACCAATTCACGTTGCCATGCCGCTCCTCGCTGCGTCTCCAGAGGCCTGCTACCGGAGTCTCCGCCACGCAGTCGGTTTGAGGATTTGAGAGAGAGACGAACGACGATCCCCGAATGAATCCTGGAGTCTCTACCTGTATATACGCACCTGACACGAATCCTTTTCCCAGCTTCCAGATCCTTTTCCTGATCCTCTATCCCGTCCTGGAGTCTTTTCTTGAAATCCGACCCTGCCCTTTTTTGTTTGATGATATTTCTTCCTTTGGAAGGCCTTTTTTTATATAATAATATTATTTTATACTCGTTTTTTGTACACTCTGCCGCGGTGTAATCGTAATGTTACGAAAGAAAGAATAAAAAAAACAAATAAATCTTTGTGCTAATCTATAAAAAACGTCATGTATTTTATGTATTTTTAACTACATTAAGGGATTCGAAGGTAAGTTAGAAGGGTTTTAGTATCTATTCATACTTCGATATGAAATCGTAGCGCAGGACATAGGCAGGGAAGACTTCTCCCGCCTTGGCCATGAGACGATCTTCAGTGGATCCTGGCAGATGGATGAGCACATCGGCACCCACAATGCTCTGCAAGCGACTGCTGATCTGTTTGGTTTCGATGAGGTTTTGTTAGGGTTAGGGGTCTTGGTTAGAGGAGAGAGATAATCTACACCCACCTGGTCTCCGTTGACGCTGGCATAGAGAGCTCCTCCCCTAGAGGTCACCGAGGCACGCACAAACTCCGGACGCGAGTCCAAATCGAGGTCATTGAGCAACTGCAAACGGAAAACAAATCAAACAAGAAGTAAATAAACTAAGAAAGCCATTTCTTATCGCCCGAAAAATAGACAGATAACGCGCCACTCGAAAGCAAAAGTATCTTTTTCTACGTCACAGCCCGACGACCTACAATTTGGAACAAGTTCTCGAAAACCCAATGATGGAATGTCGGATGCCGCGTTAATCAATCATCGTTGAATGCCAAACTATTTCGCAATGTGACTTAAATGCTTGATGGGGGGAAGGGAAGCACCCACCTGGACGTTGATCTTGGGCAGAGAGCACTTGTGGCGTTCCCAGCCGGCGGCCCAGCGGATGGCGGGCAGAGCAAATAGATGGAAGGTCACAAAGGCAGAGACAGGATTGCCGGGTAGACCAAAGAAATACTTGTCCTCGCGACTGGCAAAGGTCAGGGGTTTGCTAGGGAGACGAAAAATACTATAAATTAGGCCACAAAAAGAGGTTAAAGGAGAGGCCCTACCCCGGTTTCATGTTAACCCTTCCGCAGTGTAGCTTAAAGTCCAAGGACTCCAGAACTGGCTTCACAAAATCCTTGTCGCCCATGGAGACGCCGCCACTGCAAATGACAAAGTCCACAATCTCAAAGAGATTCGACAGCGACTTCTTCGTGGCATCAAAGCTAAGGAGAAGCGAAAAGCTTAGCTAAGAAATAGAACAAACCAAAAGAATCCTCACTTATCGCTCAGGACATTTGTGATCATGCAATCGAAGCCGAAATATTGCAACAGCTCCAACAACATGGTGGTATTGGAGTCGTAGATCTTGCCCAGAACCGGCTGGTCACTGGGCGCGAGTAGCTCGCTGCCCGTGGAGACTAGGGCCACCTTGGGCTTGCGCACATCGATGATGCTTCCGACTGAGGCCAGCAGGGACCTGACCACCACCGGCGATGGATCGGGAGCGGGAAAGATGAGATTCTTGGTGCTCAGGTCGTGGCCCACAGGTCTCACATCCAAGCCGGCTTGTGGCTCTACTAGAATATCCACCAGGCTCTCGTTTCCACGCTTATCCCTTTGCAGCAGCTTGGTATCCTCCACCTGGACGACACAGTCAGCCTCCAAGGGCAGCGGTGCTCCCGTATTGATCTTGAAGCATTCATCCTCCGCCAAAGCTGCACGATTAGGCTAGGAAAACAAGAAGGAAGGACAAACTTTAGCAGGAGGATTCCTTTAAAATCCCAGAGAAAACGTACCGCATCGCCGGCAGCAATGGAGCCTATGACGCGTTTGGTGCCCGAGAAGCCCGTGGATTTCATGGCATAGCCATCCTTGATGGATGCCCGGAACGGCGGAATATTCACCGGCGAGGTCTTCTCCCACAAAAGCTTCTTGAGATCGCAGGATCGCTTCACGGTATCAAAGATTAGAGAGACAACGTCGTCGACGGGCTGCATCGGGAAGGGGGAATTGCGATCGGAATCGGTGCCCTTGCCGGTCTTGTGGGGACAAATGTGTCGGTTGGATACGGGCTTGGGCAGAGCACCCTGCAGCTCGTCATGGGTGCGCTTCACCAGAGCCACCTCATTGGCAATCAGTTGCAGGGCATGAGGCAGCAGGTCCTGGACAGTCTCAAAGCACTCGGTCACGGCTTTGACGCTGCCCGGAAAGTTCAGGATCAGGGTAGTTCCGGCGATCCCGCAAACTCCTCGCGACAGGGCCGCCAGCTTGGTCTTCTCCAGGGAGGCCAGGGCAATGGCAAAGGTAAGCTGCGGGCATTCCTTGTCCAGCAGGGGCTTGGTGGCCTCGGGCGTGATGTCGCGCGGCGCGAAACCGGTTCCTCCCGTCGTGATGATCACCCGGACAGCCGCATCTTCGATCCACTGGCGCAGCTCCACCTGGATCCTCTCCCGCTCATCGGGCACAATACTGCCCCTCACCTGGGCATTGCCGAAGGCCTCCGTAACCAGGCTCTTCAGCCTCGGGCCACTCTTGTCTTTCGCCGGCTCCTGGTAACAGGTGTCACTAACTGAAATTCCAAACAATTAGAAGGCGCGTGACCATAATTGGGGCGTGGATTCTCTTACTGGTGAGTATTGCAAAGTGGATCGGCGCCATTATGTCATTTGCTTTTGAAACTCTGCAACTGGGCTATCTCCAATTAAGTTGTTTAATAAAAAGTTTAGCACGCTAACTTATCCGACTCGATTCAAAGCGAGGCGTTTGGCCAAATTTGGAGCGTTTCTGGGAAGCTTGGTGTGTACACACTGTTTGACCTTTTTAGCTTTTTAACCCTTAGTTGATCGTTCGTTTCCATACCAAAAAACGATGATAATTGTTTATTTACGGGTATTTTTTTGAAAACTTTGTAATCCCATCTAATAATATTTTGTGAAATATAAAAAGAATCCCAGACCTTCAAAGGGTTAACTTGAACCGATTATTTTCACAGCGCGGCGTTTGGCCAAATTTGGCGCGTTTCTGGGAAGCTTGGTGTGTACACACTGTTTGACCGTTTTAGCTTTTTAACCCTTAGTTGATCGTTTGTTTCCATACCAAAAAACGATGATAATTAATTGTTAATTATTAAATATTTAATACTAGCTAATAGCTAAGGGTATTTTGAAAACAAACAATATTTTTTTAAAATATAAAAAGAACCACAGACCTTCTAAGGGTTAACTTGAACCGATTACTTTCAAGCCCCGCAAAAACTCCGAATAAATGTTTGAGTTTTTCACATAAATGTAGTCATATTAGCTAAATGGCTTATTTATTAACACTAAACTACAACAATACAAAAAAACAGGGCGCAACAACGGCTTAGCTTCCGACTTCCTTCCGGGGATCACTTGGTCGTCGCCTGTGGCCGTGGCTGTGGCGGTGGCTGTGCCTTATCTCCAGACGCTGCACCGGCCACCAGGGGATCGTAGCCAGAGGCCATCTTCTCCTTGAACTGCTCGTAGGTCCGCTTGCGGTCAAAGTGCTTCACCCACTGGCCAGGACAGGATTGCTCGAACTGCTTGCGGAGCGTTTGGCAGGCGGACGGCACCTTCTCGCCGCTGGTGGAGCTGTGCTTGGGGGCGTGCTCGTCCAGGCACTTCCAGTAATCGTCCCGGTTGCTCCAGCACTTGGCACGCTCCGATTTGTCGGGAAAACTCATATCGCTGCGGTGGAAGAATGACTCTCGATTTCGGATCCTTTTTTGAGTCGCGTCAGCTTCTGTTCCTGATGGACTCCCAGCAGGCTGTTGTAAATGCTAGCCTTTGAGCCACCTGAAACAAAACATGCTCTCTATTATCATTAAATTGGGTAGAAATTTCACAGAAAACCAACCTCAAAATTACAAAACAAAATATCTCCGGCTAGAGGTGGGAGTTGAAACCAGCTGTCAGATTAATCGGTTTCGATATTATCGGCAGGCAAGGGATAAGTTTGGCGCGAGATTTGAATGTTCACGGTTTATGGTAATAATAGGATCAATGGTTAGGATAAAGCATCCACAAGGATACACATTTTCAGACATACCTTCTGATATTTCATATTTTTCACCCAAAATTAGAAAAATTTAAAAAAAAATCCAAAAAAAATTTCCATCCAGGATTTTGATGCAGATTTATAGGAAATTGATCCTAGATTCCAAATCTATACTTTGGTCAAGGATCGGATGAAAACTGCCTAAGATATGGCCTTCGAAAGGGGCGAAAAGTGATTTTTCTCGATTTTCACATTTTTCAAGAGGGTCCATCAGAAAAATTTAAAAAAAATCGAAAAAATATTTTGTGCCAGGATTTTGATGCAGATTTATAGGAAATTGATCCTAGATTCCAAATCTATACTTTGTTCAAAAATCGGATAAAAACTGCCAAAGATATGGCCATCAAAAAGGGCGAAAAGTGATTTTTCTCGATTTTCACATTTTTCAAGGGGGTCCATCAGAAAAATTTTAAAAAAATCGAAAAAATATTTTCTTTCAGGATTTTAATGCAGATTTATAGGGAATTGAATAAATATTCCAAATCTATACTTTGGTCAAGGATCGGATGAAAACTGCCAAAGATATGGCCTTCGAAAGAGGCGAAAAGTGATTTTTCTCGATTTTCACATTTTTCAAGGGGGTCCATCAGAAAAATTTTAAAAAAATTGAAAAAATATTTTCTGTCAGGATTTTAATGCAGATTTATAGGAAATTGATCCTAGATTCCAAATCTATACTTTGGTCAAGGATCGGGTAAAAACTGCCAAAGATATGGCCATCGAAAAGGGCGAAAAGTGATTTTTCTCGATTTTCACAATTTTCAAGGGGGTCCATAAGAAAAATTTGAAAAAAATCGAAAAAATATTTTCTGTCAGGATTTTGATGCAGATTTATAGGAAATTGATCCTAGATTCCAAATCTATACTTTGGTCAAGGATCGGATGAAAACTGCCTAAGATATGGCCTTCGAAAGAGGCGAAAAGTGATTTTTCTCGATTTTCACATTTTTCAAGGGGGTCCATCAGAAAAATTTGAAAAAAATCGAAAAAATTTTTCGATTGAAGATTTTGATGCAGATTTATAGAGAATCATTCCGAGATTCCAAAGCTATACTTTGTTTAAGAATCGGATAAAAATGCCAAAGATATGGCCATCGAAAGGGGCTAAAAGTGATTTTTCTCGACTTTCACATTTTTCAAGGGGTCCATCAGAAAAATTTTGAAAAAAATCGAAAAAATATTTTGTGCCAGGATTTTAATGCAGATTTATAGGGAATTGAAAAAAGGTTCCAAATCTATACTTTGTTCAAGAATCGGATGAAAACTGACAAAGATATGGCCATCGAAATGGTCGAAAAGTGATTTTTCTCGATTTTCACATTTTTCGAGGGGATCCATCAGAAAAATTTAAAAAAAATCGAAAAAATATTTTGTGCCAGGATTTTAATGCAGATTTATAGGGAATTGAATAAACATTCCAAATCTATACTTTGTTCAAGAATCGGATGAAAACTGACAAAGATATGGCCATCGAAATGGTCGAAAAGTGATTTTTCTCGATTTTCACATTTTTCGAGGGGATCCATCAGAAAAATTTAAAAAAAATCGAAAAAATATTTTGTGCCAGGATTTTAATGCAGATTTATAGGGAATTGAATAAACATTCCAAATCTATACTTGGCTCAAGGATCGGATGAAAACTGACAAAGATATGGGTTCCAAGGGGATCCATCAGAAAAATTTGAAAAAAATCCAAAAAAATTTCAATCCAAGATTTTGATGCAGAATTATAGAGAATCGATCTACGAATCGATTAAGGTATTCCGCTCAAGGATCGGATGTATATAAGCAAAGATATAGCTTTCCCAGATTGAGAAAAAAGTGCCTTAGGGTTCCAGGACCTCCCACATACTTACCGCCTGAGAAAAAAGAGAATCCAATAGATTGTAACAATATAATGTATTCTTAATGCACACTGATGATATTTTTTATTGATCGGGACCATTATTTAGCTGTTCGTAAATCTATTTATTTGATTGGTTTAATATCTTATGGCTAAAAGTGAACGTCATTGCAAAACGAAGTGTGCCTCTGCCATGGAGGTGTTTTTATTCAATTTCCAGCTAATCAGCAAGAGTTGTGGTAAACAATTAAGTAAAAAAAACTGCATGGGTTGTGATTTGTCAGAGTTCAAGGGTCAACACCCACAATCTGCATTGCACAACAAAAAAAACGAAAAAAAATATAACCAAAAGCAAACAAAACAAAGAAAATGACAGCTTCTGCTGTGCGCAATAACAATTTAAATTTATGTTTATATATAGAAGTATATAATATGTAATATATAAATGTATATATATATATGTTTTGGGTGAGTTATACTATAATTTCTAGGTGTTTCGAAACCGTTACATACATATATGCTCGTATCGCATCCATTATATACGATATATAAATCTGGCATATCCTTTCCTTATCGTAGGTACACAAATACGTATAGAAAGCAAGGGTTCTTGGGGGTCCTTTGGGGGTAGGGCGTGGCTTATACTAAGTACTTCTATTGTCGTTACAAAACATTTACAGCTTAGACATTAGCCCGATCTAGCTCCGGCATATATATATCCTATATATGGTTTTTATATAAATGTAAGGGATATCGTGTTAGACGCGGCGATATGCTACTAGAGGGGGAATCAAGGATCAAGGATTAAGTAAACCGCAGTCGACTTCAATTCTCATGGTTTCTATCTTGTGGGTTTGGTTTCGAACCCAAAAATGCATTGCAGTTTGTGATATTATTGGTCGGTTGATTGGATCTCTCTCTATATAGTCTATATAATCTATATAGACTCTAAAAAAAAGGGAAAAGGGAAGGTGGTTGATTCCTAGGGACTGTGATAGGTTCCGGGTTAGGGATTCGGGATTCTTCTCTTTGAGGCACTTGTGGCTTGGCTAAAGTTGCTTGGCAAACTGAAAAAAAAACTCCAATACAAATCGTGCAAATGGTTATCGGGTCAAATCTATATATATATATATATATATATGCTATATTCCTTTCTATATATAGTTGCGATTGTGTGCTATTTTGTGTGTGTGCTTTCTGCTAAATACAAAAAAATGTTTAGTTTATGTTTCATTTTTGTTTTTTTTTTTTTTTTTAACGACTATCAGTACTTTACCCTGCACAAAAATCCTTATTTTCTTTTGTTTTGATTTCAAAAAACTTATCTCCTATATTCTTAGCTATATCTATATATTTGTTAATGAAAAAAAACAATTCTTGGTTTTATGAATAAAAAAAACAAAACAATTTAAATTCCTCTCTTAAACCTTTTCCTTCGGATTATTGTTACTTTCACGTTTCTGAAGTACAGTGCGTTTCAATAGCTTGAAATTTTTGAATATATTTAAAAAAACAAAAAAAAACATTCCAGAAACAAGAAAAAAAACTTTAAAATTCTTCTCTTAATCCTTTTCCTTCGGATTATTGTTATTGTTAAAATATATATTTAAAAAAACAAAAAAAAAGCATTCCAAAAAGCATTCCTTTTCTTTCTGATTATTGTTACATTCACGATTCATTAGCTTCAAAAATATATTTAAAAAACAACAAAAAAAAAGGCATTCCAAAAACAAGAAATAAAAGTTTTTCGTAAAACACGCACTGTATCTTAGCCTGGCCCTAAGCTTGCGCTCTCTTTCTATTACCAATCGTCGGTCTCTCTCTCTCAATCTTATGACTAGATACACTTTCACTTTCGCTTTCTCTATATCTCTAGATGATTATAAATCTCTGTCCTAAGTCCTAAGTCTAGGGTTTCCACAAAGACACACACCCAGCACACAATCGCGGGGGACACGGGTGGCAGGAGTACTTCTGGGGGCGTGGTTTTCCATTTTTTTTAGTTTCTAGTTTAAAGGATTTAAAAATAATAATAATAATAATCAGGGGGAACGCGGGGGGGAAAACAAATGCATAAAGTTCAAACAAAATTAAAAATAAAACAAATCCTAATCGTAGTTGTTAAAAATAGACAAAAAATTTGTAAACCATAAAACATTTGGCAGTCGCAGAAGGCCCGGCCCGGCCCTGGGGCTTCGATTTCGATTTCTATATCGAATATACACGATCCTTCCTACATACAAGTATATATATCTATATATATATGGCGCTCGTTCCTGCTCTGGTGCTGTGTGATGTTGGTGGGGGATTCAATCGTCGTCATCGTGATGGTTTCTTTCTTTTGGAATCATTTCGAGTCAAAGGCTTACGCCTTGCCAGCGATGGACTCCGATTCCGGATCGGCTTCAATCGCTAGCGGGTCCAGGGGCGAGGTATTTGTGCTGGGGGATTGGGAGGCGTACTTGCAGGAGGCCGTGAGGCAGCGGCAACCCAAATTCGAGCGATGCTCGGCACGCCAGAACTTTTCCCCATAATCAAAGCTAAAAACCAAAACAAAAAAAGATTAAAAAGTTATAATCTCTAGAAGATTCCATTCCACTAACCAGATCTCCTCGCCGGCATCGATGTCGCGGCAGGCGAAGAATGCAATCTTGGGGAAGCGGTAGTCCTGGTGCTCGTAGAACACCCGCACCGCCAGGACATTCGGCTCGCAGGAGTGGTTGAAGAAGCGCGTCACATTCCCATAATAGTTGGCATCGATGCAGTGCCCGTTGTCCAGGTCAAAGTAATAGCTGTCGTCGGTGCGCCGGTCGGCCTCCATGGCCGTGAGAATCTCGCCCGTGTAGCTGGACACGAAGGTGCCCTTGGGAACGTTGGCCAGGGCGCGGACACCCCAGCCCTTGGTGGTCTCCTCGCACTCGACGATCTGCAGGGGAGTCCGAGTGCCGTTCTGGACAACGCGGTTCTTGCACGAGAGCTGTGGGTGCGGCAGGAGTGGCTTTAGCTAATCCTCTAAAGAAGAATCTTAAAAACTCACCTGGTTGCAGCCGCAGACGTCGTTGCACTCGAAGATCACCGCCGGATCATCGTAGTTAAAGTCCGAAGTCAAGCGGCTCTCGGCTGTGTACCAGTTCTGGGAGGAGGCTCCGTTGCACTGGCACCGATCGCTGCTGCAACTGTCCGGGCAGGAGCAGATGCGCATCTGGGAGATGCGCCGATCGATCTGCACCGAGTTCTGCTGGATGATGCACTGGGTGACGTAGCGGAAGTCTGGCCAGAGCAGCGAGTCCGCCTCGTCCTCGCTCTCCGACATGGCCAGCTCGTTGCGCACCGCCTGGATGGGCCGCGCCTCCCTCCCATTGGAGGCATCCGCGCAGACCACGAGAGTCCGCAAGCCCAAAGGCCGGAAGCTGCGCATCTGCATGTTGAAGCCGACGGTGCGTCCGCACTCCGACTCTTCGTTGGGGATGCAATCGAAGGGCAGCTGCTCCGCCTTGTTCTTGATCATCAGATCCGCTCCATTGGCGATCAGAGCGATGCACATCCGTGTGACCGAATGCCGGCAGGCAATGTGGCTGGAAAGGGTCAATAGTTAGCTTCTGGGATCTGGAAAACCATCCTCCTACTTACAGCGGTGTATCCCCTTCCACGTTCTGGACATTGCAGTCGGCGCCAGCCTGGAGGAGCACGGTAATCGTGTCCAGGCCATCATTGTGCAAGGTGGACCAGTGGAGGACCGTGTTGTTGTCATTGTCGCAGATGTTCGGATCAGCTCCTTGATTGAGAAGCAAACTAAAGGAAAAGAGAATGAGATTTAATTGAAACAAAGTCCAAAGGTAACTCCCAACCTGACAATGTCCGTGTGTCCCAGCTCGGCTGCCCACACCATGGCCGTCCAGCCGCCTTCGTCCTGGGCATCGATGAAGCTCAGGAAGCTGTTGATGTTTTTCGAGGCGCGATAGCTCTCCACGATGAGCTGCGTGGCCTCCACATTGCCTAATTTCGCGGCAATATGCAGGCTGGTCTTGCCATCAGGACCCTAAAAGTAGGATTAAATTAAAAAGAATCCTCTAAAGAAAAGGACAAAAGGACCCCCCACCTTGATGGCCACATCGGCTCCGCATTGCAGGAAGAGATTGAGCATCTCGCACTTCTCGTTCATCACCGCGCACATCAACGCCGTCCGCAGCTCGCTGTCCACGATGTTGACAAAGTCCTGGGAGCTGGCGCCCTTGCAGAGGAGCAAATAGGCCATCTGGAGGGTGCCCGAGTGGGCCACCAAATGCAGGCAGGTTCCGTTTAAGTACTCCCTAATCGGAGTCAAGACATTGAAGTCGGCAGCCAGGATCTCGGCCACCCGTTCCAGGTCATCGTTCTGCACGGCGTAGTACATGTCCCGGGAGGTGAACTCCGTGGTGACACGACCGCTGGCAGAGACCACATGGCCCCGCAGCACCACGTTCATCACGGAGTCGGGAATGAGCTGCTCGAAGTTGATCGTGTTCAGCGATTGGCTGACCTTGCCTCCTCGGGTTCCGTTTGTCTTGGACGCCGAAGCCGAAGCGGAGGCCGAAGATGATGATGAGGACGAAGGGGTGCCGGATCCCACGGCCACCGAGGACGAGGAGGAGCTCTTGCCTTTGGCTTTCCCAGCCAGACTCGACTTGGCGCCGCCGCCAAACTGGGTCAGATGCGACGAAGTTGTCAGCTTGGCGGGTTTTCTAAAGGAGGAGCAAGGATTGTTAGTTTCTCTAAAAGATTAATGGAGATTCCCACAAAGAACCACTTACATCTTGTACTTCTGGGTGGGCAGAAAGACGGGCAGCGACTGGCACTTCATGGTCACGGTGGAGGCGCGCTCCGGTGTGTCCGTTCCACAATGGGGACACTTCAGCACCAGCATGGGGCTGCTGAACTTGGCCTGATCCGCTCGCTCCCATCGTCCACTATCGCTGGGCGAGTTCAGGATGAAGCGCTGGGCGCAATCCGGGTGGAAAAAGTGCTGGTTCTTGCACAAAACAAACTTGCCCTGGAAATGAGAGATTACTTGCTGGGATTAGGAGATTTTAAGAGGAAATTATTGAGCCCTACCTGAGTGCAAAAGATGCCGCAGCCGGCACAGCAGTTGTGCGAGTGGAGACGCTTCTTGTGCTCGTCGCAGAGCATCATGTAGCCCACGCGCTGGCTGGGACGGAGCAGGTTGTGCACCTCGGAGGAGAGCTCGTTGCAGCAGCCGATCTTCTGCTCGTCGATGTGGTCGATGGCACAGCAGTAGGAGGAGTCCGAAGCATTCCGCGCGTAGTACTGGGAACTCTTCTGGCACAGGCAGATGAACTTGGCAAGATTCGAGGTGCTCGGCATGGCATCGGAGGCGGTGGTGAGGGGCGGTGTGTCGGCCAGGATCGAGGTGTTTAGCGAGTGGAGCTGGGCCTGGTCCAGTGGGGCAATGATCACGCCTGCAGGGGGCGAGGAGCTCCTGGCTCCAGTTGCAGTTCCAGTTCTCCCACCGACCCTCCTGGTCAGCTTGGGCGGCTGGGACGTATTCGAGGCAGCTTTTAGGGCCTGAGCCGAGGTGGTGGCCACCTCCTTGGAGGCGGTATTTCTCACGCGCAACGTGACGCTGGGCTTGCCCACCTGCACCCGGGTCGTCGGGACGAACTCGTTGTCCGTGTTGGAGCTGTCGTTGTCGGAGGCCTCCTCGCTGGCGTTCCTTTTTAAGCCGAGATGCTTGAGATGCTTCTCCTTCTGCTTGGCCAGCTTCCGCTGCTGCTTCTTGTTCAGCTTTCGGTCCTCCGGGGAGCGGTTGGCGTTGAAGCGCGACGCCTTGATGTCGATGAGGAAGTCCTCCACCTTGGGACACGGACGCACCTTGCTCTTGGCCACCAGCGCGGCGCTGGAGTTCTCGATGTCGCGCATCGATTTGGAGAAGAGTCGCTTCTTGATGGCGCTGGTGCCGGCGGGATGGCCCTCGAACTGGCTGCCGTCGGACTTGTCGCTCTTCTGGCGCGACGTCGAGGAGTTGGAGCCACCTCCCAGGCCCGACTGGGGCGTCTCGAAGTGGGAGTCGCCGTTGGACGAACCGGCAGCCGTCTCCCAGTGCGTCATCCGTTCAATGTGTTTCGTTTCGAACTCGCAGCGGAGTTCGTCGTTCTCCAGGATCTTTGGGGTCGGTTTGATCCTTCGCTTGGATCGTTTCGGGAGCTGGACATCTGGTCCTCCTGCGCCTTGGCTCCTCTTGTTCCCGTTGGTCAGGGCTAGGGCAGAGGAGGAGCTGGTTCCGGGTTCGGGTTTTGGTTGAATCTTGGCTTTCCTTCCGCGCTTCTTTGGGGGAGTCTTCCCGTCCAGGAGGATCGGGTTAACGGAGGCGGGTGCCACCTCCAGCAGCGACAGCTCCGCCAGCGGAGGAACTGGTTCTGCTTTGACCTCCTCCCATCCATCGGCGGGATGTCGGTTGCCGAGACGGACGCTTCGACGCATTCGCTTCGCATCGCCACTGGGAGCCTCCTCGTCCTGCTCGGCCTTGAGCACCATGAGATCGGGTAGCGACTGGTCGGTTGCTGTTGGTTCTTCTGGCAGCTTCCTCCTCCTGCCCGGCTTTCGCTCTACGACTACTTCCTCCCCGGTGGCGGCGGGGGGTTCTCTCTGCACTTCCGGCAGCTCAGCTTCCGGTTTTATCTTTTTGGCACGACCTCTTCCTCGCTTGGGAGCAGGTGGAATTGGTGTCTCCTCGGGGGGTGCTGGCAGGGTCACTGCCGCTGGCTTCTCCAGCTCCTTCTCGGGCTTCTTTTCGGGTTCCTTCTGCAGCTCCTGCGGCTTCTTCTGCAGCTCCTTCTCCGGTTTCTTCTCCTTCTCTGGCTCCTTCTCAGGCTCCGATTCCTTCTTCAGCTCCTTCTCCGACTCCTTCTCCGGTTTCTTTTCCGGCTTCTTCTCCAGCTTCTTCTCCAGCTTCTTCTCCAACTCCTTCTCCGAGTCCTTCTCCAGCTCCTTTGGCTTCTTCTCCGATTCCTTCTCCTTTTCTGACTCCTTCTCCGGCTTCTTCTCAAGCTCCTTCTCCTTCTCTGGCTGCTTCTCCAGCTCCTTCTCTGGTTCCTTCTTCACCTCCAGTTCCACGCCTGCAGAACCAGCTGCTGCTCCCGGGTCAACCACCTCCTCCGGGGTTGCTCCTTTCACCTGGGGACCATCTTCCAGGGTAGCCGGCGCTGTTTCATCGCTAGGGATTGGCGGGGGCGTTGTTGTCGGTGTGGACGTAGGCGTGTCTGTGGGACGCGGTGTCCTGCGAGAGCGTCGCGTTCCGCCACTCGAAACTTGTTCCTGCAACAAACAAAAACTCATTCAGTGCTGGACTGGACTGGACACTGGAAACTACAGGACATAAAGGAATGCCAGGCGACTTTGTCGGTTGCCAGGACAACCGATTCCAACCAAACACACGAGCACATGGCTAGCACACTTGCCAGGGGATGGATAAGTGGTTGGATGTGGCCTGGTTGGACCTGCTTAGAGGGTTTAACCCCCGAAAGAGATGGCTTTCTAAGAGCGAGAAATAGGGGAGCTTCAAGGATATGAAGGAGGGTTCTCTCCAGGATTAGATCTTCCATCTTTGATCTAGTTTTTTGTGGTGTAAAAAGTATGAGTGATTCTCCATTTTGTACTTCCTTAATCATCAACTTCCGCTTTATCATAATGTACTTAATGATGAATTATAGTTTTTACACAAAAAAACTATTTAAAAACCTCGAACCTTTATCAAAGAATAAATATTGATTAGGTTAGGCGATTGATATCATCGATTAGGAAGGAGTCCGGGCATTGTCTTTAAATATTCGAATATTGATTTGGAAATCGGGAAAAAGTTATGGGAAAGAATTTTGGCAGAGATCGGCCGGGAATTAGCCGGGAATAAGGGGAGATACTTTTGTATGAAATTAACTTGAAATCGGAAGCTTAAAGCTCGTCATAATAGTTGCGTTTTTTTTAGGGGCAGCGAAGCTTTTCTTCCTCCTCCTACGATGGTCATAAAAAATTGACATGCCACATCTGTTGGCCAACAAAAAAAAAAACAAAAAGTATCTCAACCTTAAAGCCTTTTCTTTGGGATTATGGGCGCCCAGTTGGAGCATAAACGGGGAAACCCCCCCAATTAACCCGATTCTTCTTTTTTTTTTTGGAGAAAAACTAAAAAAAAACTAAAAGTGCAGGAATTTATTTTTTTTTTTAAGCTCACACATACAGAGACACTCTGACTCACACACACAGACACACGGATACGTACCGTTTTATCAGCATTCACGGCTGCTGCTGCTGCGACGCCTTCTGGTGCTGCTGCTGCCACATTTGAATCTGTTGCGTCAGCGACGACGTCGACGCCGGCAGAATTGACAACAAGTGGAGATGCTGCCTCGGTTTCTGCAGCTTCCTGTTTTTCCGGAGGCGCCTCTGGCTCCGGCTGGGGGCGTGCTTCTTCCTGAGTCTCTTTTGGTTCCACCTCATTCTCCACCCTCCCCTCCTCAGTCTTGATGAATTCTGGGCTCTGGCCCCCCACCTCTGCCGGCGTCGCAGTTGCAACTGCAACTGTAACTGTTTTTTCTGCAACGCTCTCTTCGAGTTTTACCGTTATGGGGCTCCTTGCTGCATCCTGCGACTGCTCCTTGGAGCTTTCTGCTGTCTCTGCTCCCTCGGTGGCATCCCCCCGCCCCCTCTCCATGGCATTTGAAGTTGCAGCGCCAGCTGCTTGCTCTTTTTCCTGCCCTTCGCTTAGCTTTTCTTCGGGTTTTTCCTCTTTTTCTTCTGGTTTTTCGGTTGCATTTTGGCCTTGAGCCTGCGTTGCGGTCGCGGTCTCTGTCTCTGCCGGCGTCGCTGTCTCGGTCGCGGTCGCTGTCTCTGCTTCTGCCGCTGCTTCCTCTTCCACCTTCACGGCAGAGCCAGCGGCAAGCTCCTCGATTTGCGCCAATTCCGCGCCATTAGATGTGGATTCCAGGTCCTGCTCCAGGTCAGGCTCCTTCTTCTCTGTCGCTGTTAGCGTCTCTGCCGGCGTCTCTGTTGGGGTCTCTGCCGGCACTTCTGTTTCTGCCACCGTTTCGGTGTCCTTTTCTTGATCCTTCTTCTCCTTCTTGTCCTTATCCTTGCAGGCAAACTGATTGTTGGCCAGATTGCGCCATTTCAACGTCTTATCCTCGGCCAGGTCCAGATTCAGCAACGTCCCACCCTCCGCCGTGGATGTGGCACAGTCCGAGTTGAAGGTGCTGGCCATGCTGTTCAGCAGCTCCACATAGTCCGTCATCCTGGCAGCGACCAGGAGCCCCCGGTTAACGTTTTCTCAACAACAATATTTCAACTTTTCACAGCCACTTTTTTAGAGTTTTTTTTTCTGTTTTTTTAAGAAACTTTTCACTTTTTATTTTCTTTAAGTTTTTGTTTGTTTTTTTTTGTAGTTTTTTTTAAGAGTTTTTTGTTTGTTTTTTAAGAATCTGGAGTCAAGAATCAATATTCCATATTCAGTTTTCTAGCCCTCCATCGAATTCTGGGTCTGGAATATGAAAATGTATATGAAATATGAAAAATATAGGCGATAAGATTGCCGCAGTCGCAGTCGCGGTCGCTGCTGCTGTCAGCAGAAGTAGAAGTCGAAGCAGCACAGCAGCAGCAGCAGCAGCACGGCCATTGAATTTATCTATTTCGCCAATGCCTCAAGATTTTCAATAAAAAAAACATTAAAAAACACCAATCGAGCTACCAATCTTGCCACCATTTCTCATTAATAAAAAATTAAATAAGACAAAAAAACTACAACAAATAAACAACGCCAGCAGCGACGTCGACTGAGCGCGCTGTGGTGGACAGTTAACTTTTTTTTCTTTGCGTTTTTTTCTACGTTTTTTTTTTTTTCTTCTTTTGAGTGGGCAAGAAGAGGAAGAGTAGGAAGAGAGCGGCAGAGCGACAGAGCACGCAATGTGTGTTTGCAAAGTTTTGTTCACAAAAAAATATATAAATCAGGCTAAGTTTTGTTAACAATTTCTTGCACTTCGATTTGTGCGGAGGTTGAGGTTTTTCGTTTTCGTTTCGAAGAAGTACAAAAATGTTTGTAGAAATCGCTGCTGCTGATTAGCTCACAACATGCTGTGCTCTCTCTCCTGTCTCTCTCTTTTGCTGCTGGTGTTGTTGTTTTTGCTGCTCTTCGTCTGCTCCGCTGCTGCTGCTGCTGCTGCTGCTAGTGCTGCTGCTGCAGCAGTTACAAGTTTGTGCCTGCCTTTGACTATGATTTTTGTGAGTTTTCAGCTAAAAACGATGCGATGACCCCCCACATCCGAGTTGGATTCTTGCGCCAATTTCGTCGACACTTCGGCGGCCAATTATGGGAAATTATTAAAAAATTATAAAGAAAAGCGCACGCACACACACACTTCGACTCGACGAGGGAGACAGGCACGGGCACTGGCACAGGCACACGCACGCACGCTGACACTGTTATCCGCTGCTGCTGCCAGCGCACAACAACAGAGAACACAGAAACTGAAGCAGCTCTTTGGAGCAGTTGGATTTTGGGTGCAGCTGGTTGGGGCGCGGGTTGGAGCAGCGGACGCCCAGCTCACGGACACGGCGGATATTTTTCCAAGCTTTCCAAACACTGTAATCGATGGGTTTTTCAACACTACCGAGTTTTAGTATTTTTTGTTAGTCTTTTTCGGGATTTGAACGACTGGTCACACTATTTACAGCGTTAGTGTTATTTCCACCACTATTCACGGCTTTGCAAAAGAAAAGATTAATTGGTAACAAAAAAACCCGATTAATTAATGTTATTGGATCTAATTAATGCCAAAAGCGCACACATGCCAAGCAATCGCACGTGACACGAAACCATAGTGAGAGTGAGGGGAATCCCGCAAAGAATGAATGAAAATGCGCATGCGCAACCGCAGATTGCTACCGATTGTCCTGTCGCTGCTTATTTTGGTGCTCCTGTGTCTCAGCTACTTTTCGGGCCACCTCAGGGACCCCCCTGACGATAAATATTTCCTCCCCTTGCCCGCCGAAGCTGACCAGGCGGTGGAGAAAACAACGCGTCCTGGCCAGCCCCTGGCACCCAGCGCTCCGCTGCTGAATCTCACGGATTTCGATTATATACTGCGCAGTAATGTCTGTCGCAAGGCGGATCGCGATCTTCTGGGTGAGTCAATAATATATTTCCAATTGGAATCATTCTAATGGGTTGTTTTTTTGCTCTCCAAGCTATTCTGATAGTCACCTCGTATGCTGGACACGATGCCTTGCGCTCCGCCCACCGCCAGGCGATACCCCAAAGTAAGCTGGCCGAAATGGGGCTGCAGCGGGTGTTCCTCCTCGCCGCCCTGCCCAGTCGCGAGCGCTTCCTCACCCAGGAACAGCTGGTCAGTGAGCAGAACCGCTTTGGGGACCTGCTGCAGGGCAACTTTGTGGAGGATTACCGGAATCTGAGCTATAAGCATGTGATGGGGCTGCGGTGGGCGGCCGAGGAGTGCAAGGATCACGCCAAGTTCATCATCAAGCTGGACGATGACATTATCTACGATGTGTTCCACCTCAGGCGGCACCTGGAAGCCTTGGAGGTGGCCCAACCCGCCTTGGCCACCTCCAGCACCCTGCTCTCGGGCTTTGTCCTAGACGCCAAGCCACCGATCCGCCTGAAAGCCAACAAATGGTACGTGAGCCGGCAGGAGTACCCGCATGCCCTCTATCCCGCCTACCTTTCCGGCTGGATGTACATCACCAACGTGCCCACGGCCTCCCGGCTGGTGGCCGAGGCGGAAAGGGTGCCCATATTCTGGATTGACGACACCTGGCTGACGGGTGTGGTGCGAACGCGGCTGGGCATTCCGCTGGAGCGCCACAACGACTGGTTCTCGGCCAATGCCGAGTTCCTCGACTGCTGTGTGCGCGACCTCAAGCAGCACAGCTACGAGTGCGAGTACTCCATCGGGCCCAACGGCGGGGATGACCGCCTGCTGGTCGAGTTCCTCCACAACGTGGAGAAGTGCTACTTTGACGAGTGCGTGAAGCGACCGGCTGGGAAGTCTCTCAAGGAGACTTGTGTGGCCGCCGCCAAGTCGCGGGCTCCAGAGCATGGCTTGGCGGAAATAAAACCGGTCAAGCTGAGGTGACCTCCGGATCTCGGTAGGCTCTATCATTCCCACACGCGCTTGCTCAGTAACTAACTTTAATTTCATCTACATCTAAGGCTAAGGCATCCCATGTGCAAGAGGGCGCCGGACCCTAGCCAAGTCCCGTCCTCACCAAGTTTAGTTTTTTATTTAAACCTTAAGATTATGCAGAATAGTGTCCTGGATGCCTGCAGTTCGCTAGAACCAGTGGTTAGTGGAATATTCATCATACCTATGACTAAGACTAACCTTCATTCATATTTGCAGTGTGATAAGATCGATCGATATGTAGCTGCACTCAGAAAATATTCACAAAATATTGATAGAATGCGGCTCATGAACAAGGTAAGGTTTTATCACACTCACTTCTCTTAGTAACAAAACAGACTCCGTCCTAATCAGTATGCTAGGCTTAGACTCGAACAAATTAAGCAACCAACTGCATTTATATACATTTACAATCCAAATAAATCGATTAATTTTTTCAATAAAACTTTAAAGCAAACAAAAATTGATTTGGACAAGGCCGCAAAATAGAAGCATCTTTTGGTTATGCTAGTTTTGGGGTTCCTCGAAATCGAATTTTGATATTTTTGTCAATGTCTAACCGAAAACTTGGATTTCGGAGAATACTTTTTACTCCAAAAGATATATCTAATCGAAAACTTGATGAATTTTGATATTTTTGTCAATGTTTAACCGAAAACTTGGATTTCGGAGAATACTTTTTACCTCAGTAGAGGCAATACTATGAATATTTAACAAGACAAGTACCTGGTATTCATATCTTTTACAGTTTTGTGTACTTGGAAATCTAATTGTGATATTTTTGTCAATATCTAACTGAAAACTTGGATTTTGGAGATACTTTTACCCCAGTAGAGGCAATAATAGAAATATTTAACAAGAAAAGTACCAGGTATTTATTTCTTTTACAGTTTTTGCTACCTCGAAATTCGAATTTTTATTTTTTTGTCAATATCCAACCGAAAACTTGGATTTCGGAGAATACTTTTTACACCAGTAGAGGATATAATAGAAATATTTAACAAGACAAGTACCAGGTATAGATTTCTTTTACATTTGGATACTGGAGTACCATTTTTACCCCAAAAAGTAGGCAATACTAAAGATATTCAACAAGAAAAGTACCTGGTATAGATTTTTTTTACACTTTTTATTGAGAAACAATGGAATTGAAACGGCCAGGCATTTTCATTATCGTTCTTTATTATCATAAATAAATTTAAATTAAATAAATGCAATACAATTAAGCACAATTTCATAGAATCACCTCGATGAAATTACTTGTCTTGTCATCTGCTACGATCAGTTATCCTTAGATCCTTAGTTTCCGTTTTTAATTTATTTTTTGATTGCTCATGTTTGCTGTTTCATGTTTTATTGCGTCCTTTTACAATTAAATAAATGTGAGTGCGTGTGTGTGAGTGTGTGTGTTTGCTAGTGTATGAGTTTGGAAAGATGTGAGTGTGAGTGTGACATGGGGGTGGTGTGTGTGCGAGTGTGTGTGGGTGGTGTGTGAGTGCGAGTGTGTGCGGCTGCAGTCTCTATAGAAGTTACAAAAGGGATTCATCGCCTGCTTTCTATCTCCCTCCCACTCCAGTCTCTCTCGCTTTCTCTTTATAGCTCTCTCTCTGTCTGGACGATGTTCCAATTCCGTTGTACCCTTTCGTAACTTTATAGAAAGTACGCGCTCGCAGCTTTTCTCTACTTTTCTTTTTTCTTTCTTTCTTTCTTTTCTTTGCTCCTTTTCCTTATAATTCGCATAAGTGAAATGTGCAGCTCATCGTGTTAGTGTTAGTGAGGAAAGTTTCTCTTGTTTTTCTTTTTTTCTTTTGGGGGAAATTTGTATCTCACGCTCTAAGTCTAAATAAATATAAATAAATAAATTGTATATTAAGTTATTAATTTATATATATATCGTTTAAAAAAAAAAACAAAAAATTATACGGTTGTCAGCAGATAGTGTGGGTGTTGGTGTGTGTTGGCGTGTGTGTGTGTGTGGGTGGGAGTGGCTAAGCCTGCCTGGGCAAGAGCGAGACAAAGATAAAGGCATAGACAGTTACTTTGCATGTGTGTGTGTGTGTGAGAGAGAGCTTATGTGTGTGTGAGAGTGACAATTTTGTTGTGTATTTTCTTTTTGTTTTCTTTTCTTTCTTTTTTGTTTGATTTTGATTTCTACAGCAGCTTCATCCAGCAGCTGTGTTTCATTTCCGCTCGTTACGCCATGTTCTCAGAGACTTATGCTACAATCTTGTGGGGTTGCATCCACTTTTTCATGTAGTAGCAGAACAGGGTGGAGATGTAGAGCAGGATCATCAGAGCACAGGTCACGGCCAGGGCCAGGACCGATGTCTTTGTGGGACACGGCTCGATGATGGTGACAGTCTTGTCTGTTGGACCAAAATGGAATGAAACAAAAGTACAGTTATCACGGGCTTGTGTAGTTTTTAAGCTTTTCGAGGATCTTACCTTTGGCAAAGTCCGTGCTGGGATCAGCCTTGAAGAATTCGCGCTTCTCATCGCCAAAGTCCAGAACCAGAATCTCCTGCGAGATGTTCATGTCATCCTCGCTCTTGGTATCATTGCTGGAAAATCAACGATCAAGGAACAATTAGATTATGAAACAAGGATTTCTTCTAAAAGAAAACCCCACCTTTCGATGGAACGACGACGCCTCCTGCCCAGAGATTCAAAGGACTCCATATTCCATTCGCAAATAGCCGGTTCGCAAGGACCCAGGCAATACTTGACATTGCACTGGAAGATAACGCCATAGCTTTCCGTGAAGCGGAAAGCCTCATACGTGGACTGCAGGGCATTACCATCGGCGGTGAAGCCGGGGAAGATGGTGGGATCCGTGGGGCAGCCATCGTCGTCGATGATCTTGAAGCTGGTGCGGGCATCCTTGGCCATGGCGACACAGGAGCGGGCAAAGATTCCATAAGGAGCTAATAGAGGAATAAAAACCGTTTATATAGAGAGGATTTTTGAAGACCTAAGCCCTGTCCCACAATACTTACTGTCTTCGGGTATCTCGATACGGAAGTTGAGACGATCTCCGATACGAACAGTTTCCACCTCGCGCTGGCGTGTGTCCAGGATGCGGATCCTTGGTGGTGGAGCCTCGGGCGAGGAGTTGATGTGGATCATCTCAGGATCGCGGATGGGCATCATGCCGAAGGTGATGTTCTTGGAGCTCATGTCGTAGGTGCACTTCACCTTATAGATCTTGTCGGCCTTGGTCATGACGACACTGTGATGCTGCAGAACCACTGTGTTGGAGTAGACTCCGGTCTGGAAGAGTCAAGGATTAGAATTAAGTAATTATATGATAAGATAAGACTATAATAAGTAACTCACCACACTCTGAGTGTTACAATCCTGTCCGGCCATGGTCAGATCCAAACGGAAGGCATCCGAGTTGATGACATCAATGTTGCAGGTCTCCGAACGACCCAGAGCGTAGATACGTCCATTGAATGGCTTGTTGGTGCGCACCTGGACAGCGATCCTGGTGTCCTTGCAGTGAACGGAAACTGTAGGAAGATGACAAGAGAGAGTTAAGGACATTTTTCATACTAGAATGGCAACCAAACCCACCATCATAGCAGGTTCCAGTCTTGTCGCAGTTGACGTCGTTGCGCGTCATGTTGGTCAGATTGGGATCCTCGATGGTGTCCAGGCTAACGGGCAGGGTGTCGATCTTGTCCAGGGTTCCGGGCGGTGAGCCAGGTCCGGAGCCAGGAGCCTTCTCGCACTGGTTCTCAAAGTACTGGCCAATGGGCTCACCGTGATCGATCAGAGGGCGCTCGTGGTTCAAGTAGGTGGAAGGACCATCGGGCAGGGTCTTGTGATCCAGATGGTAGAGCCGGCAGTTGTACTGAGCACCCTGGGGCTGGCCCAGATACAGGAAGGAGCGGCAGAGGAACTCGGATTCGATTTCGCAGGCCAGACGACAGGCGGACTCGGAGGTGACCTGGAGCTCCTTGTCGGTGTAGTAGTGGAGTCCGACGTACTGGGCCACCTTCTCCTCGGAGACTCCCATGCGCTGGGCATTGCCGAAGGAGCGGTTGTTCTTGCAGGCCTGGGCCGGCTTCAGGCAGAGATTCTCGAAGTAGTCAGTGCCCTGGGCATCCACCAGCTGGACGAACTGACCGGAGCTGCGGCGATCGGAGTCGCTGAGGACGCACTTCATGTTGTTGTAATCGTACTCCACGGACCGGCAGACGAAGCGCTTCTCGTTGAGACAGGCCGACAGGCAGGCCTCCTTGGTGCTGGTGTAGATGAGGGCGTTGTCCAGGCCACGGATCACCTTGTTGGGCACCCGCTCGAAGCTCCAGGGACGGTGGCAAACGTTCTCGCTGCGCAGCTGCAACTTGACCATGTAGTACATGTTGGCGCTCCTCTGCGGGGCTGCCGAGGGGTTGGCCGCCGAGGAGTCGTTCTGCAGCTGGCAGTGCGTCTCCTGGGAGGGCGACAGGGGGTTCACCACGAAGCTGAAGGCCGCCGCCTGGCAGTCGGCCTCCTCGCGGCACCAGCCCTGGCACTCGTAGAGCGATAGGTTCTTCACGCTGTAGTACGTGTTGCCGGGGAAGTCGAAGTCTGTCAGCTTTTCGAAGGCCATCCGGGCGGAGACCTGTCCCGGCAGAGCCACTACCAGGACCAGTGCGGCGGACAGGATCACCAAAGGACCCATGCTGAAGCGCAATGTGTGAGTGGATCGATGTCTACTTTCGGCTGACTGCATTACAAACTGGAAATAATGAAGAAAATCAAGAGATTAGTTAGTCTCTACATTTTGTGAACTTTTCCACCACCACTGCTGTACATCAGACGTCAGCGTCGCTTGAGCTGATGATGAGTGCTACTTCCTCAACCACTTTGTTACTCCGACTCCGACTCCGACTCCGTTCCACTTCTCTAACTGCGAAACTGCTGACAGCCTCCATTTGGCGGCTGAGCAAAGAGGCCGAGACGTATTAGATCAGAAGAAAAGCAAGAGAAGAAGGAGTAACTCGGCTGGTTGGTAGACCATCTGCAGTGGCCACTTCCGCCCTTGGCCCAGGCTAGGCCCAGACCATTACACGCTTAACTAAGCACCGAACCACCGAACCAATAAAGAAACCTCAGCGAGTTCGTTGGCTCGGACAGACAGACACACCGATCTTCCCACATCCACGTCCACGACGTCCACGTCCACATCCTCATCAAAGTCTTTGACTACCAGGCGACTTAATGAGCTGACCAAAAGGTGGAATGGGACGACGGGCACAGATCTGCGGTTAGAAATTCTAACGGCTCCCCATAGCTTTCCATTCCCATTCCCATTCTGATTCGGATTCGGATTCCCATTACCAATTCCAATCTCTTGGCTTGAAACAACTTTTTGGCATTCTTGCGGTTTGGTATTGGCAAATTGCTTTCTGCGGACTGGGAAGTAATCTGGCTCAGACTTGTCCAATAATCCTGGCCAATTGACCCGCGACGACGTGGCTCCATCGAAAGGTTCACTGAAATGACCCTGCAGGTGCCACACGCGAATAGAAAACGAAATTCATTCATTCATTCGTTTATGATATTTATGTATGAAGAATCATTATATTTATTCTATAAACCCGAATGCCTAATATAGCAATCAAGAAAGTTAGTTATTCATCAAATGGCACACCAATTTGGTTAATTATTCAGTCGGAGGAGAAAGAGAAAGAGCTGGAGGATCTTGGGTCATGGATTGTTTAACTGCATTGCATTTGCATTCATTTCTGGACTCTGTGTGCCATCTAAAAATGGTCTAAGTCTTGCGGAAGCTAATGCCATATATGTATGTATGTCCACAACCGATCCCTCCCTGCTGCTCCCATTTCCAGACTCTAGCCTTGCCTTGCCATGCCTTGGATTGGATGGGATTCATAGAGCCGGCATTTAAGTCAGAATTTATGGGTTTTTAAACGCCCAGAACCCCCTCACTGTGGCAACAGCGAAAAAAGTGGAGGAGGACAAGTCGTTCTGGCCCCAAGCAATTATATTTACATATTCAATTCAATTTGTTTTGCGAAAATTGTCCAGAGTCGGAGTCCAGAGTCCCGAACGACTGCCAGTCGAAGTCCAAGTTGGAGTCTCTCTGGCCATTGCAATTATTTCATGCATTCACCGATCCGTACACCCCAATAGCCCCATGGATTCCCCGGACACTCCGGCCACCCCTCGGCACCTGTGATTATAGAGCTCGGAACGTGGCCATTACCAGGGATATTAAACCGTTCGCTGGCCAGCCCAACACGAGCTGCAAATGGCCAAAATGCGAATCAAGGATTGCGGAGTACAGTGAACGAATATCATTAGTTTCGGATCTATATTGGGAATTGGATTTCCAATTGAAATCTACATAGTTTCTTACTGTGTTTTGGAGGATGGGGGGAAAAATAATGGTAAACGATAGCCTGGGCATCGGGTTCTCTGCGGGCCAGTGCCAAATGTTGTCGATTGGCCGCGTGTCCGATTGCAGGGCAACAACTGCAATGGCAACTTGCAACAGCAACGGCAACGGCAGCAACATCGACAGCGACAACAGCAACAGCAGCGACAACAAATGTTCTGTATGCTGTATGAAATAGGTGGCAAAGACAGCGGAATGCCCGTTGCTGCACGTTGCTTGTTGCATGCTGCTTTTGCGGCATGTTGTTGCTATTGCCTCGAGACAGCAACAACTGCAACAGCAACGGCGACAAGAGCAACAGCAACTCAACGGGAGCCGAAAACTGAAATTGTCGCCAGCCCAGCTGCAACAAGCAACTTGTGTTGCATCTTCTGGTACAGCAAATGATATTGCTCTGGATTCTGGAACCTGGGATTCTAAGGTTTGTAAAGGAATATATTCTATAAAGTTTCAACTCTAAACCTTACTTTGTTTTACTTTTCAGAAACTCTTCTCCGAGATAGTATCTTCTGTTTCTGGAATACAATTTAACCTTCGTGATGGGATCGTTAGTTGAACTCCTCAAGTCCTAGACCGAAATGAAATGCATTTGAAAACGAAACGAAAGAAAAGGGCTGGGATCAGGATCAGAATGGGGACGAGAATGGCCAGAAGTCCGCCCTAACAGAAGCCAATTACAAGGCCAAGGCGATCCAAAGTCGCAGATAAAAGGGCCGGGCCGGGCCGGGCTGGGTCCCTCTCCTTTTGGCCAAATTGCTCTGGACATCTCTTGGACTGGCACTGCCAGTGCCCTTGCCCTTGCCCTTGTTGACGTCATTGTGGCCTGTTCCTTTTCCTTTATTTATTTTGTTGTTGCCAAGAAGATTCTTCGGAGAATCGGGCTTGGCAATTGGCTCGAACCGATTGCCAGCTCACGAATCTTGTTATTTATAGCCGAGTTGGGTTTATTTTTGGCCCAAAGTGCAGCTTGCCATTTAGCGTCCTTGACCATTTCTAATTTGAGCGAATTATTTCTCGGATTTGCCTACTTTAATTATAGAATATGGAGAAACAAAAGGGGGTTCTCTCTCAAGGTTCATGAAGGTCACCAGTCAGCAATGCCAACTGTTTTTTTGTTTTTGTTTCCAGGTAATAATTATACGAGATCGATGGTCAAGAGCTTCTCATCATCAGCTGCTGGCCATCTCAAATGGTCAATGGTCAGTATGGCTAGCAAGGGGGGCGTGCCACCAACCCCCCTTGTTCTTGTGGCCAGTGGCCAGTGGCGCGTACTTGGATTTTCGAGTTAACCGGCAACCCGGTAATCAAGAAAATTTGCAGTTACGCTGGGGAAATGGGGAGTACGAAGTCCAAAGTCCGTAGACTGTAGAATGGAATCGAATTGAATCCAAAAGGGAAAGGAGAAGTAGGGAGTAGGGAGGTCTCAGGCCACAAAGGTTATCATTAGGCACGCTCACTTCTTAGCCAACATCTTCTTGACCATTCTCATATTCTTGTTTGAGGTTTGTTACCTCTAATTACGCCCCAAAAGAAAGACGGAAAGAAGAATTGCATCATAAGCAGCCTGATCTTCTGGAGAATCGCAAAGCAACCCAGGCCAGAAAGAAAGCAAAAGAAGAATCACATCATTAGAGAGAGAGTGAAGGGGAAACCAACAAAAAAAAACCCCACAAAGGTCAAACTTGGAAGGCTTTTTAGACATTTTTTTAATGACAATCTCCAGTGAAAGTCTTAAAGTTAGAAAATAAAAGAAGATTTTCCATTTCTTTCTGGGTTTAGCTTTGGTTTTGGTTTTGATGTAGTTGAAGTTTCCATAACCAATTAGTTAGTCGGTTATGGACAGGAAACAAGTAAGTGCCAAATAATTGGTCATGCCAAATGCGATGCGATTTGCCTGTCTGTCAATCAAAAGGAGTTTATCATCCTCATATTCGAGTCGAACACGAATCTGAGGAGAGAATAAATGTCTTGAAGTTGAGAACCCATTGCCATTCACATTCACTTTGTGCAACATCTGGAGTGCACACGATTTTCCCCGAGTCGGTAGACTCACCTTCATAATCCACTAACCAAGATCGAACATCCCAGTCAGAACATCCCAGTCACATTCACATTTCTAGTCACTGTCAATATGTTTCGACCAAAAGTGCCAAGATGCCAGAGTACTCCAGGAGGAGTATCGTTCAAGTACCCTGATTCGTGGTCTCTCTACGAGGAAGTGTAGATAAGCTCAGAGTTTTGGGTAAACCTTACTTATTTCTTAATGAAATTCTAAAAAACATATCCTTCTTAGTAGAAAACATAAAAAGATATCCCTCTCGGAGATACTCCCTCTCGGAGTCATGAATCCATTTCAAGTTGCTCGCTTGTTACTCCTAACAAGTTGGTCCTTCGACCAACGGATGTGTCTTTGGTCTGTCCACTCGATCATAAAAAATATAAAAAATCAAAGGAAATGGGCAAAGCCAGAGCCATATAGATATATATATAGAAAAGGGAGAAACCTTTTCATTTAATGCAATTTGTAGTTTGCTGGTTTGCGGCTTTGTTGTTGTGATAGAGACAGGGTACGGGGCACACTCTTAGCTTAGCTAGGTGGCAAGAACCATGCCCCCGAGTCGCTGCTGCTGCACCTTCAGCCGCATTTCGCAATTATGTAATTTTCAATCATCGCTTGGCTTAAAAGATGCGCAACTTGCAACTTGCAACACGGCGAAAAACGTGAAGCCGACCAAAAGTTGAAGCACCTGCCTGTTGCATGCGTGTTTCCCCCTCTTCTATTTTTTTTTCCTTCCTCATATATATATATATATTTTTTTTTCTATACTATACTTTAAGTATATGTGTTATATGGTCGGGCATTTTGTTGTAATAGAAGTGCGAAGCAGCAATAATTGCTATCGAACAATGGGGCAGGCCCCCCTGGATGCCCCTCTGGATGCCCCTCATCTCATGGCATTTCCACTTTTCTCAGGCTATCGTTCTCGATTCTCTTGCTTTTCTCAGGTGGTCAGACGTGAGCTCTGGCCATAAGCCTTCAGCCTGGCCTCTAAACGAAAAATATTAAAAGTTATAATTAAAAAAAGAAATAGCTGAGAGATAGGCAGCACAAAATTAAATGGAACGCTAGGCAGAGAGAGAGAAAATTGCATTAGAAAGATACTTTTAATTCGGAGCAGGTATGGAGTCCATAGTGTAGTCCAGGTATCGGGTATTCCAGGTGCTGTGGCACCACCAGGCGCCGTCTATTAGGCCTCGCATGTAGTATTAAGAACCGTTACAGAATCTAACCAGGTTGACACCCACTTAGTGGACCAGGGAGGAGGTGCAGGCTATATTTGATCTCTGATATGATAGTGCCACATGTTGCAACAAAGAACTGATTCAAAAAGGGAACTAAAGGGAACAATATTGGGAGGAAGTTGACTTGGAAAAGAGTTTGGTATCCAAAATATGTAGAAATATAGTTAATACTTCCTTCCTACATAGATTCCTTTGGAATATTTTGAATAAGACTTCCCTAAAAACCCCTTCAAAGGGCATGGAAAATGGCTAAAAAAAACCTTAAAAAACAAGAACAAAATCAAGAGAAAGGTGCCGCTCTGTGAGGGGGCGGTGGGGCAGGCGCTACATTATTCTGGTGCATGTGAAAAATGGTTGCAGCTGTTTTTTCCAGCCGCTCCAGCAGCTTCCACGGATCTCTGTTTTTTTTTGTGGTACGTTTGGCGCTGCTCTTGTACTTTGTGTTTTAGCCGTTTTTTGTTTTTGGTTAGAACCGGAAATTTATTGCATAACAAGTTGGCAGAAACGATATCCTCCTTGGACTTGGAGCTGCCTCAAGGTTGTTGCAACTTGCACACCACTCACACACATGTGGAGAGTTATTTGAAAGTGCTGCTGCTGCCGCTGCCGCTGCTGCTGCTGTTGCTGCTGTTGCCCCATCGACGATGCGGCCAACAAGATATGCAACACGGCTATGTATGTGATGAAGGGGCGGTCCAGCAAACGGGTGTGGCTCTGTGCCTCCTGGTCAGACGCTGGAACGTGCAACATTCAGCAGAGAACGAAAAAGAAACCCAAACATTTCATAAATTCTTTGCCACGGCATAAATGTTTTGAATACTTTTTGTACGTTGCCTTTTTTATGTGATGTGTTGTGTTTTTTTTTTCTGCGCTCCAGATGCGTATCGAAGGGGGCGGGGCAGCTGCATGCGCCCCTCCTTTTGGTGTCTCACTCTTTTCGGCAGTTGTCTCATCAATCGCTCATTGTCAGAGGAAATTTTCGACACTGAAAGAAATAGCTAAAGACTTCTTGAGGAGAATTTATAGAATTAAGACTCGATTTTTTCACAGTACATTGTTCTTGGAAGCCGAATGGGATATGGGCTTTACTTGGCTCTTCGTTCTTGGCTCTTTCACGGAAGTTGGCCAACAAAAGCCATTAGCCAAAGCGGCGATGGGCGATGGGCGAGAGAAAGAGCATAGGCATTATGGGATTGGAAGGTTCACAGGCAGCAGGAGGCATGTGGCATGGGGGCATGGGGCAAGAGGATGAGACACCCGAGAAACACTGAGGATGAGTAGAGGATTGGGGCAGAAGCAACAAAGAACAGGAGTCATTAGAGGCGCGTTTGAGGCCGCGGAATGTGTTCAAGCCGAGGCTCAAGAAAACTCTCTCAGTCCAAAGACTGGAGAGACTCCAACTTGCAACTTGCAACCTGCAGCTACACATCGCCCATCTCCATCGCCGACTTCTTCAACTTCAACATCAAGTTTCAAGTGCCAGGCAAGAACGTTGCATGATTTATGGCAATTATGAGCAGAAACATCAGTTTGCCAAAGCCGCCGTAGAGAAATGATGATGACAGTGGCGGCGGTTGCGGTTGCAAGGGTAGACAGGGGGTGGTTGAGGGGACAGCAAGCGGTGCAGGCTTCAAAGTTTCAGCAATTAATTGCTGCAAACAGCAATTGCAATTGCAGGCCCTAAAATGTGGCCAAGATCGAGGTATGCTAAGACCTGGAAAAAAGCGCTGCAGTCATCATTGAGGATCCGCGATCTGCGATCTTGCGATCTCCGGCTCTGGATTTTCTCTGGCTCAAGTGGCATGCCACTCAGTTAGTCAGTCAGTCAGTCAGTCAAAGTTAAGAGGGCATAGATCGAGTTGCAACTTCCTCTCACTACACAGGACAAGAACTTTTTAATAAAAAGAAAGAAAGTTTTAGAAAACAAACCTGAAAAGTTTGTGATTTAATTAGAACTCGATCAGGCCATAAATTCTCCCACAACGACCAGTCCTCCCACTGCTTCGAAAGAATAAATAATAAATAAAAAGCCAGAGATAGGCAACTGTCAGGCGGCATCATAATCGAGATTGTGATCGGCGCCACTTTGTGGTTGTGACATCTCTGTTCTAGACCTCGTCCAGAGGCTATCTATAGAGGCCTGGACTGGCATGTTGGTATTTTTAGCCATCTATCTTGGCCGCAAAGTCCCCAGAACAAGGCTCATTACAACAGCCCTGACACTTTACTTTCTGAACTACTTGCAACAGGGAACTGGAACTGGCAACTGGAAACTGACAACATCTGCATATGGATAACCCATTTGGGTGTGGACTCGGCGCTAGACATCCTTGGAATACGAATCAGCAGGCCTCATTAAAAATATTTGCAATTTAAAGAGGAAAACAAGAACCGGAGTGGCGGCCTATTTTTAAATGCAAAACTCGCGCCATCGCACGACAAGACAATCAGGACATGGAAATAATTGAATGCGCCTCGCTTGTGCCACACGGTGGTAAGGAGGGGGCACGAGTGGAATGGCAAATGGCAGCAGATGAAGATGACCAATTTGCTGCAACATGTGCAACTGGCCAAAGCCCTGGCTACCCGATAAGCAAATGTAAACCAACATGCCTCCTCCTCCAGCTCCAACTCTGGCATCAGGACCAGTCCGGCACAAAGTTGCCTAAGTGGCCCATTGTGGCTCATTTTGTAGTTTGTGCAATTTTAAGAACAACATTTAATTAAAGTCCCCCCTCCTCCTGGAGAATGGGTTTCTCAAACGAGACACGGGATCAGGGAGGATGTGGCATTGGGGGCGGAAGTGTACGTGACGTTCGCCTGATCATGTGACTCTAATGCGATGGGGCAAGTGTTTGCCTTTAATCTGCACATTTCCTTGGTTTCTTTTCTTTATTTTTTTGCCATTAAGAGGAAATCTTTAGACATTTATTACTAAGCCCTTGGGTTAATATATAATCTTCGATATGGATATGAAACCAAAAGAAAGTTTTGATCTTTTTTTGTGTTGGATAAACAAAAGACTTAGGCAACGAACTTCTTCTCGATGGATTACCGTTTCATTTCGGATCGTTCCGTTCCGTTCCGCTGCTAACTGTTCACAGCGATTAGGCCAACAAATTACCAACATTTTTCCAACAATTATGTGGCATTATTGAACCAATTAGATCCTCACCGCATCGCCATCGCACTCGAATGAAATGTTCAAACAAATTGAAATTGAAAGAAAGTCGAATGCAAATTTGTGCGTAGCCAGCCCCCTGGAGGAGAAAGATAAACAAGCCAGACCAGAAGATGCGGGTCTAAAGAGAGAATTAGATGGAAATATATATATTTCTGTATATTTCTTTGTATTTGTTGGCTTGGAGGGGGAAGTGCTATTTGTTTAACTTGGCTTTAACAGCTTGCGGACGTTTGCCGTTAGTTGACCTGGTTAACAGAGGCAACAGCGGCAGCAACAGCGGCAGCGATAGAGTTGGCAAGAAAAACTAAGCGACCAACATTATTTGAATGCTCAAATTTTGAAACTAGCAGATGGCAAAAGGTCGACAGGCCATTCGAGATTCCATCACAAAGAGCAGCCCTCTCCTTGGAAACCCAGAAATACGGCAAGAAATCTCTTTCTTTCTTTTTATGTAAAAACGCACGTACTTAGACAGAGATATAGAGGGAGGAGGAGGAGAAGTGGGCGGTGCTTTGGGGGCGTGTACCGGCACTGTCATTAGCCGGCCCTCAATCCCCAGCAGATGATCGTCTGGATAATACTGTTTGCTTAATACAGCTTACCCTATCATGGCAAAGGCACTGAAGAAAATAATCAAGAGGTAAGGTTTCAGTTTCTTTCTAGATTTTCTTTTAAGAAGCAAGTTTTCTTCAAGTGCCACATGCAGTTGCATGTTAATGGCGAGGCAGGATCTCACACACAGGCAACGCATCGGAATGCCAACAATGGCAGGAAAGCCATTATGCCAATGGACCCCACGTCTGTCGCATTAGCCGATTTTGAGTCGATTTAGTTGCGGCTCGTTATATGCTAAAAACTAAAGAAATAAAATACTATTTCTGCCCACTCGCTGGCGGTGCGTGGCTTATTTGATTTGCTTTGGCCCATGGGGCAAGATCTGGCAATCCGGGATACAGACAAGCAACCTATCATCAGCCATGAGATGAGTGCTAATGATGCCCCATGGTTGCCCTTCGGTTTCGCCAGTAATTGACCTTTCCTTTGACCATTCCATCTGTGCCGCGCGATCTCACTTCTCTCTTAAAGCCAACTTTCATTGTCATTCATCAAGCCAGCAAATCATCAAATTAAACTAGATGGTAATGCTTTATTTTTTTGGTGGGTGGAGAGGGTTAGGAAAGTAATTTAAAAAGTGGCGAATATAATGGCCATCTTGTTTAGAAATTCTTTGAGAAGTACCGGGTATCAGCCCTTGGCTTGGCTTTCATTTCTTGGGAACTCACTTAGATCTTGTCATATTAAAGATCGTTTATTGTGTGGCACACGTTTTTTGCCTTTTCCTTGATTTGTGTTTTTTTTTTTGCCGGGAGAAACTTTTCCGAAAAGCCACTTGATTCAGGTGTCGATTCAGGCTGGGGATGTGCGATTGAGAAAGTGCGTTGTTTGATCACCTCAAGTGTATGGTTATATTTCTCTTTTTCTTCTCTCCAGCTGCAACAACTCCGACTTCGACTCCAAGTCATTCTTCCGCCAAATCACCTCCGCGAGTTGGGGAGAGAAAGATTGTGAAGGATGTGGAGGAGAGGAGATGGCCTGAAAGCGGTCACATGGAAACAGGGAAGTAGGCCACGTTCTGGCCAACATACAGACACGTCGCCAGTGGCGGCTTTGGGGGCTTTACTTGGCTGCATTTTCGATTTTGGGAGCCGTGTCAAAGATTCTGATCCAACCTTAGACAGAGTTGGAGGCTCCGCAACTCCCGAGCCGAGTCTGGGGCATGCAAATCTGCAATTGGATGTGGGTCAGGCGGATATTCATTTGCCAAGTCCACTCGTCGTCGCGGACACTCGAGGTGTTGTCTTGGCAGAGGAAGTTGTCTTCAAGTCCAAACCAGTTTTGAATCAGTTTTGATCAAAAGCTAAGGCTTTTCTCAGTGCATCAATTGTCACTTCACCGCAAATGAGTTTCTGCGGTTGGCCATTAGTTTTATTCCCGCTTTGGGTTTCCTATCTAAACCTGGTTTCTACTATTTTTTTTTGCGGCTTCTGCTGCTGCTTTTGCTTGTAATCATAATGATGAGAATGGAATCCCGGCTATTTATGCCGAAGCATTAATCGGTTATAGGTGCCACTGGTTGCTGGTTGCTGGACTTGTTTAATGGGCCAACAGCCATAAATCTTTCCGTTTTCCCAGCTTTATAGACTTCTTCTCACTTGGCTTTCAATAACTAAATGTTTTTAGTAGCCATTAAGGCGATTCTTTATGGCGCTTTTTAACTACTCATTTATATTTCCCTGATGTCATTGATCTAAATCCAACGTCAACGTTTTACTTTTCCTAACCCAGTTTCACCTTTTCTTTTCTTTTTTTTTCTTGTCTTGGCTTTTACTAATTGCCAAGTGAATTTTCTGACTTTCCGACTTCTTGTCTTTGGTCGAATGTCGCTTTGGCTTTCAATGTTTGTCACTTGAATGTGGAGCGACCTAACCCAAAAAATACTCATTATTCACGAGGCACACTGCAGGCAGAGGCGGCACACTTCCCCCGTGATTTCCCCCAACTACGTGCCTTGTCAAAAGGTTTTCAACTTTTTTCTCTGATTTTGTTTTTTGGTTTTTTTATGCTTCTTGTCGCTTGAGAACTTTTCATTTCTCTCGAGAGGAGAAGCCATATTTATTATGCACATTGCTGTTGGCACGACCTAAGACAATCTAACCCACAGACGGTGCACCGAAAATACGAGACTCTGTGCTGTGCCTCATTCACATGCCACTCAGGCTCTGACTTGGACTTGCATTTGGACCGCGACTTGGCCAAGATGTCCGGTTGGGACAGGGGTTAGGAGAAGTGCCAGAGTGGAGAGTGGAGTGGGAGGAGCATCTGCCACAAAACATGTGTGGAGTTCTGAAGCCGCCACACAGTGGAAAAGCTTTTTGATTTACTAAATTTTTTTCTAGTTAAAACATTTCAGTCAAGAAACTTTGTTGAACTTAAAAAACTCTTTCATTTCTTATTGTTTTTTTTTTTTTTTTTTTTTAACAAATTCGTGCAAACGTGCCCGACATGCAGAGAATTCAAATAAATAAATTGAATTTCGGTGAAAGCGAGAACTTTGATGGGCGGCTTAAGGCGGGCGGGCTGGCAAGAGGAGGAGGCAGAAGTCGTGTTGCTGCTAATGGCCTCACCTCCCCCTCCTACACGCCCCATCGCCCATCGCCCACCTACCTCCCCTTTTTGGCATTTTCCCATGGAACTTTTCGTATATTCCTTATTTTTTATGATCCAAACGCGCCTCACGCCTCACCAGCCTCACAAAAAAAGATCATAAATCAATCAAAAGCAGCTAGGCAAAAAAATAATACTAAAAAAATAGAGAATAGAATGCCAGGAGGTTGGGTCAGCTAACAAAATAAAATAGAAAGAGATGGAGCCATTAAAAAACTAAGCAAAAGAGATAGCACTAGTAAAAAAAACTAATTAAAAAAAAATACAAAAAAACTGGCGAAAAAAATCGCTTGAAGCGAAAGCAAAATCTTGTAAACGAAATGGAAATTTTTTGAAAGACGAATTTGTTGTTTTTTTTTTTGCTTACTTTGCTTTCGATTTCTTCTTAACGGTCTTCAGCGATCTTTCTTCAACTTCTTTTCTTCGGAGAATCTGAAAGTACAAGACCAAAATAATAATTAATAAAGTTGTATGAAAGATTGGAAACTTTTACTTCATAAAAAATGCAACAAAGAAGATTAGGGTTTTATATTATTAAGATTTGAATTGAAGAATTTGATTTCCTTTAACCAATTTATTTGTTAAGCCAACAAAGTAATTTTTTTACACCTTTTCAAGCTTATCCCCCAAAACCAAAAGCCATCAATCTCGGGGAAACAATCAAGCCAACAATTTCTTCCTTGGCTCAGAGCTTCCTGGCCCAAACCTTCTACTTATCTCTGGCCATTTTATTTATTATTATTATTCCTGATTCTTCGTTTTTTGCAAACAATATCTAAACAGTTGTAACGGTACGACCCCAGCTCATCCATCTCCCCCGATTTTTTTAGAAAGATTTCCAAGGAGAGAAAACCGAAACTGAATTGCGTTCGCTCCGCATAAATTGTGGTCCAGGCCGCGATCTTTTTCCCACTTTGCAAATCTTTATAATAAAGCTAGAAAAAAATATGTTATGCATGGCAATTTTCCATTTTGAGGCTGTTGCTGTTGCTGTTGCTGGTGTTGTGTCTAATGTCATGTATTATCCAGACCAGAAAGAGGCAGAAGAACCAAGTGTCCAAATGGCCAAGAAGACAGAAGGCCAAGACCAAGACCAAGACCAAAAGCTGGCCATTGTCTTTTTGTTCGGTTGTGGGCAGGGCGCTAGCCAAAAGTGAAATATTTCAAACACCAAGTCGTGTCGCATTCCCAGAGCACTACCAGCTGGAACTCTGCCCCTTCGGAGATACTCATCGTTGGATCTTGAAGATGCAGATTGCTGGCTGGCTGCCTTTCTGGTGTTCTTCCAGTGTTCTGCAGTGTCATCTTTGGTTGAGTAAACAGAGCAACACAAATGGAAAAATGGCCAAGGGCCAAGGGAAAAGCTGAGAAGAATCTAAAGAGGCGGCTGAAGGAAGTACGAGTCAGTACAAGGAGGCTACAGAAGATTTACATTTGCCCCGCCTCCTTGATGGGCCAGATGGATCTTCTTTTGTTCTCGACCAGAGTCAGAGTTAGAGTCAGAGTCAGACCTAGAGCCAGAGCTCATATGCAAATCTTGTGAAGATTTAATGGTCACACACAACGGATATGGATATGGCCAGCTGGTAAGGCTGCTTAGAAGGTTCGTTTTCTCCATTCTAATCAATTCAATTGCACACCCAACCTTCTCGAGAGGTAATTGCCATGGCACTAAAGATCACTAGATCCCAGGGAACAGGATACTTGAGAACTGTCCGAGCTGGAGAGGTCAGGAAGTACTTGACGTAATTATTATTTTTTGCGCTAATTGAAAGCGATGCCAAGACCGAGTCCCAAGTCCTCTTTTAACTAGAATTTTGAGCATTACAACGAAGTTATTTTACCTTTAGCTTTAGCTTAAAAAACACTCGACATTTAAACCTATAAATACTTGTAGTCAAAGACCAGACACCTAATATCTTGGCTGTGGTGTAAGGACCTCCTACTGACTCTCCTCCTTGGCTAGCTTTGTTCTCCTTCGACTCCTTGCTCCAGATCAACTTATTCCCCTGGGGTGGATGTCGTTGTTTCTTTTTTCTAGTCTTTGCTGCTGTGTTGGGTGTTTTCTTGTGGCTTGTTTTTTTTTTGTGCTATTTTAGCCATTAAATTCGAGCAGCGACGACATTACCCAAATGGCTGACATGACCGGGACATTGATGATGCCTTGGACCCCAGAATCCCCAGCATCACCCCAGCTCCACCAGTTGCTCCTCCTTTGGGATCGGTTCGGAGATCTTTTCCTTTTGGCTCGTTTGTGGATCGTTTGGGGATCGTTTGGGGATCGTTTGGCGATCGTTGTTGGCATCGTTGTTTTGGCTTGTTCTAATTGTTGTTGCCTCGTGTTTTACCTCGTTCGTTTGGCATTTGGCGTTTGCGTGTGTGATTGGATTGGATTGGATGGAATAGGATTCTATATATATATCTATATATATACTTCTATATATATTGTACGGCTTTGGCTCCGGTTTGGGTGTTTAACTGCGATTTGAGTCACGTTTCATTACTCGTGATGCCAGACAGTAATCACTTGATTTTCCAAGCCGCTTTCTTGTTCTCCTTGTTGCTGTTGCAGCTTCGATGTTGCTTGGGATGTTGCCTCTTAGTGTTGCTGTTGCTGCTGCCGATGTTGCTTCTACTCTTGCTGTTGCTTTTGCCGCTGTCACAGACCAGATCAGACACGAAGCTGGCCAGCAGCCTGGCCCAGACCTTGGCCAAAAGGTGCTACCAAAAGCGGCAGCAAAATGGAACACAAATCTTGTTAGGCAAGTACGTACAACAGCAACAGGAACAGAAACAGCATCCGAGGCAGCAACATGACTTGCCCAAGGAGCCATCCAAAGGGGGTGATCTTTTAGGGGTCATAAATAGAGCTAGCCCAGAGCTTCTTGAAAAAGAAAAACACATGGTACTCGTACACTGCGACAAAAAGAAGTGTGTGACCTCCGAGGATATCGCCTGCCAATGGACAGTTGCTTCTAATTTGGTTTTTTATGCTTTGATCTCGTGACGCTTGTCATTGCGGTCGGTCGGTCGGTCACTCTCTCGAGGAAGTGTTTTTGGACACCGGACGGGGCATAGTCGAGGCAGAGTTGGAGGAAAATTGCTGGCGACGCCAACGATAATCAATTAACCTGGCTCACTGGGCAGTCTTCGGGCTGATATGCTGGCCCGTAGCCATAAGGCTGGGGAATGGGGATATCCAATGGATTCGCCGCTGGTGGAGCCTCCCCACGAACTCGCTCTGACTGCGTTGTTGATGAAGTTTTCCGCTGACTTTGATTGCGGTTGAATCTCCAGCCTCCACCCGCTCCCGCTGCCACTCTTCCCGGCTTAAAGATTCTTTTTTTCAATTTTCCTTTTTTGCGGTTAACCTCGAAATGAGGTTTGAAGAAAAATTTCCCATTTTGCTTTTCACGGAAATCTCAAAAGCCCAAGAATTTCTGTCATCATTTGGAGGGAAAACTCATTTACATTGAAACTTGGCTAAAACTTGATTAAAAACTTGACTAAAAACTTGGCTAAAAACTTGACTAAAAACTTGGTTAAAACTATAAATCTTTCCTGGAAAGAAGCTTGGAAGATTCTCTAGAGATAAAGCCTGTTCTATTTGTGGGCGTGTCCGTGGGCGATTCTTCATCGCGTGCGACATTTGACTTTTTCGGTCGGCTTTTGGGTCGTTTTTGGTCTTTTTTTTTGGGACTCCCGCTTTATTGGCCTGTTTTTCTCCGGTTCCTGCCACTCTTCATCTGATTTTACATGGCACGTACCGCAGATTTGTTTTTTAACAATTTATTGTGGCTTTTTTCTTTGGTTTTTGGTGGCTTTGGTGGCTGGCTGGAGATCGAAGGAAAGGCTTCGAAAGACGGCAGCTGCTGGCCAGGCCAAGTCATCGGAGTTGGCCTCCACTCTTAAGTAGGTTAATTTTGACCGGTTTGTCTTGCTCCCCAAACTGGAGACTGGGAACACAGAGGGAGAGAGGGTGCCAGTGGCAGTTGCAGTTGCAGTGGCAGTGGCAGTGGCAGAGAAAGAAAGAAAGAGAGTTTTCGGTGGGGAAGAAAGGAGACAACGACGACGGCATTTGGCTAACTTGGAGCCGTTTTTGTGTCTGATGTTCCTGATTGACTGGAGACTGAAGACTGAAGACTGAAGACTAAAGGCTGACCAAAGACAGTCTCCAAAGACAGAGGCATTTGCCTGATTAACCCGGCTTGGAGTCACTTTAATGAGGCAGCCACATGTCGCCTCTCAGCATCCAATTTTGGTTTTTTGATTTTTTGAATTTTTGCATTTAAAGAAGAAACTTCAAAAATAGAAAGAGACCTCTAGTCTTCTCAAAGAAAGAGATGGACATCTCTTGATAGAGATTTCTTGTTTTATTTCTATTTCTGTCGCTGTCGCCGCGGTCTGCTTGTGATGACTTTTACAATAATCACAATAATAATAATGATGTGGCACATTACCAGAGCAGATCATGATCACGATGATGATGATGATGATCGGGTTGGTCAGCACAGCGTGGAAATGGAACAGTTTGGAGTGGTTTGGAGTGGAGTGGCTCAAGCGGTTGGCTGGTGGTTAGTTGCATTTGTCGCTTTTGCCATGAAATCATGTTAGAAATTTGAGACAAATTTCTTTGTCGTTGCTTTCAAAATTGGCCTAACGGCAAAATCAATGGCTAAAACGGAATTAGAACGGAATGCCAAGGCCGGAACGAACCATGGTGGTGGTGGGGAAAAGGAGGGGGACTCTTATGGAATGGAATGCATTTTTAAGACTAAATTCTCGTATAATTGTAAGAATTTTTGTATTGATTGAAAATCCGAGTAAGAACTATTCAGATTCCTCATCCTGGAAGAAGGTTCCCAGCTCAAGGCATCTCCTACTCCCTTTTTTATTTGCATTCCACCTTCTTTATCGTGTTCTGACATCCCACCTCCTAAAAAACCCAACCCCAGCATCTTTACCATAATCTATCCCTTTTTGCTTGATTTATGGAAGCATTTGGATCACTCAATAAGCGACTTCTTCCCGAGGCCTTTCGACACTTTTAGCCCAGGTATTGGATGCTGGAAAATGTTTGTAGGAAAAGGCCAGACCCCAGACCCCAGAGACCATAGACTAGAGAGATGTGAAAAGGGTCTGTGGGTCCATGGCTTCACATATTTACATAGCCATCAGCCCAGTTAGCACTTGGTCCGGCTTAACCCGCGAAAGGCCACCGAACCGAACATGGCCAGGGCGGCATAGCAGCTGCCAAAGGGTTAATGCTGCCCAACGAGAGTGGGAGAGGGTTAAGGGGTTTTGGCCAACATCAAACTAAAAAGTCACCGTCGTTTTGGCCTCGTTGCCTTAACAGGAGAAAAAAAAGCAGACTAGAACAGAGAATGCACTGCGGGAAAAGGGGTTTCCAAGAGTTAGAAACTATGTAGGCTTGACTTGAACTTAACCCTTTGATTTCCCAGTGCACTGGCCACCAACTCCCAGTCCCAGTCCGAGTCCCAGACCAAGTCCAAGTGCCAGTCGAAGCTGAACTCCGTCACCGGTTATCTTTCTTGGCCAAGGCAGAGCCAAGGCAGAGCCGAGGCAAGTCGGTTTTGTTGTCGGTTGGCCTGCCCCTTTAGCATAAAACATAAATAGCAACTGCATTCAAATGAGTCTGACAAACAAACTGAAACTGAGAAGCCACAAATCGAGGCAGGACGGTGTAGCAGGGCGGTGTGGATGAAAAATGCAAATGCTTAGACCATGTTGGGTCCGGGGTCTTGCCAGTCTTCGTTTTTCTTTATTCTTCGTCTCTTTATTTTGGGCCTTTTGGCCTCCAAACCCATCCAATCCAATCCAATCCCATCCTATCCTATTCTATCCTATCCTATTCTATCCAATCCACTGCACTCGACTTCCACTCCACTAGAAATGGTAACCAAGAGTCGAGCGTGGGCAGCACCATAGATGGAGCCAAAAGATGATGATGTCCATGTCCTTTAGCCGCGATGGGTCTCAGTGACCCCTCCTCCTCCTCATCCGCCATTTTCGGTACGAACCAAAGCCAAAGCCCCGACTGACTGACTGAGCAAATATTCAATAATTGCAATTATTTCTCATATTTAATGAAGCCTCCATTCGGAGTGATTTCCAACCATTAATGAGACTCCCAGAGTTGGCAATTTGGTAGGATTTGGTGGATTCGTTTATGGTTAAATTGCTAAATTTGGCAGACACTGAGGAAAATGTTAGAGAGGCTTTATCTCTGATCCAAACTTGGTTTCTTGCTAATTGTTGGACGGAAATGGGTCAGTCTTTTTGGTGAAAGACAGCTTCGATTCTGTCTGATTTGTTCTTTTTTGGCAATTAAACGAAGAACCACACAGACTGTCAACCTTATTTGACTAAATGCCAAGACGAATCCAGTGAGGATGGAAAAGCAAGTCCAGTTCGAGGTTCGGGAGGAAAAAAAAAGGAAATGCCGCCGCCATGAAGGAAGAAAAAAAAAAAAGAGTGATGACAGACAGACAGACGGACTGGTTGGCTTTTTGGCTTGTTTGCTGATTGACTGATGGGCCCTAAGTAACTGAAATTGCATAACATTCGCCTTTGTCCAGGCTCGGACTCTAGTCTCAGCCTATTCCCCAATTCCTGGCTGGATCCTCTGGTTCTATTCCCGATGCGATTCGCTTTGGTTTTCATTCCAGCTCTTAATGCTAATCGAATGTCTCCCCGATCCGCTTTGGTCTCCTGCCTTTTCCATAGCCTGTCAGCCAGTCACCCAGTCAGCCAGTCAGTCAGTCAGTCAGTCAATGCTGCCTTTTTCTCGCAACGAAGATGAAGTTGGCAGTCCAAGATGGAGCTCCGGCTGGCTCCGGGTTTTCCAAAGGGGATAAAAGCGGCCACCGCAACCACTCGGTTTCATAAACTGAGCAAACAAATGAAAGCTGCCAGCCACCGTTGCTTCTGTTCTTCCGCCCCCTGACTCTTTCTTCGGAGAGCTTCGGGGCAGTCAGGAATTCTATAGTAAGGCTCCTATTTGTTTCTAACCCAACTTATCGACAATTTATCGAAAGCTTTTGTCTGGCTTATCGATAACTTGTGTTCTTTATTTTGGAATACTCCGCCTGCGATCTATAAAACGTTTCCTTTGTTCTATGTTTTTTTATGATTTACAACTCGGCCAACGGTTTGCTGTAAATTCTTTCGGTTTTTTCAGCTTTTTTCGAGACGAAACTGTACATTTAACCCCCAGCTGCCATAAATCAAAATCGTTCTCATAATCTGGCCTTATCAGCTTCCCATCAAGGGGATTTCTCTCCAGTCTTCTCGCCTGGCTGTCTTTCTCCGCCTTCTTTTACTTTCATGCTCGGGTCGCTGGCTTGGCTTCTTGGCTTCTTGAGCTGCCTTGGCTTCTTGGGCTGCTGAGTTGTCCATATTAGGCAGAGATTATCTCATTGAGAGCTTTTCCAGAGGAGGGAAAAAAAAGGTACAGAAACCCAGAAGAAGGGGTACATTGTGTGACAATTTGTAGTGCACAATGCTGGGCTTTGTTTTTTTTTTCCCCTTGGCTTGTTGACTCCGTTACTTGGTTTGCTTTTTTTTTTCTTCTGAGTCTGAGTTCTCTTCTTGGGCCTGCTGTGGCTCCGGCAATTGCCCATAAAGTACAAAAATGTATGTGAATGGCCTTTGGCAACGCGGTAACAGCGGCAACAACAGCCTCGGCGGCAACAACAGCAACTGCGGCAGCAACTTGAACAGCCACAACGGCAACAACCAAAAGGCGAGTTCATGAAGAGCACACTTTTGTTGTTGCACGCAATTTGGAATTTATTTACACAATAATTGGCAAGCTGAATCAATACAAAACGCTCTCGGCTGACCACAAACAATAAATTAACAATTGCCACTTGAGCAGCCCGACGACCAGGTTCCAATGATGATTGCAAAAAAATACAGCAAAAAAATAATCATAATAAGAACAGAAAAGGGGGACGATTGCCGAGGCAAGTAATCGATAAATGTAATTGAAAATGAAGAAGAAAGAAACCCTCATAAAGTAGAGTCGGGCTTTAAAGAATTGGAATCACAAAAGTTCCTTAATCGATATCCACTTAAGGGTCAAATAAATGTAATTGCTGGTGTTATGGGGAGGGAGATTCGACTATTTATGTAATCGATAAAAGGGTTGGTTAAGTTATTGATTACTTATCGATTTTTTCGATGAAAATAGGAAGCTTTTTGAGGTTATGATGGGGAAAACTCTTCGAAAGACATTCTGGAGTTCATTTTTACAATCGAATTTGTTTTAGGATTTATGATTGTGCCTTTGGGGGGAAAACTACAAATAACAAACACGAAGAAAAGACAACTTCCGCTCAGAGAGAAGAGAGATCGAGAAGGAAAGAAAGAAAGAGCTCCGGCTCCACCGGAGAAGGGGAAAGTGGAGGCTTTGGAGAAACCACCGAGATCCCCATGGCTGAGATAAGCTCCGAGGTTGAGTCTCCGGCTGAAGACTAAGGCATTTTCCAGATACCAGATACCAGCCAGAGATATATCCCAGAGACTTCCTCATAGTTGGAGGAAAAAAGTGCAAACCAAGTGCATAACTTAATTAGTGCATGGACAATGACCGAATCTTTTGGTAAGACTAAGCCAAAAAGAGAGAGATTTATCGATAACTATCGATTATCGCCCAGGCATGTGAGAACTTGTGGTAACGCCCTGCGGAAAATGGCTGGCCAGGATGGAGGATGGAGCCGGAAAGGCGGCCGCCAACGAGGAGACAAGCCCAGGGAAAAACGCGAATTAAGAAAGAGACAAAGACAAAATTAATTGCAATGACAGGAGAGGATGAGGATGAGGAGGAGCAGGAGAAGGTGCGGCTTGGACCAACTCGACTCGATCTTGGCATTCGCATCAGAAATCCTAAAGCGGCATCAGATAAATTAGAGAGACGGAAACCGAGCCAGAGAATCTTTTTCTCCAGTGTATCCTCAGGCTTCGCCTTCGCCCTGCTCCAAGAGAAACCATTTATTTGTCAGAAGCAGTGGCCAAGTTAATTGTCGAAGAGTCGTCAAGGCGGCTCAAACAAATCAAAGCATCCAAATGTGTCTGCGATCCGCCCAAGGACCTGCCCTGTAACTCACAACTCACAACCCACTCCACCCCACTCCACCCTCTTTTGGGGCATTACTCAATGTCACCAAGGAGTATTGGTTGGAGGTTGGGCGGTGGATGCCGCCAAAGCGCTTTGCGTTGATCGTCAATTAGTTACACTAAGCCGCCACGGGACAATTTATGGCTGTTGGCGATGGCCAAGGAAATCACTCACGACTCACGCGGAAGGGGGATCGTCAGGAGGAGGCTTTAGGCCACACAAAAGTATGGTTAATAAGCAACCTTAAGCCAAGTTCTACTGGTTAGTTACCATTAATGATGGGAAAGTGAACAAAAGCTGGTCATTCCGGGAGATGGAAAGCTATAGGGATCACAATTAGAGGTGGTAGCTTGGTAATTAGCGATGAAGAGCTAGCGTGTCACGCACTCGTGTCTAGATTAGCGAAAGGCAAAAGCTAAATAATTGTGATTCGAGTCGAGGGTGAGCATTAAGTTAGCCGCACCCGGGAGAGAGATCCACAGATGGATCTTTGGCTTGGTCTTGGTCAGATGGCACGATGGATGACTGGATAGATGGATGGATGGATGGATGCAACAAGTTGAGACCCGTCTGAGTGACTAATTGCCAGGCGATTGCCTGAGCACCTCAACCCTATAAATAGAAACAGACTTTTAGCAAAAAGCATTTAAAAAAAAAGCAATGATGATTAGAGTTAGATTGGATTGGGTGAAAATACATTCGCTGGCACTTCGGAACCCTGTGGAACCCTCAACTTGATTCAACTTCAACTCAAGTTCTTGACTTCAACATCAACTTGAAGTTTAACCGAGAACCGCGAGATGCGAAACGCGAGGCTCGTCGGATCCAATCCACTCAACACCTGCCTTGATTTGTGATCGCAATTACAGCGGAAGACATAAAATACACAAGTCCGACTTGAACCGAGCCCAGTTGTGGAGTTAACCTGGAGTTCACTTCATTTGGCCCAGTCGGACGGTTTTCCAAGTTCTTACCTTTAGTTTAGATGCCTTTAAGCTTTTCGTCTAATTCCGATTCCGATTCTTTTGCGATTGCAACTCGACGTCTGCAAAGACAGAGAGAAAGAACAAAAAAAAGAATTTGCTTAGATAAGATTTGATTAAAATTTATTGTACTTCCCGAAGGGGAGGTACTGGAGGTATTCTGAGAATCCCAGCTCTATCATGTCATAATCCCAACAATTTACAGTGCTTTCTTCCAATCAGCTTTGCTGCTACACAAAATTTATTAGGAAGCTCACATTTTCTACGCTTTTCACGTTGGTTGGAAAAACCCGACTTTCAACAAATTACAGAAAAGATGTGAAGATGTGGAAGTGAAGAGCTTCAAGAGCTCAAGATGATCCCAATTCCCGCATTATTTGTGGCCAAGATTTTCTACTCTTCAAGATCTTTTCGGCTCCAGATCGGAGCGGGAGATCTTGCGGGTAAAGTGTTTTCTCTAACGGATCGCACACTCCACCTGAAGCTTGGCTTGGACTTCGACTTGGACTCGGAGTTGGAGGCTGAAAACAATGCCACTTAATTATAACATATCTTGGCCTCTTCATCTCTGCCCCTCAGCATCCCCGCGGATGCATCTCTTTCTTATATTAATAACAGAAAATGCACTTTCCAGTCAAATGATGTTGAAAACGAGTTTCCAATCGATTTGTGATGCTGCCGTTGCTTCTTCGTTTATTGTTGTTTTCTCTACTCTTTTTTTTCGTTTCGTTTAATTTAAGCCACTTTTTTTCTTATTTCTTATTTCTTATTTATTTTTGGGGGCTGGCAAAAGTTGAAAAATGAAAATACCATTTGGGGTTAGGCTTGGTCTCGGTTTTTTTCGGTTTCCATTCAGATTTCCAATCTGATTCCTCATACTGATTCCCAGTCTGGTTCTCCCGACTTGTTGCAAGAACATGTTTTTTCTCCAAGTGTGTGGTAGTGTGTGTACGGCTGCGTAACGGTATTTACTAGTAGGTAGGCAGATACATAGATACAAAGATACACGGCTACCGATAGAGCCAAGTCGAGTTGAGTCCGTTTTGAGTTGCAGAACAGCAGCAGCTTCTTGGATATTGAGGAGCCACCAAAAACCGCCACCGCCCCCTAACATAGCGTACATGCCACACCCATATATCCATCAGTAATTGTTGCAAGTTGGTGGAAAGTGCAAAAGGAAAATGCACCTCATTGTGGTCAAGTCGAGTCGAGGCGAGTTAAGAGTTGGTTTTCCAGTTCACTTCCAAGTGGCAACTGGCAACTGGCAACTGGTTGCAAGATTTGCATGCAACATGCTGAGTAATTAAAACAACAACATGGGGCCAGCAATTAAAGTGCTAGCAGAGTGTATGGCAGCAGAGTGTATGAATAAATGATTACTTGACCGAATTGCAGTGGGCTCGAGCCATAAAACAAAAGACTTAAGACACAAACGCGACCGGGCGGCCGGCCCGGGGAAAGCGAGAAAGAAATAAATAATCATTCCCATTCAAATGAAATTGCTGCTTTGCAAATGCAAATGATTTAGAAGCATTCAAGTGCAACGTCTCGCCTCACCTAGCCTAGCTCTGAGTTTTGCTCCGGATTCTTTGGAAAACTTCTCTTGGAATAGAATAGAAAGAACATTCGCACACTCCAAAAACACACTTTCCAGCAACCATTCTTCTGGCATTTGCATACGCATGACGTTCGTAATTAGCCCTTTTTGTTGTACTCATTAAGCCAACAACGAACCCAATCCAAACCGACCATAACCCAAGTGTTTGAACCTAATGGGCGGTACTCACGCACCACGCACCACGCTCTACGCTCAAGAGGAGCCACGTCTTGGCCACGTCAAGTGCAACTTGGCCATCTCATCGTACTGGTCAAGTTTGAAATTTTCTTGAAACGAGAACTTGAAATTGACACTGGCCATGCGCTGGTAGAAATGGGAACACTTTCACACGTTCTTCAACGTTGTTGTCTTTCTTTTTTTATGATTTTTTTCGGGGGGGATACTTAACCCTGAGAAGCCGAAAAGACAATACGAAGGTGAGTCTGTCAGCTCTCTATCAATCAAATGTAATTTATACGAAAGCTGGAGCCGCATAATCATAATTATGAGCTTCGATCGTTGAAAGGGTCTCATTAATAAAACAAAAACCTTAAGAAGCAAAAACTCAACGAAGCGATATTGCAAATGAATCGTTTCCATTCATCATCATGCGATGCAGTTTAAGACAAAACGCTATTCAATCAGCTATTCAAATTAGCATTCATTTCGAACTGGGCCAGGCCAGGCCAGGCATTCGACTCGATTCGATTCGATCCAATTCAAGCCAAGCCACTCTATACCATTCATTCAGCTCACTGATTATTCACCATTTGAGTGCATTCATTTAGTGTGTTTTACTGCCATTTTCCCGGTAAATCATTTTATGGCCTAATTGGGAACGAAAGTCTTGGACCGACTACCTTTGTTGTAGGACAAAAAAATAACGAAAAATACTCGTAGATGAACAAAAACAAAGAGAGTAGAGAATCGAATACGAATATAACTTTGGCCCACATTCAGCTTCTACTTGTTTAAATTTCATTTCTCCCGCAGAACAAAAAGCCATAACTAAGAAGCATTTCGTTTTAATATGGCTTATAATACCATCTATGGCTATGCACGGGTTGGGGGAGGTTTATATGGCTTGTGGGGGGGAAAAAAAGAAAAGAAAAACAAAACAACCGTTGGAATAGCACAGATTCTTCTGGCCGTAAAAGAAAACGAAAAGATTTCAGGTGGAACGACCAAAAAAAGCGACACAAGTGTCATCGTCATCGTCAGAGTCGTCGTCATGATGAGATCACAATGATCGCCGGAGCCCCTTAATGACGATGATGATCTGGCTCATATTTGGTGTAATTACCATGGCCAAAACGATGAAACCGATGCGATTTAGAGCAGTTTTCGTTTTATTGCCAAAAAACTAGAAAAAAGAAACACTTATAGAGGGAAAAGAGAAAATCAGAACAGACTCTTGTACTTCTTCAAGGCCAATTGGTTTTCGAGATCTCTAGATCTCTGGTCTAGAAATAGTTTATATTTTTTGGTTATTAAAAGCAATTCCCTTTCACTTAACATAATACGTCATTCGTAGCTCCTCCATGAGTGGCCATGAGCTCCTCTCCAGACTCCACTTCAATCATCACTCGTCACTCATGTTGAGGATCACATCTGCCACTTGTTGTCATCGTTTTGGCCATCACTCATCCCATGCGGGCTTAACCATTCAACGGCCCTCGAAGCACCACCAAGTGGGAGTGAGAATCTGGCGAATCTCTTCTGGCCTTCTGGCGAATTTTCTGTGTTGTCATGCGTTGTCTAGTCCGACAAAACAGGTGTACAAAAGCCCAGAAGACACCAATTGAAGAATTCACCCAGCTGACCCACATAGTCAGCCCCCAAAAAAAAAAGAGTGGAGTGGAGTGTGGAGGGAATCTGTGCCAAGCGAAGCGGCACAAGCCAAAAGAAGGCCAGGCCAACAAAAAAAGGGGGGAAGCTAATGAAATCGGAGATGCTAATGAGTGGGGCGGCTGCTGCTGGTGACGAAGTCTCTAAGAGGAGGACTTCATTACCTAATCGATTGTCAATCAAAAATCTTTTGAATACTTTCTTGATGATAACCGTTAAAATACGGCTTTAGGGCCTGGTCCGCTTTCCCGGACTCATCATCATCATCTCAATCAAACCGAATTCATTCGTTTCAATCGGAATTTGAAATTAGTCGACCCGCCGCTCTACTGCCGCTCCACCGCCCGCAAACAATTTCCGCTTTTTGGCCGCCTTACAAATCTAAACTGGGCCAAAAACGTACTGATTTCTTGGCCGACTAAGCGTTTAGCGTTCTTTTTGCTGTTTTGTGGGCTCCCCTTTTCCCACCTTCAACTAATTTTATTCCCCCTCCGATCTTAGGTTTTTTGTATTTTTTGGGTCAACTTTGAACACGCATTGAAAAGAGAAATGTGTTGTTCAATGTGCGGCAAAATAAGTTGAGAGTTTAAAGTGGAAATCCGTCTTTAATGAGGAGAAAATGCCGTGATGTTGATGTTTTTGTTAAGTTTCTTCTGTCTTTCTCCTATATCTTTTTTTTTCTTCTTTCTGAAGCCAATTGATGGATTGCGAGTCTGGTTTTAATGATGTTGCAGCAGTTGATTTGCATCGCGTCCAAGACATTAATTGATGTTGCTTGGGATGCTAATACTAATGCTAATGCCCCTCAAGGGTCGGCATGAGGTTTTTGTTCTTTTTTTTGGAGTAGTTTTCCCGCGTTTTTCCAACCGCCTGCAGGTTTTGCAGTTCCAGGTTCCATTTCCATCACCCAGGCTAGGCAATTCTCCCCAAATACAAAACACTTTTAATGGCCCATGTTTCTGTTTTGTGTTCTTTTCTAGTCCTCCACCTCTATTTTGTTTTTTTTCGTAAGAACGTTTTACGATTCGATTATAAAAGTATAACCCCGGACTCGGGTTTTATGCAAGATTATTACATTATTTCCGGGCGCTGAAAAACAATAAAGTTTTCATTCGAACCCAGACCAGAGTAGTTCGTTTTGGAACTACTGGGAAAGGCATTAAACCAGACGCCGGGCCGGGCCTGTTTATATATAAATTATATATATATCGTCTATACAGATATATATGTTCTGGGTTCTGGGTTGTCTGTTGTTTTGGGGGGACAGGTTGTGTGTGTCGTCGTCTGGTATCTGTTTCTTCACATTTCTTTTTTTTTGTAGCGCAGCTCTTGTGCTTTTCTTCTGCGGTTTTTTAATGCGTTTCTCATGCTCTTGGACCGTTGCTTTTACAATCGCGCTGTCCCGCTCTGCCACTAAATGCTTTCCTAATGAATTGGGTGACCATACCGCTGACAGCAACGGTGGGTAATAACGGTTAATTGCGTTAATGACTTTAACAGAAAATATAAAGCGCAGCAGCGATGGCAGAGCTGCCTGAAAAAAAAGCAGCTAAAGAGCATTAAATTGGCCAGAAAGAGGGTCTTGGCGGCGGGTCTTCTTCTTGTGCATTTTCCAATGAAATTGAAAATGTTGCAAGTTCTGCAAATACCCAAAGACACGCCCCCTTCGTCATTCATGCACATGCATAATGTTCGGGGGACGTTTTTTCGCGGAATTCTCGCCTCAAGTTCGTTGCCTAAGTCTTTTGATTTTGGCCCAGCGGGGTGGAGGAAAAGTGGCGAAAGCAACGGAAAAGAGGCAAGCTGAGCAGGTGACAATTGGCCAGGCAAATAGAGGAGAGGAAAAAGGAAAAAAAGAAAACACAAGCCTGGTGAAGAGACCTCCTGGCCAGAGACCCACTCACTCCGAAGGTGTCACTTTTGACGACGAGAAAGGAGGCAATCATCGCCGCAATGATGACGATGATAAAGCCGACGAGGAGGCAGAAAGAAAACAAAAAAGATTGGTCCAGGGAAGACCGGAGAGACCAAGCGGAGACATGACATGCCAAAGAAGAACACAGAATGCCCAGAAGAGGAAGCTGCGTACGCGGTTTCCAAATGGCATTTTTCCTCAGATTGTTTTCCTTTTTTTTTTCCTTCTTATTTATTTTATTTTTTTTTATTGTTACTCAGGCAGGGTTGGGGGGTTTTCAAGGAGGGAGAAACCTTGGTAGGTTTGGTTTTTAGTTTAGAAAAAAATATTTCAAAACAGGGAGTTGTTTTTTAATTTTGAGAAATCTTCCGAAACTAAAACTTTTTATCCTTTTTGGGTTTAATTTTGAACACATTTCGCCAATTCGGTTTTTCAAACACTTTTTGATAGCTTGGAAAAAAATATTTCAAAAAAAAAAAGGAAAGCTTTTGTCTCACTTTTGAGTTTTGATCCTGGATCTTACCTTCTTCTTTCTCAAGAATATTGCACAGTTTTCCAGGCTTGGATTTAATCCTTTTTTGTGTGAGTTTCTCAACTTTGTAGCTTTGCAGCTTTTCCGTTGCACTTTCACAGTTTTTTGTTTGTTGTTTTTGTTTGTTTGTTTGTTTGTTGGATGTTCACTTTAGTTGTTGTTGTTTGTTGTTTGATGCACTTGCTCGATTCGCAGCGGATGCGCCAGGATAACTTTTTGTTCACACACGCGATTGAACCAAAAAAAAAAAAGAAAGAATTTGTCCACACTGCTGCGACTGCTGCTGCTGCTGCGGCTGCTGCTGTGCTGGGCTGCTGCTGCGTTCCTACTGCTGCTGATTTTGTCAGAATCAGGCTTATATATGTTCTATATAGCTGGTGATGGTGGAAAGCGAGAGAGGCAATGGCTGCTGTTGGCGGTCGAGCGCCACTTTTATGCCTTTTCTTCGGCAAGAAGAAGAACGGCCCCCGAGAGAGAGCGAGCGCTAGAGAGAGAGAAAGAACAGGCGGCCCAATGGCCATGGCCATGGCAGCAGCAGCAGCGGCAGAGGCAGAGAAAGCTACGCCAGCAATGAGCCCCATTTCTACTTACCACACACACACAGATACACACACACAGAGACACTCACACGCTCCACCGATCTTGGAAGAAGCAATAGAGGCGCGAGAAACGACAGAGAGAAGAGCCCGAAGAATTCTCCCCACTTACATGGCTCGGCCGCTCTTCAAGGAGAGTGGGAGGTGGGTAGCATTGAACTTGAACGCAGTGGCCACCGCGGCCCCAGAGAGCCAGAGAGTAGGCTGTGGCAGTGGCAGCAGAGCAGCGGCTGTGGCAGCGGCAGCAGCGCAGAGCTGCGACCTTCTTCTGCAACGGCACCTGTTAGCCGAGGTGGCTGAGGTGGAAGCCAACGACGATGAGGTGGGGCGGGCTGGGAAAGCGGCATTACAACAATTTGCATGTACAGTGGTAACTCGCAGAGGGACATCCTAAGGGGGTGTCTCTAAAATATTTACTAAATATTTTGGTGAAATTTTTAAAACAATCTTAAAAAAAGAGAAAATCTTTTAAAGGTGATAATTCAATTAGCAATTCTCAGAATTCTTCCGGAAACAGAATTGTCTTCCCCTTTATCGAAAGCTTCCTTTTGTAGAGTTGTAGAAGCTCCACAAGGATATTAAAAACGTGGGGATCAGCAGGCTCTTCCGTCAACGTTTTTGGGAAAGTTTCGCATCATGGATCACAGATCACGGATCATGATTGAGTGATAAAGCCAACGCGCCGAGTCTCACAAAGAATTAAAGCTAATAAAGCCACCCAGGGAGTAGTAGTGCCAGTCTCTGGGCAATGCCACATGATGTGAGAATTTGGACATAAACTGGACTATATCATGGCCATTAAAGCCAAAGTCGGGCGGTCGCGGTCGCCGGCGCGGTCGCGTTCTCGTAATGGACAAATTTTGATCGCCCCGGCAAAAGTGCGGAACGGAATGGAACGGAACCAAGCGGCACTTTATTTGAACTCGCTCGGATCGGTGGCACCGCCACCGGTGTTGGTGGCACCTGTCCTAGGGTGGGGGGGACTAGACGGGGTGGGGGTTGTACGCAGAGTAGGGGGGACGAGGTAGCGGTGACGATGTGAAACACATATTTGCATTAAACATTAACGGTCGCCCGGTGTCCAAGTGGGGAGAAGGTGCTGGCAAGGCAAGGGGTCGGAGGAGGACTTCTTGAGGCAACAGCAACTAGGGGAAGCGAGAAACGAAGAAAATAAACATTAAACTAAGTCGCAGCGGGGTTAGAGAGTACTATCAGTCACTATACACTGGAAGAAAGGGTTTTAAGATGTGGTGAAGAAATCTTTTCCCCTTCATGGTTTCAAGCCCTGAAAGAAAGGCTTTCTTCCAATTAAAGTAACCTTAGTATAAAATATTGAATATATATTGAAGAGTATATTTTCTTCCAGTGTAACAATGAGTAAAGAGCCAGCAATGAGAACTTAACCAAAGTCGCTCCACGCACTCAGGTCATTGGCATGCCGGGTTGCCTAACATTCGGTTAACAGTCCGCCAGGGGAGAGAGCTGGAGCTACCTTTTCTCCCAAGACTTTTCTTTTTCTCTCCGTTTCTCAACCAACACTTCTCAGAGGGGCTTCAAGGGGGAAATGCAATCATAATTCATTAAAGCAACATCAATTGGTATCAAAATCGGTCTTTAGAACCCGAGAAACCGACTGAGAAACCGAGAAACTGAGAATCTGAGAATGGGACTGAGCAAATCTTGACATAACAGCAAAAATGAATTGCATTCATCTACTCCAAGGAGGTGTGGAGATGCAGTGGCAGTGGCAATAGCTGTGACTGTGGCAGTTGCAGTTGCAATGGTAGTTGCTATTGGTGTTGCAGTTGCAACCATAATTAAGATTGGAACGAATTGCCGAGCAGAGCAGAGCAAAAGTCATAAGAACCGAGAACCGAGAACGGAGAAAAGCTTCTACCAGAGAAGAAACAGTCGCAGCAGCCGTCGCGAAAGCGTAAAGAAATCACTTAAAATGAGACACCTAAATGGTTGGAGACTTTTTGTCACCACGACTTGTGGTTATACTCTAAAAAAATAGATATATTTTAGGGTATTAAAAAGATAGAGAGTACTCCTCCTTTTTTATATAGAAACTACAGCCTTAAAACCCAAAATAAAGTCACAAACCCTCTCTAAGATTTGTCATGATCTCTGAGTTGGCCGTCAGGTGATTTGTTCGTCTCGGTCTTTGGGTTCCGCTTAGTTTCCGCCTGCCCCTGACTCTTGCCACCTGCCACCTGGCAGTGTGTCACAGCTGTTGCATATATGTCTATATATATACCTCAGATATGCAACGATGTAAAAAAGCACCGTTGTGTCAACTTCAACTCGTTCACTTGATTTTGGGCGCCAGCTCTGGAGTTCTCCATCTTCCCCTGCTGGCTGCCATCCAAAAACTTTTCAATCTTCGCGATTTTCCGTTCTGGCTGCCGCATTTTCGATCATCGCAAAATTGCCGGGTTTGGTAGTTGGGTTTCTGGTTATGACAACAGAAGGCGTGCCACAGGCTTTTCCGCATTTTCCACTCAACCAGTTTTTGCTTTTTTCTTGCCACCAGTTATCAAATATTTTCGGGCTTGCTCTAAATATCTTCCAGTTTGAGTTTTACTTTTGACAGGCTTCTTGTTTTTCGCTGACGTTATCGGTTAATCCACTTATTTATAGCGCCGATTCAGCAAAATTAATAAAAAGTTAATCAATTATTAACCAAAAAGCAATAAAGCCTCCAAAGGACCAGTGTTATGGCCATAACTTGGTCAATATGTATCCGATTTCCAAGCGGAATGCCTTTAAATAATCGTGGATCGATTATCTTTCAATCCTCATCAAAATCTTCGATCGAAATATTTTTTCGATTTTTTCCAAATTTTTCTGATGGATCCCCTTGAAAAATCTGAAAAACGAGAAAAATCACTTTTCGTCGCTTTCAAAGACCATATCTTTGGCATTTTTCATCCGATTCTTGAACAAAGTATAGATTTGGAATCTTGAATCAATTCCCTATAAATCTACATCAAAATCTTAGCACAAAATATTTTTTCGATTTTTTTCAAAATTTTTCTGATGGACCCCTTGGAAAATGTGAAAATCGAGAAAAATCACTTTTCGCCCCTTTCGAAGGCCATATCTTACGCAGTTTTAATCCGATCCTTGAACAAAGTATAGATTTGGAATCTTGGAATAATTCTTTATAAATCTGCATCTAAATCTGGACACAAAATATTTTTTTGATTTTTTTCAAATTTTCCTGATGGATCCCCTTGAAAAATCTGAAAATCGAGAAAAATCACTTTTCGCCCATTTCGATGGCCATATCTTTGGCAATTTTCATCCGATCCTTGAACCAAGTATAGATTTGGAATCTTTTTTCAATTCCCTATAAATCTGCATTAAAATCCTGACAGAAAATATTTTTTCGGTTTTTTTAAAATTTTTCTGATGGACCCCTTGAAAAACGTGAAAATCGAGAAAAATCACTTTTCGCCCTTTTCGATGGCCATATCTTTGGTACTTTTCATCCGATTCTTGAACAAAGTATAGATTTGGAATCTTTATTTAAATCCCTATTAATCTGCATCAAAATCCTGGCACAAAATATTTTTTGGATTTTATTCAAAATTTTTCTGATGGACCCCCTTGAAAAATCTGAAAATCGAGAAAAATCACTTTTCGCCCCTTCCGAAGGCCATATCTTTGGCAGTTTTCATCCGATCCTTGACCAAAGTATAGATTTGGAATCAAGGATCAATTTTCTATAAATCTGCATCAAAATCTCGGATCGAAATATTTTTTGGATTTTTTTCAAATTTTTCTGATGGATCCCCTTGGAAAATGTGAAAATCGAGAAAAATCACTTTTCGCCCCTTCCGAAGGCCATATCTTTGGCAGTTTTCATCCGATCCTTGACCAAAGTATAGATTTGGAATCAAGGATCAATTTTCTATAAATCTGCATCAAAATCTCGGATCGAAATATTTTTTGGATTTTTTTCAAATTTTTCTGATGGACCCCCTTGGAAAATGTGAAAATCGAGAAAAATCACTTTTCGCCCCTTCCGAAGGCCATATCTTTGGCAGTTTTCATCCGATCCTTGACCAAAGTATAGATTTGGAATCAAGGATCAATTTTCTATAAATCTGCATCAAAATCTCGGATCGAAATATTTTTTGGATTTTTTTCAAATTTTTCTGATGGACCCCCTTGAAAAATGTAAAAAATCGAGAAAAATCACATTTCGACCCTTTCGGTGGCCATATCTTTGGCAGTTTTAATCCGATTCTTAAACAAAGTATAGCTTTGGAATCTTGGAACAATTCTCTATCAATCTGCATCAAAATCCTGGCAGAAAATATTTTTTGGATTTTTTTTAAATTTTTCTGATGGACCCCCTTGAAAATTGTGAAAATCAAGGAAGTATGATAAATCTTCGACTTCCAATGACTATATCTTGGCCAAAACACATCCGATCCTTATGAGGAATGTCTTAAATAATTCGCAGTTTTATTTTCCATCAATCTGCATCAAAATGTTTGTAGAAAACTTTCAATCTATTTTTTTTTGGAATTTCTTTGATGAAGGTAGAGCTGTTTAGGATGATTCTCCGAATGGTTTTTCTGCGCTTTTAATTCAATTGCCACCGTTGGCGGATAACCTTTCACCGATCGCCGAATCAGGCGAGTAATCTGTTGTTGATTTTTAGCCCGCTGCTTGATTTAACTTCGTTTCTTGTTAATTACTTTTTATCATTGGCTGCTGGCCGGCTTATTCCAGTTGCCATTCGATGCGATGGCCAGTTCCAAGGGGCATCCGATCGTGATGGAGGCGCCGCGATGTGGCCCACAGATGGCCATTAACCGTTAGCTTTCTTCCAATGGGAAATTGATTGTCTCAACTAGATTCGTGCCTCTGACTTTTACGAGAGCTCCCAAATTCGAAGCCAAAAAAAAAAAACAGAAACCTTTGATCATTATAACCGGAAGCTGTTGATCGTCGAAGCGGACTAAGCGGAGAAAAAAAAAACCCAAAACCAAAGGCATTCCCAAATAATTTAGAACTTTAACTTATAATGATGGATTCCCTTGTATTTTTTTTTTTGAGAGCCAGAGTTAGAAAGAAAGAATTTAGTCATATAAAGCATTAAAATGTCTGAATTTTATGATCTGGGAAAGTAGCTGGAAGAAATTCCTCAAGAACTTTCTTAGATCTATTCTCTTCTGGTTTCAATCATAAATCGAAGCCTTGTCTTGGTGGGGAACTGTGGGCCATTAGCACTAATAAAGCCCTGGAAATGCCCATGATGATTGTTCGTCTTCATCAACGTCTGCAGGAGCTGGTGGAGGTGTCCATCATTGGCCACTTTCCTTGGCACTTGGAATGGAGGTGCTTCACACCTTTTGAAGTACGGCAGCAATTCTGTTTTCCGTTTTTACCCAAAAACAAAACGGCCAAAAAGCCATTACCAACACACACAATCATCAGCCAACGTGGCTAATTAGCGCCTTGAAGAGGTAAGTAAGAGACGACGATGTCTGCTTACCAGAAAAGGAGAAATACACTTAGGATTTTAATTCTTCTCTCAAGCATAGAAACTCTACTTAAAGGTAGAGAAGTATCCTAATTTTTTTAGAGTACATCTATGTAGGGAGCGGGATAGAGTTGTCAGAATAGAATAGTTACCGAGGATCGAGGATTGGGCTAAGCCTGGTCATTTATTAGGCTCTTTCGAGGCGGTGATTGCCATGGCCAGAGGCACAGACGACCACTTGGTGATTAACGCTTGGGATTGGGAGTAGGATTGGGATTTAGCAGAGCGCGGGATCAGGAAGCATTTGGGTTTTGAGTGGCAGGCGTTAACCACTTAGAATCCTAATTAATTCTGTTCTCGCAACCGTCTCACAGCCGTGCTTTGACATTTATCTTAATAATTTTTGGCATCACCTGTTGACAAGATTTCTCCAAGGGGGGGTGGTAGGTGGTAGGTGGGATTGGACTGGTACTGGAACCGAGGCAGGCGACAGTGATTGCCATTTTGCATTTTGCCAATTTAAATGAATGCTGGCCGAGGCAGCCATGAAGATGTCGGAGACATGCGAAGCGCACATCGATCATCATTTGCGGCACGATAAAGAAAAAAGCCCAAAGGAGAAGATCTAAGAAGAAAAAAAAAAAGTGAAATGCCTTGGAATCCAAGGGGGCGGGTCATAAAAAAATTGATAGAGAGAGAAAGGGGGGAGTTGGGTTTGGAGACCACAAACCCGCTGGTCATACAATTGCTGGGATGAAGACAACGACGACGACTACGACTACGACGACGATGATGATGATGATGATGATGGTTGGCCGCTGCAGACACTCTCCTCTTTTCCTGGGCATTAGAATTAAGCTGTAACTTTGCATCAAAATTAATTTTATAGCCCCAGCCAAGAAGGGGTTTCCAACCGGGAAGGGAGAACTCGGAAAAATTGCAGGCTTAAGCCACAAAAAAGAAAATAGAAAACATTTTTTGAGGGGATCAACGAATAAACCTTGGAATGACCTGGAATTCGTGAAAATCTAATACAGTAGCCAGCCTTTAAATGGGTTTCCATTAAAGAAAGTCCTAAGAATTGGAATTCCTCTTAAAAAAGCCACAAAAATTCCGAAGGAGTGCTTCCAGTTTTGCGTTTTTTATTGAAAATCCAAGCTTGTGGTTGAGAAATGTCTCCCCCAGCATGGAATAGATAGATATTCCATCATGGCCCTGCTACCCTGTTTAGTATTATAAAAAAAGCAGAAGAGGCTACAATATATTTATATACGAGTGTGCGAGAAAAAATCGCCACCATAATAACCGACGCGGTCGAGACATTAACTCGACAGAGAGAATCGTTGCTGGGAAAAAGGGACGAGCTGGGGGATTCGCTGGAGAAAGATGATGATGATGATGATGAAGGCCACAACTCGGAGAAGGAGTAGGAGGTGGTGAAGGTGGCCAAGTAAGATAGAGGGGGAGGCGATGACGGCGGCCGTCACATTCACATGTGAAAGTTGTACGAAAACAAGAAAATTTATTTAGAAAATCACAAAATGAGCCAACAACAAGCCGCCAACAAAAACGAAACAGACAGCAGTCAGCGGACAGCAGACAGCGGACTGCTTGGACAGTAAAAAAAAAATAACCGCGGACATCACAAAAATGTTGACTAGCTGCAAGATTTAGTGGAGGTTGCATGCTCTCGTCGGAACGGCCTCAGATCATGACATGTGTCGGTTGTGATGATCATGGTGATGGTCTAAAATCCACTATCCACTATCCACCAACCACTGGCCACTATCACTCATCAGTGTTGACCCATTTGCGGTTGATGGGGGCTTGGGAAATTAGGGGTACAGGCCGGCTGGTATGCAGGGGGGTATGCAGATGATGCTGCCAGAAACAGAAATTGGGATTATGCCGCCCCATGAGCTCCTCTTCGAAAAATAAGTAAAGGAAGTCCAATCAGCAGGGAACTGATTGCGGGACTTGGCCAACAGCAGTGATCAACAACAGCTCTTTCTTTTATATCATTAAAGTTGATTTTGGGCTATACCATCGTTGATCGTTGATTATAATTCAAGGATCTCAGTTCCGGGACTAAATAAAAGTCGAAACAGACTTTATTAACGCAGTAAATCACATTAAGTTAAAGACATTTTAATGCCAAAGCACTCTTGAATCTTTCTTAGATTCTTGTTTAATAAAAGCCATCTTAGACATTTTCCCATAATTGCAGACTATTTTAAGTTTTGAGAGAATTTGGCTCTTTTTTAATGGCCCAAAGATTTCGGATAAAGATTTCTGGCCTTTTTCTTTGTTAGGCAAGCAGCTCGAAGCACACCATATTCAGCCTTCAGAGTGACCTTGATTGGTCTTCGATTTTTGATACAATCTTCACCTGCCATAAGGCAAGCGCTGGCCAGCTTGGTAGCTACCGGAGCGACCCAATTCTGGCATTTGCATGCTTTTTATGCTTTTTACAAAAGCGGATGCCCAAAAGAATTTTCTATTTGCGAAGCCAAAGTGGTTGGAAAACAAATAACAGCGGGAAGTGGTGCAAACTTGGTCCGTTAGTCAGCCAAATCGGATCGGATCGGGCAAGACTGAGAGTTCGGGGTTCAGGGCTTCGAAAACAAAAGACTTAGGCAACGAACTTGCCATCGGCCCCGCTCATAATTATCGCCCTGTCCATATTGTTCTAACGTGAAAGTAAAAACCGTTAAGAATTAATATCTATTTGGGCAAAAATACGGTGTGCTTTTTTGCAACAAGAAAAAAACTACACACCAAGCCACAGAAAATAAAAATAAACTTTTTCTTTTACTGGGTCAGCTATGGTGTTGTTGTATTTTTGTTTCTGTCTCAGTTACTGTCTGAGTTATTTGCCTTTTTTTCTTTCTTGGTTTTACTTCTTTTATTTGGCTTTGTTTTCGCAAATAAACCCAAAACCCGACAAAAAAAAAAAACGAGCCAACAATGAGGGGCAAACAAACGCCGGTCGCTGTATTCCAAATAGAACCTCCATTTGTCGATTTCGTATAAATAAATATTTGGCGATTTATGACGATTATCAATATGAAAGTGATACACACACACGACGACCCACACATTCTTTTAAGTCCGGGTTGAGCTCATTCTGGCCCAACCTGACCCCGAACCCAACCCAGATTCAAATTGGCCAACGGAAGAAAGTGAAGAAATTGATCTTAACGGGATAGAAAAAGGAAACTGTGACGAGTTCCCTTTTATAGAGGGGCTTGTTATATTCTTTTTTGAATACCCTTCTTGGGAAGAGATTTGCAAACTCTTCCAGATATTCATAACACCCCTCTGGCAATGTCTAATAAATCGCAAAACAATGCTAATCAATTTGCATACAGAAGAGGCGTCGAAGCAAATCTGGTGGGTTGGGCTACCAGGGATTAATGATGATGTCGATGATGATTGCCCGATTGCCAGTGAGTCATAGCGTTTGCTCTCAATCCCCAAACAGATCTGAAAAAAAATCAAGAATAAAGAATAGAACGGGTTTCGATTTGTTCAGCAATCATGTTCCGTTTCGATTGACATTCCTCTCGGAGTCCTCCTGAATGGGTGGCCAATGGGTGGTCGATCGCTTTACTATAGTTTTTCTATAATATCAATCATATAATCAATGACACCAGACCAGACACAATCGGTTGTTAATTTGCCTGGAACGTTGGACTAACTGCAAGATCATTATCGCTTCGCCACGCTCATTATGTGTAACTTGATGATTAGCTGAACTGTTAAAAAAAAGTCATAAATAAAGCTGGTTGACTAAATTAGAGATGCTCCTAAATAACTTTAATCTTTAAAGCCATGGCTTTATCTGTGCCAAAAGTCTTGGGCTGCGGAAACTGGAAACCCCACCTCGAAAATAATGGAGAGAAAAATGTTAAATCGAGCGCCGATGTCAGGTCTCATTACCATTTGGTGTGCCCGGTGTGCTCACCTTGCCTGCCCCATTGCCCCCTGCCTTTGCCACATGCCCCCTTCTCCTTTCTCCTATCTGGTTAGCTTAGCCGTCTTGCCAATCCATTTGGAATGCCATTTAGGCCAAAAAGACAATATGGCACAAGACCGCTTGCCTTGGCTTTTGCCTGACAGTTGACCAGCCAACAATTGACCGATTTCCATTCCTCCGGCCAACAGCAGGCCACGGTCCTCAAACATCCCACTCCTGTTGCCAACTGATAACTGAATGAGACGTTGGCCAACACCAAGACAAAGCCACTAAGACTAGTACGAGGCATGCAGCATGCAACATGAAGCAGCAGCAGCAGCAGCAACTTGGTCGGTAGTCAGTGACCTAGAATGCAGCCTCAGATTCAGATTCAGCTTCAGCTTTGGCTTTGACTGTGGCTTCAGCTTTGGCTTTGGCTTTGACTTTGGCTTTTACTGTACTCTTGGCTTTGACGTTCCGTTGCTGTTCTGCAAGCTGTCGCTGTTGCTGTTGCATGTTGCTCATGTTGCTGCTGCACATGTTGCTGTTGCTCAAGTACACGGTCGGGCATACCCTCAAAGCCAAAGCTAACCCAACCCAAGTAAACCAAATATTATTTTAAACAAAAAATAAACGAATCATTGAAACATTTTCACATTAAATTGTGACTTTTTATTACCATAAAGGTTTGACAATTTTCTCAACAAAAAAGTAAACTTTTCAAATTCCAATCGAGTATAAATTCCAGGGTATTTGATATTTTATTCATTGATATTTTTGGAATTACTTAGTAAGTTAGCAGCAGGCGGCTGGCTGCGTTCTATTCTCGAGATTTTTTGTGTGTCGCTGCTGCTGCTGTCGCTTTGGGCCAGCTGTGGCAGCAGCTCTCCCCTTGGCCGGGCCAATACCGTTTAGTTTTTGGCCAACTAACTCAACAGTTCCAACTTATTAGCATAATCTCAGCCATCTCCGCTGGGTGGCTCATTATGCCTTGCACTTCGCTTCTTCCTCTGGCCTGGTCAGAACCCCGATTCTTGGCCAAGACTGGCAGCTCATCATCGGCTCGGCTGGTTGGCGTGTGAATGCGAACTTTTGGGCACTCGGAAAAATAAAAACCACCAAAAAATCTGTAAATAGAGAGTACTAGTTAAAGTTTCTCTGAGTGTGGTTGCATGTTTGGCATTCTTGTGGCACTGCAACAACGCAATTGCATTCGCAGTTCCATCTCTCAACTCTTCCCAAACAAAATTAGAAGCCTCTTCGGATTCTTCAACTCGAAGACTCGACTGGCTCTTTGGCATAATTTCTGACTTTTATGGCTCCTCTGTCTTCGTCATGTAACGGCATTTGTAACCTTTTCATTAGCTTTTGATTTGAAACTCAAATTTGGCAGCGATTCTTCTGCCATTCTGCCGTTTTGCCATTATTTTTTAGTCTTTCTGGCCATGTTTTTTGTCAGCTAATATCGAATGAGGGCGGCATCCGTTGGATGTCTGTATTCTCTTGACTAATTTCGAGTGCAAACACAAATCTGGATTGGGATCACCGACGATGACGAGCGAACAAATCGGCAACAATCAACAAATAACAAACAATTCAACGAACAATTGACGATGACTGTTCGTAACTCCCGAGAACCCAAAAACCAGTCATGTGGGAAGCCCTCGAAGTGTGGCACCACCACCAAGAATCTCAAACTCGACTAATAACTAATAATAATGCCAGATTTGGTTTCGAGAGGAGACCGAGAATGGAATGGGACCAAGAAATCGGAGTAGGTTCCTCTATTAGGGTCTCGTTTTCAAAACAATAAAAACAACTCGAATATTTACCATCGTGTGTACAATTTATATATATATTTTATATATATATATTACATACATACATATATATCAAACTCAATAATCGCCAAAAAAAAGAGGAGCTCTTCTTCGTTTGGGTAAAAATAGCAAAAATATTTGCCAACAAGTGTGAAAGTGTGCTTCGAAGATGTTCGCCAACATTTTCCCGATTAAAAATGTTGAATTGCATATCAAGTGTAGAAGAGTATCAAGTATTCGGTGTAAAAATAGAGAACCTTGCAACTAAAATAGATCCAAATCTGTGAAGAATCGCATCGAAGTATTATTTCGATATTCCCCGCCAGAGTTTGGTGATCATTTTAGTGTTTGAAGTGTTAACAATGTTAGGTGGTGTTAGGAAGTGTTACTGAAATTTTGCTTCAGCTACCAGTTTCCTTCCAACTTTGCCAAGGAACTGGCCTTCTCCATATCGAGCTTCTTCTCCTTCTCCAACTGGAGATCCAAGTCGTGGATCGCCTTCTCCCGGTCAAGCAAACGATCGATGTACGCATTGTCATGGCGCGATCCGGCCAGATCCACATCGGTGGTGTCCAAGGCTGACTTGGTTACTTCAATTAGAATATCGCACACCTCCTCGGCGACGTCCAGCTCCTGCTCGACCATAGCAGGGTCGGTCCACCATCGCAGGACCTCAACGAGGGCCAATCGGGTGCCCTCGATCTGCTCGTTGAGCTGCTCAATGCGACATAGTTTGTTCTTGACCTGGCCGGAAGTATTCGAGCGCATCAGGTGGTACTCCCTTTGAATATTTATGGCATTGTCGCGGAAAGCATCTAGCACTTCGGCGCGTCTATTGAAATCCGGAGATTTATCCATAGCTGAATGGAAGAAATCCAAAGAAGTTTTTAAAGAATTATACATTTTTTTTCACACAAAAAAAAAAACACTGAAAAATATTTACTTTTGGGTTTCCGATACCCGACGCGACCCGTTCGTTCCGAGTTAGTTTTGTAACTGACTCCTGGTTGGGAGGAGACCTACCAGCTTCAGTTTTTCGATTGACAGTTCTCGAACACAGCCTACTTGTTTCGAAAAACATTTCCAAAAAACAGCCTACTATGATCTCTTTAATATTGAGATTCGATAGGTTGCTATTTTTGGGTCGAACAATGCTTTATTTTTGTAGAGATTTCCTCGTCACACCAAAGCCTATTGAATAATGAAAATACGCTTCAATCAACTTTCAATCAAAGGGTTTTCTCACTCTTTCCCCTTTTTGTCCACACACACAAAAAATGTTTAAAAAAAAATATATAAAAAAGTCAGAGTGAAGATTTCACTGGCCAATGAAAACGAAAACGAAATTAATTTCACAATTGTGGCAATTAAACGCAAAATAAATGATGTCTTCAGCTGCATTAAAAAGTTCCCTCCATGGCTTTAACCCCTCGGATGTTTTTTAACCAAAAAAAAACCCGAAAAAAAAGTTAAATAGTTAAAAGAATGCGAGACGAGGAGGAAGATCCGGTAATGATCTACGCACTTTTCATTACCAGTTCAAAAAGTACAAAAGTGCGTGTGTGTCCCTGACTTTTTTTTATTTTTTGGTTGCTTTTTGTTGTTTTCGAGGTTTTATTATTTTGGGAATACCCTTTCCGGGGTCTGGGCTTATGGGTTTTGGAACAGCAAGAGCCAAGACAAGGCATTTCGAGGGGAGAATGCAGAGATAGCTCTTATTTCCTATTATTTGTAATCTTCAATATAAGGTAAAACCTTTGAGAAGCGAGGAGAAGGGTGATCTTGTAATCTTCTCCTCGAGCATCCTTCTCCTCGCTTCTCAAACATCTTACAAGTTTATTCTTCAATAGAAGGTAAGATCTTTGAGAAGCGAGAAGAAGGGTGCGAGAAGAAGATATAATCTTTCTCATTGACCGCCCTTCTCCTCGCTTCTCAAAGTTCTAAGGTAAGTCCTTTAAAGAATACAAATAATACGTATTTTGGCTCTAATAGTCCGATTTATTAATAGAGAAAAACCTTTAATAGATCATTTGAAAGTCGTTATAACCAAGACTCTTTAGATGTTTTTTAATGCAAGTAAAATTGCTCGCTTTTTGTGGGTTGGGGCCTTTTGTAAAGTCAGTGGCATTGAAGGAAATTTCACTTTGAAGAAAGGGCACACGCCGCTCTTCCGACTTGGAATCGGAATTTGGAATCTCTTGGACTTGGTCTTGGACTTGGTCTTGGACTCGAACTTGGTCTTGGACTTGGGCTTTGGACTTGGGCTTTGGACATGGCTTTTAGAGTTGGTTTTCAGTCTCAGTTTTCGGACTTGGTTGGTTTCTTGAAATATTGAATGTCTCTTGGTCTCGTATATTTTTCTATTATGTCTTTCTTTTCGGTTTCTTTGACAATTATTTCTTTGTTAATTGTGCGTTTGTGTTAACTTGATTTTATTTTAATGTCTGCGAGAGAGCTTTCTTGTGACTGGATTTTACTTTCATTGCCGAAAATAACTTCTGGCCAGCAGCAGATGATGATTTCACTCCAAGAGATAATCTCTTTACCTATTTTTTTTCTGTCTAAGAGGCCTTAAAGAGCTCAACGCATTGATTTATGGCCGAAAAACTGGAGTGAGGTTTTGTTGGGGTTTCGGTTTCGGGATTCTTGGGTGAAAGTGCTTGGATGACTCAAAAGCGAAACGATTAATATTGGATGCTAAAGCTATAGTTGTTCTAAAGAAATGTAAATGTGCTTTTGTTTTTTGGGAAGTTTTTGTAAACAAGTTCTTGGTTTGGTCTCTTGGTCAAACCCCCTTCCTCGCTTGGTATTATTGCCATGTAATCGCTTCTAAGTAATGCCACAAGTCAAAGAGTCCGGTTCTGGTTCTGATTCTGATTCTTGATACAACACCGGAAATGCGGGACTCAAATAATAACAAAACAAAAAGCTGAAAAGCTAAAAAACCGAATAAAAAACGAGCAGCTATAAATCCAAAGAGCGCGGCAAAAAGTCGGTGAAGAAAGTGAGAACAGTTATGTAGTGTAACCGATGCCGTTAGATGCTTGATTCAGATCCAGAACCAAATCACAAAAACAACAACAAGAACACCAAGAGAAGAATTCTACAAAAGAATAGGGGGGAGGTGGGTCTAAAAAATAGACAAAAAAACCAAATCTTTGGGCGATCTTTTCTTTTGGCTGGCGAAAAACTTTCTTTCCCAAAAGGAAATGCAAGAAAACGATTCTAGTAACGGGTCCCGCCGCTTTTTTTTAGCTTTATTTTTTATTTTTTCTTGGTTCCCCCAACTTTTCCGGGATTTTCCACGAACTGCATTTGTCGCCATCGGGCTTGGATCTTCGAACTCGAACCAACCTGAACTCCAAAACTTATAAATTCAGCAAAAAAAGTGGCAAAGTTTCTTCTACTTTTGTTTCTTTAAAACTAAACAAATATCCTGTTTTTTGGGTATATTTTTTAATAGCAATAATCGGACAATATCTAAAAATAGTAGAATTTTTATCTACCTTTATTTATTTTAGATTTAATCTGTATTTTCAGGATTAACAAAAATGAACAGAAATTAAGGAAACCCCCGGGAGAGTCAAGGCCTGTGTTCCTAAAATTGAATGGTAAGTTTTGTATTTATTTTTTAAAGATAAAAGCTATACCTATAACCCTAATTCATAATTGTTTTAGAATTCTATTTAATATAAAATATAATTCAAACATTAGAGAAACATAATATCAATATACTCGTAGGTTTATGATTGATGTCCTATAACTATAATTATTCTTCAATAACATTCTACTTTATCTGCCTAAAACTCCTTCTCTTACCCTCTCATATACCTGATTTAATGGGTAGAAACCTAGTTCACTCGAAAACCTATAAAGTCAGTCAGAAACAAAGCCATTCTTCTTCCGCAACCTCGCGAAGCCAGACTCTTCGATGCCCGATTGATGGCTGACGGGCTCACGTCATCGACTCACGTTTTATTTTTTGACTCGTTTTTTAGTTTTTTTAGTTTTTTAGTCGGCCTTTTGCATGATTTGAATGCATTCCGTTAAATGGATTTTTCCCAACATCACATTTCACCCACTTTGACGGGAAATGGGCACAGTACATGGTCCAATGGAGGATTTTCGAATAGGAACTCGGACAGGGAGAAGGAGATGGTTCCAGCATCATCCAGGGAAAGAAAGTGATTTTTTTTTTTTTTGGGTAATTGGCATTGGAAGAGATGTTCGATTCCAATAAGCAAAAAAGCAACCGATGAGTGAGTGAAAGCCACCGCAGGGCGGCACGACAAGGTTCTAACCCCAAAAGTGGCGACCTCGGTTTGCTCCACTTGGGAAAGTGTATCTTGTATCTCGGATCCACACACGCATGAGCAGCTAAACAATAATTTGCTTGGCTCTAAGCATTTCATTAATGGTGGAAAAAAAAAAGTCTTGAATAGAATGGAACTGTGTAGTGCTTCGACTTTGACTGAACTCTCCGAAAGGGGCGGATGAACTGAAGCGAGGTGAAGGAATTTTTCGTATTCAAATACTCTATAAAAGGGTTAGGTGGATGAAGGAGGTTTACCCTTAATCCACATCCTATTTTAGCTGACAATTTCCTAATTAATTAGTTGCAGTTAGAGAACCGAAGACCCAACTTTCATGCAACTTTCATGCATTTATGGTAAACCAACAATTTAGTGGAAAGCATAAGGGTATCCCATAACTAGTTTTTCCAACCTTCTTGTTTTATGTTTTCCCACTTTAACTTTTGTGGTTAGTAGATTCCATTTGTCTCTTTCTCTTTCGACTTGGACTACCATCTACCATCTACCGACTACCGATTCCGACTCCGACTCCGACTCCAGAGCAGAGCCTTAGTGTGCTTAGTGACATAGACAATGACAGTTATGTGCATTCCATTGGCCAGGCAGTGGCACTGCCACAGTGGCAGAGGCAATGAGCAGAGTACTCCCAGAAACGAGTACTTTGCGGTTTCAGCTTACCAGACATGCCACCTCTATCCCAGATCCATCCCAGAGATCCATCTGGGATCTGTAGAACCAAATGGCATTACGTAAACACCGAAATTGTGTGCCTTCTGCGAGAGACAATTTTCCTGGGTCTTGAGTCGCATCTGTGCGATTATTAATAACAAGTCGAGTTTTGAGAAGATCCACCGACCATGAAGATGGATCTCTCCATCCCTTCTGCACAGAAACCCCAAGTGTTTATGAACTGTTAGAGTTAACTAACTAAATCGGAGCAATAACACTTGGAGACACGGATAGCTCTGATGGTTCTGTTGATTCTGTTGACGATGTTTAGATGAAGATCCGCCATCAATTTTCCGACTCAACGAAGGTTGAAGAACCCTTTTCGGTTGCTCCAGTTTCTAAAGCGTCTTCCAGTCACCATCAATCATCCCGTGGAGTTCCATTAGCCACCAAACACGGTCCTCCGTTTCAATGCAATTTGTCCATATTGGTTGCCAAACCAAAGGCGTTGACAGTGTCTCTCCCTCCCCAGGTCCTGCTCCAATCTTTTCCCCAGTTTTTTTGTTGTTTGTTTGTTGTGGCATTGCCAGGTAACTAAATATGGCAAAAAAACACCAATTGGTGTCGCCGGCACTCGGCCATTCTTTTGTATCGAGACGGGACTAGACCGAGAATTGACACCGCCCGGAGGGGGGCTCCAGCTCCAGCTCCATTGTTGTTCTGGACTGCAGATGCTGCTGTGGTGCTCCTACTGACACAGATTCCCCAAAGCTCCAAAGCAGGCCCTTTTCCAGGTTTCTAAAACATCAAAAGAACCGTAAAACTAGTTTCCAATAATCCTCCCCAAATATATCATCTATTGAGAAAATTTGTTTAGGAATTTTAAGCAGTTGCTGGTGCTGGCAGAGAGAAGGGAATTATAGCCAGTCTTGCTCTAATTTATCTTTTAAATTAACACAAAATAGAATGATGTCAGGCTGGTTTTTTATTTTGTTTGCCTACAAGGTTCCAGTGCTTGGTTTTGACCGACTTGCCAGCCCCCAGAGAGAGGGTTCAATCTTGGCTTGGCTCTTTCTGCCTTGGAGCCATCTCCCAGAGGTTATTACCAATGATTGGGCCACGAACATTGCCTGTTGTTGCCTCTTGTGGCATCTTGTGTTGTGGCAGATGCTAATGCACTGCACTTTGACTTCCATTTGCCAGCGAAACGCAACACAAAAACTGGGTCATCGCCGTCATCATTGTTGATTAGATCAGGTTGGTTGAGAGGGAGGTGGCGTCGTCGGTGGTGGTTTAGTGATTGTTGCAATAAAAGCTTTACTAGAGTATAGTATACTAGCTAGTGGGTCTAAGCCTGGGCCTGCGTGAATCCCATCCCGCCATCGGGTGTCACATTTAGCCGGCGTAGGAATTGGAGCAAATATGCGCATCAGGGCCTCATCCAGTGCGCCAGAGTTTGCCATTTTTGCATTATACATTTTTACATTTTCCATTTTCCAGACTGCCATCCACCAGCCACCACCCCTTGATCTTATATGGCCCCAACCCAAGATGCAGTGAGAGAAATAATGTAGTCTAAATGATAATAGTTGTCTCTAGAAGATGATTTTTCAGTCTAGATGATAGGGACTTGAGTCTAGATTGTTGGTAGAGATATTTTAATCTAATCTGAAGTCTAATCTAGCTATCAAAGCTCTTATTATATTCTCTTCTATATATAGGGTTGATCCTTAACCAAATCTCCTGAAAAGGAACTCAGCTAAGCCTCACAGGAGCGTTTCTCCCTCCCGGGTAAGCCTTTCTCGCAGCCTCAAACCCTTGAAACTCCTTCGTTTTTCGTGTAATAAAAGCTGCTGGATTTTCTTCCAGTGTATAATGGTGTGCTATAGCCTCAGCCATCTCTCGATCTTATTATGCGCGCTCGTATTATAACGGTTCGCAATTACCATTCACCGCTACCAAAGCGAGCAGCTCGAGCAGCGCCCGCCGCTAATGTGCTTTGTTCGTGTGCTCTGCTGTGCCCCTTCTATATAGCCTAGCTAGCTTCTATATAATATATAGTATAGTATACAGTATATAGTAGTATATTGTATCCCCCGATCTCCAGGTTGGAGATTGCCAGCCACGTAATTAGTCATTTTCCAAGAGCCACCTCCCGCACCATTGTTGTCAGCTCGCTGTCTCTTGAGTTGGCTTTGGTGTCGTTGTTCTCGTTTTAATATTATGTGTATTATTATTATCTCGTTGCCTGGGCTTTAGCTTTGGCTTTAGCTATGGCTTTGTTTTTTTTTGCCATCCAACCCAGCCAACCCATCCAACCCAGCCATCCCCCTTTTCTTCACACGCCCCCAAAAAAAAATAAAGTTATACGAAGAAGTGAGGTTCCAGGGGAAAACGGAGTTTAGATGCTCTACAAGGTTTGAGGAAGGTTTTATTAGCAAAGTTTTATTAAAGAAATCTTGGATCTTTTGGAATTCAAGGGTTAGTTTCTTTAGGATAATGGAAACTTTAGAATATAGAAGCTTTTCCAGTAGAGAGACTTGTTCCTTGACAACCCAAACCCTACCTTGAGGGTTTTCTATCTTATCCATTATCATCTAAGAACCTTAAGGATACAGTTCCTTTTACAACTAGAAGATAGCTTCCCTAGAAACAACCTAAAGGATACAAAAACCTCTAAAACTTCTACCTTGTAGAGTCTCCTATCCAACCCGTAATACCCTCCCAAAGATAGAGCATGGAAAAAGACGTCTCCAACTGGCAGAAGTTGGCAGCATCTTCTTTTGGGGTTTTGGGTTGGTGGCTGCGGAAACCGCAACTAAAACAGTTGTATGTTGGGTCTCCAGCCTGGTCTCAATTGGCTTCAATTGCAGTCTTCAAGCGTGACAGAAATGGAGCAAAACTACACGGGACAAAATGAGACAAAGGTGGAAATGGGGGCGGAGTTTTTTCCAAATCAAAGTCGAGGAATCCCAAAAGTGCCAGCGGGGACTGTGTGGTGGTGCCGTTGCCCGATGAAATCATTCCGCAGACTTCAAGTTGAAGTTGAAGATGGAAAGAAATTCCTCTTATGTAATGCAAAAGTTAAAAGAAAGAAAGCTCTTAACCTTTGAACTGCCACAGAGTCATCATTAATCAAGATCCATGATTAATAATTAAGATTTTGTCAAGCTAATCGATAACTAATCGAATGACCAATCCTGTCCTGTTCATCTCACTGACCAGCAACCAGTTTTCCAGAGAAACATCTGCTTAAGACACTGGAGGATTGTCTCACCTCCGTATCTCAATCTCTTTGGTGGAACATCCTCCTTAGAGTCACCTTCACTGTTCAAAACCGGAACCAGAATTCCGATTCGTATGCTGATTTCTGTTCTGTTTTCTGTCTTCTGTCTTCTGATTGCTGATTTCAGACTCCGATCTGGAAGGCGGCTTAAGGCTTAAAGACCAGGGGCCAAAAGAGGAGCATTTAACACACACAGTAGTTGGAACCGATCTGGTTTGCCTGCCCAAAGGTTTGATGAACTTCTCGATAATTTACATTGGCATTGGATTCTCCAGCTCACTTTGTTGCAAGTTGAGGAGTCTCTGCTCTTCTCCTCTTCAGAATAAATTGAAAGTCCAAGACTCAGTCAAGGAAATCATTTTGCACACTCGACTGGGGCTTCGATTGCGATTGCGGTTGGAAAGCCAAGAGTTCGCAGTTCGCATTTCCCAGCCAGCCAGCCTTCTTGGATAAGATTTCGATTGAGATTCAGATTCGGATTCGGATTACTTATGCTGCTTTGTGTCTGCTCATTTGTCGCTTGACTGGCGATGGTAATATCGCGATTTCCAGTCGCATTTTCGCACCTCCCTGCCAGAGATCCTGCCCTTGGCCACTTTTGTCCATTTGGCCCAAAGGCATACGGCAATAAGCCAAGATGCGATGCGGGTGAAGATGGTCTTCAACCTGCAACCTGCATGTCTGACCACCTTCCGACCATTTCCAGCAGCATTCTGGCCACAAAACACAAGAAAAACGCCTTCTTCTGCGGGCTTGGCCTGCAAATCTATAAAACAGAATCTCATCATTCCACCGACAATAGTACCTTCAGGCTTTTCCATCTGGATTTCACTTTGAAAAGTTTTTGATAGTTTCAGAAAAGTCTAAAAAAAAAGACTTCCTCTAGAAACTCTCAAGGTTTTCCCCCAGAAACTAGTTTCAACATTTATTTAGAACATCTTTTAGATTCTATTCCAATATATTTGTAATATAGAACTCTTTTTTTTTTGAGTGCCTTTCCTCTAGTCCATTCATTTCTTCCCTCTAAGCTTTTCAACACTTCGACTCTGGCTGACAGATTTCCATCAGCGAGTTCATCAATTTCTGAAATTGAAAAAGCCAGAAATGCAGAAAAAAAAAATAGAAAGAAAAATATCCAGAGGAGGCTCTCTGATGATGAAGATAGCCAGAAATGGTTGTGACTCTGAAGAGAATCTCAGGGTACATGTACAATAATTTCTGGCCTAATGAAGCATAAAATGCTTCGGGACTCACAGGCTCCGATTCTTCGATTCGATTGTGAAAGTCAAAGAAGGTCTAGCATCGAAACATCCCATAATCCCATAATTTAAGCAAATTACAAGAAAAACCCCTGCTTTCTCGTGGGTTTTCTTCATTATTAATTTAAATAAAATAACCTTGAACTGCAGAAGGAGGAGGAGTCCGGCCAACCAACCGAGCAACCAACCCACAAAGTGAATTATTCACTTATGACAGTTTGAGTCGAGTCTGAAAATTATATGTCTGTCTAGGTGTGACTTGATTGATTCTGATTTTGTTTGCACCCCGAGCCGGGGGACGCCCTGATCTTTATGTTTCCATTAGGAATGCATCTGGTTAGCCAGGGACCGAGACAGACAGACAGGCAGAGAACTTTGCCACCATTAAAGCTAATCAATTTCAACCACAGGCCGTCCATCAAAATTTGTAACAAGCCCCGCGGGGCGTTTGCTCAGTAATATCAGTTCAGTTAAAAAGCAAAAGGGCAAAAAAATATATATATAGTATAAGCCAGAAAAGACAGAAAGCCAGTCAGAAAAGCAGATGCAGAGCAGGAATCTCTAGAATAAACAACAAAGAGGTGGTAGACGAATGGGTTTGGGGAGTAGAAGCCCCCAGTGTGATCTCCATTTGACATGGCCTGATGCTCGAAATGATTAACATGTTGGACTCCTGGTGGTTGTGCTGGTTCTAGAGCTGGAATGGCAAAGCCGGAGAGGATAAATGGGTATGAGGTTGGGTCTGGGGCAGGCTGGAAATGGGTAGCTACGAGGCCAGCCACTTGGCGTGACGAAAGCAGTCAATCAACGGAAGGATCAACCAGGACCCAGCCTTCTTAATATATTTGCACTCCAGCCAGTATTTGAGACAGGTGATTGGGTTTCCTTTCCTTCCAAAAGCCCTAGTTTATATCTAGCGGGTAATAAACACTAAAAAATTAAGTGAAAAACTAAGGAATTAGGGAGAAAAAAAGCATCCTAAAGCCGTAATCGAATGCCTTAAACCCGAAATGCAATAATTTGTGAGCATAAAATCCGACTAATTCCCATAACCACAGCCCCGAGGGCCATTCGTTCGGCCAAGACGTGTGGTTACGAGTTATAACTTTGGTTTCGCTTGGATTAGGGCCACTCAAATCCATTTGTCACACTTCATTTGGCCAAAAAATGCCAATGCCAACTGAACTCCACTGAAGGATAACCGAAAGCCGACAGATAGATGTCAACTGCTTGCTGGTGCCCTGATGGATTGGATCCACGGATCCCCCAGGCTCATTAAAGCCAAATTCCAGACACTTGGGGCTGGATTCCGCAGGGCAGTGCAGTTTTTTTTTCGTAGTTTTTTTCGTATTTTTTGACCAGCACGAATATTCAATTAAGGCAAATTACAAACTTTAGAGCAGGAAAGTGATTCGTCGGGTCTAAAAGAACGGATGGAGGCTTCAAGGCAATTTGCACACTCATCGGAGTCGGAGTTCAGACGAACCTTAAGTACCCTAGAAAACTATAGGATATAGGCAGGTGGATTCTTAAAACTAAACAATAGATATACCCTCCATCCTCTAAAGGGTATCCGAAAGAAAAGCCAAAGGCAGAGAGTACACTGTGGGGATTGCCGACCGAGTTGAGTTGTCAAAAGGTTGAAATTAGCCTTGACCCCTTCGGATGGCTGATGGCTGATGGGCTGACTGACGGCTAATGGAGCTCAAGATGGCCAGTACCGTTTGCCAAGGATGTGGGGAAAAGCCAACGGGAAAAGCCTCCCAAGACAAGACACAACCAGCCATGTCCAATCCAAGTCCAATTAGTGAATCTCCCGCAAAAAAGACAAAAAACGAGAAACTTAGAGGCTGGAGGAGATGGCATTCCGAACAATGACAAGAACAAAACCTAAGACCGAAAAAATAGGAGCCACAATGTGATTATGATTAAGTGCTCCACGTTCCACGTTCTGGCTCACAAATGAAAGTTACCTTGACGAATGACCCATTTAGCCATAGTACCAAAAAAAAAAAACTCTGAAAACCCAAAGGGAAAAATATATAAACCACCTGAAAAAAAGGTCAAAGATAAATGCCGAGAGGCACGAGTGCGAAGCCCCAAGCCCGGGTGTTTTATTTCAAATTAAATTATTATTTTCCCCGCTCTTGTTTACTTAAAGCCAAGTCTTCTTACCAAAAACCAAAAGCCAATTATGTCTTTATGGATTCTAACAAGACGAATTCCAGATGAAACTATGTCTGAAAGGTTTTCGGAAACCCTCTAAAAAGCCCCTAAAAATCAATTCCAAATCAAAAATTCAAGCAATCAGAGGTCACGGACTTGGATATAAGATCGTTTCAATTCGATTCGATATGAATGTTTTTTGGGGTTTTAGGCTTTTGGGGCCAGCTTGTAATTATATGAATTAAAGAGCATTTAGAAAATTTAGGAGTTCTAATGACCTACAAATTGTAAATGCGCCACAAGGTGAAGGCGCCCCGAGTTCCATTTATGGCCAATTGGTAACAAAATCGATGGGAAATCGGCAATAAAGCAATCATTGCCAAATTGCCAGCTTCTGTTGAAAACGAAAACCGAACTCCGATCTCGAATCAAATCGATTCCTAGACCCAGGGGAGAAAGTCTACAAACTAGAATTCTTTTTTTTGAAAGCTTAGCCAAGAACCAAGTGCTTTCCGGCCCTTAAAATCATAAATTACAACTACCATCGAGTCGAGTGTTTTGATAAATTATTGGACTTTATGAACACCTGTGACCCCCAACGATGAGGATTGGGACACATGAGGAGATGGTCCGGCTGGATGGAGATCCTCTAACGAGCTGGAGAGCTTCAGCTATAACCGTTACCTTAACCAAAACTCAGATCGTCCAATTGACGAATTGACCCACAAGAACCCCAGTCTTTCCCCCTTCTAGAACCAAGTACCAAAAAGTACTTGGCTTGGGCTAACTGGATTCTGGGTTTCCAAGATTCTGGATTCTCGCTGGGCCTGCGCCTGGGCCTGGGCCTGGACCATGGGAAAATGCAAATGACCAAGCCGGGGTCCAAGTCTTGGCCACATTTGCATACAACATACAGCATGCGACACGATTATGGTTATGAACATGTTAACGATGTGAGCCCAGTTAACGGTTTCGCAACCATATCCAACATCCATAAATACATTACATTATTTTGGCCAGAAAGGAATAAGCCGCTAAAAAACGAAAGGGAAATCCTTGAAGTGACAGAATATTTATAAGGAAATTATATCAATTTTTGAAGGAAGAACCTTTTATTTTCTGAAAGGGAAACCCCGTGAAAGAAATTCTTCAATTGGCAAAAGAACAGTAGCATTTGCTCTGATGGATTCATTGACCTGGTAACCCCCGCGAAATGGTGATCAGCCATTGTCTCCATTCGCGATTCTCCGTTCTACGTTCTCCGCTCGCTGTTCTCCGTTCTTCTGGGTCATCAACTGATTCCGGATCCAGACCAACCACTAATACCACTCGCTGTACATTGACTATCAAAATATTTTCGCCATTAAGATCGGTGATTATATTTTCGCCATCGCCATCGCCATTCCGGATTCCCGGACTCCGCACTCAAATAGATGGGCAAAAGCTTCATTTGGCCTGATGATGATTGCTCTGCCACAGAGAGTATTCACTGTACTTGTAATGCTCCAGACCGGAGGCCACCATCTCCTCCTCCTCCAGATTCCCGGCTAATGGCCTTTCGGTTACCGTTACTCATCGTTAGGCGCCAAAATCGCAATAAACTTGGCCAAAAGCCTCTGCCTCTCGATAATTTGTCATCATTTCTCTAAAGGGAAGAACAAATGGCCTTGAACTTTGCTTTGAAATTATGGAAATTATGCCTAAATATTGAGGATTTTTTGTATTTTTTCTTAAAGAAAAGAATCTTAAAGAAAAGGCTCCTTAAACTTATAGTTTTGATTCTAAAAAGAAGACAGAAAGTCCTCTTCAATCATGCTTTTGGAACTACAAACTCCCTGTTTCAATAGAAACTTTAAGCTTTTCGTGAAAATAATAACCTTTTAGCAATAAATCCTCTAAAATCTTAACTTATCAAACCTCTAAGAAACCTAAAAATATTACCCAGTCAAAGCTAACATCAATCCCATAAATATGCTTTAGTTTTTCATAAAAGAAACTGACAAAAAATATGCTACACCAGCCAGAAAAAGCCTTACCAAGTAGAAATTCGTGTAAAACAAGTCAGAAACCAACAACTACAAATTGCCAAACAAAAAACACATAAAGTCTATTTTATAACTAAAAAATTTTGGGTTAATAAGTAAAAAGAAAAAAAATTAAGACATTGTTAAAGTAATTTTTGGCAAAGATTTCTGTTAAAGTTTGTAAAATTTGTGAGGAATTTCGATAGTAAAGCCAAGCAATTAATAATTTCAAAAGTAATCAACTTTTATTAAGATACTCTTACAAAAAAATAAACAAAAAGTAAAGTCATTATGAAAGTATTAAGAGTTTTTGTTCCAATAAGAAACTTGAGAAGAGATTAACATAAATATTGAGTTCTTTTTTTTAAAGATTTCCAGAAAGAGAGTATTTGAAACTTCGAACCTGGTTTACAATTTCATTTTATTTTCTTCACTTTTCTTTTGGGCGTTTGGTTTTTTTTATTGTATTAGCTGCTTGGCTGTTTCGTTGTTGGCCTGGCTAACTGCCTGGCCAGCGTAACCATAGAGTTTCTGGCAAATTGCATCACAAATGCGGCTCCAGTACCAGCATTTACCAATCCGCCGAAACACTAAACACTCTCTAGTAGACGGGGACTGCGAAAAGAGCCCACGAAATCCCACACTGCCCGGCACACACTCACTTAATGACGGTGCGACGTGTACCCAGTCATCGAAACATCATCGCCGAAAAGTGCTGGATTTATCCATGGGCGTGACCAGGCGTTTACTTTAAAGGGGATTCATTTGGCTTAAGACTCGGTTTATTGCAATCCTAATGAGTGGAGTGGCTTAGCCAAAAAAATACAAGAAGAGACTCACTTCCCGTTACCCAACAAGTGCTTGGAACCACCATCTGGACTTGGACCAGCTCCAGGATCAGGGAACCAGTGATTCAACCGAATCAAGTATTTCATGTTCAAGTCGCCTCTCGGGTTTCAAGTCTCAAGACTCAAGTCCCAAGTCCCAAGTCCAATTACGCATTAGTCGTAGATGCAACATGAAATAGTTTGTCGACCTTTCAGGTGCGTAGCAAGTTGTATAAATATTCAAGTTTTTCTATCTGATTCAAAACAGAAACCAAATCAAAGCAAAAGGAAACCAATCAGAGATGTCTAGAAGGTAAGTCCTCCGGGTAGATTGGTCCCTCGAGCTGGGGTCCTTCTTTCCATTATCTGTTCTAATTGAAACCGCCTAGACCTTTTCGTTTTCCCTTTCTATTTGTTATATAAAATAGTTTCTTAAACGAGTTTTGATAGAGTTCTGTGTTAGAAACTTCTCGACGTTCTTTTAGAAACAACCTTCGGTTTCCATTCATGTTAAGACTTTTCCATTGACAGTATTGACGCGACCCCAATCTGCCGACTTCACTCTTTTATGTAATCGAAAGTGTCCCAAGGGGCGTGGAGCGAATGGCACTTGCCACATTTTTTGCAAATTCGATGAAAGACCCCCTCATGCCTCATCGGGCCGGGCTTGGGGTGGGATCAGTTGGATGCAAGTCTTTCCACTGGACAACAAGGGGGTCTTGTGTGAATGGTTTTCGAATTGTTGCGACATTTTTGTGCCAGGTGCCTCGCCTCTTGGCTGCTATTGTTTGGAAGCAAGTTCTCCGAGTTGCATTGGACTGGTCAGCTAGCCGATCAGGTCACTCCACTCCACTTTGCTTTACTTTGGTTTACTTCAAAATCCAAATCAAGATCCCCAGCTACCCGAGCTGCCCGAGCTGCTCCCCGGCTTCCCAGCCCCTAGCGGTTATGGCTCGCTCCTCCCTGCTATGACTTTTTAGCGAAAATTGATCATAAAAAGCATTCGTTTGGTTTCATTTAGTCGGCCTCTTTTTTTTGCGTTTTTATTTTTCTTGGTTTTTGGTTTTTGGTTGCTATTGCAGTTTCCAGCTCTGCAGTTGCTTTGCTGTTTGCACTTGCAGTTGTCGGGTTTTTTGCGAGTGCATATAATGCCTTCTGCTTGTTTGCTTTATTGCGCTTTTCCACACACCACATACAGTGTGGGCTTCGAATCCGAGTTTCCAGCTCCGAGTCCGAGTCCGAACTCCAATCCAATCTCCCAGAGCTTCAAACTCCCAGCCAAAACGTCGCTTGATCAGTTGCGGTTTTTACTTTCATCGGTTCGGTTGTTGGTTGGTTGGTTGTCCATTCTCGTTGTCGGTTGATAGACTCTTGGACTGTTAGCCCAACCAAAAAAAAAATCAAATATAAAGCAAATATATAAAACCTCGAAAAAGACCAGAGCTTGTCCAGAAGACCAATCGGTTGGTTGGTTTGGGGTTTTTTTTGCTTTTCTTTACATTGGCGTGGTTTATTTTTTGGGCATGTTTGTCCATTCAATTGCCACCCCGTTTCGTGTTTATTTTGTATTTTTTTCTGTTAGTGGTAGGAGGATGAGGAAACACTACCAACTACCAAAAAATGTGTGCTGCAATCTATAAACTATAAAATCCCTTTCACTTTTCACAACAACCCAAGAATCTGTGTCGGTCTGTGCACCCTGACCGATAATTGCATAATTTGTATATGATTTCTATGATGTATGCTCAGGTTCGGTGAAAAGTGAGCTGGCCATCGCCGTGGGGACAAGACGCGGAAGTTATATAACATCAATGATACCAATAACCTCCCGACGCGTCGGCATTTTCCAGCCAGCCAGGCTTGGCCAGGCTAAGGCTCAGTCTCAGGCTTGCAACTACCAAGTTACTTGCAGCATTCGGCCGCGACCACGACGACGATGAGTAGTCTGGTGGTCACAACACGTTTAACAAGTTTTTCATTTCACTCTTTTCGGTTTCAGGAAATTTTCGCAATTTCCCCCACTTTGTCTGCTTTCGCAGATCCAATTCAATTCAATTGCATCCAACGCTGGCCAAAACAACCCAACACATCCCAAACGGAGTCATAAACTAGAAAATATTATGTGTTTTTGGTCCGAAGTGCGTTTCCGATTTATCGGATAGAGATTATCTCACAAAGTCATTTCCCAATCCAGGAATAGATAAGAGACACAAGAGAGAGCCTTTCCGTAATCACAAAAAATATATGGCTTCGCTTTCAATGAATGGTTTCTGTGGTAAGAGATTCGGATTTGAACTTTTTTTCATTACCATTCCAGGTATCATCACGCATCACCCATGAAACGTGCCAATCCCCTTGGTTGGGTGGAATCTGAGATCGCGACACAATGACAAGGTCGGAGCACAACGGAGGAGTCAACTGTGCCCACTGCAACCGGCGGGTTAGCCAACAGAATACATAAGCGAAGACGAGATGCAGTCCAGAGATTAGCCCGGACCAGAAGAGCACCAGAGATTCCGAGAAGCTAGAAGCCCCAGAGCCCCAGAATCGCAAAAAGGAAAGACAAAGGCCAAGGCAGAAAGTCACAAGGACGCTAAAGGAGTGCAAGGCCTTCCGATGAAGTCCTTCTCGTGGATGATATTGGCCAGCTTCCTGCTCCTGCTCGTGCTCTTGCATCCTGTGAGCTCAAATGGAACTCAGGCAGAGGCCTTTACAGGAGTAAGACAGGATGGTTTCCTGGCCAGGAAGAACAACATCACCATCCTCCACGAAGTGGCCACCGAAACGGAGCCACCACTCACCCTGAATACCCACGAGGTTCTGCCGCTGAAGCCGCTGAAGAAGAAAGCCTACCTGCCCTTGGAGAAGATCCTGCCCAGCATCGAGTATGTGAAGCCACCACCTCCGCTCAAGGACTACGAGCTGCATCCGGTGACGTTCGACTTCAATCTGGGCGACCTCGAGGACCTGGAGCACGAGGTGATCAAGAAGGGAGACCTCACCAGCCAGGAGCAACACGTCCTGGCCGGCGATACAAGTTCGTCCTTGGACATTGGCTTTAGTCCCTCCTCCGCCTCCAGTCAGGATGAGAACGAATCTGTTCTGGTGGACATCGCAGAGCTCTCCACAGAGCCCACTACTTCCACCTTGCCGGGCACCACCACCACCTCGGCGAGTAGCTTGGCCTCCACCTCGACGCCCACCACCCACATCCTGAAGATCCTGCGGAGCAGCAAGCCCCAGGTGCCAAGCAAGTCCGGCCGGGACCCCCTCAAGCAAAAGGACGAGGACGACATGCAGCTGAAGACCCTGGGTAGCACCATCAACAGCATCAGTCGGTACTTTGGCGCGAATGCCACCGGAAGTTCCGGGAACGGCAGCATGGCCGAGAGCCTCTATGGCCAGGCCAACTACTTCCAGATTGTGGCGAATCTCTATGACCATTTCTACTGGCAAATTGCCGAAATCCGGACGAGAGTCAGGACGAACTGTGGCCTGGAAATGCAGGCCTACCTCACGGCCTTGCACTCCAGCTTGGAGTGGGCCCAGAAGGGTGAGTTTGAAATCCTTTAATCCATTTGAAATCCTTATTTGAACTCTTCATTCCCAGCCTACGACTCCTCTGGCCGGTATCGGGGGCAGTTGCTGTTTGGGAACGACAAGTGGCTGGGTCAGTTGTCCTTCTGCTACGAACTCAACCGCCAGGACTCTCAGCTGGAACGCAAGCACTTTGATTTGGAGTTCTATGTGGCCGATGTGGCGCTTCACATGCCTCGACTTAATCGATCGGTGAGTTTTAGATAGACTTTTCCAATCCTTTTCTAATCCTTAATCCTTTTCAGATGCTTTTGAGCCTGGGCGAGTGCCTGCCAAAGTCCTGCTCTGCCCATGATGTCCAGTCCATTCTATCCCTGGACCCCTATGCCAGAATGCTGACGGTTCTGGGGGCACACAATACCTCGGTGCAGCAACCGCCACTCCAGGTGCTGCACGTCCGCACTGTTCCAGGACTCTACAGCCATTGGAGGCAGTTGAAGTTCCAGGTATTCATGTAAGTCTTAGCCCTGAAACCCACATCCGATGAGTACTAATGCCTTCTCCTCTTGCAGTAGCTTTATTCTTACTCTTTTCCTGGTGGTCCTGGTGGCCTCCTATTACCAACTAAAGATTGACGAACGCCGCCTGGTAGTGGCTCCCATTGCTGCCATCAGCGGTGGGAAGTGCGATGGAGGCACTGCCGCCTCCTCCAAGAACGGCGGCTTCTACGGCAAGCCCTTCGAACTCTTCCAAATGCGACCTCTGGGCAGCACCAATAGCCTGGCCGACGGCACTCACAGTCCTTGTGAAATGGACGTCAACGGCAACAGGCACTCCACGGACATGGCGGAAGCAAACAACGATCCCAATACCACATCCACATCCGGTTCCATTACGGGCAAGTCCGAAATGACGGACTACCAGGTGGAGACCGGCAGCTGTGCCGGAGCTGCGGGAACCTACGAGGCAGAGCAGCCCATTGGTAAGAGTCCTGGCTAGTTTCGAAGGCTTGTATCTGCTAATGGAATCCTTTTTTAGCTCTCCATCAGCAGATCCTTTTGTGCTTTGCCTTGCAAACAAATGCCAAGGCCATTCTAAACATTGACAAGACCAAGGAGGTGGGTTTTGGATTCCTTAAGCGTTTAGCTCATCCTTGAAAGGGTTTCCTTCTTTTTCTAGACACACACTTCCTGTCTTCATGGTCTCCGAGTCTTTTCAGTCTTATGGACCATGATGGTTCATACTTATCTGCAAATGTTTGCCATTGGAGAAAATAAGGTAATCCCATTTATTTTAAACCCTCTTCTGTATTTAATTTTGTTTTCTATTTAAACAGTTTGAGCGCGTGATCACGGAGAGATCGGTTTGGTATCAGGTGATTGGGAATGCCACCTTCTCGGTGGACTCGTTCTTCTTCATCAGCGGCCTGCTGGTCACCCTGCTCTACCTCAAACAGGATCGCAAATGTCCTGCCGAGACCTGCACGTTTGTGAAGCGCAGTTTTACGGAAACCCTGATGATGTCACTCTACAGATATCTGCGTCTAACTCCAGTTTATCTATTTGTGGTTATCTTTAATGACTTTGCAGTAAGGTAAGAAGTTCTTTTTGAAACTTTTCCCAGAATCAATAATCCCATTCCTTTCCAGACAAGGTCTTGATTCGTCGGTGTTCCAGCCAGCCAAAATCGAGCACAATACCTGCCGCATCTACTGGTGGCGGAATATCCTTTACATCAACAACTACTTCCCCCAACAGGAGATGTGCATGATGTGGAGCTGGTACATGGCCAATGAGATGCAGTTTTATGTAATGGCAGCTTTGCTTTTAGCCTTTGCCAGGAGGTTTGTTATTAACTCCAATCTCTACTCCAATTATTAATTATTTTAATAACTTTAAAGGTATTTCAAAGCCGTGGCTCTGACATTGATGGTCTTTCTGGTCAGCTCTTGGAGCATCTCGGGCATTGTTTCCCTGCAACATCATTACACGCACAAGGTTTCGTTGCCCTTCGAGTCCTTTGACTTTCTGTACGACAAGCCCTGGCAAAGAGTGGGCTCCTACATAGTCGGTGAGTCTAAAAAATAATTAAATTATTATATTTTTTAAACAAAAACAAACACAAGCACTTCACAAACACAAAAGCACAGCACACAAAAATCATGAAAATATTATAATTCGGCAAAGGTCCCCTTCCTACACGATCCTTTATACATTATCCTTTAAATTCTCGTTAAATTCCCATCCTATCCTTGATCCTTTTCCAGGCATGCTGGCTGGCTATATCCTGTACAAGGTAAAGACTCCGCCGCACGTTTCCAAACGCCTCAATCTGTCCCTGTGGACGGGCAGCCTGGCGGTCCTTCTGATTGTGGTCTTCGGCGTCTGGGAAGGACAACTGAGCGAGGCCAACACCGCCTTCTATGTGGGCGTGGCGCACACCGCATTCGGCTGCGGCCTGGTCTGGATCGTATTGTCCTGCTGCTGGGGTCTGGCCCCCACGGTCAATGCCATCCTGTCGTATCGCGTCCTCTGGCCCCTGTCCCGTCTCACCTACTGCGCCTACCTAATCCATCCGATCATCATGTTCATCTGCTCCTCGCACATGAGTGGCACCGTCCACCTGAGCAATCCCCTCATCCTGACCCTGTTCCTGGGCAATGCCGTCGTCTCCTTTAGCTCGGCCTTTGTCATTTCGGCCCTGTTCGAGGCGCCGGTCATTCGAATACTCAAGATCTGCTTTAAGAAGTGATCGAATTCCAGTCTAGTTTGCTTTTCACCCGATTCGTTTTTTTTTTAATCTGTAATTATGAATATATGTATTCTAGGTGTATATATAGTATCCAAATATAATAACAGGGCGATCTAGATTACCTTTGAACTTGACTTACTAAAGGATTTCATTCAAGACTACCATTTCCCCTTCAGTTTTTGTGATCTTTTTTCTTGAAATACCTTAAACTATATTATTTTTATCCTTCCGATCGCCCTGATGTACAGTATATACAATATTTTTAAGGGGTATTTCATGAGTGCGAGTGAAGTGTTTGAAAAATAAAAAGTTATATATACAAATGTCCTTCTATTACTTCTCATCAAGGAAGGAAAAGTTCTTCCAAAACAAGATCTTAGGTTAATTTTTGACAAATCCAAAATATATATTTATACAAAATCTAATTGAAAATTCGCTTTGGTGGAGCGCTGAGTTGGCGGAGATGGGGGATCACTTCCAAAGGACACCAAGGACCTTTCCAGTCACAAAAGGCGCAAGCGATAGAGTTCACTCCGTCGCCCTCACACAACGCTCCGGATAGAGCAGAGACATTAAAAGCTCCTCGGTGACCTCGATGGTTGCAGTGCCCGAGCCAAATCCGGGTACGGATACGGATACAGAGAACGTGTCTGGCTGAGAGTCCTGATCGCTCGATCCGTAACCGGCATTGGCCAGATCTTGTTCCTCCTCGTCCAGCACAAAGTACAAATCACCGGCCGAATGCGACGAGAGATCCTGGCAGGGATGCAGCACCTTAAGGGCATCCCGTCGAAAGATCTGGATGGCCCGGGCCACTTGCTCGCTGACCCGCAGGCACAAGTTCAAGCGCTCGCCAGCGGGTAACTCCTCCACACGGGAACCCAGACCCAGGGCATCGTCCAGTTGCCAGAGCAGCCGCCGGAAGATGAAGCTGGAGAAGCGACGGCGCTGCCACTCGTTGAGCTGGCGTCTTCGCAACGAGCACGGCTGGAAGAAGGCGAATCCCATATAGACCACCAACAGGAGCTGCGTCAAAATGGAGAGGGCCAGTACCAGGAGAAGGGACTCCTCGTCGCAGGGCGACGAACGGCGGGTCCAGTCGGTCAGCGGCAGCTGGGGCATCCCTTCGGGGACGTATCTTGGCAGCATGGTGGTCACCAGCATCACCACTCCTCGACTAAAGGATCACCGAGCGAGCTAGCTCCAGTCGACCGAAACGAAAGCGAGTCAAATTACTGAAATTTCGATGTCGTAGGCGTTCGAGAAGCTTGCCAACTGGCAAACATGATTTTCATCTTTATAGAATGCCAAATATTTATAATTTCAACTACTTTCCAGCGATGTTGTTCTGGCGCCAAGCTTTCAAGTCCATATGGTACTAAAAATACTAGCTACAATCGATTACAGTTCTTGGTATTCATCCGATACATTTCTAGCTACTCAATCGATAGTTTCATCGAAATACCGAAATATACCGCCTTTTAACGCTGAGCAACACTGAAAATACAGCAAATAAACCAACCGCGTGCTTTTCTAAAAACAAAATGGAATTGTATTAAATTTGCTCAAAAACCCAGTAAATCGAGTGCAAATATGTCGCGCATTATAGTCAAGCAATTGCCCAAGCATGTGAGTATAATAGTTTACACAATTGATGTAGTTATAACAGCTTATAGTTCGATTTTGCAGATCACCGAAGACAAACTGCGTCAAATCTTTGGGGCGCAGGGAACGATCACTGATCTGCAGTTGAAGTACACGCCGGATGGCAAGTTTCGGCAATTCTGTTTCGTTGGCTACAGCACCGAAGATGAGGCACAGGCGGCGATCAAACATTTCGACAACACCTGCATCCAGACGAGTCGCGTCCGCGTGGAATCGTGCGCCGCTCTGGGCAGCGAGGCGAAGCCGCAATCATGGAGCAAGTATGCAAAGGACAGCAAGAAAAATGTGGATAAGTTAAAGGCGGAAGAGGCTGCAGCAGCGGCCGAGGAGAAAGCCAAGGAGAAACTAAAGAAAAGCAAGGAGAAGAAGGTGGACAAGGTGGATCAGATTATTGGCAAGCACAAGGATGATCCCGAGTTCCAGGAGTTCCTGCAAGCCCACGACAAGACGCGCACCCTGTGGGGCAATGACTTGGCCCTGAACGAGGCGGCCGAGGAGGAGAAGTCTGATGAGGAAGACCAGGAAGACGACTCACCAGCTGGCAGAGATGATAGTGGAGTGGATGCCGATGCAGGTGATGAGGATGAGGACGCAGATGAGGAGGAGGAGCCAGAAGAGGCAGAAAAACTGGCTGCGAAGCCCATCAGCGATCTGGAGTACATGAAATCGCTGATGGCGGGGAAATCCTCTGAAGCGACTGCGAAAACTCCCGCCACGAAGAAATCCAAAGCTGACAAATCCAACCTAGAGCTGTTCACAATCAAAATCCACAATGTGCCGTACAACACGAAGCGCCAGGATGTCCTTAAGTTCTTCAAGCCACAGAAACCCTACTCCGTGAGGTTGCCCGGGAAAGTGCATGGCTTCTGCTATGTGGGCTTCAAGACGGAGAAGGACATGGCCAAGGCGATGCTGAAGAACAAGAGTTTCATCAAAGGGAAGCAGGTTTTCTTCTCCGACTTTACGGAAAAGAACAAAGTGACGAAAGCCACCAAGGCGGGGCAGGCAGTGCCAGCGTCTGCGACTGCTGAAACCTCTGGAAATGCGAAATGGAAGCAGCAGCAGGATAATCTCTCCAAGGAGGACGACATCTCGGAATCTGGTCGCATATTCTTCAGGAATCTCGCCTACACCACCACGGAGGAGGAGCTGCAGAAGCTCTTCGAACAATTCGGACCTGTGGTCGAGGTGAATCTTCCCGTCGACAAGCTGACCCGCAAAATCAAGGGCTTCGGCACGGTGACCTACATGATGCCCGAGCACGCCCTCAAGGCATTCAACACACTCGATGGCACCGATTTCCATGGTCGCCTGTTGCATCTGCTGCCCGGAAAGGATATCGAGAAGAAGGATGCCCAGGACGAGCTCGATGAGAACGACGCCAGTCTGTCGTTTAAGCAGAAAAAGGCGCTGAAGCTGAAGAAGAGTGCCCAGAAGCCGATTGGCTGGAACACCCTGTTCCTGGGTGCCAATGCCGTGGCGGATATCCTGGCGAAGCAGTTTAAGACCTCGAAGGAGCAAATCCTGGACACCAGCGGCGGTGGCAGTAGTGCCGCCGTTCGATTGGCTCTCGGAGAGACGCAGCTTGTGATCGAGATGAAGAGATTCCTCGAGGAAGAGGGCGTCCGGCTGAGTGCCTTCGACGAGCCGGCCAAGAAACGCTCCAACACTGTGATATTGGCCAAGAATCTGCCGGCGGCCACCGAGGTATCCGAACTGACGCCGATCTTCAGTCGTTTCGGTCCCATTGGCAGGATCGTGCTTCCCCCAAGTGGCGTTACGGCTCTCGTCGAGTATTGTAATCCCTCCGAGGCCAGGCAGGCATTCAAGAAGCTGGCCTACAGCAAGTTCAAGACGGCTCCGCTGTACTTGGAGTGGGCGCCGGAGGAGGTCTTTACCACAACGCTGAGTGGTGAACCGATAATTCCCAAGTCGGAGCCCAAGAAGGAGGAGCAGAAGTCCAAGGAGAAGGCCAAGAAGGATGAGAAGAAAGAGGAGGAAGAGAAAAAGGCAGAACCCGAGGCCGAAGATGCTCACGATGAACCCGAACCGGATACCACTCTATTCTTAAGAAATCTAAACTTTAAAACTGTCAAAGAAACTGTGGAGAAACATTTCCGGCATCATGGCACAATTCACACCGTGGAGATTGCGATGCGGAAGGATCCCCAGGATCCCGCGAATGCTCATTCCCTGGGCTATGGCTTCATCCAGTTCAAGAAGGCTTCTGTGGCTGAACATGTCCTGAAAAATATGCAGCTCACGCAGTTGGATGGCAATCCTGTGGAGATAAAGCGCAGTGATCGAGTGCTCAGGTTTGATTTGGCTTTTATGAGAACCTTTTCATGATCCTAACTTGATTCTTTTTTTCCTTTCAGGAGCCAAGACCCAGAAGGAGCCCAAAGACGCCTGACTGAACAGAAGAAACAAACTGGCACCAAGTTCCTGGTCAGAAATATTCCTTTCCAAGCCCAGTACCACGAAGTTAGGGATATATTCAAGTAAGTGCAAGACCAAGATTATTTTCTAATGTACAGATGTACGGCTCGAAAAGGATAGATCCAAGAATACAAAATGTAGAAGTTAGGGTTTCAAGATTTAAATTGAAAAGCGTTAGAAGGTAAATGGTAATATTTAAGATACACCATTATGTAAAACCTAAAGGATTCCAACGAGAGTGAGAATAATCCCCCTTATAACTACCCGAGATATTTCTTATATATTACCTCAATATATATCCCATATCCCAATCCCAACATCCCAATTCTTGGATAGTAGATGTACGGCTCGAAAAGAATCCGGTTAGATCCGAGAATATAAAATGTAGGAGTTAGGGATTCAAGATTTAAATTGAGAAGCCTTGGAAGGTGAAGTAGAATATGTAAAACCTAAAAGATTCCAACGAGAGTGACAATAATCCCCCTTATAACTTCCCGAGATATTTATTATATGGTATATTACTTCAATATATATCCCATATCCATATCCCACATCCATGTCCCATATCCAAAGAAAAGTAGTGAGTATTTATATAATATCTTGCTAGATTTACAACCGATTCCTTATCATACCCTAAATGTTTGATTGATTATCGATAAATCTGAAATATGATCGATTATTTAGATTAAGAAATCGGGGAATCTTACTATAAGGCCCCTTGGGATGGCCATATCTCTGTCAATTCCTATCCGATCTTAGATTGGAATACCATTATAGATTCGTAATTCGATTCTTTATAAAGCTGCATCAAAATCTCGGATAGAAATATTTTTTCGATTTTTTTTAAATTTTTTTGATGGAAAAATGTGAAAATCGAGAAAAATCACCTTTTCGCCCCTTTCGAAGGCCATATCTTTGGCAGTTTTCATCCGATCCTTGACCAAAGTATAGATTTGGAATCAAGGATCAATTTCCTATAAATCTGCATCAAAATCCTGACAGAAAATATTTTTTCGATTTTTTTAAATTTTTCTGATGGACCCCCTTGAAAAATGTGAAAATCGTGAAAAATCACCTTTTCGCCCCTTTCGAAGGCCATATCTTTGGCAGTTTTCATCCGATCCTTGACCAAAGTATAGATTTGGAATCTAGGATCAATTTCCTATAAATCTGCATCAAAATCCTGACAGAAAATATTTTTTCGATTTTTTTTTAATTTTTCTGATGGACCCCCTTGAAAAATGTGAAAATCGTGAAAAATCACCTTTTCGCCCCTTTCGAAGGCCATATCTTTGGCAGTTTTCATCCGATCCTTGACCAAAGTATAGATTTGGAATCTAGGATCAATTTCCTATAAATCTGCATCAAAATCCTGACAGAAAATATTTTTTCGATTTTTTTTTAATTTTTCTGATGGACCCCCTTGAAAAATGTGAAAATCGTGAAAAATCACCTTTTCGCCCCTTTCGAAGGCCATATCTTTGGCAGTTTTCATCCGATCCTTGACCAAAGTATAGATTTGGAATCTAGGATCAATTTCCTATAAATCTGCATCAAAATCCTGACAGAAAATATTTTTTAGATTTTTTTCAAATTTTTCTGATGGACCCCCTTGAAAAATGTGAAAATCGAGAAAAATCACTTTTCGCCCCTTTCGAAGGCCATATCTTTGGCAGTTTTCATCCGATCCTTGACCAAAGTATAGATTTGGAATCTAGGATAAATTTCCTATAAATCTGCATCAAAATCCTGACAGAAAATATTTTTTAGATTTTTTTCAAATTTTTCTGATGGACCCCCTTGAAAAATGTGAAAATCGAGAAAAATCACTTTTCGCCCCTTTCGAAGGCCATATCTTTGGCAGTTTTCATCCGATCCTTGAACAAAGTATAGCTTTGGAATCTTGGAATAATTCTGTATAAATCTGCATCAAAATCTCGGATCGAAATATTTTTTCGATTTTTCTCAAATTTTTCTGATGGATCCCCTTTAAAAAATGGAGAAATCAGAGAATATTACAATGAGGCCCCTTGGCAAGGCCATATCTCTGCCAATTCCTATCCGAACATGGAATGGAATACCATTATAGATTCGTAATTCTATTATCTACGAATCTGCATCCAAAAACCTGACAACCAGAAGTGGTTTTTGGAATGACCCCTTCAAAAATGGGGAAATTCAAGGATTATGGAGAAGTATTCCCTTGCGAAGGCTATATTTCTTCTAATAGACATCCTCTGTTGAAGAGAAATACTACAAACGACAGTTCAGTTCGAGACCACGACATCCTGCACCTGAAACAAGATCGCTGAAGCTTCAGCGATTGTTCAACGAGCGACAATTGACGTAACTAACTATGAGATTCCGGCTGATATTGTTTTTCAGAGCGTTTGGCGAGCTGAGATCCCTGCGAATCCCCAAGAAGGCGACCTCCGGAGCCGGTGAGGAAGGCCACAGAGGCTTTGGTTTTGTGGACTACATGAGCAAGGCGGAGGCGAAGCGAGCTTTCGAGGCTCTCGGTGCGAGTACCCATTTGTACGGGCGCCGTCTGGTGCTGGAGTGGAGTGCCAACGACGATGGCCAGGATGTGGAGGAGCTGCGCAAGCGGACGGCTGCGAAATTCGGTCAGAGCCAGGCGGCTACGGATGCCAAACGCAGCAGGAAAGCCTTCTTCGATGTCGAAGGCAATGTCAAGCAGGCTCCAGACGAGGAGGATGATGAAGAGGAGGACGCATAGTCCCTCCCGTTTAGTGTCAAGTTCAAAATGTATAAAATAGACTTTATGTAATATAGATTTTTACTTTTTTTAATCAAAAAATCATGGGTTTATCATTTGGGTGGCTCTCAAAATTTTTTATTATTTTTTATTCGATATCTCATCACCCATTCCCATTCAAAAATATCTCACACACCATTTCTAAATAGAATATACTTTATTTTACGCTTCCGTTTATATAAAACCTAAATAATTAATGTAAAACAAGTCGAAAAAAAAACAGAATTTTATAAGCATACACATCGTACATCAATCATTGATCAATCAATCAGCCAGCAAACTCGCTACCTCACTTTAGTAAATTATAGTACTAATATATATTAATTAATTAGGTATAGGTAGGTATATATTGTGTCTCTATATATATGTATATATATATTTCAATATATATATATATATTGTATAATTTTAATATTGAAAATATGTGCAATTTGCTTCGTTACTATCCTTTTTTTTTAGTTTTTTTTTGCAATTATTGCAGTAAGCTAGCGGCAGGCAGGGGCGTGGGTAGAGGGGGATTTATTAGTTTTACTTTAATCGCTTTGATCAGTTTTGCATTTTGAATCGTAGCTTTAAGATTTCTATATATCATTTATAGATCGTCAGGATCAGATATCAGTAATAGATAAGCATGGGGATTGGGGAACATCATGCAAGAAAGCAGCCATAGGGGGTTCTAATAGGGTTTTAGCATTAGTAGCTATAGTGTTAGACACTTGATCATCCCAGGTGTGTGTTGATGTGTGTATGTGCGTGTGGTTTTGTATTTTAATGTGCTTGTGCTTGTGCCCGCCATTGAGCAGATTTTCGTCCTTCCTTGGCATCCTTGAAACCGACTAGGTTCGATTAGTCCCAGCCAGCTGTTAGTCCTTTTATCCTGTTTCTGGTATATACAATTGGCAGGAGCGTGTGTGTGTGTTTGTGTGCGTGTTAGGTCCTTTTTTATATTTGCATTTTTTGTGCAAGGGGGCATGGAGTAGGCGTATTTCGTTCTTTTTTTTCAACTGCTCTATTGCTAGGTAAAAAAAATATAATTTATGTATATATAATCCATATGTATAATGCATGGGCAGGGCGGCAACGGCGACTCTCCCTCCTTGTCCTCATCCTTAATCCTTCTTGATGCGAGCCTGCAGGAAGCAGTAGAGTATTCCCGCCTGGGCCATCACATCCACAGTGCTAGCTGCGAGGGGATCCTTTTGCTTCACCTGCGTCTGTCCAGGGCGCAGCAATGTTGGCCCGAACACCATGGCCAGGTTGTGCAGCGACATCTTGTTGTCCGCTTCCTTCTCATGGACTCTGTGGGGGGAAACAAAACGTTTAGTCAGTAAATCCTCCATGGGATTCCCTTTACTCTCTCTTACCTAATCAAATGATCTAGAATCAGACTTATTGAGGACTTGTTGGCCTGGGGAAGCTCTTCGAAGATTTTGAGTAGCTCGCTTGTACGTATGGCTTCATTGTTGTTGCTAAACGCGCTGAATGTGTCGAAGAAACGAGGATACAGCTGATCCGTGAACAGAGCTTCGGGTAGCTCTCGCAAGAAAGTCTTCAAAATGCCAGTAACCGAGTGGATGTCCACCTCGCGTAGTAGCTGCTCTGCCTCATAGGCATCTAGTAGGGAAAACCAGTATTGCTTTTAGTGAAAATTTACGAAATTAGAAGGACAGAAGACTAACCTGACTCGAAAGCCTTCTTGAGTTTGGAAAGATCTGAAGCGGAACCGCTGACTCGATAGCAACCGACCTCTAGCATTCCTCGTCGCTCCACCTCGCGTATGCAGGCACTGATGATGAACGGAATGTCGCGCTTCTCACGTCTGCAAAAGATTATATATTAGTTTGAGGTCGTTTAGATATCGCTGGTATACCCACTTCAATACTTGGCTCATTTTGGCGCCGAAGAGTGCACCCGGCTTGGTGGTGGCTCGGCACAGTTCCCCGGGAACAAATCGGAAGCTGCAGCCCAGCTCCAGGGTCTCGCTAAGCTTAATGGAACGTGTCTGAGTGGTCTCCGTCAACCAGCTGAGGCTTAACTGTGATAGGAAGCAGATTTGTTAGCTTTGAAACCTTAAAAGCAACCTCCCCAAACCCACCTTGAGTATATGCTTTGCCCTAAGTAGTGGCCGGTCCTTGGCCTCGTACAGCAGGATGCGAACATTCTGGCTACCCTCGAGCTCCAACATAAAGCTCTCGTTCCAGAGCGGCGTCTGGCTGCGGCAGATCATCTTGGTTGTGGCCTTGCGGAAGTAGTGGCCATAGGAATCGACCTCGATGCAAATGTACAGATCGGTGGGCTGCTCCAGGCCCTGCAGTCCCTGAACGGCCATGTGGAGGTCCCCGACCAGGAGGCTCTCGTCGTTGGTGTTGCGCATCAGATACGAACCCATTTCAGTCTTCATGCCCTTTTGCATGGCCACAATGAACGCGGTGACCTCCAGGGAGTTGATTGTGTTGGCACCAGGCAGGTTGCACTTTTGCTTAAGCGACGTGATTGAATCAATCCACTGCGTCCGCTCAAAGTCCGAGCTCAGGAAGAAGGTCATGGTCTTGTTGTTGGCCTTGTTGCCCAGCCTCAGAACCAAATTGGGCGTGGCTAGCACCAACTGCGACTCCAGATCGGCCAGCTTGCGCTTGTATTTGTCACCGGAACGGACTGTTCCACCGCCACTACTGTTGGCCGTCTCCAGGGCCAGTTGGTCGCGCACCGAACGCAGGTTGCGCTTCACTTGCGAAATGTTCGCAGGACTAGATTCCTTAAGCTCCGCGGCCGGATCCGCCTCCTCGTAGATGGAGATATCCTTCAAAGGTATGAACCACTTTAGCTCGTAGTCGATGCGATCCCGTCCGAGGGCCTTGTACTTGGCACAAGCAATCACATCGTTGAAGAGGAACAGGTGGCGCAACTTGCGATGACCATCGACCAGCTCCACTATGAAGGAATTGCGCACCATGCGTCGCAGGTTACGGTTGGATTCGCTGGGCAGGCGCTGGTTGACCACGTTGAACTGATTGAGGAACATTTGGATGATCTTCTGGGCCTGACGCAACGGCTGGTGATCCGGATGATTGGGCGGAGTCTCCCGCAGCAGATCGTTGAAGACCAGAGCATTGATTTGGACGCGAGCCACCGGTTTGTGCAGCAGGTCCTCGAGTGTCAGTGACTGTTCTGTTTGCAGATTGACCACAATGGTGGATACGATTTTCTTGAACTGCGGATTACTGGCACTGCACTTCTTTACCGTTTCGATGGCGTTTTTATAGTTGTGCAAGAAGGCGCTGTACAGGTCAAACATGTCGGCCATGCGCTTGAAGGGTTCTCCAATCAGGACATCCCCGCCCTCGTGCGAGACGATGGTTTTTAGATCGGCCAAGAAGGCAGTGTGCAGCTCATATAGTTCGTCAATCTTGAAGAAGATCGTGTTCTCCTCCTCCTCCTTGATCACAGGTTGCGATGTATTCAACGTGGCGTGTATAGCCTTCTTATACTGCAAGGAGAAGAAAGGAAGGCATTACTTACAGGATTACAAAATATTTACAAAGCTATAACACCTCATTTTTAGTGAAAACTCCGCGGACTTTGTTTTTTATTTTCTTTAGAAAACCCATTTTCAGAAAAATACGTCCTTAAGTTTTTTACGAGTTTTTAAACTTTAAAAGTAACTAAATTTTCTTGCTGTTCTCTGTGAACGGAAAGCACACACTGAGCAACTGAGCAGTTGGAAACGAACTTCGACTACGAAGCCACAACACTATTCCCATGGCCTGCCTAGTTTCAAATAAATAAAGATGAATTTTCAGCACACCCCGCTCGCCTGGTTACACTATATAAGTCTCCGTCTGTCCAATCGAGAACCATCCCACCCCAACCTTCAGACCCAACCTAAAAGCCCATCTCTTAGAATCCACAAACGGCCAAGACCCTCCAGGAGCAAACTAGCTAACCTAACAGCATCCATATTCTTCCCAGGAACAGCCCAGCGTGCACAGGAGCATCTGTAGCCCACCTCGGAGAAGCCTAGCCCTTCCAGGAGCATCCGTACACCTTTCGGAAGCAGCCTAACCCGTCCAGGAGCAACCAGATCCTACCCAGGAGCGCCCTACCGCGTCCACGAGCACCCCTACCCCATCCAGGGGCAGCCCAGCGGGTCCTGGAGCACCCCTACCGCACCCAGGAGCAGCCCAGCGGGTCCTGGAGCAACCCTACCCCATCCAGGAGCAGCCAGCGGGTCCTGGATCACCCAGATCCTACCCTGGGACAGCCCAGCGGGTCCTGGAGCACCCAGATCCTACCCTGGGGCAGCCCAACGGGTCCGGGAGCACCCCTACCCCATCCAGGAGCGGCCTAGCGGGTCCTGGAGCACCCCTAGCTCATCCAGGGGCAGCCCAGCGGGTCCTGGAGCACCCCTAGCCCATCCAGGGGCAGCCCAGCGGGTCCTGGAGCATCCCTACCCCATCCAGGGGCAGCCCAGCGGGTCCTGGAGCACCCCTACCCCATCCAGGGGCAGCCAGCGGGTTTTGGAGCACCCCTAGCCCATCCAGGGGCAGCCCAGCGGGTCCGGGAGCACCCCTACCGCACCCAGGGGCAGCCCAGCGGGTCCTGGAGCACCCCTACCCCATCCAGGAGCAGCCAGCGGGTTTTGGAGCACCCCTAGGCCATCCAGGGGCAGCCCAGCGGCTCCTGGAGCACCCAGATCCTACCCTGGGACAGCCCAGCGGGTCCTGGAGCACCCCTAGCTCATCCAAGGGCAGCCCAGCGGGTCCTGGAGCACCCCTACCCCATCCAGGGGAAGCCCAGCGGGTCCTGGAGCACCCAGATCCTACCCTGGGGCAGCCCAGTGGGTCCGGGAGCACCCCTACCCCATCCAGGGGCAGCCCAGCGGGTCCTGGAGCACCCCTACCCCATCCGGGAGCGGCCTAGCGCGTTCTGGAGCACCCAAATCCTACCCTGGGGCAGCCTAGCGGCTCCTGGAGCACCCCTACCCCATCCAGGGGCAGCCCAGCGGGTCCTGGAGCAGCCCAGCGGGTCCTGGAGAACCCCAACCCCATCCGGGAGCGGCCCAGCGGGTCCTGGAGCAGCCCAGCGGGTCCTGGAGCACCCCTACCCCATCCAGGAGCGGCCTAGCGGGTCCTGGAGCACCCCTAGCCCATCCAGGGGCAGCCCAGCGGGTCCGGGAGCACCCCTACCGCACCCAGGGGCAGCCCAGCGGGTCCTGGAGCACCCCTACCCCATCCAGGAGCAGCCAGCGGGTTTTGGAGCACCCCTAGGCCATCCAGGGGCAGCCCAGCGGGTCCTGGAGCACCCAGATCCTACCCTGGGACAGCCCAGCGGGTCCTGGAGCACCCCTAGCTCATCCAGGGGCAGCCCAGCGGGTCCTGGAGCACCCCTACCCCATCCAGGGGCAGCCCAGCGGGTCCTGGAGCACCCAAATCCTACACTGGGGCAGCCTAGCGGGTCCTGGAGAACCCCAACCCCATCCAATCCCAACCCGTCCTGGAGCACCCCTACCCCATCCAGGAGCGGCCTAGCGGGTCCTGGAGCACCCCTAGCCCATCCAGGGGCAGCCCAGCGGGTCCGGGAGCACCCCTACCCCACCCAGGGGCAGCCCAGCGGGTCCTGGAGCACCCCTACCCCATCCAGGAGCAGCCAGCGGGTTTTGGAGCACCCCTAGGCCATCCAGGGGCAGCCCAGCGGGTCCTGGAGCACCCAGATCCTACCCTGGGACAGCCCAGCGGGTCCTGGAGCACCCCTAGCTCATCCAGGGGCAGCCCAGCGGGTCCTGGAGCACCCCTACCCCATCCAGGGGCAGCCCAGCGGGTCCTGGAGCACCCAGATCCTACCCTGGGGCAGCCCAGTGGGTCCGGGAGCACCCCTACCCCATCCAGGGGCAGCCCAGCGGGTCCTGGAGCACCCCTACCCCATCCGGGAGCGGCCTAGCGCGTTCTGGAGCACCCAAATCCTACCCTGGGGCAGCCTAGCGGGTCCTGGAGCAGCCCAGCGGGTCCTGGAGAACCCCAACCCCATCCGGGAGCGGCCCAGCGGGTCCTGGAGCAGCCCAGCGGGTCCTGGAGCACCCCTAGCCCATCCAGGGGCAGCCCAGCGGGTCCTGGAGCACCCCTACCCCATCCAGGAGCAGCCAGCGGGTTTTGGAGCACCCCTAGGCCATCCAGGGGCAGCCCAGCGGGTCCTGGAGCACCCAGATCCTACCCTGGGACAGCCCAGCGGGTCCTGGAGCACCCCTAGCTCATCCAGGGGCAGCCTAGCGGGTCCTGGAGCACCCCTACCCACCCAGGAGCAGCCCAGCGGGTCATGGAGCACCCCTACCCCATCCAGGGGCAGCCCAGCGGGTCCTGGAGCATCCCTACCCCATCCAGGGGCAGCCCAGCGGGTCATGGAGCACCCCTACCCCATCCAGGGGCAGCCCAGCGGGTCCTGGAGCATCCCTACCCCATCCAGGGGCAGCCCAGCGGGTCCTGGAGCACCCAGATCCTACCCTGGGGCAGCCCAGTGGGTCCGGGAGCACCCCTACCCCATCCAGGGGCAGCCCAGCGGGTCCTGGAGCACCCCTACCCCATCCGGGAGCGGCCTAGCGCGTTCTGGAGCACCCAAATCCTACCCTGGGGCAGCCTAGCGGGTCCTGGAGCAGCCCAGCGGGTCCTGGAGAACCCCAACCCCATCCGGGAGCGGCCCAGCGGGTCCTGGAGCAGCCCAGCGGGTCCTGGAGCACCCCTAGCTCATCCAGGGGCAGCCCAGCGGGTCCTGGAGCACCCCTACCCCATCCAGGAGCAGCCAGCGGGTTTTGGAGCACCCCTAGGCCATCCAGGGGCAGCCCAGCGGGTCCTGGAGCACCCAGATCCTACCCTGGGACAGCCCAGCGGGTCCTGGAGCACCCCTAGCTCATCCAGGGGCAGCCTAGCGGGTCCTGGAGCACCCCTACCCACCCAGGAGCAGCCCAGCGGGTCATGGAGCACCCCTACCCCATCCAGGGGCAGCCCAGCGGGTCCGGGAGCACCCCTACCGCACCCAGGGGCAGCCCAGCGGGTGCTGGAGCAGCCCAGCGGGTCCTGGAGCACCCCTACCCCATCCGGGAGCAGCCAGCGGGTTTTGGAGCACCCCTAGGCCATCCAGGGGCAGCCCAGCGGGTCCTGGAGCACCCAGATCCTACCCTGGGACAGCCCAGCGGGTCCTGGAGCACCCCTAGCTCATCCAGGGGCAGCCCAGCGGGTCCTGGAGCACCCCTACCCCATCCAGGAGCGGCCCAGCGGGTCCTGGAGCAGCCCAGCGGGTCCTGGAGCACCCCTAGCTCATCCAGGGGCAGCCCAGCGGGTCCTGGAGCACCCAGATCCTACCCTGGGACAGCCCAGCGGGTCCTGGAGCACCCCTAGCTCATCCAGGGGCAGCCCAGCGGGTCCTGGAGCACCCCTACCCCATCCAGGGGCAGCCCAGCGGGTCCTGGAGCACCCAAATCCTACACTGGGGCAGCCTAGCGGGTCCTGGAGAACCCCAACCCCATCCGGGAGCGGCCCAGCAGGTCCTGGAGCAGCCCAGCGGGTCCTGGAGCACCCCTAGCTCATCCAGGGGCAGCCCAGCGGGTCCTGGAGCACCCCTACCCCATCCAGGGGCAGCCCAGCGGGTCCTGGAGCACCCAGATCCTACCCTGGGGCAGCCCAGTGGGTCCGGGAGCACCCCTACCCCATCCAGGGGCAGCCCAGCGGGTCCTGGAGCACCCCTACCCCATCCGGGAGCGGCCTAGCGCGTTCTGGAGCACCCAAATCCTACCCTGGGGCAGCCTAGCGGGTCCTGGAGCAGCCCAGCGGGTCCTGGAGAACCCCAACCCCATCCGGGAGCGGCCCAGCGGGTCCTGGAGCAGCCCAGCGGGTCCTGGAGCACCCCTAGCTCATCCAGGGGCAGCCCAGCGGGTCCTGGAGCACCCCTACCCCATCCAGGAGCGGCCTAGCGGGTCCTGGAGCACCCCTAGCCCAACCAGGGGCAGCCCAGCGGGTCCGGGAGCACCCCTACCGCACCCAGGGGCAGCCCAGCGGGTCCTGGAGCACCCCTACCCCATCCAGGAGCAGCCAGCGGGTTTTGGAGCACCCCTAGGCCATCCAGGGGCAGCCCAGCGGGTCCTGGAGCACCCAGATCCTACCCTGGGACAGCCCAGCGGGTCCTGGAGCACCCCTAGCTCATCCAGGGGCAGCCCAGCGGGTCCTGGAGCACCCCTACCCCATCCAGGAGCGGCCTAGCGGGTCCTGGAGCACCCCTAGCCCAACCAGGGGCAGCCCAGCGGGTCCGGGAGCACCCCTACCGCACCCAGGGGCAGCCCAGCGGGTCCTGGAGCACCCCTACCCCATCCAGGAGCAGCCAGCGGGTTTTGGAGCACCCCTAGGCCATCCAGGGGCAGCCCAGCGGGTCCTGGAGCACCCCTACCCCATCCAGGGGCAGCCCAGCGGGTCCTGGAGCACCCAAATCCTACACTGGGGCAGCCTAGCGGGTCCTGGAGCACCCCTACCCACCCAGGAGCAGCCCAGCGGGTCCTGGAGCACCCCTAGCTCATCCAGGGGCAGCCCAGCGGGTCCTGGAGCACCCCTACCCCATCCAGGAGCGGCCTAGCGGGTCCTGGAGCACCCCTAGCCCAACCAGGGGCAGCCCAGCGGGTCCGGGAGCACCCCTACCGCACCCAGGGGCAGCCCAGCGGGTCCTGGAGCACCCCTACCCCATCCAGGAGCAGCCAGCGGGTTTTGGAGCACCCCTAGGCCATCCAGGGGCAGCCCAGCGGGTCCTGGAGCACCCAGATCCTACCCTGGGACAGCCCAGCGGGTCCTGGAGCACCCCTAGCTCATCCAGGGGCAGCCCAGCGGGTCCTGGAGCACCCCTACCCCATCCAGGAGCGGCCTAGCGGGTCCTGGAGCACCCCTAGCCCAACCAGGGGCAGCCCAGCGGGTCCGGGAGCACCCCTACCGCACCCAGGGGCAGCCCAGCGGGTTCTGGAGCACCCCTACCCCATCCAGGAGCAGCCAGCGGGTTTTGGAGCACCCCTAGGCCATCCAGGGGCAGCCCAGCGGGTCCTGGAGCACCCCTACCCCATCCAGGGGCAGCCCAGCGGGTCCTGGAGCACCCAAATCCTACACTGGGGCAGCCTAGCGGGTCCTGGAGCACCCCTACCCACCCAGGAGCAGCCCAGCGGGTCATGGAGCACCCCTACCCCATCCAGGGGCAGCCCAGCGGGTCCTGGAGCATCCCTACCCCATCCAGGGGCAGCCCAGCGGGTCATGGAGCACCCCTAGCCCAACCAGGGGCAGCCCAGCGGGTCCGGGATCACCCCTACCGCACCCAGGGGCAGCCCAGCGGGTCCTGGAGCACCCCTACCCCATCCAGGAGCAGCCCAGCGGGTCCTGGAGAACCCCAACCCCATCCGGGAGCGGCCCAGCGGGTCCTGGAGCAGCCCAGCGGGTCCTGGAGCACCCCTAGCTCATCCAGGGGCAGCCCAGCGGGTCCTGGAGCACCCCTACCCCATCCAGGAGCGGCCTAGCGGGTCCTGGAGCACCCCTAGCCCAACCAGGGGCAGCCCAGCGGGTCCGGGAGCACCCCTAGCGCACCCAGGGGCAGCCCAGCGGGTCCTGGAGCACCCCTACCCCATCCAGGAGCAGCCAGCGGGTTTTGGAGCACCCCTAGGCCATCCAGGGGCAGCCCAGCGGGTCCTGGAGCACCCCTACCCCATCCAGGGGCAGCCCAGCGGGTCCTGGAGCACCCAAATCCTACACTGGGGCAGCCTAGCGGGTCCTGGAGCACCCCTACCCACCCAGGAGCAGCCCAGCGGGTCCTGGAGCACCCCTAGCTCATCCAGGGGCAGCCCAGCGGGTCCTGGAGCACCCCTACCCCATCCAGGAGCGGCCTAGCGGGTCCTGGAGCACCCCTAGCCCAACCAGGGGCAGCCCAGCGGGTCCGGGAGCACCCCTACCGCACCCAGGGGCAGCCCAGCGGGTCCTGGAGCACCCCTACCCCATCCAGGAGCAGCCAGCGGGTTTTGGAGCACCCCTAGGCCATCCAGGGGCAGCCCAGCGGGTCCTGGAGCATCCCTACCCCATCCAGGGGCAGCCCAGCGGGTCATGGAGCACCCCTAGCCCAACCAGGGGCAGCCCAGCGGGTCCGGGATCACCCCTACCGCACCCAGGGGCAGCCCAGCGGGTCCTGGAGCACCCCTACCCCATCCAGGAGCAGCCCAGCGGGTCCTGGAGCACCCCTACCCCATCCGGGAGCAGCCAGCGGGTTTTGGAGCACCCCTAGGCCATCCAGGGGCAGCCCAGCGGGTCCTGGAGCACCCAGATCCTACCCTGGGACAGCCCAGCGGGTCCTGGAGCACCCCTAGCTCATCCAGGGGCAGCCCAGCGGGTCCTGGAGCACCCCTACCCCATCCAGGAGCGGCCCAGCGGGTCCTGGAGCAGCCCAGCGGGTCCTGGAGCACCCCTAGCTCATCCAGGGGCAGCCCATCGGGTCCTGGAGCACCCAGATCCTACCCTGGGACAGCCCAGCGGGTCCTGGAGCACCCCTAGCTCATCCAGGGGCAGCCCAGCGGGTCCTGGAGCACCCCTACCCCATCCAGGGGCAGCCCAGCGGGTCCTGGAGCACCCAAATCCTACACTGGGGCAGCCTAGCGGGTCCTGGAGAACCCCAACCCCATCCGGGAGCGGCCCAGCAGGTCCTGGAGCAGCCCAGCGGGTCCTGGAGCACCCCTAGCTCATCCAGGGGCAGCCCAGCGGGTCCTGGAGCACCCCTACCCCATCCAGGGGCAGCCCAGCGGGTCCTGGAGCACCCAGATCCTACCCTGGGGCAGCCCAGTGGGTCCGGGAGCACACCTACCCCATCCAGGGGCAGCCCAGCGGGTCCTGGAGCACCCCTACCCCATCCGGGAGCGGCCTAGCGCGTTCTGGAGCACCCCTACCCCATCCAGGAGCAGCCAGCGGGTTTTGGAGCACCCCTAGGCCATCCAGGGGCAGCCCAGCGGGTCCTGGAGCACCCAGATCCTACCCTGGGACAGCCCAGCGGGTCCTGGAGCACCCCTAGCTCATCCAGGGGCAGCCCAGCGGGTCCTGGAGCACCCCTACCCCATCCAGGAGCGGCCTAGCGGGTCCTGGAGCACCCCTAGCCCAACCAGGGGCAGCCCAGCGGGTCCGGGAGCACCCCTACCGCACCCAGGGGCAGCCCAGCGGGTCCTGGAGCACCCCTACCCCATCCAGGAGCAGCCAGCGGGTTTTGGAGCACCCCTAGGCCATCCAGGGGCAGCCCAGCGGGTCCTGGAGCACCCAGATCCTACCCTGGGACAGCCCAGCGGGTCCTGGAGCACCCCTAGCTCATCCAGGGGCAGCCCAGCGGGTCCTGGAGCACCCCTACCCCATCCAGGAGCGGCCTAGCGGGTCCTGGAGCACCCCTAGCCCAACCAGGGGCAGCCCAGCGGGTCCGGGAGCACCCCTACCGCACCCAGGGGCAGCCCAGCGGGTCCTGGAGCACCCCTACCCCATCCAGGAGCAGCCAGCGGGTTTTGGAGCACCCCTAGGCCATCCAGGGGCAGCCCAGCGGGTCCTGGAGCACCCCTACCCCATCCAGGGGCAGCCCAGCGGGTCCTGGAGCACCCAAATCCTACACTGGGGCAGCCTAGCGGGTCCTGGAGCACCCCTACCCACCCAGGAGCAGCCCAGCGGGTCATGGAGCACCCCTACCGCACCCAGGGGCAGCCCAGCGGGTCCTGGAGCATCCCTACCCCACCCAGGGGCAGCCCAGCGGGTCATGGAGCACCCCTACCGCACCCAGGGGCAGCCCAGCGGGTCCTGGAGCACCCCTACCCCATCCAGGAGCAGCCCAGCGGGTCCTGGAGCACCCCTACCCCATCCAGGAGCAGCCAGCGGGTTTTGGAGCACCCCTAGGCCATCCAGGGGCAGCCCAGCGGGTCCTGGAGCATCCCTACCCCATCCAGGGGCAGCCCAGCGGGTCATGGAGCACCCCTAGCCCAACCAGGGGCAGCCCAGCGGGTCCGGGATCACCCCTACCGCACCCAGGGGCAGCCCAGCGGGTCCTGGAGCACCCCTACCCCATCCAGGAGCAGCCCAGCGGGTCCTGGAGCACCCCTACCCCATCCGGGAGCAGCCAGCGGGTTTTGGAGCACCCCTAGGCCATCCAGGGGCAGCCCAGCGGGTCCTGGAGCACCCAGATCCTACCCTGGGACAGCCCAGCGGGTCCTGGAGCACCCCTAGCTCATCCAGGGGCAGCCCAGCGGGTCCTGGAGCACCCCTACCCCATCCAGGAGCGGCCCAGCGGGTCCTGGAGCAGCCCAGCGGGTCCTGGAGCACCCCTAGCTCATCCAGGGGCAGCCCAGCGGGTCCTGGAGCACCCAGATCCTACCCTGGGACAGCCCAGCGGGTCCTGGAGCACCCCTAGCTCATCCAGGGGCAGCCCAGCGGGTCCTGGAGCACCCCTACCCCATCCAGGGGCAGCCCAGCGGGTCCTGGAGCACCCAAATCCTACACTGGGGCAGCCTAGCGGGTCCTGGAGAACCCCAACCCCATCCGGGAGCGGCCCAGCAGGTCCTGGAGCAGCCCAGCGGGTCCTGGAGCACCCCTAGCTCATCCAGGGGCAGCCCAGCGGGTCCTGGAGCACCCCTACCCCATCCAGGGGCAGCCCAGCGGGTCCTGGAGCACCCAGATCCTACCCTGGGGCAGCCCAGTGGGTCCGGGAGCACCCCTACCCCATCCAGGGGCAGCCCAGCGGGTCCTGGAGCACCCCTACCCCATCCGGGAGCGGCCTAGCGCGTTCTGGAGCACCCAAATCCTACCCTGGGGCAGCCTAGCGGGTCCTGGAGCAGCCCAGCGGGTCCTGGAGAACCCCAACCCCATCCGGGAGCGGCCCAGCGGGTCCTGGAGCAGCCCAGCGGGTCCTGGAGCACCCCTAGCTCATCCAGGGGCAGCCCAGCGGGTCCTGGAGCACCCCTACCCCATCCAGGAGCGGCCTAGCGGGTCCTGGAGCACCCCTAGCCCAACCAGGGGCAGCCCAGCGGGTCCGGGAGCACCCCTACCGCACCCAGGGGCAGCCCAGCGGGTCCTGGAGCACCCCTACCCCATCCAGGAGCAGCCAGCGGGTTTTGGAGCACCCCTAGGCCATCCAGGGGCAGCCCAGCGGGTCCTGGAGCACCCCTACCCCATCCAGGGGCAGCCCAGCGGGTCCTGGAGCACCCAAATCCTACACTGGGGCAGCCTAGCGGGTCCTGGAGCACCCCTACCCACCCAGGAGCAGCCCAGCGGGTCATGGAGCACCCCTACCCCATCCAGGGGCAGCCCAGCGGGTCCTGGAGCATCCCTACCCCATCCAGGGGCAGCCCAGCGGGTCATGGAGCACCCCTAGCCCAACCAGGGGCAGCCCAGCGGGTCCGGGATCACCCCTACCGCACCCAGGGGCAGCCCAGCGGGTCCTGGAGCACCCCTACCCCATCCAGGAGCAGCCCAGCGGGTCCTGGAGAACCCCAACCCCATCCGGGAGCGGCCCAGCGGGTCCTGGAGCAGCCCAGCGGGTCCTGGAGCACCCCTAGCTCATCCAGGGGCAGCCCAGCGGGTCCTGGAGCACCCCTACCCCATCCAGGAGCGGCCTAGCGGGTCCTGGAGCACCCCTAGCCCAACCAGGGGCAGCCCAGCGGGTCCGGGAGCACCCCTAGCGCACCCAGGGGCAGCCCAGCGGGTCCTGGAGCACCCCTACCCCATCCAGGAGCAGCCAGCGGGTTTTGGAGCACCCCTAGGCCATCCAGGGGCAGCCCAGCGGGTCCTGGAGCACCCCTACCCCATCCAGGGGCAGCCCAGCGGGTCCTGGAGCACCCAAATCCTACACTGGGGCAGCCTAGCGGGTCCTGGAGCACCCCTACCCACCCAGGAGCAGCCCAGCGGGTCCTGGAGCACCCCTAGCTCATCCAGGGGCAGCCCAGCGGGTCCTGGAGCACCCCTACCCCATCCAGGAGCGGCCTAGCGGGTCCTGGAGCACCCCTAGCCCAACCAGGGGCAGCCCAGCGGGTCCGGGAGCACCCCTACCGCACCCAGGGGCAGCCCAGCGGGTCCTGGAGCACCCCTACCCCATCCAGGAGCAGCCAGCGGGTTTTGGAGCACCCCTAGGCCATCCAGGGGCAGCCCAGCGGGTCCTGGAGCACCCAGATCCTACCCTGGGACAGCCCAGCGGGTCCTGGAGCACCCCTAGCTCATCCAGGGGCAGCCCAGCGGGTCCTGGAGCACCCCTACCCCATCCAGGAGCGGCCTAGCGGGTCCTGGAGCACCCCTAGCCCAACCAGGGGCAGCCCAGCGGGTCCGGGAGCACCCCTACCGCACCCAGGGGCAGCCCAGCGGGTCCTGGAGCACCCCTACCCCATCCAGGAGCAGCCAGCGGGTTTTGGAGCACCCCTAGGCCATCCAGGGGCAGCCCAGCGGGTCCTGGAGCACCCCTACCCCATCCAGGGGCAGCCCAGCGGGTCCTGGAGCACCCAAATCCTACACTGGGGCAGCCTAGCGGGTCCTGGAGCACCCCTACCCACCCAGGAGCAGCCCAGCGGGTCATGGAGCACCCCTACCCCATCCAGGGGCAGCCCAGCGGGTCCTGGAGCATCCCTACCCCATCCAGGGGCAGCCCAGCGGGTCATGGAGCACCCCTAGCCCATCCAGGGGCAGCCCAGCGGGTCCGGGAGCACCCCTACCGCACCCAGGGGCAGCCCAGCGGGTGCTGGAGCAGCCCAGCGGGTCCTGGAGCACCCCTACCCCATCCGGGAGCAGCCAGCGGGTTTTGGAGCACCCCTAGGCCATCCAGGGGCAGCCCAGCGGGTCCTGGAGCACCCAGATCCTACCCTGGGACAGCCCAGCGGGTCCTGGAGCACCCCTAGCTCATCCAGGGGCAGCCCAGCGGGTCCTGGAGCACCCCTACCCCATCCAGGAGCGGCCCAGCGGGTCCTGGAGCAGCCCAGCGGGTCCTGGAGCACCCCTAGCTCATCCAGGGGCAGCCCAGCGGGTCCTGGAGCACCCCTACCCCATCCAGGAGCGGCCTAGCGGGTCCTGGAGCACCCCTAGCCCATCCAGGGGCAGCCCAGCGGGTCCGGGAGCACCCCTACCGCACCCAGGGGCAGCCCAGCGGGTCCTGGAGCACCCCTACCCCATCCAGGAGCAGCCAGCGGGTTTTGGAGCACCCCTAGGCCATCCAGGGGCAGCCCAGCGGGTCCTGGAGCACCCAGATCCTACCCTGGGGCAGCCCAGTGGGTCCGGGAGCACCCCTACCCCATCCAGGGGCAGCCCAGCGGGTCCTGGAGCACCCCTACCCCATCCGGGAGCGGCCTAGCGCGTTCTGGAGCACCCAAATCCTACCCTGGGGCAGCCTAGCGGGTCCTGGAGCAGCCCAGCGGGTCCTGGAGAACCCCAACCCCATCCGGGAGCGGCCCAGCGGGTCCTGGAGCAGCCCAGCGGGTCCTGGAGCACCCCTAGCTCATCCAGGGGCAGCCCAGCGGGTCCTGGAGCACCCCTACCCCATCCAGGGGCGGCCTAGCGGGTCCTGGAGCACCCCTAGCCCATCCAGGGGCAGCCCAGCGGGTCCGGGAGCACCCCTACCGCACCCAGGGGCAGCCCAGCGGGTCCTGGAGCACCCCTACCCCATCCAGGAGCAGCCAGCGGGTTTTGGAGCACCCCTAGGCCATCCAGGGGCAGCCCAGCGGGTCCTGAAGCACCCAGATCCTACCCTGGGACAGCCCAGCGGGTCCTGGAGCACCCCTAGCTCATCCAGGGGCAGCCCAGCGGGTCCTGGAGCACCCCTACCCCATCCAGGGGCAGCCCAGCGGGTCCTGGAGCACCCAAATCCTACACTGGGGCAGCCTAGCGGGTCCTGGAGCACCCCTACCCACCCAGGAGCAGCCCAGCGGGTCATGGAGCACCCCTACCCCATCCAGGGGCAGCCCAGCGGGTCCTGGAGCATCCCTACCCCATCCAGGGGCAGCCCAGCGGGTCCTGGAGCAGCCCAGCGGGTCCTGGAGCACCCCTACCCCATCCAGGGGCAGCCAGCGGGTTTTGGAGCACCCCTAGCCCATCCAGGGGCAGCCCAGCGGGTCCTGGAGCACCCAGATCCTACCCTGGGGCAGCCCAGTGGGTCCGGGAGCACCCCTACCCCATCCAGGGGCAGCCCAGCGGGTCCTGGAGCACCCCTACCCCATCCGGGAGCGGCCTAGCGCGTTCTGGAGCACCCAAATCCTACCCTGGGGCAGCCTAGCGGGTCCTGGAGCACCCCTACCCCATCCAGGGGCAGCCCAGCGGGTCCTGGAGCAGCCCAGCGGGTCCTGGAGAACCCCAACCCCATCCGGGAGCGGCCCAGCGGGTCCTGGAGCAGCCCAGCGGGTCCTGGAGCACCCCTAGCTCATCCAGGGGCAGCCCAGCGGGTCCTGGAGCACCCCTACCCCATCCAGGAGCGGCCTAGCGGGTCCTGGAGCACCCCTACCCACCCAGGAGCAGCCCAGCGGGTCCTGGAGCACCCCTACCCCATCCAGGGGCAGCCCAGCGGGTCCTGGAGCACCCAGATCCTACCCAGGGGCAGCCCACCGGGTCCTGGAGCACCCATAGCCCATCCAGGGGCAGCCCAGCGCGTGCTGGAGCAGCCCAGCGGGTCCTGGAGCACCCCTACCCCATCTAGGAGCAGCCTAGCAGGTCCTGGAGCACCCAGATGCTACCCAGGAGCGGCCTACCGCGTCCGGGACACCCGCACCCCATCCAGGGGCGGCCCAGCGGGTCCTGGAGCACCCCCACCCCATCCGGGAGCGGCCTAGCGCGTCCTGGAGCTCCCCTACCCCATCCGAGAGCGGCCTAGCGCGTCCTGCAGCACCCGTACCCCTCCCAGGAGCAGCCTATCGCGTCCTGGCGCATCCAGATCCTACCCAGGAGCGGCCTAGCTCGTCCTGGCGCTCCCCTACCCCATCCGGGAGCGGCCTAGCGCGTCCTGGAGCTCCCCTACCCCATCCGAGAGCGGCCTAGCGCGTCCTGCAGCACCCGTACCCCACCCAGGAGCAGCCTACCGTGTCCAGGAGCACCCGCACCCCACCCAGGAGCGGCCTAGCACGTCCTGGACACCCGCACCCCATCCAGGAGCGGCCTAGCACGTCCGGGACACCGGGGTGCTCCAGAACGCGCTAGGCCGCTCCCGGATGGGGTAGGGGAGCGCCAGGACGAGCTAGGCTGCTCCTGGGTAGGATCTGGGCGCTCCAGCACGCGCTACGCCGCTCCTGGGTAGGATCTGGGTGCTGCAGGACCTGCTAGGCCGCTCCCGGATGGGGTAGGGGCGCTTCAGGACGCGCTAGGCCGCTCCCGGATGGAGTAGAGGTGCTCCAGGACGCGCTAGGCCGCTCCCGGATGGGGTAGGGGTGCTCCAGGACCCGCTGGGCCGCCCCTGGATGGGGTGCGGGTGTCCCGGACGTGCTAGGCCGCTCCTGGGTGGGGTGCGGGTGCTCCTGGACGCGGTAGGCTGCTCCTGGGTGGGGTACGGGTGCTGCAGGGCGCGCTAGGCCGCTCCCGGATGGGGTAGGGGTGCTCCAGAACGCGCTAGGCCGCTCCCGGATGGGGTAGGGGAGCGCCAGGACGAGCTAGGCCGCTCCTGGGTAGGATCTGGATGCGCCAGGACGCGATAGGCTGCTCCTGGGTGGGGTACGGGTGCTCCAGGACGCGCTAGGCCGCTCCCGGATGGGGTAGGGGTGCTCCAGGACCCGCTGGGCCGCTCCTGGATGGGGTGCGGGTGTCCCGGACGTGCTAGGCCGCTCCTGGGTGGAGTACGGGTGCTGCAGGACGCGGTAGGCTGCTCCTGGGTGGGGTGCGGGTGCTCCTGGACGCGGTAGGCTGCTCCTGGGTGGGGTACGGGTGCTGCAGGGCGCGCTAGGCCGCTCCCGGATGGGGTAGGGGTGCTCCAGGACGCGCTAGGCCGCTCCCGGATGGGGTAGGGGAGCTCCAGGATGCGCTAGGCCGCTCCCGGATGGGGTAGGGGTGCTCCAGGACCCGCTGGGCCGCTCCTGGATGGGGTGCGGGTGTCCCGGACGTGCTAGGCTGCTCCTGGGTGGGGTGCGGGTGCTGCTGGACGCGGTAGGCTGCTCCTGGGTGGGGTACGGGTGCTGCAGGGCGCGCTAGGCCGCTCCCGGATGGGGTAGGGGTGCTCCAGAACGCGCTAGGCCGCTCCCGGATGGGGTAGGGGAGCGCCAGGACGAGCTAGGCCGCTCCTGGGTAGGATCTGGATGCGCCAGGACGCGATAGGCTGCTCCTGGGTGGGGTACGGGTGCTCCAGGACGCGCTAGGCCTGTCCTGGATGGGGTACGGGTGCTCCAGCACGCGCTAGGGCGCTCCTGGATGTGGTACGGGTGCTCCTGGACGCGGTAGGCCGCTCCTGGGTAGGATCTGGGTGCTCCAGGATGCGCTGGGCAGCTCCTGGGTGGGGTACGGAAGCTCCTGGGTTGGGTACGGGTGCTTCTGGGCACGCTGGGCTGCTGCAGGATGGCTTACTCCAAGATGGGGAGCTCCTAGGTAGGTTGTAGATGCTCCTGGACGCGTAACTGCGTACAATTCCCATGAAGAACCTGAAAACCTAACTACAAATTTATTTTTCCTACATCCTTACATACTTATATACATACATTCTTATAAACATTCATTCCTACATCCTTACATCCTTATATACATACATCCTTATAGATACAGTTTTCTTTACAAATCCTGAGCAATTAAGACTAGGTTCTTTACACATAAAGCTTACTTCTAGATACTATTTTATTTTAATACTAATATTTCTCTTAATTCTTATCTTTTCATGTCTCGATCACATACCTGCATCATTTTGTTGAGGCACTCCACGTATATCGTCTCGCTATGGATGATGGAGCTGAGAATGGAACGTATTTTGGCACCCCTCGCATTTCCACAAACCTGGCATTCGGATATTTAATAATACAATAATGTTAATTAGATTTTTAAAACCATAAACTAAGTTTAAAATAGACAAAATATTAAACAAATTATGTACAGAAATTGTTGTGCTTTTTTTTAAACCATTTCCAAAACTATTTACAAATCGACAAGAGTCGAAATTGGGGAGTTACCTTGCAATCATGGGTCTAATTATTATTATTATTAAAAAATAATTGCAAGGCAAAAAAACACAAAAATTAACCCAAATTCAGGCAAAAAATAGATTAGACAGAGAGAGGGAAACACACACAGTCCGTACCATAACAAATGGGAGTGAATAGGACGGAAACAATGAGAGTACAGCGATCGGTGCAGATATATACAAATCGTACTATATATATATATAGATTAATGGGTGAAAGTGAAACTGAGGGCAGGAACTAAACCGAAACAAACAAAAAAAACACACAAAAAACATGGAAATAAGCGCATTCAAAAACTATGGCTGTACAGATCGTATATCGCTATGATAGACCATATCTATATAGTATATATAGCAGCTATATTCCTGATTCGGTACTCACAAGTATCGCTGAAACTAGGTTCTGTTGGGGGAGAAAGACAAAAGAGAAAGTAAAGACACATCGACAGTTAGTACGGTATTAGTAAATAGATCAAAAAATCTTAAAGTTACTAAAAAATTATATAGAAAATAGAAAGATAATGCTTAGGATTGTGGGTTAGGCTTGTAATTTGATTATCTAATTGTATTTGTAATCATTGTTAGTTTTTAAACTAATGAATCAGTATAATCTGAGAAGTTCTATGACTTAATGATCTTGCAATTCACTTTAAGAATCAATTATGTCATCTTTAGAATAAATTAAGAAGCTTAATAGATTTCCCAAGAAAAAGAAATTGGGTTTATGGAAAAAGTGTAACTAAAACGTATTCTTTAGAATATTCAGAATATTGTCTAATCTTTTACAACTTTGTTGGCATTAACCTGAAAGTTTCTTTAGAGACTCTAGACTCTAGTATTTCGTATACCCTCAGAGCCAGAGCACATGCAATTTGCAATCAATTAGCGATAACGACAAATATGTTAAGTGTCGAAGCGTGCGCTTAGTCATCGGGGGTGGAGGCGTATTGCATCAGACCCGCATTAGCGTAAACCCTCAATGAAGGGAGGAAAAAGGGGTTAGAACAACAACGAAACAACAACGTTGATAATGCTGGCTGGGTAGGGGGACTGAGCAAGTGGGTGGATGGCACAACCGGCAGAAAGGCTACCGGGTGTCATCGGATAATAATGGACATCGAGATGAAAACAACTCACCTTGCGCAGGGCTCCCGGCGTGGTCTGTGACGTGGTCTGTTCGTCGTGGGAAATGGTGCGCAATATGGGCGGACCCTCGTACTCGCCATCGCTGTCCAGTGAACTGGAACGTGTCTCATTGCTCTGCCTGTCGAGCAATGGAAATGTTTTATATAAATATATGCATAATTATCCCTTAGATAGAGCCCACTCACTGTAGGAAATAGTCGATGTTGACGTAGTTGGAGGTCCGGCCAGGAGATTCGGGATCCGTTACACTGGCCAGGGGCAGGGCGCTGCTGCCTGGCGTCGACAGGTCGTCGCGACTGGAGGAGGACCCCGTCCTACCGGGTTTGATGAACACGTACTCGCCCTCGCCGTTGTCCAGTGGAACACTGTCATAGTACGGCTCGTTATCCGCCGCCGAAGCTGCTGCGTTCTGCTGCGACGTGCCCGCTGCCTTGGCGCTCTCCGAACTCAGCGAGGAGACGCTCTCGTAGCTCTTGATCTGTCAAGTGAGTTCTAGCTTAGTTTTTTTCGATTAAAATAAATAATATAGAGATAGATGTACCACTTCTGATATGCCCTGGGAGGCCAGGGACTCCTTGGAGCCGGCACTTCGCTGATTGGCTTCCGCATCGCTGGCCTGCAGGGAGGTCCGCGATTTCTTCTCCAGGCTGCTCGTGGAACTGCTGTCCGCCGCCGCCAATTTGACGCTTTTGTTGAGGCTGCCCGTGGGCGAGGCGCCCACACCGGCTGCAGCTCGTCCCGGCGTCAAGGCTCTGCCTGGGGTGGAGGCTGTGCGGCCTAGACTGCCACCGCTGCTGCCGCCGGATGGCGACGATGAGGGATCGCTCCGCTTGGCCTGCTCCAGGCTATCGGTTTTCCCGCCCACCATCTTGCGACCCAGCTCCTCCATCAGCTCGGGATTGTTCACATTCACAAACTTGCCCAGCTCGGGTGTGGTCTTCCGGTTGGCCGTATACTTGGAGTCCAGGTTCTCGGAGGACTTCTGTCGCAGGATGTCCGAGGGCTTGATGTTGCGCTCCAGCGAGTTGCCGGGACTATCCGAAGACAGACTGCCGCCGGAGCTGCTCGGCAGTGGCATGGTGCTGCCGGCGAAGGGAGCATCCCGTTTCGGGGACGAAGACAACTGCTGGCTGGGAATGGTTGGCGGTTCAACGCGTCGAACATTCTTTGGCGGAGGTCTAGACAATAAAAAGGAACAACTGGCATTAATAAATAATCCAAAAACCAATCCAGTCCCATCAAGAGAGACCAACTCACCTGGGTGGCATTTTCTTCTTCTCGACGTGGGCGGCGTACGAGGTGAGCGAGGGCGAGAGAGGCGGTGCCGTGGGCTCCACACCAGTTCCAGAGGAGCCTGCGAAACGGGCAAAGGTGGAGGGCGGAGTGGGCTGCTGGTCATTGACCGAGGTGGCGGCGTTGTCGCCATCTTTCTCTTTGGCCTCCTTGACCTGGATGACGGTGACGTATTGTGATGTGGACTTGCGCAGCGGCAACGACTTTGAGGCTGCGGAATCCTTGTCAGTATCGGGAGGACCACCTCCTGCAGGTCCTCCTCCACCATTATCCGGCTGAGCCTTTATAGAGGCCGCCAGCTCTGTGATGCATTGCTGAAGTGCTCCGTTCGCATCCTTTTCGTTGCCGCTGTCCTTGTCCCTGTCCTCCCGCTCGAAGCTCAAGTCCGGAATCCTCTTGGCCGTGGGTGGGGCCGAGTTCAACCCACCACCAGGCCCTGTGCCGGCGCCACTTCCCGCAGCATGTCCGCTTGTGTGTGTGTACTTGTTGTCTGTGTTGAGGGACAGGCGGTCCTTGTCCTTGCCGCCGCCAGAGGAGGAGGAGGAAGACTCACGAAGATTTAAACTTGATTTCTGGAAAGATTAATAAAATATTGTTTAATTTTATTGAAAGTTCAAAGTTAATTGGTTTCTTTTGGCCTGAAAACGAGACTAGGAATGCCTTTGGCTAATTAGCATAGAAATATGAAAAGCAAATTGGGAGAAATCGGTAACAATTCTTCGATTTGCGGGAGCCCGCCCCTGGGCTATGTGTTAATTGGTTTCTGGTTCTTGGTCTAATCTTGGAATTGGAAGAACCTCAAGACCGCTAACGCCCCCGCTTGGTACACCTTTTTCTTCTCTCTAAAAAAAAAACTGCAAACTATTTTTATACATTTTTCTGTTTGAAACTCCAAGCACGTAGCCCATTTCATTTCATTTAATTTCATTTCGATTCAAGCCGTTTCTCTTCCACTACTCGAAATGGCTAAAAAAAAACCGACAACAAACTTGGCTAAAAAAACCGACAACAAACTTGGCTCAAACCTCAACCCAAGACGCGTGCGTGCGTTTGTCTTTCTTCATTTCTTTCTTTCTTTCTTTTCTACAACTTTATGATATCTTTTTTTCTTTATTTTCTTTATTTTGGGGCATTGAAAAAAGTGAAAACTGAAGAAATAAATAAAGAGAGCAGTGGCCAGACAAGGCGCTTATTACCAAAATGGAAAATTGCCAAATAAAAAAATCATTTTTGGGGGCAGGGTAGATGCCAGGTGGGTGGTTGGCTAGACGAATGGATGGATAGATGGATATATTGTGGATGGATGTGACCAAGCGGAGCGATGAAGAAAGCGTGCCCAAGTGCGTCTCAAAGCCTCGAAGGTCGATGGCTACTGGATTGTCTCTTTTTTTGCTTCTCTTTTTTATTCTACACAGAAGAAAAATACGAGTAGCTGACTTGCAATGCACGGCAACAAGGAGAAATATTGCAAAATATTCATCGTAAAACTATTGGTGGTAATATTTGTTCTGTGTGTAAGGTTCTTAAAGTGTCCTTTGCCTCGTTTGCCTTCGTTCTGTTCACATCTCCAGTCTCGATTGGCCATCATTCCATCACCATTTCCATTGATACCCCTGTAGCTGACTTGTAATGTACGGCAGGAGAACAAGGAGAAATATTGATTGTAAAATTTGTTCTCTGTGTGGTTCTTAAGATGTTCTTTCCCTCCTTGTTTTGTTCATTTTTCAGTTCCAGCCTCGTTCCATCGTTCCATCGTCATCAGCATCACCATTTGCATTGCATTGATACAATTACTTAGCATATTGTTCAATTAACAAGCACTTGGGGTCATAGGCAGCTTATCAGAGCCAGAGCCAAAGCAAGAGCAAGAGCACATTTTCTCATGCTGCGAGCTGTCTCTGAGTAATGCCAGTTTAACCCCTGACAGTCGCTTGTGCGTTAAATGGGACAGATTTTTATAGATTTCAAAGCCTAGAATCTAAAACAGAAACCTAAACGAAACTAATGCAAATTTTGAGAGGTCTTGCGCTGTAGGAGAGTCTTAATTAAGGCTTCTCAGAGCTTCTAGTTTGCTTCTAATTCCCTGGAAACCAATTAGACTTTCTTCGTTTTCTCAAGAAACTTCGAAAAAAGAACTACTCATTATTCAAAAGTTGATTTAATTCAAAGGAATTTGATCGAAAGATTAGAGAAAAACCCAAAACCAATTTCCAAGTTTCAAGCTAAAAAACAGCTCTTATTTAATCGAAAGAGAATCAAATTCCTGGCCACAATTATTGGCTGCTTTTAATCGCAATCTCTTGGCCAAAAGTCACCCGCATGTAACTCCAAGTAACGCCCCTCCTTGTGTGTGCCTTTTTTTTCCATTATTGATATGGCTTGCAGCTTATCAGGCAGCAACCATTGTGCGTCGCCTGCCTTTGCGGCACAGATTGCCAAAGGGCGCCCACTCATATAAGTATAAAAAAACAACAAAAACAAGTATTTGTATAAAAAAAAACAACAAAAAGAAGTATTTTTATAAAAAAAAAAACAACAGAAAATAACACAAACGGTTTCACGCCTTTTTTAACTGCCTTTTTTTTACTCTCTGTCACGCACTCTCTTTTTTTATCTACAATTCGGAATGAAATTGTAGCGATGGCTTGCCCAGGGAAAGTATCTATGAGATACATTTTGTAGCTATGAGATCGGTAAAGTATCTGGAAGTTACATTTTGTATCTGTAAGATCGGCATATGTCGATGAGATACATTTTGTATCTGTAAGATTAGCAAAGTTCTGTAAGATACATTTTTTGTATCTGTAAAAATAACAAAGTAACTATGAAATACATTTTGTATCTAGAAGATCTACAAAGTATCTTTAAGATACTTTTTATTTGCTGTCCATCTTTATCAAAGTTTTCGTATTAATTGAAGTGAAAACTTTATAAAATCCTTTCAAATATCGCGTATAGGATTAGATGTCCTACGCTTGATACATATACGATAGCTAGTAGTATTACGATAGATACGATACATTCAATAGATAGTACTTGAAGACACAAATTCGGGAAGGTATCACTCTCCCCGATTGGAGTTGAACAAGCCAAGTTATGCCTAAAATCTGATCAAAAGGAAAGACTAAGGGAAAGACCCCTCGTAATATTCTTCTCTATTATTCTTCCCTATAATCCCAATTGGTTTCTGAAGGGCGAGAAATGACTAGAAATCCTGTTTTTATAAAAAAAAAAGTAGTAGCACAAAAAGTAGCACCAAAAGTAGTACCAAAAGTACTACCAAAAATGTAGTATAAACCAAACCCCACTCTCGTAATATTCTCCCCCATTAAACCTATAACTTTGACCGCTATTGTTTAGGAGGTTTTTTTTTTGTCAAGTGCCTTGCCTTAACGCTTTTTTTTAGCCGCTCGCCGTTATTGCTTAATTTCTCGGCCACACAAACATATGGAAAGCGATACCGATACCGCTACCTCTACAGATACAGATACAGATACATTTACAGATATAGCTACGGGTGTAGGAAAAGCTATAGCTTTTTTTTCTGTTCATATCTGTGTTCGTGCTTTGTTATATGGCATTTTTTTTTTGCGATAAGTTTATTGATTTCAACTTGTGATAATACAGCAACAATTGTTTGTTATTCGACTTGGGATGTTGTTTTTCATTCCCATGCGATATATATACTAAATATATTGTGTTCTGATCTGGTTACGCACCCCTCTGGACCATAATTTGAATTTCTCTTTAAAGGAAGCCATGCTCTCCAATCATTCAGCGCCACTTTGTTGATTGTTTTGATGTTTGTTTGGGTTTTTGTTTTGATTTTTGTTTGTTTTGTTGGTTTATTTTGTTGGTTTTGTTTGTTTGTTTTGTTGGTTTTCTTGGTAATGAAAAAGGGTGAGGGTGGAGGGTCCGCCCCCTCTTAGTGACGATGACTAGACGCCGCCAACTGCGACGCCGCCGCCGCGTTGACCACGAAACTTGACTCAACCGGAGAACGAAAACACACGGCGACAAGGCTGTACGGGTAATACTTCTACACGGTTCTACGGCTATACGGGTTATACAGTTATACGTCTATACGGTTTATACTTCTATACAGTTATACGGCTATACACGACCACGACACTCCGGCGTTTGCAAAACGGAAGACGGAGCTCTACGAAAGCACAAAAAAAACTTGAAAAAAAAATCGTAATTTCTTTACTCTTTCCACCTGTTTTTTTTACGTAATTTTCTGTTGGCTTAACAGGTGTTTAATTGGGTCTTTTGTTCAGGCGGTTCAGGCTTTTCTATATAACTTTTACACCGGATTCTAGAGTTCTTTAGCCTGGTTGGGTGTATTTTTTTTTAGCTTCCACTACCCGTACCCGTATCCGTCCGTTTGGCCCGTCACAGTTATTCACCCAAAACTACTGGCGATAATATTGTCATGCTGCCGCCTTGCTGCAGCGTCAACCGAGTCAGAAACAGCGACAGAGACAGTGGCAGAGGCAGAGGCGGTGGCAGAAGCAACAGCAGAGCCTTTAAAAGAAACTACACCCACAGACGCAGGTCTTTGGTGCTGTGGTGTGTGGGTAGATAAGGAAGCCAGCGATTCCAGATATCGGGGAACTGCTATAGCCCATCGGCATTATACACTTAGATAGGGAGAAGCAGCAGTGGGAGAGGCAGAAGCAGCAGCAGCAGAGGCAGAGGCAGAGGCAGCGGGAGAAGCAGCAGCAGCGGTGGAAGCCCCAGCAGCTGTTGCAAGTTCTCAACTTTGGCTTTGCAACCTGAAAGATCGTTGCAAGATCTCCTAAAGATCTCTTAATTATCTCTAAATGATTGAAAATTGTAAAAATATTGTAAAAAAAACATCAAAAATATAAAAAAATAACAATAAAAGCTTTTTAAAAACCAAAATTATAGCAAAGCTTTTTTTTTAATTTTAACTAAAAATTTATCGAATATGTTTTCGGCTCCGCTCTACCACTTTTTATATTTTTTTTTATAGCCCGACGCAGCTGCTCGGAACTTTTCTCTATCGCTGCCTGCCGGCTCTCTCCCCCACCACCCAAGGGGGCCGCTAGCAGCTCCTCCACCTCCCTATCACCCACCCACCCCCTAGATACTGATAAGCAGGCAATGACATTTGCCGAAGAAATCTACAAAAGAAACCGCCGAAGAAAGCTGAGCGCCTGGTAGAGGAGCCCCAGCCCTTTGGCCAGCAAAACGAGGAGTTTATTAGCAAGGATCAGGATTAGCGAGGATTACAAGGAGAGCAAGGATCACCAGGAGATCAAGGATCAGGGCAGCTCAAAGCGGGGTTTCCTTTGATTTCTTTAAAAAGTTGAGAATTCTCCAAAAAGATACAGAAAGAAAAGGGGAATCTAAGCTTAAGGTTGCAAGTAAAGGATATGCCTGGTTCCCCAGTCCTTTGGACAGCGAAAGGAGGAGTTCTTATCAAGGAGATTCAATGATCAACAGGAGAGCAAGGATCAGGGCAGCTCTGAGCAGGGTTTCCCTTAATTTCTACTAATTTCTAATAATAGAAATCCAGGAAAGTAAAGGATATCCCAGGATATTCTTGAAAATATGAGATTTACTTACAAATTCTTTGTCCACTCCTGCTCCTGGTCCAGATCCCGGAGCCGAGCCATTGGTTGTGCCATTATTAGTGCTGCTCCCGCTACCGCTGGCCGCCTCAAAGAGGGCCGTGGGATCGCCGCCGGTGGCCCGGTACTTTTCCACATCGGAGAGCAGGCGCTCGAGATACTCCACGTAGAGCGTCTCCTGCTCCAGCTCCTTGCTGAGTTCATGGATTTTGACCTTGTGCCGTTCCAGACTGGCGCGCACATCCTGCTCCCAGGCATCGGAGAGCGAGCTCTGCGGGAAGCGCTCCATCCACAGGCGTTGAAAGTCATCAAAGACGCTCATGGTTGAGCGAGGAGGAGCTCCTCCTCCCTTACTGGGTTTGGCTTTTAAAGATTCTGTTTGCTAGTCTTCTTAATCTTTTCGATGTCTTTTCTTCTCTTTAAAAAGATGCTTCTTCTGAGGGTTCTTCTGAGGATTCTTCTGGGGGTTCTTCTGAGGCTTCTAAGACTGCTTCTAAAGATGATGATGCTTCTTCGAGATGATGACAAAGAGAGGGCGAGGTTGGCTTTTATGTAACAACAAGCACCAGTTGTGCGTTGTCGCCTTCAGTGCCTAAAAGAGTGCACAAGAGTGTTTGTGTTGAATATAGGCAGCTATAGGTGTGTGTGTGTGTGTATCTGTATCTGGGAATGTGCCTCAGTGCGTGCGTCACAGCCTCAGTCGCGGTGCTCCCTTTGCATTGAATCAGAGACTCCAGAATACCCTTTGCGTGGGGGCAGTGCCACCACAACAAAACAAAAATTTCTACATTTTCAACTTTTTAAAAACTTAATATTTTTGATGCCAAAATTTCATAAAAAATCAAAAAACTTTCAAAGAAAAATAAAAAATTTACCCTTTTAGATACCTAATTTTGTTTCTAGTGTAAAATCACCGATGCAGTTTTTGCACGAGTATGTGTGTGTCTCTGTTTTGATGCTGCTTCTTCTTCTTCAACAGCTTCTCCAGCATCTTCTTCTTGCTCCCCCCAACTTTGTTGTTTTGTTTTCGGGTTTTTTCTTCTTCTTCGTCGTCTAAGCCAAGGCCAAAAGTGTTGGCTCCTTTGTTGTTGTTTTTAAGAGGCGCAGACGCAATGAATTTCAGAATTTCCATCCAACTTTTCTCATTTCGTTGCGGCTATCACAACAAAAGCAAAAACAACGCCAAGAGACACCCGCACACACACACACATGCATATAATTACTGTTGTTGTTGCTGCTGCTGTTAGTTGTCTTTCATCTTCATCTTCATCTCCTTCTCCCACTCTTCTTTCACTTTAATCAGTGGGCGTTGCAGCTTCAACCAAAAAAAAAACAAAAATTAAAAGAAAAGCACTACAAAAAAAAAGAAGAAGCAATTGCCGCCAGCGTCGCTGGTTGTTGTTGTTGCTGTTGTTTTGTCCCTGCCCAAGCACACACACACATTTACAGAGATTTACGGAAACACACGGGATGAGGCACAGGTAAGTATCCTTGTATTGGGGTTCACATGAAATTTCACACGAATTTTCGCACTGTTTGCCTTTCCAATTAGATTGGGCTTAGAAAAATATTCAATATTTTATTCACACTCTTTGGCACACTCACACACACGAACACGCACACCTCGCATTTGCATATGTGCAGCAGCGTTGGCGGTGCAACTGTGTACGTGAAACTCGGCTTAGGTTTGTTCCTTTCTGCGCCTTTTCGTTCACTCACGTTTCATTTTCCGCCACGATTTTCATTCAATGCCGGGCAAAAATCGTCTGCCTTACTTTAAGCGGCACTAATCTGCCTAACTTTTAGTCGCACCGCTACACTTTCACATTGAATATCCACATATATCCACTTATATCAGCCGATTACTACAAGTTGGCAGACCGATATTTTTCCATATATAGTCTGGCGATATTTTTGTGACGCTTATAGATGGCCACACTTTGGCCTCTATCTTTTCCGAACCGGGTAAGTATATTCGAACCGGTAATGATGGTTTGGTCAAGTATAAATGTTCTAAGAACCAATGTTTTTAATTATTTTGATTTTAGAAAAGCTGAACTACATTTTTAAGACGACTATTTCATCAAATCCAGCTATCGCCAAAACCACAGCGCCACCTATGGGGAAGAGCGCTTATTTTGGTATTTGGATGGTATTTTTGGCGCCTATTGGAAGATTCTAAGCTTTTTAAAATAAACTAATATAAAAGTACAACGAAAAGAGCAGTTTTGTTTAAAAACTATTGGTATTCTATTCCTTAATCAACACAAAATATAGATGAAAATGCTCCTTTTTCCACTTATTACCTTTGCCAGACTTAAGTTTAACCAAACTTCCACAAACTTTAACTCAAAAATATTCTATTTATTTATGAAACCTACAGCCCCAGAGTAGCGATTCAAATGAACAAAGTCCAGCAGACGCTATTCGTTATCCAGCACATGGTAATAGTCACTGATATTAATTAATATTTTTGTCCACCCTACTATTTTTAGCTCCGAAAAACAGAAAACAGAAAATGGAATTCCACCCAAGATGTCAGATCGGCTTATCGCCACCTGCCGGATAATGCCTTGGATACGCTCCGATATATAATTAAGGCTAACTTAATCTGTTTCTTTTGGTCTGTGCCGGCTTCTTAGTCATCTCAGGAAGCTATATACATATATATTTGCTTCAAAACATGACGTCGCTAATCATCCATGGCAGTGGATTCGGATTTGGATACAACGGCGGCCAAGGTTCTTGTCTTATCGGAGTTCTTTCTGGTAGGAAAGATAAGGGATTGGATATAAAGGCAGGTCGATGGGGTCCGATGGCCATTTGAACTAGCCGTTGGCACGTCTCGCGCCTTTTTTTTTTAACCAAAACTCACCTGAGTTTAATTTCTAATTTAAATTTAGTTCTAAGGATATTCACAGAATCACACACAAAATGTTGTAAGTATTGAAAATAAACTAAAAAGGATAAAGCTATCAGGGGATTCAAGTGTCAAAAACTAAAAAAAAAGACATATTTAGAGAGTTATAATATTTCAAAACTTGAAAAGAGCAAACCGGAAATCAAAAAGAACGGAAATCAAAAATCACCTGACCAGCCATGTTTTACGCGGAACTGTTCGATGCCTTCGGTGATCTATTAGTCGGGTACGGGAGCAATACACAGCGATGGCAAGTGTCCCGCCCGACCAGCGTCCGCCTCTAACCTCTAATCTCTCTCCTCTTGATCTCCGCCAGATGCTGCAAGAAGTATGCCGTCTGCTGGATCATCCTGGTTGTGGCAGCTGTGGGTGTGACCCTTGGATTGGTCTTCGGACTCCGTGGCAAGACAGAGGAACCGCGACGGATGGGCGCCGTGGCCTCCAATGGAGTTGGCTGCGCCGAGGTCGGTGGCACAATCCTTGACATTGGCGGATCCGCGGCAGACGCAGCCATTGCCACGATGCTCTGCGAGGGAGTGATGCTGCCACACAGCCTGGGCGTAGGCGGAGGCTTTGTGGCCACCATTTACTCAAAGGAGACGGGCTTTATTGAGACCCTGATTGCCAGGGAAACCGCTCCGGCGGCAGCCACACGGGACATGTTCGTCGACCGGGACATCACCGGAGCTCTGTCGTGCGCCGTGCCCAGTGAGATCTATGGCTACTGGAAGATGCACGACAAGTACGGCCGCCTTCCCTGGAAGCAGCTCTTCCAGCCAACCATCGACCTCTGCCGGAACGGCATTGAGGTGTCCAAGTACCTGGCCGGTGTCCTAGAACGCGAGGAGGAGCGGATCCGCAGCGAGCCATCCATGGCGGAGATCTTTATCAATCCGAAAACGGACAATGTCTATCGGGTGGGTGAGGTCATGTATCGTCCGATGCTGGCGGAGACCCTGGAAATGGTGGCCGAGGAAGGAGCTGGTGTCATCTACAAAGGCGGCCGCGTGGGCCGAAAACTGGTGGAGGACATCCAAGCCATGGGCGGCATTATTACCGAAGAGGATCTCCAGAACTACGAGTGAGTACTTCCTACTTCTTATAAAGAAAAAACTCAAACTATTGAAATCCTTTAGAGTTCGCTGGGAGCTGCCACTCCATTCCCGCTTCAATGGAGGCTTCGAGTTGTTCACCTCGCCCCTGCCCACGAGTGGAGCAGTCCTGACCTTCATGCTGAACGTGATGGAGCCACTTTTCACCACCAATACGGACAAGTACTGGCAGCGGTTGATCGAGACCTTCAAGCATGCCTACGGACATCGCACCAATCTGGGCGACCTCCACTACGAGCCCGACGTTCAGGAGGTGTACGAGAATCTCATTGATCCGGCCTTTGCCGCCCAGGTCAGGACACTGATCAAGGACGATCGCACCTTTGAGAATATGTCGTACTACGGTGCCAACTTCGCCAACGTCGAGGATCACGGCACGGCCCACATTTCCGTGCTGGCCCCAAATGGAGACGCCATTTCGGTGACCAGCACCATCAATAGCCATCTGGGCGGGAAGGTGCGATCCCGCCAAACGGGCATCATACTCAACGACGAGATGGATGACTTCAGTACCCCGGGAAAGGTTAATCTCTACGGGATCCCAGCCAGTCCGGCCAACTTCATCAAGCCCGGAAAGAGACCCATGTCCTCCACTTGCCCCAGCATCATCCTGGACCACCACGGGAATGTGAAACTGATTGTGGGCGGGGCTGGGGGCTCCAAGATAACCACCTCAGTGGCCCAGACCATACTGCGCTTCTTCATGCTCAACGAACCCATCGAAAAGGCCGTGAACACAGGACGACTCCACCATCAACTGGCTCCGATGGTCGTGGACGTGGAGCCGGATGTGCCCAAGCACACGATTGCCTATCTGCGAAAAATCGGACACGAAGTCCGGTATCTGGAGCAGGAGAAGGCCTACTCCGCCCAGACGGCGATAGCCATGCTGGGCAACGAACCGCATCCCGTCTGCGACAGACGGAGACTGGGAAGTGCCGTGGTCGTGGAACCGGACAAGCTGGACTGAGGCTATTGATGCCTCAAGAATTGTTTTTCGTTAAAGAGGGATCTCCTGCAGATGTTAGAAACATAATCGTTTTGTTACTGCCAACTGTTACTTTTTACCAACTATTAAATTTTTGTTAAACACTTGAAATGGTTTTGGGAGACTCTGGGAGACTTTTTGGAGGGGTCAGACTGCATCGTTTTTAAAACAAATTTCAAAAATAAACATTATTTTCAGGGACTGTAGATGGTCCCTGATATTGTTTAATATTTATATAATAATTCCTTATCTTTCTTTCTCTAATAATCTCGCTACCAGCTTTATCAGAGAAAGATTTAAATTTTTTTTCTTTATGAATAAATAGAATTACACCGAAAACCCAGCTGAGGGCAATGTAAGAGACCCTCCTCAAGGCCGACGAAAGTTCATAGGCCCCGCGCCTGTAGAGAGGGTCTTCAACCCGATCCATATACTTAGTACATTGTAAATCGGGGAAAGCGATTTGCAATTCCTATCAGGGAATCCAGATCGAGACAAACACAAAAGTTAATTGAATTCCGTCAGTTTGGATTTATAGATAGCAAAAATAGATGTTTACAGATGCCCTGTAAAGGCACACATGCACCTTAAATATAAACATATATATCATATATCATATATATATAATATGTAACATATATATGTTTATATATATTGTATAAATAACCAACCAGAGACTGGTGTGGGGAATACTTATATACTAGGCTAGGTCACTCAAAACGTATAAAATATCTGCAAATTTATAACTCGACAGGCACAGCTCCTGATTCAGCATCGCTCGACCTTCCGCATCGCCCGACCGACCGATTAGATTACGGGAGAGGGCGAGGCCAAAGGTCATACACTTGGATCCAACTTTGGATTTACGGATTTGAGATTTACAGTCTAATCTTCGTCGTCGTCGTCGTCGATGCGCTTGGTCCGCTTCTTGGCTATTTTGCGTTTCTTGTGCATCGCCTCCATCCGCATATCCTCCAGATCCTCTTGCATGCCTAAAAGGTATTCAAAATCGGTATCAATCTGCATCACTAGCTTGGAAAAAAGCCAAGGACTTACCCAACTTTTTACTAATAAACTCCTCGCGTTGCATTTGCGCGTAACTGGACTCCATGCCACGGTCGTCGTCGTCCACGTCGCGATATCGCCGCTTATCATAGCCAAAAATGTCGCGAATGTGCGAGGATATATCCTCTTCGCAGCCCCCGTCGTCGATGAAGTCGTCCAACTCGGAGTCGTACTCGGAATCATCATCACAAATGCGTCCTGCAAGTTGTAAGGATAATGTGTAAGAATAAAATCAAATAGTTAAGCAGGTTAGCGTCGTCGTTTACTTTTATTGCTGAGCTGTTCATGAGGTCTTTTCCTGCCCTTGACATCCGCCGGCGGGAATGGCCTGCCTCCCGATTTCTGGACATCCGCCGGCGGGAATGGCCTGCCACCCGATCTCTGGACATCCGCCGGCGGGAACTGGCGCGTCTTGGCGGGGGGCGCTGCTCCTGCCGGACGATCCCGCGGTGGAAACTCGCGCACCGCCCCATTCTTGATGGCCGCTGCATAGGGATTCTTTGACGGTGGCGGTTCCTTGGAGCTAGCTGAGATGGGTTTCCCCGCCGATCCGCCTGATCCGGCTCCTGGTTTGGAGGAAATGGAAGTTGACTTAGTGTTGTTACTGGCAGGTTTTGTACTTGAGGTGGGATTGCGAGTGGAGTTGGAATTTGAAGTGGAGGAGCTGACGGAGTTCACCGAAGTTGCCGCCGCAGGACGTTTGAGGTTTTCATTTGGCGTTGACTTGGCTTTGGCTTCGTTTGGCTGCGCTGATGGCTTGGCTTGGTTGAGCTTTGGTATGCGTCCGTTGGGCTCCATGCGATTGGGTGGCGCCTTGCCCGCAGCATCCCTAGCCTTTTGATCACTCTCCCGCATCTTGTCCCGCTGGGCCCGCTGCTCCTTCTGGCGCTGACGCTCCTCCAGCTCCCGTTTCTCCCTGGCGGATAGCAGGCGCTCCGGTTCCTTCTTCTCGGGCTGAGCAAACACCACAGGTTCATGCTGTTTCTTCTCGGCCAGCCGGAGCAGTGCCTGGAAGTCCATCGGAGGCGGTTGCTGGGGGCGTTTGATCTTGGCCCGGCGCTGCTCCTCCTCCTGCCGCTTCTTGCGCTCCTCCTCTCTCTTCTCAGCATCCGGATCGTACAGGGTCTTGCTGGTGCTGTAGGATCGAGCCACGGTGGGATCCTTGGAGGACTTCGAAGCCGATGTAGAGCTGCCACTGGTACTGCCACTACCACTGGCGCTGCTTCGAATCCTAGTATGAGTTTTGGCATCCTCGCGTTCCTTCGTAATGGCCGCTTTGACTCTCTCCTTGGTGCCCGAGAGATCTCGCAAGGATTGCGGCCTGCTAGGCGCAAAGCCCTTCTCCTCCTGGACGTCGCGCACCTTCTCAATGTACTTCTCATAGAAGGCATTGGCCTCGTTGGAGACGTACCCGTAATCATCGCCCTGTCCCTCGCCAGCCTCGTGCCCGTCGATTCCATCGCCGGCTTTGGCATCCTCCAGCACCGATTTGTTCGCCGACTTGGTTACCTTGAGCATTTTACGTATCTTGTTCTTGGACTTCTCATCCCGCTTGGCCAGCAGCTCGGCCAGCTTCTGGCGCTCCTCGCGCTTCTTTTCCGCCTCCTCGGCCTCCCGCTTCTTCAGGAACTTCTGGATATTGTTGGACAGCTGCTTGCTCTCCTTGCTCTCCTTCTTGGGCGGCGCATACTTGGTGCTGTAGAATTTACCCTGACGAGGCGGAAACATAACGATTCAATAATTTGTTTACTTTTTAACCATTTCTCTCATGACGTCGGATCTGTCATCGGATTACTCTTTCTATATACACATGCATAGAATTCTAAACCGAATCGGATGGCCCTACACACGGTCTACACGGAAGATACGTTTCAATTATTTAAATGACAACTGCAACCGAATTAAACAAAATTTGACTCCGAGTGAAGTTTGTTTTTGTTTCGCTGATTCGAGACAGCGGAGGACGGGCTGGGGGTGTACCATATGCTCTCGCTGTAAGTGAATCAACAGTGCCAGCAGGTAGGTAGATCACCCAGCCGTCGTTCGTCGTCCCACAAAATGTTGACAAATCTGACCCACAAATGAGAAGTGATAAATCTGGCATACGCGATGATATCCATACCTCGTCTTTGGGGGCTGTATCGTTGTTCTTCTTGGCGTAGTGCAACAGCGCCCCGAAATCCATGCTCCTTTAGTGAGTCGGGGTCCCCGGATTGTACTCAAATATTTTCTTGCTTTTTTTAAAAACAAACGCGTTGAAATTCCGTCACAAAAACCTGAAACGTAACTTGACTGGACCCGAAAATTAGAAAGACTGTGAGAGCTGTATGACCGTCTCGCCCAGGTAGAAAATATCGCAGGCGGACCAGAGCTCACATTCAGTATTAAGTTCAGTAACGACTGCTTTAATACTAATACCATATCTACCGATACTTTCATTGGACGACATGGTCACACTGCCCTTCCTGTTCCTCGGTTGTCGCACGGAATTTTGTTGATATCCGCGAAAACTGTATTAAACACATGCCAATCGGCCACCTGGTTAGCCATGCCCACAGATCCTGAGCCAACAGACAGCCAGTGTGGCAAGTGCGGCAAATCCAGTGCCCCGAATCAACCGAATCCAGCCAAGGAATCGACCGAAGCTGGAGACGAAACTGCTCCTGAGGCATCGGCTGTCCCCGCAGCTCCCGCCTGTCAGTGCAAGGAGGAAGATACTCCCTCGGAGATTGTGCTAATGGATATCGACAATGATCTGACCACCAACGAGCAGATGCCCACCATAGACGAGTTGGAGCAGCCAAAGCCAAAGGCCAAGCCTAAAAAGGAACTCAAGGAGGAACCCGTGGCAAAGGAGGAGCCCGAGGTCAAAGAGGAAAAGGTGGAAGAGACAGAGGACAAGAAACCAGCCATCGAGGACCAGCAGCTTAAGCCGCCGGCTACTACGCCAGCCGTTAATGTCGAAGAAGATGAAAAACCCAGCACCGAAGTCAGCAGCAGCAAGGTTAAGCAGGAGGATGTGCCTCCGAGCTCTCCCGAAGCACCTCCCACACCTATACGCACGGGAAAGGTCACCAGGAGCAGCTTGAACGGCACCGCCAACCAAGGAGGCGCCCGCACTCCCACGATTATAAAGCGATTGCGGAAGAGCACGCGTTTCAAAGCCAAACAAACCGGTGGCAGGGGTAATGCCTCTGGGAATGCTGGCCAGGCCAATGGCCATAACAGTGGCCCGAATGGTGCGGCGGGAACTTCCACTCTCCATCTCGCGGGAGCTGGAAACCATCCCAGTAACTCGAATAAGCACGGAAAGTCCGGAACGGGCGGGCCGGGAGCAGCGACTGGGGCCCGAAATCGTCGCACTCTGTTCAAGAGACCCGCACAGAAGACACCCAAGGTCCAGGCCTGCACCAAGTTCGTGAAGAGCGTCTTCTACAAGGGAAGCTACATGCAGATCGGGGACATTGTCAGCATCGTGGACGGGGAACAGAACCTTTACTACGCCCAGATCCGGGGTCTCCTGGTGGATGCGTATTGCGAAAAGTCTGCCTTTCTCACTTGGCTGATACCCACCCAGGATAGTCCGGATCCCCAGGAGGGATTCGATCCGGCCACCTACCTAATCGGTATGTTTTCTTTTTGCAATCTTAAGTTCCTATTCCGAGCTAATCTTAAATCCCTTTTAAGGTCCTGACGAAGAGCTCTCGAGGAAACTGTGCTATCTCGAATTCGTGATGCATGCGCCCAGTAACTACTACTACGACCGGAGTACTCCATTTCCGTTGCCGGACGTGGAGGAGTACACGGCCCAGCGATCGGGGGGATATATCTGGACGCGTCTGCCTGTTGTTAAGAGGGAAAAGGAGAAGGAGCGATCCGGACACAAGACTGGCGGAGGGGCATCCTAGCAGGAAGCTTCCGGGAAAAAGAAAAAGTCCAGAGCCGCAAGCCGGGAGCTGAATTTAAATAATCTAACTTAAGTAAAAAGTGTATAAGAGTGTGAAATGAATACGGTTTTATTTATTTAAAAAAATAGATTTTTGAAGATTTAACTATCTATTAATATTAAAGTGAAAATATATATGTGCTACTTTTAAATTGAATCGAAAGTCTTTTCTTTGGAATAAATATACTTGAAAGCTCGATTAAAATACTCCACAAAGCTAATGTAATACCGAAAACAAAGCAGTAGGACCAACTGTGACAGGGAATTATTCTGTTCCAAACGCACGGTCACACTAGACGACACACACTGGCACATTCGGCGAAAATCGGAATTTATTTGCAAATAAGCTAAAACTCTGCGAAAGCATTCGCATTTACGTTGGCTGCATCGAAAAACAACGACGCAGACACCATGGAGGTCGATGAGGAAGAATTCGAGGTCCCTTCCAGCAGCAGCAAGGGCGAGAAGAAGCGCTTCGAAGTCAAGAAGGTGAGTAAACTCGGCGACGAGGAGTCAGCATTTCTGGCGGTCATGGCCAGGCCTTTGTTAATTTTCCAACTTTCTTTCGTTTCAATTTCCTCGAAAACATAGTGGAACGCCGTGGCTCTATGGGCCTGGGGTGAGTAACCAATAATTTCCGCATTTGTGGCCAGAAACTAATGCCTTTACTCTATCTCCTCGCAGACATCGTGGTTGACAATTGCGCCATTTGCCGCAACCACATCATGGACTTGTGCATCGAGTGCCAGGCGAACCAGGCATCGGCCACCAGCGAGGAGTGCACTGTGGCCTGGGGCGTCTGCAACCACGCCTTCCACTTCCACTGCATCTCCCGCTGGCTGAAGACGCGTCAGGTCTGTCCGCTGGACAATCGCGAATGGGACTTCCAGAAATACGGCCACTAATCCCGACCAGAGAGAGAGATCACCCCGTCAACAACTCAAAAACTCAAAAGAGCCGGAGTATACCTACTTAGTTCTTAAGCAATGTATCTATCCCCTTTCACAGGCCGGAGCCCTCGTATTGCCGGGGGCTCTTTGACCTTTTTTCTCCCCCTTAAGAAACAAACCCATTTTTGTAACGAAACTCTAACTGAATAAAGCAGACGATGAAGCTGGAGACAGAGTTCAGACATTTTCTTGGGCAGAAGAAACAGAGACTAGATGCTCTTGTAATGCTCCTATTAAAATTATAATTAAATGGGAAATGAAAAGCATTTTGTTTCCGGGAAATCCTTTGTTCAATGAGTGTGTCCATGCATTTATGGAATTCAGCTTAAAAACAAAAGCATAAATGTGTTTGGTGCAGAAATTATTACACAGATTGAAGACTCCTTGGAGGAGTGACAAGAGTTCATCCCAATCAAGGCTTCTCTTGATGAAAAACCAAAGCAAATTATAATTAAAATCAGTAAGAAATGCCATGCATTTTTGTAAAAACTAAATTTGTTTTTTAGTTTATTATGAATGTTAGCGGCGGCGACGGTGGCGGCTGCTCTAATCGGTAATTGTTTTTGTTGTGGCTTAAAAAATAATACACAGTAGTTACACATATGAATAAAGTATATAATAGATATAGTATATAGTATATCGAATATATGATTAATGTTTAAATATACATAATAATTAATGTATGCTAATAACTAAACTTATGCCATACAAAATTATAATCGCTTCGTTCACAAAAAAAAAAATCAGAATCAAATATTAATATTATCGTTTGTTTGGGTGGTAAAAATCAATATAAAAAATAAAATCGAATCGATTTAAAGCCAAATACATTCTGTGGTGCGTGTGTGTTCGTTTTTTTTAAATGTTTTTGTTTAGTTTTTAGTTTGGATTTATCCGGAAACGCAAAAGATAACAACAGCATGATAAGCAGGATAATGAGCAGGATTACAAAGGTGATGGGTGGTTTCTGAACTGTGAACTCTGAATCGGAAAGGAAATGAAATTATTTCGGCCACTTGCCAATCCTGCATCCCAATTTCTGAGTTCGGCTTTAATCAATATTATATTTTTATTTTATTCTCAAGTTGAATCTTTACTTTCGTTTTTCTCTTTATAATTTATAATTCTTCCAATTTGTTTTGTTTTCTTTTTTTTTATGTACATTTATGTGACATTTTTTGGTTTTCTAAGTTTTCTTTTCTTTTGTTTTTTTTTTCGCATGTTTCCCCTTGTATTTTGTAACTTTTGTTTTCAATTTTTTATATGTATATAGTATATATATATTTAAATTTGTTGTTGTTTTTGTTGTGTATATATATATATAGAATTACTTAATTGAGTGGCTTATATATTGCTGTTCTGGTTTCTGTTGTTGTTGTTGTTGTTGCTGCTGCACTATTGGTTTGTTGGCTCATTTGGGATTTTCTAAAGTATCCTTTATATTATAATATATATATATATTCCTTATTTGTTTTCCTTGCTTTTGTTGTTTTGTTGTTTCTATATATTTATAAGGTTTACGAAGTTAACGTTAGTTTTAAGGCGTCTAAAACCGCGGCTAATTGCGTTCTGTCTCTGTGTGCATTATCCTTTCTGCTTAGCTCTGCTTTGCTTTCCTTTCTTTGCTCCTTTTCATCCTTTATTATTTTTGCGTTAATTAATTAATTTGTTAGTTAAATGGCTTTCGGATTTTCCTTGGCTCTCCGTGTCCTTGTCGAATTCTCTGGGTTTTCAACTGTATATTATTTGAATGCGATTTAATTCTATTCTTAGCTTTTTAACTATCAAATTGTTGCCGCTGCTGTTGTTGTTGCTGCCGCTGCTCCTTTGAATGTTGTTGTTGTTGTTCTTGTTGTTGCTGTTGTTGGTGTTATCCTTGCTGTTGTTGTGGCTGTTCTTGCAGCTGCTCTTCTGCACTATTTCCTCATCCCTTTTCCTACTTTTATGCTTTAAATTTCCATCTGCAAAAAGAAAAGCACAAAGCACACAACACACAGCACAGCCACACAAAGTTTTCCAAAACCCGAACATGCACGAACATGCACGCGCAGGCAGACGCACGCCACGCACACGCACAGGCACGCACACGCCAGTAACACAAAAGGACAAAAAGGGAGAAAGGAGAAAGAGAAATAGAGAACAAAGAGAAATAGAAGAAAGCAAAATAGAAAGTTATAATTCAGGTATTTCCAAATTTTGCCTGTTCTAGCTTTTGGTTTTTGCTTTTTGGCTGATTAAAAATGTATATTAATGTAAATTTAAAAAATAAAAAAAAAAACTAACTCGGATGACAGGATCTACTTGGACTTGGACTTGGGACTCGATGGATGATGATGCTAGATGGTAGATTTAAGTTCTAGGGCTAAGTCTATATATGGGGGTCGGTCACTATCAGGATTGCAGGCAGGATCGGCGGCAGCAGCAGAGGCAACGACGCCAGCAGCGCAACAATTCTCCTTAGTCTCCTCCTTCTTCTCCCCTTCTCATTCACTTTCCTCATATTTTGCTTCTCCGTTTCCGTTTCCGGTTCTTTCTCCGCTTTTTGCACCCCCGTATCCGCCGCTTCCTCCTCCTCCTCCTCCTCGGTTATCCGATTTCTTACTCCTCCTCTCTTGGCAATGGCAGCTGAGCTTAGTCAATTTGCTTGGAGATCAGTCGTTGGTTATTTCTGGCCATGATGGTTATGATGATGATGCGATGCCGACGTGGATGTGGCCACCACTCCTCCGCCGCCGCTGCTTCCTCCTCCTGCGTTGGACTTTACTTGCTGTGGCTGTTGTCCCGCCGGCTGGGCATTCTGCTGGAGATTGGCAAAGCTAGTGGGCGCCAGGAGAGCACAGGTGCCAAAGGTGTGCTTGGGCATGCTAAGGAAACCACCACTAGTTGTCGCTCCTCCTCCACCTGCTGCAGTTCCCGAGCCCGCTCCCGATCCCGCTCCCGAGCCCACTCCTGAGCCCACTCCCGATCCACTGCTGCTGCTCACTATGGCTTGTCCCTGGCCCGGACTCCCAAACTTGCCCAGCTGGTAGTAGTTCATCCCATAAGAGTCCTCGGTACGTTGCTTTCCATTCGGAAAGTAGATGGTGCTGCTGGTGGTGGATGTGCAGGCGGATTGGAAGGAGCTGCTCGTGGTGGAGGATGGAGACTGAGCACTGCCGGAAGCAACAGTCGCCGCCGCGCCGCTGGAAGACTCCACGGGCTCCACAGACGACGACGAGGACGAGGAGGAGGTGGTGCTGCTGGTGTTGACCGTCAAGCTGGTGCTGCTGGCATACGAGGCATTGAAGGACTCGTCGCTGGCACTCACTCCTCCAGCTCCGCCACTGCTGTTCAGCTCATCCACGCCGCTGCTGGCTCCTGCTGTCCCGCCCGGTCCCTCGGCTGTCGGTGGAATGTCTATGGTGTGGGATTCGTTGCCGAAAATCAGGCGGAGTCGCTTTTTCTGGGGCGTACCGTATACGCTGCTGCTGCTGGGAGCTGGCGATCTCCTTTGGCTGCTCCGGCTCCGGCTGCGTTGCTTCTTCCTTTGCTTCTTGGAGTAGGTTGTGCCCAGCTTTTCCTCCTCTGGCGGCTGGTGTTCGTCTGGCTCATCTACCTTCTGCTCCTCATCCGGAAGTTCTTCATCTTCATCCTCCTCCTCTTCGTCTTCGTCCTCCTCCTCTTCTTCATCGTCATCATCGTTTCCATGCTCCGAGATGCCCTCCATGCGCAGGATCTCATACTCGATGCCATTCCCGATGCTGGAACTGCTGCTGTTCGCATTCAACGCAGCCTTATCTGACCCGGATCCATGTAGCGACGACAGTCCTCCGGCATTACGTCCCGATCCGTGGCTCCCATTGTGGCGGCCAGCATGGCGATCGTTGCTGAGGCTCGTTCCCAGCTCAATGACCTCGTCCAGGATGGGAGAACGCTTCATGCGAAGGGTGAGCTTTAACCTGCGCTCCGGTGTCTTCAGAAGGGGCTCCACGGTACTGTTGCTGATGATGCTGCTGGAGGAGGCCTCCACGGTGCTGCTGGTGCTGCTGCTGGAGGTGCTCGCTGGCTGTGATCTCTTGCGCGGATTAATGCTGGTAAAGGATGCTAGCGAACCGGGTGCTACTCCCAGAGCATCGCAGTGAATGCTTTGCGCCGCTGCCAAAGCTGCTGCACGACGACTCCTTTTCTGCTTAACCGGAGAAGCTCCGGTGTCCGCCTGCTCTTGCTGCAGCTGTTGATCCTTGGCGCCCGATTCGAAGCTGGCCAGTAGATTCTTTTTGTAGGCGGGACTGTGGCTGCGACTGCGACGCGTTGCCTGCTGCTGCTGCTGCTGTTGCTGCTGCTGATGCTGCTGATCTGAGGATGAGGATGTGGACGAGGCCTCACTTGGTGCTGGCTTCTTTGATTTAACACTAAGTCTACCGCTAAGATTAGAATTATGATTAATTCTACTGCTATTATTACTATTATGGTTATTACAATTTGTAATCGTTGCTGCTGCTGTTGCGGATGCTGCTGCTGATGTGGTTCCTATGTTATTGTTATGGGCAGTGGCTAATCTGGCAACCAATCCTCCTCCCACGCCTCCGGATCTTCCTGCACTGTTTCGCGTCACACGCTTCTCCTGCTGCTGCTGCTGTTGTGGCAGTTGCTTCTCCGTTGTTGTTTTCTCGTTCGCCAGGATGAACACCTTCGCTGGCAGCTGCTGCTCCGGCATCTCCCTTTCCCGATCGCTGCTCTCGCCATCCGTGAGCTTCTCCTTCTGCCGCTCGCTGCGTCTCAGTTGGCGCTTCTCCCGCTGCTGCTGCTGCTGCTGCTGTTGTTGTTGCTGCTGTTGTTGTTGTTGCTGTTGTTGTTGCATTGCTGCCGCCGCAATGGCCATCTGGGCCGGCTTGCATCGGGGCATCAGCACCACCGGCGCCTTAGTGGGCAGCGGTGTGATGGGACCGGTGGTCATTACCTCGTCCGTGGAGGTGGTGGAGATACTGCTGCTGGTGCTGTTCACACGCATCGATTTGCGCAAGCCATTCGCTTCGGAGCCAGCTCCGCCGGCTGCTGCGGTCCCTGTTCCACCTCCCACTACTGTCCCGGCTCCTGTTCCTCCTGGCTTCTGCATGGCCTGCACGGCGGCTGTGGCTTCGGCTCCTGTACTGGCATGCTGGCCATGGTTGTGGTGGTGGTGATGGTGATGATGGTGGTGGTGGTGGAAGTGGTGCTGGTGCTGATGCTGATGGTGGTGCTGCTGCTGATACGCTGCATTGGCCATGATCATCTCGGCATCGTACTTGGTCATTCCCTTCTGGCGCAGCTCCTTCATCGTCAGTGGCGAAACCACCACGTTGGGCAGCTTCTTTTCCAGCATCGAAACGGCAGCAGTGGCTTCTTTGCCAGCTACCGGGGCAGCTGCTCCCGATCCCACTCCCGCAGCTGCCGGTGTGGCTCCTCCCGCTGCACCGGCTCCAGCGCTAGCTGTTCCTCCACTGCCAGCAGCCACAACTCCATTCGAACTGCTCTCGCTCGCGGTAGTGGAATCGTTTGTGTTGCTATTACTGTTTGAGGTGCTGTTGGTCGAGTTGGCGCGGCTCTTGATGCGATTAATTCGGTTGTCCGTCTCGCGGAGCCGGTAACCAGTGCCACCCGTGGCCAGTCCCAGGCCAGAGCTAAGGCCGAGCATCAGGCCGTCTTCTTTGCCGGCAAAGGCGCCCGTGCCCCTTCGTTCGCAGGTTTCGCATTCACAGTAGCGATTCGAGTCGCCGAAAAAGTCCTCGCCGTAGAAGCAGGTGATCTCCTCGCCCACCTCGATGTCCCGCAGAACCTTGACGCAGGCCGTGTCTCGTCCGGTGGCCAGAAACTTGCAGTTGGCACGGCAATCGTGATTGATGTAGGCAGCCGGACCTAACCAGAGTTGGGCACAGTTTTTCCGGCAGCTATACATCACCGAGAAGTCGTTCTTTCCCGAATGAAGCAGCGCTGCCTCCTCCGCCTCCGTCAGCTCAGCGATGCAGCCGACCAGGCACTCTATCTTGTCGTTCTTCGACCAGCGTTTCGTGGAGCTAATCTTGGCGCCGCGCTGCTCCTCCAGCGAGTACCGATAACAGGCCTCGATCGCAAAGCCACTGTCCTTGTCAAAGACGCGCAGGTAGCGTACGATCTGGAAATAAATTCAAGAGTAATTCATGTTCTTTAGAGGATTCTTTCTACATTATTTAAATCTAGAATCTAGATCTTAACCTACATGATCGTGCAGCCGTTTGTAGGCATTCTTGTTCTTGTTCTTGAGGTGGCGGGGTATCCAGGGACCATCGATAATCCGCCGGATGGCCACAGCGTAGTTCTGCGTGTGTATAAACTCGTCCACAATGGCCTTCAGCTGCTGCGTGTCCACTTTCGGCGGCCGGAAGCGTATGTTCATCTTGTGGGTCTGGAATCCCAGATGCGGATCGAGTATCAGCGACGTGGCCAGGTCGTCGTTCTCCGAGAGTTCCCGCGGCGACATTCCGGTGGACTGGGATAGTCTGCTGACGGCGCTGCCGTTGCACCCGTTGAGTCCACCACTGACCACCGTTGCTCCTCCCGTGGATGCCGGGCCGCTGCCATTCGTCTGGGCGTGGCTGTTGGTGGTGCTGCCCTGGTGGTTCGACTGCTGCTGCTGCTGGTAGTGGCCTGGATGGTGGTGGCTCTGCGCCTGGTGGCTCGCCGCATGTTGACTCGCCGCATGCTGCGACTGTTGCTGCGCGGATGATGTTGGTGCTGGTGGTGGGACATGGCCTTTTTGGGACATTGACGACAACAAAGCCGCAGCCGCAGCCGCCGCCGCCGACGCTGACGCAGTCTGCGAGGCTGTCGTCGACGTGCTCGACGAGGTGGCTAATGAAGACGTTGCGCTGGTGGTGCTGCTGGCGGTGGAGCCTCCGTTGGAGGTGCTGGAGCTGTTGTTGCTTGTAAATCTGCTGCCAGTTTCACCGCGCCGCGTATGGTTTGAGCCGACGACCATTCTGCAAGACAGTCTGCAAAGCATATGAAGGTAAGTCTTCGTTGTGATTCAAACAAAGAAATTTAAATCTTTTTTTTCGGCAAACATCAGCTGTTTCCGAATTCAAACGCTTCGCCGATCTGGCAGCACTGCCCGCCTATCGTTACACGGTTCAGAGTGAGATGGCAACACAGCGCATATGTTTTTCAGGACTAGGACAAGTGCAAACTATTTGCAGCACTCACACAGTCACACAGACATGCGCCCTCTCTTTCTTTCTTGGGTCAGATCTAGATTTACAGTAATTAAACTCCCCAAAAGGGGTGGGTAGGTGCCGATAACGAACAGCTGATTTTTTCCACAACTAATCTATACTTTCATTCATCTTGTAATAAATTCTTTGTTTTTTTGGGTAAAAAAAAATTAAATTTATAATTTTTTTTTGTCATACATACGGCTCCGCTCAAGGGCGAAAAGAAAGAGCTGTAACTGGGGTCGTCGTTCGCTCTCGTTCTGGCGCTCTCCTCTCTATCGCTCGCCCTCCAGGCATATAAGGCGTACACACACGCAAAAAAAAAATCAATTAACTTGGCAAGCACATGTGTAACAAAAAGCCGTATCGATCCACGACATGCGAATGCAGAATCATCTTTTTTCACCGATATTCATATTTATTTCACAGAACCGCACACATACTCCGCCAGAAAGCACACAAACGTCTCAAACATTGCTCATGTTTTCCTAATTTTATGCATAGGAAACGCAACAAATTTGATTATCGATTCGAATGCGCAGCGATCCGTAATTTGCAATTTTGCATATCCCTTTCGAATTCGCGAGAAGCTGCGCGGCGTGGCGGCGTACAACGATGTAACTGGCGTGACTGGCAACGAACGGCAAGGCAAACGCATCGAGTTATCGACGCCGACTATTTCTATGGCCTTTTCTGCGGCTGCTGCTGCCACCAGCCAGCCAGAATCTGTTTTGTGTACATTTGTCTGGACGGGGTAACAAGAGTCATGCCGTAAAACGAGACCGAGACATAAACATCAAGCCACGCATGGAAACACGGATGGAAATTAAGTTTTGTTGCTGCCCGAAATTGTTCTGAATGGATTCGATTGCAAATTGCTCTCAGCTGTTTACAACACACACACATATACGTATATATATTAACACCGCACATATACAGGCAAAAGAGCAGCAGCGTATGCGCAATGAGTGACATAAAAAAGGGTTGCCAAGTCGCAGGACAATATCTACTATTCGTATGTTCTTTTTGTTTTAGGAAAATTCTTTCATGGCTTATGTAGTTAACAGGAGAGACTATATAGATATAGAAAATTGTTTCATTGTTTTTAATTACAAGCAGGTAAGCTACCGTCATTGGAATGGCAGCCAACCCTAACAATGGTCGTTACAAGGGAACGAAAATGGCGGCGCCTCTTACACATGCACACACACACGTAGAACAAACACGCAGACGCGAACGGAAACACGCTTACACTCACACTCCTAAATGTTTATACTTTTTCTGCTTTTGTTGTAAACATTTACCTTAAATGAATTATTCACTAAGGCGCTACTGGCTCGGTTCGGCTCGGCTCCGTTCTGCTGTGCTCTTGCTCTGCTCAGCGCTGCTCCGCTCCTCCTTCTCCTCCTCCTCCACATCCACCTACCCCAGCAATCGGTCGCGATGCTTTGTCTGGTCGCTCTCGGTGTGTGTGTGTGCGTCTTTTTCTGCGTTTTGTTGGGGAGACCGAGACGGAGACATACACACACACGCAGACACTTACGAGCTTGTTTTCGGCTGGGGCTGGATCCAACAAAATATATCACAGAGTGCTGGTGGTGGAGTCGTCGTTGCTGTTTTTGCTCTAGCTGCTGCTTCGGGCGACTCCTTTTCCGTGCCAAATCATTTTAACGCCTTTGTTCCCAAAACACCCAAGCGCCGCCGTCCATGGCGCCCTCTCTATGTGTCGCGTCTCTTTCTCTCTCTCCAGGCAGCCCCCACTGCTCCACTCGAGTGCTCCACACCAATCTTCGCTAGAAGCTGCACGCACACATACACCTTTGCGGATACATATATTCCTCGGCAACGTATACGTGCGCTTGATGTCTGTATGTATGCCTTCTTTTCTTCGCTTCTTCGCCTCGCTTTAACTGTTCGATTCTGCTGTTTCGCGTCTACCGAATATCTCGAAGACGTCCCTTGTGAGCGGCCAGCCTGTGGAAGCCTGCATTTGCGGTTGGGTGGCTGGTGCGCGGCTTTAATTAACAAGAACTTGTCGTTTTTTCGCGTTATAATTTTCCGCGATATCCGATTTTCCGAATTAGAGATGTTGAAAATATAGATTTATATCGACATGTCGATGTTTGTCCTACACGAGTAGCAGTTTCTCGAGCTTTTCAACACTGTTTTTCGATAAGAAAAAATACTGCTTAGAGATGGGACTGATGTTGTATTTTGAACTCCCGTCTCAAATAAGAATAACAACAACAATAATTGCCCAGCGGAATGTCGTCGACGTTCCGAAACTAAATTCAAATCAAATAATGAGCCATGGACATTGCCCATTTTAGCGCGGGAGTCTGGTGGTCTGTGAGCTAGGGTTCGAGTCGCGGTTTCAAATTGACTGGAATTGTCATTGTCCGCCGATGAATAAGTGCTCCCCGTCCGTGTGCTCGGGGCGTGTCTGTGTGTGCGTGAGAAAAACACCCACCTTGAACGTTAAAAAACTGAAAAACAAACAAACAAGCGGCCAGGTTACGTCTACGGTTACGGGCTACGGGCTACGCTTACCTCCAACTATCAGGCCTCCAAGAGCAGGGTCAGCAGGGCCTGCACCTGCACCAGAAACTAGAAAAAGAAGCCCTCGAACGCAGCCCTCGAACCGCGAACTGTAAACCGCGACCCATCCGGGGAAATAATAATAATAATCGTTGGGTGAGCGCGCTAACTATAAATAGAAAAGCCAGCAGTAGCAGAAACAGAAACAGCGCCAGTTCCATATATATATATCGTATATCCATATCGACGCAGAAGAGGAGGAAAACCCGACAGTATTAGTCCTCATTCCGAGATTAGGTCTTAAGGAGACGCGTTGGGACACCCAAGAGACCCGCAGAACATATCGGCCTGGACATGGAGCTAGTGGGAGATACCATAAGCAACGGATCAGCCACGGATCAGCCGCCAGCCCCGAACAAAACGACGCTGAGCAGCGTTGTGAAGCAGCGTTTCAAAAAAGATGAAAACATACTCTACGTAAGCAATTGTCACGTTCTCAGGAAACCCCAATTATTTCCCTTAATTTTGTATACGTTGGTAACTGCCCAATGCATAATCATTCGGTTATTATCGGATGTTTGCATTGTGGGCTCGTTATCTGCCTTGACGTCCAAGGACCACACCAAAATAAATACAAAACTGTCCCTTTCTGTAGCATGTTCTGTCTTTCAAAGACTTCCTCTGATAGCGACACAATGAAGCCCGTCTAATCAAAATTGAATTCCCTTTCTTGCTGCAGATATTCGAGGCGTACCAGCTGCGGGATCGGGAGGATGCCAGCCGGCTGCTGGTGCTGGTTTCCTCCGAATCCGGAGGCACCTACGCCATCATAGCCTTCTCCTGTCTGCGCTCGCCCGTCACCTCCGTCAACGAGCTGGTCATCAGCAAGGTGTTTGCCATCGATGAGCTCTTCAAGATGAGGCAAGGTAAGGTGACTGCGAGGGAGGATTCTATTCTAATATTGCAATCATTGGCTGTTTGCTCATAGATAGCAACAGCGAGCTTAATGATTGGCAAATATTTGTGGCTGTATTTATGGCATTTAATTGATATTTAAACTCGATATTTATTGTTGACAGATGCCAAGAGCTCGATAGCTGCGCTGCAGTTCGATCTGTTTACCGGCGAGGAGGGCCCCACCAAGTACTACTACTACCACTCGGAGATACCCAGCTTCGAGGAGTTCTACGCCAAGGTGGTCAACTGTCAGACCCTAATAGCGGCCAACCATCTGGACTCGGTGCTGAACTTTCGGTGGCTGAATGATTACCGCCAGATCGGGGAAGTTAAGCAGGAGCTGAAGAAGCGGGAAAGCGAGTATATGATCTACCAGGACACCAGGTGGGTTTTGTCTTTCTTTTTATGGTTTTCCAAATACTAAAGGATATTCTTTTCAGAGTATATTGCGCCACTTGGAATGTAAACAACAAGCAATGCCTGCACGACAGCCATTCGGTCAGGACTTGGCTCTCGCGCAGCGACCAGCCACCAGATATCTATGCCATCGGCATCCAGGAGCTCTACTCCCCCGCCAAGGCCATGCTGAACTCCACAGATGCCGCAGACGATGCTCAAAGGATGTGAGTCAAAGAGTCGGAGTCATAATGAAGTTTTCTAACTCTTGAATTATTCTTTTGTTAATAAGAAAATCCATGATCGATTGCTTGTATCCGGATGTGGAGTATGCCATCCTAAAATCCTATCGCATGATGGCCGTTTTTCTGATTGTGATCGTTCGCAAGTCGTTGAAGCAGCAAATCTTGAATGTTCGCTGCAAATACGTGACACGCGGTTTTTTGAATGCCTTGGGCAACAAGGGGGGCGTGGCCATTAGCCTGCAACTGAATGAGGGAAACATTTGCTTCATCAACTCCCATTTGGCGGCGCATGCCGGGCAGAAGGCCACACGGAACCAGGACTACCACGGCATCGTCGAGGGCATGTGCTTCGAAGACGGCAGAACCATCAACGATCACGAGTGAGTTTTTTTGTCCCCATTTGAGGTGCTAATTAGTAGGGGAGAGAGAAATCTGGGGGAGATTTATGAATCTATAACCTACCTACCATCTCTTTCTTTTTCAAAGCCACATCTTCTGGCTGGGCGACCTGAACTACCGCCTCAAAGAGCGAGAGCCGCAACCAGGACCTCTGAGCGAACCACAGCTGCTGATGATCGACGACGAGTTGCGCGAGGAGATGAACCACAATAAATGCTTCAGCGGCTACTCCGAGGGCGACATCAACTTCCAGCCGACGTACAAATTCGAACCGGAAACCGACAACTACGACATGAAGCGGCTGCCGTCCTACTGCGATCGCATTCTGTGGAAGGGCACCCGTATCGAGCTGATGGACTACAACAGCGTGATGGAGATCCGCCACAGCGACCACAAGCCCGTGTTCGGGGTGTTCCGCGTCAAGATCAAGACCCGCGACCATGTCAAGTACAAGCGGGTCCAGGAGGAGGTCCTGAAGGCGGTGGACAAGCGCGAGAACGACAATCAGCCGCAGATCGAGGTGGAGAAGACAGTGATTGACTTTGGTCGCGTCCGCTTCAACGAGCCCAGCTCGAGCTATTTCAACGTCTACAACACCTGTCCCCTCCAGGTGGACTTTAGCTTCAAGGAGAAGGACATACACGCCATCTGCGAGCCCTACTTGCAGGTCGATCCACGGCAGGACTCGCTGCTCATCGATTCGGCTCGCAGCATTTGGCTCAAGATGCACGCCGATGTCCGGAGCATTGGCAGCTTGCTGCGCAAGATCCGGGCCAGCGACAACTTTGACATTCTCATCCTGCACGTGAAGAATGGTCGCGACATCTTCATCACCGTGACGGGAGACTATCAGCCGAGCTGCTTCGGCCTCTCCATGGAGACCATGTGTCGCACTGATCGAGCTTTGAGTGATTACTCGCAGAGTCAGATCAAGGAGTTGGTAAGGGGATTGCTTAGGACTAGGATTTCCTGTTCTTAATAAATATTGTTTTGTTTTAAAGATGAATAACAACTCGCCCCATTACCGGGTTACGATGCCGCGGGAGTTCTTCCTGCTGATCGATTATCTCTACAAGCAGGGAGCCCAGCAGGAGGGTGCCTTCCCTCCCTACGAGTCCCGGAACCAGCTGAAGCCGGATTTCAATGCGGTACGCGACTGGCTGGACACCTGGTCACAGGATCCATTCCGTAAGTCTAGAGTATTACTTAAAGCTAAGATTTGTAATAATAAAAATGCTTTCCAAAAAAGCTGGAAGCGTGGGAACTGCAGCGCAGGCGCTGTTGCTTTTACTGGACTTACCCGAGCAGCCGCTTCTGGAACCCTTCGTCGAGAACCTGCTGAGCAGCGTCAGCAAGCAGGAGGCCATGAACTACATCGATTTGCTGAGTCCGCCCAATCGGAATGTCTTTATGCATCTCTGCATGTTCCTGCGCGTGGGCATCGAGAGTGGCTACTACGATATGCACCAAGTCGGTGGGTTGGCAAAGCTTATCCTTTTGTTTATTAGTTTTTTTCATTGAATCTTTCCTTTTTTTTAGCTGCTACTTTTGGAAGAATCCTGCTGAGGAGCAGCGAGTGCGCCGCCTTGCCCAATTACCACGGCAAGTGCTGCGAATTCATGAAAATGTTCATCGAAAGCGACGAAGAGATTCTGGGCAATGGCAACGATGCTGGAGCGGGTTCCGGAACCAGGACCGCCGGACTGCAGGCTTAGTCACATCACCGAACACCGAAACACCGAAACCAACTCACACTCGATAGTTGTACAATGTTAATATTTAAATATGTACGAAATAGTTGTAGCTTATTTATTTTACTTGTTGGTACACTTTGTTGGTCCACCCGGGCGCCGGTGCACCCTAACATTTATGTACATTTCTCTGTTTTACCTGTTAATTATTTTGTTTTGTGTCCTTTTCAATTCCGTTCATTCCAATCGAAACTTGGTTATTATATTCTTGTTATCACTCAAAAAAAAACAAAAGAAAAAGAAAAAACACACACGCACACACATCACGCGGAAGATCGGGCACCACGGGCTTAGTATTTAACAAATCCAAGTAAAGCAGGAGGCCAACGTTAAAATAAATCTATTGTGTAAATAATATATACGCGAGAAGGCGTCGTTCGGGCATGGCACACCCGTTAAATCAATGTTTAGTTGAGCTAATTATCTTTAATTAATAACTGTGTCCCAAACCCCAGGTTTCAGTTGTCCGCTGAAAATAAATAACACCGTTACTATCAGTATAAAAACGTTTTCTTTCTAAACTTTAGTCGGATTTAGAACTTTTTGAAAAACGGCCTCCGATAGTTTTTAATATCGATTTTTTTTTTCAACACTAGAAATCGATAGTCGAAAGAAATCAGGAAAGTCAAGAAAGCTCCTAGGGCGGTCACACTTTAAATCGAATTGAACGGGAAGTAAATAGGAAGGAAAAGGTGAGCCGGAAAATGAAACGGGAGTGAATAAGAAGACATAAGAAAAAGGACAAGACAATGTTTCCCATGCACCCGAAATTGGACAAGCAGCTAGCCCAGGCGATCTCCGCCAACGAGGAGGAGGAGAATAAACATATTCAGAAGGTGCAGAGCGCCTTCCTCTACTATGGGTAAGTGGTTGTAGTTGTAGTTGTTGTGCTTTCTGTTATTGGAGCAGGCTCCCATGCGCCCCATAAGTTTTCCCGCTAGCCGGCTAGGGGTGAATGGATCGTGGAGCCCGCGAGAGTGAGAGAGAGAGAGCGCGCAGGGGGAAGTAACATGTGCAGACAGGCTGTCGTCAAGCTCGGAACGTTGGCTTTTTACAGTAAAATGCAACAGGTCTGTTCTTGCACTGCTTCCACCCTGTTACATTGTATTTCATCATGGGAATGGGAATTCTGGCCATGGCACCTCCCTCCCTCCCGGTTGATAAGCCACACGCACTGATAACAGGGATAAATAATTAATTTATTCCCATCCCACCCCAGACCGTATGCCTGCCAGCGACTGGAGCGCTCCATGGATTACCTCAACAGCCTGTCCGTCGCGGACCAGAACATGCTGGCCAAGTACCGCGCACACCTGGGCTGCGTGCGCACGTGTATCGATCGGAACCAGGCCGTTATCCGGGAGATACTGCGGGAGCGAGTGCTCTATCCAGATCCAGATGGTTCCGAGCCATTGCTGGAGCGTGGGGAATTCGATGAACCGCCGCCCCATGTGAGGCACGGCGACATGGACCAGGTAGGATAATAAATCTTTGATCCTAGTTAAGTTTTCATTAAAAAAATTAACAAAAATAAAGTTAAAAAAAGTAAAAACACAAACAATAACATTTCCGTTACACTTTTCATCTTGTACAAAATTCTCAATTAAAACCTTCTCCAACTATTACTTTTGAATTGGCACGACAAATCTATATCATGCATCGTATCTTTTCCAAATCTGTCCACCGACACCCGCACCCGCACCCGCACCTGCACCCACCCGATTATAATCCACCAAAAATCGCAGAATTCTATTGCATTCGATGACTCTGACGTTGAAACTCTCAAAATTTTAAAGGCCCAGTCGACATTGAAGTTGATTGCGCGCGATTGGAGCACCAATGGCGCCCAGGAGCGGGAGCAGTCCTACAAGCCGATCATCGACTGCATTGTAGAGTACTTCCCGCCCAGTGACTTGTAAGTGCAAAGTCTTCGATTCACGTTTTCTTCACCTTTGTTAACCTTTGACTTCTCTTGACCTTGACAGCGAGCCAAAGGAGATCAAAATTTTGGTGCCGGGAGCTGGGTTGGGACGCCTCACCTACGAGCTGGCCTGCTTGGGTTACTCCTGCGAGGGAAACGAGTTCTCCTACTTCATGCTTATTGCCTCGAACTTTGTTTTGAATCTGTAAGTCCACCCTGCCGGATCTCGAGGAAGTATTATCCTGTTTACTTCGTCAATTTTCAGTTGTGATTATGAGAACAAGTATGTTTTGTATCCTTGGGTCCACCAATATGTGAACAACCTGAAGCGCGAGGACCAGGTCACTGCTGTTCGCTTTCCGGACGTCTGTCCGCTCAAGAATCCTCCCAAGGGCCACTTCGAAATAGCCGCCGGTGACTTCCTCGAGGTCTACAAGACGCCGCACATCTACAACTGTGTGGCCACCTGTTTCTTCATCGACTGTGCCAATAATGTTATTGATTTTATTCGGACTATTTACAAGTAACTCAGAAGCTTCAACCTTTTATTATCCCTTTCTAATGATTGTTTTTGTTATAGAATTCTTGTACCTGGAGGCATTTGGGTGAATCTCGGACCACTGCTGTATCATTACAGCGACGTAAGTGGCCAGAACAGCATCGAGCCAACGTTCGAGGATCTGTGCATTATTATGGATAACATTGGCTTCGTCATGGAGAGCTCGCGCACGGGCATTCGCACCAAGTACGCTCAGAATCCCTCCTCGATGAAGCAGAGCGAGTATCAGAGCCTCTTCTGGGTCTGCCGCAAGCCGGGTGCCTACGAGGAGCAGTGCCGGAAGCGCAAGGTCTCCCGGGAGCCCCATGATCTCATTGTGCGCGACGGCAGCGATGACGAGGCGGAACGAGAACGGTCATGGCAGGAGGAGGAACTGGCCCGGGAACTCGCGCAGAAGCCAGAACAACCCGAAGACGAGATGAACAATGAGACTGAGATGCAGGACCTGGCCCAGCCAACGTGATAACCAAGAGAAACAAAATCCAAACCCTTAACATAACATCATCTTAATCCAAAACTAATACCAAATCGAAATCCAAACCCACCTCAACAATACCATCACAAGACAGGAACCTCGTTAAATAAAAACCTGTTACATTTAATCCAAGCATCCGAAGCCACCTCAAGGATGCCATCACAAGACAAGGACCTCGAATCGGTTCTTGTTGAAAACTAAAAAGAAAGCTTTTATATTTGATATAAGCCTGATGCCTTGTTGGCATCTTCGTTAAGAGTACGCTGGATAACTTATACAAATATCTCGTAGCCGGATCAAAATATATACAAGGCGAAATGTAAAAATAAATAGGTTTTATTTTACGAACATAAAAGTAACGACCTTAAGTTACTTTAATAAATCAGGGTCACGATATCCTGCTGCATAACTCAAAAATCACCAAATTTTTTTAGCTTTATTTATGACAGTCTTGTGTGGAAAGTATGGGAACGCGAATTATTTTCATCTCTCGATCTCGGGGATGAGCTCAGAAGGTCACTCCAGGGATCACGTTTCGTTGCGCCAGTTCTCCGCCCGCCACTGGCTGGTGCGGGAGTCCAGATGGCGCATCTTGATCTCGGAATGGATCTTCTCGAAATTGGGTCCGCCCTTGCGCGCCGTCTCCGCCAGGAGTTCGAACCAGATGGCCTCGCTCAGCTCGCCGCCACTGCACATGGAGACCCGCGTGGAGCTGAGGACGCGCTCTCTGAACTGCCGGACAAGCTCGCCCAGATTGGGATGGTAGGCGGTGGCCCCGTTCCCCGCTATCACCGGGATCAGGAAGGTGTTGAGGCAGCGTGCCTCACCCCGACCTCGATAAATGGGCAAGCCCGTGGGCTCGAACAGATGCCTCAACATCCTGTCCATCCGTTCCCGCTGCTGCGGCTCAAAGTCCAGGCGCTGGGCACGATTCCTCACGAACAACACCTGCGGCAAGTGGTCCCGCATATAGCCCTTGCAGGGGAAGCGCGGCCTCAGGCGCAGGGCCGCATTCAGCAGACGAAGCTGCTCCACAGCCACGCCGTCAATCACCAGGATGAGCACATGGCACACGCTCAGCAGCTGAGCCACAACGCCCAGCGAGTGCATCTCGAGGTGATCGGCGTCCTTGGAAGTGGCCAGCATTGGTGGCGTGTCCACCAGGATGTGACGTTCTCGGGTGATGAAGAACTGCAACGCCTCGGTCCTCGGACGGAGCACGCTCTTCTGGCTGCCGCTATTATTTGGCTTGTTCTTGGGTCGCGTCGCGAAAATGCACTCGTCCGCCTCCGGGACGAACAGGTGCTGATGATAATCATAGTCTAGAGGATGCTCGGCGCCCAGGAGATTGAGCAAGGTGCTCTTCCCGCTGCCCTGGCTCCCCAGAACCCCAATCACCGTGAAATCGGTGTTGGTTTTGTTGAACAGCTTGCGGGCATTGGCATTGAAGACACCATTGGCGACGACCAGTGGCGTGGGGCGAGTCATACGCGGCGGCTGGAGGTCTTGGAGGGCAGGCGTTGCTCCGTTGGCAGTGGGTGCAGTCGGGTTGCAGCTCCTCTCCCGACTGCTGTTCGGCGCCGAGGAGGAACTGACCAGAGCGGCGCACACCGAGTTGCTGGGCACTGGAACTTGTGCCAAGGTGGGGGCAGATCCTCCTGCCCCGCCCATGGGGGACATCCATTGGAATCGTTCTGGTAGTCGTGCTTCGGTCGTCCGATTGATAATTATCGTCTTGATGGATGAAGGCGTCTCCTGGTTACTGCTACCACTGCTAGGTACCTCAGAGTCCCGTTCGCGGTCTCGTTCCCGGTCCCGATCCCGATCCCGTTCTTGTTCTCTGTCCCTGTCCCTATCCCGCTCCTTGTCGCGCTCCTTGTCCCGGTCGCGATCCTTCTTCAGCAAGATCTTTGGCTGTAGGAGGCGTGGATCCTCACATCGCCGGGCAATGGTGACCGGAGCCACGACATTGGCGGCCTGCTGGTCATCCCGCTTCTTGTTGCGGAACCGGCGGCGCTGTTCGGCCATTAAATAAGACCAAATAAGTTTTGGGTCGTTTTAAAATTTACACGTTTGGCTTTGTTTCCTGCCCCAACAGCTGGTGTGGTGGTGCCACATGGACTGCTTGCTATTAGAATTCGTTTAACAACACTAGACTATTAGTTTTTTGGTAATTTATGAGCTCCATTTTGGCGAACCCTTTAAAAATTACTCCTATTTCTATTACGTTATTTAGTTTTATATATTCTGAACATACGGTTTAGTTTTGACATTAAAAATAATATTTTTTAAGTATCAACGGCTTTTTCGCTAACCAACACCAAATAGAACCTTTGAACTGCTTTCATTTGCCATCGGACGACTTACCAACACTGCTGCTGCTGGTCCAGCGTGCTCCCTACTATTTATTTATTTTTGTTTATTTATTAAAGTTAATCTGACAAAGCAATGCCTATTGTTGTGATAACGGGTCTGCCAGCCAGCGGAAAGTCCACTCGTGCCCGCCAACTGCGTGAACACTTCGAGGAAAAGGGCAAACGTGTTCACTTGATCAGCGAAAACGAAGCGGTGCCCAAGGCACTCTTTGGGAAGAACTCCCATGCCGGGGACTCGCAAAAGGAGAAGGTGGTGCGCAGCGATTTGAAGTCCGAGGCTTCCCGGCACCTCAACAAGGACGATCTGGTTATCTTGGATGCTGGGAATTACATAAAAGGTAAGATTTCAGACACAAAAAAAGAACACCTCACCCATTCTCCATCTGATCCCCTCCAGGTTATCGCTATGAAATCTACTGCATGACAAAGGCGGCTAGGACCACGCAATGCACCCTCTTCTGCTGCATACCCCAAGAGCAGGCCTGGGAATTGAATAACCAACGAACTGCGACGGATGAGCTGCCTCCGGAAGCTGAAACGCCGGAACAGCCGGTGAACAACTCGGATGTGCCTTACACCCGCGAGATCTTCGATGCCCTGTGCATGAGGTACGAGGAGCCGCAGAGTAACAATCGCTGGGACAGCCCCCTGGTGGTGGCCCTGCCGGAGGACACCCTGGATGTGGAGGCCATCTACAAGTCTCTGTACGAAACTCGCCCTCTCCCACCCAACCAAAGCACACAGAATGTAAGAGCTCCTCCTAACACATAGCCTCAAAAATTAAGTCATCCTTTTGGTAGCCACCTCTAGGAGCCACCAACTACCTGTTCGAGCTGGACAACATTATGCAGTCGATCATCAAGGAGATCCTTGGCGCTGTCAAGATCAAGGCCTTTGGCCAGCTGCGCATCCCGGGCAGCTCCAGTCCCGTGAAGGTCACCACCTCGATGAATGCCCTCCAGCTGAACCGGCTGCGACAGAAGTTCATCACCAGCACCTGCCGGGCCAGTCAGACGGCGCCCACGCCTCTGGAGCAAGTTCCTCAGCTCTTTGTTCAGTTCATCAATGCCAACACAATTGGCTGCTAGGAGTTTGTGATTTTTAAATAATTTTTTTTTGCTTATTTAGAATAAAAATATATGACTCCGATTGTTTGTTTTAGTTTTTAGCTGTTACAGAACTAAAGAGTCTGCATTTAGTGGTACTCTGTTAAGTCCCAAGAGTTTTCTTACACAAAATACGTAGAATGGGATCTCTTTCTGGTGTTTATGCGCTTAAGAGAGCGATGAACTCCAAGTGAATGAACTTTTCTCTTAATTTACGCTGTTAAAGCACTGAAAGTTAACAGCGCGGCCTCTGTCGCCGTGGACAGAGCACAACAGTCTGTTAAAGCATTGCCGCTTAACAGTGCTGCCTCAGTCGACGTTGGCAGCAGTCGCTCACGTCGCTTAAAAGCATCAACAAAAACAAATTTTTTTTTTTCGAAAAAAATCGCTCTCTGCGTTCGCATCGCGGCCGCTGGCCTGGAAATTCGGAAAAACTCGCGGAAAAGCCGGTAACTAGGGAAAACTCGAGCTATCGCCTCCAAATCGAGAAGAACGCGAGTGCTGTGAAAATTGTGCCGAGGAAAACTTGGGGAAAAACGAAAAAAAAACCCAAAAAAAATACAAATATTTTTGAAACAGCTTTGTTTTTGTTTTGTGCACCGGCGTGTATTTTTTATGTGTGTGTGTTTTTGAAATGTAACAACAAATATTATTACAACAACAACAAAAAAATGCACAAGAAACGCATTCGACAATTTGATTCTTGAATGAAATCAAAAATCACTATTATTCACAATTTTTTAATGCCATTTTTTTATATGTGTGTGTTTTCTGTTTGCAGCTGACGCTTCACCAGCACTTTAAGCTGAAAATTACCAGCCAAAAGTTACAAAAATTCTTTCAAAAAAATGGAAATTTCAAAGCCTAGCAAGGAGTAATTAAAACAGCTGCTGCATCTTGAATTTCCTGCTGCCGATTTTCAAAAAAAAACAAAACAAATCCAAATCATACAACAACATCAACAAAATACACTAAAACATCAGTGAAAAATTTAAAATTTTGTATTCAAAATCCTTCCCAACTCCAAAAATTTGCAAAAATACCAAGCAAAAAGCTTCAAAAAAAAAGGGAAATAACCAAAAAGCAGTGCCTTTGCACGTGTGTGGGTGTGTGCCTCTGTGTTTGTGTGCGTGTGCTGGTGCTTTTGCAACGGTAAAACAAAGTCCGATGAAAACCCAATGAAAAAGTGAAATAAAAAACAACAAAAACAAAAGAAGTAGCATTCATTTTGTAACGGTAATCTGAGAGTGAACTGAAAAACCGCTTGCTGGCAGAGCATGGATTTCCCCTCCCCCATACCGCCCACACCGCCCCCCTCGTCAACCATCTTCGGTATTCGCAAAAGCTGGCCCTTAAACTAAGCGCCAGCTGAATGCCATAAAGATGCCACCGCTGCAACGGAAAATATTCAAGTAAGTTTTTCGAAAAAGTATCTAACAAATACATTGTATCTTTAGGTCTAGAATTTAAGCATTAAAAGCTTTAAAATTGACACAAACAATCATCAAACAATCAAAAAACAAATATATTTTCTTTATCATTTATAGATTTCTAAGAAACTATTTTAAGTATTTAGATTTTTGACATATTCCTTGTTAAAAAATTACTATTTTATGATATAAGAATGTTACACTTCTTTTCTATTTAATAACATAACAAATATATGTTTTTAAGAAACTAAAACGAGAAACTACAACCTATTTAAATAGACCTTCCCATCCAGAGGAATTATTAGCAAGATTGAAATCGATCTTTGGGAATTTCCTGAACACAAATTGCTGAGTCCATTCCCCAGAACCCCAGATTTTCGGACACTTTAATAAGCGAGCAATAATCCCAATGATGGCATTATAATTGGCCCCATTGGGTTGCATGTGGCATGTGGAATGCCGCATGCCCCTTGCCGCATGCCCCTTGCCGCATGCCCCTTATTGGGGGTGAGCGCTAAAGTTGGGTTAAGTTTAGGAGTTCAAGAGGGCGCGCGCTTAGTCACCCCGCCTTAAAGTTGGCCCTGCCACTAAATGGATGGATAGAGGAGGCGGGGTAAGGGTAGGGGCTAGAGCAGCTGGAGGAGCTGAAGCACATGTCAGAGCCCGGTTCGTTGGCCTGGCCCGGAGTTTGGGCTTTGGGCTGCTCTCCGGAGTTCGCCGCTCTCTGTTTATGAATGAAACGCAACGACGAAGCGCGCGCAAATTGGAAAAAAGAAAAATAAAACGCGAAGAGAAAGCTGGTGGCCTCTCTTAGCTTCCGCTCTCTCTCCGGCTCTGGGGCGCTCTCTTCCTCTTCGGTGCCTCTGCGTTGAGTTCATTGACCTTTGCTATTGAAATTTTTGGGAACGAAACGCACACACACACAGATACAAACACACACACACATTTATTTACACATTGATAAACAATTGTTGATGCTGAATGTCGATGACTACACAAAAAGAAAAAGTGACAAATATCATTCCTATTTCATAATATTTCGTATCTGATTTATTGGTCTTGTATGGGGTTGGGGGAGGCGGGTCTCTGGTAGACTTCGAGTTCCCCCGAAGAAATCTAAAGCCCATTTATCGATAATTTTGTAATCCAATAGGTAACTGTAAATAAAATCGTCATACCTTAACGACTGCCTGGGAATAATGGGGAAAAATTTTTGTTGTTTTTTTTTCGTCTTATTTTTTTGTTGGCCAAGAAACGTGACCTAAAAGCCATGTGTTTGGTTTGCTCTCCAGTAACCAGCCTGAATAGTTTCCATTTGGCGGCGACGTTTGGTGCTGATTTTCACTCATATTGGATTATCATTGGAAGTAGAATCAAAGTTCGAATTCGGGGAACGCTCAATCTATATCTTTTTTCTATTAAAAACGTAGCTGAAGCTTTTCTTTGATTTAAATTTCTATAAAAGAGCCTCTGATAGGTTTTTCTTTTTTAATTTCTATTTATTTTCTTAGTGTAGGGGATTAAAAGTGCGGGGAAAGCTGGAAAGCCCATAACTTTATTGCCTGGTTTCTTCTTCCTGATTGCTGATGTGTGTGTTGGTGTGTGTGTATGGGTGTATGGGTGAGTAGCGGGTGGGTTGGCAAACGCACGATAAGAAGCGGGAGCGGGAGGACAGCGGCTCTGGTGGGGGAGCCAAAGGGAGGTTAAGGTCTGGGCATTGTTTTGTTTTTGCCTTTACTTTGCATTACGACTACCGCTTGTTACCAAGAGTCCCAAATGGCTTTCATGTGCGTGTGTATGTGTATCCATGTGTGCCATGCATCTGTGTGTGCCTTGTATCTGTGTGTGGATTGTGTGTCTGTATGGGAGAGGCCAATGACCAAAAATGTAGTGACAAGGGCGTCAGAGAGATTCAGAAAAAAAATTGTGTATATTTCGCCATTACATTGCGGGCCCAAGAAAAACAAGGAAGAGGAATCCGAACCCGAATCTGGATCTGAATTTTGAATCTGATTCTGAGTCCGATTTCAAACCCTTGGCTCTCTGTCCTCCTGCTGCCCTTCTGTCGTCTTTTTTTTTGTCTTTCATTCTGTTTGTTATATTCCTTTCGTATTTTCGTGTTTTCGTGTTTTCCTTTTTGTTTTTTTTTTTGTTTTTGTAGGTAGGAATTTTTGCAGAAGCAACCAAAACCAAAACCAAACCAAAAACGAAAAGCAACCACTTCACCCTGCCCGGAGACAAAAACGTTTGTGGAAACCTTCAAATTTCGTTTCAATGTCATGTAACCCCCGTTTTACACGATGCCACACGCATGCCAGAACGAGACAGCCTTCGTTGAGGTCCAGGGTTGGGGTTCATAAGAAAAGGGTCGCTGGAGGGGGATAGAGAGGAGAGGAGGTTGGCTTAAGCTAACAAGAACGGTAAAAAGGCAGAAAGGGAGAAAGGAAAACACGCACTTTGGACGCAGAAGGGTATTTAAATGTCCATTTAAACACGAAAATATTCCCTTTAGAAATCCCTTAAAAAAACACCTCTTTTATAGCTAAAAAATAAATCTATTTTTGTAAAATTATTCCCATCTCAACAACCCGATTGTATTATTACAACTTATGGCTGTTATCGCTTCTGATTCGTTTCACTTTGTTTCATTTTGTTTTGCCTTGCATTTTAATCAATGCCAATGAACTTGAAGTTTATTTAGCGCATTTATAGGGGGGAGGGGGGAGTGGAGGGTGGGGTAGGGGCCACAGACAGACAGGTGGATAATGCACCTGAGATATCCAATAAACACACGGATACAAATGCATTCTCCATAAACCCCAAGCGCCTTATCATTTTTCATATAATTATTTTGATAAAAAATAGTCAGAAGTCGTTCCAAGTCGATATTTATCGAGAACTCATCGATTTCCATAACTCGATTTCCATGAATCTTGGCTTCTGACTGGAATTTTTCCCTATCTCTTGTTCGTTTTTATGAAAAATATTCTCCAGCTATTATCAGCGTCTGATTTCCTTCGATATTTATCGAGAACTTATCGATTTCCACGAACTGGTGTCATTAGTTTCTTAATCTGAATCGAATCTTGGCTTCTGACTGGAATTTTTCCTTATCTCCGGTTCCCCGTTGTAGTTTTTCTTCTGACTATTTGTTGGCTTTGACAATATTGTGCCTCGTAGCTGCCAGTGGGTGGGGGTGGTACAGTGGAGCCAGGGGGGTGTGCAAATGGGAGTCACTCACTAACACACACACATAGCATGTATAAAAACCGTAGGGTCAGTGCCTCGATAAAGTTCTTATTGTCTCCCTATCTCTATCCCCCATGCTTTCTCCCTCTTCCTTACCCTCTCGCTTACCATCCTGCTCACTCTGCTGCTATCTCGCTCGCTGTGGCGCGCTTTTCTTTACTTTTCTTTTGTGTTTCCTTAGTCATGATTACTAATTATGTTCTGCGAGATTGATTGTTTTCTTATTCAACAAAAGCAGCAGACTTTCATATAATTTATTAACGCACAATTCTTTTAAGGTATTCCCCTAGAGGATAGGATGATAATTGTCAAAGATATAGACTATTAAGGTATTCCTCTCAAGAATCAGATAAGAAATATGAAAGATATGGCATTGGAAAAGTGACATTTTTTTAATTTTTCGACTTTTCCCCATTTTCAAAGGGGGTCCCCTATAAAATTCACAAAAAATCCAAAAATTTTTGGACTCTCAGATTTATACACAGATCGAAAGATAATAGATTCCCGATTTGTTTAAGGTATTCCTTTTAAGAATCGGATCAAAATTGCCAAAGATATGGACTCTCAAAAGTGCCAAAATTCGACTTTCATGATTTTTCACATTTTCAAAGGGGTACCCCTATAAAATTTCACAAAAAATCCAAAAAATTTTCGACCTTCAGATTTATATACGGATCGAAAGGAAATGGATTCCCGATTCTGTTAAGGTATTTCGCTTAAGAATCGGATGAAAATTGTGAAAGATATGGAATCTCGAAAGTCCCAAATTTCGACTTTCTTGATTTTCCCATTTTTATAGGGGTTCCCCTGTAAAATTTTGAAAAAAATCGAAAAAATTTTTTGGTTTAAGATTTAAATGCAGATCAGTAGAGAATCGATCCTTGATTCTTTTAAGGTATTCCGCTCAAGAATAGGATAAGAATTGCTTAAGATATGGACTCTCAAAAGTGCAAAATTCGACTTTCATGATTTTTCACTTTTTCAAAGGGGTACCCCTATAAAATTCACAAAAAATCGAAAAATTTTTCGAGCTTCAGATTTAAATGCAGATCAAAAGTAAATTGATCCCCGATTCTTTTAAGGTATTCCGATCAAGAATCGGATCAGAATTGCCAAAGATATAGAATCTCGAAAGTGTCAAATGTCGACTTTCATGATTTTTCACTTTTCAAAGGGGGTCCCCTATAAAATTTCACAAAAAATCTAAAATTTTTTCGTGCTTCAGATTTAAATGCAGATCGAAAGATAATGGATTTCTGATTCTTTTAAGGTATTCCGCTCAAGAATCGGACAATAAATGGAAAAGATATGTCTCCTCGAAAGTGCCAAATATCGACTTTCATGATTTTTCCCATTTTTATAGGGGTTCGTCTGGAAAATTTTGAAAAAAATCGAAAAAAAATTTTGGTTTAAGATTTAAATGCAGATCAGTAGAGAATCGATCCCTGATTCTTTTAAGGTATTCCGCTCAAGAATCGGATAAGAATTGCTTAAGATATGGACTCTCGAAAGTGCCAAATATCGACTTTCATGATTTTTCCCATTTTTATAGGGGTTCGTCTGGAAAATTTTGAAAAAAATCGAAAAAAAATTTTGGTTTAAGATTTAAATGCAGTTTAATAGAGAATCGATCCTTGATTCTTTTAAGGTATTCCGCTTAATAATCGGATTATTCTTGCCAAAGATATGAAATCCCAAAGGTGCCATATTTCGACTTTCATGATTTTTTACATTTTCATAAGGGTACCCCTAGAAAATGTCACAAAAAATCCAATTTTTTTTTGCTTCCCAGATTTATATACAGATCGAAAGTAAATCATTCCCCGATTATTTTAAGGTATTCCGCTTAGGAATCGGATAAGTATTGCCAAAGATATGGAATGTGGAAAGTGCCATTTATCGACTTTCATGACTTTTCCCATTTTCAAAGGGGTACCCCTAGAAAAATTCGAAAAAAATCGAAAAATTTTTAAGTTCTAGATTTATATAGAAATCAAAAGAAAGTCGATCCCTGATTCTTTTAAGATATTCCGCTTAAGAATCGGATCAGAATTGCCAAAGATATGGAATCTCAAAGGTGCCAAAATTCGACTTTCACGATTTTTCACATTTTCAAAGGGGTTCCCCTATAAAATTTCACAAAAAAACAAAATTTTTATCGACTATCAGATTCGAACAGGGATCGAAAGTAAATCAATCCCCGATTATTTTGAGGTATTCCGCTCCAAAATCCGATTAAAAGTATAGAAATGGGAGATAAAGACGTAACGCCTTCGTATAAAATTCCCAATTTTGGTTGCTATTTTGGCCGTTTTTGCTACTTGAATCTGAAAAAGGTGTTAAAAGGAAGAAGTTAGCGAGTAAAGAGAACATTTGTGTAGCCAGAATGTATTTTTAATTGGCGCCGTTGTTTCGCGGTTGCGAAACACATCTACCTGGCTGCCTGGCTACCTGGCTTTCGATTCGCTGGAATTTCGAGTGGCGACTTCCGCGTGGAGTGCACTTTCCCAATACCGGGAGTGATTCATCCAGAACTGGTCACAATTGGACACCTTTTGGATATCGGTTGGATTTGCATGCAGGGCCGATGCAATCACCTTTTATTTTTTTTAGCCATATTGGCACTTTTGTTTGTCTCTGTTTCAGTCGGAGTCGCAGTCGAAGTCTCAGTCTCCGGCTCCGAGTTCTTCTTTGTGTTTCTGCCACTTTTGCAATTTTTGGCCGCTTTCTTTGGCCAACAACAAAGAAAGCCTGATCACGCAGCGGCCTTTGGACCTTTGGATCTTTGGCCAAAAACGGCCCAAAAAGGAGATCATCTTCATCGCTTCTATGACGATCCGTCAGATACACGCGAAGGAATGCCAAGATCTTTTCTGATCTGATCTTGGCCAAAATGCGATGCTGCTGTTGGCCTCTTGGCCATTTCACTTTGGCCCGCAACATTTCTTTCCTCAATTTCTCCAGCTCATTCGAGTGCGGAATACAAAAAGCCATTACCAGGGTATACTCTTTCAAGAGGTATCTTAACTTGGCCAAAAACTGGAAAGCTAAAATGGCCTAACGGGTATTTTTGTGTTGTTTTATTTCCTTTAACATTCTTTATTATTAAATTCAGTTTTGTTTTTCTTGCAAAACAGTATTTATTTATTCGTTGTATCTTTTTTTTTGGTAGCCACAAACCTTTGAGGTTTCTCTTTTAATTTGTTTGGCTTGTATTATTTTTGTTTTTTTTTTTTGTACTTTTTTTGGCTATAACTGGTGAATAGGAATAACAATTCGCCCACAAACACACACACACACAAAAGCAATACACACACACATGTGTAAATGGCAGAAATAGGTACGATGTTCGTTCAATGACCTTTTACTTTTACACTATTCTCATTACCATTCCACAAGCCCCATTTCTCCATTTCTCCCACCTCCCGCCTCCCCCACATTTCACCTCCCACTTGTCATGTTTTTGCCAATGCTTTCCCCACATTTCCTCGTGTTCGCTCTTTCCTCGAGCTCTTTCACTTCGTTTTGTGTTTTTTTGCGAGGCAGAGATATGGTTAAATTAGTCAGTTTGGCGATGATGTCTGCCGGAATTGCGTAATCCATTCAATAATGACGTCAATTAATAAAAAGGAGTCCCAGGGATCATGCATCTCTTTCCAACTCATGCGCGAGAAAATATTAAAGATGTTTTCATTAAAGGTTTAGGTTTAGGGCAAAAAATAGAAGAAGATTCCAAAACGTAAAGCCTCAAGTTTAAGTTGAAGTTTCTCCACACACACACACAAACACAGAAATCGGTGGCCACACAGATACCGATACAGAGAGTAGTCCCCCCCCGAAAAAAAAGAGAGAGAGCAACAACCTGGGGGACAGCCAAAGAGAGCGCCGAGCTCGTTGCTCTCCAAAAGGGCACGTTCGGTGTGAATGACCGGCAACTAACACACATTTGTGAGCGCTCTAAAACAAAGGCAAAAAAAATAAAAGCTACAACAAAAAATCCGAAAGATATAAAACCTCAGAGCTGCGCTGCTGGCGTTGGCAGCGACACTGGCAGCGACCGAGGCAGAGGAAGCGAAGCCAGCCCCGTAACAAAAACAAAAACAAAAACAACTGAAAAGTAAAAATACAGCACAGCAGAAAGTTGGAGCTGTTGTTGTGCACCCCACACGTGTGTCAATTACGTTTACGTGTTACGCCGTGAGTCAGCCTTAACTTAAATGCTAAATGATGAATACTAAATGGGTTATGCGATAAAATGGCAATCAATAAAGCGTTTATGTTTCATAATTTGCATGGAAAAGTTTCTTGTGTGAGAAGTTGCAAGCCATAAAAGTGAGACAACTGTCTTAAAATAATTAATAAAGTCAATTATATGTATAAATAATATATTTTGAATTTTTAAGCTTTAAAAAAAGTGTTCAAGAGCTCTTTGCTTTGCTTGCTTTGGTCGCCTGGCAGCTTGCTGTTATTTATACATTTGTATTCACTGTACAGTCGGCACTGTCTGGGCGTAAAGTGGAGATTGGAGTTGCTGCTTTTGCTTCCCTGTTTGTTATTATTGTTGTTGTTGTTGCTGGAGTAGTTGCAAGAATAAATAAACAAGCCACATCGGGCAGCGAATAAAAATAAAAATAATAAAGAACGAAAAGAAAAAAAAACCGGGGGAAAACAACGAAGAACCGGCAATGTCATTAAACCCTAAACAAGAGCGAAAGCAACAACACAATAACGACGGCGACGCCGATAGAACATTGACACGAATTACAACAGCAACAGCAACAGCAACAGCAGCAACAATAACAACTTAAACCAGAAGCGTTATGAAATACTCCAGCGTAAGAGAGAGCTCCACCAACTAACCGGCCGGTTCCTAACACACATACACACGCAAGTATTCTTCTCTTTTGGGGGGCCGCTCTCTCTTGGTTGGGGCTCTCGCACAGCCAAGGCAGGTGAACGACCGACCTAGCCATTTGTTTTCCTTTTGTGCGAGAGAGAGCCCAAACGCATCTGTGTTTGTGTTTGAGTGAATGTTCGTGTGAGTGCTTTTGTGAGCGCTTGTGTGTGTGTGTGTGCAATGGGGATCAAGTGAGTCATTTTTTTTTACGGCCCCAACAAAATGACTTTTGATTTGATTTCATTTGTTTGCCCGGTGATTTTGCCGTTTGCTTGCTGCCTTCAGCTTTCTGCTCCTTTTTGCGCCTGTTCTTCGATTTCTCGTGAACTTCCTTGTTGATCGTTGCCGCACCCACTCTGGCCAATAACCCCCGCCCCCCCTGCTCTTCCTGCTCCCCGAAATTCCTTCTGAGGTTATCATAGATAGAGTGGATCGAAACCGAAATAGGTAGAAAAAAAATATTACTCATACGCAATGTTGGCCAAAAGCATTATTTATAATTCATAACAAGAAATTTTTCTGTTTGGGAGATACACCTGTAGTGTGTGTTGTGGTGTCTAGTCTTTAACCCAGCCATGGTCCACCCTAGAGTACAAACAGATCTGCGGTTCTTTCTTTCTTTCAGCCAGCAGAGACCTCGCTCGCTCTCTCTTTCTCGCTTTGCACGCATGTTGACCTTGACTGTGACTTTCATAAAATTGGATGCCTTTGTTGTTGTTGTTCCTGCTTTGCTCTTGAGCTTTTCCATTGTTGTTGCTTTGGTCGCTTATGAACTTAATTTTGCCTTCCCACACACACACACATACGATTATATATATGTATTTGGAGCATATAGAAGAATTCTGCCGTTATTCTCCTGCTTTTGGCCTTATCTTTCCGTAATTTTAGTGAAATTCTTTGAGCACCCAAAAAAAACAAAAAAAAATTACTTATTTTAGGTATAAAAAAATGTAATCAGAGCACTTACCAGTACAAAGTGTTGCGTAGTTTATCGCAAAAAATGTATATTAAATATTAACAAACTCAATGATTGCCAATGTGTTGAATAGAATGTTTCGCTTTTCGATTTCTTCCTTTAGAAATATTGAGAATGTAGGTTTAGTTTGTAGCACAGAATCCATTCAATAATAAAATGTGGTAATCAAAATATGTGTAATCTGTAAGTAGAGGGAAGTTTTAGTATTATTTTATAGAAAGGAAGGAAGTTTCAATATTATTTTATAGCTTCTTTCATTGATTACCGGTAATCGGTTAGTTGCTAATTCTTGAGTTACTCTTACTAACCCACACTATCTTACACGCCTCTCCCCCCACACACACACACACTCGCACCCTCACACATGCCTAGATTTCGGCAAGCTTGGAAAAAAAAGAGATTTCAGTTGCGGCGCTTTCTATGCGAAAGTTCACTGAACTTGCCCTCCATACCAAAAGCCAAAAAAAATGGAAAGAGAAAAAGAAATGAAATAAAAGCAAATGAACGGAAAACAGAAAAAAGGTGCCGGACCAAAATTGCTAATAAGATGGAGCGTGTGTGGGAAAGAGAGGGGTGCGCACTATGGATGGCTGGGTGGGTGGTGGCGTGGGGGCAGCGGGCAAGGGGGGATGGGTGGTGGCGTGGGGGCAGCGGGCAAGGGGGGATGGGTGGTGGCGGCCAACGCATTTGCTCAGTGACGCGCATCAATTTCGAGTTCAATGTCAAACCACAAAAACGACAGCAGCGCTGCTGACGTCGACGCTGACGCAGGCTGCCAAGACAAAGACGTGACGAAGGGGGTGGGCGGGCAGAGAAATAGTCAAAGAATAGCAAAATATATTTCTTAAAAATACTTTTCTTAATCTTAAATATTACAAGCAAGGTGTCGCGCTGTGGATTCTGAATTGTATCTTACAGATTGTGGCGGAAAAAAAAGAAAACAGAGAAAGAGGCAGTGGCAGCGGCAGAGCCACCAGCTGCGACGCTGACGTTAACATTGCCCGGAGGGCGTTAAACTTCACGGTCATGGCTTTTTCCTTCTTATTCTCTCCCACTCCCACTCCCACTTCTTCGCCCTCTCTTTCGCTCTGCCTGTGATTGATAGCGCAAGCAACGTGACGCATTGCTGACCACCACGCACTCGCACTCTCCTAGCTTCTTTCCGCCACCCACTGCCCCCCCACCCAGTACCCCCACCCACTAGCCCTATCTCCCTCCTTCCCGCACTTGCCAAAGAAGGCGAATGACCGATAAAAGCCAACCACGCGCCAATCATTGGGCTGATAAACAGGCGGCACAGAAAAAAAATCCGAAGAAAAGACATGGCTAAAGAAAAGGAGAAGTGGGAGGAGAGGAAGTGGCAGGGTGGGCAGGAAAAAGCAGGCCTAGAAGAAAGAGTCGAGTCGTGTTGCCTAGAGAGATTAAATCCGAAAACCAAAGTACTCCTCGATACAATTTTGGCAAAGGGAAGCAGAATAAGCAAAATATTTGTAGAGGAAGAGAAAGTCAACCTCAGCCATGAAGTAGGCAACAAAAATGTAATATTATTCCTGAAATTCGTGTTTCTAGGCAAGTACTGGGTATAAGTAGTTTCCTTTTAAAAGGCCTAGAAGAAAGAGACGTGTTGCCTAGAGATTAAATGGGAAATATAAGGTACTTTTCAATAGAATTTTAACAATAGGAAGCACTTGTGTTGCCTAGAGAGATTGAATCAAAATATGAATATCAAATGTAAAGTACTTTTCAATAGAATTTTGGCAAAAGGAAGCAGAATCTTTGCAAATAAAAAGAAAGAAACCTTCAGCCATAAGGTAGGCAACAAAAATGAACCATTACGCATTTCCTGTTTCTAGCCAAGTACCGGGTATCGATAGAGTCCCCCTTTTAAACTATCTGCAACTATATTATTTTGCAGATGTATTGTAGAGGCTTGTAAATATGTGTATCTGTGTGCTATTATTTACATGTGTGTGTGGAGGGCAGACTGCATTCAGATACACGATGTTGCACTGGATTGGATTGCAGTTTGCATTGGCTGGGCTGTGGGGAGCCGAGAAAAGCAGCAGCAGCAGTAGCAGCAGAAGTAGAAGCAGAAAAGCAGGGCTGACCGACCGACCGGTCGAGCATTCAACCCTAACCTCAGACAATGTTGAACTATGCACCACTACACTGACAAGCGCACACAGACACCGACAGAGTGCATCAACAACAGAAGTAGCAGCCCTACATTTGCTTTCGCTCAAAAAAAAAAAAAACAGGAAAATAGCAAAATTCTAAATGGAAATACAAAGGCAGGTACACAGGGAGAAATGTTCTACCCCTTAGGGTAGCAAATAGCAATAAAATATTCTATAATTCCGCTAATTTATCTCCTTAGACCTCCCCACTTGCTATACTTGATCTAAAAAGAAAGTTCCTTGTGAATAAAATTCCCATAAAAAAGCCAATAAATACAGGAAACCCATTTCTGTGTAGCTTCAAACGCAAAAAAAGGAAAACAAAAAGGTGGTTGGCATCCCCTGGAAGAGGTTCAGGGGGCGAGGTAGGTGCAAAAAGGAAGCGGCAATCGGGAATGCCCTGTTGCCACATTACGTCACGAGCGAACGAGAGAGAGCGAGCCAGAACGAGCCGAGCGAAAGGCCAACGACCAGCACACATTTCAAACCGCATCCAAGGGATGGGGCAGGAGGGTGGCAGGCATCAGAGTGCGGCTGACGAGGCGGGGTACAGGAGCGAAGGACGAGGAACAGGAACAGGAGGATATAGGCGACCCTCGTCAACAGACAAGGGCCAGCCCTAGTGGGAAAGAACAAGAGGCAGGCCAGGGTGCGAGCGAGATGGGTAGCGAGTTCAACAACCTTCGACGACCCTGAGAAGAGGTCAGCAACCCTACAGCTATAGATGTGACAGTGTGTGTGCGCTAGTGTGTGTGTAGGACCTAAAGAGATGCCTGCTCTCTTTTACTCTCTCTGTTGCTCTCTTTGACAAACACGGAAGGGAAGTTTAACATTAGGGTGATTCCTTTTGGAATAATATAATTTTATATTCTAAAAGTTTGTATACGAAATTAATATTTTAAATAAATTAATAAAATATTGAAATATATTTTAATATTTATTTAAAATAATCTCTAGTAATAAACCAGTAGGACTACCCTACTAAAGCCTAAGAGCGCGAAAGAGACATCCTCTGGCTGGGGGTAGGCAAACTTTGGATGCGTTTGTTTTTTGCCGGTCGTTGCCCGAGAACGTCGCCGTCACTGCCGACGTCGCTGCTGCCGTCAGCGCCCCAACTTTTGGGGTCGTTGGTGGTCGTTATCCTATATACCGAGAAAAATCTATTTTTATTTTGCATTCGCAGTCGCCCGGTTTGCGCCTGTCTTTGGGGCTTTCCGTGCTGGTATTGGCTTTTGCCTGCTAGTTGCCACATGGAGGGGGGTGGTGTGTGGTAGTGCATGGGGTGGTGCATGGGGTGTGGGCGAGGATAGACACTGGTTGGGGTATTGACATGGCCCAAAGGATGAACCTGCCCTCGGCCAACTGTTGTGGGGCGGTTTTAATTAGCAAGGCTTACAAATATGACTTTTTAAGCGGCCAACAGAGAGAATGCATTAAAGTTCCGACTCGCAATTGAAAAATTTATGTAATTTTCATAATTGTTTGGGAATTTGTTTGGGAATTCATTTGCCTTTTTTGTGGAAGAATTTATCTATGAATTTTAATCTTTTCAAATGCAACTTCGAATGCTTTTTATGGTAAAAATAAAACCTTTTCTTTTGCGTTTTTTAAAGTCTTTAAATCAAAGCTAAATAAATTAATAAATAAACAAACTTTTTAGTGAGGTAGGTTCGATTTGATTCCACAAATTGTGGCAAGTTGCAAAAGTATCTTGTAACTGAATCTGCAATGCAGCTGCTGCCCCCTTTTAGCTGGAAATCTGCTAATCTGTCTTGCCTCCTCCCTACCCTATCTCCCCCTTTATCTATCTAATATATTTTCCCCATTTTTTTCCGTCTGCGATCGCCAGACTTTGCAGTTAATTTTGTTTTGTTTTTGTTTTTGTTTTGCTACTGCCAGTGCTTCTTCTTTTTCCTATTGGACCCTCCTCTCTGCATTGCGTTACATATTCTTCCGCATTTTTGCAGTTGCAAGTTGCAACTTGCAACGAAGAGAGCCGGCAGAGATGCAGAAAGAGAGCGATAGAAAGCAATGACCCGTGTGGTGGGAAAAAAAACGAAACGAAACGAAAAAGGGGGCAACAGTGGGGCGGGGTCGTTGCCACAAGAGTGGGCGGAAGGATGTGTGTACAAGTGGGCGTGTTGTGCTGCAACTGCAACTGCAACAAAAAAAACAAACTATGACATTCCATGACTAACGAAAAGCGAACACACAAACAAAACAAAAACAACATAATCAAATCTAGGAAGAGGAAGCAGCGGTGTCCATGAAACGTACTTTGTTGACCTTTCGCTGCCACTGCCCTGTTAGCAGCGCTGCCTCTGCTACTGCCGCTGCTGCTGCTGTTGCATATTGGCGCGTCGGGGTTATTGAAACAGTTTGACACACAAAATGCAGGCGAAAGAGAGTGCCAAGCACCCAAACAGTACAGTGCAAGAGAGCCAAGAAGAGACGTTCTCTGTTTGCAGAGCATTAACATAACAGAGGTATTTCTCTTAAGAAGCTAACGCCACCTAGGCGGTTTCAAAACCACTAAACTATGCACTGGCGCCATCTGTGCGTTGTTTTCGAGTGACTCGGCTTAAGTTAAGACACAAACCTAAATATAAATCCCCTAAACTCGTTAATTTTAAATAAAAAAGACTATTAAATAAATTATGTTTCTCGTCTTCTTTAACAGCCACCAACAATTTGTGCATTTAAAAGGTCAAAGTGTCAATCAAAGTATTGACAGCTTTGTGTCAGACATTTTCAATCGATCGGATATAGCTGATAGGAGATCGACTATAAACCCAGCAGCAAGTAAAAAAGTTCGAACTAAAGACAGATTCAAGATTGGCAGTAATAAAACCGAAAAAACTAAAGGGTAAGTTTGAAATAAAACTAAACTATTTTTGAAGTTCCATGGGGAAAGCTTTAAGTTAAGAAAAGCACCAGAAAAAAGAATATTACTTACCAAACGTTGAATAGATTTTGTGACAGGCAGATCATGAGTTTTTTAAAAAAAAAAAAAAACTTCTTAATTGGCAATTGTGGCCCTGCGTTTGCGAAGACCCTGATAAATAGCTCGAGTGCGTTCGAAGGGAAAGTGCCCCATATCCTAAGCGGATATAGAATTAATAAATTAAGATGGCGAGTCCAAGTTTGTCCAAAACCCACCTGAGCGAGCATCACCACCGGAGCGCCAGCACGTCCTGCAGTCATGCAATAGATGCGATAGGCCTGGAGCATTCCCAAGGCTCCCTGGAACATCAGCAATATTATTTCGGTGGCGAAGACCAGCTGGAGCATGTGGTTGAAGAAGATGAGGATGCGCAGTATGTAATAGGTCTCGGTGGTGGCCAACACCAGGTGATTGTAGGCCACCCAAGTTTCCATAATATAGCGGAAGAAGTCACCGAAAAGGCGGCACAAATACGGCACCATCCACATCCAATAGCAGTTGATATTAACCGGCACCCTAATCGGAGATCCATCGTAACGGGGCACCCAAATACCATTCTGGTGCGGGGAGAGCATCTTCAACATGGCAAACATGGGCAGGATGGACGAGAGGACGGCACGGATCAGGACGATGCAGAAGTTGGCCGCCCAAGTGATAGCCAGGCGACGGCGTTGGTAGAAGCTGAAGGTCGCAGTCTGCTTCCAGCTGGACGGAAACTCAAAGATAGGCGCCAGCTCCAGGGACATGGGCACCCAGACCAGGCACAGGAACAGCACCATCTTGAAGCGAAACCCAGGGCGGGTGAGCCCGTCGGACATGTTGTCGAGACGCTGCTGCACGGTCAGCCCTGACAGGTTGAAAACCGTGGCACCGTGGCTCACATTTGTGTCCGGATTCCGGTTAGCCACCGACTTCTCTTTCTTCTTTTCCTTTTGCTTCTCCTCCTCCTTTTTCTTTTGCTTCTCCTTCTCCTTATCCTCTTTCTTCTCCTCCTGCTTCTCCTTCTTTTCTTCCTTATCCTCTTTCTTCTCCTCCTCCTTCTCCTTAACCACTTTCTTCTCCCCCTTAACCTTAACCACTTTCTTCTCCTCCTCCTTATCCTCTTTCTTCTCCTCCTCCTCCTTATCCTCTTTCTTCTCCTCCTTTTTCTCCTGCTCCACCTGCTCCTGCTTTGAAGAGGCGTCCTTACCACCAATCTTCAGCTCCAACTCCGGTTCCGGTTCTCCATTACCTGCGGTCGCATCGCGGACAGCTTCTTCGGTGGCCACGGGTTCATCCCGCAACAAAGTCCGGGTTTCATTGACACCTAAATCTGCCATTGTTGGTCTTGTAGCTGCTGTTAGTCCAGGCGGTAGTGCTGGTTCTAATGGTTTTGATGATTCCACTGGGGCGTTGCTTCGGGGCGTTGAAAATCTGTGCCAACAACCTTTCTTCTACGGAGGCAATGACACTGTGAAAAGTAGAACCATGTGTCAGTGTGACGTTTGAATCGGGACCAACTTTGCTCTGCTTTGGTGAATTATCGAAAATCTATCAGAATCTGTCACAATAAATCACAGCCAACTTAGCTTTTATCGAAAAAAAAAGGTGATTTTGAGTTTTCAAATGCAACAAATGCAAAATTTTCTCTCTCTGTTGACTTTCCGCATAAATATGCAATGCCAGGAGGCGAGACGCCCCAGAGGTTGATGGTTTAGTGGGTGGCTGGGTGGTTGGGTGGTTGGGTGGCGTCTCCCCTTTCGACGCCACACTTGAAGCACACTCCAAAGTCCGTGACTTCGTGGCCGGGTGGTGGCAGCAGCGGCAGCGGCAGCGGCGGCGGCGACGTCATTTCGCCCACCCGACTTTTATGTAAGGCCAAACCAGAACCACCCACTCTTGGCAGCCACCCAACCAACCAGCCACCCACCCAGGGCTGTTGGGATGTCCTTCAGTCTGCGAGTGCAACGAACGCTGCCCTTTAACCTACATAACACACACTCACCTGGGGGCTGGGGGCTATATCCTCCTCCTTTTCTTTTTTTTTGCCTCACCCTGACTAAACGTTTTCTTTCCCCTCACTATTTGCTTTTTATCAGTTTTTTTTGCACTATTTTTCTTCTTAGTTTTCTGTGAACACAATTTTTTGGTCGATTTTAATTTGTTCTAGACTTTGGTGACGGGGGAAGGTGAATGCATGGAAGGCGTTCCGGGTTAGGAATGAGGCATGCACCGATTGCCAGTTGTGGGGCACTGACACTTGGTGACACTGCCGGAAACTGGTTGGCAGGGCCAACTAGATGATGTTTGCTTCCCAATTTCAATTGCTCCTCAATGTATACTTTGGTCTCACTTTTTTTTTTTGCAATATTTGCTCAAGGCCTACTCAGAGTTGGTGCAATTTTATGGCCAGAGTTCTATCAACTTTGGTTACTCTTTTGTGCATAAAAAGTCTTAACGCCTATCCATTGCCAAAAATGGTTAATAAAAATATAATTGGGCTCGTCCGGGAGTTGAACCCGGGACCTCTCGCACCCGAAGCGAGAATCATACCCCTAGACCAACGAGCCTATTGAAACAGGTTATATAAATCATTTTTATAATTCTAGATTTTATAGGGAAGTACAAAAAAAAGTGTTGGAGATCTTAAAATTTAGGTTTTCAAGAATATTTTGAAATATTTGATGTACAAAAGATTAATATGGATTATTGGGAGTTTATAGATCAAAAAACTTTTGAAAAACTGATTTTCCAAAGCGATAAACTTTCCAAAAAGGTTCCACAATTCTATTCCCGTTGAGATTTAAGTTCTGGAAATGTAATATTGGAGAAATTCGCCACAAACACCCACACAACCACACACAACCCCACACCACCACACACAACCACACACATAGATACAAATGCATGCGCCTATTACGCCATCGAAAAAAGCAACAACAAGAGCAACTGCAGCAACGTTGCCGCCTGAAATATCTTCATGTTCATCGTCGCGTCGCTGTCGCCATCGCCATCGCCATCGCCACCGCCATCGCCATATTGCATTCGGAGGGGTGGGCAACGTGACGGCGGGGTTTTTGGGTGGGTGGGGGCGTGATAGTTGGCTTCTATTTACATTTGCAAGCTCCAAAAGCAGCCGCACAACGCCTGCAGCAGCGCCGGCAGCGACGTCGACGCGCGCAGACGAAAGCGAAAGGCCATTGTCCGGAATTTTGTTGACCCACTAAGGCAGAATGTAAAGTACGAGAGGCATGGCGGCGATGACAGGGATGGTGGTGGCTGATGGTGGGGTGTGGGGGGTCGCAGCAGCTACACTGTCATTGCCGTCGAAGAGAGCGGAAAAGCTTTCGCGGAGAGCAGCTAAGCGGAAAGCTTCGCAGCTTGTTGTTGGTGTTGGTTCTGTCTGCGGTTCTGCTTTTGAAAGTTCAATTCTTTTTTTTTTTGGGCAGCCATAACAATAAAAACAGCAACAAAAAGCAGATCTAATGCCCTGCATTGGCCAGAGAGAGAGCGAGCGAGAGAGCGCTAATAGCTGGCTGCGCAACTAAAAGTCATTCACCTTTCGGCTCTACGTTCTGCTCTATGGATTAATTTTCGAAGCTCGGCTTAAAAGTCACATCTCTCTCTGCGCCAACGACTTGACGCCTACACCGAAACAGGAGTGAGCGAGAGGGATGAGCTTAGGGTGAAGACGACTTCGTAATACCCTTCCAGAAGCGTAAGACTAGCTAGACCCGTGGATAGTTATGATACCCTCGGAAAAGGGTAGACTGGGAGTGAATAGAAAACGTCAAACTTTTTTTGATGAGCAATAAAATGTATTGATGTGCGAATGACTGACTATCTCTCTCTCTATGCCTCTGTATGTGTGTGCTTGTTAGGTTTGTGTTTTTTCGTTTTTGTTTTTACTTTCTCTTGGCAAATAGAAAATGAATTACATGGAAGGCAATTAGAAGAACCGCCAGCTGCTATTAACAGTTAACTTATTTCCAAACAGATGTCAGTATTCAATAGTAAATAAATAATATTTGCACTGCAAAAAAGGTTTTTAAGTGATATTACTCAATTTCTTCCCTTTAAAATGTATCACTCATACGGAATAGAACTACTTTTCAGTGTAAAACCCATAATATTTTAGTACCTTTGCTTTATTACTCATACGCACTGTTGGCTGTAGAACATCTTTTCGAGATTTTCTGTTTTCTAAAACATAAATTTCAAGACTCAAACAAACAGATGCCATTGGAATGGTTTTCTATACTTAAAGCTATTTATTTTACGTGCCTCACGTTTATTACTCATACGCACCGTTGTCATTAGAAAGTTTCGCAACTCATGTATCTTGTCTGCTTCTTCCCGAAAAGGAAGTACCAGGAAAAGGTCCTTAAGATGTGAATATTATAATAAAGCACTCGGCAAGTTTTCCTTTTTTCGCTACATGTATGCACATAAGTGTGTGTTTGTGGCTGCCTGTGTGTGTGCATAATGCAATCACGTGTGTGTGTGTGTGTTTTGCATTCAAAGCAGTTCACTTTTGCATATTCATACATAGTTATAGTTGCGTGTGAATGATTCATGAGTTGCATTTAGGCAAACAAACTGCTTCTCTCTTCCGTTCCGTTCCCACTCTCTCTGCCTCTTTCTCTCCCTTTCTTGCTGCTCTGGTAATGCTCTGTTGCACAGAAAGTTCAATTTTTAAACCCCCGCTTAACCCTTCTCATGTCTGAGGTAACTTTGGCGAGCTTTAACCCAGTTTAAGGTCATTTCGAGTCAAAGACAAACAACACTAGAGAGGTACGGGGAGAGAGAACAAGCAATGCAGTTTGTTCTCTCTCTGTGTGTGTGTGTTAGTGTGCGTGTGCGTGGTCATCGTTTGGCATTTGTCAAGGACTTTACAAATAACGGAATTAAAAGTCCACAGAATCAAATAAAGGAAACCAAACAAATACAAGAAAAAAACGTTTATAGTAGAGAAAAGAATGTTTTTTATGTTAGTTCTTACTAATTTTTATGTTTTTAAATAAGGTCAGAACAGAAAAAACAGTCTTGACATTGCAGAACCCCTTCTTATGCCCCTCTTATCGCCACCACAAGCTGCTCTTATCGACACCATTTGCTGTTGTTGTATTTTTCGACACTCAACGCCGACAGCGACGCCAGCGTCTGTGATAATGAAATTGAAAATTTCATTGCTAATTGCGCTTAATATTTATAATTGACCTAAATACATTTTTGCGATTGGCATTGCCAAAACGGAAAATAAAACAGAAGGCAGAAACAACAACAAAAGCAGAAGAAAGCAGAAAAACATGCAAAGTGAGGCGAGACAGAGAGGGATGGATGGCCAGAAAGCACGACTTGTGTCTGCTGGAGGGGAAGGCAAAAGGGCTTTGGGGGTAAGGGGCGGGTGAAAAGAAGTCTAGACTGGCAGGCAATGGCAGGAAATCCAATGAAAACCGTTACGAAAAATGGGGAGCTGCCCAAAAATGTCGGTCTGGCAATGACATTTAACAGGCAATTATTTTAAATCTCTTCAGAGCTCCTCTGCTTGTTGTTATTTACCTCATTTTTAGTTTTTTATTTTGTTTACAGCTTCTCACTATCTTTGTTTATTAATAAAATAAATGCTTTAGATGAAATTGAACTGCAACTGCAACTGCAACAAAAAAAAGTGTTCTAAATATATGAGAAGTCGAAATAAACTTGCACACGCACACAATTGCATTATGACTCAAATGATTATTCACATACGTAATATGAGAGCTATGCCCCCGTCCTTCTTGCACCTTCTCGTTCTTACGCCAGACATTTCGCAGTCCTGCATCTCGCTCGCTGAAATATTTAAAATGCAAACTTTTCCCCCACTAGCCCTGCCCTGCCCCCTTTGCTGGGGAAAAACCAAATCAAAAACGAAACATAAAGAAAAAAAAAACAGCAACAACAAAATGCTGAGCACCAGAAGACGGAGAAGAAGCAGCAGCGGTACACACAAAAAAGTAGGTGAAAGGTCTTCAACCTTTTTGCATGAAAACAAAAATGTTCAAAGGGGCAAACGAATTGGCAAGGGGCGAGGTGCGAGGGGCAAGGCAAGGCGGTGGCGGAGGTGGAGCCATGCAATTCTAGCCTAAAATAAAAAAAGAGAGAAAAAATCTGCCAGCAAGGCAATAAAATGTAAAACAAAAGTGAAAGAGTCAGCGGACTGGGGAGCATAGGGAGGTAATAGGGGGCCGATGAAAATGAGCTGAAAAGGCACACTACACTGGAAGAAAAGATACGCTCCTATCTAAGGAAAAGTTACAACCCATTGAAGGAGGCAAAACTTCATTGAAATACCAAAGATTGTGGGATTTCTATACCAAGTTAATGATATTTTTGATTATCTTATAATTATCATTATTTTTGTGGGGAAATCTTAGAAAAGGGACGACTAGGTGGTCGAGTGTTTTGGGCAAGTGACCGACAGAGCGAGCCACTGCATTTAACTATTTATAGACGTCCCAGTCGAGAACTTTGCAGCTCACACACACGCGGATACGGATACGGTGCCGTTACGGGCACTGATACAAATACCGATGCAATGCCTGGACTTGGACCTATCCCAATGGCCCAGCACTGTGGGGCAGGTTCAGTTTTGCCCTCCGTCGTCCCCCATCCCAGCCAGAGTATTTTTTGTATTCGTAACATTTCGTATCGTTTCGTTTCGCTTCGTTTTGGTTCACTTGAGGTTGAAAATTGCACAGATGCGCCAAAGTTCTCTTCGTTTATCGTTTTTCGTTTTGTTGGTTTTGTGCATTTTTGCAAACGAGAGAGCTTTTCGCACAGTCTCGCTCTCTCCCAGCGCGAGTGCATTTGCTCGGCTAAACTTTGTCCCTCACCGCGACCCTCAAAAGCTTATACTTCTTTCGGCGCAGACAGACAGAGACATTGATTTCGAGCGGTAAAAGTGCGGTGGGTGTGCAGGAGGGGTGTGTGCATATGGTACATGTCAAATATAGATATAGGGGGTGCAAAAAAATATTGTTGGGGTTGGTCAGGATGAGACTGCTTTTTTTTCTGCTCTGATAGGGATTTCAGAGATAAAATAGCTCGACTTTTTAACTTGTAAACATTTTCCAGATATTTTCATATTTATATATTATATTCAAAGTTTTTTATGTTAAAATATTATTCATTATTAATTTAGCTATTTTTTTTCTTTATTTTTCAGTCATTTCCATTTAAATAAAATCCCGGACGTCGTCACCTTTTTGTCGTCGCCATTTGTTGCATCCTCCGCCGCCTTGGTAAATGCGGTAAGTAATCAAATTATTTTATTATTTCATTATATTATTTCATACTTTCCCACAAACGAAGTCCGTGTCCCTCTATTTACATACTTTTATTGATTGCATCAATTTATTTTGATTGATGGAATCAATTTCATTTGATAATTCTGACCAGAAAATCACAGCTATAATAGCTTGATGATAGTATTAAGCCATTAAGTTGAATAACTCGAGTTACAATTTCAAATTAAAGCAAAATCTGAGTCCTTGTCCTAAAAAAAAATCGGTGGCGTATACTTGATATTTTCAAAAATTACGTATACGTAATTTTTTTTGACCAAAAAAATGCTAAATAAGGTTTTTAAAAACCTTATTATTAAGAAACAATTCCAAAATAATAATAAACATTCGTTAAGGATATCTTTAAAAAGTTGAAAAAACAACACTGCGTATACTTGATATTTTCAAAAATCATATTACGTATACGTAATTTTTTCTAAACCAGAAAAATGTAAAATAAGGTTTATAAAAAGAAGCAGTATTCCAAAATAATATTACTTGTTCGTTGAGGATATCTTTAAAAAGTTAAAAAAACAACACTGCGTATACGTAATATTTTTGAGAATAATTTTTTGAAACGATATGTAAAAAAAACTTTCATTTTTAAATCGGATCAGTTTTAAATGTGGGAATAGCAATATTTTTGATCAAATTTATATTACCAATACCTAATATTACAGAATTCTATAAAAAGTCCTTGAGAAAGAAACTCGCTAAAGTACTTCAACTTCAAATCCTATTAAGTGTATGACTTTTCTGTGAAGGTAAAGTCTTCATAAATGCGATTTGAACCTGTCACAAAAGTCCTGTAGTGGAGCTTTTTCTACTTCTTTTTGCTTCGAAACAACAAAATCCCGTTACCAATTGCCCAGTTATCGATAAGGTGCAAGAGCATAAAAAAAAGCGATAAATATCCAAAGGCGAAATAGAAGCAAAACGAAGCAGAAATGCGAAAAAAAGGAAAACAACAAATGGCCGTGTCTGTGTGTGAGTGCAAAAACTGTGCCAATGCCCTGACAACGGCACAAGGTGATGATGCAAACTGCAGCCGGCTGCAGTCTCAGTCACAGTCTCAGTCGCTGTCGCCGCCGTCGTCGTCGTGCTGTCGTCGTCGTCGCCGTCGCCGTCGCAGTCAGTGAGGCAGTGACGCCAATTGCCATGATGAAAGAGCCGGTGGCACAGTAGTCGCTCGCTTGAGTTGGTGGCAGCTTGGCGGGGTGGTGCGGTGGGGCAAGGCTGGTGCGGTGGTTGCACTGCCGCACAGACATTGGCGATGCGTTGGTGAACATGCAATGACGCGAATGACACAAACCCCCGACAGCCAGGGCCACAATTATAGCAACAGAATCGGCCATTCCCTCGGGTCATTATTTCTGTGGAAATATTTATGAATTTTTAAATGCAACCACCCTAGTGGGATGCCCCCAGGTGTCCGTACATTCGAGTCGGTGGTTACTACTTCCCACCCCAGCACCCAGCACCCATCACCCCCGTCACTGCTACTCCACATAAACCCCTTCCCTCCCCCGCCTGGCATACCAGGAAGGCCGGGCCATGTCGAGGTCGGGCTGAAAAGGGGGCTGAGGGAGCTGGCGGGCGGAGTATTTTGTTGCATGCAAACAAGGAAGTGAAAAAATTTCACGCTTTGCAAAGGCAAGACGCAAAGAAATGGCAGGGACATGGGTGGGAGGATCAGTGTGGGTGGGGGACGAGGAGGCGGACGAGGCAACTTCAAGTGTGGGACACAGTCGAGGGTCCGTAGGGAAGTGGATTTTAAGTGTTTGACAGACCGACACATTCAACACTCCTTGAATGTTCACCATTTTCTTGCAACTCCCACACTCTTTGCAACCCCCCTTGCCCCACCTTTTAGCCTCTTTTTATAACTTGGCTCGCAAAAAACTTTGACTTATGCAATGGAAAGTGGTTGAAACCAAAATCAATGTGAAGTCTTACCAACCGAGTGCGAAAAAGCAATGTTGGCAGTAACCTAGGAAGCCAATACTCTCGGTTTGTGTTTGCTTTTGCTTTTCAGTGATCGCCTGCAATCGATAATTATCGATTAATTATGTTGGTTTAAAACTTTTACAGAACTAACCTCTCGTTTTCACCAACTTCCTTTAGGATTAATATCGATTTAATTATTCATCTCTAGTCTCCCATATCTAGCTTCCTTTATGACTTCCCTTCTGAGTTTTTTTCGATTAATATCGATTTAATTATTCATATCCGCTCTCCCATATCTAGCTCCCCTTTTGAAAATGCAAATAGAATTTACATTTGCCGGAAAACTTCATTTCGTGTCACTTGTATCTTGCAACTCCCCCCCACTTCCCTCTACACACCATCATTTCCCTGCATTTGTTGCAGTTATTTGTGTTGCGCCTTGGATTTTCTCACGAACTGCATTCGTGAGGCTCGGACTCGGGGGCTGCCAGCCGATCGGCGGTATCGGTATTTTTTTTGTCGGTTCGCTTTTAGTTTCGGTTTTCGGTTTTGATTCGGGCGCCATTGACTTGTTGACCGAGCGACTTAGTGAGCACACAAATACATTGATACTTACATAGATACACACACATACATATATTTTGTTAGATGCATACATATGTATGTAAAAATTTATGCATTCTGTGAGCGAAATCGAAAGTTCAATAAACTTTCACGTAATCTCTGGGTTGCACACAAAAAATACTGAAATAAATGCCTCGTCGGTGATTTCAGAAGATTTGATGATCAGCTCTGAACTTTTCTAAGGCTATTTCTATTACTTACTATTATTTCTATTGCAAAAGATACTGTTTACTTAATAAAAATGATCTTTAGAGTCTTTGGTATTTTTACGTATACACTGCGTATACGTAATATTTATGTTTCTGACAAAGAACCTATAGAAACTTTGTGTTTAAGAAACCTAAAGGTTTACTGTGATAGACATCCCCCATTGGTGTTTTTTTTGGCTGGCAAAGAAAGTGAATTGAATCAAAAAAAAGGGCAAGTACCGGGGAAAAAGAAAGACAGGGAAAAAACTGAAATGAAATGAAATGAAAAGAAATTACATAAAAGTAACAACGAACTCTTTGCGCATGAACAAATCGCACAACAACAACAGAAACAACAGCGATGAAAGCAACATGGAATGCCAATGAACAAAAGCAACAACAATGCAACAGCAACAGCAACACACTGTTAGAAGCAACGAAAGCCAGAAAGAGAAAGAGCCTCGCAGAGAGCGATCACTCAGTGAACTTGCATTATGCTGCGTTCTGCTTAGCTGCTCACTCCCTCCCTTTCGCACTGCTGTCGCTTAATCACTGTTTCCGTCTTTTTCTGATGGCTTTCACAACACACCAACACACACGCGCACACACACGCACGCACGATTCCCGTTCGCTTTGATGACTCCACTTGGCTTCTCTTCCTCTTCCTCTTTCACCGCCATCGCCGCCGCCGCTGCCGCCATCTTCTGTTCCCCTCTCGCTCTCACTCTAGTGCCAGAAATTGGGTCAGCCATTGAACCCGTTGCGTTGACGCCGCCGTCGCTGCCTGCCTCAGTCTCTGCCTCTGCCGCTGCCGCTGCCTCTGCCTCTGCCTGCGTTAACGTTCTGCTGGGGTTCTGCTGCCGCTTAGCTTTGGCTTTTGCTTTTTTTTTCGGTTCAGCTTCCCACCAAGCACGTGTTCTTCCTCTTCTTTACCGTTGATCGGCTTAGCAGAAACAGCTGTGATCATTTCACTTCCCAGCTAGCTATCTGTCCCTTTCTCGGCTCCACCTTCTCCCCCTTTCTCCTGCCACCAAAAACCGAATCTTAAGGTTATGGTCAACTCGTAATGACCGTCACCGTCCAATTTTTTGACCCCTGCCCCAGCCGAAAAAAAACATATAAAACAAAGAGCGAAAAGTAAACAAAAAAAAAAAACAGAAACGACCCAAACCGAAAAAATTTCACTTTCACATCAATTATGTACGCTGTAAGCCCCAGACAGGCAATTCAAAAGTGTTTTTGTTTCTGGTGTTGTACTGTACTTGACGATCCGCCAGATTATTAAACCAATTTAAAACTTGAATTTATTTCGGAAATTGTCGAATATATATAAAAGCAAAGATTCGCTGCTTTAGTTTGCTATAAAATTAAATCAATTTAAAGAAAAGACGCTGCCATGGAATGTACCGAACAAATATGGGAAGTCCCTTCAATGATTTTTCGGTTTTTATTGCTTTGCAATTGTGGCCAAAGCAATGGCTTTGGTAAGATCTTCTGCAGCCAATTTTTGGAAACGCCAGCGACTCGATGTCAACGAACGTTTAATGGCCCAACAAAAACCCCGACTCTTCGCCCTTTTTTTTTGCAACAAAAACAAGAAAAGCAGCTAACCAAAAACTGGTAGACGACCAAAATGTCAAGGGAAAGAGACAGATCTTCAGAGTGATCAGAGCAGGAGGGTGGGGGAAGGCTTGGTGAAAGGTGGGGGGTCAAGCCAAGCTTTAGATACTCTTTCTAGGGTTGCCAAAGGTGTTTATGAAACATTTTTCAAGATTTATTTCAAGAAAAATTAGAAATATTTCGGAAAAAACTATAAAAGTTTGGTAAGATTTAAGAAAACGTAGAGTATTAAATATTTAAAGTCAAAAGTTGAAGGTTTTTTTTGGGTTTTATGATGGCTCCCCCCTTCACCACCTCCCTTTTCTTTTTTAACATCTGTTTTGGGGGCTCTCTCCCCGCCCCCACCCAGCCGCCACGAACTAAAAAAAAGAGACAAACCGGTTACAGTTACAGTTCAAACATCTTTGGCATCGTCTCGTTTTTTTTTTCGGGGGTCAAGCCCAAGCTCTCACACACACACACATGTTTGAACATGACTTGCCACACCTTGAGGCTGCTGGCCCCCCCGCTGTGCCCCCGTCATTTCTCTACTTCCTCCCATCCTTATCTGCATTTCTCCGATTGTCTGTTCCTGTCACCCTCTAGCGCTTTCTTTCTCCTTCTCCTGCTCCTTCTCTTTCTTTTCTTTTTCTGACATTTTCTTGCTGTCATTCTGACGCCCTTTATTTATATATTTTTTGGTAGCTTAATTTTTTGGTGCGTTGTTGTTTCTCCAGAAAATAAACTTGAACTTGCCCGTTCACTTTTACTCCAAAAAAAGAGTTTTCGACTGTGTGTGTGTGTGCGAGTGTGTGTGTGCGAGTGTGAGGGGGTTATTGTTTCCCATAGGCATTTATAGGCCCCGGTTTTTGGGGCCCTCCTTGGAAATACAGCTTTAACAGATGCTTCAACTTGATTACTAAACTGATGAGTCTTCTCTCTGGCTTTTGATTTGTTTCTTTCGGGTTTTTGTTTGTTTTTTTTTTTTGGACTCATGATGGCGGTTGATCATGAAAATTTTCAATTCAAGTTTAGGTGAAATTTAATGCGTCACCAAAAAAGCGGAAGAAAGGTGTATGGGAAACAGGGAAGACGGAAAGACAGAGCAAGACAGCGAGAAAAAGAAATGGGCAAGTCAAGATCACGGCATGGAAAGTTTTCAATTCTTTTTTTTTTATCGTTTTTTTTTTTTTATAATAATAATTATATCTGAAACAAGCAGGTGCTTTGTATTAGGTTTTTTTCTTTCTATTAAATATTTAACGAGAAAACACTTTCTTGGGCTCTGGAAATATTCCATTAATTTGCTTGCCAGCCCCTCTAGTTTATAGAGTTGCCACCCACATGCAAAAATTGTAGGTGGCTTGCCTCCATTTGTTGCAATTTGCTCGGTTTCTCTCCCATCTGGATTCCCAGTGGGTTTTCTTCTTTGTTGGAACTCCCCCCGTTTGCAGGCCTTTTGGTTACCCTTTCACGTACGTTCTCCACCCCCATATGCCACATCATGTTGCACCACCTATGCCTCCCCCTAGTTCAGTCGTTTCTCAACCCCTCCCCGACTTCATCAATCCCCCACTGCTCCCCTTTCAGAATATATGGCCAGCGAAAGTTTACTGGGACTATGACCGCTTAGAATGTCTACACAAATACACCCACACACACACAAATACACATCCACACACACCAATACACACCCACACTCACTAACACACACTCACACTTATACAGGAGCCAGAGTCTGGAACTTGAAAGCACAATTTTGTGTTGTTTGTGTGTGTTTTATTTTTTCTGTGCCCCCAACATTTGGATGCCCCATAGAAGTGTCTGCCAGCTGAATGGCAGTGGCAGCTCCGCCTCACACCGCCCCTAGCCCCACCCCCTGGACATGTGTGTGTGTGTGTTGATGTGCGTGTGTGCTTATCTCAGAGTCGTTGCCTTGAATGTAGGGCAGTAGTCGGCACTCGACAGTTGCTGTTGCAGTTGCTGTTGCAGTTGTTGCAGTTGCAGACAGAGGGCAATGCAATGCAGGCACCAGACACACACACTCGCACAACAAATACTTGTAAACAAGTAGCAGTCCCCCCCAAAAAAAAACAAGACTACTTAATACCCTGGAAAGGGTAAAACATTCTTATATATTTCTAATCATATTTCTTTCCCGAGGCATAAAAAATAGGTTAAATCTATTATAATTTCCTTTATAATTCCCATTACAATGACCACTAATAAGAAGGCACTGATAAGATTGATAAGAAGTCCTCCATTGTTGAAGGAAAATAGAATAGAAAATAGAAATATAGAAAGAGAGAGTAGAAACCAGAACAAGATAAAAGAAATGAAGTGCAATGGCGTGACTGCTAAGCTCAAATGTAAATATAATTCAGATAACCGTATTAAAGTTTTTGCCTCGAATAGTGGCCTGGTCACATTATTTATGACCAAACTGTACTCTACTTTGTTAGCTGTCAAGGAGCTTATGTATGTACATTTTCCAATGGCTTTTCACTTCATTTGCTAGTTTAAAGCTTTTTTTACTGTTTTTTTTTTGTATAATTGCTTCCAACCATAAATTCTGTCTGTTTTTCTGGGAGGTCTTCTTCTACTTTTTAATATTATTTGTGTGTTCTTCCTCTTTGGCGGGGCTGTGTTTCTGTTTTCGGGGCCTGCAGTTTAAAAATACAAAATTAATGGAGAAAAGAAAAGCACTTCGAACTGCATCGAGCCACATAAATAACAAGCGCCAAAAACTATTTTCAACCCCACTAGAGAGTCAAGGAAGGGGCGGAAGAGGCGAAGGAAGGCATTGAAGTAGCCACAAGAAAGAGAAGAAAGATGAAAGAGAGGCATGAAAATAAAGTCATCGCCGTCTGTGTAAATAAGGCATCAAGAATTGGGTTAAAAGTTTATAGAGCAATGCGGTGATTTGTCTCTCTATCTCTATTTTCTACTTCTAGCTCCCTCTGCCACTGCCTCTCTTCTTCTTCATTTTCTTGGCATAACTGTAAGTGTAAGTGCAACTGTGTGTGTGTCATATCAGCATTTGAAGTGGTTACATGGTCAAAGGCTGCGCCAGTTTCTTTTTCTTGTTAATTTTTTTTCTTTTATTTCGTTTACCCCGAGACGAGTCAACGTGCTCCATGTGCCACCTGACACCCACACCCGTGCCCCACGCCCCAGGCCCCGCCTATTACCTGGCCTCCCAGCAGGTTACAAGCCAACGAACAAACAAACACAAAGAAACATACAAACAAACAGGAAAACAGGAAGAATGTGGCTCTGTTTCATGTCAAAGGGGAGTGACTGCCCTCCTAAAAAAAAAAAGGGAGTTAATTCAAAACCCAACAAAAAGGCCAAAGAACTATCAAAAAAAAGAAGGCCAAAAGGAGAGCAGAAAAAACAGACTTGAACAGACTTGAATGGGGAAGAGGAGACAATGTAGAAGCCGTCAGAAGACGGAAGAAGTCAGATAGAACTGTAAACTAACCCAGATCCTGAACCTGCAAGGATTTTCAAATGTACTGTAATAAAAAATGGTTTTTTTTTAATGGAACTTTTAATATCGAAAGGGATATCGATAGTTTCTAGGAGTTCTGCAACTCAATAGGAAAACTATCGAAGCTATCGAAACTATCAATCGGAATAAATCGATATACTAATGATTAAAGTTTATATTATTATATAAAAATATCAAGAAAAACCGATTAAAGTTGATCAAAGTAAGGAAAGTAATTATATTCTTTAAGATTTCAAGAGAATATTAGTTTCTTCTTATCCTTCATGTTTTTATTCTCGAACAAAAGCAACAAAGATACCTTAAAACCCTTTGAAATAGAAGAGAATCTATTAAGACCCGGAAATAAGACCACCCAAAAAGTAATACCCCTAAAATTGTATATCCCAAAAGAAGCAGTAAGCCATAAGGAAGCCAGAGGATCAAACAGATGGCCAAAAAAAAAGGAAAGGAAAAAGAAAAAGTCATAACCGAAACCATATTCCACACATGGTAATCCTAAGGAATTTTTGATGAACTCCACACGTACACCCACCCACCCAAAGATGGGGGAAAAAAAAACAGAAAAAAGGCAGAAAAATACATCAATAGAAAATGCAAGTGGCTGTAGGTGAAAGAATAAGAAGCAGAACAGAGCAGGAGAGGGAGCAGAGGGGCTCCCAACATAAAGGAGAAGAAACCCAGCAAGAAGAAAAGAAAAACAAACACAAATAGGTACAGGCAACTGAAAAAAAAAACGGAGAGCTGTAATAGAAGCCAAAAGCACAGCAGCAGCGGCAGCAACAAAAAAAACAACACAAAAAAAACAATATCTGAGGAAAATAATAACAACGTGCAAATGAAAAGAGTGACGGCAGTGGTGGCAGCGGTGGGTGGTGGGGTGTGGGAGCTGGGGGGAAGGCATGGGGGAGAAAAGCCATAGAGCCAAGAGAGAGGGCGAGCGAGAGAGAACTGCAGTGGGTCAAAGACCTGTAGGAGGTCGTTTTAGCCGTTGCAGTGGCAATAGGCAACGTACAATACCATGGCAAAAGCACACAGCATGTACTATGCATGTTGTTTTTGTTTTTGCTACGATGGCGGCAGATAGTGCACACACACACAGACACACACACTCGCGTATGCTCTATTGAATAACCAAGCGACGTCAGCAGCAGCGCTGCATTTGCAGAGGGAGAGCGAGATAGGGAACGAGCTACGTAAACAGCTGGCTTGCATTAGATGAGAGCGGGAGAGCAAGCTTTATGGCTCCCCAAAAAAAAGCTCAATAGCCTCTCGCTCACTCGCTCGCTTGCAGCTGCAGCTCCCCAGTTGCTGCTGCTTCTTCCTGCAGTGGAAAAAATAAACCCGAAGGCAAGCACGAAACAAAAACGAAATCAAGAGTGAAATGCAATTCTAGCCGAGTGTGGCAGTGGCAGTGGGAGTGGGAGTGGGAGGGGAACGAAACTAGGGGAATTACTGTAAAGCACGTAAACATGCATTTTGAATCCAGCTGACTGTCTCTTTCGTTCTCATTGCAGACATGCCAGGCGGAGGAAGGACAAAGTTCAGCAGGATCACACAAAACAGGTGAGTTCCTGAGAATTGGCTCGAAGGATATAAATAGAATATAAATCGAAGCAGAAATTATGATTTGAAATTGAATTTAATTCTTCTTCGTTATTACTTTTGATTGCTAATCTGAAATATTAATCATACGGCACGTTGGCCTAAGCCTTAACGAGCCTTAACAAGAAACTTCTCGTTAATTTGTGGATTCGAGCTTAATTTTAACAAAAAACAGCAAAAGAATGAACAGAAAACTCTAGAAGGGCCCACACTGCGTATGAGTAATTTTTTGTATGCTCAAAATTCAACACTGCGTATGAGTAATTTTTTTTTGCTCAAGATTCAACATTGCGTATGAGTGATTTTTTTGAGAGGAAATTCTTGTTTTTTAAGTAAAATTTAATAAATCAAGACTTAATTAGTCAGAAAAAATAATTTAAATAAAAAATAAATTAAACTTTATTTTATTTTCATAACAGTTGTCGTTTTCTAAAAGTTTTCAGATTTTTGATACTTTTTTGCTTTTTTCTTGGTTATTTTTTACTAAATATCCTTCTTTCGATTTATTTCCTTTGTTAATCGAAGATTAAATAATTAATTTATTTAGTGTTTATAATTTTAAATAATTTTTTAAGGTGTTTCGTTAACTTAGTTTCCTTAAAAGGCGGAAACTATTGAAGATTCGCCCAATTTCCGATCGCCCACATATCGTTTTTCTTGGATAACCTCCCCCACCCACACACACCCCCTTGCATCTGTCTGGTTGTGCCCCCACCCTTCCTTTTTTTTATATATATATTTTTTTTTTGCATATCATTTTCCTTTCACGTTGCATTTTTTATGTGCCACAAGAGCTGGCTGGAAAACTTTTCCGCTTTTCACGTTCAACGACGACGATCGCCGTCACCCAATGCCCCTCCATTTGTGCCACCAGACCCCCACTGGCTGACCCCCTCTCTGCCCCTCGGCCAGGGCCCCGTTACGAGCTTGTCGTCGATGTTGTTTTCCTTGTTTTTCCACAGCTAGTTTTCTTGCCTGACTCCATTTGCGCAACAAATTTTGCGGTGGTAAGGTGGGGCAGGGGCATGCACCATGAGGGGGCATCACATGATTTGCAATTTCCATTTGCCGACTGCATGCATTGCTGCATGGGCTGGTTGCGTAACCCAAAAGTTAATGCCACATAATCATGGCTGAAGTTGCAACAAATGCTGGCCGCAATGGGAAATGGGGAAATTGTTGTTGTCCAGGGAGGGGGGAGCAACGAGGAGAGGGGGGGGGTGGGGTGGCACAACCATGACACGCCGTCTTGCCGATCGTCGCTTGCAGTTTTCAATTCAATTTTTTTCTTTTTTTCTATTTTTTTTGCAAACGTTTTTCCTGGCACTTTCTCTCTCGTTGGCGATGAAGTAATAGCCAGCCCCATGCCCCCTGCCTCCCTCACCCCCCTCCCTTGCGGTTGCTGTTGCAGTTGCAATTGCAGTTTCTTGTTTTTTTCCTCCAACAGTTTTGCCGGTGACTTAATTTTTGTTTTGCCTTGCTTTCTGGCCAAAAACGAACGAAACGGGTTTTCGCATTTTCTTCCCCGGTAATGATGCTCGTTTCGCGATCGCAGACTCTTGGCCACGTCGTTGGCCAAACTTGGCTCACAAGGTGATTACGTCTTCGAGCTGCGAAACGAGTGGGCGGCACATTTTTGCCAGCTTTGTGGGTGGCTGGGTGGCTGGGTGGGTTGGTTGGCGTTTTTGGTGTGATTTGTGGGGATTTAGGAAGCCCTAGACCTCTGTGGGATTTTGCAGCCAATGGATTTTGGCTTGAAGTTCGACAAAAAGCTTGGGGGGTGTGGGGTGGTGTGGTGTAGCTGGCCAAAAGCCGATTTTAGTTGGCCAAATTCAATTTTAGCCAGAAGCTTAAAAAGTTTATCCATTCTAATTGAAGGTACATTTGATTTTCTGTAAAGTATTAAACATTTTGCAGGAAAAGTTTTCTTGGCAATTAGGGAGGAGGCTTAAAATATTAATCAGGTCTAATTAAGGGCGGATTTGTGGTTGATTTTCTGTGTTAATTCCTTTCGATTTTTATCGATTTTTGAGATAGTTTCTAGGTAAAGGAAAGTAGAGTGGAAAATCTGAAGGAATAATTAAAGAATTCTTACCCAAAAGAGTCTACCAATCAAAATCTAGCTTTTCGCGATATTAAAAACTATATTTCTGTATGTTTGCTATCGATTTTATCGATAAATACTCTAGGATTTTAATAAAAACTACAATTTCTAGAACATAACAATGTAAAACACCTAGAAACGTTTCAAAATGTTCCATTATTTAACTAATTTCTATTAAAAACTTAAATTATCTTTAAAACCTTAAAAACTCGAGTATTTTTTTAAACTCTAATTTATCGAAATCGTTGAAAAAACTATCGTAATTAGCCCAGCACGATTGAGGAAATGCGAGGAAATGAGATCTGTGGGCTGTGTTTTGATTCATGGCATCAATTTACGGATCGGATGCCACGAATAAAGTTGGGGATGCAACTTTCAGTGGGTCTCGTTGCTCCAGCGACAGAGGCAGAGACAGCTCCAGCGATTTCCCATCGTGTGTCTTCCGCTTTTCATTGCCGGGATGGAGGAGGAGGAAAGGGAGCGGGAAAACTGATCGCATTGCTTCCTGCTTTTTGCGAATTGCGATCGCCATGCCATGCAACAGTTGCAACTAGCAACTTGCAACTTGCAAGGCTTGTAACGGTAACATTGCCTGCTAACACCATTTTCCTTTTGCCGCTGTTACGTGAGGAAAAACGAAAGTAAAACTTGCCGCTGCCGTTGTCGATGACTTTGGTGGCAGCAACTTTTGCAGTTGTTGCCATTGTTGCCGCCTGCCTCTTGCCCCGTGCTGTTGCAATTGCAGTTGTTGGCATTGTTAGTTTTCATTTTCACATTATACTCTTTATTTCTCGTTGTTTTTTTATTCTCTCTGTTTACACAGCAAGCGAAGCTCACTCGATCGATTGTTGACTTGGTCATGGTTTGCCATGAATTTTCCAATGAATATTTTCTGTTTATATAAGATATTGTTTAGAGATCGTGTGGAAAATGTCTACAAGTTGGCAGTTTATTGTTTTAGGCATTCTTTTCAATGAAATACTTTGTAAATCGCACTCGATATGCAATCGATTATTTCGATAAAAGGGATTACCTTTATCGATTGTAGAGTATCTTCTGATTCGTTTTGGTTTTTTCTGGTGTTTCGTTTTCATTACGCCGCCTGATCGAATCAGTGAATGGGAAAAACGGGATTTTCCAGCCAGAAAAGTTGGCAAAAACTGGAATGTGGCACAAGCACTTTTCGGTGGGGCAAGCCACCGGGGTGGCGGAGCTGAAGCTGGTGCCGGGGGGGTACTGGTGGGTTGATGGTTACACCTCGCCTCTATTCGTGGAGGTAAAGATCGCCTCCGTTCCTCCTCCTGCCTTGGCTCCTTCTCCCACTCTTCTTTATCCCCGGTTTTTGCTTTGCTGCCCACCAGCTGGCTTGGGTTAGGCGATTGTTATGTCATACAAGGAAGCGAATGATGGCCAACAAACGGTGGCAAGAGCGGTGCAACGAGGGGGATGCCTGTTGCCTTAACGTTGGACATTGGGAAATCGTTGTAATAGAGTTGGATTTTCAGATTTGCAGTCTTGCAGTGGAAGAAAAACTTCTCATAACCAAGAAAACCTTCTTATTTATTAAATATTTATAAAGAAAAGGGAAAATATATATTTTTAATATATTCTTTTTTACTTTAATTGATTTCTTTTTAAGGTTTTTTATTCTTTTTCAAAGAAACCCTTTATTTCTTGAATCCCTTAAAGTTTTCCTTTTTTTATAAACTTCGTGATGGCTTTTCCCTTTGGGTTTCCATTTCAATTTTTTGTGGCAAGTTTTTGTTGCAAATGCTGACTTGATTTTTCTAGGTTTCCTGCTGCTTTTGGCTTTAGTGGGTAAATGTTACATAATTTTGACTGGCTTACCAATCAAAAAAAAAAAACAGAAACAAAAACCAACTCCGAGTCTCAGAGTCAGAGCCAAACCCAAGTGTCAAATCCCCCCTCGTAACCCCCTATCAAAAATTTAGTGGCAAGTCAATGAACTTTGTTGGAGGTGAAACGACTCCAGAAAAAAACTGAAAATTATTGTGATATTCAATTCGTTTTTTGAAGAGTTAAGGTTTAATTTTTTTCGATGAGTAAAGGGTTGGGTGTGGGGGGTTTGCCAGGAGTTTTTTTTTTTTTGAGCCTGGCTTTTGTCTTTGAGCCGACACCCCGCCCCCCGAGCACACCCTTTTTGCTGTTGGCCATGGCTTATAATGGCCAAAAAGCAATTAAAATGTCAAAAGCGTGCACAAAAGGAGAAAGTGAGAAAAAAAGTGCAAAAAAATAGTACTCATTGCTTTTTAAGTTTTATTTCATTTTCAAAGTGTTGTCGTTGTTGTTGTTACTGTTTCGGTTTGCATTTTTAACAATTACATTTTTTAAAATGCGAGACAGGCAAAGAAAATAAAAAACAAAGAAGGAAAAAAACCAAGATTTTAAGTTAAACACAAAATGACCATGGCCGTGGCAGGGGGAGGTTAGTTAGGGATTTTTTTTTAAGCTTAACGCCCCCTAAATAAAAAACAAATTAGATGCAGGTTTCGGGCTCCTAATGAACCACGGTTTTAACTCCAATATTGATGTCTATATATCCTATATATAGGGACAGAAAATGTGTAATAGAAACAGCAACAAAAAAAATAATCATAATAAAACATTTGAACAACTTTCACTTGGCGCTTGAATTCAACGCACGACAAATTCAAACGACAACGATCAGAGCCCATTGTATATAGCCCAGTGTGGGTGTCTCTATGTACATAGCTTAGACAATAACACTAACAATAACAAATAATAAAAAATAAAATAAAAAAAAGAGTACTCACAGAAAGAAAACCAAACGAAATGCAAAAACGCAAAACTAGGAAAGAGACCAAATTATTGGCCAGGCAGAGGCAAAAAAAAAAAAATATTAAAAAAATAAAAAAGTGCGAAAAAAAGTGATAAAAAGAGCCATAGCCATGAATTGAAATTGAGTATCAAGTACAGTGAAGCTCTGCCAATGGTTGAATAGGACAGTAAACACTGTGGAAACTTTAGTCATATTTGGAAAATAATTACAACCTTGATAGGGTTTGCTTTTTAAGGCTTTGGCTCTCTAAGCTTATACCTTGAAGTGCAATTTATTTATATTCTTAAAATCCCTTTTTTTCTATTACATCAAATATTTATTTAAATAATAAAAGTCGTTAGACAAACACAACTCACTTTTCCGCCCACAAGGCAACCCAAGAGATGCTTGTTTCGATTTCCTTTAATCCAAAAGTCGAAAACTGTGGAGGTTGCTCTGGGTTTGAAATTGAAATTGACAGAAAAAATGAGCAGGAAACCAGTCCCTGGCAGACTTCCTTTCACCTGGAGTCTGCATTTGAGACTTCCGCCTTTACAAAGGAGTTTTAAATACATTTTTCCAACTATCAAAGGACAAACAAGAAATTTAATATAAATAAAAATACAAAAAGGACATGAAAGAAATGCGATTGCTACGTCGCTTCCTGTAGGAAATGCAAACGAATAATATTTATTTGTTTTGACTCCAACTTGAAAGGTAAATAAGGAATCATTTTGTCCTTCAACTATATCTATTTCCTTTATTTGCGTATATTTTAGTCGATTTCGAACCGATTTCAAAACGAAATAGCATTCATGAATCAGGGCTTGAATCTGCTTCTATCTGCATCAAAGAATCCGAGAAACTAAACAAAAAAAATTAGGCCAATTTTTCAAAATTTTGAAAGGGGTACCATCATGATTTTTTGCAAAAATCGTTTCAATCGAAATTTGTCGCTTTTCTGACACATTTTTATGAATATTTTGAGTATTTCTCAACTGATTTGGGGATGGAATACCATTTTGGAATCAGAACTCTATTCTGCGTCGATCTGCATTCAAGGTTTTGGAAAGTCGAACAAAAAAAATTTCGATCGATTTTTTGCGATTTTGGAAAGGGGTACCATCATGATTTTTTCCAAAATTGGGCTTAGTGTCATTTTGGAGGTTTTCTTCCACTTTTTTATGCATATTTTGGGTATTTCTCAACCGATTTTGGATTGGAATACCATTTTGGAATCAGAACTTTGTTTTTCTTCGATCTGCATTCAAGGTTTTGGAAAATCGAACAAAAAAATTTCGACCTATTTTTTCCGATTTTTGAAAGGGGTATCATCATTTTTTTCAAAAATCGTTTCAATCGAAATTTGTCTCTTTTCTGACACATTTTTATGAATATTTTGAGTAATTCTTAACCGATTTCCAATTGGAATACCATTTTGGAATCAAGATTTCGTTTTCCTTCGATCTACATTCAAGGTTTTGGAAAATTGAACAAAAAAAATTTCGACCTATTTTTTTCAGAATTTTGAAAGGGGTACCATCATGATTTTTTTCAAAAATCAGCTTTGGGTCATTTTGACGCTTTTCTGGCACATTTTTATGAATATTTTGAGTATTTCTCAACCGATTTTGGAATGGAATACCATTTTGGAATCATAACTTTATTTTTCTTCGATCTGCATTCAAGGTTTTGGGAAATCGAACAAAAAAAATTTCGACCTATTTTTTTCGATTTTTGAAAGGGGTACCATCATGATTTTTTCAAAAAATCGACAAAAATTTTTTTGATCGATATTTTAGATCTTTGGATGTAGATTAAAGAAGATTGAAGCCATGATTCGAAAATGGCACTTCGTTTCAAAATCGGTTGGGAATTGGCTCAGATATTCGAATAAAACTGTTTCAAATATGAAAATTTTAGATTTTGACCATTTAACCATTTAGACCATTTTAGAAAGATTTCCTATTAATCGAATCTATATCCTTAAACAATTAATAAGCTTTAATTAGCTTTTGTTTCCCGCCTTAAATGTTGGTATCAAAACATTGTTTTTTGGCAAAATGCGAAGTCGAGGGCTGTCAATGCCAGTGACACAGTTTAGCTGGCAGCGTAATCACACATGTGGCTTCCATATCCGTTGAGAAAATATATAGAAAACATATATACATATGTAGTATAGGGTATATGGTATATCTTAATATATAACCAGGAGCTGTCATGTGCAGCAGCGTAAAGCCACATCGTATCAATGTCCTTGGCGTTGCCACCATCGAGCGTTGAACCTTTTGCTTACGTGTTGCCTTGGAAAATCCTTAAAAAGGAGAACCGAGAGACGGGTGGGGTGCCTAGCAAGGACATTTAGGACCTGCGCAGAAGGACCTCAGCAAAAATCGTGGACAATATGGATAGCGTTGCGGTAGGTCAGTTGGTTGAACAGAAAAAATACAAAAAAAAAGGAAAAAACTATCTGGAAGCTTTTTTTTTCCCTGACCTGCCCCACACAGCGCTGCAAAGTCGCTTCACCTTGCAGCACAGTCCTCCTCTTGGGTTGCGCCACCCCTCTTACCCCACCATCTCCATGCTGCAACCCCCTCGCATTTTTCGACAGCTGCTGCATCTGCATTTGCAGACTGTATATGTGTTGGTTTTAGCGCCCAAGTGCAAGTTCAATCTATAAATTTGAACGGTGTATTCTGTGCTCGGCCCCGACCCTGCTGGGGCACCTCCAGCCCTTTCCCCTCCCCCGCCTACAGCTTACAGCAGCATCCTTCCATCCTGCCCCACCCTGCTGGGCTCCTGCATCCTGCAGCTTTGTGTCCTTGCCAAAATGTAAAGTTCATGCCACGCAGTGGCAACTACGAGTACATAGGAGAGTCTTATATACAAAAACATATACAAATGGGGTTTCAAAAGAATTAATTTTAAATATTTCTAACCTAAGAGACTTTAAAACATAAAAAAACAAACAAAACAAAGCTAAAAGTAAATTTAAAAAATTATTGAAATTCTTATACAATTTTCACAAGTTTTTCCTTGATTTATATCAAAAAATAAATGTTTTTTAATCATTTTTAATACTTCTAAATGTTTTTTATTTAAGCATTAATTTATAAACTTTAAAATCATAAAGTTCTTCGAAGAAATTTCGATAAAAAACTCTCGCACCCAAAAGTAGCTCAAATATTACGCATACGACCCGTTGCCACGTGGACCGCAAAGTTTGCGAAGCGAAGCCAATAAGCAGGCTCAACAGGAAACCTTCAATTAAAAATCAATAAGATTAACCAAAACAACTTAAATCAAGTGGAATGCTTTGGCATCCCAATCCCAATCCCTATCCCAATCCTCGAATCCTCGAATCCTTGCACAATTAATAAGGCCAATTATGCATCAATTTATGGTAGATTGGGGCAAGGATACAATTAAGGTGACCCAAGGATGTGAAGGATAACACACGCATTCCACTTTCTATTAATTAAGATAAATTAGTGAAAGGACAAACAGTGTTCCAAGAAGACAAAGCTCCTTAGAACAAGAGGATTTCGCTTGAAATAAGCCTCTCAAGAGAAGGATTTTCTTAAAATTTAATAAATATTTTCTAAATAAATTAATTGATTATTAAACGAAGATTTCAAGGAGTTCCAGGTATCCTTTGTTTATTTATTAATCTTTTCCAAAGATAATCCCCGAGTTTTGAGAAAAACCCCCCCTTTGTGTTTTTCTTCGCTGACCTTTGCCTTTGAGGGGGGAAAAAACATATATATCCGGCGTTACCAGTTTTGACCCCATTCACCGGCCGAAGGCCAGCCAGAAGCAGAAACAGAGAAAAAAAAACAACAAAAAGAGGGAAACATAAATGGGAACGAGATCAAGATCAAGAAACGCTCCAAGTCCAAGTCGGGGAGTCAAGTTGAAATTCTTGCGGGGATTTGTGCTGTGCCCGTCTGGACCAGTCTGGCCAGCCTAGGTCTAGGCCATAGTTACTACGATATAGTAATGCAATGCCCACCCAGACTCGGACTCAAACTCGGACTCGGACTCGTACTCGGAATCGGAATCAGAACTTCAATTCTGAATAGAAAAAAAAAAAAACGAGGCAACCAGAGGCTTGCCTGCCTGCCTGCCTTTCGCCTCCAGCTTGGCGACGTTTTTTGTTCTGTCTACCTGTCTGGCATTCTCCGGTGTAAATATCAATTTGTCCGCTCTCTGTCGATGTTAAGTTCAATGCTGAAATTAGCATAAACTACCGTTAATTGCATTAGCATTAGTCTGGCTCCCACATGCCGATATATATATATATACGATCTATAGACACCCCCGATCCGTAGCTCGGATCGGAGATCGATTGCACATTTTCTCGAGATTTGTTTTTTTTTATGGCGCATTCTTGGCGTATATGTCATGGAGTCGGCGGCGGGCGACAGCAGTTATCCTTGAAATGGCTGCCATGCTGGCGTTTGACGTCGACTGCAGCGTCAGCAGTGCCAGCAGCGACGCTGGCAGAGCAGCAACTGCGCTACGACTGCACCGACATTGCATTGCGCATACGCTCTGTTGGCCGTGAGATCGATTGCGATTTCCAGGTATTTTGCGGTCTGCGGGTCCGGTAAAAGCCATAAACACCAAACCGAATCATAAAAACAGTAAACACAGACATTGAAGCAATAAAACAATAAATTCTATCTAATTCTAGGATTGTTTTTCAATGGAAACTCGACTTGAAAAGCTTCTTCTTATTTTAAGGTTAAAAAAAGTGATCCTCCCCCTGATTCCTGATCCTCAACAATGTATCTTTTTTTTAATTACTTTTTACTGCCTTCGGTTATACCCCATGTCTGGGTATAGACTTCCCAGTGAGGTCTATAAACTATCGATCAACGATCATTAAATATGGTTATGGTTCTCGTTTCTGTTGTTGTTATCTGCGAGTTCCGTTATGCGCAGTTCGAGTTATAAATAACAACGCAGATCAGCTCAGAGAGTGCGTCTATATACTAAATATAGTATATAACTTTTATATATTATATATCATAGACTTGGGAACTCGACTCGATATCAAGGCAGTTTGTAAAACTTTAACTTTTAAATAAAATGATAAACAAAAATATGGTACAATTATGGTTAATAATAAAGTCGGGAAAGCAAAGAGAGTGGGCGTAGAAAGAACAGGCTGGCAGAGGCGGGGGGGAAGAACGCGTAGAGATAGCTAAGCAAATACACGTAAAAAAGTTTGACCTAGATTCCCGCTGGGTGTCTGTGTTGGTACTTATTTGTCTATAAGTATATTTCTTTCTTATTTTCCTCTATCGTTCCGAAAAAAAAACACGAAAAAAAGAATAAACTAAACAAAAATATATGTATTATTATGCAGTGCGTGTGTGTTTGTGTGTATTGGTGCGTGTGTGGCCCCGCACACTCTCTCCAGTCATCAGGCTCCACTCTTCCCCCAAAAGCGATCGGGAACATTAGCTTGGCAACTTTGTTGCTTTTCTTTCTTTTTCTTTCAACTGGGTTAGAGAATTCCCACTTCGTAGTCGCCTTTCTCCCGTTCTTTCGATCTCCCGTTCTCCCTTTCTCATACTAGCTGCTTCCCCCCTTTCTACTTTTCTACTTTCCTTCCTTGTCTCTCTGTTGATGTTTTATGCCGGGTGCGAAGAATATGAGCAAACATACACGCATACACTCGAAGAAAAAGCATATTCTCAAGAATCTGTTTACACTGAACATTATTTTTGAATATATAAAAAAAGCTATACAAAAAACTACCTTCTTTTTGGAAACGTACTTTTTATTTTCGGTGTAAAACCTCAAAAATATTTATAGTATTTTTCACACTTTCCCAAAAATTATGTTTCCTGTGTCTCCATTTTTTTGTTTAAAGTTTCAACTATTTGTTGTTTTTTATTCTCCTTTTTTTGTGTGTTTGGTCATAGAACTAAAAACCGATGACGGCCGATAAGATAATGCCGAAAAGGAACAAAAAATTTCGGCTGCCCCCCGTCTCTAGCAGCCTGCCCCCTCCTTCTCTATTTCGTAACGCTGCTGGCGACCTACTTGTTGGATGTGCGGGCGTTGATAAAAGAGGGGATGTGGGGAGTGGGTAGGGGGGCAGGTGACAGGGGAGCAGGCGGAGGTTTGGGGGGCACTGCCGAAACAGCCGTGTGCTGCTTTTTGTTTTTGGGCTTTATGTGAGAGAAAAAAAAACGAAATAAAAGCAAGAAGAAAACAAAAACAGAAAAAACTGAAAAAAGAAACAAAAAAAAATGATTGTAAACAAAAATAAACCTTCAACTTGATACGCGTCCAGGGATGTGTTGAAGGTGTCGCCTCGCGAGGGGATGGCGAGGGGTTGGCAAGGGGGCGGCATACGGTGCGTATACGTGTTGGTGTGCAAGTAGAACAGAACAGAAAGAAAGAGCAGTAGAAGAACAAGAATTAGAGGCAAATAGAAAGATCTTTCAATGCTTTCTCATACCTGTACGAAGAATTAAGGGAAGAAAGGGGGGGTAGAGGGTCGGGGCTAGAGACTAGAGGGTAGGGGGTGGTGCTACAGGGTAGTGGGTGCTGCTTCAAGGGTAAGGGGATAGTTGGTGGGGAATTCTGGGGGTTATATAGGTCACCAGCCAAAACATAAATAGACCTTCCCAGAAAAATGACGAATTATGCCATTTGATGAGTTTTTCCCAAATATTTTAGAATATAAAAAAAAAAAATACTAGAAATATTAGAAAAATTCGAAAACCACTTAAAAATCAATTAAGATTTATGATGTGTTTTAGAAAATATATAAATAAAGGGATTAAAAGTTATTAAAGATTATCAGACTTTCAGTTTCTTTCCAGAAAGTTAATTCTTATCAGAGTTCAGAGGTCTCCGACAATTCGATCTTAAAGATTAATAAATCATAAAAAAGTATTTATTTAGGAATCTTTTTTAATGGATTTTTCCACAATCTCCACCTTTTAGATTCAATAGAAACCAATAGATGGATAGTTTTGGCCTTCCAAGAAGCAAATGTGGAGCAAAGAGATTCATCTCGGCCCACATGGATTTTCAAGTTCTTGGCCCACAGCCCGTGACAGGGGGGGAAACACCACCCCCTCCCCCCTCCCAAAATGCGGGGGAGTCCAAATTATCGATGCCACTCAAAAAAAAAAAAAAAAAAAACACCGTGTGGTTGCCTCAAATCAATCCCCAATCCCCGGCTAACTGCAGTTGTTGCTTTTGTTTTCCGTTTGGCTGTCATTTTACTGTCGCGGCAACTGTCAAAATTGACCTAAAAAAGAAAAACCGAAAGAAAAGCAAAAAAAAAAAATACCCAAAAAACGGAGGGGAATACCCCCGGCCCTTGCCCCTGCCGCTGCCTCCCAAAAAATCTAAAATGAATCGAGAATTTGAAAAAGCTCAAAGGGGGACATTAGTTCGTTTTTTTATTCTCTTTTTTTTTGTAACTCGATATAGCCCCAACCCTCTAATATTTTGAGGAAATCCGAGATAACGGTACACCATATAGAACATATAGAACACTTCACTTGACCGACAAACGCTATTCACCCAGTTTTTTTTTCCTTTACTTTTCGTTACTATATAGAATATCGGGATTATGCAAGACTATCAGGCCCCCCGCCCCAAGAAAAAAATTAGAAATATCAGAAGAAAAAACTAGAACAAATCTATTAAACTATCAGGAGATATGGATAAGGAGATATAGAATGATATGGAATGATAATACTTGAAAAATAATGAGATATAGAATGACATTACCTGGAAAATATGAAGATCTGGAATCATATCTGAAAAATAAGAAGATATAGAATTATTAGAACTGAAAAATAGGGAAATATAGAATGATTTTTTATAGAATGATATTATTTGAAAATAAGGAGATATAGAATAATAGAAATACCTAAACAAGATGGAAGAAAACCCATGATTTTTAATCAAAGTTCAAAGACTTCCCTCTTAGAGTTCCAAAGAAACAAGATAAATCCTATATTGATCCTCATTTAATTATCAGATATAAACTTTAAAGATATCTAAGATATTATTCCAGGGATATAGATCTCCCAAAGATCATCTATTAATCTATTTACTTTCTTTTCTCTTTGCAGTTCTTAGAGGGAATGACGCAGGCATTTCTTTTGCAGCGTTGGACTTTCGTTTTATAAGGTAAGTAAGGGACCCATAAGGGACCCATAAGGGACCTATAAGGGACCTATTTTAGTGTTAAGTTTCAAGTACTTCTAGAGCACTTTTTAATGATCTTGTTGGGTAAACCCTCTGAGTACATAGAATCGATACGATTGATGGGCGAAAAGTTGGCCAAGTTTTTGGGGAATCGGCCAGGCCGCTTCGCTCCACAGGTGAGCAGAAAATTGAGGTGTCTGTTTCGAGTTGCTTCTCTGGCTTTTGCCCTACAGATATACACTATGTATATATATATATATAGATAGATATAGCAAATATCGGAATACATATATATATATATATACGTGTGACCCAGAAACATTATGCGAGTAAAACCGAAACAAGCTAAACAACAAAATATTGTCAGCATTTTGCACTTTTCCAGACAGACATCCATCGTTCTCTGTCACCCTTCCATGATGCTATCTTTTTCTATCCGTCTACACCCATCTCTATCGCACTTGGCTTCTCATGAACTTCTCAGTTCACTTGACATTCGTTTTTTGGTTCAATGAGGCAAATGTTTGTATTTAATCAGGAATTCTTCGCTGAAGAAAGTAATTAATTGTAATTTCTCTGTTTTGTCCCAAATAAACAAATTTTAGGCACATCTCCCGCTCTCTCTCTCTAACAAACACTCTCTCTCTCTGTCCCGCTGACGTCGATGGGTGCATCGGTGGCGTATACGTAATCTTGTTGAGGTTTTTATGCAAAATGGCGTTCAAGGATTTGTGTGTGAAAGTTGTTGAACCTCATGACTGGCAATTACGGAGTTGCAAGTACTGTGTGTGGCAAGTACTGTGGCAAGTACTGTGGCTAGTTGGATTGCAAACGATGGGAAAGAACATGTGGCTGGAGAAATGCATTTAATTGCTGGTTAATTAACATAATAATATGTATGTGTAATATTTGATTTGAAATTTAAACACAGTTTTCAACAGAAAGGATTTCCTTGGATTAATCAGAGAAATCCCATCTGCAGGCTCTACTTTACGATTGTTGGTCTCGTTTTTGTTGGTTTCTATGACGACTGACAGTTGGCTAACAAGGTGCATTATGGCCAACAAACAACAATTGGCCCAAAGCAAGCCAAACCAAGCCAAAGCAAAGCCTCAAGTCGATTCCTGTACAATAAATTGCATAGAAAGTGCCACGAATGCCAAACAAATAAACAAACAAATACATGATTGTTGTATGTATTAGTTAGTATGTCATAGTGTGTGTGTGTGTGAGAATGTATATATATGCCCCACTATATAGTGTGCTTTGGCTATATGCATTTCCAATATCAGCCAAGGATATTCGGCTGCGCTAAGTCCACATGACCTTCCAAAGTTGGTTGACTCTAGAGGAGACTGCCAGCCTGCTGCAAGTTCTCTACAGAGGGGGTAGAGGGTGCAGTAAGGGGTGGGGCAAGGAGAACAGTAAGGAGTGGGGTAGAGGGTCCAGTAAGGGGTACACTCTGTGGCACTTTTTTTCGATTAAGCAACCCAACTGCAAAAACTATGCAGTGGCAGGCAATTTGCAGCCATGACTGGGCCGAGTGACAGAGAGAGCTAGAGAAAGACGGAAAGAGATGGGGAGCTATTGCGCCTATGATGCAAGACACACCGAGAGAGAGACAGAGAGAGAACCGAAGACAGAGAGGAGAGAGCAAAGCTCGCCATGTGCACTTGATTTGTCTGCCGTTGTTAGAAGCCATTCCGTCGACAACGTCGGCCAAGAGCAACACCAACAGCAACAGCAACAGCAACACATGCCACTGCAACGCCTGCAACACCAGCCAGAGCAGCAACAACATTTGCAGCTGCAACACCAGCAATAAATGCTGCAACCATAGCACCAATATTCCAAAACAAAGACCGTTTTATGATCCTTTTTACGTTAAAACCTTTTTTGTTAATGAAAATTTAGCCAAATATCATAAATTTTTAATATTTTAGTCAAAAATAATTATGAAATTGTTCATTAAGCTTTTTTATTAACAATTTCTGAGAAATATAATAAAAAATTAGCCATTTTTATGTGACAAAGTTTGGATAATATTTTGAGGTACTTTTTGCTATTACCTTTAAGAAACTCCCTTCAAATATTTAAAAAAAACTCTAAAAATTAGCAAATTAATTATTAAAAATAATAGTTTTGACCAAAAAATACTTTACAATGGCCTTTAAAAAAAATTAGAAACATTTTTGGCTGCCAGGAAAACCCACAACACCCGCGATATTCGTTTTCGATTTCGATAGCCTCCCCCTGCAGCACCTCCCCCTGACACTATACCCCTCCTCCCATTACCATGCCCCTCTGCTGTTGCACTTTTGGTGTTTTCGAAGCTTCGAAGCTCTCGATTCTCAATGCTCGGATTTCTCAAATTCTCCGACCACTCGGACCGGACCGCAGCGTTCTCAGAGCCCCAGTGCTCTGGCTTTTCTGTTTTCTGTTTCGGTTTCTGTTTTTCTGCTTCTCTGTTTTCTGTTTCTGTTTGACAATTTCGCTACGCGGCTGTTTTGGTGGCTGCCAGTTGCACATTTCCGTTATATCCGCCAGAAGCAGCAGCCAGCGCAGCACACACGGCGTATGAGTAATATTTATTTGGAGCCAAAAAAAAAACCAACAAAAAAATTCGCAATAATCAAAATCAAAAGTCAAAGCCAAGCTTGAAAATAAAAATTCAATTAAAAAAAAAAACACAAAAAAAAGGCGAAAAATAAAACTAAAATAAATAACAGAGAAAAAAAAATAGTGTAATAGTGCGCCGTGAGGGGGGCACAGGGCAGAGAGCAAGTGCAGCGCTGGCGACGGCTCTGCCAACGGCAACTGCGACGCTGGCAGCGGTGCGGGCTTTGTTTTGGCTTCAGTTTTGGCCCAGCAGCTTCGATTCGTGGTTCGTGCCACGCTAAGGAAAATCTAACCAAAAACAAAATCATTTCTTACCAAGAATCCAAAACCCAAAAAACTCGAAAAAATGAGTTAAGAATTGTTGTTGTTTTTTTTTTAATGTGAATTCTGGAACTCGACAGTGCTGACCCATAAAATGTTGTGCAAGTGAGATAAAAGTTTAGAGTCCCCCCTCTAAAAAAAAAAAAAAAAGAAAGAAAACTGAGGCCGCCCCCTCAAAAAAGGAGACAGAGAAAGAGCGAGCGAGAAAGAGTGTGCTTAAAAAGGAGTCCCAAAGACGTCAGGCCAAAAAATACAACCAGCAATGCCTGGCCCGGCTTTGTGGTCCGGTAAGTGATCGACAAAAAAAAACAAAAATGTTAATAAATAAATTGAAGCTTGGGAGAGAGCGGCGAGAGAATCTCACCAGCGATCACTTCTCTCCCTCTACCGTTGGCGCTCTTTTCGCTAAATGCAACTGCAAGTTGCACATTTCCGCATGCCATCTCGTTTCTGCTCGAAAAGCAATCCAATCCATGAATCAAGAACCCGAACCCAGCAGCAGCAGCGGCAAAACCAACAAAAAACTTTCACTTTACGGGGGAGACAGAGCATGCGGTCGCTCGGCCAGGTCGAATGGGCCAGAAAGAGTCCGAGTCCGAGGCGAGCGACAGAGAAGGCGAGCGGTCGAGCTTCTGGTCAAAAGGTGCAGGAAGCACACGGCAACTAACTGTTTTTTTTTGTCTCTAAAGTTTCTTAAGATCAACGGGAAATAAAATACTAGAAATGCTTGAAATACTAGAAATACTAAAGAATTTGGTTTGTTTTTGGTTTTTTTAAGTATTTTAATAGATTTTAAACTTCAAAAAAACTAGAATAGAGGTTAGGAATAGAATCTTTTAGGGTTTTTAATAAATATCCCGAAAAATAAGCTTTTAGGAAGTTTTGGAAACCTTTTTTGAAATAAAAATAAAATACTTCCGAGCGGAATCGAACCTTTGGGTTACTTTTAAAGCAAAAATCAACTTGAAATTGATCTTTATTTTTGTAGTTTTTTGTTGCTGTTGTTGTTGTATGACCAAAGGCTTCCTGGCATTGCAACTTGCAGCAGCAACAGCAGCAACAGCAACAACAAATGTGTTAAGACCTGAGATTGCAGTTGTTGTTGCTCATTAAAAAGTCGTAAGCGATTTACGTTATGCATTACGTTTGTATTGCCTGTAACTGTGTGTGTGTTGTATCTGTGTGTGTGTAGTATCTATGTTTTGTATCTGTGTATTTGTGAGCAAAATGTCAGTGAGCAATAAGGAAATGAAATGTGCGCCAAACAATTATTGGAGTTGTTGCTTTTCTGCCTGGTTTTTGCTTTTTTCTGCTATTTTTTTTCTGCTTTTCAGCCGCCGAGTTGAAATCGAAAGTGCTTTTCAGACAATGGTCAACGAACGTATGAAAAGGGCATTAGGAGAAAGACATTTTCAGCGCTTTTGTGTGTGGGTGCAATGCCAAAAAAAAAATCACATAAAATCGTATAAAAAATACATAAAAATAAATAGTAAATAGTGGGAAATAGATATATAACAAAATCAGTTAGCTGGCTAACATTTCTTTTTGGCCAAATTGTGGTCTGTGGCGTTTCGCAATTCGTGACATTGCTTCTGGAACTTGTATGCTCCAATTGCTTTTGCTTTTTGCTTTTTCCATGCTTTTGCTTTGCTTTTTTTTGTGATTTTTTCTTTGCTTTTTCCTTGCTTTGCTTTATTTTTGTTGTATTTTTTTTTGTTAGTTAGTTTTTTTTTGATGTTGCGCAATGTTCGTTGCTTGTCACTATTGTCCATTGTTGAGTCGCTTTTTGTGCTCTATTTCAAATTAACTTTTACCTTTATTAGTGTTAATTTTTGTTTTTTTTTTTTTTTTTGTATCAAAAATGATCGTAGAACTTTCCATTAACAAAGGGTGGGGAAGGTGGAGGGGAGGGGAGGTGGAGCAGGAAGCAACAATCTATGCTGCAACTGTCGCTGCTGCATCTAATGCTGCTCCCTCTCTCTCTCGCTCATTTCCCCTCTCTCTCTGTCGGTGGGAAAGTGTGCTTCTCTCCAAAAGCTTTTCCCCACCTTCTCCACCCAGTCTCTTCCTCTTCTCAAAGTGCAATGGCAGCTTGTGGCACAGTTTTCCACAATAGAAAAAAAGAAGAGGAAGGAGGCGCCTCAAAAATGGGAGTTTTGCCGCCCTACCTCCCCCTTGGCTTTTGCACTTTGCCACCCTACCCCTCCACCTCCCCCTCCCCTCCTTGTCACCTTGCCCCAACCCTTTCGTTAGCCGGTCAACGTCCACACCAATACCCATGCAACCCACACACACACCAACACACACACATGTTTATTCTAATTTAAATGCAATGTTTAGCTTAAGAGCGAGCGAGACAGCAGCATAGAGTCAGAAAGAGATGGGGAGTGAGAGTAGTGAAGTTTAGAATTTAGTTGCATGTTGCAGTTGCAGCTCCCGTTGCAGTTGCAATTTTCCTTGCAATGAACTCCCCAAAAATGGGTGGCAGGGGGGGGTGCCCCATTAGAAAGGGACAGACTGCGAGAGAGCTAGCGACGTCGACGGCGCTGTCGCTGCTGGCGTAAAAGCATAACTATGACGTCGTGTGTTGTTGTTGTTGGGCTTGTCTAGCTTTTAAGTTTCTTGTAGTTGTTGTTGTCGATTGGTTTTCATTTTCGTTTGCTGCCAGCAACGACGCTGACGACGCTGACGCTGGCGTTTCTAATGCCCGATGATCGCCGGCAGAGCGAGAGAGAGTCGAGTGGGGCAGACAGACAGTTTGGGGAGAGAGAGTGGGGCGGCCAGTGTGAGTGAGAGTGAGAGGAAAGGGGGGCCGAACGCCTGCGCTGCTGGCGACAGCACGACGCGAGCATCGACCGAGGCAGCACCAGCGCCAGCGACCGAGGCAGCGACAGCGACAGCATTTCGTGGCTGCTGCTTTCTTTCGCTCGCTTACTCCTTTCATTTCACTTTATTTCGTTCGCATGTACGCACGTTTACCGCGGAGCAGCAAAAGCCCCCAAAAAAAAAAAAAAACTCACTCACCCAACAACAACAATAAAGCCAAAGCCCCCCAAAAAAACAGCAACAACAACAATATACAAGCAACATCTCTCCGATGTCTCGTGTTGCTGTTGTTAACAAACAAAAATCCGAAAGAAACACAAACGCGGAAGAGTCTTGGGTTTTTGGAGCCAAACTCGAAACTCGTAACTCGAAACTCGAAACTCGAACTTAGTTGCGAGATGCGATTTGGCGGCAACGGTTTGGCCTCTCGAAGCGGTTTTTTCGAATAATCCAAAATAAAAAAACGGTTATCGGTTATACGAATCGAAATAATGGAAATAATTGCAACTAAAAGCAATTCCCCCTGAAAAAAACAAACAATGATTATTATTTTTTATCTGTGGTGTTTTGTAAACAGTTTCTGCCCTTGGATTATAATTCAAGAATAAGTTTGAAATAAAGTTTTGAAAATTATCCAAAAAAAAAAAAAGAATCCAAAAAGAAGGCAACAAAAAATAAAGTCTAGGCAAGAAAAAGCCAAGTGCTGGTATGTGCCTTTTCGAAAAAGAAATGAAATAAAAAAAAATTCCAAAAAAATAGAACCAAAAACCAAGAAAACCTTAACACCAACACACACACACCTACACACCAAACACACACACACCTACACACACACACATTCATCTCAGTCTCAAAATCTCAAAAAAGTCTCTCGAAAAACCTCCAGAATCCAGAAAAAAAGGTCATTTCAAGGATCAAAGGAAACGCAACTTCATTTTCATCTCTTTTGTTACATGTTTTTTTTTCAAGTGCTTTTTTCATACCAATTGGCAATGGACGCAGACTTCTTCTTAGAAAAGTTTCAAATTTAAAAGATCTATGAATTTTTTTCAAGTGTTTTTTAAACAGCGCGAAGAAGTTCCCAAAAAAATTGTTGTTGAAAAAGTGTTTTGAAAATCGAATCCTGAAAAAGTTGCATTATTTTGAAATGGAAAATGTGGACTAAAGCGGCAGGTGCAGGTGCGGCCAAAATGGCAAAGAATTTGTTTTTTTCGGTGTATCTGCCCACCTAGAACACGGCCTAAGGACCACGCCCCCAAATGAATGCCACCAACCAGCCGGTGATCCTCGAGCCCAAGGCCACAGATGCGGCAGCAACAGCAGCAGCAACATCCGCGGAAGCAACAGCAGCAACATCTGTGGATGTTGCAGATGCAACAGAGGCAGCCACAGGAGCGGCAGCGTCAGCGGCAACATCGGTGGACAACTGCCTGTGCGAGAGATCCTCGGGAGGTGGCACTGGAGGATTACTAAACGGTCACAACGGTCACAATCATGGTGGCAGCAACAACAACAACAGCCACTCCAACGATGACAACAACAATGATGAGCGGAATGCGGGGGAAGATCGGGAGGATGATGAGGAGGATGCCAGGAGGGGATCGGAGTCGCCGGAGGTCAAGGATGTTCTGACGATCATCAAGACGCCGCTGAACAAGACCCTCCTGAAGAAGTGCAACACGAATGGGGGCCTGTTGCTGCCACACAGCAACAACATTAACAATATACGCAACAACAACAACAGTAACAGCAACAGCAACAGCAACAGCAACAACAACAATAATAATAATATCAATGATTTGGATTCCGGTTTGCAAAGCGGAAATAGCAATGAGCAGAAGCCATTTGCGAACGATCATCATCATCACATTTACCATCATCATCATCATCACTATCATCATCACAATGCGGCAAGGGAAGCAAGGGAGGCAAGAGAGGGAGGAGACGCAAGCGGGGATGTGGCAGCCACCTCCTCGTCCCTGCCACCTGGCGAGGAGCCACAGCAGCAGGACACCAATGACAATCAAGGAGCTGCCTCGGCGACTGCCACACCGGTTGCCACATGCAACCCCAGCAAGTGCAACAAGTGCCACGCGCACAACAACAACAGCAACACCAACAATAATAACAACAACAATACCCTAAGCAACAACAACAACAATAACAATAACAGTAATAATAATAATAATACGAACAACAACAACAACAACAATATACATTACAACAATTATAATAATTATTATAAGAAAAAGTCTCGTATGCCGCCCATTTGCCGTTAGTATTGCATTCATATCTCTCTTATATATTTTTTATAAGCCCCGACCCCTGACCCATGACCCTCCACCCCCCACCCCCCATACTCATACAGGTGTTTCAAGACTTGGTGACATTTTTTTAAGCACAAAAACCCAACCATTTTTCTCCCTCTGTAATATTCTGGAACTATTTTCAGTTTCAAAACAAAAAAAAGTGCACCCCGAAAAAAAGTGAAATAATTGGCAATAAAAAAACTACCCTACACCCACCATCCACCCCCCAACCACCCTTCGCTGGAATGCATTTTTCGAACATTATCAAAAAAAAACTCTGCTCTGCTGCCGAAAAAAACAGAAACCAAAAAAACAAAAGCAGAAAGGCAGCCGGTAGAGTTCCAAAACCCGTCTAGATGCTTCCTGAACGAGTCACAAATCCAACAACAACAACAAAACCAAAAAGAATCAAACAACAACAACTACTTATACACCAAAATCTAAATTATACACCAACAACAATAACAAAAGCAACAACAATTAAATGCAATCACAAAAAAAACAACAAAAGCAAAAGCAAAACAAATCCAAAACAAAATCAAAAGCTAAACAAAAGCAAAAAAACAAAAACAAAAATCGGCAAAGAAGAGAATTTTTTGTTTTTATCAAAATTTGAACAATCGGCAAAAACAAACAAAATTATGACATCCATAGGTAAATTTTTTGTGATTATATTTTGATTAGAAAAGAAAAGAAAACAAAAGCAAAGAAAATTCAAAGAAAAACAAAGAAAATTCAAAGAAAAACAAAGAATTTCCAAAACAAAACACAAACTGTTTGCTTTTTCTTGCAAAAAAAAACTAAGCTTTTCCCTACTCCTTTTCCTCTTAATTTATAAAATGGGATTTATTTTTAAGGGTTTATGGTTTAAATATATTTTTTACATCAATTTCTTGAAATTTTTATGTATTTTTAATAATTATTATTACTTAGAAGCCCTTTAAGTATCCAGAAATGTTTTTATTTAGAGAAAAATTACTTAAAATAGATTTCTTTATTTTTTAGAAATATATATTTTTATTTCAAACGAAGCTTTTTTGATTAATAATTCTTTTTTTAAGTATCTTTTTTATCAAAGTACTTTTTTATTTCATTTTTTAATCAAGACTCGACTCTCCCACAAAACTTTCACTCTTTCTTTTGATGGAAAAGAATTTTTTTATTTGATAAATATTATCTAGAACCTTCTAATTTTTACTTCAAAATTAAATAAAAAGATTTAGAAGGGATATTTTTTAGCTAAGAATGCATTTTCCAGAAACAGTTACAAAAAAAACCCATATCTTTGTTTTTAGTTTTCTATATTTCGATTCTTTTCCTTCCATAACTCTCTGGCGGGTTGACTCCACGCGCCTACACAAACACCTCCAAAAAAATATATATAAAAAAAATAGGAAAAAAATAGGGAATAAAAAAAACCATTAACCGAAAGATATACATAGACGCAGAGAGCCACGCATGGCTTTATTGTTTAGAATAATCTTGCGCTTGATAATGAAAATAGGTCAAATTTTAAAAATACACACACAAACGACATTGTCGTCGTTGTTGGGAGAACTTTTTTCCACTTTTTTTTCTTCTTTTCGTATTATTCTGTTTTATTTGACGATCGGAAGCGATCGGTTCGGATTCGGGTTTAGATCGGGTTCCGATTCGGGTTGGGGCTCGTTTTGGGGCTCGTGTTGGGGTTCGGGTTCGGTTCGTAGCCGAAGCTACATGGCTTTCGTATCTGTAACTGTAACTGTATCTGTGTATCTGCATCTGTATCTGTATCTGTGTATCTGTATCTGTATCTGTGTATCTCTATCTGTATCTGTGTTTTTGTATCTTTATCTGTGTTTTTTAGCAGCTTTTTGTATCTGTGTTTTTCTATGTGTGGGTGTGCGTAGAGATCGCCTTTGCTTGGATACAGAAAAGCCCATTAAGGCAAGGGATAGAGGAAGGGAGTACGTCTTATAGGGCCTTTTGGGGAACTATTAGTGATATTTAGGGGAACTATTAGTAATATTTAGTGGTAAATGATAAAGGGGTTAAAAAGATAAAAAAATTTAATAGATCAATGTAAAGGAAAAGGTAGAAGACGATAAGAAAGGGGCGATTCATGATAGAAAAGGGATTAGGAAATGTTCTGATAATAAAATGAACAAAAAAAAAATATAAACATAGATATTAAAAAACCTCAAAATTAATCTAAAAACTCTCTAGGGACACAGACCAAAATAGAAAGATAGAAAAATAGCAGGGTTGAAAAATAGAAGGATAGAAAGATACAAAGATACAAAAATAAAAAGATACAAATATACAAAGATTAAAAGATAGAAAGATAAAAAGATAGAAAGATGGAAAGATTGAAAGTTAGAATGATAGAAAGATGCAAAGATACAGAATAAAGATAGAAAGATAAACAAATAGCAGGCCATATATCTGTTTTAAAAGGATGTTTTTTTATGATAGAAAAATGAGTAGGAAATGCTCTGATTATAAAAAATAAACAAAAATGAATAAAAAAAACATAAATATTATAAAATAAACTTAAAATGATCTTTTATATTTTTTTTCTATCCAAAAAACCTCCCTAGTGACCTATATATATTTTTTATATTTTTTTAACTAAAACCTCTTATTATCTCAAAAAAGAATTAAAGAAGAACTCGAAGAACTGATAAATGATGGATCGATTATAGTTTTGATGGCTTTGATGTTTTGGCTTTGAGAGTTTGTCTTAACCAGTTTTTTTTTCTTTTTTAAATGGAATTTTTGGCCAAAACCAAAATCAAAACCAAAAACCAAAATGCAAAACCAAAACTAAAACCAAAACAAAAACTAAAACCATTTCCCATTCCACTTCCACACCTGCTTAGTCAGAGGGGAAGTAAATGCAAATTTGTTTTGTGTCTTATTTGTTTATATTCCATCAGCAAATAAATTCGAACAGAAATTCGGCTAAAAAACAGAAACAGAGAAACAGAGATAAAAAAAAACTAAAACTAAATATATTTAGTAGAAACTTCCGCAACAAATTTATGCGAATCTTTATTGTGACTTTGAATATTTGCGATATCTGATAGAATTTCGCATCCCAAGCAATTTTTTTAAACCAAAACTAAAGCTAAATGAGATACAATTTAAGGAAATAATATTAAATAAATAAGGCAAGTTTTTTGAAGATTAAACAAGGAAAATATTGTAGTTTTAAAAGACATTTCTTTGGGAAAAACTTTTCCTAAAACTTTTCCTAAACCTCTTCTTAAAACTTATTTTTCAGACTCTTAGGATTAGGGTCTTGGCGTTTTCTATACCAAGAATGCATTCTTGAATTAAAAACTTAAAAAAATTATAAAAACTATAAAGAAAAATATGTAAATAAATAAAAAATCAATGTTTTTTGATAGATTCTCTTTATTTTTAGGGATTTATCCATATCAAGATCATTAAAAACTTATTATAAATATTCTTAAACTTAAACCCGTAAAACTAGCATTACTCCGGGGTTCTTTGGCCTTTTTATAATTAATTTCCTTATTAATTTCTATATATTTTTCCTTAATTTTAATTAATTTTTTAGGAATTATGACACTGAGCCGTGGCCCGTACAGCGAGCTCGATAAAATGAGCCTTTTTCAAGACCTCAAACTCAAACGGCGGAAAATCGATTCGCGATGCAGTAGCGACGGCGAGTCCATAGCGGACACGTCCACCTCCTCCCCGGATCTCCTGGCGCCCATGTCGCCGAAGCTGTGCGACGGCAGCGGTTCCGTCGTGGCATCCGCTGCGGCAGCGGCATCGGGTGGGGCAGGCAGCCTGCCACTGCCACTGCTGCCGATGGCGCTGACGTTGCCGCTGCCTCTACCGCTGCCCCTGCAACCTGTGGCAAGTCAGCCGGCGGTTACCGTCTCCCTGGCAGCGGTGGTGGCCGCCGTGCCAGAGGGGGCAGCGGGTGGAGGAACGAGACCCGGACAAGGATCTGGATCGGGAACATCGGTGACAGCCTCTGGTGGCGCCTGCATCTCCACAACCTCGCCCACATCCTCGACCACGGCGGCGGCAGCCTCCTCGTCCACCTCCCTGCTGTCCTCCTCGTCCACCTCCTCGTCATCCTCATCGTCCACCTCCTCCGCCTCGTCGTCCTCCTCCTCATCGTCGTCCTCGCCCTCGGGAGCAGCAGCTGCCACAGGCGGTGCCAGTGGCGGAGGAGGCGTCGGACCAGGCAGCGGTGGAGCTGTGGCCACATCCTGCCCTGCCAGCAGCAGCAGCAACAACAACAACAACAACAGCTCGAAGAGCCACATCAGCAACATCAAGCAAGAGCAGACGGAGATCCATTCGTCGAGCAGTGCGATCTCCGCGGCAGCCGCCTCCACGGTGATGTCGCCGCCACCCACAGAGCCGGCGGGTGAGCCGGGATCCGGCGGAGGGTCCAGCTCAGGGGCAGGACCAGGATCGGGAAAAGATGAACACCAAAACAATGGCAACGGCAGCAGCGGCGGCAGCAGTCGTGCCTCGCCGGACTCGCTCGACGAGAAGCCCTCGACCACGACAACGACCACGGGTCGCCTCAATGCCACGCCCACCAATGGGGTGGCCAGCGGAGGAGTAGGAGCAGGTGGTGGAACCGGCAGTGCCGGGATTCTGAGCGAGGCCGGAATGAGTGTGATACGATCCGTGAAGGAGGAGCGCCTGCTGAGCGTGTCCAGCAAGATGCTGGCCTTCCATCAGCAGCGGGAGCAGGAGACCAAAGCAGCGGCAGCAGCGGCGGCGGCGGCGGCAGCGGCAGCGGCAGCGGCGGGACACGTGACGGTCCTGGTGACGCCCTCGAGGATCAAGTCGGAGCCACCGCCGCCAGCCTCGCCCTCATCGACGTCCACCAATCCCCGGGATCGTGGGGATCGGGACAGGGAACGAGAACGAGAACGGGATAGAGAAAGAGAAAGAGAAAGGGACAGGGACAGAGAAAGGGAGCGGGAAAGGGAGCGAGAGCGGGAAAGGGAAAGGGAGCGGGAGCGAGAGCAGAGTATTAGCTCATCGATGCGTCTGAGTGGCAGCCCAGCGTCGCCACACTTGGGCGCCACCATCGTCCAGACCCATCACCTCCACCAGCAGCTCACCCAGCCCCTGACCTTGCGCAAAAGCAGTCCGCCCACGGAACACCTGCTCAGTCAGTCCATGCAGCACCTGACCCAGCAGCAGCAGTTGCACTTGCACCACCTCCTTGGCCAGCAGCAACAGCAGCAGCAACAACAGCAGCAACATTCGCCGCATGCTCTGGTCAGGGTTAAGAAGGAACCGAATGCTGTCCAGAGGCATCTGTCGCCGCACCACCACCAGCAACAGCAGCAGCAACAGACCACACACCTGCAACAGCAACACCAGCAACAACAGCAACAGCAGCAGCAGCAGCAGCACCACATCCAGCAGCAGCAGCAGCAACACCACCACCAGCAGCAGCAACATCATGCCCAGCAGCAGCAGCAGCAACACCACCAGCAGCAGCAGCAGCAGCAGCCCCAGGCCCTGGCCTTGATGCATCCCGCGTCGCTGGCCTTGAGGAACAGCAACAGGGATGCCGCAATCTTCCTGCGCGTGAAGAGCGAAGTGCACCAACAGGTGGCCGTGGGGTTGCCCCACCTGATGCAGTCCGCCGGAGGAGCGGCAGCAGCAGCAGCAGCCGCCGTAGCTGCTCAGAGGATGGTGTGCTTCACCAATGCCAGGATAAACGGGGTCAAGCCGGAGGTGATTGGCGGTCCGTTGGGGAATCTGAGGCCCGTGGGAGTGGGTGGCGGACAGGGCGGCGGTGGATCCGTGCAGTGCCCTTCGCCGCATCCCTCCTCCTCGTCCTCGTCGTCGCAGCTGTCGCCGCAGACGCCCTCGCAGACGCCGCCGCGCGGCACGCCGACGGTGATCATGGGCGAGAGCTGTGGCGTCCGCACCATGGTGTGGGGCTACGAGCAGCCGCCACCCAACCTCCAGCATCCCGGCCAGCACCCGCAGCAGTCGCCGCAGCAGCAGCAGCAGTCGCAGCAGCAACAGCAGCAGCACCAGCAGCAGCAACAGCAGCAATCGCCGCATCACCAGCAACAGCACTGCCTCTCCTCGCCCTCGGCCGGCTCCCTGACGCCCTCCTCCTCGGGAGGCGGCGGTGGGAGTAGCGGCGGTGGCGGTAGCGCTGGCGGCGGACCCCTCACCCCGTCGTCGGTTACCCCGCAGAACAATGAGGAGGCCGCCCAACTGCTGCTGTCCTTGGGACAGACACGCATCCAGGACATGCGCACTCGGCCGCATCCCTTCCGCACACCCCACGCCCTCAACATGGAGCGGCTGTGGGCCGGAGACTACTCCCAGCTGCCGCCTGGCCAGCTGCAGGCCCTGAACCTCAGTGCCCAGCAGCAGCAGTGGGGTAGCTCGAACTCCACGGGCCTGGGCGGTGGTGCGGGAGCCCTGGGCGGTGGGGGACGTGTGGGCGGCCTGGAGGCGCCACACGAAGCCACCGACGAGGACGAACAACCGCTCGTGTGCATGATTTGCGAGGACAAGGCCACGGGCCTCCACTACGGCATCATCACGTGCGAGGGGTAAGTATTCTTAAGGAGTCCGAGTACCGGGTATCGTATACTCATAGATGTCCCTCCCCAAAAACAGGTGCAAGGGCTTCTTCAAGCGGACGGTGCAGAACCGACGGGTCTACACCTGCGTGGCGGATGGCACCTGCGAGATAACCAAAGCACAGCGCAACCGTTGTCAGTATTGTCGTTTTAAGAAGTGCATCGAGCAGGGCATGGTGCTGCAAGGTCAGTATTGTTGTTGTCTTTCCCCACTGGGGATCCCAGATCCTTGATTCTATATCCTTTTGTTTCTTCTATCTACTAGCCGTTCGCGAGGACCGAATGCCGGGCGGACGCAACAGCGGCGCCGTCTACAACCTCTACAAGGTGAAGTACAAGAAGCACAAGAAGACCAACCAGAAGCAGCAGCAGCAGCAGGCGGCGCAGCAGCAGCAACAGGTGGCCGCCCAGCAGCAGCACCAGCAGCAGCAGCACCAACAGCACCAGCAACTGCAGCAGCAGCAACACCCCCAGCTGCACTCGCCGCTGCACCACCACTCGCATCACCAGTCGCACCACCCGCAGCAGCAACACCACCCCCAGCTCTCGCCGCACCACCTGCTCTCGCCGCAGCAGCAGCAACTGGCTGCCGCGGTGGCGGCTGCGGCCCAGCACCAGCAGCAACAGCAGCAGCAACTGCAGCAGCAACAGGCCAAGATGGTGGACATGAAGCCCATGTTCCTGGGTCCGGTCCTCAAGACCGAGGTGCTGCAGGCTCCGATGCACAGTCCGGCCCAGCACCAGCAGCAACAGCAGCAGCAGCAGCAACAGCAGCAGCAACAGCAGCAACTGATGGGCTCTCCGCACCAGCAACAGCAGCAGCAGCAGAACCACCAGTCGTCCGGGGCATCGGGCAATGGCAACGGAGCCGCAGGCGGCGGTGGCGGAGGAGGAGGAGGAGGTGGTGCCCAGTTGCCGCCCCACCTGATGAACGGAACGATACTGAAGACTGCCCTGACCAATCCCAGCGAGATCGTGCATCTGCGACATCGCTTGGACTCGGCGGTGAGCTCGTCGAAGGATCGCCAGATCTCGTACGAGCACGCCCTGTCCATGATCCAGACTCTGATAGACTGCGACGCCATGGAGGACATCGCCACGCTGCCGCACTTTAGCGAGTTCCTCGAGGACAAGTCCGAGATCAGCGAGAAGCTGTGCAACATCGGTGACTCCATCGTGCACAAGCTGGTGTCGTGGACCAAGAAGTTGCCCTTCTACTTGGAAATACCCGTCGAGATACACACCAAGCTGCTGACGGACAAGTGGCACGAGATCCTGATCCTGACCACGGCGGCCTACCAGGCTCTGCACGGCAAACGGAGAGGCAGTAGCAGTGGTGGCGGCGGAGGAGGTGGTGGAGATTCAGCCGGCAGTCGGCATGGTTCTCCGGCCAACACTCCCCTGGCCACACCCACCGCCACGCCCATGCAATCACCCGCCCAACCGCTGCACAAAGACGATCCCGAGTTCGTCAGCGAAGTCAACTCGCACCTGAGTACGCTGCAGACCTGCCTGACCACGCTGATGGGCCAACCGATAGCCATGGAGCAGCTGAAGCTGGACGTGGGCCACATGGTGGACAAGATGACCCAGATCACGATCATGTTCCGGCGCATCAAGCTCAAGATGGAGGAGTACGTCTGCTTGAAGGTCTACATCCTGCTGAACAAAGGTACGTAGGCTTCGGATCTCCCCCCGCGACAGTAGTGCTAATTTTTTCGATATTATTTCTTGGATAACCTTTGCAACTCCAGCAGAAGTGGAACTGGAGAGCATCCAGGAGCGGTATGTGCAGGTGCTGCGCTCCTACTTGCAGAACTCCTCGCCCCAGAATCCCCAGGCCAGGCTCAGCGAGCTGCTCTCCCACATACCAGAGGTGAGTTCGGTTTCTCTTTTGATCCCAAATCTCTAGGAGATCCCTGATCCCTGACTCCCTGATTCCCTTTACAGATCCAAGCGGCCGCCAGCCTGCTACTCGAGAGCAAAATGTTCTATGTGCCCTTCGTGCTCAACTCGGCGAGCATAAGGTAGCAGATGCTTGAGCACGGCCTGCTGCCCCACCAGCCACCCCCTGGCGGTGCGGGTGCGGGGGCAGCAGCAGCAACACCACCACCACACCCACACCCACACCCACAAGAAGGATCTGCCCACCATCTGATGCCGCTAAAGATTTCCCAGCGCCGGATCCGACAGCAGCAACAGCAGCAGCAGCAGCTGCAGAAGAAGCTGCCCAAGATCAAGATCGAGATTGGAGCGCAGGATCGCAACCTGAAGGAGCGGGTGCAGGAGCGGGAGCAGGAGCAGGAGCTGCAACCAGTGGAGGAGCACCAGGAGCAGCAGGAACAGGAACAGGAGCAGGAGCAGCAGACCCGATCCACGTCCATTTTAAAGACTTCGCTGCTGAGTGGAGCGGCGGCCACATTGGCTACTTTGACGGCAGCTGCCGAGCAGATTGCCAGAGACACTGCCAGGGACTACTCCCAGAGTGGCAGCAACATGGCAGCAGCAGCAGCGGCAGCTGTGGCACAAGAGGCAGCAACGGGCGGCAGCAACAACAGCAACAACAGCAACAGCCACAGTTTAGAAGAGAGCAAAAGACTTGACCATCAGCAACAGCAACAATATACATCAATACTACACACGGCCCTAATGTCGCAGCGTTCTGTGCCACCACCAGCTGCAGCAGCAGCAGCAGCAGCAACAACAGTAGCTGCAACACCAAGCAGCAACAAGATAGTGGCAACCACATCGCCCACACCCGCCCACGTGCTGAAAACAGCAGTTACTTTAGCCAGTTTAAGTGAGATAGCCACGGCCCGCCAGCAGCAGCAACAGCAGCAACAGCAGCAACAGAAATTGCTTCTGCAACAGCAACAGCAACAGCAGCAGCAACAACAGAAACTGCCAAGAAGGATAATCAATTTTAGCAGCAATAAAGCAACTGGATTGGGAGTGGTAGTTGCAGGAACAGGATCGGGAACAGGATCTGGATCAGGATCGGGCATGGCAGCAGAGACACAAATCCTTAATCGCCATCGTCAGAATATAAGTGTGAATGCAAGTCTTAATCAAAATCCAATGGCGAATGGTAAGCAGAAAGAGTTGTGAGCCTTGTGTTTGCAGCAATAATCATGTTAATCCTTGCCAGTAGCCGGCGGCAGGACAACAACGTCATTGCGTTTGCTCAACGGCAACTGTTCGAGCCGACTGTTGCAGGCAACAGGCGGTGCAACAACCACAACAATAACAGCAACACGAACAGCAACTGTGGCAACCACAACCTCGGGGGGCAATACATGCAACATGCAGACACAAACCGATGACGACGATGACGATGGCGATGCGAATGCCAGACCCTCGAATGCAACACCACACACTGCCACAATATTGAATGCCACATTATCGAAATCATCCAAATCATTTAAATCATCATCCAAACTATCATTGCCCACATCAAGAATTTCATTTGCAATACAAGCAGCAGCAGCAGCAACAGCAGCAACAGCGACAATGCAACAGCAGCAACAATGGACTGGAGCAACATTGCAACAACCACACCAGCAACAACTATCAATAAAAACAACAAGCAGAACAACAACAACAACAATAACAGCACCAACACAACAACAACAACAACAACAACAACATCAACAACAACAACAACAACACAACAATAACAATTTAAATATTATTAATAATAATAATTATATACAACAACTCGCCACTGCCACTGCCACTGCCACCACCACGGTCACTGCCACGCCCACTATAACTGTAACTGCCACACCCACGCCCATGCCCATGCCCATTTCCACACCAACAACGCCCCTAACCACGCCCACAAACGGCCCCGCCCCGCCAGCAACCTCAGCTTCTGTTACTGTAGTTGTGTTCAAAACAATGTTACCTGATGACTGAATTATTTTAGAATCGTACACGTAGAGCATGTTTTCTATTATTGATTATGAATTATGAATTATGAATTATGAATTACGAAATAACTGAATTATAATTGATATAATAATAATAATAATGATAATGAATTACTGAATAACTGAATTATGATTATGATTAACACTATATATGGATTACCAATTACGACTATGATTACGGATATCAACCAATATGGATTCTACCTATTAACTATTCATTATCGATTATTACTATTATGATTATTATTATTATTATTATGATTATTATTAGAATTATGAATTATTAATTAATTATGAATTATTATTACTATTGCTACATGCATAATGTAGACCGTAAATTGATGTATTTTAGTTTTATCCAAAAAATGTTTGTTGGATTCCTGTACTTTTATCCCGTTATATAAAACACAAACAAACAAACACACACACCTACCCCCCATCACACACTCATAAGCATTGATCCTCACCCACACACACACACACACATGAGATATATATATATATATATATTGAAGGATTTTTAAGCATGTAATCATATATATATATATATATATTATTTTTTTTTGAAACAGTACGTTTGTGTTTTTTGGGAAAGTAGCGCAACAGGCGACTTTCGAGAAACAGGAAAAGGATAATGATGGATAATGAGTAGGAGATGTAATAAGTATGAGTAATGAATAGGTAATGTTTAGAAACAAAAAGAAAAAGAGAAAAAAGAAAGAAAAGTAGCCACAATGCCACACACAGCTAATAGAAAGCATATTGTCAGTTATCTATTTTATCAAATATTATTTTTTTTTTTTTTTTTTGCTATTTTTATCAATGTAAATTATAGGCATTAAAATATATATATATATATACAAACACACACACATAAATGTAGAAAAAGAAAGAGAGAGATATAAGTATATATGTGAAAGAGAGAGAGGGCATTAGAAAGAAGAACAAGAAGGTAAAAAAATAAATCTTAGAGTCAAGGAGTCCGTGTAGTTAGAGTTTAGGAAGTAGTAGAAATTTATAATGGAAGAGGAACGAAACGGAAACGGAACAGAAACGGAAGCAGCCACGGCAGCGGAAACAGAACAGAAACGGAAGCAGCCATGGCAGCGGAAACGGAAACGAACACGGAAGTAGGCTGGACTGACACATCAACCATTTTTTTTTGTTTTTTCTCATTTTTTGGCTCGCCACTCTTGCAGATTACTGTTAGTTAACGAATAAATAATAAAAAACTAGCCCCTCAAACTCCACCCATCCCCCTACACCCCCACACACACACATGTTATATACAAACACACACACATACATACATGCTAGACTATATACATATGTGTTAGGGAATTCAAAAGAAGGTTCCCAATCCAAAAAAAAAAAATGCATCTTATACTGAATACTGACTCACAAGCATTTGCCCGTTAATTAATATATATATATATATATTATATATTATATATCCGAGGATCTGAGAGGGGACGAGGGACGAGGGTTAAAGGGGTGGCATACCTTCAAACACACACACATACAAATACACACACACATACACCTACACCCTCTATACCTAAGTTAAGAAAGCATAATCACGATTCTACATTTAGGATTTACCAATGTATGTAAAACACAACAAAAACAAAAAACAAAAGAAAACAAAAAACTACACACATAAAACCACATAACTCTAGTTCTAATAATTATGCATATTATTTTTTTTTTAAATATATATACTACACATAAATTACGCATAGTACATACAACCAGAGAGAAAGTTTAAGGATGCGAAACCGCAGAAACAAGCAAAAACACAAGAAAAGAAGAAAGATAGAAAGAAAGAAACGAAGAGAGAGAGGAAAAAAGAAAACAAAAAACAAAGATAAGAAATGAAAAAAAGAAAAGAAAGGATTATTTTTTTTTTTTAATTATTGTATAACCCGGATAATACGATGTCTCGTAATCGTGTCGCCGTACTACGTTTTATTTTGTAAATGTATTAATTTTGTTGATTTTTTTGCTGTCTGTATACATTTTTTTAACAACATTTTTGAATAAATGTAATTCTTGAATATGTTTTTTCTCTTTTTTTAATTTATTTTTAGCTCCCCAAGCCCCTGGTTCTCCTTTTTTTCTTATCTACTTGACCCCACTCAGTGGCGCCACCTGCATTTAGCCAAGCCCAAAAAAATATGCAACATTTTTTTTAATTTCCGTTTAATTAGCATAATTATATATTTATTTCCTCGGATAGAATGGAACCTATAAAGGAAATGGAAGAAGAAAATAGTTTGTGTAGATAGAAAAACCCAAAGAATACGAGTCCTTGATCCCTCCAAAAGCCCCGCAAATCCTTCTGAAAGTAAAGCTCTTTAGAGAAAGGACGACAGATGAAAGAGCGAAGAAATCGAGAAGAAAGTGTGCTAATGGAGAAACAAAAAAAAAAGAAATACAATGTCTTCGGAGAGCCGAAAAGACAAAAACAAAAAAGAAAATGAGAAATATGCAAGAGTCTGACATCAAATTGCCTTCAAAATGTTATTTTCGATTTTTTTCTGTAGAGTTTTTTTACGAAAACGCTAAACCAAAAAAAAACAATGAATAAAAAGAGTATAAAAAGGAAGAAAAAAAAAGGAAATACCAAATAGCAAGCATATTTTAAGTACATATACAAATATGAAACATTTTCTTAGCAGTTAAGAGAACGGAAAACATGAAATATTTTGAAAATGAAAATAGAAAAGTTTTCGAAAATATAGAACAATTTTAGGTTATCTTAACTGCTATTAAATGTATTATAATCTATATATCTGAATTACAAAATACAAATATGGCAAAAAAAAAGAAAAGAAAAACAAACACACACACACACAAAAATATTAATAAAAATTCTCAGAAGAAAAAGAATTAAGGGGCTGACGGCTATAAGGATTAACATTTTTTGTAGAGTATAAAAAAAATAAATAAAAAATAACAAAAAAAAAGCAGAAAAAAAACAGACAATGGACAACATCTGGAGAAAAAAAAATATTTTTGCACAGCGTGTTATCGAATAAGTGTTAGACTTTAAATGTAATTGTAACCGAGATTCAAAAATCAATCAAAGGACCCTACAACCCATGTCCTATCCCGTCCTTTCCTATACTCCTTCCCTATAAAAAACCCCATTTGATTAACCCAGATGGAGGATTTGATGCAGAAGAAAAAAAGTGTCTTTGTAAATACATCTGGCGTCTCGAGACATAAACATTAGTTAGCTAATTTTAATGACTTACACATAGGTGAACCCAGAGCCCACTTTTAGCCCCCGGATTAGAATGCTCAACCTTCAGAAAGCACTCCACCAGCAATCCACGTCCACGTCCAGGTCCACGTCCACCCACACACATCCGCTTGATTAGAAATCGATTTGCATCCCCGGATTGGCATCGAACCCGATCGTGTGATCCACTCCGATCCAAAGAGTCCTCCCCCATATTATAGTGTATAGCGTGGATGCAATTTGAACTTCTTATGGTGCTTAAATCTGGATCTTGATCTTGAGGACAAAGACAAACCCAAGCCTACAACTCAAATTATGGGACTGATGCAATGAAACAAGAAACAAAAAACACAAAAAAAATACAAAATTAAATACGAAAAAAAATAATATTAAAACAAGGAATCCCCTCTCCCTATTATATATGTATACTAGGTGTATATGTATGTGTATTGATTTCTGGAAGGAAAATCAAGGATTAAATCGATTCAATGAATAAATGAGAGTAAGCAAAAAAGAAAGAAAAACAAAAACGAAGTAGATCCTTCCATAATGCTAAACAAAAACGAAAAATTTAAAATAATTAAACGAAAGAGTGAAGATCTCGCTTCAGAGGCCCATTGTTACTCTTTAAATTTGTGTATACCCAGATTAGAAAATTGTGAAAAAAAAACCAGAAACCAAAAACCAAAAACCAAAAACCAACAAAACCCCAAAAACCCAAAACAAAATATATATAAATATAAAGTATATAAAAAACAACAAGAAAAGCATAATGAATCGAAAATTATATAGGAATACAGTGTTTTTTTTTTTGGTGTGCATTTCTAATTAAAAATGTAGCAGTCGATGAAGAGAAGTCGACTTTTACCTTTTATATAAGTATACAATATGGTTTTTGTTTCTTTTTGGATTTGATATGAATGTTACACGATGGATTAAGATTGAGATTGAGATTGATTGATTGATTAGTGAACGTTTGATGTAGTGGTAACCAGAAAACCAAAAACCAATATAATATAATTTAAATGATACATTGATGTAATGCATAAGAATAAAAAGCAGCATAAAAACATGAAGCATAAACAGAATCGACAATGATAACGAAATGAAAATGAAAAATGTTAGCAAATATATATAATAATACAAGAAGCAAAAAATGCAAAAATAACTAAGAAGGAACTAAGCCCATAATTGAGAATTTTTAAAGCACGATTCGAGATCACATATAAATTTAATAAACTACACATGTATTAATAATGAAATGATGTATTTACGAATAAAATTAATATTATCACATGAATCGTTTTATTGTACATTAATATTTGGTTTACTTTGACTTTAATCTTTTATTTGAAAAATTCAGAGGGAAACTGCGACTCTAGAACGACTTTAAATGGCTTTTTAAAAGGCAACTCCTCCTCATTGGTTATAAAGTCACTGCGAATCATTTTTATATTTCATTAAAGGATAATGTCATTTGATATAGTTTTTACTCACTCTTCGTTGGCCAGTGTGACATTGATGCGATCGGTGGAGACACGTGTGGGTCGAATGGCTCCAAAAAAGTCGGTAATGGGTACCTTGTGGGGATCGCGACGGTACAGGTCTTTGCGAACGCCCACCGTGGAAATGCAAACCCTCTTGGGGCACACTTGTAGCTACAAAGAGGACAATGTTTTCATTTCTATCAAATATATGTTTTAAAGACATCCTCCAGACACATACAAACTCCCCAATGGTGCGTTTGCTGAAAGGCTGCACCTTCTCCAGGAACTCCAGGGCATAGTAAGTATAACGATCAATCATATAGACGCCAATCGATGGATCCACATGATGCTGAAACAGTAAACTATTATAAATCAGAATCTTTTAATGTCAAAACTCACTCACCGATAGCGAATCCTCGCCCACCAGACTGCTGGCCACCGCCAGGACATTCGGCGAGGTGAACTTTTCGTAAAGCGAAGCCGCCTGGCACGTGTCCACCATGAAGAAGAGTTCGTTGTAGCTGCATAAAATATAAAATAGGATCAATAAGGATTCAATCTATAATCTATATCTATCTATATAATATATTCCTGGGGATTAAAAAATGTGGATTTTCCAATATGTCGCACTGGAATGGCTATATCTTCTCCAATTCTCATCCGATTCTTAAGCGGAATACCTCAAACGATTTCTACATCGATTCCCTACAATTCTGCATCCAAATTTGGAAACAAAATATTTTTTAGATTTTTTTAAAATTTATCTGATTGACCCCCTTAAAAAATGTGAAAATCGAGAAAAATCACTTTTCTCCCCTTTCGAAGGCCATATCTTTGGCAGTTTTCATCCGATTTTTAAACAAAGTATAGCTTTGGAATCTTGGAAGAATTCTCTATCAATCTGCGTCCAAATCTTGGAACAAAATATTTTTTTCGATTTTTTTCAAATTTTTCTGATGGAACCCCTTGAAAAATCTGAAAATCGAGAAAAATCACTTTTCGCCCCTTTCGATGGCCATATCTTTGGCAGTTTTCATCCGATCCCTGAACAAAGTATAGATTTGGAATCTAGGATCAATTCCCTATAAATCTGCATTAAAATCCTGGCACAAAATATTTTTTTCGATTTTTTCAAATTTTTTTGATGGATCCCCTTAAAAAATCTGAAAATCGAGAAAAATCACTTTTCGCCACTTTCGAAGTCCATATCTTTGGCAGTTTTCATCCGATCTTTGAGCCAAGTATAGATTTGGAATCTTTATTCAATTCCCTATTATTCTGCATCAAAATCCTGGCACAAAATATTTTTTCGATTTTTTTCAAATTTTTCTGATGGAACCCCTTGAAAAATCTGAAAATCGAGAAACATCACTTTTCGCCGCTTTCGAAGGCCATATCTTTGGCAGTTTTCATCCGATTTTTGAACAAAGTATAGATTCTGAATCTTGATTCAATTCCCTATCGATCTGCATCAAAATCCTGGCACAAAATATTTTTTCGATTTTTTTCAAATTTTTCTGATGGACCCCCTAAAAAAATCTGAAAATCGAGAAAAATCACTTTTCGCCCCTTTCGATGGCCATATCTTGGGCAGTTTTCATCCGATCTTTAAACAAAGTATAGATTTGGAATCTTTATTCAATTTTCTATCAGCCTGCATCAAAATCTGGGAACAAAATATTTTTTCGATATTTTTCAAAATTTTGTGGGGTAACCCTGTAAAAATGTGGATTTTTCGATATGTCGCACTCAGGAGGATATATCTTGGCCAATTCTTATCGGATTCATAAGCGGAATACTCCAAATGATTTGTAAATCGATTCTCTATAAATCTGCATCAAAATCTAGAGGCAAAATATTTTTTCGATTTTTTTTCAAAATTTTCCTGAGCAACTCCCTCAAAAAATGTGGATTTTTCGATATGTCGTAGTAGAGAGGCTATATCTTGGCCAAATCTCAACCGATTCTCAAGCGGAATACCTTAAATGATTGGTGGATCGATTCCCTATCAATCTGCATCAAAATCCGGAAACAAAATATTTTTTCGATATTTTTCAAAATTTTGTGGGCTAACCCCTGTAAAAATGTAGATTTTTCGATATGTCGTAGTACAGAGGCTATATCTTGGCCAAATCCTATCCGATTCTCAAACGGAATACCTCAAATGATTTGTGGATTGATTCCCTATAATTCTGCATTAAAATCCGATGTCAAAATATTTTTTCGATTTTTTTCAAATTTTTCCTGGGCAACTCCCTTAAAAAATGTGGATTTTCCGATATGTCGTAGTAGAGAGGTTATATCTTGGCCAATTCGCACCCGATTTTGAAGAGGAATACCTCAAACGATTTGTGTATCGATTCTCTATAAATCTGCATCTTGAAAAAAGTATAATTGACAATATTAATCCAATCTGAAAGCGAAATCCCTAAATAATTCGTGTGGAAATATACAAAGGAATCCCTATTACAGGACTTTGAATATTGTGAATGATAATATACCGTTTCTTTTCCCACATCTGCTGAATGCCATCGGCGAGCTCTTGGCTGGTGATCTCCTCCGAGTCCTGGAACTTAAGGAAGCCATCGCCACCGTGACCGGTAAGGTAGATAAGGACATTGCTGCCGGCATCGGAAAGGAGTTTCTTGGAGCGGGCCGTGCCGTTCTGGGTGCGACCGGTTAGAAGCCGGACAAAATTCTCCACTGTGACCTCGTAGCCGCGGTAGTCCACCTCCACATCGTCGCCGTAGACATTGATGTGCTGATTGGCGTTGTTGTAGACCTGGCCAGGACGCGGATTTCGGGCATTGCAGGCCATGTCGTCGGCGATCATCAGAATGATCTGGGAGTCGGGAATGCCCAAACGCTTCACCGAACGGTAAATGGACAGAACATTCGCTACATGCCGGTAGTTGAACCAGAACCGGGAAGCGTCCACCAGTACCGCCCAGTTGTTTGTGTGTGTGGAGCGTTGGGTGGCGTCTATATAGCCTTCCGGCAGCATCGATGTGTCTTGGGAATCAGCTAGGCACGTTGCCACGAAGGTGGCAAGCAATAAAACCAATTTTCCATGCATTTTTTGCATATTTTTCCGGACCGTAAACAAATCAAAACATCAAATGCGGCGGAAAACGTTAACAGGCGTTACCATCAGTGACAATTGCGCTTAACAGCACTCTGTTAAGATACACATTAACAAGCAAGAAAAATACATTTTTCACAGCTGTCCTATAAAAAGGCATAGACCAATTTACGTGCAGCTTCAATTTACCTTTTATATTTGCCTTTTTATCCACAAAAAAGTGAAAAGACTGTGTCAATGATGCTCAAAATACCCTAGCGCTTTAACAGGGGGTTAACAGCTGCGTCTGTGCAGCTGCACTTAACAGCACACTGTTAAATTCTGACTAAGTGAAATCCATGATTAAATTTGTTCAATTTTTATGTATTTCGGCTGATTTATAATGCGAATTCTTCAGTTTTATCGTTACAGAGCATTGGTTTCTACTTGAAAACACATCTTAGCCACTTTAACAGCCTGCTGTTTTCTTGAAAAACTGAGTCAAAATGGCTGTGGCGGTGTATATAAGGCAGGGGGGCGGGCGGCGGCGAAAAAGAGAAGCGTCGAGAGAACCCTCTGTTAATGAACAAATTTTCCATTCGATCTTTTGCTATCCAAAACCCTTTAAAATGCAGATGTTATACAGAAAACATTCAGAAATAGTTATATCGAATCTTATTTAAATGAGAATTGAACCAAAATGTGGCTCCAAATAAAAGAAAAAAGCCTCCGAAAATCATAAAAAGAGCAGGGAGAAAGAGAGAGCGAAAAAGAGCTAGAGGTGGGGGTCCAAGGGCGAGAGCAGTGTACATGTGTGCGATTTTGTGGCCATAAAAGCCTTGTTTGCTTGAGGAATTTAACTGATTTCTAGTCTTGTGCGAATTGGGGGGCCACATAAGCTGGAAAATGGGGGAAAACTGCATGAAAATATCGACTTCTTCTAACTATGAATTCGCCGCGATCACAGGCGGCAGCCAGCTCTCTATTAGCCCTCTCCCTCTCTCTCGTTTTCGCTCTCTGATTCACGTGGGTTTTCATACTTTATTTTTTACAAATGTGTTGGTATATACACAGACTCATAATATGACGTTTTTTTCGATTTTTCGTTGAGCTTTGGCTCTGCCGGAAGTTTTCTTTTTATCCAATCCACCTATCGTTCAATGTGCTTTGCTTTGTGCCTTGCTTTATGCCTTCTGCTTTGCTGCGTGGCATTTGTCGGCCATTTTTTCCACACACACACACAGCCGCAAAGCTGTTGTGCATGTGTGTATGTAAATGCGTCTCTCAAAAAAAAAAACGAAACAATTTCTAGGTGAAATTAATCGAGTGGGCGTAATGCAAAAAATAGAGCCATACCACATTTTCCTAGCCATTAGGCAATGGACTTTTTTGGAAGCCATTCTAGCCGCGATTATTTGATAACGCATAAAGGGGTCAAAACTTTGTTTCTTTTAGTTGTTATTCTTTGAAAATTAAATAAAGATTTATGTCAGTTATGTGTTGGTTGTAGCCTTTATATTGATCTCGTTTTTTAATGTATAGGATAATCGATCGGTGGGCGGCCTTCGTGGCTAATTAATGATGTCATGACAGTGGAAATGGCAGCAGTGGCGTGTGTCCTGCCAGCCCACCCACTTGACCCAGTTCGGAAAGGAAAAAACACTTTTCCATTTTTCTTCATATTCTTCCACACACATTCTGCTTTTCCGCTTTTTCCCAAGAAATTGGGTATGCAGAGCAAGAACAGTGCATAATAATGATGCCATGGCGATGCAAAAAGCTATTGATTATTCCCTCGCTTCCACCAACAATTAAAGCTCTCCTTTAACCAAGTTACCCGCCAAAGGGTCCTTGAATGTGCGGCGGGAAATTGGGTTAGAGTGGCATGGCTGGAGGGGTGGTGTGGGGGTTGGGGGGTGTCGGTTAAAAGGAGCGTATGCCACCTGACACTTGCAGGATTCTCAGTCCCTTGCCCAAGGACATACGTAGAGGACAGGACGCACAGCAACAACCTATGTCACAGCATCGCAAGTTGAGGAAAAACTCCGGAAAAGCGACAGGATGCTTGGGAAGAGCGTAAGCGTTGGCTGGCCAGCAGTGTGATGATGCTTCGTTTTGTTTGCCAAATTGCCACCCCCGTCGTCAGGGTCCTTTTTGCCGACGCAACACAAAGGACGCAGGCCATCCATCGCACACTACGGCCATATTCGCGGCGAGTTCGGAAGAGCGAGAGAGCGGAGAGAGAGCACGCGGCGAGAACCAGAGAGGCAACAAACATTTGCCAAAAACAACACGTAGGCCGGCCAAATTGACAACATCGACATGGCAATGCTCTAAATTCAAACAATTTTCCAGGAATATTACCCAAAAACAGTTCTATTTTATGGGTCATACCTGACTATCGAGTGAAGAAGTAAAAACATCGATATAAGTTCCAACTGGAATAATATTTTGTTCTATATTATTCATATTTTCTTATTTTTGGTAACATTTTAAATGAAAATGGGAAAATATATTGTATACGTTCAAACTATAATACCTATTTAAACATCTGTCAAGATTGCGAATGAATATAATTGACTTTAACTATTGTTTCTACTTCTTAATGATTTTAAAGAAAACAAGAAATATTTAACAAATAAAATGTTGGTATTTAAAGAAATAGTTATTTCGCAAACTAAAAATGTTTCAATAAACAATAATACATATTATTTGCACTGCTTACAATGATTTAAGAGGCAAAGCGAATACGATAGTGAAGCGAATTCACGGCGATAGCGCATCGCCAGCAAGACGGCTAGCGGCGCACGACGCTCTCGCTCGTTATTTCGCTTCGCACAGTGTTTGCGTTCACAACTCACTCTCGGTTCGGGTTCTGCATTTTATTTTATTATTATTATTATTTTTTTTTGTTTGTTCTGCTCCTGCGTCTACTTGGGGCAGACTGTTTGTACCGCGTTGACAGCGTTGGGGTACTCGAAAATTGTCGCTGCTAATCGGTGCCCTGGACCCGGAGATAAATAAGAAAACAGAAGAGAAACACCGAGAAAACCAAAAACCGAAAACAAAAAGCAAAATATAAACGAAAACGAAAATGAATGCGGAAAATTCGCAAATGGACATCTGAGCAGAGAATTAAAAAGTAAGTAAAGTATTCGCGTTGCGTTTGTGTGCTTGTGTTTGTGTTTTGTGTTTTTGTGTTTGTGTAAAAAAAAAGAGACAAGTGAGCGCTGCTGTTCGGTTCGCGCGTCATGCGAAAGAAAACGAGCAGCGGAAAACAGAAAGCAGCCGCATAAACTCTACTTTACCAATTTTTCGTGTGTGTGCCCCACTGTTTTCAGTTTTCTGTTTTATGTTTTCTGTTTTCCCAGTGTCTCCCCAGTGTCCCCCCAGTGAGCTCCCCTTGCCCTGTTTTTGTTGCAACCGTCGAGCGGTTTTTCTTTTTGCGTGCCCGAGTGTGAGTGAGAAAGTGCTAGCTAGAGAGGGGAGAGCCAGAGCGAGAGCATTGCCAGTAAACTGGGCAGTGTTGGCAACTCTGCCAATTCTTTGACAACTTTTCCGCTTTTGTGAAAATTGTGCGGCCAGTTTCCGTTTCTGCTTCCTCAGTGTTTACAATCGCTTTATTTATTTTTTTTTTTGTTTTTTGTTTTTTTTTTGCACACCAACAAACAGCGTGCCTCGTTTCAAGGTGTAAGTGAGCGACGTGTGTGTGAGAGAGTTCTACTTAAAATGGTGTATACACACACCAAACTGGGTCTTCATTTTGTTATTTGCCATTTGCTTTTACTTCCTTTATTCGCTGTCATGGTGATTTTCTTCGGGAGGGTGGTGGCATTGTGTACGTGTATTTTGCAATTGTATATGTGTATATATGTGTTTGTGTTTGTAAGTGTTTGTGTGTGTGTGAGGGAAAATGGTGGAAATTAAAGGTCGCCGGTGCAAAATGCAGTTCCCAAGCCTAAAATACCACTCCACCCTCCCATTGCCCTGTGCCCTGTGGCCTGCTGTGCCTGGTCACACTAAAATGGCGCCTGTCAAAATCTGTGGCCAAGAAGAAGCACAAACCAGGCAACAGAAGCGAGGATTTCGAGGATTATTCAACACACTTGCTGCCGTTGCCAATGCCGCTGTCCCCATTGCCAATTCTTCGGTTCTTCGTTCCGTTCTTCCTCTTCCTCTTTCTCTTCTGTGTTTGCTGCTGCTTCTTCTTCTTCTTTTGCTTGGCTTGGGCTCTATACCGTTTCGCTTTCCTCGCATTCTCGCAGCTCCCAGCTCCCAGCTCCGATCTCCCAGCTGCTGCCAAAACTTGTTTTTTTCTGTACCATGGCAAGGGGAAAAGGGGGCTGGGGGCATGGACAGGGGCTTGGGGCTTGCTGGCAAACCGCAGAAGCATGTTTAATGTTTTATGTTCTAGTCTGTGGAGCGGCCATACTCTCGAGCGGCTGGATAAATTATCCTTGGGATTGGCTTTTGGATTTACCAACTCCACCTGGCTTGGCTTTGGGAGAGCGCTCAGCCAGGTGAAAGCCGCAGAGGCAGAGCCAAGCTAAGCTTTTTTTAAAGCCATTTTCAATTAGATATTTGGCTTAGCCTAGATTTCGGGAAGAATTCTTCGGATTTGGGAAAGAAATTAACACATTGGCTTAGAGGGTTACTATTTCTTGATGTTTTTACACGGAAATTTCTAATAAATATTAATCCTTTCTTTCAAAATTAAAGCTTTCTTGAAGCTTAAAAGGAGAAAAAATGCTTAAACAATGTTTAGAATAGAAAAAACATCCTTTTACGAAGGAATTTCGATCTAAAACGTTTCTCTTACCATTTTTTAATGGTACCACATGGCGTATAAGTAATATATAATTTTTAAGCTCCCGTTTCATAAAAACATTCCAATAATTGTGAATCCTTTACAGGTTAATCCTTCACATCAAAGACAACCAATGGGACCAAATAGCTGCGACTCCAACTGGACTAAATCAGCATCGGATCGAGCGACGGAGCAGAAGGAGCAGCAGCAAGTGTTGGCCAAGGAGGCGCCGGAAGAGGCGGCGACCATAGAGGAGCCATCATAGGAGCAGCAACGTCTGCCTCAGCTGCCCCTCAGGGCCCCTCGAGGATGTCTAGCCGGAAGTCAAGCGGAGGCGCATGCGGGAGCGGTAGCGAAGTCGATGGAGGTGCTCTGGACGACAATGCGAATGCGAACGTAGCCACCAGTGGACAGGAAACTGCGTCCGAACCTGGCGAGGATACAGCGACGCCAACGTCCACGCCAATGGAAGCGGAGGAAGCTGTGCCGCCAGAAACAGGAGCAGGAACAGGAGCAGGAGACGAAGCAGCTCTCGAAGGAGCAGCAGCAGAAGCATCCGAAGAAGGAGGAGAGGAAACTCCAGAAATGGAATCCAACGAGAAGGAGGCGGAGGTCAAAGAGTCATCCACATCCACTTCCCCAAAGACGCGCACGCCCACCCCAGTAGCGGCGCCCACAACAACACCCAGCACCCGAATCACTCGCCATTCGTCGCCCCTGCTCCTGCTCAACTCGCCAACGACCACGCGCCGGAAGATCTCCAGCGATGCTGCCATCGGTGAGGTGGAGGAGTCGACGACGACGGGAAGCAGCCAGCGCAAGGGTTCCGTAGAGCGATTGGAGCGGGCGGTGACACCGGTTATACGAGGACGCAAGTCCATCAAGGATCTGAAAGAAGCCAAAGAAGTAAAGTCCGAGGAGGCGGAAGCATCAGCGCCGGCGGCAACCCCAGCTCCTGCACCAATCCAGGGACAAGAGGAGCCACAACCCGAGACCAACCAGGACCAGGAATCCTTGCCAGTTGAAGAGGATGTGGACGAAAAAGACCACAGAGACACAAAAGACACAGAGAAGGTGGAAGAGGAGGAGCCGAAGGTTAAGGAAGAAGATAGGGATAAGTTTAAAGAAAAGGATAAGGATAAGGATAATTGTAAAGAAAAGGATAAGGATAATTGTAAAGAAAAGGATATTGATAAAGAAAAAGAAAAGGATAAGGAAAAGAACAAAGAAAAAGAGAAAGAAAAGGAAAAGGAAAAGGATAAGGAAAAGGAAAAGGACATTGAAAAGGAGAAAGTAAAAAAGGAAGAGAAGGAAAAGGAGAAAGAGAAGGAAAAGGAAAAGGAGCCCGTTACGCCCACAACCTGTAACCGTGTGACCCGCAAATCGCATGCCCAGGAGCAGGTCAGCAATACGCGAGTGACCCGGAATCGGCGGCAATCCACGACCTTGGGCTTTGCCGCCAATTCCTCCTCGGCTGCGGTGGCAGCTGCCGCTACGGCGGCCACCACTCTGGCGGCCAATGCCTCACCCACGGCGCCGGAGCAGCAGCCCCCACCGCCGCCCACAACGGCTCGGGGACGCCGGAAGAAGGCCCAGGCGGTGGCACCGGTGGCACCGGCCGTGAAACGAAAGCGTTCCGAAGACGCTGAAGCTGATTCCGAATCCCACAATGCTGCGAAATACAGCAAGGTGGAGGTGGTCAAGGTGGTGGAGGAAGTCAAACCCGTGGAAGCGATCAAAACGGAAGAGGCGGAGGCGCCGGATGTTGCCATCAAACAGGAAGCTCTAGATGGCAGTGAAGGGACAACGAGCACGACGGTTCCGGCTCCCGTTTCCAGCTACTCGAAACGCGGTCGCGGAAGGCCGCTGAAAAAGGACATGGTTGTCCCGGCGCCCGTTCCCACGACGCGGACCACGCGGCACAGCAAGGCAGGATCGCCGGGCATTATTGGGCAAACGCCGCCGGCCCAGGAGCCTGCGGCGCCTCCGAAAAGACGGCGTGTCGGGAGCAACACGCGGAAAACCCCTTCTGCCAGCTCCCTGGCCACCAGTTCTCAGAGCGGAACCGGAGCCGTGGACGAGGACTCCAAAGATAGCATGGCCTCCTCCATGGACGATCTGCTGCTGGCTGCGGCGGACATCAAACAGGAGCAGCTGCTGCCCGAGTTCGATGAGAGTCTTCTACTGGCCGAGAGCCTGCCCTCCACCTCCACCAGTGCATCTGCATCCACTGGAGCAGCATCTGGCGCTAATGGTCATTCCTGCATTGAGCCTCTCACCGTGGAAACGGATCCGGCAAAGCCCAAGGACCAGCCGCTGCCCGAGGAGGCATCCGCTTCCGAACAGGCTGCTGGCAGGGAAACCGGAACGGAAGCTGGAGCCACAGTGGTGGGCAAGGCGCCCTCCCTCAGTCCGGAGATGGTCAGCGAGGGTGTCAGTGCTGTTAGTGTTAGGAACTTTTACAAGAAGCCCGAGTTCCTGGCCAACAATCTGGGCATCGAAAAGGACCCCGAGCTGGGAGAGATTGTCCAGACAGCCAGCAGTGTTGCGACGGAGACGGAGGAGATGTCTGTGGATGATGATGAGGCGGAGGCAGCTACTAAGAAGTCCAAGGAACCCGCGAAACCTCCCCTGGAGAGTGAAACGGAAAAGGTGGAAGATCAGGAACCCGAAACCGAGGTGGAGGCGGAAGTCCTAGCTGAGGATCCAGCGGAAACGGCTGCCGAGGTGGAGGACTCCGTATCCATAGGCTCCATGAAGGCAGGCGATTTGCGGCTGGACGATAGCGTGGAAGGACCCTCCGAGGTGCTACTCAACCATAGCCTGCTCCTCAATGGAGCCTCCCAAGAGGAGCAGCAGTCACCGGAAGAGAAGGAAGAGGATGAGCCACAGGAGGAGTACCCAGAGGTTGGCCAGACGAAAGCCAATAGCTTTCAAGACTCCGATCACGAGCTGATGGTCAAGTTGGTCAAGGAGGAAGTCCTGGATGCCAAGGAGGCGGCTCCTCTGGTAGCCAAGCTGCAGGATGAGGTGGTGGACGAGGATGTCGAAACAGAAGCAGTCGTCGTTGTCATGGTGGATGAATACTTAAAGGACATCCGAGTACTGTCGGACAAGGTGGAGTGTCCCGAGGAGAACAAGGAGAACCTCTCCACCTCGGCGGCCGCCCCTGAAACCGAAGGACTGGATGTCCAGCTGGCGCTCAAGGACGAGGAGGACGACAACGAGCTGCCGCTGAAGGAGGAGGAGGAGGAGCAGGTCAAGGAACTGGAGCTGGAACTGCAGCTGACTGAGAAAATGGAAGTGGTCCAGGAGGAGGACGAGGAGCTCGACGAGAAGCCCAACGGCAAACAGGAGGACGACGAGGAGCAGCAGCAGCAGCGGCGGGAGCAGGAGATCCACCTCCAGAACCTGGGCCTCCTCACCCTCCAAGCGGCGGAGCAGAGGCGCCAGGACCTGCAGGAGGCCCACACCCGCCAGGCCCAGCTCCAGCAGCAGCAGCAGCACCATCACCACCACCAGCACAAGCGGCAGGGAGCGCGAGGCGGCGGAGGCAGTGGCGGCAGCAGCGCCACCCACGTCGAGTCCAGCGGAACCCTCAAGACGGTGATTAAGCTGAACCGGAGCAGCAACGGTGGCGTTGGCAGCAACAATGGCCTCCCCACCGGCACTGTGATCCACGGGAGTGGTGGCTCTGCCGTCTCCGCCGCCTCCTCCTCCTCGGTGGGCAGTGCCACGCGCAAGTCGAGCGGAGCCCAGGGCTCCTCTGGCGTCGGAGCTGCCGCGGGAGCCGGTGCCGGAGTGCGCCGGCAATCCCTGAAGATGACATTCCAGAAAGGGCGGGCCCGTGGACACGGAGCTACGGACCGCTCAGCCGATCAACCAACCGAAGACTCCTACTACACCATCCAAAATGAGGTGGGTTTGCTCGAAAAAGGATATATTTTAATAGAAATAACTTCAATATTGATTTTTCTTTTGATTTTTCAGAACGAAGGTGCGCAGAAGTCGGGTGGTGTGACTACGGGTAATCCCGGCCGAAAGACCAATAACCGTTTTAGCTCAACTAACAACCACTCCACGGTAGCCTCTTCGCACGGTGGTAGCCACCATTCTTCGGTCCAGTACAGTGCGTATTTGATCATCGCAAGATCATCGCAGATCATCGCAAGATCATCGAAAAGATCATCCCATCATCCACTTAACTCTCGTTAAGGATTCAGTTTCATTTGATTTAAAACTAAGCTTAACTTGGTCCTTATCCAGTTTAATTAATTCATTGTTAATTATTTTTGTTTAAAGCAAGAGAGTTTTAGGAATATTCTTTGGTTTATTATTCCTCAATTTTTGGTTTAGTTTGAGTTCCTCATTCATCTTTCATTTGGGAAAGATCCCATCAATCCCACATCCTATCAATCGTCCGGCACTGTACATATGGCACCGTCATCAATCACTAACCAACCTAATTTCCATTCCTCATATCCCTCTCTAAACGGTTCAAGACTAAAAGACGGACAAGGACTCCAGATTTAAGCTACTCCTGCATTTAGTCCTAATTCGACTCCTTTCTTCCAATAGATTCATCTCATTCTGAGGGCTTGGGTCAGGGCGAACATGGTTTCTATCAGACGGTGAAGAAGGACGAAAAGGAGAAGATCCTCATTCCCGAGAAGGCCTCCTCGTTCAAGTTCCATCCGGGAAGGTTGTGCGAGGATCAGTGCTATTATTGCAGCGGAAAGTTTGGTCTTTACGACACACCCTGCCATGTGGGACAGATCAAGTCCGTGGAGCGCCAGCAGAAGATCCTAGCCAGTAAGTTTTTCTATAAAAAAGGAAGAATTCTTAAGCTAATCCTATATTTTCTCATCCTTCAGATGAGGAGAAGCTGACGGTGGACAACTGCCTGTGCGATGCCTGTTTCCGCCACGTGGACCGTCGGGCCAATGCACCCTCCTATAAGAAACGCCTCTCGGCTCCCGGCCACCTCGAAACGGGCCTGGGCAATGCGGAGAAACATTTCGCGGGCGACAACAGTCTTGGTCTGACGGAGACTTCGGGCGGAGAAGGAGGCAGTGTAGCTTCGGCTGCTGTTGCCTCTGCCAGCGGAGGTGGTGCCATCCAGCAGCGGGCCTGCGCCGTAAAAGACTGCTCCGAGGGAGCGGGGCACTCGCTGCGGCGCAAGTGCATCCGCAAGAGCGTGAAGAAGTTCCAACTGAACCTGGACATACCGGCGGGCAGTTCCATCGTCTGGCTGTGCGAGGCGCACTACAACACCGTCATCCAGTTCTCCGGCTGTGTGCTGTGCAAGCGGCGTCTGGGCAAGAATCACATGTACAACATAACCACGGTGGGTGTCACAGTGAGAGGGAAGGTTTTACATTTTTTACATATCCTTTCCTTTAACAGGACACCGATCGGCTGGAGAAGGCTCTCTCCGAGATGGGCATCCCGGTGCAACTGGGCATGGGCACGGCCGTGTGCAAGCTCTGCCGGTATTTCGCCAATCTGCTGATGAAACCTCCGGACAGCACCAAATCCCAGAAGGCGGAGTTTGTCAAGAACTACAGGAAGCGGTAAGATCCTTGAAAGAAACTTTAACTCTATTGGATTTTAATTTATTTCCTTTTTTACAGACTCCTTAAGGTGCACAACCTGCAGGACGGCAGCCACGAGGTCTCCGAGGCGGACGAAGAGGAAACTCCCCATCCAGCTGAAGTCGCCAAAGAAACTCCTGAGGAGGGCGGCGAAGATTCCCGCGAAATGCCCATGGTGGTGGACTACGATGGGCCCACCGACTCCAACTCTAGCAGTTCCTCGACGACGAATCAGAACGCGAACAGCAAGCAAATGTCGAAGCTGCAAGCCATTCTTCAGCAGAATCTGGGTACTGAACCGGGAACAGCAGCCGCTGGAGCGGGAAGTGGAGCCGCAGCAGCGGGAGGAACAGCGGCAGGAGCAGCAGGAGGAAGTGGAGGCTCCGGTGGCTCCGACATATCCAATGTCCTGCGGAGTAACCCCAACATATCCATGCGTGAGCTATTCCACGGCGAGGAGGAGATGGGTGTCCAGTTCAAGGTGCCCTTCGGATGCAGCAGCAGTCAAAGGACACCGGAGGGTTGGACGCGAGTCCAGACGTTCCTGCAGTATGACGAGCCGACGCGGCGACTGTGGGAGGAGCTGCAAAAGCCGTACGGCAATCAGAGTTCCTTCCTGCGGCACTTGATCCTGCTGGAGAAGTACTATCGCAACGGAGATCTCGTCCTGGCGCCGCATGCCTCCTCGAACGCCTCCGTTTACACGGAAACGGTGCGCCAGCGATTGAACTCTTTCGACCATGGTCACGGCGGCGGATTGGGCGGCCGGGCGACACCCAAATCCCAGTCCTCGACATCGCCAATGTCGGCATCTGCCTCGGCTCCGGGTGGGGGTGCCAGTGTCCTGGCCACCGCCCTGACGACACCCTCCTCATCGTCGTCGTCGTCGGCGGACCCGGCGGGTCCCCCGGATCCTCTTATCCCCCTGGTCGAGCTCAACGATGACGACGAGGAGGAGGAGGACGGCGAGTCCACGGAGGATCGCGAGTCGGGAGCGGGCGGTGACGGCAGGCAGGCAGAGTCCCCACTGGAACGCCTCAGCGTGGACAAGCTGACCAAGCAGCTGAGCTCGAATGCGGTGACGATTATAGCCCGACCCAAGGACAAGCCCCACGTGTCCGCCTCCTCCCCGCCCGAGGAAGGGGCCGTGGTGCTGCCCTCCACTGCCGCCAAATCCGCCACCCAGTCCCAGACCAAGGATTCCCCGCCTCAGATCGCCGCCAACGCCAACAGCCGCAGCATCCTGAAAACCAATCTCCTCGGCATGAACAAGGCCGTCGAGATTGTGCCGCTGACTTCACCCGCCTCGCAGACACAGCACAGCACCGGCACTCCGTCGATGGGCTCGCTCACCTCGATCACGTCCATCGCCTTGTTGACCAACAAGCAGGTGCAGGAGCAAAAGCAGCAGAAGAAGATCCTCGACATGGCCAAAATGCTGAGCAACCAGCAGAAGGCTTCGGCAAGCCAGCAGCAGCAGCAGCAGGGAGCGGATGCGACAACGCCACAGAAGCCATCCGGCATCTCCCAGCTGCTCAACTCTCCGCCGGAGCTGGTCAGCTTGCATCGGAGGCGGGCCAGCGTCACAACCAATAATAGCAGCCTGATGGGCAACCTGCCCAACAAGAGGTTGCAACTGCCACGGGTCGGATCAGCTGGAGGCGCGTCATCCAGCGGAGCTGGAGGAGGTAGCGCCTCAGGCAACCGGGGAGCCAGTGGGGGTGGTCCGGCTCCGCCCAATGTGGTCATACTGCCCGACACGCTGACGCCCCAGGAGCGTCACGAAAGCAAGAGCTGGAAGCCCACACTGATTCCTCTGGAGGATCAGCACAAGGTGCCGAACAAGTCGCATGCCTTGTACCAGACCGCCGACGGGCGCCGATTGCCAGCCCTGGTGCAGGTGCAGTCCGGCGGCAAGCCATACCTCATCTCCATCTTCGACTACAATCGGATGTGCATTCTGCGGCGGGAGAAGCTGCTCCGGGATCAGATGCTGAAGACCAACAACGTCAAGCAGAAGAACTCCCAGCAGCAACAGCAACACCAGCAGCACCAGCACCAGCAGCAAGGCTCCTCGTCTTCGGCGAGTGCCTCTGCCAATATGGTGAAGCTGGCGCATCAGCAAACCGCACGCCAGCAACTGCAACAGTTGCAACAGAAGCAGCAGCAGCAGCAACACATGCCCAGCCTGCAACCTGGCGGTGGCAGTGGCGGTGGATCCGGATCAGGCGGCGGTGGAGCTGTGGGAGCTGGCCTGAGACTGGCCAGGCTAGCACCGAAGCTGATGCCTCCGCTGACCAATCCCCAGATTGGCAGTCAGGCGCCCAACTTCCAGTCGCTGCTGCCCAGCTCGATGGACAACAGCAACAACTGTTGGCTGTGGAAGAACTTTCCCGAACCGAATCAATATCTACTCAATGGGAACGGAGGCGGAGGCAGTAAGCTGCCGCATCTCACCGGGAAACCGGCCACTGCCACAAGCAGCAAGGCGGCTGCAACGAGTATATTCAACATTAAGCACCAGCAACACCAGCAGAAGCTCATCGAGAATGCCATCATGTCGAAGATACCCAAGAGTCTGACAGTGATACCCCAGCAAATGGGTGGAGCAGGAGGAGGAGGAGGAGGCGGCGGCGAACTGGGAGCAGGTGGTAGTGCGTCCTCAAAGGACTGACAAGGAGCAACATCAGGTAGCAGCGGCAACATTAAGCGGCGAAGAAGCAGCCGGATCTTGGAGCTTCAGAGCACGAGGTGACCATAAATTCCAGGCCTGCAGCGTCATAAATTATGGAAACTAGTTTTAGGAAACGAAACGAAAACAAAACCCCGATAAGCAATAGGGGGCTGCATGAATTAACTCAAACTTCTGAGTGTCTCTGATGAGTACTCGCCCCCTGAACTCTTTAATTATCTATCCCCTTCCATGTCAAGAGCCCTGCCATTGTTATATTGTCGACACACAATCGATCTATAGCCGATTAAGTTGGTTGGATCAAAGTGACCTCCAATAAAGATATAACAAGATTATGAATCCTAGAATAACTATATAAAAAAATTGTATACAAAACGCATTCACTAAATCATGTCTCGACATGAATGTCTCTCATATATGCCGTTTTGAATTAATTCATACAGTCCTCTAGTTAAGCCAACGGATCAAGACGCCAGACGCAAAAATCAAGATTATTCTAAGGATTACATAACATTGATTGTGTATAAAAAAAAACAAAAAACGAAAAACAAAAAACAAAACAAAAGTCGAGAGATACGGATACGAATATGTCTAAGCTCTATAGTTCTAAGCGAAACCCAAACAGATGCAGGATGATCAGAAAAAAAGGATGATGCAGATGAAACAAGTGCAGATTAAACATTAGATTAGACTTAATCTATACCTTATACTCTATAATATAATGCTACTTTACGATTGTAGATTATTATATATATATATATATATTTTTTTATTAGATTTTATGGATTATTCACATGCGATTCGTGTATTATAGATACCAAAATTGCTAGATCTAAAAGAAAAGAAACAAAAAAAAAATGGTTTATAGATTTATAAGATTAAAAAGTTTACACCAACACAACAACAACAACAAAAACAACAAGAACAACAACAACAAGAAGACCCTCACTCACACGCACTAAAAACTTATACATAATTATGTTTAGAGGAAATGCAGAGCACAAATATTAATGCTGCTGATTATCCTACAGGACCCAGGACCGGACCGGATCTTAAGTTTACAAATGCACGAATCCAAACTATATATATATTTAAAAAAAAAAAAAGAAAAGAATACCTTGAAAAAAGTTGAAACTAAGAAATCCAAGCAACAACAACAACAGAAACCCAAGAGCATTTCAATAATCCAATTATCCCGTATATATACATCTAAATATATTTAAAAAATCCTAATTTATAACCATTTTTGTATTCTCCATTTTGTATGCACACTTATACAACCCCACACACACACACACTCATTGAATTACACCAACACACCAACAACAAATCTACACACACACAGAGATATACTTTATAGGACTAATTTTATATTATTAATTAACCGCTGAAAACTAAACTGTACATATATTTACATAAACAAATATATTATATATTTACACATGGAAACAAAAAACAGATAAATACACAAAATACACTTAAAACAAAAAAATAAAACAAATGCAAATTTCAACATAAAGCGAATAGCAAAGCGAAAGCATATGCAAATCCAACCACAAAACAATCAAATTGATCGGTGTTCTCGGTGCCTCTGGTGGCCTCTGTTCCATTCTAAAAAGGAATTCGAAACAAAAATTAAATACAAGTACAGATTAAAAGTTACAGATTAAAAAAATATATATCCTAGTTCTCTAAGACGCAAGACGATGATCATTTTTAGAAAGGCATAAATTGCATATTGAAAAAAAAGCTTTCTAATTAATTAACCCACACAATATACAGCATATATAAATGGTTATATATATGTGTATATAGAAGCATATATACTTACTATATATATATGAGAATAGATATTTTAGAGAGCGATAGCGAAGAGAGATACAATTGTAAATTAGCCCGTTAGGCGGCATTCTAGATATATTTATACACAAAGAGGAATACCCATGAGAATTCAATTGTTAAACATTGAAAATGTATTTATAAAAAAAAAACAAAAACATAGAAAGGAGAATCCGTAAAGCAAGAAGAATGGATCGGTTGCGAATCAGAGCCCCAGGATAATAAAAATAAAACAAATTAGAGGACATCCCCAGGACATCCTAATTGATGAACATTGATTGCCTTGATCGAACCTGGTTTTTATTGCGTAAAGTCCTTAAAAGGAAATCTAAGAAATCGTGTGCCTGCTTGTTTGTCCTGTGTAACCGTATGTGTGTGCGAAAAAGAGTGTGCCTGTGTGTGTGTGTGAGAGAGTGTCCTTTATGTTGTACTTGATAGAAGATAATTCATTTGATCCAAAACACATCGTACACTTACTACTTATTTATGCAATTAATTTTAAAAACAATATTTCCAAAAGCTACAAAAATCAACGAATCCTTTTGTTACAAAAATTATATAAAACAAGAAATAAAAAACAAAACGAAATCGAGAAATAAATTCCCCATGTCCAGCTAAGAAAATGCCAATAGTTTTATTTATTTTCCCCGATTTTGAAATCAAATTAATATTCTTTTAAATTATTTACTTATTTGTGGGTAAAGATTTTTGTTTATTTGCTTAGATTTCTTCTTTTTTTATGGATTGCATCTTCCCTTTCGCTCTTCGCTTGCTTTGATATTGCCATCTCTTTCTTTATGGTAAAGGTGCCTAGAACCGGAAACGGAAATGGGAATGGAAATGGAATTGGTCCACAAATTGAAAATGGCCCCCTCTTTATGTATGGATTTTGTTTTTATTAACATAAATTTCAAAAAATAATGTTTTAGATTTTTGTTGATGTTTTTTGTTTTTGTTTTGGACTTGGTTTTTAGATTTAGATTTAAATATTCGATATGCCTTGCTGTTTGTTTTACAATCGTTCCTGCATAAAAATATATATATATATATATATAGAGATATATATATATATGTATGATATATAATGTATGTATGTTTCATTTCATAATTTTTGTTTTTTTCACTTTTTTTTATTGTTGTTTGTTTGTTGTTTTTGTATGTATGGGTCGCATACATCGACTCGAGACGGAAATTAATAAATATATATGTATTCTTCTTGCTCAGACGATGCTCTGAAGTTCTTCTGCAGTTACCGTTACGAGTGTAGGTATATAATAAATCTATGTTTATTAATATTATTATTATTAAAGTTTATCATTATTATATTGATTCGGGCTCTGCTCTCGTCCGTCGGTTGCGGGCCGCCTTGCTCCTGGGCTCTTACAAATCGGTCTCGCCGTACAGAGCTGTGCTGAAGGACATGTAGTCCAGGGCGCCGGGCACACCGTTGGGTCCCTTGTAGGGTGGCATGCGCTGGATGCAGTACTCGGCCTGGTCTGGGGGCAACTCACGGCGCAGTTCGTCGGGCAAAATGTATGGCTATTGGAGGGTTAAAAGAAATTAATAAGGATAATAAATGCTGGAAGAGATTACTAACCTTGTCGGCTGCCAGGATTCGGAAGGAGTCGATGACTTGTTCGGCAGTGTCGGTGTCGGTGCTCTCGCGGGTCATGAAGTCGAGGAAGGCGTCAAAGTGAACGTAGCCAGTGTTGTTGGGATCGACAACGGCCAGGATGCGCTGGAAGTCCATCTCGCCCTGGCGGTCCTTGCCGATCGAATAGCCAAGCGATACCAGGCACGATTTAAACTCCTCGGGCGTCAGGCGACCGGTGCGGTTCTTGTCGAAGTGATTGAAGCTGCTGCGGAACTCGTTCAGCTGCTCCTGGCTGATGCCCTTGGAGTCGCGAGTGAGGATCTGGTTCTCCACCTCGTTGATGTTGCGATTGATCGAGGTGAGGAGCTGTTCCCAGCCGACACGCAGAGTTTCCATCGTGTAGTTGGTGTAGCGGTTCTCGAAGATCATCGACTCCTGGACGGCCTGGTGGATCTTCTCCAGCTCCTCGATGTTGGGCTTGTAGGCATAGACGGCCTGCTCGTACTCCTTCAGTCGGTGCAGCTGATCCTCCAGCGATCCCTGCAGTCCCATGCCGATGGCCGTCACAGCGTCCATCTGCCTCTCGATCCAGGGTCCAACAATGTTGGCCTTCTCGGCGAACTGGCGGCGCAGCATCTCGTTGTTCTGCTGCTTGCGCAGCTCGTTGGCCAGGGTCTGGTCGCGCTGGGGCACCAGCTGGCGCACATCGCTCCACTTGCGTGTCATGTCGTTGGCGGTGAGCGTGGTGTAGGGGTTCTCCAGGCCGCCGGGGATCTGGTGCTGCTTCACAATCGACTCCACCTCGCGGACCAGGTTCACGATCAGGTTGAACTCCTTGTCGGCCTCGCCCAGTGTCGCCTTGAACTGGTCGTGCGCCTGGATCAGGCCCTGGATCTCCTCCATGGTGTGCACAATGAACATATCGACCAGATCCTCCCGTGTGCCATCCAGCCAGTTGTTGAACGGCGCCGCGCGCTTGGCAAACTCCAAATGCAAGATGTCGATCTTCTCCAGAATGCGCTCGGCCTCGTCCAGAGCAGTGCGGCGGCGCTGGGTGAGAGCACCGAGACGGTCCCACTGGTCGCAGATGCGCTGGCATCTGCCATTCACCGACACGCAGTCATGGTACTCCAGGGTGCTGTTTTCGGTTAACAAGGATTACATATCATCGATTAGTTTCTGGTAAGGATTCTCGGGAAAATCTTAACAAATAGAATGGATTTTCGGTGATTCTTTCGCTGAGCAATGGAGTGATTCGAGTGATTCGGATGATTCAAGAGACGAAAGTCTACCTAACCTCACGCTGTTTCATGCACAGATCGAGGATCACCATTCAGCAATTGCGGCAGGCGGGGATACAATAGATCGAGATTAGCTAAAGGGTTCGCGTGCGGCGGAAACTTACTTCAGCTCCTGGGCAATGGCGGCGATCTGCTCGACGCGGTCCTGGTGGGCGGCCAGGTCAGACTCAAAGGCTTCGTGCTTCTTCTTCAGGGCCTTCAGCTCGTTCAGCTTGCACTGTCGGAAGTCCTGGGACTGCAGCATCTCCTCCTTGCCGCGGGTCCAGTCTTCGTGGGCATCGGCCTTTAAAAAAATAGGAAAATCGTTAATCCTTTGGAACTGGAAAGCTTGAAAAGGACCTTACCTTGTGCTTGAACTTCTGGGCCAGATGCTCGAGGCGCTCCAGGCGCATAGTTTCGGCGAGCAGCCACTCCTCGAAGGCCTTCTCGGCCAGCTCCAGACCCTTCCAGGCATTGGAGATGTCCGACACGGTCTTGCCCTCGGTGGGCAGGTAGGCTGGGCGGTTGGACAGGCGCAGCTTGGTCTGCAGCGTGTTGAAGTTCGTCTCCAGCTTGGCCTTCTGCTCGACGCGTGGGGGCTTGTGGCCGCGGCGGTAGGTGCGGTATTCCTCGAGCTTCTTCTGGACACCGGCCAGTGAGTTGTCCGCCTGGCGGGAGTTCAGCCACGGCATGGTGCGGCGGATCCATTCCAGCAGCTGGCCACAAAAAAATATGAGTATATCAGAAATCATGGAGTGACAGTTGTTGTTGGAGCAAAGGTTACTACTTACATCACTGGCCAGACGTTCGTACTCCTCCATGAGGCGTTCATTCTCCTGGTTGACCTTGAGCACCTTGCAGATGCGGTTGGCGGCGGTTTCCGCCTGTTTCGGGTACATGGCATTGGTGGAGATGGAGAGATGGAATACATTAGAAGGCTTCAATCGATTGGGTCTGATTGGCGTGTGTGTGTGGTGCACGGAACCAACTCAGATTTTGGAAGAAGCGAAAACAAGACGAACAGGAAACAGGAAGTAACAGGAACAGGAACACCAACGGGGATCCTCGTCCAGCTCAGCTCAGGATGCAGGATGCAGTTTTGAACTGAACTGAACCGAGTTGCCCCAGAAACGTAGCAAGGAATAAATGAAACACAAGTACAAAAGGCAAACAAGGCTTTTGGTTTGGAGATCCCTTACAAGGATATTCCATTCCAAGTTCCATTCAAGCTTTTGGGGGGATTAGGATGCTTTTTGGCGAATCTGCATTGGGTTAGCTTAGCGCTTTGTGTGCAAGTGTTTTGGGAAGAGTAATGAGATGGTTTAGGTTTAGGTTTAGGTTTGAGGAGAATCGTAGTTTAATGAGGATTATGAGGGGGGGATTACTTTGTGGTTATGAGGGGGAGTGGGTCCTTTTTTTCTTTCTGATAACAGACCTTTTGGGCGCCACTGAAGCAGTGATAGTAGGAGGACACATAGGTCATCACCGCCCTTTCATCGGGCAGGGCTGTATTCTGAAGATCTGTGGTTGTAATCGTGAGTGTAATCGTTGGTTGTTTTTTTGGTGTTGGAGGATTGTTGTTTATTTGTTGTTGTAGTTGTTGTGGCGATTGCAGTTATTTCATATATATTTTTTATTATATTGTTTTTTATTTGTTGATTGAGCAGAGCGAGCGCGCACACAGAGAGATAATAAAAAGAGAAAAGAAGAAAGAAAGCAACAAACATACAAAATGAGTTAATCATCAACATTGTTAGTTTCACGGCCATCAAACATTAAACATCATCAAACATCAATCAGGGGGTTAAGACTTAAGTTAGTAGATCGATATAATATCGGGACATGCCTGGCAAACAAAGTCCTTGATCTGTGTTTCGAACAAGGATCAAGTTCTTGGTTTTTTTTAAAAACTATATAAAGAGCAAGCTCAAGGCAAGGCTTTTGCATTATTTTTTATTTCTTAGCAACATGCTTTGAGAGGTTTAAGGATTAGGAAGCTCTCAATAGAGTCCTTCTGGTATAATCCTCGGGGTTAGTAGGATATATGAAGATGCAGAAATATGCGCAACATTCAAAATGCAGGAGCGCGCCAAGACCAGATTCGGGCGAATCAAATTCTATATCGAATGTATGTTGGAGTGGAGGCGATTTTGTGGCGATTCCAGCTGCTTTTGGCTTGACCTTGACTCGACCTTGGCCTCCTCATCCTTTCGAAAGTCAAGGATCGATAAGCAAAACAAGAGCAGCATCAACAGCAACAGCAGCAGCGGCATCAGCGCCAGCGCCAGCGGCAAGAACATCGCAAAATCGCATAAAAAATATACTTAGGAAGGCATATTCTCATATATATTCTATATATATATCAAATATATATATAATTGTAGACTATATATATGTCGATATGCCGAGCTAGAGCTATATAGATATATTTAAGTGTATCGTGGTGAAGTTTAGTCACATTGTAATTATTCGGGACGTAGGTGTATTGTCTTGTGGGTTCGGGTACATGCGTCACATTTCCAACCTGTTGGGCTCCCTGGAAGGCGTGGTAGTAGCAGGAGACGTACGTCATGATGGCACGTTCATCCGGTTTCGGAGTGTTGATCAAATCTGTTTTTGTTCAACCAATCGCACAATATGATTAGAACTAAACTTAGAACTAGTACAAAAATATATTGCATCGAGGCACTACAAAGTGTCTTTCCAAAGTGGAATATTTTTGGCATAAATATCCCAAACAAAGTACTTAATATTTTAACGACTTTTAAAACACTTTGTTGTACCTCTTCTCATCTATAATTCGAGTAAAATATACTTTTTTGAAACAAAATATTTACCATCTGGATCCAACATGCGAGGAATATCCAGATACTTCTCGGCCACATCGAAGGCAGTGTTGAGATTCTCCAAAGGATTGTCTTTGGACAGCTTAGCATAGTCGATAAGATCTGGACGATGGCGATGGATGAGGGCACAGAAGGCCAGACCATCCTGGAATCCGACAATAATAATAATGTATAAGATATTATCCTGTGGGAACAGAGATTCTAGGACCTCACCTTGAACGACAGATGGAAGTTCTGTACGTTGACGTTCTTGTAAGGAGCCGTCTTGCGCTGGCACCATAGCAGCAGACCCTCCTTGGCGGTCATCTCCTCGACGGAGATGTCCTGTATGGCGAAGCGCAGGATGATCGTCCAGATCATGCCCAGCGTCATCTTCAGATTGCCATCGACGATCTCCTCGGCACCAATGGACACCAAATGTACACCCTTCGAGGCAATAAAGTCGAGAGCCTTGTTCACGTTGGCGATCTTGTGGAAGCGCATCTTGCCGCGATCGGGCTTGGGCAGCGTCTCTCCGGAGATCACCTCCAGCAGCAGCATCAGCTTGAGGCCGTTGCGGAAGTCCTCCTCGATGTTGTCGATGGCGGTACCGGCTTTGCGCAGATGACTGTTACACCAGGCGGTAAATGTCTAAGGATAAGGGATTAAAAAAGGGTTTTAGGTATTGTTAAACCTTTTTTTTATCATAAAAAAATATATAATCTATAAAAAGTATTACTAAGGCTTAGAAAAGTTAATTAAGTTCCTAATCTCCCTACTTAAAAGTCTCCAAAACAGCTATTTAGTGACTAAGTTTTATTTACAGTTGTTTTCAATCGCTTTCCTAAACCTTTGAGTGCAAAACAGCTGATCTTGGATCGTGCCCAGCTGTCCCACTGTCTCAGTTCCTGTTTTTGTTTATTGTTTTGTGTTTTTTTTCGTGTTTTTTTCTGTTTTTTGTTTTTTTCTTCGTCTGTTTTTTGCAGCCACCCATTTAGGGCAGCCCAATCACAAACGCCAGCTCAGATCTTGGCTGTTGGGTTGCTTGGCCGGATTTTTAGCCGTTTCGCCGATCATGAAGAGACCGGGCGAGACCCCCCTGTCCCCCCACGAACAGTGTTGCAACTGCGGCTGACAGTTGCAGTTATTTTTCGCCAAATGGGGACAGACAGCAGCAGCAAAGAACAAAGAGAAAACAAGAAAAGACAATACGAGAGCAGCACCACCAGCAGCAGCAGCAGGCGGCACATGTGTAAGTATATAAAATGCATATACTTGTATATATAAATTATAAACCAGTTTCATTTTGCAAACTCTTCATTATTTTGGGATAAAACAACCACCCCCCGCCCATCAAACTGTGCTATATTATTTACAAAAGACTTTGAAATGCATTATAGTTCCCAAATATCTGAATGAAAAAAAGATTTTCAAGTCGTAAAGAAACCCATTGATGGAGCAGGAAGACGCTTCAATGTAACACCCACTTTATGGCCCTGGGAATATGTAAATCCTAGACAAAATCATGGGAAGAACTAGACCTTGAATGGGCATTATACGAGCGGTAATCTCTCTCTCCATCCCGGAACAATTGAAAAGGAAAGCTCAAATCGATTGACAAATGGGTTGAGGCTTTATAAGGCCGATGTGAGATATATTTATGCGGTATATATGGTATATGGAATACAATGGATCACCGCTAGAACGGGATCAAAATCATGGCTGCTAAGCAGAAGAAGCATAAGAAGAAGAAGAAACAGGAGATGGGGGCTCCACTTTATTGGCCATTAGCTTACAGTTAGATGCGTGAGACATCACCTAGGAGAAAGAGAGATAGTGGAGGCTGGGATCTAAGCTGGAAACAAGAAATGCAACTGTTAATGCAAATCATCTCTCCCCACGGCTCTCTCTCCAGCTCAAGCATCTCCACTCCTCACGTAACGATTGCTGGGGGGAGTGGTGAGTGGGGAGTGGGGACAGATTACACATAACCCACTCAAACAATAACAACTTGAACTAGGCCAACACGGCGCAAGAGAGATGGGCCGAGAGAGAGAGGGAGAGGACTGGATTGCGTCTCCAAAACAAGTCACTCAGGCTCCCAGATCGCGGCTTACCGCTAGGCTCCAGCTCTGCCGCAGTCGCAGTTGGCGCTGCAGCTGCAGCCTCACAGTAACCTCTAGAGTTGTCACGTTGACTTTTTCATTACCTTTAAAAGGAAACCTTTTTTAGAAGCAAAAGGTTTCATATATTCCGATTACATTCAGGACATTTTAAGTTAAAAATTACTATTTAATATTAATTAAAATTCTTATTTGTGCATTCCTGCAGCATCACTTAGTATCTCTCTCTCGAAGTTGTTGCATTCCGGCAACCCGTTTTCAGCCGCAACTTGGTCTCTGATCAATTACCGTTATCAGGCAGCAACGCCAACGGCGGTAGAGGCCACTGGCCTGAGTCAGATTGCCGTGGAGCAGGGAGCGGAAGAAGAGGAAGAAGAAGAAAGAGCCTGGCCTGGACCAGGTTGCAGGGTCCAGAATCTATGATTGAGCAATCTTTTTTGGCCAGTCAAGGCGCACGCGCCAATAGCAGAAAAGCCAAAACCCACACACACATACCAGATACAAGATTTGTTGGCCAAATCGCAAAAGAGCTTTCCGAGGAAAAGCTCTCCTTTTGGCCGAGTAAAAATCGGAAAAACGGAAAGCGGAAAGCAACGGACTCGCTCTTGCACACCCATTTTTAGCCGAGTGTAATTTGAGCGGTCCCATAGCATGGACTCATTCGCACATGGCCCGCAACTACAACTACAACTGTGGGGCGGTGTGGGGGAGTGGTGACTCGGGTGAGTCGGGTGGTGGCTACCCAGCCCGCCAGCCAGGCTGATCCTCCCCATTCATTCACACCTTTTTTGCCACCCACACATGACTCACTCACTCAAAAGAGAAGAAGCCAAGAAGAGAGTTGGTTGGCAGGCCAGCCAAACAGCGAGAGGGAGTAGGGAGACCACTCATCCACCACCCACCCCCCACCTCTTTACACCTTTTGCTGCTGACGATCAATGTAAACACAAAACAGAAACAATTTCACTGCCTGTTATTTTGTTATTTTCTTCTTTCTTATTTCGTATTTTGTATATTTTTTTCGGCTCTCATTATTCAGCAGCACACAAAGAAATGTATGAGTAATTAATAACACATTTTCGCCCAAATTCAAATAACTTTCCAAATTAGCAGGGGTCCTAAGAAAATATTATTTAATAATCCCAAATATATAGACAAGAGTAGACATTTTAGCCAAGGTCAGGCCACAAATATTTTCGCAAAGATATGTACTAGTTTTTTTCTGTTAGTGCATCGGGCTAATGACGAATTCAGTTCGGTAATTTACGGTTACGAAATTTATTTATATAGCCAAAAAGCTAGAGCGAGATGCCACGACGCATTCATGTCCGATCGTGTCAAGCTCAAGTCATCTGGCGACCGCCAAAAAGTCTTCATATTTTTTTCACCTTTTTTTTGTATATTTCGACTTGATTTTATTTTCGATTTTTGGTTAATTTTCATTTTCGTTTTGCGATCTTTGGCCAGAGTTTTGTCATTGCATTTTTTCGGCTGCTCTACATATAAATATATATATATTTTATATATGTAAATAGATGAGTGGGTGGCTCCCTGCCTGCTGATGAATCTGTATCTGAATCGGAATCGGAATGTACATATCTTGTGGAAATGTGAAATGTGGTGCATAGGAATGCCATAGCCATAGAGCTGGCGCTGGCTATTTATAATTGTCAATAGCAACTACCTACCTAGGCGACGACGTCGTGTCAAAAAACATAGCCTTGCACTCAATTTTTGGGTGGCAATTTTTAGAATTATGTATATAAATATACTTGTGGTTTGTGGCAGAGGTTGTTTTGTGTTCTATTCGGTTATGATGCATAATATTTTGTGTTTCTTTTCTGTTTGTTAGAAATCAAACAATTATTATCTTTTTGCCTTGTTTTCCAGCCATGGAGCTCTTATCATCGCCCACGACCTTCAGATTCCTCTAACCGATCACTTCCTCCTCACCTACTATATAGGATCGATGTTTCCGAGCTTTATCTTAAAAAACGGTGGCAATTAGTTGCTGTTCTTCGGCAGCTTCTTCTCTGTCTCGGTCTTGTTCTCGTTCTCGGTTCTAACGGTAACGGAAATTCTCCGTCAGTCAGCGTCAGGCAACAAACAAACAAACAAATTAAACGGAGATCAAAAAGAGATCTAGAAGGGAGGTGGGGCAGGGGTTATGCCACATAATTGATTGCAAATGGGGGGCGGGGAAAATTGGGAACAAAAAAAATAGGCGGGGAATTGCTGAAACAATATCATGTCTGTGATAACCTTCGATTTCGATTGGTTTTGGATTTGGGTTGGGTTTGGGTTTGGGTTGTTCCACATCTTTGCATATAGATTCTACATATATATGTCCGATCGATTTTCATAATCATAAATGATTGAGAGAGATCGAAGGCGATGCGATATATGTGGCACATATCCTATATGTACGAGTATAGTTCCTGAACAGCAACAAACTATTTTCGTACTATCTTCAAACATTGCTCGAACAACGAACAACAAGAGCCATGAAAATCAAGAAAGAAGAATTCTATTTATAAAATGCGCGCTGAGCTTTTCTCTAGCTTTTCTTCTGCCTTATTTTTTTGTTGTTATTGTTGGTATGATTTTGAAACATAATCGAAAAATATAGAAAGAACTTGGATTCTTCCTTCTTCAGATATTTGAAATAAAGCTTTTGAACAGACTCACCTTCTTCTGTTGCTTCTCCCACGCAGGATCCAGGAGGCCCTCACGCTCCCACTCCTCCTCCTGCTCCATATAGCCATCTCCGTACTCCATGGAGAGCCCGTTCTCCATCATCATCTTGTCGCTGGTGTGTGTTCTGTGTGTGTGTGCTGGTGTTTATCGATTAAATTCTCGATAACTCTCGATATCTAGGATGCCTGGATGCCTCTGTTCTGCCTCTGCCGCTGCTGATGTTGGTGATCCAGTTGCTGCTGAAGGAGTTGAGTTTGTAATTGAGTTGAGTCACTAAATTTCACTAAGCTCGCTCGTTGAGTCGTTTTTGGGGGGTTGGGGATTCCTTTTCGATAAATTCGATAGTTTCGATACTCGACAGTCTCTATAGAATAGTAACTGTTCTTGCTAAGTGCTTGCGTGCGTGTGTGACTCTGTGTGTGTGTGTGATTAGATTTGATTGATCGATTTGATTGATTGCAAAAGCTCTCCAAACCCCGACCGATCCCCGATCCTGAAAGCTCTCTTTTGGCGAGAACCACCTGCCTGAACCACAGGTGTTTTTCTGCTCTCTCTCTGAACTTCCGCCGTAAACCGTTAGACCTCAGATACCGCTGCTTACCCGTTCTACTCAATCGGAAAAAGTCTTGAGAAAAAAATTGGGGGAAAAAAAATGGATATGCATGTTGGATATATGTTTCGAAAAATCGTTGTATAACACGTTAATTTGCTGCTTAATTATTTTTGCTTTTTGCGTTTGCTTTGCTCATTCTTTTTGGCTTTTTTCGCGCTCGTTCCGTTTCGTATCGTATCGTATCGTATCGGTTAAAAATAGTATGTTTTGAAAAAGTTTTATTTTCGGCGTCAACGTCAACGCAGCCGAGGAGCAAAGGGAACGGAACGAGGATGGTATGGGATAAGATTCAGAATCAGATTCAGATTCGGATACGGATTGGGATTGGGAATCCGTACATATTTGAAATAATTTCAAAAAAATAGCGCGAATTCGTATCGGAAATCGGAACTGATCCGGTAAATATAGATCGATCGCGGAACGGTACTTTTTTTCTTGTCAATCTTTTCCTTTTTTTCTGTTTTTTGAATTATTTGTAGAGTAGCACACCGATATTTGACTTTCCATATAGTTCGGGGATATATATATTATATATATGTAGATGTGATATATCTGTGGTTATGCATATATAACCATCACACGCACACACACACACACACACGCACACATGCACAGCGTTCCTTTTTTTTATTGTTGCTTCGTTTTTTATTTGATTTTTTTGAATTTTTCGCATTTATATTTATTTTTCAACGAGTACAAAAAAAAATTTAAAAAAAAAACGTAAGTATAACGAAAGCAAGTGAGTTGGTAGATAGATATATATACATATATATATATATGTAAAATATATATATAGTATATATATATATTTGGAGATGTGTGCGTGTGTATTGGAACCAAACAAAAACAAAAACAACAAAACAATGTGTGGACAGAGCAATTGGAGCAATATCTACGTGTGTCGCTTGCGAAGAGAAAGACCCGCTCGCGTTGATAGCCAACTCAAAACTGATGTCGCGCCAGCCAGCTGCCAACTCTGAATACCGTCGTCGCAGTCGCGGTTGCGGCGCTGTCGGCGTCGCTGTCAGACGGCGGCGCAGCACCACCCCCTCCCACAGGCCCCAACGAGCCCCAAAATCGAGAAGAAAAAGAAAAAAAAACCCGCCCATCGTCATCGTCTTGGCCGCCGTCGCAGCAGCAGCAGCAGCCGAAGAAGGAGGAGGAGGAAAAGTCTGCCGTGCAGCGGGAGCATCGGATCGAATCGGATCCGAGTGGATCGGCGGTGGATGGCCCGAAGACCCAGAGGCCCGAGCCGTCCAAAGATTTCGGGGACTCGCAGCTTCGCAGCAGCTGAGGCGGAGGCAGTGGCAGCATTGGGAGTGGGTGGCAGAAGAAAGTATGAATTCGGCCAGCATAAGCGTACGAATTGTGATACCCTAAAAGTTTTATTATCACAGGGTTTACCCAACCTATGGGTAGATAGGTATAAGTCCCCTTGGGATGGCTATATCTTGGCCAAATCTCATCCGATTCTTAAGTAGAATACCTCAAATGATTTCTAGATCGATACTTTATCAATCTGCATCCCAATCTTGGAACAAAATATTATTTGATTTTTTTTCAAATTTTTCTTAAAAAAATCTGAAAATCGAGAAAAATCACTTTTCGTCCCTTTCGAAGGCCATATCTTTGGCAGTTTTTATCCGATTTTTGAACAAAGTATAGATTCTGAATCTTGAATCAATTCCCTATCGATCTGCATCAAAATCCTGGAACAAAATATTTTTTTGGATTTTTTTCAAAATTTTCTGATGGATCCCCTTAAAAAATCTGAAAATCGAGAAAAATCACTTTTCGTCCCTTTCGAAGGCCATATCTTAGGCAGTTTTTATCCGATTTTTGAACAAAGTATAGATTCTGAATCTTGAATCAATTCCCTATTGATCTGCATCAAAATCCTGGAACAAAATATTTTTTGGATTTTTTTCAAAATTTTCTGATGGATCCCCTTAAAAAATCTGAAAATCGAGAAAAATCACTTTTCGTCCCTTTCGAAGGCCATATCTTTGGCAGTTTTTATCCGATTTTTGAACAAAGTATAGATTCTGAATCTTGAATCAATTCCCTATTGATCTGCATCAAAATCCTGGAACAAAATATTTTTTGGATTTTTTCAAATTTTTCTGATGGTACCCCTTTTAAAATTCTGGATTTTATGGGTTTTCCTATAAAGGCGCACTGAAGAGGCTATATCTTCGCCAAATCTCATCCGATTCCTGAGCGGGATACCTTAAACGATTTGTGGAACGATTTCCTATAATTCTGCATCAAAATCTTGAAACAAAATATTTTCTGGGTATCTTCTGGGTATTTACTGGGTATCTTATAGTCGCTACCATAACTAAAAGTTCTTCTTTTAGCCGTCTTCTCTTTTTGACTTTCCTGCTTTCGTGTTTTCTTCACCCCAAGCCCCCGCCAGAAAAGAGAGCTCCCCTTTGGGGAAAATGCAATGTTGATGCAACAAAAAATGTGGCACCCTGTTTCATCTTTTTTTTTATTGCTTTTGGCCACTTTTTTGGCCAACAACTTGTTGTCCAAAGTTATCTCTCCGTTTCTCCGACTGTCCCTGCCTGTCTGGGCTGTCTGTCAGCGCGTCTCCGTGGTTCGGGCATCCTCAAGACACACCACCCATAAGCCACCCGATTTTATTTTCGATACCACCTCCACGCCGCCTGCCGCCTGCCTCCACCCCCAGAGGTCCGCCCACCGCTGGCGCAGACTTTGAAAACGCCGCCCCCGCATAACTACGAAAATAGCAAATTGTTAATTTCGCTTCGAAAACTCTTTTCCAATACACACAGCGAAATGAAGAACACATGATTTTATTGGCATGCCTTCATGGTTTTTCCGTGCGAAACATTTCATTTTTTCATCTTTCATTTTTTTTGTTCCGACTTTCAACATTCAACATTTCACATTTTTTTCAACAGCCAGCACCACGCTCTGGTTGTGTGCGTTTTTTTTTCAAATACAAAAGTATGATTTTTTCGAGAAAAAATATATTTTCCCTTTGGTTTTTTTTGGCAGGCCATGTTATTTATGAAATTTATTAAATATGCTCGCAAGCCGTAACGGAAAGTCATCTCAAAATCAAGGATAGCGATTAGCTAGACCAATAAAATCCACCCACAATAAGTGTGGATAGCTTGCTGTCTCTTTCTCTTTTCGGGAGAGCTTTTCGGAAAGCTTTACCTATTGATCTTTTCGAGAATTTCTCTCGATTATTATCGATCCTTCGATCATAGATGGGATGCAAAAGCAGGTTCCAATAATACTTTACTTAATAAAATAATAAAAAATCGGTGTAAATATATATCCTAGAAAGAGATATTTCTATATAGCGGGAACGAGACAGAATCAGAAACTATATTCAATTATTTTTAGATCATAATGTGCGTCGTCAGCGGCGGTTTTTGTTCTTTTTTCGAAAACAATATCTATTCTTAGGCGTTGCTTGTGCGTTAATACCATATTTTTGGTAAATACATACTAACATACATTTTTTCCAAGGGGGGGCGGTAGTGGGTGGCAAGGGGCGGTAGGATGGCGATGAGAGACATAAATTTTATAAAAATTGACCAAACAACAGTCCAAGGTGAAGACGTAGAGGAGGAGCAGGAGGTAGCCCAGAAACCAAGTTATTGGGTAAGAAAAAAGCAGGATAAACGAAGCTTTCAAGGATTACAAGGTAGGGTGGGGGTTATCCTCCCACGAATAGTTTAATTTCTTTAAAAAACAATTCATTCATAGTTCTAAAAAAAGAAAATGTAGTCAACCGTGAATCCGTGAAGTTGTTTTATAAATAAATCGTAAATAAATTCCAAAAATATAATACAATCGGATCATCTCGGGCTAAGGTCCTCCTTCCACTGAACTAATTTGTCGCAATCATTTTGGCCTTACAATTACGACCGACACTGCACTTTAGATTAAAAGCCAAGATCATGTCTCGTTATGCATTTTTATATTTTTTATACATAGATATATTTGTTGTTGTTGGTTTTCGTCTGCGTAGTTTTTTTTTTTATCTAGCACATAATTGATAACGCCTGGATACAATTATTTTAAAAAAGTAATTACAATTGATTTAGAAACGTCTAATGAACGTCTATGTACTATACATACGTCTGTACATCATCTCATAACTATTTAATAAATTTTTTAACCTTTATATATATATATTTTGTATTGTATTATTTTTAATTAGCTTTAGTTTAACTTTTTGCTTGTTTCGATTTTTTTTGCTTGTTTTTCTGTTCTGTTCAAGTGTTTTGGATTTTTTGTGTGTGTTTTTTGAAAACGTCGAGGAGGCATCATCTTCATCTTAAGGAAAACATTTTCTCTATCAATATAATAATATTAGGTAATAAAAAAAAAATAAACAATTTCATACACATTTAGCGTAATAGTAGAGGGTAGAGGGGTCAGAGGGTAAGGATATTCTGGATTCTGGGAACTCTTAGGGAGAGATAGGTAGAAGGTAGAAATGCAAACAAACGCAATCACAATGAAACATTCGACGAATGGAGAAGGAGGTGGAGGTCCAAACTCTACTCCAGTTTCAAGGCCAAACCGGGCGGCGGAGAGGATTCCAGCTGCTCGATGAACAGCTCCTCCAGCGGCCGATCGCTGATGATGCGGAAGAAGAACAAGTGATCCAGACACTTCAGGCTAATGGAACGGAGTGCCGGCAGTCGCAGCAGGAGCTGGGCGAAGCGTCCATCGTCGCCGGGATGCTCCAGGCGACAGTGCTCGTCCAGGCAGGCGTACACCTTCTCGCGGCACATCTCGATCTCGGCCCGATTCTTGATCCCCCGTATGTCCGGATTGTACAGGATGATGGCCTTCAGGCAGGTCAGCTCGCGTCGGTCCAGATTCAGGCGCTTCATCTTCACACTCAGCTCCGAGAGGATCCGATCGAAGATCGTGGATACGCCAGCCTTGATCGCACTGTTCCGATGGTAAGAGAAGCTCTGGTTGAGGAAGAGCTGCTGGGGCTGCAGCACCGGCGATCTCCTGTCAAAGGAGCCGTCATGGGAGAGACCACCGCCTCCGCCGCCGCCGCCCATGGTGTCATCCAGCGACACGATGCTGCACCAGGCCACATTGGCGATCAGCAGCTCGTTCCAGCCGGCCTTCAGCAGGATGACCTGGTCGTCGAGCGGCAGTTGGGCAAAGTGTGGCATCATGCGAGCGTACTCCACCATCTGGTAGAGCTGCTTGTTGACCACTTGGCACAGGGCGGACACGGCGCCCTTGTAGTCCGGCTGGACGGTGGAATTGGGTCCGACTCGCAGGAAGGACAGCGCTCGATCCCCGCTGTGTGCCTCGGCCCGCTGCTCAGCGTCCATCAGCCGTTCGATCGTGAAGTCCCGGGACACATTGTTGGCCATAAAGTCATCGGAGCCGTTGCCGCTGCCCAATCCTCCGCCACCGCCGCCGCCGCCTCCGCCACCCACTGAGGAAGCACCCACCGAGCCGGGAGCACCTGTACCGCCGCCTCCGCCAACGCTTAGCCTGCCCGCCGAGTTGCGGGCCCCGCGCTGACGCTCCTCCTGCACCGCCTCCCGCTTCATGCCGCAGGTCAGGCACTTCTGGTAGCGGCAGTACTGGCAGCGGTTCCTCTGCCGCTTGTCGATGATGCAGTTGCGGTTCTCGCGGCACGCATATGTGAGATCCTTGCGCACGGTGCGCTTGAAGAAGCCCTTGCAGCCCTCACAGCTGTACACCCCGTAGTGCTTGCCACTGGCCCGATCCCCGCAGATGGAGCAGAGGTGCTTCGAGTTGCTCAGCGGATGATTGGGCGGGTACTGTTGCTGGATGGCCGAGGCGGCTGCCACAGCGGCGGCGGCAGCTGCAGCCGCTGAATTGGGCGCCTGCCCCAACTGATCCTGGACCCCGCCGCTGCTGTTGTTGTTATTCGAGTTGTTCCCGGGCAGGACGTGCGACATGGACATGGTCTGCATGTAGGGGCCGGGCGATTCGGCCTTGGGCGAGAAGCTGCTGTTGTTGCTGTCGTTTAGCTGCGATATGTCCGGCTTGACCTCCTCCTTGATCTGGTGGCCCAGACGGAAGCTGGCGTCCTGGTCGCAATTGTCCATCCTGGCAGTTTGTTTCCCTCTTTCCCTCTCTCTCTCACTCTCCGTTTCTGTCTCTTTCTATGTTTTGCTTTCACTTTACTCGCTCGCAGTTTCACTTTGCGTACGTCCGCTTTTTACGTCCGTGGGGGCCAAGTGGAGAGCAACCAGCCCAGTGCTTGGCTATTTTCCCTGTCGGTCCTGCAGTTCTCCTGTTGCAATTGCCTGTGTCCTGGGCTTTACATAATTCCGCAGGCAGGCGCGCTCTTAACTGGCTCGCTGGCAAATAATTGCGCTTTTTATCCAACAAACAAAGAATGCCAGACTTTCTGACTAATGGATTAAAACCTTTTTCGCGTCGACATTTTTTCTCAACAAAGACGATCTCACCACGGCGCTGAAACTCACCAAACCTAGAGATGGCCTTAAGCCTGTGAAACATGTTCGAGAAACAGGTTAACCAAGGAGCAGGGCTTTAAATATTTAGTTTTTTAAATGTCCTCATAGAATATTTAATATTTTTAGTAATTTGAAAACCCCAACAACGATGCGGCAGAGTATTTACCGCGAATTAATATTTGCGATTGGCAACCTGCTCATCTCTAGTTATCGCCAGTGTTGTCAAGTGCACCAGAGACCTCCAATTAGCCTGGCGTCTGGTAACCAATTTACATGCAAATATCATCCAAAAATTCCCAAGATATATTTAATCAATCCCTAGACTCAAACGCAGCACCTAAATCAATCAATCAATCAAAGAAAAGGCATTCCCAAAGTCACAGCGATAACCCTGGAGTAGCGCCATTGCCCTTTTCACCACACCTACGCAAAACGCAAGATGCAACCCTGCGTCTGTCTGGCCCCCACTGCCACAGTGCAAATATGATTTTACGCTGCAATTATGGAGGGGGGGAAAATGGCAATGCTTAATGAAAATGCGAGTGCAAGTGCGCCACTTTTACCGCCGCCGGCGTCAGCCTCGACCTCGATCTGGCCAAGTGGAAACTGGCAAAAGCTGAGAATCGAGCGGTGGCGGGTCAGCGGCTCAACGAATGCATCAACGGCGGCAGCCAAACAAAGCGAAATGCAAATGCGAAATGCAACTTACGTTTTTATTGTTCGATTTTGGAGAGTTTGATTCGCGGCGAGGTGGCGCTACGACATTCGCGGCTGTTTATTTATTTCGCTTATCAACGGCGTCTATTTTGCTTATCACACGCATACACATACACCGAGGCCGGAATTAATTTGCTGTGCAATTTTGTAATTGTAATGTTTACCTCTGCTTCTTCCCCACGGATGCGACCGTTTCGCAGCACTGTTATCGATAACATTTTACATTTTCGCGGGTTCTCGATAGGCAGATTTTAGGACTGCCAACCGATGCTGATTTGCGGGCGATTTAAATATATATTTATGCTTTATTTATTACAATTTATATAGTTTATGTCATGCCTCTGAAGTTTTCAGCCTTCTTTGTGTCTCTTATCTCTTATCTCTTTTGAATTTTAAGTTTTGTTTGGACTCTATGTCCCGGGTGTACTATTAAGTACTTAATCAAACAAAGCCGATTACTATTCTATATATAATTGTCTAGCATGATTTTTATGGATCAAATCTTTTCTAATTACTAATTTTACTAAAATTACTTTCCACTCTTTCCATATCTGGTTGATAAAAATATAAGAATAATGCTATTCCGAATCGTAAATAGTCGATCCGCTTTTTAGTTGAGAATTAATAAGAGTTAATTCCCCGATCTGCGCATTCAGATATTCAATTTCCTCCTGGTATACGCCAGTTTCGTAGAGCAGATTCTCGTATTCGCGCATTATTCCCCGGAATTCCCCGGAATTTGTGATTTGATTGTTGCTGTTGCTGCTGCTGTTGCTGTTGCTGCTGCTGCTGCTAGTGTTGCTGTCTCCGTTGCTGCTGCTGTTGCTGCTTCCGGCGCCACTGTGACCTTGTCTCGGAGTCTCCCCACTTGAGTTCCCCCGGCTTGCTCGCCCACCAGGAGCCGACTCGGGGGAATCTTCAAAATTCAGATAAAGCTGATTGTAAACAGCATCTTCACAGCGACAAATAGGACATGTCATTGATCTAATTAATAAAAAAAACAAAAGAAATTACTTATTAAAGTTCAAACAAAACAAAAGCTTAGGAAGCCCTAAGCTTTCCTGAAACAATGAACTGCGATCGAGGGGCTTTCAAGTGCATTGATACGTAGATTAGGGCTTTATTGCTAAAAACTGATAACTCAAACTTGAGGATAAGTTAAGCCCTAAATGTACACTTAAATTGGACTTTTAGAAACCTAAATCCTTTTTGGATGAACTCCCAAGATCGGGGACTACTTACTGCTCCCGCCAGCGGTCCAGGCACTGCTCGTGGAAGGCGTGTCCACAGCTGCCGGCATGGATGTTGTCCGTGTGGCAATACCGCTCCGAACAGATCGTACAAAACACATTGCTTGAGCTCATACTTTGTTTTGATTGAATATTTTCATAAATATACACAACATATATACAAGTATGTGTTTTTTTTGTTATATTTATTTCTAATTCGATTTCGATCCGAACTTTCGAAGCTGTGTTGCGGCTCCGCCGGTGGCAGTGAACTGAATGCAGCTCGCCGGAATGGGCCTTGTGTTTGACTGACAAGCTCTGACCACCTCCACCGCTCCTCGGTGCTCCCTCCTCGGCACACACTTTTCGCCAGTTTCCACCCCCGTCCATCCATGGTACCACCTTTTGCCGTACCGCCCCATAAAAACCAGGGAATACGAGCCGGAAAATTGGGTCATCGATAGCCTACGCCCAGATTAATGAGATTTCTCTTGCATCGAAGTCTTCTGTTTCATATTTTGGTTATGATTAATAGAGAGAATAGTTCGATATTAGAAATATTATTAGAATTGGAGGGTCTAACTTGTTGGGTTTATCAAATATTAAAAAACGATCTCAAAAGTTTCTAGTTTCTAGTTTTAGGAGTCCAACTTTATTTTCTTTGATTCTATAGAATGATTATTAGGTTTATATAATGTTTAAAACGATCTATATAGTTTCTAGTTTCTAGTTTAAGTTCAATTGAAGTTTTGTAATTCAAAGATCCTTCGTCTTAGGAATCTGTGGAAAGTTTCCCGCAATTCCCGCATTCCCAGGAAAAACGCTGATCCGTAAGAAAAATAACCAGAGTAATGCGTTTATTTCTCAAGATTTGTGTTTAATGTATATTTATTTATGTTTATAATCATATTCGATTGCTTATCGCCTATCGTCTTTCGCCGTTTCGAATGGAGTGGAGTGCACATGGTGGTACCCACAAGGGTCTCATCTACACAGAGGCTTAAGTAGGAAAAAAAATGGAATGTTTGTTTTTAGGAAGTGTAGGAGTGTCGAGTCGAGTGTGGTTTTGGTTAGGATCGGATACAGATACAGAAGATATGGTTAATACTAAGCATTGGCGACCATAAATATCTACAAAATACTAAGTAACTAAAACTAAGTAGAGTTAAGATAAAGTAGTGTGTTTTGGGTCTAATTTTTGGTTGGAAGCGTGTAAATCGAAGATCCAGGCAAACGATAAAGCAATATAAAAATAATATTATTATCCAATATCCAATATCCGATTTTGTATAGCTTTCGATAGCCATATACAATTGATATTAAAAAATATATAATCTTTAAGCTATGGCACAATTTTTCGCAAACTAAATAATTATTTAAAAAAAAAATATCTATAGAAAAAAATTGCTTATCTGAATTATTATGATATTGAACTATTATATCATTTACGTTTTATAACGAAAGTAGCATAACAATTATGTCTTTTTTTTTATAAAATTTTGGGTTTAAAGCCTTTCGTTAGTCTTTTGGGAATTTCATTTTTGCCGTCAGCTTGGAGCCGGAAACGGATATATTCACCGTCTGATCCGTAACTGGATCGTTGGGATTATGATTATTGTTATTGTTATTGTTATTATTGCTGGCCTGGCTATAATTTTGATTTCTCTTCGGGCTGTCCACGTTCATGTAGATGTGCGGCTTGTTTGTCGATGTTGTTGCCGCTGTTGGTGTTGATGTTGCAGCTGCTGCTGCTGGTGTTGTTATTGTTGTTGTGGTGGTTGCCGATAAGGAACTTGTGGAGAGTGGATGGACGAGGGCTAAGCCGGGTAGGGGTGGCGGCGGTGCCGGGGTCTGAGGCGCCGAACTGCCCGGAGTCGGCGTCGTCGGCGTCGATGGCAGTGGCGGTGTCTCCTCCTCCTCTAAGATGATGTCGTCGCCCACCATCGTAATCCGGCGAATCGACGAGGACCCGCTGCCCAGTGAGCCAACCCCTGGCCGGTAAATGGAGCTCCCGATGCTCCCGATCCCCGGGCTGCTGTTGAATCCGCTGTTTGTGTAGGAGTGATTGTTCTTCTTGAGCGGCAGACGTGGATTGCTGCTCGAGTTGCTGCTGCTGCTGCTTCCGTTCGGCATCGCCGAGAGGACTGAGGGTGGCGGTGGTGCCAGGTTGGACTTGCTTATCAGATCCGGACCCCGGGACATTAGCTCCAAGGCTTGGGGTGTCGTTTCTGCCTCCATTCCTGTTCCCGTCTCCTGCTGTGCCGCTCCCGTTCCCGTTCCCGTTGCCCCGCCCGACATCTGGGAGACAATGGTGCGGCTGTGGTTGTTGCTCAACCCGGTATCTTTCCATTTCTCTGAAACGAATTCGAACCGTGACTTAGTTGGCGGTTCCCGTGAATGGCGGTTCATCAGAGTTACATACCTGCAGCACTGCTGGCTCCATTGGTCTTGCCGAAGGGTAGCAGGAGACGCGATGGCTGGCAGAAGACCACCGTCTTGTAGGCCTTCCTATATTGCTTGTTCATAATCACGTAGATGATGGGATTGATGCAGGCCGAGAGGTAGAGCAGGATGTAGCTGCAGATGTGCAGGCTGGGGTGCTCCACGTCCTTGTCGGCCACCTTGACAATGGTGATGGGCAGGTAGCAGATGACGAAGGAGAGGAAGATGGCCAGGACCATTTTGGTGATGCGCCACTCGTTCCGCTTGGCCCGCACCTCGCGCTGATCCTTGATCCTGGTGGGTGGCTGCTTCTGGCTGCCGCTTCCGGTGCCGCCACTCGGCGCTGTCTCCGGCACGTCCGTGGAGAAGCTGCTGCTGCTGTCCGAGGATACCCGGTTTCCGGGCTGGCAATCAGGCGCCGCGGAGGGCAAGGCGCTCGCTCCAGATCCCGTGGCCAGTGGTCGGAGATTGTTCGGAATGGAGTTCTGCTTGTTGGCATGACGCTTGAGGCGCTGCTCGGACTTATGCACCACCCAGAAGATCTTGGCGTAGCAGGCGATGATCACCAGGCAGGGAATCACGAAGGCGGTGATGAAGAGAGTGGTCTTGCTGCTATGGCCATGTCGGTCGCTCATAATGGAGCAGGTCTGCAGACGGGGATCGTAGCCGAAGCGACCCCAGGCCCCCAGCAGCGTCGGCAGCTGCATCCCATAGGAGAAGAGCCAGCAGGCGGCAATCATCACGGCGATCCAGTGGCGCTTGTAGATCCTGGCATAGCATCCATGATGGGTGATCATCACGTACCGGTTGATCGTAATCATGGCGATGCACAGCAGCGACACTCCGATGTTCCCATACTGGATGAAGGGTATCAGCCGGCAGAGGATCTCGCCATGGCGCCAAGTTCCTTGGACGAAACGTAATCCTTGGAAAGGCAGGACCAAGGCACAGAACAGCAGATCGGCAATGCAGAGGCTTTAAGAACAGGAGTATTATAATTATTCCTTTCGCTTCTTAAAGAGAAATCTTACCTAATAATAAAAGCAGCTGCCACATTACGCACTTTGGGGCACTTGAGAAGCGCCACTACGGTCAGCAGATTGCCACAGATTCCCACGATCATGATCAGAAAGGTCATCACGGCGGCAAAGATCATCAAAGGATGTGAGAAGCTGCAGAAAAGGATCAAGAAAATCCTCTTAATTTAAAGTTCTTTTCTAATTTAAAGAAGGGGATTCCATTCTCTTCAAGAGTCTAGACAAAACCCCGAGAAGTCGCACGACCTTCGGCCTCGAGTGGCCTCTTGGCTATCACCATATCGGGAGCGGGAGTCACAGTCGGAGTGGCTTCCGCTATTACGCTATGCTATGCAAGAATCATGCCTCTTTGTCAGTGTCTCCTCCGCAGTCCGCCACCGACTGTTGCAATGGAGCGCGTAATATTAACGATCTCTTATCATGGAGCCTCTCCCCATCTATAATTACCCCAGCGGGCGTTGATAGCTTCACACCATAACCCATCCATCAGACCGAACACTCAACTCACCCGCTCTCGTCCACGTCGCTGGGTGCCATCGTCGAAGTGGTCAGCGCCTCCAGGGGGGGATAGTTGCCATCGAGGCCAACACTAGTGTCCTCCTCACTCATTCTGTGCCGCAAAAAATAATTCAAATTAATATTTTAGGTAGCAGAGTTCATGTCACTTTAAAATCCACTTCATTCTCAAGTATTTTATCTTGATCTTGACCTTCAAAGTTTCGATTGTTTATTTTTTGTTTATTGGTTAATCACTTTCCGATATCCAGAGCATTGAACTTGGACGTTATCTTTTGTAAAAGTTAATCAGTTTCTAGATAATTTCAAAACTCTATTGGGTTTCTTATAGGACAGATGACAAGTCCAATGATGAATCACTTTCGGATTGGAAAGAGTTCCCGGAAAACGGAGGCTATCCCTAATGCTTTCCTAATCTCAGTATTATAACCTTTTGTAACCGTTATTTTATTGATTTGTTAATCAATCCTTGGCTTCCTTTTTCAAGTCTCAATCTTGATCTCAACCGGATCTCATGGAACCACCGATCGCCACCACCGACAATTGCCAACTGGCGGTGTCGGTTTGGACTTCAGGGAGATCAGCCTCGGGTGCTGACTGCATTTTTTTGCGCCGACGCAACAACCCTAGCTCCCTGGCCAGTGGCCACCCTGTTACTGTTACTGTTTTGGGGCGTGGCACCCTTCTACTCGACGCTCTGCTTCTTATTTATATCGGTACTATGATAAATTAGTGTCAATTAAATAATTTAAAGAGGTCAAACTGGGTTCTGTGTTTCTGTGTTGTTTCTCAGCTACTGTAGCGTCTCTGTCATGTCTCTGGGTTGCTGTGGCACTTCTGGCTGCTGCCACATCACCTCCTTGCACCACTCGGGGTGCAAAGATCAGCGTCGAACCTTAATTAATTGAGTGACTACTGTAGCTATAACCCCCCGGCGTCTCTAATGTGCGATGAGAAGTGCTCTTCTTCGCTCGAGTGCTTGCTAATCGAGACAAGTGATGTCGCATACACTGAGCGAAACATTGAGATCAACAAATCTGGGGGTTAGTGTCAAGGCTGTTGATAAAATTTGACCTCATTTCTCAGATTTATCAAGAAGCTTTTACAAAACAATATAAAATACAATTAAAATAATCAGTTACACTTAGAAAAACAAAAAAGAGATCTTCTATAACGTTTTTTTCTATCTGTATCTGCATTCTGCTTACCCATCCTTTTGTTTTTCTACTTTCTCTAGCTCTGTCCCTTTCTATTGGCCCTGCCCAGGTCATGGCTGCATATTTTAGACTCGGCCCAAGGGGCGTATACGCAATATGATCGTCTGGAATTTGAGTTCTTATCTTATCACTACTTACTAACACTACTAGCTTACCTGAGTGTTTATTATATTTCTATTTGGTAATCCTCGCTGATCGTCTGGCTCTCTCTCGGACTTTCCTTTAGGCCGGCACTGGCTCCCTCTCTTTGGCTCGATTGGGGTAAGGGGGATGATGGAGGAATGGTGGCTCCCCACTCCCCACTGGTTTCCTTCTAATGTTTTTTTTCTTTTTCTTTTTTTGCACTCACCATGCCTTATCAGTTTTGAGTGTTGTTTATTTATTTTCTGCTCACGTAATCGAAACTAGTGCTGCAGCTGCGATCTCTGGTGCTCCCCTTTTAATATGTTTTGTTGTTCTTGCCACTCCACTACACTCCACTTCCTCTCATTAGACTTCCTCACTCGTCTGGCCAGCCTTCCCGCAGGTGAGCGAGGTGAGTGAGTGAGTGAGTGAGTAATGCTTTGAGCAATGTAAACAGTTTACGGCATTTGGCATTCGCTGCTTATTCATTAACTTTTGTTATTATTGTTGCTGTTGTTGTTGGAGCTGCTGGGGATGCCACTGCCACCGCTGCCGTTGTTGTTTTAATGCTTGTTGGTGATTCAAAAGCCGCTCTGACTCTCATGACTAATACTCTGGTTGGCCAAGAGATCAGGTAGAAAAGGTGCCAAAAGGGTTACAGGTTGTCTTCACTTTGCTTTCAGTTTTATCACGAAAAAAAAAGAATATTTGTATATATAGCACTGGCACGATTTCCAAATGGCATCAAATATCGTCAATCCGAAACCGATCGTAGAAGTTCGTATCAATCAAAAAAGAGGTTCAATCTAACGGACCAATTGCGTGAAGGTTTAAACGGAACGAGTGCAGTTCATCGAGTGGCAGCGGCGGAGCAGTCGTGATATTGCCAGTTGACAAATAGGAGCCGCAGCCGGAGCCGAAGCCGGAACCTCTCACTCTCACAGTGCCCCTGAACATGGGTGTGCTATAAAAGGGGTTAGACAAGCAGGGTAGGTGAACAGAAGAGATAAAGCTGCCTAAAAATCATCTAAAAATGTAGCTCAATTTTTGGGGAGGGTTAACTTTCCAGACCCCTCTGCCTAACGCCTCTGGGCAGCCCCCCTTTTGGATGCTCTCTCTCTTGGTGGGGACTCTCATGCGTAGGCTCTCCCACTCGCCCCCTGAGAGGGTCATCCGGCGATCTTGCGAATGTGGAAGGAGAAGGGCAATAGTTTGGTGATCAATGGTTGCGATCCCGATGGATATGCCGTATCTACGAGCACGCTTCCCAAAGGCAAATATCCAAGAACAACAACAACAAATGTACACACACATTGCGGCATCGGCAGCAACAAAAACAACAACTGATAAGGTTCCTCGACCGTCTGCATTTCTAATGTTTACTCAAAGTGGACATGGAAACCCTTCACGCACTCCGAACACTCCGAAAAACTACTAGTTCAATGTTCCAATAATACTGTTAGTCTCTAGTCTTAGCTCCCCATTGAGTGCAATCGTTTTCCCCCCGTGTAGATATCAAGAACTGAACTTTTGTTTGTTGTTTGGCCGATCGGATCGGATACGATCGGATAGGATTGGTTTTGGATTGGATTGGGGATTGTGTGAAGAACATGATAGTTTATGGTTTATAGCTATCTAAATATACGCCCGTGTGTGTACTTTTCTGGCCGACTGTGTGGTTCCGCCGATACCGGTAAGTGCAACCGAGAAGTTTACATTAATCTGCGAGTGCCTCTTGGCGGGAGGAGTAGGAGGAGGAGGTGGGTGGGCTGGCACCGATTGGCATTGAATTCGAAATTCGAATTCACAAAAAGCCAGACGGCGGGAAGTCTGAGTTTACTTTCCGCATTAAGAATTCTCATCAGGCTCGCGAGCTAAACATTTCTAAACTATTAATTGCCTTACAAAGAAGAGATGAAATATCTTTTGGATTTTCTTTCTCGATTAATAATCCTATTTTTTTTGTTTTGTGTATTTTTAGTGGCAATTCTAAGTAAGTTTCGGCCAGCATGGAAAACAAACAAAACGCGTTGAAGAGTTTTTCCTCTATTCCATGGAATTGCTATTTTTTCCCAAATGATTCCAAAATTCGATTCAACAAATGACCCGCACTTTGACCCTTTCACTGAATGAGATGGGGGTGCGGGTCGGTTTGATTAATTGAGACTACGAAACTCTGACGTATTGACCCGCCTTACTCATGCGTGCCTTTTTTTTTTTATTCGATTTTCGGCATAGAATTTCTGAATCACTTGGGTATAGTTATAGTACGAGATGTACATAAAATTCGAATGAGTGGCTCCAGCATCCCATCCAGAGGAAACTATATATATATAGTACGAGTATATATCTATTCCGATCGGATGCTGAGGAATTGAAAAGTTTTTAGTTACGAAAACTGCCCGGCGAGGTGCGTACAGGGCTACAAAGTATACATTTTCCTTTCCTTGAAGTCTATCGCTTGGATTTCCATGAAACCCGTGCCAGGTGCTCCAAGCTAGGGTTATAATATTTCAGTCAAGAAATCGTTGATTACTTTAAGAGATTCCTGGGAACGGGTTTTGTAACGGAATAAGAGTTTCCTATTTTTTTTTAGTTAGTATCCCTAGTTGGGGTATTTGGAAATTCCGACAAAACAGAGATCAATGGGGCAAGAGAGAGGGAAATAGGGCAGCAGAGAGAGATGGGTGGTTGGGTGGTTGGGAGATGGGTGGGTGGCTAGGAGGAGGTGGGTGGGTGGCTAGGAGTGAAAGAAACAACAAGCTTCGCACCGAATAGGAACAATGTAAACAAAGTTCCCATTCCAAAGGCAAATTACCAAATTACCCGATGATGAAGTCAATTGTTGTATACAATAAAAATTTCGTGTTGTTGCTGCGATGCTCCGATATATTGTTATTGTTATAGAGAACAGGAAAAAAAAAACTCTAATTAAAAGGGTTATAGAGTGAACTCTGAACTCTGTTTCAACCTTTAAAACCTTTCTATTTTCTTTCTAAAAAAACGTTTAAGAATTCTTTATTCCAAACCCCCTTATATATTTCTCTCAGTGTGATGTTGCTCTGGTGTCCAATTGTTGTTGTTTCGTTTTGTTTTCCTTTTTTCGAAAGTTTTTCTAGTTCGCCTGCTGCTTAGACTGGCTGTTCTTTTTTTTTGGTTCAATATTTTGTATGGTTGCTCGCTTGGCTGGCTGCCCCAACCACCCCCAATTCACAATACCCGATCCTCCAGACCCCTCCAGACCCCCTCCAACCATCCGCATTGGCTATCACCTCCTCCGCTGTGCTTTTTTATGGGTGGGGATATGTGGGATGTGTGTGAATGCAGAGAATTCAGTTTTAGTACAAATTCGGCGCAGGAACGAGCAACGCGCCCTCTTTCCGACCACAAAGTACCACGCGATGTTCCCACCCAGCTCCACGGACCATCTTCAGCTTCCGATCTCCGTTCAGCTTCCGCTTGCCAGCCCATCGCTGCCGGACACGAGCTATGCGATTGCCAAGCCGGCCAGCGAGGATCCTGCGATCCTGGATAGTCTCGAACTCGACCTGGATGTGGACGATAGCCGGAAGGAGCTGTTCGAGGGCTACTCGGAAGAGCTGCTCACCTTCGCCTGGATGGCCTGCATAGTGTTCATCATTGTGGGTGTTCCCGGGAATCTACTGACCATTGTTGCCCTCTCGAGGGGCCGCCAGACCCGCAACTCCACCGCCATTTTCATCATTAATCTGTCCTGCTCGGACCTCCTGTTCGGATGCTTCAACCTGCCCCTGGCCGCCTCCACCTTCATCAAGAGGGCCTGGATGCACGGCGACTTTCTGTGCCGATTGTTTCCCATGTTGCGTTACGGTTTATTGGCCGTGTCATTGCTTTCCGTTTCGCTGATCACCATCAACCGGTACATCATCATCGCCCATCCCCGCCAGTACCCCAGGTGAGTGTGCTCCAAATACCCCAAGAGCTCGCACAGAAGCCATTAAAACCAAATGTCTGGAACTCGTTTAATTGCGGAATTTATTTTGCTCTTTTTGGTGCTCTTTTTAGGATCTACCAGCGACGCTACTTGGCTTTAATGGTGGCCGGCACGTGGGTCACCACCTTCTCCATCATGATACCCACGTGGCGCGGTGTCTGGGGGCGATTCGGGCTGGACGACAGCATCGGATCCTGCTCCATCCTGCACGACCGGTATGGAAGGTCGCCCAAGGAGTTCCTTTTCATTGCCGCCTTCATGGTGCCCTGCATTTGCATCGTGATCTGCTACGCCCGGATATTCCTGCTGGTGAGGAAGGCGGCCATGCGGGCCGGGATGGCCAACAAGAGCAATCTCAGTGAGGTGACCACACCGAGTTCCCAGAACCAGTCCCAGGCCATGGCCATGCCGAAGAGGCCGGAGAAGGCGAGCACGTCCAGCGGGGAAGCGGCTAGTCCGCAGCCGGAGCCACGACCCTTTGTGGTGGAGGAGCACCTGGCCTACATCGACGACAATGCCTCCGCTAATAGTCTGCCCATTTCGTACAGTATTCGGAGAAGGGAACAGGACGAGAAGCAGGCCGCAGTGGATGTGAATGTGGTTCTAAGAGAAAAGGAACGGGAACGGGAAAAGGAGAAGGAGCTGGAGAAGATTAGCCTGGGGAGAAGTCAAACCCAACTGGAGTTGAACAAAAATGCCGGGTAAGTTTTGACTTCATGAGTGTTTCCTTTACCCAAGTGATTGCCCTTCTAGAAAGAATCCCATTACCACCTCCCTACGGACATCCTTCACGCGATTCAGTCCCCGGAAGTCGCACTACGCCTCCATGGGCAATACCTCCAATGCCTCCTCTATCTATCCAGGGAAGATGAGTGCCAAGGACCGAAGACTCCTCAAGATGATACTCGTGATCTTTGTGTGGTTCGTCGTCTGCTATCTGCCTATCACGGTCGCCAAGATCTGGAAGAGCGCCACCGAAGTGCATTGGTTCAATATTTCGGGCTACCTGCTGATCTACCTGACCACCTGCATCAATCCCCTGATCTATGTCCTGATGAGCAGCGAATACAGGCGGGCATATTGGAATCTCCTGCGCTGTCATGGAGCCCCGGATCCCCACAAGCAGCGGCTGGTGAATGCCAAAAGGAAGCACCTCGAGTCGAATCGTCAGGCGAAGGCGGCAACGTAGGAATTACGTTCCAGTTCCTTGAAAGTCCTCCGTCCGCAGCAGGATATGATAATCTATATAGTATATATCCAAAGGTTATAGGAGAAGGAGAAGTCCTTGTGCAGAAAGTGTGTGCAAATTTTGAAAGCCTACTTTTTGGCATAATCTACAAGTGATTTGAAATCAGTTGAAAATTTCTGTAAAAACACTAGTCCCGCCAGATCTGGTACAATATTCTATATACTTCTAGTCACCCCGAAAACAAAGCCCATCCAAAACCATATATTATCCCCATATATCGTATAAGAAATGGAAAACTGTACGAGTATTGCATTTTTTTTTATACCAAATGACTTTAATATCTGGTTTACATTTTGAATTCCATGTTTAAGAACAATCGATGTTTTGTTGATTTTTAGTTATGTTTTTTTTAAATGTTTTTTTTTTTTGCTTGTCGCTAATTATTGTACCAATACATAATGGATATATCCGTATAGGGATATATCCCATCCTATGTCCCCGAATAAATGCTTCGAATAATTGATATATGTAGTTACGTTGTTCTTCGTTTTTTTTCCATAAAACTTTTCGCCAAAAACCCAGGATGGGGGGGATGATGGGGGCATTATAGTTTATAGTTAGTGTATAGTTTTTTTTTATCATAAGTAGAGCTATAGCTTAACGCTATTATTATCAATATACATATTGTATATGTCTGCTTGTTTTTATACTTTCGAAACTTGGACTACTTAAGGCTAGTAACACAACTAAATCTTGCAATATTTTCGGTTCGGTATTGATTCGGCTCACCCCATCCAATAAATATTATATATATCATATATTATATATTATATATTATATATAATATATATACTAGTATACCTAGTTAATTATATAGTATGGCTTCTACGCGATCGATCGATGTATGTATACTTTCTATGAGCACTCAGAAAATGAAAGTCGCAACAAAAAATGCATTCGAACTATTCCAAAAATTATTCAAGTTTACACTATAAAAAAAATTCATATAGTCAGGCAGTTTATCATTTTTTCAAATTAAATGCTTTAAGTTTTTTGTGTTTTTTTAACTGCTATTCGGTTATTTTTTGTTAAGAACTTGTCTCGTTTTTTTTCGTCTAAAATCATAGATGGTGTATACAAAAAATTGAGATCTTTAATTCGAAATCCGTAGAACTGCTGAAAATTTTCTGAGTGTATAAGCTAGTTGTATATATGTATATGTATAAGTGTATATCGTATCGTATAAAGATCAAATAATTCGTAATTGCGATTGCGATTGCGATTTCGAGCTAATAAAATAGGAGGCTTCATCATTCTTCGTCGGTTTCCAGGCGCCTAGGCTTCTAGGTTTCTAGGCAGCTCGAACCTCCTTTCCGGACATCTATTCTCTAGGCATCTAGGCTAGTCAAATCTTCTTCCAGTAACCCTAATCCTAGCCAGATTCCAGGTGCTCGGACATCTCTAGGATGGGACTCTCGCTGAGCGGCTTCACCAGCGACTGCCAGTTGGGAGCGAAAAGGCTGAGCACAGGCGTGGATGTCTAGAAAGGATTGAGATGGTAAGTCGGAGGAATCAAAAGGATTTGGAGGTTAACCCACATGATAATCCCCATCCAGACTGGCCACTGGCTTGCACTTGGCCGCCGTTGGAGTGCCAGGAGCCGTTGAAGCTGCTGCTACGGATGCTACAGGACCTCCAGTTGCACCTCCTCCTGGTCCACTGACGGTGCCTGCCCCTCCTCCACCACCGCCATTGGGCACCTGATCCGACTGGCTTATGTAGGTGGTCTTCAGGTTCATCTGGCTAAAGGCATGCGTCCCCGGCATGGTCATCGAGTGCTGCAGTCTGGGTGTTCCGCTCCTCGGCCGCTCCAGCAGTGCCAGCTCGTAGAGCTCCTCGGCCAGGTGGGATTCCGGAGCTGGCGCTGGAGGCGGCTGACTTGGCGGCGGATGCCCGAAGTGATGGGCATGGTGGTGCTGCTGCGGATGCGGTGGCGCCTGCGGATGGTGGTGGTGGTGGTGTCGCCCCGCCAATTGGGCCTCCAGGGCGTACTGTTTCTGGAACAGTTGCCGCTTCTGTTGCAGCAGTCGGTGTTGCAACAGTTGCTGCTGCAGCGGCGGCTTCTGCATGGGTGACATGGGCAGGGCCACGCCCACACCCACTCCAACGCCCACGCCCAGGGGATGCGGATAGAGACCCGGCGGCGGCGGCGGTGGGGCATAGCATCCGTGTCCGTACAGATCCCCGGCGGCTGCTGCCGCTGCTGCAGTTTCCAGCATCAAGGGTGGATGGTAGAGGGGATGATGCTGCTGCGCCTGAAGAGGATGATGCGGATGTGGATGTGGGTGTGGATGCGGATGCTGGTGCTGGTGCGGATGCGGCAGAGTCAGCAGCGGATGGTGTTTGCTGGGTAAGGCATAGAATTGACCATTTGGAAATTGACACAGTTCCTCCAAGCCATAGGCAGCTGGATGGTGTGGCGGATGATTCGGGTGATGGGGATGTCCATGGCCGTGGACGTGTCCGTGACCATGACCGTGACCGTGGACGTGGGCGGCCTCCTGCTGCAGCTGCTGGATCTCCAGCCAGCCGTGTCGCTTGGCCTGCTCGTAGCGATAGCTTCCGTAGACCCGGCTGGTGCCTAGAAGGGAGCCGGAGCTGAGGAGACCCTGGGCCACCAGGCCGTCGCTGGCCCGACGTCCCTCGCGAAAATGAATCGGGGATCGCTTGTCCAGGAAGGGCACACCACCTGCACCCCCGTTCGGCGGAGGCGGTGTGGCATTGGGGGTTGGCGTCGAGGTCGAGCTGGGCGTCAGGCCCAAGCCCAGAGCCAGGGCTTGCGGCATATGGATGCAGGAGTTGTGGCTGCCGTACAGCGATCTCTCCGAGGAGTGCTCCGAGGACATGGCCGCCGGCGAGGCAGAAGCCGGCGTGGGCGTGGCCAGCATGGAGCTAGAGCCCATGCACGAGGGCAGGCTGCCCTTGCCGGAGGGCAGGGCAAAGTCCAGGCTGTCGTAGGGACCGCTGCAGTTGCTCTTCGAGGAGCCACGACTTAGGTTCTGGCTCAGGGACTTGGAATAGCTTCCGGCACTGCCGGCCAGGACTCCGCTGGAGCTGCTGCTGCTCGCGTACGAACGCATTCGATGGCTCTGGCCGGAAGCAGTGGCCCCGGCTAGGTGGGTCAGGTCGCTGCTGGAGTGTGAGCCACTGGGACCACCATTGGTATTGCCAACGCCTCCTCCTGGCGCAGTTCCTCCTGCTCCCCTGGCTCCTGCTCCTTCTGGGTGATCTTTGGAAACCTTGGCGTCCTGGGAACCAGAGGCAGGATCATTGCCCTGATCCGTTTCGCAGCCCTCGTCCGTGCTGGAGCTCCCTTGAGCTAGGACCTTCTTCTCATGGCGACTGCAATGGAATGGAAATCTTTAGAGTAATCCTTGAGAGATCCTGGTTTTAGTTTCCACTCACCCATCGCCATTAGTCTTGGATTCGTTCATCTCCTGACCGGAGTCGCCGCCACTGCCGTTGGTGCTAGCCAGATGACCACGACGCCTGCTCCGTTGCTGGAGGGGATTGAGGATATGCTGAAGGGAATCATTCATTGGGAATCAAAGAAGCCTACCTCTACGGGAAGGGGACTCTCCTGTAGGGTCTGGAACAGTTTGGTGGCCTCCGCGGACATCTTGTAGCGAAAACTCTGGCCAAGATTGGCGGTGGAGTCGAAGCTGCTGGAGCTGGACATGACTTTTATTGTCTTGCTGCTGCTATCGCTTGGACAGGAGCCAGGACCTGCCCCACCGGACACTGATCCCGATTCTGAGAGCAGTCCCGTGGCGTTGGATGTGGTTGTGGTGCTGGACTGAGCAATTTCCGGCTTTGGTGGCGGTTCCTCCTTGCTTTCGGCAACGGCCGTTGACTGGAAAGGAATCCCATAACTTAATGCTGGAAAGGATCGAAGGAAGATCTCTACTTACTTGTTGCAATAGTTGGCGGCAGTCCTCGGTGCTCTGCTTAATGATGTACTCGCTGATGGTCTGATGCAGTTGCTTGGACACTAAGGGTACTCCTGGAGCTCCTCCGCCGCCGCCCTCCATCATCTCCCGACACCGCATGTTGGCCAGCGATGGATTCTGATCGATGCTCAGGGATATGGCCACCGGACGATGGGTTCTCGGCGAACTGGAGGTCAGACTGTGGCGTCCAATGCGAGAGGCCGCACTGCCCGCGGAGGTGGAGCAGCTGGAGGGAGCAGGCGAGGCTGCTGCCGGTAGAGGAGTATACCGGAGCGGCAGCGGAATGCCTCCACCACCCACCATCGCTTCCAGATCCCCGCCAGGCGCCGCTCCATTCAAGTACCCGGCTAGGTGATGGGCATGGGGCAGAGGCAGAGGCAGTCCTCCGTATTTGGCGTAGTAAGCCGCCGCCGCTGCCGGATCCGGTGCTCCGGACCTTTCACTCATCAGCACCGCCGTCTGGTGGCGGTTAAGTCTTTTGTGGGCTTGATCCTTGGCCAAGATCGAGCTGGTGGATATTGTCTTGGATTGGTTTTGTGGTTCCTGCTTGGAGCTCTTGTAGAGCATTCGAGTGGCGGCCGAGGCGGAGGCAGAAGCAGCAGCCGATGCAGAAGTGGGTGTGGAGGAGGAGGTAACCCCAGCTCCGGGTCCCGCACCAGCTCCATTGCTTTGCTCCTTCTTGTGGGTCACTCGATCCTGCAGGAGCAGATAAATGGCCGCAACGTGGTCGTAGGTATTCTTCTTCAGACTAGCCCTCGTCTTGTCCGGTCCGATGCCCACGTACTCCGCCATTATCCGCAGGATATCTTCGCTGGGCTCCAGGCTAGCCTGCCGCTCCATCCCCAGGTTGTACTTAGCTATCAGGACGTGCTCCAGCAGCTCCGGACACATCCAGCGGTGCCGCTTGATCTGCTCGATGGTGTACCGCCGCGTCGGCTCCAGGACCAGCATCCGCCGGATCAGGTGCTCGCATTCGGAGCTCATGAAGAACGGAATCCGGAAGCGTCCGGACAGCACCCGATCCCTCAGACTCTGCAGCGTGGATCCGTCGAAAGGCAGGGCTCCGCAGACCAGGACATACAGCACCACCCCCAGGGACTGCAAGGACAAAAAGGATTTCAAAGTTAAGCAAAAGTCAAAAAAATCTATGAAAAGTCAAAAGTTCAACTTTCGGAGGCTATATCTTTGCTAATATTCATCCGATTCTTAAGCGGGATTCATGGATCGATTCATGGATAGATTTTTCATAAATCTGCATCCAAATCTTGGAACAAAATATTTTTTGGATTTTTTTCAAATTTTTCTGATGGACCCCCTTGAAAAATGTGAAAATCGAGAAAAATCACTTTTCGCCCCTTTCGATGGCCATATCTTTGGAAGTTTTCATCCGATTTTTGAACAAAGTATAGATTCTGAATCTTGGATCAATTCCCTATCGATCTGCATCAAAATCCTGGCACAAAATATTTTTTGGATTTTTTTCAAATTTTTCTCATGGATCCCCTTAAAAAATGTGAAAATCGAGAAAAATCACTTTTCGCCCCTTTCGATGGCCATATCTTTGGAAGTTTTCATCCGATTCTCGAACAAAGTATAGATTTGGAATCTTTATTCAATTCCCTATAAATCTGCATCAAAATCCTGGCACAAAATATTTTTTCGATTTTTTTCAAATTTTTCTCATGGATCCCCTTAAAAAATGTGAAAATCGAGAAAAATCACTTTTCGCCCCTTTCGATGGCCATATCTTTGGAAGTTTTCATCCGATTTTTGAACAAAGTATAGATTCTGAATCTTGGATCAATTCCCTATCGAGCTGCATCAAAATCCTGGCACAAAATATTTGTTCGACTTTTTTCAAATTTTTCTGATGGACCCCTTGAAAAATGTGAAAATCGAGAAAAATCACTTTTCGCCCCTTTCGATGGCCATATCTTTGGAAGTTTTCATCCGATTTTTGAACAAAGTATAGATTCTGAATCTTGGATCAATTCCCTATCGATCTGCATCAAAATCCTGGCACAAAATATTTTTTCGATTTTTTTCAAATTTTTCTGATGGGTCCCCTTCAAAAAATGGAAAAAAATGCAATAAATGGACTTTTGGATGGCTATATCTCAACCAATATTCTTCCGATTATGTCGCAGGACACCTTAAACGATTCGTGGACCAATTCCCTATTATTCGACATCCCACTTACCCAAATATCGATCTCCGGACCCGTGTACTGTTTGCCCTCGAAAACCTCCGGAGCGGCGTAGGGCGGAGAGCCGCACCACGTGGCCAGGAGCTCGCCGGGCTTGAAGTGATTGGAGAAACCAAAGTCGGCTATTTTGATGTTCATGTTCATGTCGAGGAGCAGGTTCTCCGCCTTGAGATCCCGATGGACGATGCCCTTCTTGTGACAGTACTCCACCGCCGAGATGATTTGCCAGAATTTGTAGCGGGCTGCCGACTCGGACATGCGACCATACTTGGCGATATAATCTGGAGAGGATGAGGAGGATAAGATGGCTGGAGTCTCGGGTAAGTACCAGGTATAGTTACCAAATATCTCGCCTTGGCTGGCATACTCCGAGACGATATAAATCATGTTTTTGGTCTCCATAACCTGGGAAATTAAAGGAGAACTATAAAAAAATTTCTGGTGAGGATTAGGAAGGATGTAAACTGACTTGGTAGAGCTTGATGATGTGGGGATGCTTCAGTCGCTTCATAATCTCCACCTCGCGGTAGACCTTCTGCAGATTGGTTTGGTCTAATTGGGATTTGTCAATGATCTTGATGGCCACCTCGTTCTTGGTAATCCGATGCCTGGCCAGCTTCACCACCGCAAAGTTACCCTTGCCAATAGTCCTTTCGATGTCGTAGAAGCCCACGCGCATCGGTTCCTTCAGCTTGCCACTGGCGGCGGCTCCAACTCCCATCCCCACGGCCACGCTTGAGGGCGAGGGTCCTGGGGTGGCGCCTCCACCGCTGGCAAAGAGCTTCTGGGCCATGAGGGCATCCTTGCAGGCCACCAGAGCATCCAGCGAAGGTGCAGCGCCACTGGTGTCCAGCAGCACCGAACTCCGATTGGCCTCAATCTTGGAGCGACTCTCCTCCGGCGGAGTGAGGCTTTCACCCTCGCGCTTTCCATTCTGTTTTTCCGGCAGCTTTGGTTTCTCCGTTTGCTTTTCCCGCTGCTGCTTCTCCAGCTTATCCTCCGGCGGCTGGCTGTCCTCGGACTTGGAGGGACCGCCGGCACCATCCTCGCCAGCGGACGCCGCCTCGCAAGCGCTCATTTTCCGACTGCGCCGCCACCCTTTGGCCGAATCCGGCTGGAGCTCACACGGGCAACGGGCGTCGCAGAGAGATCGAGAGAGAGTTTGAGATCGAAGTCGAGATGGGGATCGTGATCGAGATCGAGATCGGGGCGATGTCGCACATGCTGGCAGTGCATGCAGGGAATGCCCGGAGCACGCGTTCCTCCTGCCCCATGGCAGAGATCCTAAGGAGGGGAAGAGAAAGCAGTACTAGGAGTTCATTTCATTGTCCATTAAATTATTTGTTTTCCCATTAAAACCATAAAACGAAATATAAAAGCTACAAAAACAACACACACAGTGTTCATGAGCGAGAAAGAAAACAGCGGAGCTCAGCTTAGAGGGGGAGAGATAGAGGAAAAAGTCGGTGCTTGATAAGAGATTAGCTCGGCTTGTACGTGAAGGTGCTCGAGTGCTCCACTCACTCGTGTGCCTGTGTGTGTGTATGCCTTGGCTGTGGGCCGTTACAAGCTACCCACCATGGCTGTGTGGGTGTGCTCTCTCTTTCCTTTATCACTCACTTTTTCGCACTGTGAAAGTGATGTCACAATATTAGAAATGTGACTAACTAAAAGCTAGAAATAGTTTCTATTTAAGAGGTAAATCACAAAAGCTCCTACGTAATTTAATCCTTAATAAAAATCACTTTAAATCTGTTTAAAAGTAACTTTGCAAACGCAAGATCACAATATGCACAAAAACAAAATGGCCACCGACACTTCCGCTGCCAAAATGGCTGACTGGCGGCCATAAAAACCGCCAAGTGCGCCATCACTGCCTTTCTCTGTGTGCGTGTGTGTGTGTGTGTGTTTGTGGCCTGCGTGTGTGTGGGTGAGTGTTGGTGAAAAATCAATAAGCAGAGCTGCCGCATCGCGGAAATCAAAACGCTCGCCTTGGCAGCACTTTCGAAGCCAACGTCTGGCCAGGTCCTTGCCGAGCCAACACTGGATGCACTGCATCCTCTCAGGATTTCCCCACTATCTGCCATCGCTTTTTCCTACGCACACACACACCAATGCAAGTCGCAAATTACCGTTAAACGTGGAAACGTAGCCGGTTGTAGCCAAAAGAGGAGAAGTTTCGAGCGAAGAGGATCTTGGAGAGAGCTGATTCCTGGATTTCGGATGGCTATGAAGATGAGGCGAGTTTTTTTTCGTTGCTGCAACTCCGCTTCACAGTGCCATGTCCATGTCTTTGTCCATTTCCAGGTCCGTGTCTATCTCGAAATCCATCTCGTTCGCGACTGCGAATGCGGAATGCGAATCCGAATGCGAGTGCGACTGCGAAATGCCGTGCCGTGGTAACGTGGCTGCCTCCAATCCCGAGCTGCGTCCAACTGCGTCCGCCAGCTCATCCCTCCACCCCCGGTGGCAAGAGGGTTGCCTAGTTTGTGGCATTCTGTCGGGCCAAAGGGTTGCCAACCGGACCGACTGCCCCCACTGGGCATGCGTCAAAATGCGGGGGCGAACCAATTTCATGCCCCACCTGCAGAGAATTCAAATCTAGCGCGCCGCTTTTCCATTTTCCCAAAAGAAATAAAACCATCATTATTTCCTTCGGTTATTCTCACACATATATTTTTAGATATATAATTATATTATATTCATATTCAATTTACGCCTTATGGAACAAGTTAATAATTAATATTTTGTACAGTGGAAAGGCTGCCTATCCTATTTTAAAATGTCGGCAGGCGCCTCGCTCTAAAAAATCCAATTCAGATTCCCTATATACACGGACCGATGGACATACTCGTACATACAACAGTTTTCACATTACACAAAAAAAAAACACGCTACAAGCTCTCATTTCTATGTCTATCGGGTTTCTCCACCCGAGCGTCGGTCCCTGGGAGTTGTACTCCATGGGAGGATGAGTCTATACCGCTGAGGATTGGTCAAGTCGTTGGTCGCCTTTCTGAGACTCTCGAAGGCTGTGTCTCATTTCTCGGACTGGGGCAAGTCCTGGTCTTCCTGGCTCTCCTCCTCTCCGTAACAGCGACGCTTGTAGTCGCCAAAGAGATCGGGACGCGGTTGGAGGGCAGCTCCTCGCTGGTTTTGTTCCACGCTCACCGTCTGAGTGGTGTTCCTGCAGGTACAAAATTGTATATAAGCTTACGGGGATTGGAAAGGTTCTTTAAACCTACCTGGTCTTGGTCAGCACTGTGCAGCCCTGCTCCATGGCCATGGTCAAAGAGTAGAGCGTGGCCAGGTTGGATAGGCTATCCGTTTCGTATAGCTCGATGTCTGGCAACCGAATCTGCGTCTGCCGTGGATCCTGCAAGAATCTGGCCAGTCTCTCGTTGACCCCGGATTTGATACTAAAGCCGGGCCTTTCTCCATTGATTCGCCGGCAACCGGCGCGGATTTCGCGCACCTCCTGACCCTGAGCCTGGCCAGGTGGCGAGGAGGATAGGAAGGGATTCGATGTTTCGCCCGACATTTCGCTCTCGATTTGCCGCGGAGCTGCAGAATTGGTTTCCATTTCCGAGCAGGCGCTCAAAATCTCAATCGGCTCGGATCGCGACAATTCCTGCAGAGATTCTGAAAGCTGGACAGCTGGAGATTTCGGTGGCGGTGGCGCTGGTTCGGCCATGGCACCTGCTCCGGCCTCTGTGCCCGACATGAGAGTGTCATCCTCGCCGATAGTGTCATCGGAACGAATCTGCGGTAACAGAGACTTTTTGGTCAGCTTCCTCTTGGGATCGTACCGAGCCCCCGGTCCGAATTCATTGCCTGGCCAGTCGGTTAACTCGTCGTCTCCCTCGCGATCCGTATCATGGCGACGATGGCCACCAGGTTCTGCTTCGCTGTCCGAACTAGAGCTTATGGAACTGGAGCTAAAGTCATACAGTTCGCTGCACTCCATGGACTGGGATTGAGCTTCCAGCGGGGTTTGGTAGCGACGTCGACGATGTCCGTGAGACTTCACCTGCCCCGGAGTCTTCTTGCAATGCGGCAGAGGAGCAGATGGCGGCGAGCTCAGCAGTAGGGCGTCAATATCGGTGACAGGCACTATGGTATCCATGCTAAACGAGTCCAGGTTGGTGGAAACCTCGTCTATTAGATTATTTTCATTGGGCACATCCTTCGCCTTTGGCAGCTCTTCCATCTCCTCCATGTGGCCCTCCTTCTCCTTATCCTTGTTGTCAGTCTTTTGATTGGTTTGCTGTCCCTGGGCAGCCATGCGATTAATCTTCGAGAGAAGACCCTTGTTCAGCGGCAAGAGGCGATCGCTGAAGGGCTTCGATGTCGAGGAGTAGCTGCGTGGACGCATCCTCTGCTGGTTCTGTGCCTGGTTAAGCTGGGCATGCTGCTCCTCCAGCTGCAGGGAGCAAAGTTTACCCGTTTCGTGCTCGTGGTAGCGATCCCGATTGGAACGTTTGCGTTTGCCACAGAAAAACAAATGCGAACGATGGTGGCCATCGACTTTGAGCAAACGTTTACGTATAGTTCCGGTGGCGGTGCTACTGCCGAGCATTCCCGGCTGCAGAGGCGACTCCGCGAAGCAGTGAGGCGTGGCTTCTTTGCTGAATTCGAACTCCATTGACATCCGTTTGATTTTTCTTTTTCGACGCGAATTGGGTTTGTAAAATCTAAGAAATTGGAGGCATTGAATAACTGTTTACTTAAAAGCAATCTGAGCTTCCCACCTGGCTGGGCTGAAGGTGGTCTCGTTCAGGGAATCCGACTCTAAGGCGCCCATGCGCACGGGCAGCTTTGAAGGCAACCTTAATCGCAGCATTGCGGCTGCCTTTTCATCCGAGTCGCTGGCTGGCATCTTTAGATTATGCGTGTCCAGGCCATCCACGTTGGCACTTGGATGGTGATGGTGGTGGCCATGGTGGCTGCCCAAGGCATTTAAATCCGTCGGACTACTCGACGAGTCCTCCGTTGGCTGTGGAGCACAGGCTGCAGTGGAAGGATCTTAGCTAGGGGAAAAAACTGGAACTAGCCATCTGGCAGATCTGAAACTTACGCAAATTGCCCGTTGAACGGGTCCTGCGACGCGAGCCCCACCTACCGACGCCACTGGCCCTGTCCATAAGCGAGGTCTCCTCCAGGGCCAGCGTAAGGTCGTGCGAGAATTGATCCATGTCGCCGATCAGATCCGCTATCCGACAGTCCGCCTCTCAATTCATACGCATCTATTTGTTATTGCACGTGCGCAGAATTCCCAATATTAAAAAAAAAATTGAAATGCAAACCTTTTAGAGCTGGAAGCAACATCGATGTAACATCGTTTAACCGATGACCAGGTAAATTGTTAAATTAATCGATTTTCCTATCGGAATGGTCAAATACTAAAGTGTCATCTCTAGGCAAAACAACAAACAGCTGATTGCAGGAATCCGATTTGAAGTATTTTTGTGATTTCGCTCCGCCACTTCGAAGTCTTTTTGAAGAGTTTATAATGTCTGTCCTGCGCCGTGACGTTTCTCCCTTCTTTCAGCGAATCCGGGCCTTCCTACTGGGCGTGAGTATATCGGGCAACCCGAACCCACAATAAACAGAACTCTCTGTTATGTAAGATGGACACAGATGGGAATCCTCTAACTATTTCACCTTTCTGCCTTCCAGCGCGAGCACACTTTGGCCCTGCGCTTCGAGCAGGATGTGGCTGACCGCACCCAGCCCCAGCCGGAGCTCCCCGAAGGTCCATCCCACCTGTACTCGGCCAACTACTATTGCCAGCGCGATGGCCGCCGCGAGGTGATTCCTCCGATCGACCTAGTGGCACAGCAGCAGCAGTTGGAGGCTGAAGCCGGTGGAGCAGCAAAGGCCCCGACCAGCAAGCTGCCCACTCCCGGCCAGGTCTACGCCTGGGACTAAAGTCCTCCTCCCCAACGAGGCAAAGTCCTACTTTTTTTTTGAGTTATATCTTGAGATGTTTAAAGCTAATATATAGAATCCAATCAAGTTAAAATCGAACTTTTAACCCGGCCAATGTTAATATAAACACACGTGTTTTCTCTTAAATATTTTATTGAACTATTCACATAGTTTGATAACTTAAAAGTACCCTTTTCCCATACAAAAACTCTAATAGACTCGCGGCTTTATGCCCACATTGATGCCTGTCGTGGAGCGCAGGATGAGGTTCAGCACCGGCTTGACTTCCTCGCCCAGGGGCAGGAACTCAAAGTGCCGGATCAGCTTGCTGATGGTGCTCTTCATCTCCAGCATGGCGAACTTCTGGCCGATGCAGTTCCTCGGACCTGCCGAGAAGGGTGTGTAGGCGAAAGGATTGATGTCGCCCTTATTCTCGAGACTAAAACGCTCGGGTTTGAACTTCAGGGGCTCCGGGAACAAGTCCGGATCACGTTGAGCATGATAAATAAGGATGAGAATGTCAGAGTTGCCGGGAATGAGCTTTCCATCTAGTGCCAGGAAATATGTAATTATAATCGAGTCTTTAAAAAGGACAACTCTTGGTAACTTACCCAGCACGGTGTCCTGGTTGATGTGGCGTCCGATCATCGGCACTGAGGGGTAGAGTCGCAGCGACTCCTTGATCACCATCTCCAGGTACTTCAGTTCGTTCAGGATCTTCATATCAACCGGTCTGGACTTGTCATCGCCGATCACCTCCCGGATTTCCTGGAAGACTCGGGCCTGAGCCTCCGGATTGCGGGCCAGTAGATAGCAGGTGAAGGCTATGCTGCTTGTGGTGGTGTCGTGACCCTCGAACATGAATGTGTCCACCTCCTCGCGAATATCCTCGTTGGTCAGGGGAGAGCCATTGATAGAGGATTGGAGCAGGACATCCAGCAGGGCCATGCGTCGCTTCTGACCCACATCATCCACCAGAGCATCCTGTTTGCCTTCGGCAATGGACTTCTGGAGCACATCCCTGCGTTCCGTGATCACTTCGTTGGTGAAATCGTGCATGGACTTGATAGCATTGTTTAGTTTGGCAAACAATTTCGGGTAGAACAGTTTCATGGTGGGATCTGCGCGCTGGAGGGGATTCAAAAAGCGCTCAGCCAGCATTCCAGAGGCACTAGATTTATATTTTTCTTTGTTAAAGATATATTTAGTTTTGGAATCCTAAAAAAAACTTACGTTTTCACCGATTGGACGTAAGGAAAGTCGGGCTGGAGCTGGGCATTGATCTTCACCCCCATGGCTGTCTCGGCAATGATGTCCATGGCACAGAGGCAGGCCACTGGGAACATGTTGATCACCGTCTTGCCATCCGCTTTGCTGTACAGCTGCTGGGCCATGATGGCACTCTGCTGGTCGAAGACCTCCACGAAGTCCTCGAGGATCTTGAAGTGGAAAGCCGGGGTAATGGTCTTTCGGCGGTGGAACCACTTCTTTCCGCTGCTCAACAGCAGGCCATCGCCCAGCCAGGTGCCCAGCAGGCTATAGAGGCTGTTCTTCTGGATGGTCTGCTGGCTACTCATAATGGCTTCGATCATCTTGGGACAGGCGGTCATGAAACCGCGTTCCCCAAGCATCTGGATATGAATATTTTTTCCGAATTCCTTAAGTAATCGGAACTGCAGATCAAAGATAGCTAAAGGGAAGCACAAAATGCTATTTATATTCAAGGATAATGTAAATTCGGGACCTACTTGTGGGGTTCTCATTGATCATCATCGGGGCATTGCCCACGAAAGGATAGCGCTTGGGTCCTCGAAAGCCTAAGGCGGCAAACATCTGGTTGTGCCGCTTATTCCTTAGATAATCCCAGACCAGGGCGGCCGTGACAAGAAGTATAAAGAGTTCCAAATACATGGTTTTCGCTGACTAGAAAAAGGTTCTATCTGATAGCTAACTTTGCGACAGACTGGTTGGTTTCGCTGTCCGGCGGCCCTGTTTTGTAGCCGGAGCCGGGTTGCGATAAGGCGACACTATAATCAGCCGACTGTGGCCATCCAACCAAGGTAAAAGGTCCAAACTTTGGATAGGATATGGCGATTTTATGATCTATAAATCTTGGCAGATAAATGTGTAGCTTTTTCATCCTAAAAAAAAACGATTGTTTTAGGTTATTTTTTAAAAAGTTTTTCGTAATTTTATTTATGAATAAAATGAGTTTTAAAACCTCTAAATCATCATGATGAAGCTTTTCTTTTCTAATTTATAAATTTGAAAGTTTAGTTTTAATCTGGGATAACGTCATCATGGGGCCTGGGAAAGTATTACTGGATTCAAGGGTCTAAAAGATAATTCTTTTGAATCTGATAACATCGGAAAAAGGAAAGGAAATATAAACAAAGTTTATAAACTATTATATACTATATAAAAATTGTATTCTCTTTAATAAGATCTCGGTTGGAAAATCTTAAACTAAAAACTAGTTAAACTGGATTTCTCAATGCAATAATTAATTAAATTGCAACTATGCTCTCCAGACTTGAAACTTTAACTTATTCTCGTTATAAATAAATGACTTTTTATTTCTGTAAATTGATTCTCCAAGTTCAAAGATTAAATTGCAATTTTTATGCTAAAGTTCAGTCGGATAAATGGAATTCTTTGGTTAAAATATTTTAACAATTTGCCGGAATAAAAAATAAACAAAATATTAACCTTTTTTTTGCCAAGTAACCGTGACATGGAGGCCCTGATAAGGCTTCCCCGTGTGCCTGGTAATCGTGATTTGGCAAACCCAAAGTATTCTATATAAAAAGCCAAAGACTGATCAAATATAGTATTACAATCCATTACATATCTGATAAGAACAAATAATAACAAATCGATTTAGTCATTCAACCAGAAAACATTTTATTTATTGGAAAGTAATATATATTTAAACACCGTTAATTGGTATTAATTGGTTCTAAAATAATGACGTTTTAATCCAAACATTAATCCAAACATTCATCTATTCATCCGTTTCGGAAATCGATATTATAAATCCTATATAGAGAGACTCGTAAAACCGCTTACTAAGCATGACCTGTGCATAAATTTTTGCGTACTTCACGGTGACTGAACAGTCTATAAAATCTAGATTAGGGATATACTATATCCGGGCCATCAAAACTTTCGCCCGCTACTTGCCACCCCCGACAGAGTCCGCTCCAGACACCGATAAGCACCCTCCGCTGCATGGCTCTCTTAGACGTTGGACTCGCGGCTTCTCTTAGGGATCCCCCAGCCCGTGGGGGGTGTGCATTAGCTCAAGATTAAGAGAGGAATGTTGGCCCCCCACTTTGGGGCAGATTAAAGGCGGTGCGAGAGAGTGATTCTGTGGATTTGGAAGTGGAAGTGCGACGCTTTCAGTTGTGGATCACCCGTCGTTGGATGCACACAATGTTGGCGTTTATCGGCCTGTTCCTGGCGGCTTTCGCTGCTCTGCTGGTTTGGGACTACCTGTGGAGGAAGCGTCGCAATGAGATGCTGGAGTATATGCCGGGACCCCGTCCGCTGCCCCTGCTGGGCAATGTCCTCATGTACCGCGGATTGGATGCCGAACGTGAGTCTCCAAAAGCATTCCAAATACTGATCTTTTAAGGCTTCTAAGAAGTTCTGGTCCAAGTTCTAGTTTTAACAATAAAATATTAACCAAGATAGACTGGAAGACCTTTAACCTTTTCATACATTTTTTATATACTCGTACAACACCTTAAGTCGAAAATCTTATCTCTAGAAATCATGGACTTTGTGGCCAAGAACCAGGCCAAATACGGTAGAATCTACAAGGTCTGGGTCATTCATCAGTTGGCCGTCTTCTCCACGGATCCTCGAGACATCGAGGTCCTTCTGAGCAGTCAGCAGTTGATAACCAAAAATAATCTCTACAAACTGCTCCACTGCTGGCTGGGAACTGGCCTGCTGATGAGCACTGGAAGGAAGTGGCACGGTCGCCGTAAAATCATCACGCCCACATTCCACTTCAAGATCCTGGAGCAGTTTGTGGAGATCTTCGATCAGCAGAGCGCCGTAATGGTGGAGAAGCTAAAGTCCAGGGCGGACGGTAAGACACCCATCGACATCTTTCCGGTGGTCTGCCTTACGGCTCTGGATATTATAGCAGGTAAGCTGCATCAGCTTTCATCATACTAATCCCATAATAACTATTGGTTCTTATCCAGAAACCGCCATGGGCACCAAAATTAATGCCCAGATGAACCCAGACTTGCCCTACGTCCAGGCTGTCAGAGAGTAAGTTTGGTTTTTGACTTAAGTTCTTCCCAACCCTCCTTTATTGTTAAAATCTTTACATCCCATAGTGTTACCAACATCATGATCACCCGGTTCATCAATGCCTGGCAGCGCGTGGACTGGATCTTCCGTCTGACCCAGTCCAAGGAGGCACAGCGCCAGGATACTGCCATTAAGATAATGCACGACTTCACCGAGAACATTATCCGGAAGAGACGAGAAGCTCTTGTCAGCTCCCAGGAGTCTTCCTCGGAGCTGGTTGATGATCTGGGCCAGAAAAGACGCATGGCCCTGTTGGATGTCCTGCTCCAGTCCACCATCGATGGAGCGCCACTGACAAACGAGGATATCCGCGAGGAGGTGGACACATTCATGTTCGAGGGTCACGACACCACCACCTCGGCCATCTCCTTCTGCCTGTACGAGATCTCGCGGCATCCGGAGGTGCAGGAGCGCCTGGTCCAAGAGATTAAGGAGGTTCTGGACAAGGATACCCAGAAACCAGTCACTCTGCGAGATCTGGGCGAGCTCAAGTACATGGAAAACGTGATCAAGGAGTCGCTACGCCTGCACCCACCAGTCCCGATGATCGGTCGCTGGTTCGCCGAGGACGTGGAGATACGTAAGTGCTCCGACAGAGTAATCCCTAGGATCTTCCTGATGTAATTCCCCCTTTCTTCCCACAGGAGGAAAGCGCATTCCGGCTGGCACAAACTACACCGTGGGAATCTACGTTCTCCTCCGTGATCCGGAGTACTTTGAGTCGCCGGACGAGTTCCGACCGGAGAGATTCGATGCGGATGTGCCGCAGACACATCCCTATGCCTATATACCGTTCTCGGCAGGTCCCAGGAACTGCATCGGCCAGAAGTTCGCCATGCTGGAGATGAAGAGCACCATCAGCAAGCTGCTCCGTCACTTTGAGCTGCTGCCCTTGGGTCCAGATCCTCGACCATCGATGAACATTATCCTGCGTTCCGCCAATGGTGTCCATTTGGGACTGAAACCTCGATCTGAAGCTTGAGGAGATTTGTTTGTCGTTTTTATTCTGACATCAAGGCTTCATGATAACCTCAGGAAAATGTAAAGTCTAAAATATTATATTTTTATAATTTAAAAAGACATTTTTTATCTATTAAATATATAAAAGAAAGAGTTAAACTCATAATTCTATATTTTATAGAAGCTTTTTATTACAAAACGTTTAATAGTTTTTGTTAAACGATTATTTGAACTTTTTAGCCGTTACGGAAAGTTCATTAAACTGTCATTTGAACGATTAATGATATATTTCATAATCAAACACTTTCAAACAAGGGAATCCACGTATATTTTATTCAACCTGTTACGGGAGAGAATAATTAAGAGAAATTAACAAAAGTTCTCAAGTAATCGGTGAACTAGAAACACACCTGACCAGATACCATTGATAGTTTCTACATTCTCCACCACCTTATCTCTCTACACTCTCTTATCCAACAGGGCTTCTCATTAAAGTAGCTGCTTTGTTGTTCCTGTTTTAATTGATTTTCCACTTAAAACTAACAACTGGTCGACCGACCGACCGGCCAGCTGTTTCTGGCTGGGATTGTGCTTCTCGCTCGACCTGGTGCTGGGCACCATCTTAGCCGTCTTTGTCGCACCAGAGGCGCATTATTTGAATCGCGTTGCTTACATAAACCATATATAAGCTATATATGTCTGTTGACATTGTATAAATAGGTTTATCGCCGCTTGGGGTAATCCGTTTCGCGGGCCGTGGTACTTGTGATAACCGCAGAAGTAGGTCCATGCATTCCTCAAGCTGATACGTTGGACTCAACATGCTGGTGGCTTGGGTGGTGGCTCTCTGTGTGGCCCGGGTGCTGGCCTGGCTAATCCAGCTGGCGGTGAAGGAGCTGCGCCATCCGCTGCGCGGCATAGTGCCACATGTTTCCAACATACCCGTGGTTGGATCCGCCTGGCAAATGCGATCCTTTAAGCCGGACAGTAGGCACAAAGATACGTTCTTTTATCTTTCCTTTATTCATTATTTCTTTGTTCTAGATTTACATGTAAAGTTTGCGGAATATGTCCAGCGTTTTGGTCGCAGCTTCATGGGCACCGTCTTTGGACACTGTGTTGTGGTCACTGCCGAGCCGCAGTATGTGGATGCACTGCTTCATAGCCAGCAGCATCTGAGGAAGGGCACTCTATACGGCGCTCTGCGTGGCTGGCTGGGGAATGGATTGCTCCTCAGTCGCGGAGAACAGTGGCGTACAATGCGCAAAATTATAACGCCCACGTTTCACTTTAGCATCTTGGAGCAGTTCGTGGAGGTGTTTGACAGACAGAGCCGGGTTCTAGTACAGCGATTGGAGCCTTTGGCTGATGGCCAGCAGGTGGTTAACATCTATCCTTATGCGGGATTGGCGGCTCTGGATATCATCATGGAAACAGCCATGGGTGTTCGCGTAGAGGCCCAAAAAGATGCAGATTCCAAAGTGGTTCAGGCGGTGAAGGAGTAAGTAGATATCCTAGAAGGTAATACTTTAAATGTAAAGTTTGAGTTTCATTTTTACAGCCTTACCAACATCCTGGCCACTCGGTTTATGCAGCCACATCTCCTGCCTTTCTTCTTTTTCCGGTGGTTCTGGCCCAGTGGCTATAAGAAACAACTTGCTGGCGTGGAGTGTCTTCATCAGTTCACCAATGCCATTATTGAGCAGCGTAGAAAGTTGTTGGAGGATCAGGATGATATGTCAGAGTCAGGGAAGCACCATGCCCTCTTGGACACACTACTCCGGGCCACTCTTGATGGGCAGCCTTTAACCGACAGACAAATCCGCGATGAGGTCAACACCTTCATTTTCGAGGGGCATGACACCACCACCTCGGCAGCTTCTTTTTGCTTGTATCTCTTGTCTCGCAATGAGGAAGTGCAGAAGAGACTCTTCGAGGAGTTAAGGCAGCATTATGGCCAGGATCTGGAACAGCCAGTGGTATACGGTGACTTTGCGGCTCTACCATATCTGAACTGTGTGGTCAAGGAGTCTTTGCGTCTATATCCGCCTATTCCAGCGGTGGCTCGGTTTCTGGAAACGGATTTAGTGATAGGTAAGAATGATATTTCAAGAAATCCTTCCAAAAATTACAAATACCTTCCATTCCAGACGGCGGTCATATTCCGGCTGGAACCAATGTGGTTTTGCTGCTTTGGCAGCTGCTGCGTGATGAGAAGCTCTTTCCGGATCCCCTCAGCTTCCGTCCGGAACGCTATTTGGAAGTGGAGACATCGAACCTCAATGCCTATAGTTATATTCCCTTCTCGGCGGGTCCCAGAAACTGCATTGGCCAAAAGTTCGCCCTGCTGGAGATGAAAACCATGGTCATACAGCTTCTAAGAAACTACCAATTGCTGAATATTGGAGCAGATGTGGAGCCCTCCATCAAGATTGTCCTAAGATCGACCAGTGGTGTTAATTTTGGCCTTCGAAGGCGGGATTACTGACCGTTTAAGCTTATTTTGTTTTAGTTTTGGCAGGCGATAACGCAACAAATGTTATCGATATCAAAAAGCTTTTGTCGCAAAATACCGTTACTTTTCAATCTTTAGGTTTTGAAAAATTTAAATGTAAATATTAATCCAATTATGTGATTCAAGGCATGATAAGTGTCAGCTTAAATCTTGAGAGTTGAGATGAATAATCTGTAAATAGTTTATGTAAGCCGTTTAATCTTTTTTATTGATAAGAAATATATATTGAAAGGCGAACTGATTATCAATACATATATTAAACGTTGCTTGCAAACAATGTAGGTCAGCGGAAAAATCTATAAAACTGTTTTTCTGTGACATTAGAAACAAACCTACATATGAACTAAAATTCATCTACATTTAATGAATATAATAAATAGTAAAACCCGTTTGATAGACGTTCCAACCAAAAACGTATATATTCAGCTTTCGTTGCGATTTTGAAGCTTTTTTTGAGCTTCAATCAGCTGACAGCCTATCGAAATAACTGTTGAGTTTGCGGCTTTGGTTTGGGGAAAGATTTCCGGGTCTACTCCGCTTTCAAAGAGATCCGAAAGCGCAACATCTGGAAAATGTGTTTCCAGCGCTATCTGGCACAAGTCCGGGCCACCTTAGGTCGGGTGAGTATCTCCTGGAGTATCACAAAGGAATCCAAAACACTAATAGGGTTTCCTTTAGCATCTGGCAGAGTCTTCCCCGAAAGCCTGGGCCGCCGTGCCATCGCATCCTAACCGGAAATTACATCTAGTGCTGGGAAATGAATCCTGCGACCTCGACTCGGCCGTTTCCGCCGTGACTTTGGCGTTTGTGTACGCCCAGCGCCATCGGGAGCACGATTATGTGCCTGTCCTGAACATTCCTCGCCGGGATTATCCCCTGAAAACGGAGGTGGGCCATATGTTTGGCAAATGCGGCATATCAGAGCCTGTTCTGCTCTTCCGTGATGATCTGCCCAAGGATATAATCCGTGATGTCAACGTTATCCTAGTGGATCACCATGTGAGTGCTCTGGCGCCGAATGTGACGCAGATCCTGGACCACAGGCCATTGGATAGTGATGCTCCAGACTTTAAACTCCTGCCTGCTAGCTGTGAAAAGCTCATAGAGCCAGCTTTGGGCTCCTGCGCCACTCTGGTGGCCGAGCGGTACCTGGGGCAGAGCGAACCTCGATCTCCCAACGTAGCAAAGCTACTCCATGCCACAATCCTGCTGGACACCATCAACTTTTCGCCGGAAGCTAAGAGATTCGGTCCGCGAGACCTATCCATGGTGGATAACCTGGAGAAGGAACTGGGTCTGGCCAAGGATCAGCGTTCCCAGCTGTTTGATGAGCTGGTGGCGGCCAGGGCCGACATTAGTAAGCTTAAGCTGACGGATGTGCTCCGTAAGGATATGAAAATACTCTCCACCGATCGTCAGGTGGTTCCCCTTGCTGGAATGCCCATCCTCGTGAGGGATTTCGTGGATAAAAGCGGCGCAGAGAAGGCTGTCAAAGAGTTTGCCGCCAATAGTAATCTCCTCGTGATCCTGGGCATGTACGTGAACCCCAAAGATGGCCAAGTGCAACGCGATGTGGCCTTGATCTCCCTCTCTGCCCAGAGTCAACTGGTGGAACGCGTCAGGCAGGCGCTGGCGAAGTCCACCGATCCGGATCTGCGACTACGACCTCACGAAGTCGACACTCATTTCATGGGCGGCTGTTTCCTGCGCCAGGACAATGTCCAGGCCACCAGAAAGCACATTCTGCCGATCGTGAAGAACGCGCTGCTGGACTGGGAGGCAGAGCATTGCTGCGACTGCGAGGAGGTGATCTACTTCAAGGAGAAGCCGCAGCTGGGACTCTCATAGAAAAGACTTTGCTAGGATTTTAGTACATCCACTCCCGAAGGAAGTGTCTTGTTTAATTAAGAGAATTATGTACAGATCATACATGGGTAAAAAAAAGAATAATGTGTATAAATAGACAATCTACAACTGGGGCTCGGGTTCCTCGGCGCCTCCTTCCTCGCCCATTTCATCGTCGGGGCACTCTAGCGTCATGTCATCCATCATCTCCTCTAGCGTAATCGTTGGAACTTCGCTATTTCCACCTTGAACATCGGCCGCCGCCGTCTTGTTGCTATCCCGATAGATATTAATTTTGTCACGCAGATCTTCATGATCCTCCAAGTCGTCGAGGAACTCGTGATAGTCATGCTTGCTGCGCTCATCTGTTGCCTCTGCTGCCAGATGCTTGATCTTCCACAGGCGCTGGCTGAGACGGGTCTGGCGATCGTAGTGCTTGCGTACAAGAATCACATCTGGAATTTGCTCGGGCGATAGCTTCTCGAACTCGGGGTCGTTGATGTTCGCCTCGCCGGTGTTGTAGCCCATCACGTAGTCACCGACCTTCAGCAGATGACCCAAGTGGGAGCGTGTGTGAATGGGGTTGTCGTTGATGCCCAGCTCCGAGGCACGCAGCACCCAGATGTCGCAGAGGGCGTGCTTGAAAGAGACCTGGCCCTGGCCGGGATACGTTTTGCGGTCCTTCTCCATTATCACATCGACGTCCATGACCACGTACTCCACCAGCTGCTTGGGGTTACAGATGGCCTCGAAGGGAGCTCTGTAGAAGATACATCAAATGTTAATCCATTGAAGTTATAGATTAATCTAGGAAACCCACCTGAAGTAGACCTGTGAGGTAAGCTCGGCAATCTGTGCTGTTAAGGGATCAATCAAGTGAATGCTGCTGGACACACGGTTAACCAGACACAAGGGAGAGAGGTTGCCCAGCTGGTGGCGCAGCTTCTTGGAAAGACAAACAGCGCTGTCCTTGGACACGGGGGCAATCTCCACGGACCAGTTGTACTTGTAGTTATAGTTGTTGCTGTGGATATCGTGCGAGATGAGACGCTTCGAGGTGGTCACCTTGCCGGGCACCATGGTCTGTAGGAAGTCCACCATGCGCCTGGCATGGTTTTCATTGGCATAGAAGAAATCTAGACCTCCGTGCTCGGGCTTGATGCCCAGCGTGTTCTCGTGGGCCTTGTGCTTGAGGATCAGCTGCTCCAGGTAGTAGAAAGTCTTCTTGTTCTCCGCACGCTGACGCACTTGCACCAGACAGCGCCAAAAGTCCTTGGCTTCGGTGCGATGGCAGTCATTGCACATCTGATTCTGTACTGTGAACTCCACGACGAAGACCTGCTGGAGGACTGTGCCTCCAGTGATTTGCCCGTGCACTGTCAGCTTCACCTTGATGCGCTTCGAGTGCTGCTCTGTCCAGATAAAGCCAGCATCCACCAGTTTCACCTCCTTCAGGCCCTTGAGCTTCTTGAGGCAGAGGGCCAGGAGCTCGCGGGACTCCAGGGAGGCCTGGATCCATTCGTTGGGCGGCTGTAGGTAACGTTCGCAGTTGCGACAGAAGTGCAGCACCGCCTGCTTGGGTATGTTCTCCGTAATGTCCACATGATTCCGAAGACAAGTGACGCACATGTTGGCCGGATTCGACTGGATGGGAACGCCACACTCGCAGCAGAGGATCATGGTGTTGGCAACACTGTTTTTGATGCCATCCGCGGCGCCGAGCGGACTAACGCCCTCGTAGTCTTGCTCCATTTAGTCCTAGCTAATTCCAAATAGAATAATTTCACAATTGCGTTCCAATAGAGTTTGTCAACACGTGTGGAAGTCTAGTGATGGACCACTATAACCAATTCTATTTCGATAACGATTTTTCGAATTTGATTGCTGTTTTTGCCAAAAAAAGATCAAATAAACTTATAAATAAACTGAACTCCTTTCTTATTGAGCTGGATAATGTGAATAGTATATCAAAAACGTTAAAACGTAAAAATTTCTAAACTAAATATCGAAAAGATGAGAAAGTTATCGATAACCTCAGTGCTGCCTCCCCTGGCGCTCACTCCTCCCTATTTCTCTGATTGAAAAACAGACGACCCATTTAAAACTACACCGGAATTCCTGAATTTCCGCCATGCAGAAGAAGCCCATCAACGCCAACTCGCTGCTGGACAAGCTGCACCGCGGCGCCGTCTACGCCTGCATCGGAGTGACCCTCTACGGAACGTACATGCTCGGCATGCGCTATTACCACTACTACACGGTCATCCGGCCGGAGAAGGCACAGGCGGAGCTGAAGCTACTCGAAGAGGGCGCCCCCGACAAGGCCAAGGAGCTAAAATACTAGAGTCTTCGTTCCTGCATCCCGTTTATTTGTTAATTTCTGTTAAGAGCAATAAATCGTAAGGAAATGTCATCGATTTGTTGTTGTGTAACACCAATGAGCAGCTGTCCAGATATCCAGCGAAACCAGCTGCCCCATGGGGATGCCCTATCCAAGATCTGACCCTGATGTCCAATAACAATAAGCCATTAACCGTAAATCACAACGGCCACAATGGGAAATCAATCAAAGCCCCAGCGTCCCAGCCCGTCGCCTAGAATTAGCCAAGAATTATAATTTAACTGGCAATCAAAAATGTTGTCATCTCCGATCGTGACCAGTCGTCAGATCCGTTGGCTAAACAACATAGCTTCCGCTTGCCCAACTGGCCGTCTTACTAAAGGGGGCACCTTGTTTATAAGCTTGAAAATTACCTGGTGCCTTTTGCGCCCTCAGCAGATAATAAACTCAAAGGGGTTTTATTTATAAGTAGTTTTTCGTTTGATTTATTTCGAGTAGATAAACTTACAGCCCCCTTGGCTGGCTGGCTGTGCATTCTCGCGTGCATTCACCTCATCTAAGTCATTGGTTTTGAGCATTAATATTAAACGCTGCCAAAGCAAGCCCACTAACAATGGATTCACAAAGTTGCCACCCACTTTTGGATGACGGGAGACGTCGCCGGTTGACGGTTGTGAAAATGCGCTTGCATTACAGATTCAGATTCGGAATCGTCGCTTTTCCATGCTTCATTCAACAATGTTGCCGCCGGCGTTGCTTCATTCACGGCCTGGCTCACCTCTGCTCCTCCGGTTTGTGTTTGAGTATGGGTCTGGGTCTGGGAATGAGAGTGCCGGTGGGACCGGGTGCTGAAGTGGGACTGGGAGTGGGAGTGGGCTTGCAATTGCCACTGCGGTCAAGGTCGTTCTTCATTAAGGCAGCAAACGGAAATGATTGGCAAGAGACGAGATTGTCCCAAATATTGGATACCTAGTTTTTATGAAATTGTGGAATTATTTAAAAGAAAATGTTGGGTAGCCTAAGTAGCTCTTTCTTTGGATGATTTATGAATATGTTTTCCAAAACATTATTGTATTTTTAAACCCAGTCTAGTATACCTTCACCTCCCAACTATAGCTTCGAGCCAAAGTCGTGCAGTTTGGATATTCTTTCGATAAGACTTAGCAATGGAAATGATCTGGCAGAGATCGCAACCCGACGACTGACTGGCTGGCAGCTTAATTAAAAATGCCAAAATGCTGTAAACGTGCAATTGTTCATAATTTGTATATAATGGCGGGTATATATGTGGCATCCAACCCGCCAGCCCTTTCCTCCGACCGCTGCAATTCCCACGGGGCTTGTGGCATTTTAATTTCTGATTTCGAATTTGGCCCAGCTTCTGGGCCGTGGGCTGTGCGCTGGGGGCTGGTGACTTAGGCAATGCCCTGATGTCTGCCACTGCCACGCCCCCGCCCTCTACCTATCAGGTAATCCGACCTGGGCGTGGGGTGAAAGTGTTATACGATATGTAAGTGCTGCAAGTGATTGTGGAACGCATGCCAGATACATTGCACGTTGCATGTTGCATGTGGATCGTGTTGCTGTGTCGGAAATAACTACACATCTCTTACCCAATCGTCAAAGTAAACCTAATCCTGGGATCTTAGAATTTCGCTTTTGATTGCAATTATAACAGATATCGTTAGTTGCCACGCCTACAGCGGTCGCCGGATTAGCGGCTGGCTGGATGGATGGATGACCTTTTGGCTGGCAACATAAACAATATTCGATTTCAAGTCCTCAACCCGTCATGCATTCAATTCAGCTCGCAACAATCGCTGCAGTTTCTGCTGCTGTTGCTGCTGCTGTTGTTGTCAGTTTGCATAATTGCTAACTGTAGCAGCTCGGTAACAATAACAAGCCCGGTTGGGGTATAAAAAGCCTGGCCAACTGTCTGCCATTAACAAACCTTGCCGGTCGCCCAACTCGCCAACTAGCATCATCTGCAACAGCAGCAGCAGCAGCAACCGCAATAATTCGAAGCAGCAACATGAAGTTCTTGGTAAGCAATGACCAGCAATCATCGAAAGGATAATCGCTCAAAGGACTAAACTAGCTTTAAAAGTGCTTAGAAAAGGAGTTTTCCAACATAAACTCCTGAATCCTTTTTTTTTTTAAGTGACTAAAAAACGCGCTTGAAACGCAAGGATACTCGAAAGCTTTGAAAAGTGAAAAGATTTGTTGGATTTGATTATTTTTTTTAGTGTTTTGAAGTCAAGAGTATCTTAAAAAGGATAAAATCTTAAGGATACATCTTAAAAGTGTTTTAAACCTTGAAAATCTTTCATTTTCTTCAGTGCACTTTCGTTATCCTGGCCATTTGCCTGATGGGAGCCTGGGCGGCAGTCTCAGAGCCCGCTCCGGAGGCCGTGGAGCCCGAGGTGGCCTCCGCCCTGGGTGAGAAGAAGACGGAGAAGCGTGGAATCTACGGCTTTGGCTACGGACACGGATACGGAGGCTATGGAGGCTACGGAGGACATGGACACTATGGCGGACTTGGCTATGGAAGCCCCTACTATGGCGGCTATGGATACGTGCATGCTCCTTACTATGGTGGCCACTATGGCCACTATCCCTATCATGGTCATGGTCACTATGGATTCTACTAGAAATGAAATGAAAGGCAGTACAAGGATCATCCCTCACGGATCATAATGTATATTTTTTTTCGATCGCTTCACGTTCATTACTGCACCCATCATAATTTTATATAAACTTCATTTTTTTTCGTGAACTACACACCCAACGAATAAATGTCCTTAAAAGCTAAAGCAAGGGTATTTTTTTTTTGGGAGCCACAATACCTTAATACCATTATTCTAGCTCCGATATTTCCTGGAAAGCGATCATCAGTGAATCATCTCTAGGAAAGCTTCCCATCTGGCAGTGCTCTGCGATTAACTGTTAACTTCCATTGGACGCCCAGATTTCTTTCTGGAAGATACTAGAGCTTGAAAAGTTTTAATTTTTAAATTTTAAAAATGCTGAAACGCGACCTCCAGAGCATCACCTTGAAGCTCTCCGACCTCAAGGAATATGAGGTGGCCCGGCAGAAGCGCAAGAACAAGGCCCAAGGTCCTCGGCCCCGGCTTTCGGTGGACGCCCTGGCCAGCGATGATATTCCCTCCACTTCGGGAACGGCCACCAGTTCCTGCTCACAGACCTACACTGGAACGGGCAATAGTTCCAGCTCGGGATCAGGTTCCGGTTCTGGCTCAGGATCAATCTCTTTTGCCGGTTCTGGACCGAGATCGGAGACGCCTTCATCGGCATCTTATACTAACTCTACCACTCCAACGGGAACCACCCAGGAGGAGGTGTTCCGACCCTCTTCGGCAGTAACGGGCACCACCTCGGAATCCATTGACGATGCGAGTGTGGCTGCCGTAGCGGATGACACGGACACCCTGGACGACGAGCTGAGCGACGACAACTGGCAGGACTTGAATGCGGACACCAATACGGAATCGAATGACACCATCGAGGAGGTGATCGAGGAGGTGCTTGAGGAGGAACAGGAGGCCGAAGGACGCGAGGAGGGCGAGGAGGAGGACGACGATGAGGAGGAGGACGGCGCCAGGGGAGGCTACTAAGAAGGATCCATCCACTTGGGTCCCTTACCCCCCATTTTTATACTACATTCCAAATTAATTTATTCAAATTCATTCATTCATATTCAAAAACTTACATATATTTATTATAACATTTTATATTTATACATTTATACGTTTTTTATCAAAACATTTTATCAACTTATCCAACTTTTATACGATACCTTTTCGGTAACATCAAATATATTTGCATGCTTCAAAATTTTTGGATGTTTCAAAATATCCCTGATGGATCTCTCTTAAAAAAATGGATAATCCCTGAAAAGTCAAAAGTTCAGCTTGAGAAGGCTATATCTTTGCGAATATTCACCCGATCTTTAAGCGGGATACCTTAATCGATTCGTAGATTGATTCTTTATAAATCTGCATCAAAATCCTGGAAAATATTTTTTTTTGGATTTTTTTCAAATTTTTCTGATGGACCCCCTTAAAAAATCCGAAAATCGAGAAAAATCACTTTTCGCCCCTTTCGAAGGCCATATCTTTGGCAGTTTTCATCCGATTTTTAAACAAAGTATAGCTTTGGAATCTTGGAATAATTCTCTATCAATCTGCATCCAAATCTTGGAACAAAATATTTTTTGGATTTTTTTCAAATTTTTCTGATGGATCCCCTTAAAAAATCTGAAAATCGAGAAAAATCACCTTTGGCCCCTTTCGAAGGCTATATATTTGTCAGTTTTCATCCGATTTTTGAACAAAGTATAGATTTGGAATCTTTATTCAATTCCCTATAAATCTGCATTAAAATCCTGACACAAAAATTTTTTTGGATTTTTTTCAAATTTTTCTGATGGATCCCCTTAAAAAATCTGAAAATCAAGAAAATCACTTTTCGTCCCTTTCGAAGGCCATATCTTTGGCAGTTTTCATCCGATTTTTGAACAAAGTATAGATTTGGAATCTTGGAATAATTCTCTATCAATCTGCTTCCAAATCTAGGAACAAAATATTTTTTAGATTTTTTCAAATTTTTCTGATGGATCCCCTTAAAAAATCTGAAAATCGATAAAACTCACTTTTCGCCCCTTTCGATGGGCATATCTTTGGCAGTTTTCATCCGATTCTTAAACAAAGTATAGCTTTGGAATCTTGGAATAATTCTCTATCAATCTGCATCCAAATCTAGGAACAAAATATTTTTTGGATTTTTTTTCAAATTTTTCTGATGATCACCTTAAAAAAAATGGAAAATCCATGAAAAGTCAAAAGTTCAACTTCCGGAGGCTATATCTTTACGAATATTCAACCGATCCTTAAGCGAGATACCTTAAACAATTGTTAGATCGATTCCTTATAAATCTACATCAAAATATCAAAATAAAATTTTCGATCCGATTTTTCAAAATTTTTCTAACGGACCCTCTATAAAAATGGGTAAAAATCAAGAAAAACGCAATATTTAACCCTGAAGGAGACTATATATTGCTCATTATTCGTCCGATCCTTTAGCGGAATACTATTAATTATTTGTGGATTAATTATCCAATAATCTTTGCCAACCTTAAGCATTCTTCTCCTTTAATCTCATTTACCTAAAGTGCTCCCGATAAGTGCCTCCAACAGGTGAAAAAATAAACAACTGCAACAAGTGGCTGCCAGCAGCTGCTCAAGTTCTTGGTTGTCTTGTGAGAGTAGAAAAACAAGGACTCACACGTAATCCCCACCAGAGGTGGCTGTAATCCCCAACAGATGGAGGAGTGCCACCCACCTTTATGATTATATTTTTTCTCCATTGAATCAAATGGCCATGTAATCCCGGTCCCAAGCCTCGAGTGCTGATGCAACGTGATTGAACGAGTGCCACCGGCAAGGAGATAGACTGGGGTTGGGGCTGGGGGTTGAGGGTACTATAAGTGACCTCCTTGGAGGCCAGGAGGATATATCCTATAAAAAGCTTCCATGGAAAGCGTGCAAAGCTCACTGACGCAGCGGCGCTGCATTTTGAAACCGGCTGGCAAAGCTTCGCTTGGCCGAAAACCAAAACCAAAACCAAAACACCAAACACCATCATCCTGTCGAGGTCGGGTCTCCGGCCCGGTTACGGTTACGGGTTTGCGGTTTCCGTTGCTACTAGCGGCTCTTTCGCCATTCTACGGCCGCTAATTACGGCCGTTTTGTTGGCCGCCGGAGTTGGCGCAAGGGATTGCCAATTAATTACGTGACCGTTTTCGATTTTTATTTATTTTGTTTTTTTGAAAGTGCGAGAGAACGGTGTGTTGATTGGGTTTGGGATTTCGGGGGTCGGATGGTCTGATGACGTTGACAATTCCGTATCTGAATCTTGTGTCCGTGACCTGCAAGTGAGTGGCCAAGGATCGACCAGGTCTTGGTCCTGTTAGCCCAAACAAAGCACGTGCCGAGATTGCGAAAGGTAAGTGCAACATAATCTGTTTATCCTTTTTATTTTTAATGTTTTCCAAAGAATCCTTAACATCCTTCGTTTAATACTATTAAGGCATAAAGAAAACTATAAATAAGTCTAAGAAATTGTAATCTTTTGAAACCATTTATAGTATTTTTGAAAGTTCTACTACTGTTTCTTAGAAAGATGGTAATTAAAAAGAGTTTTCAATACTCTTCTATGAAAAATATCCTTTCGAAAGCTTCCCATATTTTATATAATCAAAAATAAACTTATTTAAATAAAAGCCTTTCCGCCTTTTTGATTGGTAAGGATGTCTTTGGTATGTTTCGAGTTCAATTTCTACCTAAGAGTCCTAGCCAGTGCAAAAAGGCGGATACCTTCCTCCAGAGACTCCCGTGTGTCCCGTGCATGTGCTCTGCTGGGCTAAGGGTCCTGTGCAAGGGGGAACGTGATGGCAGAGCCGCTACATCGATATAACCACCTGTCACACACACACGAGACAGGACACGTGCAGCGGTGCCGTGCAAAAAAGCGGAAACAAAAGAGCCAAAGAGAGAAACAAGAGAGATACTATAACAGAAGCAAGGAAGTGAAAGTGAAAACTAAAGTACAGTACAGTGCAACTTCTTGTTGCATCTCCAGACATCGATGAATATGATGTCCTTTGGCTCTGTTTCGGCAATCCTTTTGTTTTTTACTGTAAACTCTGCCGTTTCGCTCGAGCGCGCATGCCTTTCATTAGCCGTGCATAATTAGCCTTCACATACACGTGGCAGGAGGAGGAGAAGGAGCTCCTTCTTGGCGGAACAATGCGCCACACCTGAGGCTGAAAAATTAGCACTTGGCACGAGATGCAGATTAAACAGATATGATAGGATTGCCGCATTTATTAAAAGACTAATTAAATTTTAATGAATTTTCGTTTTTAGCAGATAAAAGTAAAAGACAGGACTCTTAGGAGGTTAGGTTGCGCTGAAAAAAACTATAGCATACTTTTTAGGGCAAAAGGTCGCGAATTATAAATATTTCTTCTATTCAACATATAATTATTATTTTTTTATGGAATTCAAGACTAGAAATATAAGAAAGTATAAATTCTAAAGCCTAGTTACTATAACAAAGACCTCGTGTGTGCTTGGCAGGACCTTTTAGGCAGAAAGTGTTGCAGTGCTGAGGGTGGGTGTGTGGGTGTTTGAGTGACTGTGCATATCTGATTGCCGCTTCAACAGGTTGCCAGAGGAGTTGCTGAGTCCAGAAGGCCCAGGAGGCCACTGCTCCGCCCACTGGATCGACTTGGCCTGCAATATTAATGCATCCCAAAAAAGAGAAAACGCGCGCCACGACGAGTGCATGTTAAACAGAAGGCGGCGGCAGTGCAAACGACCCTGCAGACACAGATACTATATATTATAGAAAGCTATGCCTCCCCAATCCTCCACTCCTTCCCCCTACTGTCTTTTCCTTAACTTTTCGCGGCCTTTGCACTTGGCATTTAGCTTTTTAACCAGTTCTTGTATGTGTAGTCGACTTTTAGGCTGCGGCCTGCAAAATGGCAATGCGGCATGTTTTTCCGTTACGTTTTCATATTCGCTTTCGTGCTCCTCAAGCCGTGAAAAAGTGGCAGAAAAACAAAATGGCCGTTGACTGATTGTTGCCATTATTGTTATTGTTATTGTTATTGTTGTTGTTGTTGTGTTAGTTCTCTGTATGTCAATCTCGTTTTGTCAGCTAATTTGCATTTGCATGCATTTTCAAGTTGGCACATTATGGCATCGCCTTGGCAGTTCAATTTTCCCGACTTCTGACTCTGACAACAAGGATTCGCGGTGCGGAGTAGCCACCCCAGCCACCCCATCCACCCTATTCTAACCTCAAAAATAGGCAATTAAATCAATAGTTTGCCATAAAATCAAGAAACTTGTCATCGATTTCCAAGAGACCAAAACAGCTGTCAGATATTGAAGGAGAAATAAATAAAATCTATAAATATAATAAATAAGAAACTCAGTTGCTGTTATTTGAAAGGTTTTTTATTGAGATTCAAACTACTATTCTAACCTATAAAATAACATCTGTTTTTTAAGATATCCTTAAATTCTCTTAAACTTAAACTCCCTCCCAAACCTGATACCTTTTGAAATTCCCAATCCAGTTTGATTCCGACCCTGGTGAATGCACCTATTAACACTCTGGCGCCATAAAAAAACCCTGAAAAATGGAAAGGTATTTGACATTGATAAGCCACGGGGTCGTTGGCCAGCATATAGTCTAGAATCCGCGACCGGATCGGTGCAATATATCTAACCAAAAAATGCCAATGGAATTTTACACTTGCAGAGCAGTACCGGGACTCGGCTCTGTTTTTATTTTCAGAGATCAGAAATCAGATCGAAATGGTATTGTTGACCGAGATTCGGGCCTTTCGCCCCGATGGGTATTATTTCCACTCCGCCGATAGCAACAACTAAGTTATAAGAAAACAAATCAAATCGTAAATGAAATGGCGAAGTAGAAACATTCTGCCGAGTGCTAGTCCGAGTCCGAGTCCGATTCCAGGTCCGAGTCCGAGTCCGAGTCGGAGATCGAGTCGGTTAAAAATAGAGAACGGGATTTTAAAAATAGCTTAAAGCTGGAGAGCTGGAAATCTGGAGTCAGGAGCGGTTTGGAGACTAGCGTGGACCACCGAGTGTGGCCAGTTTAGCGGTGAGAGTCCGCCATAGGCAGGCGGAGAAGGAGCTGGTCTCCTCCAGGATGTCCATGGTATTCACCGCCGTCGCATTGGTCATGTTGAGGTTTCCAAATCCGCGGACCAAAGCCGTTCCCAGGACATACACACTGTGGATGAGGGAGAAAGCCAAGATAGCCCTCTTGACCACGCTGCTCCAGGTGCTCTTCTTGACCTTTGGCGATGGGATTTCTGGTGGAGCTGTTAGTTCTGGTGGCGTCGTTCGAGGCGTTGTAGTTGCAGATGGCGATGATGAAAACGTCCCCGTATCCGACACCTCATCCTCCTCGGTGCTCTCCCGAGAGTCTCCGTCTTTTGGCTGAGCCGTGATTTGGGTCTGACTCCCAAGACTGACCACCAGCTTGCCGCTGTAGCTGTGGGTCAGCACCACGACCTTGGCCTCCAGATCGTCGGCGTAGAAGTCCCAGGGCGGCGTCTCGTCCTCCAGTCGGGGCAGGTTCTGTGCGCAAATCCACCTAAAAACCTGGATCGGGTCACTAGGCAGTTTAAGGAACTTGTAGAGCTCTTCTCCTTTCCCCGGCTTGATCATGAAGTCCTCCTCGTCCAAACCAACGGCAGCCCGACGACTCTGGTACAGGTTATCCAGTTGCGAGAGGTCCATGATCCTTATGAAATATATTTGAAACTAGAGGCTACCACTAGTATCGAGGAAACAGGGTAGATTTTTAGGGAAAAGTATATAATCTTTCAAAATACTTACGAGTGAGACTTCCCGGATCGTTGTGCGAAGTAACTAAGCATTCGAATCCCCAAGGTAGTGACACTAAGCCCCAAGGTATATAATTTATTCATTTATTTTGAGGGGATACCAAGACCAGTCCTGGTGCTCCAGAATCCAGATTCCAGAATCCGCCATCCCCCATCCACAATCCATTATGTTATCATCGCAATTGTAAATGGGGCGTGGTAATAGCTGGCACTATGCGGAATTGATTCTCGGTCCCGTTTCCCGGCCTTATCAGCGCCCCATTAATCGGTTATCAATATTGTCGCCCAACTAAACAATAATAACATTATTATTAGGGGGGTTATTAGTGGTGGCGGTGGTGATCAGCATTATCCGATCACGGGTTAGACGCTGGGAATTCATCTTCAACCTGTGACCGATCCGGCTATGGATTGTGTATTTATAGCATTTATTTGCCCAGAAAATTATGCGATCAGTGCGATCCGATTTCCAATGTGGATCCATAGATGGGATGACTCCTCCAGCTTCCAGTTTCCAGTTTCAACCAGCGAAAGTTTGACTTTTATATGCTCTAATTCCTTTCAAATACTATTGATTATTATTTGCCTTTTGTTAGCTTTATAATTCCTAAGTAGTTCTAGCATTTGTAGGGGTTTCTCAACTCCCTTAAAAAATAAATCTTATTTTAATTATAATAATGAGTTTGAAGTAATTAAATTTATTAAAAAATGTATTAAAAATATAAAATTCTATCCACATTTTAAGCTTTAAAGCCCACTGTGCCTGGTACTTCTCCCATGGATACAATTTAAAAAAAGAGATTTTGTCAAACCAATAAAAAAAGAACTAAATAATTATTCCTAATTAATATAAAATTGGATATTAATTCCTGCAGACTATAATTTTTGTTAGGGTATCAATAATCCCAAGAAATTCGCATCTATTTCTGTTGTGTTTATTTTGATTTCGTTTTACGCACTAAGCTCTAGACGAACAAAAATTTGTTAATTAATATTTAACACTAAGCCCAGAAAGGTGTAAGCCTACCCGTCCACCCTGCACCGTCCCCCTTCCACATTCCCTGGCCAATTCACTCAACCTCTTGGCCACCAAAATTGACGTGTTATTTGCTTTCGGACAACAATTGGAAATCACAAAAAAAAAACGTAACAACAAAAAAGTGTATGAAAAAACGTGGACTGATAAGATTTTCTATAATTCGTAGCGGATTGAGTCCCGATCAGTGGGGCTTGCTCTCTCCCTGCTCTCTATTCCAGAGAGTGGCCCCCATTTCCATTGTCTCCCCTTTTGACTCCCAAACCTGCTGCCATCTCCCCTCCGCTGCAGGGTGTTTATGCACCAACTGATAAGAGTTCTAGGGGGGAGAGCATAACAACAGTACACCAGTCAAGGAGAGAGTATGGGAGAGAGCATTTCGTGGTCGCTGTTCCTCGAGCGCTGCTTCCTCTTGTCAGTCGCCGTATTGCACGGCAGAGTTCGCATTTTTCAATTTTATTCGGTTGCCCGCTAACAACGGATTCGGTTCGTCTCGCAAAAATCCGCTTTTTTCCAAAACAAAAAACCCAGAAACGGAAAATATGAAACAAACTTTGGTATTACAATACCCAACAACCCGTTAGACCATAAATATAGTAATACCCATCGTAACCCTCGAAAGCGCGTGCAGTTTTGGTAATCGATGATACGGCTTTGAACTCGTGCAATCCCGTAATCTCTATGGCCGGACAATTGCAACTGTAACCTACAAAAAAAAACATAAATTGTCAACAAAGTCATTAAAAAGATTCGCCAACTCAGGAAAAAAAAACAAAATAACAACAAATTTTAAAGAGGGAGTGCGCAAAGTGCAATAAATTAATTAAGAAATAAAAGCAAAGCATTTAAGTATTATTGCCAAAAAGGTAAGTTGTTCGGATCAGATAAGAATCATAACTTTTATATCACTCGAAGAAATTATATCTAAAAAAGTGCAATTGCCTGGAAAAGTATTTCAAAACAACAACAAAATCCGAAAAAAAACATCCACAACCTAAATGTAGAAACTATTTTTAAAACTATTTGGTGTTTATTTTTTTTTATTTTTAGTTTTCGGCTTTTTCGTTCTCTATGCTGCTTTTTTTTTGTTGTGTTTTTTTTTAGAGAAGGAGAAAGAAAACGAAAGTGCATTCCACCCTCATCCCTCTTATCATTCAACAAGTGGCCATGGATTCCCATTCCGATTCCCATTTCGATTCCGATTCCCTAGGAGCGGTTTCTGATATTTGTATTGATTTTTATTATTGACTAAATCGAAGGTGACTAGAATCTTGAGTAATTGATTGATTGATGGTCGCCAGATTACCAACCGATTACAAAAACAACGGGGTCAGTCTAGATTTAAAGGTGAATATAGATTTAAATTGTGGGAAAAAGGTAAGGTTGCGGTGATACCCTCTAAAGGTAGAGGTTGGAGTGTAAGAGGAGTCCTTTAGGATATCAAAAAAGCGGCAAAAAAGAGTCTCTTAATTTTAAAGCTATAGTTTTGGGATAGATTTGGGATTTGAAATACGGTCTGGATCGTCTTACTATATCCTATAGATATCCCAGAAATATTGCTTATTAAAAGGCTTATAAGTTACTTCAACTTTCTCCCTCCTAGAGTCCTGTTTTTCGTGTAAAAACTTGGTTAGTTCTCTTCAGGATCCTGCCCAAGTTCCCTGTCCAAGTTCCCTGCCCTGGCAAAAAGTCCTCTCAAAAGTAAGTGCAAGGCCAAAGCAATTAAAAATCGCGGACCGCAAAAGCTGAAATTCATTTAGTGACAAGCAAAGTAAATTAATTTCATAATAAAAGCAGCCAATGACCGACCGACCGACCGGCCAAGGAAGGGAAATGAAACCAAGATGAACTTAAAGATTAAAGCAAGGATATCTATCTACGTTTTAATAATAAAATATATATCCTCTAAAGTGTTTTCTATAACTTTTGAAATGATATAGATATACTTTCTTGTGGTTCAATGACTTTTGTGCAGCATTTTACCAAAAAAAAGATACAGAAACAGAAAACCAAACAAAGCCAGCTAACACGTAATCGTGTTTTGAATTCTTTTCTTATATTCTGTTTGCTGATATTGCATTTTGATTATTGCGCATATTTGTTGGGTTATTTGTGTATAAATATCGAAAATTAATCATATATATTTAGAGTATTCCAAGTATAGATGGGTCAAGGGCAAAGTTTAGACCACGATATCACGCGGAATGATATTTTTTAGGGGAGAAAATAAACATTTAAAGGGTGGTAACCGATTAGAAAACACTTGGTAACTAATTTATAATATATTTAGAATAATATTTAGAATAGAAAGTAGGGAATCAACATCTTTATCTTCTTGTTTTTTTCAACTCAAATCAGAACAAACTGCAATCAAAGTCTAGAGTTTCTTTGTTGACCGCCGAGTGGGCGGATTACGCTGCGTATACGCAATATTTTCTTTGTCGGTGAATATTTTCTAATTTTTTCTAATTAATTTTATAAGATTTCTGTTTTTTTTCGGGGGAAGTGAGAAGTAAAAAGTGAGAAGCACGCGTGAATGTCAGGGCTAAATAGATTTGATTTGTTTTTAGGTTTTAATTGTCGCTGATTGCACAAAAGACCGAAAAGCCGACGAATGAATCATCCTACAATCGAGTTGGAGATGCGTTTCCGTTTTGGTTTTGTTCCAAACTATGAGCCTCCTCTCCTGCCTCGGTTTGTTGTTCGACTTTAATCAATTTTAGGTCGAGTTTAGCTTTTGTTCTTGCCACACAATGGCTGTGGGATGAATATGAATATAAAACACTTTCCGATATTTCCATTGGCAAAGAGTGTGTGTGATTCCGTTTATCATGTCACAATTATCATTTGCTTTTTATTTCTGTTACTGTTGCCGCCTGCATTGTTGCAACTTTTGCGCTTTTGTTTCCACATTCGATGCAGCAATAACAAACCAAGAGGTATATGTATTTGAGAAAGAATATATATTGTATATCCTATTCTATATAATCCATATCTGCAATTTTTGAAGAACTCGGAACAAAACAAATCAAGAAACAAATATAATTCGCACCTCGGAGCAAAGTGTTTAGGGAAATGGATGGAAAAGGTGTCTTGGTTTTTGGAAAACGCTTTAAAAACGCCTTGAAAACGCACTATTTCACACCTGGAAATAAAGTGTTTAGAAAAATGGAAGAAAACGCTTTGAAAACGCTTCATAAACACTTCAAAAACGGTTCTAAAATGCTTGGAAAACGCTTTAAAAACGCTTCGAAAACGCTTTAAAAACGCTTCGAAAACGCTTTGAAAACGCTTTGAAAACGCTTTAAAAACGCTTCAAAAACACTTCGAAAACTCTTCAAAAACGCTTCAAAAACGCTTTGAAAATGCTTCGAAAACTCTTCAAAAACGCTTCGAAAACGCTTACGAAAACCGTGAATACAGTTCCTATAGTAAAACCTTGTGTGTTCGTGATTTTGCCGCCGCATAAACCCCGATCGCCGGGGGGTCTGAATGGCGAGCAAAAAACAGTTCAATCCGAATCCGCCGGAGTCGTCGGACGTAATTATTATTATATATTCAAGAAAGAATAAAAATATTTATATAAAAATATATATTTTTTCGAGCTTCTCCCCTGATAAGCCACGTTCGAAGCGATATTCCGCCGCCCACCTCCCCTTTCTTCTTGTCTCCTTCGCTTTTCTCTATCTCCGCCCCTATACCCGTCTCTGTCTCCGGCTGTAGCTACCTCTCTCTTTCTGCAGAGCCCCTAGTTTTTGTTTTGTTCAGATCCCGCCGGACAATGGAATTGTAAACGGAATCCGCCAAATAATCCGCTGATTACGGGTTTATGGATCGGCTAGGCGCCAGGGGGTCAGGGTGGGGTCTAGAGGGGTAGGAGGTGCAGGAGGGGTGGCGAGGTAAGGTCCGAGAAGTTCAAGAGGTCACCCGCCAGCCTGATAACCGCTTTGATTTGGTTTGGTTTTGCCGCGACACCCAGCCTCCTCCGACTTCTCAGCCTCCTCCGACTCCTCATTCCTCATTCCTCCTCCGACTTCCCTTGGAGCTGTGCAATGATCCCGGTTCTCCAAAGACCCGTATACGGTTCTAAATTTAACACCCATTTGCATTCGTATTTCTATTCGCTAACCAAGCTTTCCGACGATGCTGAATCATAATCCAATCCACGGGGCAAAGGGGAAGCTCTAATCGAAAGATGATTCTGCTTTAAAATATAATTAAAAATGTCAAAATTATATCTTTTAATTAATAAAAAATTACTTAAAGCTTGCTTTTTATAGCATTTATTTTGCTATAAATTTTGCTATAATCCCCTTTTTTTATAGCATGAAGTGATAACAAATTACTGAAAGTTGAAACCTCAATTAAATTTTATTCATAATTTCGCACATTAAACCACATTTTGTAATAATTCCAGAACAATCTCGAAAGTCCATAGAAACAATCTGTTTCGGACTGTTTCTTGTATAAAATGTATTGATAAGAGTCCCAAACAAAATAAATTCTAAAAAAATAGACAAAAATAGACAACATCCTCTCCATCACGTGTTTTGCGAGCCACCAAGAGACGGTTTATTTTCTAATGTTTTTATGCCAGCCGGAGCAGGCTGCTAATTGCCAGCGAGTATCTAACCTTTCCCTTTATTTCTTGCAGTTTGCAACATGCAACAGAGCTAGGAACAGCATTAAGCTTACACCAACAGCCAGGGGGAGGACCAGCCAGGAGCAGGAGCAGAAGGTAACCGGAGTATTTCAGCTCAGGGCTACACCCCAGCAAACACACCGAAGGATACAAAATGGTACACGGACCTCCGGCACGCAGAAAATCCCAGCAACAGCAGCAGCAGCCGCAGCAGCAACAGAATGCTCCTTGCGAAATGGAGCTGGAACCACAGCCGACTCCGCCGGACGGAGGATGGGGCTGGGTGGTGGTCTTTGGCTCATTCATGATCCACATTGTCAGTAAGTATGGGGGCCAATTATCCAGGGTTTATTATGGCAAGGATACTCTCTATGCGAAGGGTTAATACCCGGTAATTTTCAGAGATTGTTTTTTTCTGGTTTAAATAAAATACTACTTTTTGGGGGAGGTTTTTCTTTAACAAAGCAACGAAAAATAACCTAGAGAAACCTACTAATACCCGGTACTTACAATCTAGACCCTCTCCAAAAGAAACTAAACCTGAAACCCTTTCAGAACTATCCCTACTAGGTATCCCCTCGTCGACTTCCCTAAACAAAAACCCGCAACCCTTTGATTTTAGTTTTCAATTACGACATGACCTTCTTGCGTGGCCGTGTGAGTTGCTCCCTTGGGGGAAAAATCCAACCACATTGACTGGAATTCAGTTCGTGCTGCCAGCTACCTCGCCACCGAAAAAAAAACTAACAAAAACATGGAGAAAAGAACACCTTTAGGAGGACCATAAATCAACTACCATTCGCCTTGGACTAGCCCGGCAACAGAAGGCAAAGCGAGGCGAGGCGATCGTCGGGACATCGTAAATATTTTTGGGCGGCCAGTATACGCAACGCAACGCAACGTAATCTCTGGAAATCAAAATGCTTAGCCCGGAAAGATTAAGCCAGGTCCGTGTCCCAACCACAAGGTCCACCCCGGTCTGGTGGTGGTGGTGGGAGTTGGGCCACTTCAGCCGTGCAACTATCAATTGGATGATAATTGTGTCCAAGTGCCCGGCGATAATCTAATCGCTAAAAAATAACTATGCCGATACTATAACTACACCTCCCGATTACCTGATCAGTTTTTTTTTTTTTTGGGTGGGGGGACAACGTAATTAATTGGGCAACTAAACTGATTTATAGAACCTGCCAGTTGGGGGAGATCCAGTTGAAACGAATTATTTTCGGTTTCCTATGGGAATTAATCCATTAAATGTTTCCTTTATTCTGTAGCCGATGGCATGACATATTCCTTTGGCATTTTCTACAATGAGTTCCTGGACTACTTCAACGAGGGCAAAGGCTATACAGCCTGGATAGCTTCGATAATGGTCGGAGTGACCTTCTCATCGGGTGAGTAATTGTTTTTATTGGTTTTTTGTTAAACTTTTTATAGATTCTAAGAAGTGGAAACTAGGTTCTTGGTAAGTTTTGGAGGGTAATGGGTTTGTTTTTCTGTCTAGTCTTGAGGTTTTAAATCCTTAAACATGTCCTTTTGTCCTCCAATCTTTCTGTTTTCTAAGACTTGTCCTTAAAACTTGAAGCTTTCCACTTGAATCTTGGCACAAAGCCTTCTTTTATTTATCTAGAATAGAAATAGACTTTGGAAAGATTAATAAAGAAAGATTAAGAGAAAGAATCTTGGCTAGAACCCCGGCTAATATCGTGTATCCCTTCACAGGACCCATCAGTTCTTCCTTTGTGAATCGTTATGGATGTCGAGCTGTGACCATAGCGGGCTCTATCCTGGCAGCCAGCTGCATCATCGTCAGCATGTTTGCCCAGAATGTCCTCACCCTGATCATCACCATTGGCTTTGGAACGGGCCTGGGCTTCGGGCTCATCTACCTGCCGGCCATTGTCAGTGTGACGCAGTACTTCGAGGCGAAGAGGTCCTTGGCAACGGGAATCGCTGTGTGCGGCTCGGGATTTGGCACCTTCATCTTTGCCCCCCTGACGGAGTACCTGATCGGGAGCTTCGGGTGGCGGGGAGCCATGCTGATCATTGGCGGGATTGTCCTGAACTGCATCATCTTCGGAGCGATGTTCCGGCCATTGGAACTGGAGGCGGCACCTTCGCAGACGCCGCCCAACACTCCGAGTACCCCCAACCTGGGCAAGAAGTCGGCCATCATTGATGAGAATACCACAGCGTCGGAGCTGGAGCCGCTGAAGATCCTCCCCAAGGATCAGTACTTGCAGCTGCCTCCCGGCGGGGCAGGAACTGGAGCTGGGACAGGACTTTGCCGCTCCAACAGTGTGGGACACAACTTGAAGCCTAGTCTGGTAAGATGGAAAGCTAGGTTTGGGTAGACTATATCCTAACAAGGACTCTTTCCCTTTTCCAGAACAACAACTCGAATGGAGCCATCAATGGCCAGGGACCGACCACCATGGTGACCCCTCCAAGCGGCGCGGCGGTCTTGAAGAGCACCAGCAACGATGACATCGCCAGGAAGTGCCACAGCCAGTTGCAACTGACTCCTTTGAGGGATGGACACCGGGAGAGGAGTGCCAGTGGCACCATGTACCGCCCCGACGCCCTCTACCAGGTGGGATTAGCTTCCTGTTTTTTGAGGAATTCTTTACTACATCATGTACTTCCTTTTTCCAGGGCTCCCTCCACAATATCCCCGACTATGTGAGTTCCAGGAACGACCTGAACAGATCCATCTCGGGATCAGGAGTCATCAAGCGTTACGGATCCCTGCGTCAAAGCAACAACATCTCCCAGAGTCAGGTGAGTTTTAAGGATAATAAGGGAATCTAAGGGAAATAAAAATCCTTTTTTTTTGTGTATTTTTTTTGTTCTTTTTTTATTAAGAACATTTTAATTTTTATAATTTTTTTGTCTATCACTTTTGATTCGATAATTTTGATGTTAGAACAGATCAAGCCAAAAGATCTATGAAACGAAACATGAATCCCTTGGGGGGATCTATAAAAGTATCCAAAAACATAAAAGATCTACATCCATTCAGATGTCCGGTTTCTATCGAGATTTATCCCTTTAATGCCCATTGCCCCGATGAACATGTGGCGTCCCAAGTTCCAGAAGATGGCCTGAATGTCCTTGATCCAAACGACATCCTGGACCGGCTGTGCAGTGGTACGGACCTGGTGCTCGTACAGGAGCAGGTTCATGTAGACGAGGACCGTAAATGAGAACAGGAACTTGAGCAGGAAGCAGTAGGCCCAGTGGCTCTGGGTGGGTCCCATGAGCTTGCGGCGGAGACGCTCCAAGTAGACGGCATTGCAGTCGGTGCAGTAATAGGGACGAAGCCAGTTAATCAAGTCCAAAAGGCTATCCATTTTCGATTTAGTTTTTTTAAGTTTATTTCTGTTTTTTATTTCGTATATTATTATTTATCGGAAAGTTTGTCGGAAAGTCTGTGCGTTTGGTTTGCCAAGCAGTTTGAGAATGAACTGAATCCTAGGGCTTTGTGGGGTCTAGACTTTGACAGCCAGATCGGTTTTGACAGGAAAGCTACACAGCCTACTTAAAACTATTTAAAAAAAAAATGTTATTGGGGAAGAACTACTTCACCTAGAAGAAAGCTTTCAAATAGCTGACCCAAAGCCAGCGAAGAATCTTGTAGAGCAGAAACAGACGAAGAGCCTGATAGATGACAATCTTGCTGTAATTAGAAATATAAAATACAGAATTATCTTCAGAAAAAACAGGCTTAAGGACTCACATCTTTAGAATAAACTGAGACCTTTTCAAGGTCCTGGGATCCTCGTGAAGCAGATGGGTTCGAATACTATGAACCATGTCCCTGCTAACCCTGACCACCAGGTCATTGATGTTCGGATGGTTAAAGGCACTCAAATGAAACGCAGTTCTGCAGAGGAGAAAAAGGATATTAAATAGAAGAAATCCTAAAAGGAATATCCATAATTACCCCTTGTTTTCTTTAGCCAAAGCCTCTTTTTCCGTAACCCCAGGACTATCGTAATTATTGAACATGAAAGGCTGCATCACCTCCAGAGTCTGGTAGGCTTTTCTCACGATTCCCATCAGGACAGGCTTCTGGCCAAAGATTCTCAGAAGCGAGTCCACAATCATGGCCGGCAGGATCTGTTTGGTAAAGACCAGGAAGAGGTACACCCACCTCCTGTCCGTGTAGTGGCAGCCCGGAATCATCAGGTTCTTCTCGAAGGCGGCTTCGCTCCATAGGTCCAGCTCGTCCATCTGCTCGGCCACCTGGGTGAAGGTGTGGGGGACGTGGTTGCAGGAGGAGGACATGTAGACGGGCAGCTCCTTGGGCGGCTCCTTGCGCTGGTAGAGTTCGGATCCCTTCTCGGTGTAGCAGAGCATGCTCTTGATGCCTATGTCCTGGGGCGTAATGTCCAGACGGATGTCCCGGCCCAGGTAGACGGTCTTCAGGATTCCGGCTCCAACCAGAGCGAACAGACCCATGGCGCCCATCAGGGAGGGTGAGAAACCAGGCGAAGGATCATCCACGGCAAAGAGGACTATGGAAGGACGATAGACAATCAAGGGCAGGCGATGACGGTAATCGTTCACCAAGGATTCGGCCAGGTTCTTGGTGAAGGTGTAGGTGTTCGGAAATCCCACAATTAATCTGAAAAAGAGGTTTAATTTCTTTCCCAAAAATAACTCCTTTTTGTGTAATTACTTGCGAGTCAAGGCATCGAGTAAGTTATCGTCGGGAATCTCGTCCAAAAGCCTCAGGCAGAGTTTCCAGTCCATGGGGGAAGAATAGTACTAGAAAGATTCCATAAAAAAGTAAACAAAAAACTAGAAAGCTTCTCTTTCCGATCACACTACCTTTGGCTCAACCCTCTTCAAGTAGGGATTACTATAAAAAGTGGAAACATGCACGAAAATCCGGAGCTTTGGCAACTGTTCCGCGAACTTGAGGGCCTCCAGGGTTCCGGCCACGTTCAGGCGGAGTGCCACGCGGAGAGGCTCATCGAAACGGACTGTGGCGGCACAGTGGTAGACCACGGAGACGCCCCTCATCCTGGCCAGCCACTCGGGATGGATGCCCAAACCCGGATGGGAGACATCCCCCGGCACAGCCACCAGCTTGTCCAGCTCCTCCGGCTTTTCCTTGGCCAGGACATGGAAGACAGTGGCCTGGCGGAGTCGGGTTAGCCTCTGCTCTGCCGTGAGCTTTTTCTTGGGTCGGAGGAGGACATAGATGCGACGCACCCGGGTCGAGCGGAGCAGCTTTTCGATCAGAGCCTTGCCCACTACCCCGGATCCGCCGGTTAGGAAGATCTCGGAGTCCTCAAAAAACTCCACCACGGTGCACATTTTTGATTTCCTTGACTTCCGGATGGAATCTGCTTGTTTTGAGTTCCGTCTCAGCACTGAAGGTACTTTCTGACCATCACTTGGGTTACATTTAACGTAAAAACAATTTGAATTACATGAGCTGGAACAATTACACTTAAAACTTAATATTATTTCCATACTAATGCGTCGATGTCTTTCTTAAAACTTATTTTAATTTATTTTTAAACAAGCGTGGGGTTTGGATACTCAGTAGTCTGAGTAGTTGACCTGATTCATGGGATTGAAAACCTGATTGATTACCCAAATATATTATTTATGTTGTCTGGAACTTGGGTTTCTAAAAAGGGTTTCTAAGTTTATGCGAAATCCGAAAAAGATTTCAGATTCTAAAGAGATCTCAAAAGCAAACACTAGATGGTTATTCTTACGTTCTCCTTCCCAATCCCTTCCAGGAAGTGGCCAAATGCTGCGGCTGCATCACCTGCTCCAAGGAGACCAGGGACACCTTTGCCGAGATGATGAACTTCTCCCTGCTCAAGGACCTGGTCTTTGTCATCTTCTCGGTGTCCAACTTCTGCACCAGCATCGGCTTCAACGTCCCCTACCTGTACGTGGCAGCCTATGCCGAGACCCTGAACCTCAGCAAGTCGGAGGCCAGTTACCTGATTGCCACCATCGGTGTGGCCAACACAGTGGGCAGGATTGTCCTGGGCTACATCTCGGACAAGCCCTGGGTGAATCGTCTTTTGGTCTACAATGTCTGCCTCACAGCCTGCGGAGTGGGTGAGTTTCCAAATCAATCGATTTATTGTCTTTTATTAACTTTGATTTGTTTTTAAAGCCACTGCCATGGTGCCCTTGTGTCTGAACTACCAGGCCTTGACCTTCTACTGTGTGGTCTTTGGCTTCACCATTGGTGCCTATGTGGGTCTCACCTCGGTCATCCTGGTGGACCTGCTGGGCCTGGACAAGCTGACCAATGCCTTTGGTCTGTTGCTGCTCTTCCAGGGAATCGCCAGCTTCATAGGACCGCCAATAGGAGGTAAGGTTGGCTTTCCTTGAGAAGATTTCACCTAAAATGTGTTTCTTTCCCCAGGTTGGATGTACGACATTACGGACTCGTACTCCCCGGCCTTCCTGATGGCCGGATTGATGATTGCCATCAGTGGCCTGGTGATGTTTGCCATTCCGCCGATCCAGCGGCTCAAGGACCGCAAATCGGAGCAGAAGCACCACGCCGAGCACCTAGCCTTAAGTTAGTTATCCCTAGGACAGGATCCTATCCCTTCCAATCTTTTTTTTTACAACCATCCTTTTTTTTTTTGTACCGAAATCTATAAAGATGCAAACCACTTCATACATGATTAGTTAAGGCCCTAGACATCGTGAGAGATAATTTATGTGTAAACTATCTAAAGACCTCCAACCAAACAATATGAATATGAATATAAATATATATATTCTAGAGCAATTATTGTTATTCTAATACGACTACGACTGTGCGTGTAAACCAAAAGCTTTCCATGAATAACGAGCTGTATTGGAAATCGATGAGAGGAAAAACCACATGTGGTTTGAAATATTTGAGCAGGTTAGTTATACGACTTAAGTGGGAACAAAAATTGCTAGAGAATCCTTTTTTTTGTAGCATAATAATGAATAAAATATAAATCCAGACTCTAATTGTACAAGTTTTTTCATCAAATGAAATAAAAATACGTATTTTTTGAATATTCTAAACGTGTAAAGAAAACTCAATTTGTAAATTCAAGTCACTTGTTCAAATATTCAATAAACTGAATCATTTTCATTCGGTCTTCAACTGAGTATTTGATCCATTCATAAATATCCTTTCCCATTCCACACTCTGTATAGTTTCCGAATTAAATAAATTTCTTTTATAATTGTCTCTCGAATGCTTGCCAAAAGAATAACCACAATTTGTCAAGAAATCCCAAGATTTTGAATGAATCTCGAGACGATTTTCAACTTGTTGGTCAACCGCCGGATAGAGATCTTCGTGGCTGGTTGGCTTGGTGACACAAAACACAGAAACCAGTGGCACCTCCGAAAGGGTAAGAAAATTCACCTTTAGGTACATTTAATTAAGTATTTATTTTCGGTATTCCCTTTATTAAAAATAGAATAACAAGAACACTCACTTTCACTCGAATAGAAACACTCATTCACTCACATTAAAAAAAAAAAATAGTATAGACATTCACAACTGGATCCTCACTGGATCTCCTCGGTTATGAGCTTCTTGAGGGTGCACTCGCCGGCTCCGAGCTTGTGGAGAATGGCCAGGATGTCCTCGCGATAGCGGTCCTTGTGGGCCACCTCCTCCGGCGTGTACTGCTCCGGATCGAAGCGCGTCATCCGCCAGATGACGTTCAGCTTGGCCTCGATCAGGACGTAGTTCGAGGGCGGACAGAACCGCGGGCACAGCTCGTTGATGAAGTGGATCATGTCCCGGACACTGCTGGTGTTGATCCGATTGTTGATGGTGTTGAGGGCAAAGTCCTGGTAGCGGGCCATCTTTGAGTGCGGGAAGACGTTGTCGCAGCTGAGGCACTTCCAGTCCGGCTGCAGGGTCCGGGTCTGGACGGGAATGACCAGGCCCCGGCAGCCCTGTTCCCGGCAGAACAGCGCCGACAAGTGGGTTCCGTTCTCCTGCAAGACACCATCCAGAAACAAGACTATATAAGTGCGAGTCGAGAATCCGGGGGTTCGATTACCTCCACCCGTGTCCGGGTCTTTTGCGGAATCGTAATTAGCATTATGGAAATAGGGGTTTTATTTGGGTTTTTTCGGGGTGTGTATGGTTTAGGTTAGTAACCCCAAAAATCCAGGGGCTATCAAGCATTACAAGAGCTTTTTTCGGATTAGTTTTTAGTGGAAAGTAAACGTCTATTTTTTAGCTATAATCTTCTAGGATTGTTTGTTTTTTTGCTTTCCATTTACTGATAAGAAGGTATATGGAATATTTTTTATATATTCTTCGTCACAGTTTGTAAATATTTTTCTTTAAAGAATTTAAAAAACAAATTGTCAATACCTTCCCTTTCGAAATTAATTTGATTATTATGCCTCTGTGGGTTTCATTTTTTTTCTGCTCCAATCCCCCTTGAGCCACTTAGGGCGCCCCTGGGACGCGGTTCATGCAAATCATAGAACTAATTTAATTAGGGAAACGCATTCGTGTGGCAGGTAGAGGCCATTATTCAACTTATCCCGACGACTCGACCACAGAAACTGACTAAACCAAAGGCCACGACATCCTAATGGCCGCAAAGATGAAAACTAAAAGCCAAAAGTGCTCTCGGCATGGGCCATTATGAGCATAAATAGATATATGCTTGTAGGTACTAATGGATCCGCGTCTCTGCTTTATATATATATATAAATCCATATACCATACATTATGTACTCGGCCGAGGAAAGAAAATATAATTTAAAGAGAGAGAGTGCCGCGTTGACATCGATGTTGGCCAAGAAATTCGCCGAAAAGTCAACTAAAAAGAAATGCCTTTCAAAATGTTCGAAGATGTGGCATGTGTCACAGAAATTTGCAGATAGGGGAGAGTTTTTTTTAAAGTGTTTTTAGTTATGTTAAGTTATTTGACTTAAAACTAAAGCAGGAATTAGTTTGGAAGCAAGGAAAAGAGGTATCACTGGTACCGGGTATCACAGAGTTGAGAAACTAAACTCTTTTTCGTTTTTGGCGCAAAGCAAGCTTCGGATATTCAAGCAGGACAAAGGACAACCCAAAATGCAGAAACTCTCAACCAGGACTCACTGTATTATCATTGCAGCGGGGACAGTCGCAGGTAAAGTTCTTGGTCATCTTGAGGAAGATGCCACGCGTGAGGTTGCCCCAAAGGATCTTGGTGTAGGTGGTGGTGATCTCGCCACCCTTGGGAATGTCCCGAGCTGCCCGCACCACCGCCAGGGTGCCGTTGTCGAAGTAGTGACTGGCATTGGGGGTGCACTCGTGGTTCATGATGGCCGTGAGCGGGAAGAGGCCGCGGAGGAGGACCTCGTGGCCGCCGGAGCGGCAGGGCGCCTCGAAGGCGTTCGTGTTGAGGACGCCCACTATCCGGAAGAGCTGGTCCATGAAAATGCGATCCGTGGTGGGAAAGTTGCGGAAGCACTGGGCCGCCTTGATGATCTCCTGGCGGTAGCCGCGCTCCGCATTGGCCTGCATGGCGTCCACCAGGTGCCGCTGCTCCTTGCCTAGGTGGAATACCCGCACAGCTGTGAGAATCCTCAGGGAGAGGGGATTAACCTGCTCCAGTTCCTCGTCCGCTTCCTTGGGCTGCCAGCCTCGGAAGTGCTCGCATTCGGCGCGATGAATCTCGGCATCCGAGCAGGCGGCACAGACGGGCAGGGTGCACCGGTGGCGGCACAGGAAGCCGCTTTGCGGCAACATCTTGTGGCAGCAGATGCACGAGCTGAGCTGTCCCTTGCGGGCGGTGGGTCCGGTGACCAGAGCCCGCTCCCGGAAGATCAGGTCGCCGGCGGCAATGTCCCGGGTGGCGAACACCCCGCGTCCGGCCACCTTCGAGGAGCTAATCGTCCAGTTGGGCTCCTCCTCCCGGAGATCGCCCAAGTGGCTATCTATCAAGGCGGCCAGTTGCTCGGCGCTGGTGTCCTTGTCAGGAGCCATGTGCGCCACCATGGCAGCCGTCGTGTCCATGGGATATGTGGTTTCGGGCACTGGCACGGGCACGGACACGGGTATGGGTACGGTTGGCGGTTACGGTTACGGACACACGATTACGGACGGAACTGCGAGCCAACCAGAGCGACGCGCGTTGGGTCGGCGAGTGATGATGTCTCGCGGTCTACAAGGGAATTGCTGCGACAGCAACGCCGCCAGCAAGAGCAACACCAACAGCAGCAGCAACATGAGCAGCAAACACAGCAACAGCAACACTGAGGCAGCAACAACAAAGCGTTTCATATCTACAACATGACTAAAAGCAGCAAAAACAACAACCAGAGCAACGCTTATGACGTGAACGCCGACGCCCTCGGAGAGCATTAAATACAGCTATAATCCCAACCCAGTATTGCAGCTTTCAATACCCAGTATTTTTCGAAAACCTATGAAAGTAGGGTTGAAAACAAACAACCAAAAATCAAGACAACCTTTATAATTAACGCCGATTTTAGTAAAACTTGTATATTATTTTATTAATATTTATTTAGCATTAAAAAATAGATTTTATTATTACTAAAAAATACAATTTTTAGAATCTGCACTTCTTTAAAATGTCCCAAAAATATACCCCTTAAGCTCTTCCCTAAGCTTTCCTTTAAAATACATCTCTATGACACCAATATACCCCCCAAGTCTAGTATAATACTGGGTATGGAAAACACAAATTAGAGGCAGCAGCGAGAGGGTGGGAATATAGGGGGAGGCTAGGAAAACAGCAGCAACAACAACAACAACAACAATAAGCGCCATAGGAGACAACGACGACAAAAGTCAAATATGATTTTTTCCAAAAGCACACGCACACGGGAAAAACACACATTTCCCACAGTTCCGATATTCGAAAACCAAAAAATACGATTGGAGATTAGAAATAATTAGATTAGAAAACATTAAAAAATTAAAGTGCTTTAAAAAAGATATAGATAATATTAAAATAATCATTTATACTTGAAAGTATTTAAAAATACTGGTTTGTTTTTTTGGAAGAAATAAAACCCAGTTTCTTTTAAAACCTTAAACCCAATTAACTTTTTTTTTTGTTAGCTACCCTATAGGATGAAAAGAACCTGTCAGAAATAATTATAAGAATTCGAAACGAATCCGGAATCGAGAACGGGGATGGTGTACTTGAAGTGCTATATGCCACTGGGACGTCGCAAAGCGGATTTTGCTTTTCACTCTTATTCAATTTGTGCTTGAGTTGTTGCTGCTGCTGTGGTTCCCATTGTTGCATTCAATTGGATTTCAGGGGGAGATTGGGGCAGAAGACACCACCGTCACCGTCACCGTCACCGTCGCCGTCGCCAGACAACGGGATAGAGCACAGAGGGCAGAGGACAGAGCCAGGCCAAGAACCATTGATGCAGCCCAGTCATTCACTAATCAAAAAGCATTTTCCGCTGTCAATTTCAACGGCGAAACACCTCAGACGATGGACGACGGGGATGGCTATCAATGGCTACTCCTCCACTTGCTCCGCCGCCCGGTGTCTCTCACATTTCCCTACCATGTGATGTCTGCGATTATGGATGGCATAAAGGGGAAGCCATAGAAGGACAAGCCCCCATGCCAGAACCCCATGTCGCCACCCCGGGCAATCTGAGCAGCTGGAAAAATTATTTACGGAGATGCAATGCCATCGATACAAGGCGTGGCAGCAGCCCACAATAATGCACTGCCAGAAATGGGGGCCACAACAATACAAGAACAATTTCCAAGACCCATTCTTTACCAACTTATTATACCTTCATTTGAGCAGTGTAGATGCCATAGAAATATATTTTAATTAATAGGTTTTTATAGTAGATTCAAAATATAATTAAACCCAACTACAGCCCAGATAATCACTCTTTTTTACAGTGGAACCTGGCTAAAGGTGCGTGTGGCTGGAACATAAATTAAGACATCGCCGGCCGAGGAAAATAAGTTGCGTGTCGGATACGGAAAAAAAACACACAAAAAATTCGGAACAACGCCATGGGGAGAAGGCAGAAGGCAGGTGAGAGACCCTGACACGTGACCAGTTGGGGATGGCTCCATTTACCGGTTCCTCCACCCAGAGTCCGCCGTATTTTTTATTCCGGATCATTTTCCGGCGCGACTGTCACGCATTGTCACATGTCAGCTTAACTCGGTTGTAAGCCTTTATGGAGTCTCGTTTTTGGGGGGGCGGAAACTATCATATATTTTATATAGACCTGCCCCTGTCCGGATTCCACACCCACTTGGCTCCGTTTGAAATCTATTTTCACGTTTTACGTGAATTTTATTGCCCTCAATCGGCGGATGAAACCGAACGAAATAAAACACTCGAAGGCGCCGCCAAACGATTTCAGAAAACCAGAAAATCCAAAAATTACAAATACTGGGAACAGTTTTTGTACAACAGGAAATCATGAAAAATTTTTGAGGAATGTTTATTCCGGGTTGAAGTTAAGTGCTTTCCAAGTTCTAGAATACTTTGATATATTCATTTTTATTGCTTTAATTATAAAACTAAAATGCTTTCTAATTCCCTTCACTGAAACCCAAAGTGTAAGGCAACCGAAATACTCGACAAATTTGAAATGTTTCTCTGCTTTTCGAAGAATTTCTGTGCGCACAGAAACTATACATATATATATATAGTTTTGTATATTTAAACAACGTCAAAGAAAATATAGATTTTTGTGGGTAAACAAAAAAAAGGAGGCGGGGCAGGGCAGGTTGAGCGATCTTTGACAGCAAAATAGTGGGATTCTGTGCCAGCTGAAGCGTTCGAATGAATGAAACAAAAAACGAATGTAGTGGGTTGCAGTTTTTTATATATATTTTTTATTATTCAGAATGGGAGTTCTTGAACTAGAAGGGGTAAGAAGCAGGGGCTCCATTGTCAATTGGCAGTTTGCCAAAAAGTATCCAAACAGAAGGTTTCAAACAAACTAAAAACAATAAATTGTCATTCGGTAGAGAAAAAAGTTTTGGTTTTGGCATTTTCAAGGTTTTGAACTCAAGAAACTTTACTCTTTTGTGAGTACTTAATATTCTTGTGTTGAATAAAACTTATTTAAATGTTAAAGCTACTCACTGGTAATCCCTTCAGATGTTTTTCAATTTTTTAGAATTTTATTTGGGCCAGCTGCCTTGGCTCAATCATACACTTAGCTTTTGATTAATTGCCCGACGGATACGCTTTTTAGGCACATAAACACACTACTAACAGGGGCGTAGTTTAACAGGGGCGTTTTGGTGTAAGAAATACAGGGAAATTAATCAATTAAATTTCTTAACAAAAAATACCCAAAATAATGTGAAACCCCTGTATTTCTACGCCCTTGCTTCGCAGCTTTTTAACGAGCACATCTATTTTAGTGCAACGATTGCGACACACTCTCCGCCAGAGGCTCGAGGGATGCAGTGTTCCGGACTCACCGTCGGATCCTGGCAGCGGACACAGTGGCACATGAAGTGCTTTGTCATTCCCAAGAACATCTTCCGGGCCAGCGTGGACCAGAGGAGCTTGGCATAGGACATGGTGATCTCGGCGCCACACGGAATCCGTTCCGTCGAGCACACCACAATGGTCTCCCCGTCCTCGAAGTGGTGGGCGGCATTCGGAGTACACTGATGGTTGAGCAGCCCGGCCAGGGGAAAGAGGGCCCGCACCATGACCTCGTGTCCTCCAACATGGCTCCTGCTCTCGAAGGCATTCGTGTTGAAGGCGCAGATGGTGCGGTAGAAGTAGTCCAGCATGTCCTGCTCCTTGGGAAAGTGCTGGAAGCACTCGGCCGCCCGCTGCACCTCCTTCATATAATACCGATCCGCGTTGGCCTGCATAGCGTAAAGGAGCTTCCGCTGCGGCTCGTCCAGGAAAAAACAGCGAACCACGCTGAGGATTCGAAGGGCCCGAGGCTCGATCCGCTGCGTCTCCAGGGGCTTCCACTTCCGGAAGAGCTTGCACTCCAGCTGATGGCGCTCGGAGGGCCGGCACTCCGGACACACTGGCAGACCACAGCCCGCCGTACACAGGGCATCCAAGTCCGTGTCCCCCGGAATCAGACAATAGCACAGAGTACAGGTCCGCAAATTGGTGGACCGTTGGGCCGTTGGCCCCACCAGTAGGGTGTGCTCCCGGAAGAGCTCCTCCCCGGCGACTATGTCCCTAGTGGCGAAAATGCCACGCCCAGAGATCGGTGAGTCCGCCACTTGCCATGCCGGCTCCCTCGGCCGGAAATCCCCCAAATGGATGTCTATTAATTCGGCCAACTCCTTGGTGGTGGTACTTATGGTCATCTGTTGCATTGGCTGAATTGTTGGCCGTTGCTGCTCCGGATTCTCGCTTGATTGATCCGACATTTCGTGATTGGGTAACCGCAACTCTCTTTCGATCGAATTGAAAAATGTAACAAGAAAACAACAAAAAACACTCTCCGCCGGATGATTTACGAAACCGAACTGACCGGCGCCGGCAAAAGGCAAACTCTCTAATTATCCGACTCTTTCCGATCGCTATATTTCGATCTTTAGATTTCGATCTACGATCTGCCATGGAGTGCCCGACTAAAAATAAACCCAATGGGCTAGTCGGCTCTCGGGTTTCCCGGCTAGTTTTTTTTTCTTGCCGAACATGCCGTTGTGTTGCGGTTGCGGCAAAACGCCGGAAAATGAAAATTAAGCCATATATGTATCTCTTAATTTGGAATCAGACCTTAATTTTTCTTCGATCTGCATCAAAGGATTTGGAAAATCCTGAATTTTCAAAGAGCCACCATCATGAGTTTTTGCAAAAATCGGGTAAGTTTGATTTTGTCGATTTTCTGTTAGTTTTTTATGAATATTTTGGACATTTCCCAACAGATTTCGGAACGGTATACCATTTTGGAACCAGGGCTTCATTTGCCGTCAATCTGCATCAAAAGATCTGGAAAGTAGAACGAAAAAAATTTCGATCGATTTTTTGCGATTTTGGAAAGGGGTACCATCATGATTTTTTGCAAAAATCGGGTTAGTTTGATTTTGTCGATTTTCTGTTAGTTTTTTACGAATATTTTGGCCATTTCCCAACAGATTTCGGAACGGTATACCATTTTAGAACCAGCGCTTCATTTGCCGTCAATCTGCATCAAAAGATCTGGAAAAGAGGACAACAAATTTCGATCGATTTTTTGCGATTTTGGAAAGGGGTTCTATGGCTTTTTTTTGCTAATTTCCCGAATACTGGGATAAAGATTACGGGCAGAAATTGGCTGAAACCTGGCCGATATATGCTTTTCATACATATGACAATATGAGTTAGCCGAGACACGAACCGATCTTTCGATATTTGATACCAGCTGAAGAATATCAAGCATTTTTTAGTGTGTCCATGACTGGTCACACCGATTCTAATTAGCAAAACAAATGTGTTGTTTTGCTTGTTTTTATACTTAAAACTAATCAAATAAGAACAAATTTGAAAAACTGAACGTAACTAGACCAGAAGAGTGCTCCAAAGATCATTCAATGGATGAAGAAAGACCCCAGAGCGGACCCTGAGGTATCAATACCTGCGAACCTGCTTGGCGGGCAACACATAGCCAAGGCGGCATGGAGGAGATCTCGGGAAAACAGTGGAGCTTTTAGGTCAATACTAAAAATTGGTAAAATAGGCACATTCAAAAAAACCTGTATTTGTTTTCTTCGGCTTCGTGGAGCAGTACTTCAACTTGGATTACTCTCATCTTGAAGCCCTGAGACCTGCGTTACCCCTGAGGCGCCTGACAGGAAGTGATCCTCGCCAGTAACGTCCCATTATCGGGTAAGTGAATATCTCTAAGAGTGAAACCAAACATTGCATTAAGATTTCATTGCCTTTGCATGTTCCAAAACATCTTTTTCTCAGCATTTTCATAAATATCTTGCCCATTTATTAACCGATTCGGAAACTAAGTACCATTTTTGAATCAACGCTTCAGTCCCCTTCGACAAGCATCCAAATATCCTAAAAGTACGACGACAAAAATTTCGATCGATTTTTTGCGATTTTGGAAAGGGGTACCATCATGATTTTTTGCCAAAATCGGGTAAATTTGATTTTGTCGATTTTCTGTTAGTTTTTTATGAATATTTTGGCCATTTCCCAACAGATTTCGGAACGGTATACCATTTTGGAACCAGGGCTTCATTTGCCGTCAATCTGCATCAAAAGATCTGGAAAGTAGAACGAACAAAATTTCGATCGATTTTTTGCGATTTTGGAAAGGGGTTCTATGGCTTTTTTTTTGCTAATTTCCCGAATACTGGGATAAAGATAACGGGCAGAAATTGGCTGAAACCTGGCCGATATATGCTTTTCATACATATGAAAATATGAGTTAGCCGAGACACGAACCGATCTTTCGATATTTGATACCAGCTGAAGAATATCAAGCATTTTTTAGTGTGTCCATGACTGGTCACACCGATTCTAATTAGCAAAACAAATGTGTTGTTTTGCTTGTTTTTATACTTAAAACTAATCAAATAAGAACCAATTTGAAAAACTGAACGTAACTAGACCAGAAGAGTGCCCCAAAGATCATTCAATGGATGAAGAAAGACCCCAGAGCGGACCCTGAGGTATCAATACCTGCGAAGCTGCTTGGCGGGCAACACATAGCCAAGGCGGCATGGAGGAGATCTCGGGAAAACAGTGGAGCTTTTAGGTCAGTACTAAAAATTGGTAAAATAGGCACATTCAAAAAAACCTGTATTTGTTTTCTTCGGCTTCGTGGAGCAGTACTTCAACTTGGATTACTCTCATATTGAAGCCCTGAGACCTGCGTTACCCCTGAGGCGCCTGACAGGAAGTGATCCTCGCCAGTAACGTCCCATTATCGGGTAAGTGAATATCTCTAAGACTGAAACCAAACATTGCATTAAGATTTCATTGCCTTTGCATGTTTCCAAAACATCTTTTTCTCAGCATTTTCATAAATATCTTGCCCATTTATTAACCGATTCGGAAACTAAGTACCATTTTTGAATCAACGCTTCAGTCCCCTTCGACAAGCATCCAAATATCCTAAAAGTACGACGACAAAAATTTCGATCGATTTTTTGCGATTTTGGAAAGGGGTACCATCATGATTTTTTGCCAAAATCGGGTAAATTTGATTTTGTCGATTTTCTGTTAGTTTTTATGAATATTTTGGCCATTTCCCAACAGATTTCGGAACGGTATACCATTTTGGAACCAGGGCTTCATTTGCCGTCAATCTGCATCAAAAGATCTGGAAAGTAGAACGAACAAAATTTCGATCGATTTTTTGCGATTTTGGAAAGGGGTACCATCATGATTTTTTGCAAAAATCGGGTAAATTTGATTTTGTCGATTTTCTGTTAGTTTTTTATGAATATTTTGGCCATTTCCCAACAGATTTCGGAACGGTATACCATTTTGGAACCAGGGCTTCATTGGCCGTCAATCTGCATCAAAAGATCTGGAAAGTAGAACGAACAAAATTTCGATCGATTTTTTGCGATTTTGGAAAGGGGTACCATCATGATTTTTTGCCAAAATCGGGTAAATTTGATTTTGTCGATTTTCTGTTAGTTTTTTATGAATATTTTGGCCATTTCCCAACAGATTTCGGAACGGTATACCATTTTGGAACCAGGGCTTCATCCTGCGTCGAATCCCTTTCAAAATCTCTTGAGAATCGGCAAAGATTTTTAAAGGAAACTGTTGAAAAACATCGCATTTTTGACTAAAAACGGCTTCCTAATGTCTTTTTTTTATTTATGCAGCTTCTGCAGCGCCAGATCAGTACCTGGAGCATCAGATCTGCACCAAAAGCACCTCTAGCAGCACTGGAACAGCTCCTGCAGCAACTGTAGCACCACCTGAAGCACCAAACCAGCATCTGGAGCACCTGTAGCAGGTCAAACAACACATGTAGCCGCCTGTAGAGCCCTAGAGCAGTACCAGAGCAGCTTCAGCAGCATTAGATCAGTACCTTGAGCATCCGATCAGCACCAGAAGCGCCTCTGGCAGCACCTAGCAGCATTGGAACCGCAGGGCAGCACCTGGATCAGTTGTATCAGCACCTAGAGCATCGGAGCGGCACCAGAAGCACCTTCTGCAGCACCTGGAGCAGCCGTAGGAGATCCTGGAGCACCTGTATCAGCACCTGGAGCTTTTGGAGCGTCAGACCAGCACCTGGAGCACCGTATTTTGTATTTAGTTTTCTATATTTTAAGCATTTTCCTATGTAAATACATGTATCTGTATTTGTAAGCACGTTTAATTGAAAATAAAGCACACTTTTTACACCAATTTTCCGAGTTTTCTTCCATTTTCCAGGTTTTCCCCGAATTTTCCCGACTTTCCCACCTTTCCGAGTTTTCCGAATTTTCCTGAATTTTCCCGAATTTTCCCGATTTTTCCTGAATTTTCCCGAATTTTCCTGAATTTTTCAGAATTTGTCTGCATTTTCAGATTTTTAAAAACCCCAAAATCGCCCTCCGCCACTTCTGAAGTACCAGGCGAACAGAAATCAGCAGAAGGTGGATGCCAAAATTAAAATGTTGCATACTTTTGAGCGGGAATCTTTAAAAGTTGGCGGGAATCCGTTAATTTTCAAATTTGAATTTCAAAAAAATACCAACAAAATTTTAACGGAAAAATACCAAAAAATTTAACGGAAAAATACCAGATTTAAATTTTTTTTGGTATTTTTCCGTTAAATCGATCGAAATTTTGTTCGTTCTACTTTCCAGATCTTTTGATGCAGATTGACGGCAAATGAAGCCCTGGTTCCAAAATGGTATACCGTTCATGCCGTTGTGTTGCGGTTGCGGCAAAACGCCGGAAAATGAAAATTAAGCCATATATGTATCTCTTAATTTGGAATCAGACCTTAATTTTTCTTCGATCTGCATCAAAGGATTTGGAAAATCCTGAATTTTCAAAGAGCCACCATCATGAGTTTTTGCAAAAATCGGGTAAGTTTGATTTTGTCGATTTTCTGTTAGTTTTTTATGAATATTTTGGACATTTCCCAACAGATTTCGGAACGGTATACCATTTTGGAACCAGGGCTTCATTTGCCGTCAATCTGCATCAAAAGATCTGGAAAGTAGAACGAAAAAAATTTCGATCGATTTTTTGCGATTTTGGAAAGGGGTACCATCATGATTTTTTGCAAAAATCGGGTTAGTTTGATTTTGTCGATTTTCTGTTAGTTTTTTACGAATATTTTGGCCATTTCCAAACAGATTTCGGAACGGTATACCATTTTAGAACCAGCGCTTCATTTGCCGTCAATCTGCATCAAAAGATCTGGAAAAGAGGACAACAAATTTCGATCGATTTTTTGCGATTTTGGAAAGGGGTTCTATGGCTTTTTTTGCTAATTTCCCGAATACTGGGATAAAGATTACGGGCAGAAATTGGCTGAAACCTGGCCGATATATGCTTTTCATACATATGACAATATGAGTTAGCCGAGACACGAACCGATCTTTCGATATTTGATACCAGCTGAAGAATATCAAGCATTTTTTAGTGTGTCCATGACTGGTCACACCGATTCTAATTAGCAAAACAAATGTGTTGTTTTGCTTGTTTTTATACTTAAAACTAATCAAATAAGAACAAATTTGAAAAACTGAACGTAACTAGACCAGAAGAGTGCTCCAAAGATCATTCAATGGATGAAGAAAGACCCCAGAGCGGACCCTGAGGTATCAATACCTGCGAACCTGCTTGGCGGGCAACACATAGCCAAGGCGGCATGGAGGAGATCTCGGGAAAACAGTGGAGCTTTTAGGTCAATACTAAAAATTGGTAAAATAGGCACATTCAAAAAAACCTGTATTTGTTTTCTTCGGCTTCGTGGAGCAGTACTTCAACTTGGATTACTCTCATCTTGAAGCCCTGAGACCTGCGTTACCCCTGAGGCGCCTGACAGGAAGTGATCCTCGCCAGTAACGTCCCATTATCGGGTAAGTGAATATCTCTAAGAGTGAAACCAAACATTGCATTAAGATTTCATTGCCTTTGCATGTTCCAAAACATCTTTTTCTCAGCATTTTCATAAATATCTTGCCCATTTATTAACCGATTCGGAAACTAAGTACCATTTTTGAATCAACGCTTCAGTCCCCTTCGACAAGCATCCAAATATCCTAAAAGTACGACGACAAAAATTTCGATCGCTTTTTTGCGATTTTGGAAAGGGGTACCATCATGATTTTTTGCAAAAATCGGGTAAGTTTGATTTTGTCGATTTTCTGTTAGTTTTATATGAATATTTTGGACATTTCCCAACAGATTTCGGAACGGTATACCATTTTGGAACCAGGGCTTCATTTGCCGTTAATCTGCACCAAAAGATCTGGACACTAGAACGAACCAAATTTCGATCGATTTTTTGCGATTTTGGAAAGGGGTACCATCATGATTTTTTGCCAAAATCGGGTAAATTTGATTTTGTCGATTTTCTGTTAGTTTTTTATGAATATTTTGGCCATTTCCCAACAGATTTCGGAACGGTATACCATTTTGGAACCAGGGCTTCATTTGCCGTCAATCTGCATCAAAAGATCTGGAAAGTAGAACGAACAAAATTTCGATCGATTTTTTGCGATTTTGGAAAGGGGTTCTATGGCTTTTTTTTTGCTAATTTCCCGAATACTGGGATAAAGATAACGGGCAGAAATTGGCTGAAACCTGGCCGATATATGCTTTTCATACATATGAAAATATGAGTTAGCCGAGACACGAACCGATCTTTCGATATTTGATACCAGCTGAAGAATATCAAGCATTTTTTTAGTGTGTCCATGACTGGTCACACCGATTCTAATTAGCAAAACAAATGTGTTGTTTTGCTTGTTTTTATACTTAAAACTAATCAAATAAGAACCAATTTGAAAAACTGAACGTAACTAGACCAGAAGAGTGCCCCAAAGATCATTCAATGGATGAAGAAAGACCCCAGAGCGGACCCTGAGGTATCAATACCTGCGAAGCTGCTTGGCGGGCAACACATAGCCAAGGCGGCATGGAGGAGATCTCGGGAAAACAGTGGAGCTTTTAGGTCAGTACTAAAAATTGGTAAAATAGGCACATTCAAAAAAACCTGTATTTGTTTTCTTCGGCTTCGTGGAGCAGTACTTCAACTTGGATTACTCTCATATTGAAGCCCTGAGACCTGCGTTACCCCTGAGGCGCCTGACAGGAAGTGATCCTCGCCAGTAACGTCCCATTATCGGGTAAGTGAATATCTCTAAGACTGAAACCAAACATTGCATTAAGATTTCATTGCCTTTGCATGTTTCCAAAACATCTTTTTCTCAGCATTTTCATAAATATCTTGCCCATTTATTAACCGATTCGGAAACTAAGTACCATTTTTGAATCAACGCTTCAGTCCCCTTCGACAAGCATCCAAATATCCTAAAAGTACGACGACAAAAATTTCGATCGATTTTTTGCGATTTTGGAAAGGGTACCATCATGATTTTTTGCCAAAATCGGGTAAATTTGATTTTGTCGATTTTCTGTTAGTTTTTTATGAATATTTTGGCCATTTCCCAACAGATTTCGGAACGGTATACCATTTTGGAACCAGGGCTTCATTTGCCGTCAATCTGCATCAAAAGATCTGGAAAGTAGAACGAACAAAATTTCGATCGATTTTTGCGATTTTGGAAAGGGGTACCATCATGATTTTTGCAAAAATCGGGTAAATTTGATTTTGTCGATTTTCTGTTAGTTTTTTATGAATATTTTGGCCATTTCCCAACAGATTTCGGAACGGTATACCATTTTGGAACCAGGGCTTCATTGGCCGTCAATCTGCATCAAAAGATCTGGAAAGTAGAACGAACAAAATTTCGATCGATTTTTGCGATTTTGGAAAGGGGTACCATCATGATTTTTGCCAAAATCGGGTAAATTTGATTTTGTCGATTTTCTGTTAGTTTTTATGAATATTTTGGCCATTTCCCAACAGATTTCGGAACGGTATACCATTTTGGAACCAGGGCTTCATCCTGCGTCGAATCCCTTTCAAAATCTCTTGAGAATCGGCAAAAGATTTTTAAAGGAAACTGTTGAAAAACATCGCATTTTTGACTAAAAACGGCTTCCTAATGTCTTTTTTTTTATTTATGCAGCTTCTGCAGCGCCAGATCAGTACCTGGAGCATCAGATCTGCACCAAAAGCACCTCTAGCAGCACTGGAACAGCTCCTGCAGCAACTGTAGCACCACCTGAAGCACCAAACCAGCATCTGGAGCACCTGTAGCAGGTCAAACAACACATGTAGCCGCCTGTAGAGCCCTAGAGCAGTACCAGAGCAGCTTCAGCAGCATTAGATCAGTACCTTGAGCATCCGATCAGCACCAGAAGCGCCTCTGGCAGCACCTAGCAGCATTGGAACCGCAGGGCAGCACCTGGATCAGTTGTATCAGCACCTAGAGCATCGGAGCGGCACCAGAAGCACCTTCTGCAGCACCTGGAGCAGCCGTAGGAGATCCTGGAGCACCTGTATCAGCACCTGGAGCTTTTGGAGCGTCAGACCAGCACCTGGAGCACCGTATTTTGTATTTAGTTTTCTATATTTTAAGCATTTTCCTATGTAAATACATGTATCTGTATTTGTAAGCACGTTTAATTGAAAATAAAGCACACTTTTTACACCAATTTTCCGAGTTTTCTTCCATTTTCCAGGTTTTCCCCGAATTTTCCCGACTTTCCCACCTTTCCGAGTTTTCCGAATTTTCCTGAATTTTCCCGAATTTTCCCGATTTTTCCTGAATTTTCCCGAATTTTCCTGAATTTTTCAGAATTTGTCTGCATTTTCAGATTTTTAAAAACCCCAAAATCGCCCTCCGCCACTTCTGAAGTACCAGGCGAACAGAAATCAGCAGAAGGTGGATGCCAAAATTAAAATGTTGCATACTTTTGAGCGGGAATCTTTAAAAGTTGGCGGGAATCCGTTAATTTTCAAATTTGAATTTCAAAAAAATACCAACAAAATTTTAACGGAAAAATACCAAAAAATTTAACGGAAAAATACCAGATTTAAATTTTTTTTGGTATTTTTCCGTTAAATTTTTTGGTATTTTTCCGTTAAAATTTTGTTGGTATTTTTTTGAAATTCAAATTTGAAAATTAACGGATTCCCGCCAACTTTTAAAGATTCCCGCTCAAAAGTATGCAACATTTTAATTTTGGCATCCACCTTCTGCTGATTTCTGTTCGCCTGGTACTTCAGAAGTGGCGGAGGGCGATTTTGGGGTTTTTAAAAATCTGAAAATGCAGACAAATTCTGAAAAATTCAGGAAAATTCGGGAAAATTCAGGAAAAATCGGGAAAATTCGGGAAAATTCAGGAAAATTCGGAAAACTCGGAAAGGTGGGAAAGTCGGGAAAATTCGGGGAAAACCTGGAAAATGAAAGAAAACTCGGAAAATTGGTGTAATAAGTGTGCTTTATTTTCAATTAAACGTGCTTACAAATACAGATACATGCATTTACATAGGAAAATGCTTAAAATATAGAAAATTAAATACAAAATAAGGTGCTCCAGGTGCTGGTCTGACGCTCCAAAAGCTCCAGGTGCTGATACAGGTGCTCCAGGATCTCCTACGGCTGCTCCAGGTGCTGCAGAAGGTGCTTCTGGTGCCGCTCCGATGCTCTAGGGGTTGATACAACTGATCCAGGTGCTGCCCTGCGGTTCCAGTGCTGCTAGGTGCTGCCAGAGGCGCTTCTGGTGCTGATCGGATGCTCAAGGTACTGATCTAATGCTGCTGAAGCTGCTCTGGTACTGCTCTAGGGCTCTACAGGCGGCTACATGTGTTGTTTGACCTGCTACAGGTGCTCCAGATGCTGGTTTGGTGCTTCAGGTGGTGCTACAGTTGCTGCAGGAGCTGTTCCAGTGCTGCTAGAGGTGCTTTTGGTGCAGATCTGATGCTTCAGGTACTGATCTGGCGCTGCAGAAGCTGCACAAATAAAAAAAAAACATTAGGAAGCTGTTTTTAGTAAAAAATTCCATGTTTTTCAACAGTTTCCCTTAAAAATCTTTGCCAATTCTCAAGCGACTTTGAAGAGGATTCGACGCAGAATGAAGTTCTGGTTCCAAAATGTTATACCGTTCCGAAATCTGTTGGGAAATGGCCAAAATATTCATAAAAAACTAACAGAAAATCGACAAAATCAAATTTACCCGATTTTTGCAAAAAATCATGATCCAAAATCGCAAAAAATCGATCGAAATTTTTTTCGTTCTACTTTCCAGATCTTTTGATGCAGATTGACGGCAAATGAAGCCCTGGTTCCAAAATGGTATACCGTTCCGAAATCTGTTGGGAAATGGCCAAAATATTCATAAAAAACTAACAGAAAATCGACAAAATCAAATTTACCCGATTTTGGCAAAAAATCATGATGGTACCCCTTTCCAAAATCGCAAAAAATCGATCGAAATTTTGTTCGTTCTAGTGTCCAGATCTTTTGATGCAGATTGACGGCAAATGAAGCCCTGGTTCCAAAATGGTATACCGTTCCGAAATCTGTTGGGAAATGTCCAAAATATTCATATAAAACTAACAGAAAATCGGTAAAATCAAACTAACCCGATTTTTGCAAAAAATCATGATGGTAAATCCTTTCCAAAATCGCAAAAAATCGATCGAAATTTTTTTCGTTCTACTTTCCAGATCTTTTGATGCAGATTGACGGCAAATGAAGCGCTGGTTCCAAAATGGTATACCGTTCCGAAATCTGTTGGGAAATGGCCAAAATATTCATAAAAAAATAACAGAAAATCGACAAAATCAAATTTACCCGATTTTGGCAAAAAATCATGATGGTACCCCTTTCCAAAATCGCAAAAAATCGATCGAAATTTTGTTCGTTCTACTTTCCAGATCTTTTGATGCAGATTGACGGCCAATGAAGCCCTGGTTCCAAAATGGTATACCGTTCCGAAATCTGTTGGGAAATGGCCAAAATATTCATAAAAAACTAACAGAAAATCGACAAAATCAAATTTACCCGATTTTTGCAAAAAATCATGATGGTACCCCTTTCCAAAATCGCAAAAAATCGATCGAAATTTTGTTCGTTCTACTTTCCAGATCTTTTGATGCAGATTGACGGCAAATGAAGCCCTGGTTCCAAAATGGTATACCGTTCCGAAATCTGTTGGGAAATGGCCAAAATATTCATAAAAAACTAACAGAAAATCGACAAAATCAAATTTACCCGATTTTTGCAAAAAATCATGATGGTACCCCTTTCCAAAATCGCAAAAAATCGATCGAAATTTTGTTCGTTCTACTTTCCAGATCTTTTGATGCAGATTGACGGCAAATGAAGCCCTGGTTCCAAAATGGTATACCGTTCCAAAATCTGTTGGGAAATGGCCAAAATATTCATAAAAAACTAACAGAAAATCGACAAAATCAAATTTACCCGATTTTTGCAAAAAATCATGATGGATATTTTGTTCGTTCTACTTTCCAGATCTTTTGATGCAGATTGACGGCAAATGAAGCCCTGGTTCCAAAATGGTATACCGTTCCGAAATCTGTTGGGAAATGTCCAAAATATTCATATAAAACTAACAGAAAATCGACAAAATCAAACTTACCCGATTTTTGCAAAAAATCATGATGGTACCCCTTTCCAAAATCGCAAAAAATCGATCGAAATTTTTGTCGTCGTACTTTTAGGATATTTGGATGCTTGTCGAAGGGGACTGAAGCGTTGATTCAAAAATGGTACTTAGTTTCCGAATCGGTTAATAAATGGGCAAGATATTTATGAAAATGCTGAGAAAAAGATGTTTTGGAAACATGCAAAGGCAATGAAATCTTAATGCAGTGTTTGGTTTCACTCTTAGAGATATTCACTTACCCGATAATGGGACGTTACTGGCGAGGATCAGGCGATCCTGTCAGGCGCCTCAGTGGTAACGCAGGTCTCAGGGCTTCAAGATGAGAGTAATCCAAGTTGAAGTACTGCTCCACGAAGCCGAAGAAAACAAATACAGGTTTTTTTGAATGTGCCTATTTTACCAATTTTTAGTACTGACCTAAAAGCTCCACTGTTTTCCCGAGATCTCCTCCATGCCGCCTTGGCTATGTGTTGCCCGCCAAGCAGGTTCGCAGGTATTGATACCTCAGGGTCCGCTCTGGGGTCTTTCTTCATCCATTGAATGATCTTTGGGGCACTCTTCTGGTCTAGTTACGTTCAGTTTTTCAAATTTGTTCTTATTTGATTAGTTTTAAGTATAAAAACAAGCAAAACAACACATTTGTTTTGCTAATTAGAATCGGTGTGACCAGTCATGGACACACTAAAAAATGCTTGATATTCTTCAGCTGGTATCAAATATCGAAAGATCGGTTCGTGTCTCGGCTAACTCATATTTTCATATGTATGAAAAGCATATATCGGCCAGGTTTCAGCCAATTTCTGCCCGTAATCTTTATCCCAGTATTCGGGAAATTAGCAAAAAAAAAAGCCATAGAACCCCTTTCCAAAATCGCAAAAAATCGATCGAAATTTTGTTCGTTCTACTTTCCAGATCTTTTGATGCAGATTGACGGAAAATGAAGCGCTGGTTCCAAAATGGTATACCGTTCCGAAATCTGTTGGGAAATGTCCAAAATATTTATATAAAACTAACAGAAAATCGATAAAATCAAACTAACCCGATTTTTGGAAAAAATCATGATGGTACCCCTTTCCAAAATCGCAAAAAATCGATCGAAATTTTGTTCGTTCTACTTTCCAGATCTTTTGATACAGATTGACGGCAAATGAAGCCCTGGTTCCAAAATGGTATACCGTTCCGAAATCTGTTGGGAAATGGCCAAAATATTCATAAAAAAATTAAAAGAAAATCGACAAAATCAAATTTACCCGATTTTGGCAAAAAATCATGATGGTACCCCTTTCCAAAATCGCAAAAAATCTATCGATATTTTGTTCGTTCTACTTTCCAGATCTTTTGATGCAGATTGACGGCAAATGAAGCCCTGGTTCCAAAATGGTATACCGTTCCGAAATCTGTTGGGAAATGGCCAAAATATTCATAAAAAACTAACAGAAAATCGACAAAATCAAATTTACCCGATTTTGGCAAAAAATCATGATGGTACCCCTTTCCAAAATCGCAAAAAATTGATCGAAATTTTGTTCGTCCAACTTTCCAGATCTTTTGATGCAGATTGACGGCCAATGAAGCCCTGGTTCCAAAATGGTATACCGTTCCGAAATCTGTTGGGAAATGGCCAAAATATTCATAAAAAACTAACAGAAAATCGACAAAATCAAATTTACCCGATTTTTGCAAAAAATCATGATTATCCCCTTTCCACCCCTTTCCAAAATCGCAAAAAATCGATCGAAATTTTGTTCGTTCTACTTTCCAGATCTTTTGATGCAGATTGACGGCAAATGAAGCCCTGGTTCCAAAATGGTATACCGTTCCGAAATCTGTTGGGAAATGGCCAAAATATTCATAAAAAACTAACAGAAAATCGACAAAATCAAATTTACCCGATTTTTGCAAAAAATCATGATGGTACCCCTTTCCAAAATCGCAAAAAATCGATCGAAATTTTGTTCGTTCTACTTTCCAGATCTTTTGATGCAGATTGACGGCAAATGAAGCGCTGGTTCCAAAATGGTATACCGTTCCGAAATCTGTTAGAAAATGGCCAAAATATTCATAAAAAACTAACAGAAAATCGACAAAATCAAATTTACCCGATTTTGGCAAAAAATCATGATGGTACCCCTTTCCAAAATCGCAAAAAATTGATCGAAATTTTGTTCGTTCTACTTTCCAGATCTTTTGATGCAGATTGACGGCAAATGAAGCCCTGGTTCCAAAATGGTATACCGTTCCGAAATCTGTTGGGAAATGGCCAAAATATTCATAAAAAACTAACAGAAAATCGACAAAATCAAATTTACCCGATTTTTGCAAAAAATCATGATGGTACCCCTTTCCAAAATCGCAAAAAATCGATCGAAATTTTGTTCGTTCTACTTTCCAGATCTTTTGATGCAGATTGACGGCAAATGAAGCCCTGGTTCCAAAATGGTATACCGTTCCAAAATCTGTTGGGAAATGGCCAAAATATTCATAAAAAACTAACAGAAAATCGACAAAATCAAATTTACCCGATTTTTGCAAAAAATCATGATGGATATTTTGTTCGTTCTACTTTCCAGATCTTTTGATGCAGATTGACGGCAAATGAAGCCCTGGTTCCAAAATGGTATACCGTTCCGAAATCTGTTGGGAAATGTCCAAAATATTCATATAAAACTAACAGAAAATCGACAAAATCAAACTTACCCGATTTTTGCAAAAAATCATGATGGTACCCCTTTCCAAAATCGCAAAAAATCGATCGAAATTTTTTTCGTCCTACTTTTAGGATATTTGGATGCTTGTCGAAGGGGACTGGATCGTTGATTCAAAAATGGTACTTAGTTTCCGAATCGGTTAATAAATGGGCAAGATATTTATGAAAATGCTGAGAAAAAGATGTTTTGGAAACATGCAAAGGCAATGAAATCTTAATGCAATGTTTGGTTTCACTCTTAGAGATATTCACTTACCCGATAATGGGACGTTACTGACGAGGATCACTTCCTGTCAGGCGCCTCAGGGGTAACGCAGGTCTCAGGGCTTCAAGATGAGAGTAATCCAAGTTGAAGTACTGCTCCACGAAGCCGAAGAAAACAAATACAGGTTTTTTTGAATGTGCCTATTTTACCAATTTTTAGTACTGACCTAAAAGCTCCACTGTTTTCCCGAGATCTCCTCCATGCCGCCTTGGCTATGTGTTGCCCGCCAAGCAGGTTCGCAGGTATTGATACCTCAGGGTCCGCTCTGGGGTCTTTCTTCATCCATTGAATGATCTTTGGGGCACTCTTCTGGTCTAGTTACGTTCAGTTTTTCAAATTTGTTCTTATTTGATTAGTTTTAAGTATAAAAACAAGCAAAACAACACATTTGTTTTGCTAATTAGAATCGGTGTGACCAGTCATGGACACACTAAAAAATGCTTGATATTCTTCAGCTGGTATCAAATATCGAAAGATCGGTTCGTGTCTCGGCTAACTCATATTTTCATATGTATGAAAAGCATATATCGGCCAGGTTTCAGCCAATTTCTGCCCGTTATCTTTATCCCAGTATTCGGGAAATTAGCAAAAAAAAAGCCATAGAACCCCTTTCCAAAATCGCAAAAAATCGATCGAAATTTTGTTCGTTCTACTTTCCAGATCTTTTGATGCAGATTGACGGAAAATGAAGCGCTGGTTCCAAAATGGTATACCGTTCCGAAATCTGTTGGGAAATGTCCAAAATATTCATATAAAACTAACAGAAAATCGATAAAATCAAACTAACCCGATTTTGGCAAAAAATCATGATGGTACCCCTTTCCAAAATCGCAAAAAATCGATCGAAATTTTGTTCGTTCTACTTTCCAGATCTTTTGATGCAGATTGACGGCAAATGAAGCCCTGGTTCCAAAATGGTATACCGTCCCGAAATCTGTTAAGAAATGGCCAAAATATTCATAAAAAACTAACAGAAAATCGACAAAATCAAACTTACCCAATTTTCGCAAAAAATCATGATGGTACACTTGCAATCTAAAAGTCGGATCTCCGCCACAAAAAGTATGATTCTTTACAAAGGATTAGAAAAGTATTAAATGTACTCCATTAATTCTGTTTACTTAGCTCTGATTATCATTTGTTTTTTAAACATCAAACCGAGTATTGCCATTTGATTTTTTATAAGCCTAGTAGCCATAGCCATATAAGTTCAGTCGTATAAACATTGAAATTTTATTAACGCGTAAAATTTGAGAAACTTGATATATTTGAACCGATTCTATTTGAGTTTATTATTTGAATTTGATTTATTTAAAATGTTTAAAATATTTAAAATATTAAAAATGTTTAAAATGTGTAAAATGTTTAAAATGTTTAAAATGTTTAACATTTTTAACATGATTAAAATGCTTAACATTTTTAACATTTTTAACATGATAAAAATGTTAAAAAAGATTAACATATTTAAAATATTGAAAATGTTTAAAATTATTTTATTTATGATGTTAAAATCGATTGTAAATCTGAGGCATAAAATAGAAAGACCGGAGAAAATGGATAGAATGTCAATAATCTGCTATTTCATGTTGTTTTTCGTCGCCTGGAGCTGCCTGTTGCGTCCTGTCCTGCATCTCAAGAAAGGAGTCCTGGCCCTTTCAACCAACAAAATCGGGAAGTCCATTGTGGAAGCCAATTTTTGCACGATACCCACGATTATGGTCCTTATGCTGTCCGATAAGAGCTTCACTTTCGGGCGGAAGAACTTCAAGTGGATTTTCCTGTGGCCATTTTATATTCACTGTTTGCTAGGATTCAGATATTCCGTGAAAATGATGTGGGATCTGTACACCCTGCCAGAGGTATTTGAAGCGGGCAACTATGTGTCCGTGAACCTGAAAATGAGTTCAATATTCGGAATGCAGATGATTTTCCTCATCGAAATAGGCTTCATTTTGTTCTACGGCCAGGGGGTAGATCCACTTTTCGACGACGAAACAGAACCCTTGCTATTGCTGCAAAGAGGCGAACCCTTGGATTTGCTGGAAATAGACGATCCCTTGTATTTGCCACAAATCGTGTTTTTGCCGGAAATGGAAGATCGCTTGCCTTTGCCGGAAACAGGAGAACCCTTGCTTTTGCCGGAAACAGGAGAACCCGTGCTTTTGCCGGAAACAGGAGAACCCGTGCTTTTGCCGGAAACAGGAGAACCGTTGCCTTTGCCGGAAACAGGAGAGCCCTTGCTTTTGCCGGAAACAGGAGAACCCTTGCCTTTGCCGGAAACAGGAGAACCCTTGCCTTTGCTGGAAACAGGAGAACCCTTGGCTTTGCCGGAAACAGGAGAGCCCTTACTTTTGCCGGAAATCCCTCCCAACAATTAGCAGCGGATTATTTATACCTTGTCGCTGCCACCTCGCCAAATTAATTTATAAATAAATTCCTTTTTAGTCGCAATAAAGAGGAGCCAAGCAGGACGAAAGCCACCGCAGGACAAGCAATTACAACAACCATTAAATACTAATAAATATAACCAGGAGCTGTTGAATAACTCTGATATCGCGTGCCGCCAGGGATGTCTACTGCGTTACCACATTCCCACCAATCTGCAACATCCTAGATCACAGAACTTTTTCCACACGATCCGCTTCCTCTAGGATCTCCTGCTCCAACTGTATCCTGTTTCCCGAAAAAATTAAAGAATAAATATTTGATTATTAATGTATTAAGAGGATATGCTGATATTTTTATTAAGGGGATCCTTTTTTGAATTTTTCCAGCTTGGACGCCACAGTAGCGCAATTTTGGAAGTCCATATCTTGGCCATTTCGCAACGGATTTGGAAACGATATACCATTCCTTAATCACGACTTCAATATCCTTCAATCTACATCTAAAATATTGAAGAACTTTAAAGAAAAAATTTCGATCGATTTCTCGCCAAAAATCATGATGGTACCCCTTTTAAAATTTGCGAAAAATGGATCGAAATTTTTTTGTTAGGTTTTGCATTTACTTTGATGTCGATCGATGGGGAATGAAGTTCTGATTCCAACATGGTATTCCATTTCAAAATCGGTTGCGAAATGGTCAAAATATTTGCAAAAAAGTTAAAGAAAATCGACAAAATTGCACTGAGCCGATTTTTGCAAAAAATCATGATGGTACCCCTTTTAAAATTTGCGAAAAATGGATCGAAATTTTTTTGTTAGGTTTTGCATTTCCTTTGATGTCGATCGATGGGGAATGAAGTTCTGATTCCAACATGGTATTCCATTCCCAAATCAGAATGCGAAAGGACAAAAATGTTCAGAATAAAGCTGAGAAAAAATCGCCAAAAACCGGTATTTTAAAATTTAATTTAAATAAATCCAAAAGGTATGCTATGATAATAACAAAATATAAAACCAAACAATGAAACGTTTAACATTCGATATTCAGTTTTATTTCAATTATATTTGGAACATGACACACTCCAGATTTCGGGTTTACAAGGCTTGGGCTTTATTCAGCTCAAATCGGCTGTCTTGTATATTATATATCTTGTATATTCTGTATGCATGTGTATTTTTTGTTTTAAGTTTTAGTTGTTAAAATTCCGAACATAAACAACGGCAACAAGGGCCTTGGGGCTTGTGATTGGTTCAGTAAATGCTTCTATTAGTACACTACAAATAAAAGAGTAGCAGGATAAGTTGGTAGGGTATTCAAATTCGAATTTGCAAATTCCGTGGGAAAGTGTCACTTATGAATTATTATATATAGATTGTATTCGCTTACATCTACATCTGACTGTACATTTAACTCTGCTGATATTGCTTCTTTTTTCACATTCTTTTTATAATTTTTTGCTTGGATTTTATTATTAATTTCGTTTTGATTGTTTTTATTGCACGCTTAATAATTAATTTTACAATTATTGAAACAAAATTAGAATAGGAAACAGGGAGAGGGAACATGAGCACAATTTCTCCTTTTCTTCGCAGTTTTTCAGTTTTTCAGTTTTTGGAGCACATAATAAATAGTTGCGGGCACTTATACAATGTTATTGGGGGAAGTTTCATTTTTAACATTTAAAATTTTAAGATTAGTGTTAAGCTTTGTATGTTACAACACAAGGCACGTGTGGCAGGTGGCGGGCGAAGGAGTCCGACGTCCTAGTACTGGTACCACGGCTGTCGGCGCACCCATTGAAGGCGATTGCTGGTCTGGTCGGACCGGATCTTGATGCTGGCTCCCTCGGCGGCACGCACAGTCTCCTTCACCTGTTCCCATCCGAAAGGGAAAGAGAGAGCATTAGTATTCAGATACTCGAATATAACCCAAAAGATTACTTACACTCTGCATCAGATTCTGGGCATTGCCCACCAGCATTTCAGTTGCCTCACGATCCTCATCCGATCCCTGGGCTCCCAGCATGGTGGCCTTCACCGTCGACAGGATCTTTAGCTGAGTGCCGATGGTGGGAATCCTCTCGCACACCTGCAGCAAATTGGTACGAATGCGACGGTCGGTGCACTGACGGGCCAGCTCCTTGGCCAGCCGCGTCACGTCCTCGGAGGCCTCGGCGATCTTCTTGGCGGTGGCGATCAGCTCGCGTTTGCTGCCACGCGAATCCGAGAGCACTAGCTCACTAAGGCGGGCCATCAGGATGGCCATACGCTTGGCGGCGGCGATGATCTCGTTGTCCTTGGACGACCACTGGCGCACCTCCTGGTGCAGGCCACGAGCAGCAATCTGAAAGAGAAAAAATAGTAAATAAACAGGTCTTTTTGGGATAAAGTATAGGATTTTACCAAAATAGGTTGATTGGCATGAGGCATGGTACGGAAGACGCCCTCATCCTCGTCGTCCGTCTCTGGAGGTGGCGGACGCACTGGCGCCAAGCCCTCCCTGGGTAGTGGTGGCCGTGGAGGAGCACGCTCAGCTATGGAAGATATGGAATACATTAGTCAGTTTCTGAAGAAGGATTACAAAAGACTTACCATTCTGATTGGAAAGATGGAGGGCGCTCAGCTCCGGAATCGGTGGAGGCAGCGACGTGGGCAGTGGTGGAGGCTGGGGCGGAGCAATCGCCTCACGCACTTCCCGGACATCACCGAGAAGCCGCTGGAAGGAGTTCTTCCAGGCGGCGGCCGCGGCCGGATCAGCAATGTTGGTGGCCACCAGTTTGGCATCACCCACCATAGCCGGAAGGGAACGTTCCAGGCGATTGGCAGCGGCATTCAGACGCTCCGTGAAAACCGGATCCTCGGAGTTGTCCGCCTCCTGCTTGGCAACCAAGAGAACCCGATTGATCAAGCGGGCAATGTTGGAGGTGTTGTCGACCATCTTCTGGGGCTGGCGGGCATGAATGGCGTCCTCGCACAGCTTAGCGTAAACCTGCATGTGCTCCTCGGAGGTCTTGATGAAGTCTGCCGGATCTGTAGCCTGGTCACAGAGGGTGCGCATGCGCAGCACCGTGTCGGCGTACTGTTGCTTCAGATTCTGAAGATGCTCATCGGCGGCCTTGCTGCCAGGATAGTTCATGCGGATGCGACCAGCACTGATGAGCTGTGGCGTAAGTGAGTCCACCTGTGCGGCAGAGGAGAGCAGGATTTCGGCGATCTTCTTGTTGCCGCAGGCTCCACCGGCAGCCACCATGCGCGAGGTCTTGGAGGCGCGGTCGCTGAAGGCCTGCAGATTGTTGGACTTCTGGTTGAAGTTCTGCTCCCGACCGGGAGTGCCTTCCGGCTGCAGCACCGCCTCCGTGAACTGCTTCAGCGGCGTGCTAACGTCCATGAAGTCCTGGACAATGCGATTGACCAGAGCGTTTTGGATAGCTGCCTTCAGTTCGTAGAGCTTCTGTGTCAGTTGCTTGGCCGCCTGCTTGGCTGCTGGACCGGATCCGGCCGCCTGGCGCTTGAGGCGCTCCACCTCGTCGCACAACTGCTGGATCTCCGCCTTCTGGTGGCCAGGACAGCCCTCAGCCACCTTGCGTCCCTCCTCGACAATCAGGTTGATGGCCCGCTCGCCCAGGCCGCCGTCATTGATTTCCGGATGTTGTAGCCACTTGACAGCCTGCTCCAGGCGGCCCTGAATGGTGTGGGCCGTCTGCTGGACGCCGGCCTTGTCCACTCCCTGGACGGCCTGGTGAACCAGGGACTGCAGCTCACCCAAACGATCGCGAATGCCTCGGGCGAGAGATTCGGCCTGCGGGGATTGACCCTTGCCCTCCTGACGCAACTCGCACAGGGTGTTGGCCATGGCGGTGACCTCGTCGGCCAGCCTGCGAATGGGGTATGAGTCCTGGGGCAGGCAGCGCTCCGAGATCTCTGTGGCATTGTCGATGACCTGGCGCAGGGCCTTCTCGCCGACACCGCCACGCAGGGCGTAAGGATTCAATAGCCACTCGTTGGCCAGCTCCATTTTGTTCGAGATGGCATTCGATAGCTTCTTCAGAACGGTGAGGTTGTCCAGCTCGCTGGTGTCCTCGTCGTAGGTGGTGAGCTGAAGGACGCGAATGATCTCCTGCAGTTCGTCGCTCATGCGGGCCGCCAGGTAGTTCCTGTTCTCGGCCGCCTCCTCGGCTCCGCGTCCCTGCTGCTCCACAATGTGAATGTACACCTTCATGCTGCAGATAAGGATGGGGGCCAGGGTCTTGACCTGCTCCAGGCAACGCACCAGGATCTCGCTGTGCACCTGATGGGTCAGCTCCTTCTCGCGGGCACCCACCTCGCGGTGGACCTTGCTTAGGCAGGGCGAGAGGTCCTTCAGGAACTGCACCAGCTGCTCCATCGTGTTGATCACCTCGGCAACGGCCAGGTAGTCCAGCACCCGCTTGCACTCCTGGATGATCTTGCGCACCTCGCTCTCGTCGAAGCACAGCAGCAGGGAGGAGGTGCCCTGCAGGATGCCGCGGCTGCCCTCGATCAGCTTCTTGCGCGCCGGACCCGAGTACGGGTCGGAGCGGAGCATGTCGGATGCCTCTTCCAGCAGCTGCGAGGCACCCTCCACCCGGTGCAGTGCCGACGGCATGTCCTGGCGCAGGATCTTATCATCGGAGCTGTTGATCGTCTCCCTGCCAACCTTCACCAAGTTGGCGACCGCCGCCGATACCACCTGGACGGGTCGGCTGAGATCCGGCATGGCGTTGCCATCCTCGGCCTCCTCATGGAGGATCACGAGGCGAGATACCTGTGGAATAAGTCAGCAGATATTAGTTTGTTTGAAATTAGTTTCGAAAGCGCATTAGGATTATGTGGGTTGTGGGAGTCTCAAATCCTAGATGAGCTTCGAAGATGAGGAGGAAAATAGGGGTTTTGCGAATTTTACATTTTTCATGTGGTACCCCTAGGAAAAATTAAAAAAAAAATGAGTTCGATTGATTTGGAAAGATTTGAATGGGGAAATAAAGGTTTTGAAGCGCTGATCATAGAAAGGTATACCTTTTCTGGATCGGTTATAAAATGGCAGAGCTATGAATATTCAAAGGGGTGAAAATAGGGGTTTTGCGAATTTTACATTTTTGATGATGGTACCCCTATCAAAAATTTGAAAAATTCGAAAAAAATTAAATCGATTAATCTGAAAAGATTTGAATGAGAAAATGAAGTATTTAAAGCGCTGATCATGGAAAGATACGTCTTTTCTGGATCGGATACAAATTGGCGGAGCTATGAATATCAGAAGGCGGAAAAATATAAAAAGATAAACATTTTGTGATAAACGAAAAGCGAAAGAAACTGGGGAGCTTAACGGCTGCATTCAAGCGTACTGATTGATCAATCAATTCACTGGAATGGAAGGGGCAATGGAGTTGTTTAGGGAAGCTGGAATCGTTAATGATCACACTGAGTGATGCAGCCCACTCAGTTTTGTCAGCATTGCGGCAGCCATCCATTCATAACTTTGAAGTAATGAAGATTTCTCCACGACGACGACGAGAAGGAGAGAGAGCTGAGCTAGAGAACTGGATTTCCCCGAGTGGAGCGTGGGCGGTGTTGCCTAGAGAACGCCACATGTTGCATATGGCATTGTTGGTCTTGACATCAGCATCAGCACCTGCTGCTCAAGGTGTTTTCGGCCATGGCTATTTATAGGAGGAGCCAAGTCGATTAATCTCCAGTGGTCTTAGCCAGAGTGAAACCAATCGCTACACTTGGTCTAGACTAGTGTAATCCGTGGCATTAGCCAAGGGCTTACAGGGCTTTAACCCAGTGTCGTAGTGTCTTGTCTTGCAGAGGCGCAAGCTAATGGCTTGCCAATTGCCAACTAGATTAATTAATTATGTAATTAAGCACCTCCCGTCAGTCATTAGGCTAACTATAGATGTGGGAGCTGTACTCTATATATCCATGTTCGCGGACAACATCTGTTGGTATCAATGTGTTGATTGATGTGCTGAATGATCGTTTTTAATTCATTTGTTTGCCAGGCCAGGCGGATGACTAATGCCCTGGGTTTGCTTTTTTGGCACAGTTTTCAGTCAGACCGCAGTCCTCACTCATCCGCAACCCATGGATGGATGGATGGATGGGTGGATGGCTAGATGGGTGGGTGGATGGGTGGCTAGTGAACACCTACACCTACACTCTATATATTCACGCAACTCCCACACCTTTAGTTTCCGCCTATCCTCACCTTTGCTCGCCACCCCCTTGCCAAAACCTCCCCAAAAGTGCCACAACCCCTACTATAACTTTGCTATGATTTCATTTTCATGGCTTGTTCGTCGTCGTAAATGTTTTTATTTTGGTTTTTTTTTTGTTGCCGCTGCTGTTTGTTGCTGTTTATGTTGTTGGATTTTCTTAAACGTATTTTATGCTGCTATTTTTGGACCTTGGCCAACTAAAATCGGCGCCCCCGCACAGCCGCCACCAGCCAGCAGCCACCTTTTGGCCGATTCTTTTCAATTTCATTTGTTGCGTTATTAAATTAAAATTCTGCCTTTCCTCCGAGGAGGAGGCTCAGGTTGGTCGCTGCTTCTCTGGCCTCTGATCAACATTTATTCTACCTAATATATATTTTTAGATTCGTTAAGTAACGCCAAAAACAAAACAAGAAAACAAAAAACAACACCAGCCGCAGCAACAAAAAAACAAGCCGATCTCTTTGCTCCGCAAGTTTGTTTCATTTCACGATGGAAATCACAAACACAGAACGAGGTATATGTAGTCTATGTATAGGGAATCGTATGGTGGAGAAGGTACAAAGGAGCTCTACTAAAATATATAATATGGTATATTTTCAATGCCCAACACATGCCAGGCAGATGCACAACTTGTGGATGATGTCAGGTGCATGCCATCGAAATATGATCGATTTTTAGTGTACTTTGTGGGTGGAAAGTGGAGAAAGTAGACGAAAGTAGGGTGCAAGGTCAGAACTAAGGATGCTCTTTGATTTACAGCATACACTGAAACAAACAGGGGTCTTTTAAACTATAAATTTAACATGTTTTATCGTTATGATGCATTTCTGTATCAAATTTGAAAAGAGAAACCCTCTGCTTTGAATCCCAGTGTATACTTTTCCTTTTATGATCATGATATAACTTTTAGGAAACATTTGACATTACCTTTCGGGGCGCCAATTTGCTTACAAGTTAGTGCTTGTCGGGGGAGAAATTAACTTAAAACGAAAGTTCAACCCTCTATCCGGATATATCCCAAACCCGAAACTGATTTATATATAAAATAAACATAGTTCATACCTGCTGGGCGACAGGATCTAATATGCTCTCGATGGTTTTTGTGTGGAAGACTGGCATCTTGGCTCTGGATGTTACCTTTCTTGATCACTTTTTCCTTTCACTTGAATTCCACTTATCTCCTGGGGTTATCTCACTTCCTCTCGTCTTCCTCTGGGCCAGTTCTCCAATTCTCTGCAAGAAAATAATAAGAATAATAATAAATAATAAAATTAAGTAAACAAATCTTTAGGATTATCTTGAAGTGAAGAAATTCCAACTAGATTGCGAGATAAGATGAGAAAAGGTTTGCCACCTTCCCAAACTTTGACTCAAAAAAGTATTTTCAAGACCCATAAAATGGTAAACAATCTATAATTACTATGAAATGGGAGTTATCAAGCAAAAATCATGAATACTTTGCTTCCTATTCATAAAAATTCCAATCAATTGATATCAAACTGAATCATGTAAATGAATTCAAGATCCAAAAGCCTTGTGCTCAAAAAACTCTGACAATTGTAATACTAAATTAGAGAACTTTATCGGATTTATAAACAATCTGTGACCCAGATTTCTGGGAAAGATAGAAGAACCCTTTCCAACCAGCACCTTCCTCTCTTTTTTTTTTGATAAGTTCTCGGGGGTCTGAAGCGTATATAGATATTCATAAGCATTTTGGGTTCTCGTTTTGTGTTTGTTGATTCAGTTTTGTCAGTTTTTGCTTTCGCTTTAATAACGATGACGCATCTCGTGAGGTCACTTGCCCAGACATTCGGGGGATGTCGATATTGGATTGGCCCTGGGATTGGTATGGGCTATACGGAATCGATGACGCACTGGTCGGTGTACGGACGCAGAGGGTGCGGACCTTAAATAGTTGGCCATGATTTACGGAAAACGGTAACAAAAAACACACAAAATAAAGAGGTGGAAATGCGAAAATCCGCGCCAAAAGACATTGAAAATACGACTTCCTCTAAACGCGAAAGTGGAAGGTGTTCGGTGTGAATATCTGCGTAGGAGGGTTCGAATTATGGATCGAAAATGGAATGGGTTGGTTGGGATGGGGTCTTTATTTGATTCTTTTCGCGCCCCTCCAGTCGTCGAGCATGAAGTATTTCTGGATTTTTAGAACCTTCTTGACGCCTGCAATGCACTCAGACTCGCACATTACCCGATATATATACATATTTACGTATCTAAATATATATTCTAGAAATACTTGTGATGCTATACGTCTGCCACTTATGGAATTTTGCTTTCGATTGATTTTCGATTTTCGCTCGACTCAAAAATTCATAATTGCAAAGCCAAAAACAGTTTTGTTGTTGCCGTTTTTATTGTGTGTTTTTCTATGGCCAGATGTGGGCTGAAGTTTATTGACTCGCTGCGGTTCGGGCCATTTATGGCCAACAAATTGCACGCCCAATAAGAACAGGTTGGAGCAGCCTCTGATCGGAGGAAGCTCTACAAGTTCTCGGCTATTTCCAACTGGATCCTATGGGATCTCCTCCCGATCGGTATGGAAATCTTCCAATTGGAAAATGCTCTCCCTCCCGTTCTGATTTCCAATCGGCGCAAAGTATGATAAACACACGGAATTAAATGATGAAAATATGCAGACTTGAAGCTGATTTCAGTTTTTAAATCTTGAACGTGATGTTTGCCTCATTGATGGCGTTATTGTTGCATTTCATGTAGGTAAATATATTGCTATATTTCACTGATATTTGGGGGCTTTGTCACCGCTCTCATACACACACACGACCGTAAAGCGAGAGACAGCAACAATTGGTTCACACAGTCGAACACCAAAAAAAAACAGAATAGAAAGAAAATAAATTGGAGAAAATAACTGAGCGAAACACACAACAGTGGGGACGAATGTTAATTTCTGTTCTTCTACTGCTTCTGGGTCTTCTTTTTTCATCAACAAATAACAAATAATTCACGGAATCGAAATGGTTTATATACACATATATATGCTCGCAGTTATTTACTTTTTCTGGCTCTTTTTAGCCCCAACTTGTTTCCGCGACTGTTCTTTCAATACTAAAAAAAGAATCTGATTGGGGAGCGCAGCGCTCACGTTAGAGTGAACCTTGGTCAAAGGGAATACTTTGGGGTTACTTTTGAAAAGCAAATCTAGAGAGTAAAATGTTTTTACTTTTTATTTTAATCAGTCCTATCTTTGAGAGATATGTTTGTCTTTTCTAAATGTTGTTTTGTAAGTTTATAAAGAGGTTTTATTGAAAACAAAGGGTCACTCCAAAGCTAACGCGCACACTCATCCAGCCTATGCACAGTGGACTTTCGCAGCGTCTTTAACAAGCTAAATAAAATCTTAAATCTTTTCTTAAAGTTTGTTTTTTAACTAAATTAAAAGCTTAAATATTTGAATTAAACATACCCAAAGTTTCGCCCACAAGTCTTTCAAGATGGAGATTTAAACTTTTTGTAACGATTTTATATATGTTTTATTTAAGAAGGTATTAGACTATAGCCCCCACTGTTCATGGGGGACGCTCTTATCTCTTTTTAGCTTTCACACGCCGTTCTTTGGGGCCAGTTCTTCTTCTTGTAACCGCTCGCAGACAATCGAATTCGGTTGGGAATCGATATGTCCCCACAACTATCGGATAAATTTGAATTTCAAAATCCGAACACTACCATAATTTCCCCACAAAACAATAAAACCCCATTCTTGCAACAATTGGAAAAGAAGAAATTCGAGTAATTAAATAACACCCGCAAATCGCAAATTTCAAATCTTGCAAATCGCGAGTACGATTACATAACACAAATATGAACCATGTGCATGCGATCTATTTGTAACGTATTTCTAGCGTTACGTACCTCGTACATACCTTTTCTGGAGGATGGAAACGACGAGGGGAACCACTGTGGGGGCTGGGCGACCATGCAACATATCTATGTGGTATTAAACACATGCTGCACTCTGCCTTGCTATTTCCGTTGACTGACTTCGGGTCTCCGCTCGTTGCAAGCCTAAGTTTTAAAGTTTCGGGTGCAGGCCTCCGTGCCTTCCGTCTGCGTGAGGTACTGGAAAAGTGAAAAAAATATAAACAAAAAACAGAAACAAAATAGGAGGCTCAGAAAAAGAAGTTCACACACAGATAGCCAAACAAAACGGAAAAACAATGGAAACCCCATTCAATGGAAGCGAAACTCCCATGCGCTGCAAATTGGCCAAAGAAATAGGGATTAGATTTGTTATTTAAGTCTTTGAATTGGATTTACACTTCTAAAACACAAAGCCAACTATAAATTATAAACTTTTTTTAGACTTTAAGATGTAAAAAGATGTTTCTAAACTTATAAAATATATTTTAAAAAGAAGGCAAGAACTGGTGTTGAAAAGTAACATCAACTTGACCCTCCTTTATCGGTTTAGGTTCTGTAAAACAATTTGTAGATTTTACTTACCTTTTTCCAATAATTTAGGGTATAATCATCTGTCGGCTCATGCCTCAAATCCATCGACAGTGGCCAAAATCCACCCACAATCCATGACACGATGATAGCTGCCACCTAAATTGCTGGGTTTCCACTGAGCAGCAACTAAGCTTTTCTTTTTTAACTATTTATATATTTTTTTTTGCTTTATTATTATTTTTGTTTTGTTTTGGATCTGGCGCGTGCGCATGCGCAGGGGCAGGTCTATTCGGAATGGGGCTGCGGCACGGAAGCGCCACCAACTGACTCCGGGTGGAGGTAATTCCACCGCATTCCCGCGGGCTGGTATAAATGAAATGGTAGCAGTGGGGCAGCAATCAAACCACTTGAAGCCTTTCCAGAGGTTGCATCGTCGGATCCAGCAACTCCACACAAAACCTCCTTAACCAAGCAATATGGATAACCGCAGTTTGGTGAGTGGATAATAAAGGATCCAAGGACTACCAGAGGATTACCGTAAATGCTTTTTTCAGCTCCTGAGGCTTTCCCTGGTGGTGGCTTTGGTGATACTGCTGGTTTGTGTACCTGAAACAGATGCAGGGTAAAGGATTCTTATTTACAGATTGTCCAAATCAGATATTTATTACTTACCTCCTTTTGCAGTAGCCACCAGAAGAAGAAAAAGATCGTTATCCATGTGCCAATACACAAAAAGATAGAGAAACACATCCACACGGTGGTGAAGCATGTCCATCATCATCACAAGCCCCTGGTGCTCAAGGAGGAGAAGAAGGTTATCCACGAGGACCATCGGCCCATCCAGATCCACCAGACAAAGGAGCACATCCATCATCACGAGAAGCACGATCACCACGATCACCACGAGCACCATCATCCTCTGGCGGCGCCAGCAGTGGCACCACCGCCTCCATTGCCCGAGTACGAGGAAGAGGAGGAGCACATCCATCACCATCACAACTATGAGCACCGAGGTGGACTCCGGGACGACTTTATCGGCGGCGACGGGAGCAGCAGCGAGGAGCGCTGACTATGCAACGGTGGCAGTGACAATGGGAGGCGCAGACTGATCTGATCGGAGAGCTGTGGGCGGGGCATCTCTTTGTGATTCGCTAGATACGTACCAATTTTTTTTATATATGCCTATATTTTTTTTATAGCCTAAATATTTATAGTTTAAGTATGGCAAAGGCGGGGATTATACAATAGTATTAAAGTATGATTGAATTGTAGGAAATGAATTGAAATATATTATTTCCTCAACAAAGTAGTTTGGTTTTTATTGTATTTATTAATAAACGGATACATTTATATCTGTATAGCCTATAGATACAATTAATATATTCATTGTATCTCTAAGTTTTCACCTCGAATGGCGTGACGGATTGTGGATTTTATTGAATAAAAATACGTTTTTATTTTACGAAATTACATTTGTTTTTTATTTTGGGGCTTATGGGCTGGGTTTAGGATATGCTGGCTACTTTCTTGAATTAATATTTCTCTAGAAAAATGAATTAATGAATAGTTAGTATCTTTATTTCTTTTTGAAAAATGCTTCGTTATAGAAACCCGATTTCTGCTTAATTTCTTTTAAACATGTAAAAGAGGTTAAAAATTTAAATTCTATGTATATTGAGTAGTAGTTTCCGAGTTCCTTGTTTTAAATAATATTAAAAAGTCGCGCTTAAAATATTCTACACCGAAACAGTGTTGATAATTTTTGACCAATTTCCCGGCAAGTGCTGCACAATGCACCAGTTCCTATAGGGAAGTGTTGGGAAACACAGTGCGAAAAAAACGTAAAACAAAAGAAAATTTAGGAAAATTTACGCCAGGATTTTCCGTTTGCAGCAACCAGGAGGCGCAAAGTCCGTCCTCCTTGCAGCTGTCCGAATCAAGGTACAACGCAGAATCGGCAGTTGGAGGAGTTTCAAGGCAACGAAAGCACTGGGTAGTCCGACACAGCTTTCCCCTTTTGGAAAAAGCAAGCCCCTTGGAGTGTGATTCTCCCTGATTTTGTTGCTGCTCTCACACGCCCCCACCACCCCATCCCTGGCTCACGACCCCCCTGGCCGGGTACGGTGGTCAGGCTTAATCAGCAAAAAACAACAAGACCCGAAAAAAAAAACAAAACGGAGCGGGTCGAAGGGGTAACAGGGCAGAGGAGAGGCTGAGCCTGTGAGTAAGCGGAAACGGAAGCCTCTGCGGGAGCGGCGGCTTCGGCGGAATCGGCAAAGAGATGCAGTATAGGCCACCATGGGTTCGCAGACCTTGGAGATACTGCGCCAGGGCGTGTGGGCCTCGCTGACCGGCGGCTACTTCTACGATCCGCACCAGGGCGTCTTCTGCAACGTGGTGCACCTGTACCTCTGGCTTTACCTGCTCTGCTCGCCTTTTGTGGCCTACCTGGTACGATTCCACCTCCTCCCACTGCTTCAACTCTAACTAATCGGGATACTGCTCTCTTTTTTCTAGTACTTTCCCAGCACATGGCTAACATGGTGCCTGTACTGCGTGCTCACCAGTCTTACCATTCTTATGGTGAAGCTGGCCAACCTGGCACTGCATCGGCTTTACGACCGGGCGCAGACCATGTCCGAGGTCAATCTCAAGGGACAGTTCTTCAAGGTCACCAAGGAGACGGAGCCCCGACACGATGACGAGGGCGGAATCGAGATGAAGGTCATACGGCCGGGTGGATCACGGATATCAGTGGAGCAGGCCATCAATGAGGCCAGCGAGGAGAATAGCATCATGTCCATAGACAATGTTAACAGCATTATTGGTACATTAACCCCGAAAGATTAATCTCTTACAGACTAATGGTACATTTTTCGTCTACTCACAGATCTCAAGGTCGATGTGCATCGCAAAAACAGTTCCGAGTCCATCGAGCTCATGTTCTACGCCCCCTCCATGCTTTCCGGCGGCAGTCAGCAGGATCAGCAATCGCTGGCCGGCTCCGCCAGCGTCAGCAAGTCTATTCGTAGCGGTGGAGGAGCTGGAGCAGGGCCAGGGGCGGCAGGAGCCACGAGTGCCGCTGCCCAGGCGGATCTCTTCAACAAGTACCTAACAGTCTACCCAGAAGTAGTAGAGGCTGCCGGCAGTAGTGCTGGCAGTGCCGATGGTGGCAGCAGTGGCGGCGACAGTCGTTCTGGGCCAGTAGCAGTGGGTGTATCAACATCTGGAGGCGTGGCACCCGTTCGTACTGGTCACCTGTCCAGAAAGTGCTCCGAAGTCTTCAGCCGCCGACATCGACGGCGTCTGGAGCGCCAGAGTAGTCTGGATGCGGCCGCGGCGTCGTCGGCCAATTCGGCCGGAGACCACAAGCTAATGCGGAATCAGTCGGATACAATAGCCACGATGGCGGCACCCTCGTTCCTGCACTCGCAGCCGGCGAATAAAGCGCGTGGCAATCCCCGCCAGCACTTTATAGCCAGCGCACCCGGCACGGGGGGAGGCGATGGTGCACCGCCCTCCTCCTCTACCGGAGCCGCGGTGGTAGTGATCGCCCCTGCCGGGAATTCTTCTGCCAATCCAGGGCGATCGTCGCGCCTGCAGCGCCATCGAAGCTCGGAGACGCACGACGAGAGGTTGAAGCACCAAAACCGAGGACTGGGAAGGCCGATTCTGCTGCACCCTCAGGAGATTGCGGCCAGCAGTATAGGAGCTCTGGCTGCGCTTGGCGGGGGCGGCAGAAGTGGCAGCAGCGGTGGCAACGATGTGGAAGACATGGAGCTGGGTCTGGCCAGGAATGCGGGAAGCGGAGGTGTGGCCATGCAGTCCTGGATACTAGGTATGTGTTGAGTTTCTGCTTAAGTTCTGGAAAAGAAAATCGCAATAAACATCATTTTGTTACAGACTCTTCGTCGGATGTGTACCTGGAAGACGATAGCTACACCAAATCGGATCTGGGCATTGAGCAGCCGCATCAGCCGGCATCGTTCCATGGCCAGCATCATCATCATCACCATCACCACCACCACCTGCACCATCATTTGGGAGGAGCTATTATCCGCAAGGATCCCACCAGTACCATGTCTGCGCTTCAGCTGGCGGGCGGAGCTCATCCATCGGCAGGTGGAGGCGGAGCAGGCGGGGGAGTAGGTGGAGCGGCAGGAGGAGGTGGCTCTGCTGCCGGAATGAAGCGACGTAGACATTCCAATGCAACCAGCTTTCACAAACAAGGTTCAAAATCAACTCTCATCGGAGGCGGAGCGGCGGGGGGCTCAGCTGGAGGTGCACCAAGTGGAGGTGCTGCCGGTGGAGGCGTCAATGAATCTGGCGGAGTTAGGCGCATCAAAAGCGCCGCCCTGGAAGTTCTATGCCCCCAGCCCTCGGTCTCCAATCTCAGCCCGCATCCGAACAGCGTGGAGGCCATTTCCGGCCAGCAGCAGATGCGGAATCCCCTGCCACCGCCCAGCAAGTGTCTGGTGAGGAATAAGCACCTGAGTCTCTATCCCGCTCAAGGCTATGGAGATGGGAATCCGCCTGCAGCAGGATCAGGAGCTGCACCTGCCACGGCAGCGCCGCCGGCACCAGGAGGACCACCTGCAGGTGGTAGTACCAACAGCAGCCTGTTTTTCGGCAGTTCCAGTGCGTGTGGCTCAACCACGGCCCTCATTGAGCCGCCCGTGTATCCTATTGTGGAGCATTCCGACGAGAAGGCAGCCTACGAGGAGCCCGAGCGGTCAAGCGGTCTGGGCCAGGGCAATGCCGACGATGATGACGAGGTGGACGATGTTCCCATCCGGCGGCGGACACGGGCCCTGGGCTGCAGTCAGACGCACCACAGCGCCGAGTCGGATGTGGGCGGCATCCTAGCCGACGACGACGATGTGTTCAAGGACTTTGACGACAACATGGATTATATTTTCAACGAGTTGAAGCAGACGCACCGGCAACTGGACGAAGATCTGAGGGCCTGCGATCTGCATCAGAACCATCCCCATCACCATTCCCACCACCACTCCCACCATCTCCACAAAATGACGGAAGGAATCCCAGCTGCCTCGGAAGCAGCTGCCTCGGGCGGCCTTGAAGACGAGGACGAGGAGACGGAGGACAACAACACAGGTTCCCGATCGCCGCTGCTCAGCGACCGCAATCGCCAGCAGCCCACGCTGCGTGAAATCCAGGCTGACAAGCAGCTCCGCCAGGAACTGTCCCACCACCAGCAGCAGGAGCAGCAACAACAGCAGCAGTCCGGGGCTAATTCAGGATCCATCCAACCGCCACCACCTCCGCCGGCAGCTATTCGCAGCGAGGCAGACTCGGGGTGTCCGTCCAGCGACTGCGAGCAGGTCAGTGCCAGCTCCAAGGACCAGCTTCTGGCGGGCATGGAGCCGGAACAGCAGCGCTCCCTGGCCCAGCTTGACGAGGAGCAGCCCTGCACCTCGAAGATGGCAGCCAAGAGTCTGGGAGCCATTCCCAAGGTGGTCAAGTACCGGGAAGTGGATGAACTGAGGCGTCGGCGACGCGGTGGCTCCCCAGCAGATGCCGGCGATTCCTGCGGCAACGAGTTCGCCCTGGTGAAGCAGCAGTCCAAGCTGGCCTCCCGCAACTCTTCCTCCTCAAACTCCACCCATAGTGTCAGCCTGACGGACAGCCTCACGGCGGACATCCACAAGATGCTCTGGCTGATGCACGGTGGAGCTGTAGACGAGCGCGGCAGACCCATTGCTGGGATTTCGGCGGACGGCACACCTATTCCGGCAAGCAGCAGTCTGGTGCCCCCCAACATGTCCAGTGCTCACTTCCAGTTCTACCAGGACGCCATCCAGGCGCTGCAAGGAGCTCATTTCACGGCCGGCGGCCTCAGTGTGGAGCACATGAACAACATCGAGCGGGCCTTGGCTCGGGACAAGCTGCGGCTGGACGCCAAGCTCATGTGCGAGCAATTGGCGGCGGCGGCGGAGGCCAGCTCCGGGAATCGTGGCGGAAGTGCCAATACGCCACTGCAGACTCAGCAGCAGGTGGGCATGTTGATGGGCGGCTCCCGGGCAGCCTTTCACGGTCTGCTCAACCAGATACGCAGCGAGCGGCAGGTGGCTCGCAGCCAGCTAGATGCACTGCAGTTGAGAGTGGCGGCCGCGGCAGTGGCTAATGCCAGTGAGGCGGACTCCGGGTCGGCGTCGGGCCTGGGCCTAGGAGGGGCTATCGGCGGCGGGGCCTCCAGTGGTGGAGGCGGCGGAGGTGGCGGAGTTCTCAGTGCATTGGGCCTGGCCAATCACCCGAGCAACCAGATCAGCCAAATCAGCCAGATTACTCAAATGAGCCAGCCCATGCTGAATGTGGACGGACACTTTGCTCCGTACTGCGACTACTGGCGGCCTGCTTGCCTCCTGTCGGCGGCGGAGAAGCCGGCGGCACCCAAGAGCTTCTACAAGTACAGGTTCAAGTGGTGCGGGCAGGAGCACGAGTTCAAGATCGCCATGGACCGGCTGGAGCTGTTGGCCCTGTTCGACAGGGATCTGCACTGGATGCATGTGCTCCTGGCCAGTCTGCTGTGCACTCTGGTGGCTTGTCTGGGAGCGGCGATCTTGCAGCACGACTACTACAAGGATCTGTGCGCCCTACTCTTTTGCGCAGTGATTGCTGGAGCCCAGTACTCGCTGGTTAAGAGTGTCCAGCCGGATGCGGCGTCTCCAGTTCATGGTTTCAACAAGACGGTAGCCTATTCCCGGGCCATTTACTTTTGTTTGGGTGGCGGCCTTTTGCTGCTCCTCAAGCGCTTGGACACGGACTATGATCAACGTCCGCCAGACCCCGTGGTGTTCTTCGGGATGCGCTATTCGCCGGCCGATGTGGTGGCCCTACTCCTGCAGGCTCTGTACGTTCTGTTGCTTTGCTTTCCTGTCATCTTCTCGGTTGGATTGTGCCCGCAGATCAACACCTTCCTGATGTACCTGCTTGAACAGATCGATATGCATGTTTTCGGAGGCAATGCGGCCAGCAGCTTGTTGGGTAAGTCAATGCTCTCCTCCCTTTGAACAGACTTTATCCTTTGATTGTCCTTTGTAGGGTCTTTCCTCTGCGTCGTGCGTTCGGTGCTGGCCGTGATGCTGCTCTACGGACCCCTTTACGGAGCTCTGGACGAGCAGCGCGGCACTCAGTACATTCTGTTCTCCATTTTCTGCGCCATGCTCGTGCCCCTGGGATACCATCTGTCCCGCTGTGCCAGCGACTTTAGCCACCTCTGGCGGCTGATCAAGACGTGCATAGTAAGCACCTATCGCGATGACGAGGAGGAGGAGCTCAGCCATGTGGCGACTGCGGCGGGACCAGCCATTCAGCTGGCCACAAGTACACCAAAGCAGAGAAGGGTCACTGTCCAGAAGGCGGAGCAGGAACAGATCGAGCTCAGCTCGTTGGAGAAGCTGGCCATCGAAGAGCATCCTGAGCAGACGGAGGACACCTTGGAACTCGAGCAGGACCAGGTGCTGGAGCAGAAACCGCACAGCAAATCGAAGGCCTCGTCGTTGGGCAGCAGCCAGCAAACTTTGGCCAAGACGATCAGCAGCAGCAAGAGAGCCATTACCGCTTCAAGCTCGTTTGCCTCGATTGGAGGAGCAGGCGGCGAAGTAAATGGTGAGCGGGCAGCGGCAGGAGGAGCAGCCGGAGCAGCTGGAGATGTGTCAGCCGAAGGAGAAGAGCATCCGCCAGTGGAGGAGACCAGCAAACGGGAGCTGGCCGAGGTCTACGACTTGGCAGCCAAGGAAGCCGAGGAGGCGGAGGACAAGATCTCTAGCTCATCGGCCACGAATCCCGGGGATATATCCACTCTGACAGCTGGAGCAGGCACAGTTACCACAGACGCCACACCAGCATGCCTGGACCCGGATCCTGACGTGGAAGGTGAAGTCACCGGAGCAGATGAGAAGCATCAACCAGGACAGCCGGCAGCGACAGGAACCGGCAACGGAACCACAGAGCCCAGCGAAAACACCAACAGCAACGGAGGCAATGCTGGAGCCGGTGGTGGCAATGCCAACGCCGCTACCACTGGCAACGATCTACCAGATCCCTTACCCCGCAAACTCCAGGCCACCGTGACCACGCGGCTGAAAAACGACCTCGTTGTGATGACCCTGCTGGCCGTCAGTGTCCTGGGACTCCATTGCAGCACGGTGTTTACGGCGCTCCAGCCGGATCTCAACGTGGTGCTCTACTGCTTCATCGGAGTGCTGGGCCTACTCCTGCACTACGCCGTTCCCCAGATGCGGAAGCACATGCCCTGGCTATGCTTCGCCCGTCCCCTGCTCCGGCAACGGGAGTTCGGGCAGTACGAGGTCCAGACTGCTCCGCAGATCATGTGGTTCGAGAAGCTCTACATTTACCTCAGTGTCCTGGAGCGGAATGTCCTGTTCCCGCTGCTGGCCATCTCCTCGCTGACGGCTGACTCGCAGCTGATTGTGGCCAAGTTTGGTCTGCCCTGGGGCACCCTCATCGTGGCCATTTGTGCCCTCAAATGTGAGTAGTACATACGAATATTTGCCTCTCTTTTGTTTTCGTGCTAATCCTGCGACTTCCTCCTACAGTTGTAAGGAACGCCTACTCGGATCCCACGAACCAGTACCTGATAATCATCTTCACCGTGCTCCTGTTCCGCATTGACTTTTCCATGGCCACGGAGACCTTCATCATTGACTACTTTTTCGTCTCTCTAGCCTTTCGCAAGTGCTGTGACTTTTTATTAAAGGTAAACGATCCTTATCCGCGTATTTTTTCATCCCAATAATGCTAAACACTTCCTTTGCAGCTTCAATTTATTGTCACCTACATCGCCCCCTGGCAGATCACCTGGGGCTCCGCTTTCCATGCCTTCGCCCAGCCATTCAGTGTGCCCCACTCGGCCATGCTGTTCCTACAGGCTGGCATATCCGCCCTGCTCTCCACGCCGCTAAATCCCTTCCTCGGCAGCGCCATATTCCTCACCTCGTACGTGCGTCCCATCAAGTTCTGGGAGCGGGACTACAACACCCGCCGCATAGATCACTCCAACACGCGGCTCAGTTCCCAATTGGAGCGGGACCTGGGTGCGGATGACAACAATCTGAATAGCATATTCTACGAGCACCTCACCCGATCCCTGCAGCATTCCCTGTGCGGTGACCTCCTGATGGGGCGCTGGGGCAATGTAAACCAGGGCGACTGCTTCGGTAGGTTTATCGGGACTTAAAGATCCTATTTGTACTATATTTGTATTTGTACCTCTCCTTCAGTGCTCGCCTCCGATGATCTCAACTGTTTGGTGCACATCATAGAGCTGGGCAACGGCCTGTGCACTTTCCAGATGCGCGGCCTCGAGTTCCGCGGCACCTACTGCCAGCAGCGCGAGGTGGAAGCCATCACCGAGGATGTGGAGGACAACGACGGCTGCTGCTGTTGTGATCCTGGCCATTTGCCACGCCTGCTTAGCGCCAATGCCATGTTCTCCACCCGATGGCTAGCTTGGCAGGTGGTGGCCGCCCAGTACGTCATCGAGGGCTACTCCATCTCGGACAACTTGGCCAGTGCCACGCTTCAGGTTTTCGAGTACCGCAAAGTCCTCATTACCTACTACATCAAGGTGAGAGTGCCAGGTTTCCATGACCGAATAGTTTCCATTTCTAAAATAATACTCCTTTAGAGCATCATCTACTACGTCGTGAAGAATCCCAAGCTGGAGCAGTGGCTGTCTTCGGGTCCCATCCAGGAAGCCCTACAGCACACCCTTGGAAGGCAGTTTGTCGATCTGGATCCCATCTTCAACTTCAATCTGGACGAGGACTTCGACTTCCGAGCCGTGGGCATAACGCGTTCCAGTTTCTGCTACGTCTACCTCAAGTGGATCAACTATTGCGTGGACATGCGACGGGACGTAGCAGGAGCTGCGGTTCCCCAAGCAGGAACCCAGAGTGGTGCCTCCTCGGCTCCGGCCACAGTTGCAACGACAGCACCGCCTCCTCCAGTGACCCCGGCCCACAATGATTCCAAGAGCACACCGAATCTATCGGCTCACGGCAGCTCGTCGGGTCAGCCAGCAGGTCAGTCCAAGTCCCAGTCGCAGCAGCAACTGCGGAGACCTCAGAAGGCCATGAACCAGGAGGGATCCAGTGTCGGCGGCGTAGCAGGAGGCAGCAGCGGCGGGGCTGGCGTGGGCAGCAGTGGAGGAGCAGCCACCGTGGGAGGCGCTGCGGGAGCTAATTCCGGAGGCGGAGATGTCCAAATGAGCAGTTCCCACAGCTTTGCCAATATCTCGCGTCAAACCTCGGAGAGTGCGCCCGGCCTAGGTGGCTATGTGGCCTACATGGACCAGAATGTGTTCGTGAAGCTGGCCAAGAGCAGCACCACCACCACCGCCAACTCGACTGGAGCTGGAGCAGCATCCGGCATAAACCGCCAGAGGGAGAACCTCCAGGAGAAGCCCACCCTACGCCTGAAACTGGCCAGCGTGGGCAAGGATGCTCCACTGGTCTCGCTCTGTCTTGCCCTGGCCCTCCTGGCCCGGCGTTCCCTGGCCACCGCCTCGCACAGTTCCCTCACCGGAGTAGAGTTCTTCCTGCATGGACTGCATGCCCTTTTCAAGGGTGACTTCCGTATCACCTCTCCTCGCGACGAGTGGGTCTTTGCGGATATGGAACTACTTCACTCGGTGGTGGCGCCGGCTGTCAAGATGGCCCTCAAGTTGCAGCAGGATCACATTACCAATCCAGATGAGTTCCTTGATCCGCATGTCCTCTACGAAGCCATTGATAACTGTTCCAAAGAGCTGGTTATTTCCCACGAAGCGGATCCGGTGTGGCGTAGTGCCGTGCTGCGGGGAGCACCCAATCTGCTGGCCCTGCGCCACGTCATGGAAGACGGGTCGGACGAGTACCGCATCATCCGGCTGACCAAGCGCTTCCTCAGCTTTCGGGTGATCAAGCTGAACCGGGAATGTGTCCGTGGCCTCTGGGCAGGTCAGCAGCAGGAGCTGATCTACCTGCGCAACCGGAACCCGGAACGAGGCAGCATCCAGAACGCCAAGCAGGCCCTGCGTAACATCATCAATTCCAGCTGCGACCAGCCGATCGGTTATCCCATTTACGTGTCCCCCTTGACCACCTCCTATGCGGACACCAATGCTCAGTTGTGCCAGGTGATCGGAGGGGCCATCACTCTGGACACCATCAGAAACACAGTGCTCGGTTGGTGGCACCGCATCCGGGAGCGCTGTCGCCAAGGTTGCAGTTCCGGCTCGGCGCTGGAACATCAGCCGGGACTGGGTCCGGTGCAGCTGGGTGCCTGTAACTTCGGCAGTGGCGGCAGCGTCGTAGGCGCTGGATCCACGGCCACCGCAGTAGGTGCCTCAGCAGGATCGGGCCTGGGCGTGGCGGCAGCTCCGGGAACGGCCAGCAGCACAGGCGGCGAGTCCGGTGACCTGGCTCCGGTATTTATATCGGCTCCACTCTACAACACCCTCACCGTAAACAGTTACTACAGCGTCCGCTCCGGCAACGTGCCCGGCGGAGCCATTCCGGCCAATCTAGGCGGTAACTATGTGAGCGACAGCCTGGCTGTGGTCCGAGGTGGCTTAGCCGTGATGCCAGTGAAGCCCACGTCCACGACGTTGATAGCCGGACTGCTAAACCGAGAGCGGGATCAGGAATCTTCTTCCATCTCGGGAATCTCGGCAGCAGGAGCAGCAAGCGGAGCAGGTGTGGGCATGGGAGTAGCAGGCGGAGTTGGTCCAACCAGGGCCACCAGCAGCAGCGGAGTGCGAAGCCGAAGCCAGCAGGTGCAGCTCGGGCAGTTGGGCAGCAATCGAGGACGGGATCACGAGCGGAGAGCCACTCTGCCAATAGCCAGTGGTGGAGCGGGTGGTGATTCAGGAAAGGAGCTCGTGGCACCTCAATCCCAGGCCGAAAACGAGCCCAGTCCGCGCAGCAATAAGCTCTCCAGCTCTTCCGGTAGCCTGGGCCTTGGCATCGGAGTGAGTATTGGCAACATCATAACCACACCCGGCGACTATCCACGGAAAACCAAGGGACCCATTTGTCTGACCACCGAAGCGGGGATCAGCATTGGAGCGCCACCAGCTACAGGATCTGGAGCAGGAACTAGCAGTGTTTGCAGAAAGCCGCGCATCGAAATCCTAAAGAAGGTCATCATAGTGGACGATACAGGGGTAAGTGTAGGCAAAAGAGTGACTGTCCATTTCCTAATGAGCCTTTCGTTGATGCTTTGCAGATCTACGACTGCCTGGACATCATCGATGCCGTTGTCTGGCCCAGCGAGAGGATGCGCAACAATGGCGGACGCTTGTCCTGGAAGGACTGGGAGCCAAGTGCCGGCATGGTGGGTAACGTGGTCCACTGCTGGACGCCCAATCACAAGGACAAGCGTTTCCGTTCGCACATCAATCGGTGTGTCTACCTCGTCGAGATCGGCGACCACTATGTGCCCGTCGAAGAGCTGGGCCTGCGGGAGTATAACCAGATCATGGGCAGCAACGAGGACCTGGCCAACGCGAGACTCAGCAGCATCCAGCGAAACTTCCACGAGTACAACAAGGCGCTGAATCTGGGCGAGACCACTAAGCCCCATCACCATAAGGCCAAGATCCGGGCGGTGAGTAGCAGCAGTTCCGAGGAAGAGGACAAGGATGGCGTGGATGCCCAGCGTAGCCTTTCACTCCCGCCCCTGGGCCTGATGAACTTTAACACTCTGGTAAGCATGTGGAAGGTGATAGCCGACAAAAACAAGCGGGGTTATGGCGGTGGGGAGTTCAACGAGCTGGCGCCGGAGCTGCTCCAGAAGCTGGACGAGGCGGCAACAGCACAGATTCAGGCTAATGCAAAGGAGGCCGAGGCTGCCAAAGAGGCGGAGGCTGCCAAAGAGGCCGCAGCTGCCAAGGAAGCCGAAGTTGCCAAAGAGGCAGAAGTTGAGGATAATGAGCCAGAAAAGGAGGAGGAACAGGAACAGGAGGAGGAACCGAAACAGGAGACCATTCAGGATGCAGAAACGGGAGAAGAAAAAGAAGCTGAAACGGAAACAGAGAGCAAAGCTGTAACTGAAGACTTGGATGAGGAAGTGTTAGAATCGGTGACACTTACCAGTCCCGAGGAGCAGCCCGTCACGCCTCCGCCTAGTCCGGTAGCTTTAGAGCACAGTACCACCTCGAATTCGAGCACTAGCTCACCATCCTTGAGCCAGGCAGAACAACAGGCGGAGAATGACGATGGAAAGGAGCCGGAACCGAAGCCAGAAACGGATGATGAAGCTCCGAAAGACGAAGACATCGAGACTGGGACAACAGTTTAAGGATCCCGGATCCCGGAACCCGGATATGGATTTGCATTTTTCGTGTTTGCCAAGCAGACGCCAACTCTTAGCTTTTGGCACACCCAGCAGAAGGACACCACCTTGTTTATACATATCAGCAAAGGGCAGAAATGATGGAGGAGGAGGACTCTGCTCCGGGCTTCCCGACTACAGGATGCATTGCGTGTCCTTTTGCACAGCTAGGTGGGTGAATCGGCCAAAGGACAACAAAACAAGAAACAACCACAACAAACAACAAACAACAAATAAGAACACTTCCAAGAAATCAAAGTAATGTTTATAAAACGACTGCGTTTAGAGTATATGCTTAGGAAATAGGAGAAACTAAAAACTAAAGTAATTCAAAAGGTTATAGATCTTACTCAATATATAGGACAAAAAGAGCGCAAATGGAGAGCAGGTTAAGGAGTATATATTGTATCTAAAAAAACAAAGTAAAAACTAATTGTAATTGTTGTAACTTGCGAAAAAAATGTGTAAAATACGAAATGGAAAACCAAAATGCTTCTCAACATTACCTATTTTGTTCTTTTTCCTCTTGCTAGCCAATACAGAAATATTAAGCGAACCTAAACAAAGAATTTATATAACTCTATATATTATATATTTAAATATATATAAATGTGTAAACATAATAATAAACTTAAAGTTAGTTTAACCTTTAAAGTTAACGAACCCGTACATACCAAAATTGATTGTTAAAGCAAACCCCAAACAAAGCCCTGAAAATCCAGCATAATTAATTAAACTACCTAAGGATAAGTGGACCTCGGACAGGATTCAAGTTACAAATTACTAAGATATTATAAAAGCAACACACACACACACCATATACACACTCATAAACAGACAAAAAATTCCTAGGTGTAAGCGAAGTGTAGGTACGGCAAAGGAGTAGGACGACGGTGCAAGGATGCAAGGATGCAGACGCTGTTGCGGATGAGGAAAACGACGATATGTAAAGCTCTCACGTTGCCTTAATAAATTAGACTGATTTTTTCTACACACAACACACAAGACACTAGACACAAGACACACTCACATAACACAAGAACACACAACATGATACACTGAACAAAAAACAATTTATAAACACAAACTAATCGCTAGCAGCGATACTTGAACTTCAAACTCGATGATTAACAAATTTAACAAAGTACATTTAAAATTTAATTAGCTAATGGAAGGCGGTAATAATGAAATATACTTAGTCTAGTGTATATACCTATATAATGTAACTATATATATTGTATAACCATATCCGTGGAGGAGCTGAAACCGACGGAATCCCCGACCCAAGACCCAGACATTTATCGTGTATATAGCGAATCTGAATCCAAAACCGAATCGTATTTAACAAAACGAAAACAAATTCACTTCTTTATAGCCGCATTGCCCAAGCCCAACCAAACCCAAAACCCAAACCCAATTAGCCAAATCTCTCACAAAGGGACGAACATTTGAAGGGAGAAACATTACAAAACTAAAGCATATATATATTGATTATTTCTATGTACATATACAGATTGTATTAAAAACAATTAACGAAACAAAAACTTAGCTGTTAAACAAAAAACAAAAATTGAAAACAATTTTTATTCCCCTCACTCCACTCCAATACATTTTTTTAGTTCCATTTAAAACAAATTTCATATTTATATTATACATAAAAAATTATATATATACATATTATATATATATCAATTAAATAAATAATAAATGAAACTTGTTATACAAAATCAAGGGTTCTTTTTATCAAGTGGGGGCCAAATGGGACTGAGTTCGCTGAGGGCCACGTCGTAAAGCAGGTTCTGGTACTCCTCCAGCAGGACTGAAAAGAGGAGATTCATTGGGATTAGACGATCCTTGGGGAGAACTATGGATAACTTACAATGGGGATCGTTTTGCCACTCATCCTCCAGCTCCTGGCGATTGTGAATGTGCTTCGTGATCAGGGCCCGCTTGAAGCGCATTACCTTGTCGTTCATGCTCGACCAGCTCTTGATCAGGGAGGCCGGAGTGGATTTTAGCTTACCCTTGAATTCGGTCAGGCGAGGGCACACCTTGCCGTCCAGGAGGAACATGCCGAAGTAGCTGTGGGAAAAAGGAAACCAGGGAATTAAAAAACAATACCTTACTCATGCTACCCAAAAACTCACCAGCAGGCCTTCTCGCTGACTGGCATCTCCACCTCACCAAGCGGCAAGTCCCAGCCAGCTCGTCCAAATGTGGCATCCACGTAGCAGTAAATTCGGCCATTTGAGTCATCGTACCTAGGAGCCGGTTCCTCGCGCACTTCCCGGATATTGCAGAGCAGCGGGACGTACAGGAGCAGCCACTCCGGTTCGATGGCAGTGATGCCGCGTATGAACATCTTGGTGGAATCGCCATTCTGTAGCTCGTACGCCTCCTGGTAGATCACCCATTCGGGGCACTTCTGGCGAAGCACGGATGAGACGTGCAGGAAGGCAGGCTCCTCCATGTCGGCACAATGGTAGGCGTACTTCAGGCGTCGCCGCTCGTCCTTATCGGCAATCTCAGCCAGCGCCACTTTCCTGGCCACACGATCTCCCATGCCGGCAAGAAGGATTTGGCGCAGGAAGCGAGCCTGGGCATCTGTGGGCGGCTTCATTTCCGGATCAACGCCCAGATTAACGTCACTCACGTTCAGGTTGATCTCGTTAGTCAGCTGGACACGGAGTTTGCGCACTTCACTCACGGCCTTTGGCCGCAGGCCGTTGGTTGCACAAAATTCCCCCAAACGACCTTGGGATCCAGCATATTCCGCTGCTCCCACTGCACGGAGGAGCACCATGGGATCTCCGAGTAGCTGATAGTTGCCGGAGGAGGCCCAGGTCTGGCGTTTCTGGTGGAAGCGGTTGGCTCCCGGCGCCACATCCTCGTCTCGCTGGACGCCCGTTTCAATGAGTACCTCCTGGACAGACAAGGCGGCCACCAAGCACACCGTGTAAGGCAACAGATTCTGCTGGTGCGAGAGTGCAAGCATTTTGCCAAACCGCGGTGCCACGGGGAAACGGGAGATTACCTTACCCAAACGGGTCACCTCTGGCGGAAGGTCCTTCTTAGAATCGCTGGAGTTTGAGGGCGCCGCCTCCAGGGCACCCAGCACCGTGAGCCTTTGCTCGGCCGCCTCCAGCTGAACCCGATCCGGTGGCGAGGGAAAGGGAAAGTGCACAACGCGATCGATGCCCATGCAGCGCATCTGGAGCATTAAATCATCAACGGGCTTCTGCTGGATATCCGGCTGGGAGAAGGCCTCAAAGCTGTCATTGTAAACGGCGCTGGAGTACAAACGATAGCAGTGCCCGGCGCTGATACGACCAGCTCTGCCGGCTCGCTGATCCGCCGAAGCTTTGGAGGTGTAGGTGACCACAAAGGCACTCACACCGGTCAGTTTGTCGTAAAGACGTGTCTTCTGGCGGCCGCAGTCCACAACATACTTGATGTGCGGGATGGTCAGCGAGGTCTCGGCCACATTGGTGCTCACCACGCACAGGCGGCAGCCCTCGGGAACGGGCTGGAAAATGCGGTTCTGTTTCTCCGACGAAAGCAAAGAATAAAGTGGCAAAACCCACAATGGTTGCCGTTGTCCGGAGCCATTCAGGTTGGTTTCTCCATCTACATTCAGATCTTCATCCTCTTCATCGTCCAGCACCAGCTCCTTGTCCTCGTCCTCCTGTTCATGCATATCCGCTTCGGTATCATCGCCAGGCAACTTGTAGTCGTCCAGGTTAATCTTGGGCAGGGATATCTGCGACAGAAACTTCTTTTTCGTCTTGCGTATATTGCGGATAGTTCGTTTCATGTCAAACTCCTGTTCCTTGGGGTCCTCCGTCAGCTCCTCAGCCTTTGATTCTTTCTTTTCTTCCTCTGCCTCTACCGGCTTTTCTTCCTGTCCTGGGCGATACGGAAAAGTACGACGTAGTTTCCTAACCAGCTGGTTGACCTCCTGCTGGCCAGTCACAAATATGAGAATGCCTCCCTCCGGCAACTGGTTGTGTATCTTCAGAGTCTTCCGGTAGGCCTCGGCCACGTAATCGTCCGGGGTGCGTTTCTGGAAGTGGATGGTCACAGGGAACTGACGGGCCTCCACCTTTAACAGGGGCGGCGGAACTTTAAAGAGACGCTCGTTCTCCGTAAAATCACTGACCCTCAGCGTGGCGGACATAATGATGAGCTTCAGGGGCTGACCCCGTTTGTGCCGTAATGGAACAATCCGCGACAAAAGGCCCACAAGGATGTCGGTATAGACACTGCGCTCGTGCGCCTCGTCCAGGATTATTACCGCATATTTACTGAGCAGGAAGTCTGTTTCAATCTCTTTCAACAGGACACCGTCTGTCATGAACTTGATCTTGGTGGCCGGTGTGACATTTCCCTCGAAGCGGATCAAGTAGGAGACCTCGCTCTCCGGCAGATTCATCTCGTGCGCCACACGCTTCGACATGGCAATGGCGGCCACTCGACGCGGTTCCGTCACCCCGATCATCTTGTGCTGGGCATAGCCGGCTTCGTAGAGGAACTGCGGAAGCTGGGTGGTTTTGCCAGAGCCCGTCTCACCAGCCACAATCACAATGGGATTCTCGTTGATGGTCTCCATAACCTGTTGCTCCTCGGCTAGGATAGGCAGCCGAAGACGTGCCTCCTGGACCTCAGGCGAACGATGGACAGGGACATAAACTGTTTGGTGGGTGCAAGCCGGTGGAGGAGCCTCAGTTTTTGGTTTCTCCTTCACTAGCTTGGCTGGCACTATTGGTGGAACAAGCTGAACAGGCACAGGAATAGGAGCAGGAATGGGAGCCGGAGGACTGGACTCCTCGTCCTCGTCACTGGATGTAGAGTCATCACTTTCGTCTTCCTCTAAACTTACTATATTCGGGTTCCGACGCTTGGCCTCAAGTTCGTCCTCCTCCTCTTCAAGAAGTTTTCGCTTTGAGCCTTTGATGGCATTAACTCGCCGGCTGCCAGTGGCATTCTCTGCCTGCACTTGCGCTTGTCGTTCCTTCTTCTTGGCCAAATACTCGTCCAAAGTGGGAAGACGTTTCAGACCCACTGTTTGCACTTGACTGATGGATGTGTACTGCTGGAGCTCCGCCTCGGGGATTTGCACGGCGGCTAGGTCGCCCAAGAGTTGCGCACGCTGAAAGAATATGAAACCAATATCAAAATAAAGAAATCAACGATCCCTTAAAGAAATACTTACGCCCTCCTTTTTCTTCTTTCTGTCAACAATGGTTTGCAGGTGTTTCCGTTGTTTCTTGGTGAGAATCTTCACGTGTTGCTGTCTGTCCACCTTGATCTTGGTAGCCCGCTTCTGGGACGGTAGAACCAAGGCATTGGCCTCATCGTAGCCTGCTTTGCTACCTCCAGCCACTGCATCCACATCGATTTGGATCTGTAGAGATTGGCAGACGATAAGTCTCCATCCGCATATTTGAATCGCAAAAATATTCACCTTCTTGACCGCAGAGTTGTCAACAATAGTCTCCGGGTTTTGCCGCGCCTTGGCATTGTGCACTTTTTTGCCCATTGTTTCTGTTTATTCCATGGACTCTTCACTCATGAAACGCACAAACCAATATACACAACACACGTGCACCTTAATCAAAACATTCGTAAAATCGATAGCTTTCGGAACAATCGATTTACTCTCGCGCAAACCGGTAAGAAATAAATCGTCTCAACACTGATACGGCTGTACTAGTGATGACACTCAACAGCTGATTAGAAGTCGACTGCTATATCGATATGTAAAAATACCAAACCGATAACTTTCGGAGCAATCGATTTACTCTCACTCGAACCGGTAATAAATAAATCGGCTCAACACACTTAGTGATGACACTCAACAGCTGATTAGCATTCGACTTATATATCGATATGTAAAAAATACCAAACCGTGTGTTATCGCTCGATTCACAGAGAGCTCCCATCCCTGGCGGCTAGCATTATTATTTATTTCGCCAAATAGTCGAATAATCAGTTAATTTAAGTTTAAGCAGATATTTAGCAGACATGGACCGGCCACAGAAAATGCCCAAGGTGGCTAAGGTAAGTTTGGACCGCATCCGGATGCATTCCCAACGAATAATCACTGATTTCATCATGTGGATTTCAGGTGAAAAACAAAGCGCCTGCAGAGGTGCAGATTACGGCGGAGCAGCTGCTGCGTGAGGCCAAGGAGCGAGACTTGGAGATCCTGCCACCGCCGCCCAAACAAAAGATCTCCGATCCCGCCGAGTTGGCCGACTACCAACAGCGAAAGCGCAAAACTTTTGAGGACAATCTCCGCAAGAACCGCATGGTAGTCAGCCACTGGATCAAATACGCCCAATGGGAGGAGAAGCAGCAGGAGATCCAGCGGGCGCGTTCCATTTGGGAGCGGGCCCTGGACAACGAGCACCGGAACGTGACACTCTGGCTAAAATACGCCGAGATGGAAATGAAGAACAAACAGGTCAACCATGCCCGCAATCTCTGGGATCGGGCTGTGACCATTATGCCAAGGGTAAATCAGTTCTGGTACAAGTACACCTACATGGAGGAGATGCTGGAGAACGTGGCCGGGGCAAGGCAGGTTTTCGAGCGCTGGATGGAGTGGCAGCCGGAGGAGCAAGCCTGGCAGACATACGTCAACTTCGAGCTACGCTACAAAGAGATCGATCGGGCCCGCGAGGTCTACGAGCGGTTCGTGTATGTGCATCCCGATGTCAAGAACTGGATCAAGTTCGCCCGCTTCGAGGAATCCCATAGTTTCATTCACGGCTCCCGGCGTGTCTACGAGCGGGCTATTGAGTTCTTCGGAGACGATTACATCGAGGAGCGGCTGTTCATCGCCTTTGCCCGCTTCGAGGAGGGTCAGAAGGAGCACGACCGGGCGCGCATCATATACAAGTACGCCCTGGACCATTTGCCCAAGGAGCGCACGCAGGATCTGTTCAAGGCCTACACCATACACGAGAAGAAGTACGGCGATCGTGCCGGCATCGAGGATGTGATTGTGTCCAAGAGGAAATACCAGTACGAACAGGAAGTCGCCGCCAATCCCACAAACTACGACGCCTGGTTCGATTATCTGCGCCTCATCGAAACCGAGGGAGACCTGGACCAGATCCGGGAAACATACGAGCGCGCCATTTCTAATGTTCCGCCGGCCAACGAGAAGAACTTCTGGCGCCGCTACATCTACCTCTGGATTAACTACGCTCTGTACGAGGAACTGGAAGCGGAGGACCCGGAGCGCACGCGTCAGATCTACAAGACCTGCCTGGAACTGATACCGCACAAGCAGTTCACCTTCAGTAAAGTGTGGCTGCTCTACGCCCAGTTCGAGATCCGCTGCAAGGAGCTGCAGCGTGCCCGGAAGGCACTGGGCCTGGCCATTGGTACGTGCCCGCGAGACAAGCTCTTCCGCGGCTACATCGACTTGGAGATCCAGTTGCGCGAGTTCGAGCGCTGCCGGCTGCTGTACGAGAAGTTCCTGGAGTTTGGTCCGGAGAACTGTGTTACCTGGATGAAGTTCGCCGAGCTGGAGAATCTTCTGGGCGACACCGAGCGGGCACGGGCCATTTTCGAGCTGGCAGTGCAGCAGCCGCGCCTGGACATGCCGGAGCTGCTGTGGAAGGCCTACATTGACTTCGAGGTAGCCCTCGGCGAAACAGAGCTGGCTCGCCAGCTTTACGAGCGCCTGCTGGAGCGCACACAGCACGTGAAGGTGTGGATGTCGTTTGCCAAGTTCGAGATGGGACTGACTCATGGGGACGGCAGCGGCCCGGATGCGGAGATGAATATCCGCCTGGCCAGGCGCATCTACGAGCGGGCGAATGAAATGTTGCGCCAGCTGGGCGACAAGGAGTCGCGAGTTCTGCTACTGGAGGCGTGGCGGGACTTTGAACGAGATGGAGGCGATGGGCAAGCACTGCAAAAGGTCCTGGACAAGATGCCGCGCCGTATTAAGAAGCGGCAAAAGATTGTCTCGGACGACGGCGTCGAGGAGGGCTGGGAGGAGGTCTTCGACTACATATTCCCCGAGGATGAAATGGCCCGGCCAAATCTCAAACTGCTGGCCGCCGCCAAGATGTGGAAAAAGCAAAAAGATGTCACCGAAGATGACGCACCGGTTCCAGCTTCAATCTCTGGGACAGAAGATAGTTAAGCCGATTCCATTACTCGATTAAATTGTTTTTTTTTTTGTAAGTGTGAATTAAGGACCGTCTGCCTATGTAATTTTGTAATAAAAATAATCACTCCTTATATTTGAAACCTTGTTTTTATTTGCCAAGACCCTTATTTTGCCCTCAGAAGGAGCGTAAAGGCGGAGTAGGTGAATCTTATGACCTGGTAAGCAGTTAATCTCACAGCTAACGATTACTAAAAAGAGCTAAAGACTTACCTGCTCGAAGGTCTCCAATGTCAGGGGAATGTAGTTTCCAGCATAGATCGGAGATGGCTTCTGGGTTCTGGCCAAGGTGAAGATGAGATTCTGCTTGAATGTCGTCTTCTGGTCCACCCAGTTGCAGGCATAGAATCCGTCACAGAGGGCATCGCTCTGGGTTCGCATCTTCTCGCCAAAGTAGCAAATGATAAACACCTCCAGGGTGACGGCCACAAAGAACACAATCGATAGGATCATGGCGGACAGATCGTTGTCGTCCACCACATAGAGGAAGTGCATCGCCACGGTGCACTGGACGGAGGCGGAGCCGACAAACTGGGCCATGCAGGCCACCGACAGAATGCGCTGGATGATGTCCTTCAATTGGTGGACCATCGTCAGATCCCGGATGCAATCGAGCAGCTCGTCGTGCGGGGATTGGTCACTTTTCCCGTAACCAATACGCCGCACCCGAATCTCCAAAGCGTGCATGTGGCCAGTGAGCAGGCAGAGGTAGGCCGGAGGATAGGAGTCATTGGCACAGTTCTGGACCGCCTGGACAATCAAACCGAAGAGCTGGTAGACATAACAGATCAGATACGTTCGCCAGGAGTTCTCCCAGTCGACACCAAACCAAGCGGGATAGAGGAGCTGCCGCTTTGAGGAAATGGCCACACGGATGCAGCTGAGGATTGTGCCGAAGGTGAAGATCCGGACAAAGTACTGAAAGCCCTTCTGGGCAGTCGTTGTGGCCTGCTGCAGGGCAGCCAACTCCTCCGGATTGTTGATATTTTGGGCTCGCTCGTCCAAGTGCTTCAGCAGGGAGCGAATCTCGTAGAGGTGCTTCCTCACCAGAAACACGTTCAGGAACTTCAAGTTGGCCACAACGTCCGTGATGGCGATGGTCAGGTTCTCGCACATGTTCTGCATGTTGTGGGTGAAGAAGAGCCGGGCCAGGAGGCTCAAGGGAAACAGGATTGTCACCGAGAAGTTGAGGATCAGGGAATAGACGAGATACCAGAAGCGAGAGATGCCGTCGGGTCGCATCAGCCCGGTAAGTTCCCAGACTCGCCAGTGGTAGCGCACGGCCCGGTGGGTGTCCAGCTCCATGATCCTCTCTGGGACGTCACCAGTGCCAGCGACCTTTTATAGGACTTGCCATAATTGTGATTGGCCCCCATTACCTAACTTAGTTTACAAAACTTTTGGCTAATAACCTGGGAACAGGGCCAGGATAATCAGATACGAGTAGATAATCATTCCCAGTTAAAAGTTTTCCTTTGAATTCTTGTTTTGTAATCATCTCTTTATTCTGCGGAATTATCATTTGATGGATGGACTGGGAACGGGGTGATAAATATGTATAGTAGGGGTGGGGTGGTGGGCAATGCAATGAGTCTAGGTGGGATGGTGGAACCCTAGCAGCACCTGACAAGTAGGATCAAGTACCGAAGGACTCTAATATTTGGCTATCTCTACACTTAAATGGAGTCGTAATTTGTTCTTTATGGTAATTTGTGCTACTCTTTAAGGACTTGGGCTTGTACTCCGATTCATAGATTAATAATAGCTTAAATATTAGTGATCTATTAAGCTAGGTCTTATATGGGTAATGTTTTTATTCACGTTTTTGGCTACTCTTTAGTTACTTGTCAGGTGACTCGCAGGATGTTCTTTAAGGACAAGTGAGGGATTGGGAAAATGAAAAACAAATCCGTAGATGCACACACCGTCCGTCGAGAACACGTTCACAGAGTGGTCTTAATTTGTAGTTTTTAAGAATTAATTTAAAAATACAATCAAGTTTTTGCTATCAAAGGCTCACAAAGGCTCTCTTCCTGAGCTTTCGATTTCTCTCAATTAAATATAGTTTTACATATACGATGGTATATATCCATAATAGCTATTGGTTTCCTTCATTTTGTGGGTACACAATGATATAGTGCTGGAGCAGCTTTTGCAAAAATTTTTCAAAAAAATTCACACGATTTTCACACTTAAAAAAATAGTACAAATACGATTATAACATATCATCAATCATCAATACTCTACGTTATACTCTTAGGTCACAAATAACAAAAGTCGTTCAAGTCGGATCCTGATCCTGATCATGATCATTCAACATTTTTTATAGATTATCTAGGTATATAGTTTATCACTATCATAATCATCTCATCTTATGGGTTGCAATTATTAATAATCAATTATCAATTACCAATTATCAATAATCAATCAAAAATCAAACAAAACCATTTAATTAATTAATAAGATTGCTGTTTTTTTCTGTTTGTGTTTTATAAGCTCAGTTCTCAGTCGCAAAAACAACGTGTGACAAATTGGATGCCGGGCGGGATATATCTTGAGTCAAAAAATCGCCATCATTTGTCAGACAGATGCTGTTGCTCGAAGTTGGTGTTGATTTTGCATTCAAATATTTATAGATTTTCTTTCTCTGTATTGGGTCTCTGTGCTTGGTGTCTAATTGGGCCACTCAGATTTGATTCGATACAGTACAGTAACTCGGATACGGATACTTTAGGTTTTGCTTTAGGCTGCCTAGGGTTTTGGACTTGTTGCATCTTTAGCGCTTCCGGCCGCCTGAGGGGCGGTGCCCTGATTTGGTTTCGGATTCGGATTCGGATTCAGATTTGGTATTGAATTTGCATTTTTGTCTTTGTCTTTGTCTGACTTGGCATCCTGCAAAAGAAATACGATATTGCCAACGATATTTACAATAACATTTAGGTTTTAGTTTCAGTTTTTATGTATTTTTTTTTCATTGTTTAAAAGAGCTCTAGGGGCCTGTTCTGGTTTTTTAGACTTTAAATTTAAATGTTAATTGATTCGGAGGATAATAATAAAAACAGGAGCAGGCCTTTAAAGGTATTTATTGTATTATTAAGTGGATTCTCGAAAACATTTAAGGATGAATTTATATTTACAATGAGAAGTCTCTTCAAATACTTGTACTTTTCGAATGCAATCGCACTGTCGCAAGATTTAATCGAAAGTGCATATTAATAGATGTAATATTTTGTATTTATTTTGTCTTTTGCGGATTTGAATGCTTGCCAAGTGAATTAGATTGCAAATACTGACCGAAAGCGAAAGTCGGCAGCCTGGTCCTCAACCTGCTGCACCGTCCAGGAACGCCGACCCGGAGTGCAGCAGCTTGCGGCTCTTCTAATCGCAATTCCTATGACCCTCACACGAAAAAAATGAAGAAAAAGTTTCGAAAGATGGAAAATGGGAATATTTGGGGTTACGAATGTTGAGGGAGAGAACTAGGAGGTGGAGGAGGAGAAGGATCCGAGGGTTTCACAATGCTCACCTTGGCCGCCTTTACGGTGGCTGCCTCCTGCTTCAAATACTCCTCCCGGGCCGCCTCGTACAGCGTCACAAACTTGTCCCGCTGAACCCGGAACTGCGCAAAAAGATCATCGTCCTTGTGTCCCTTCAGACGGTTCTCAATGTCCAGCTTCTTGGCCTGCTCCGCGCGGATCTCCTCCGTCACCCAGGGCTTGTCGATGGGATACTGATTGATCAGATGCTTTAGCGTCCTAATGGTGCTCTTGCCCTTGATGCCCTGCTTGATTATCTTTGGATTGGGCTTCTTGATGCGTCCGCCGTTCATGTTCATGCCAGGACCTCCGAAGGGGCCGCCCGGCGGCGGACCACGCGGCGGCATCCTGGGTCCCATCATGTGCATAGGCGGAGGCCCTCCCATCATCGGTCCCGGACCGGGTCCGTTGCGAGGCATGAACTGGGGCGGCGGCAACGGCGGCATCGGTGGTCCACCCATGCGTGGCCCGCCCATGGGACCGCGCATTCGCATACCCGGCTGGAATGGCGGCATGGGCGGAAACGGTGGCATGGGCCCCACGCCACGTGGTCCTGGCCCGCCGGGACCCATGGGTCCGCCGGGTCCCATCGGACCCATTGGCGGCATCATGGGGCGTGGTCCACGCGGGTAGCCATTAAAGCCACCGCGATTCTGCGCGGGATTGGGAAAGCGCTGCATTGGCTGCCAGTTGCCTCCGTTGTGCCCGTTCATTTGGTTGTTGTATCCTTGCTGGTTGTTATTGTGGTTATTGTTATGATTATTATGATTGTTATGATTGTTATGACCCTGATGCTGCTTGTTACCCTTCATAGGCTTCTTCTTGCCCTGATCTTCGTAGTTGCTCAGGTTGAGGTTGCCTCCACCGCTGCCCAAGGATGGGCTGTTAAAGTCAATGTAGAGCGGATCGCTGGGCATCTGGCAGGAGGAGTAGAGTATGTCGTCGTTGGCGGCCATGGGACCCGGTCCCCCGTTGCCACCGTTGCCGTTCTGCCCATTGTTGTTCCCCTGCCGGAAGGGCTTCTTATACGGCGCTGCCGCCGCACGAGCGTTGTTAATATTGTTGTGGCCGTTGTGGTTATTATTATTGCTGATATTGTTATTGTGACGATTCTGCTGATACTGTGCCTGCTGCGGGTACTGCGGCTGCTGCATTTGCATTTGCTGATTGGAATATTGCATCTGCATCTGTTGCTGCTGCTGCTGCATGTTCCGGTTTTGCTGAAATTGATTCTTGGAAACCATCCTACACTCGAATACACCACCAGCGGTGTGCGAAAGATGTTCAAACGAGAGTCAACGCTCTAAATTATACAGTAACGACTTAAACGACACTTTGAAAACGAAACAGATGACAGGAGACGAAAAAAATAAATTGGTTACGATTTTGTTCTTATAGAGATGAGAAGCAAACGAACGATGTTTTTTAGTGCTGGAAAACGTCGACGGTAGATATCGATATCATTAAAAACGAAGATTTTTTTAACGGTATTCAATAGTTCAAAATTAAAAGCTCAAAACTCTTTTAAATATTGATATACTTTAAATACAAATACACGAATAAATCGAGTTCTAAATTACCTTATTTTCATTCCCAATAAATAGGTACAATACCGATTGTGTTCATGAGAATAAAATGCCACAGGAACAATTTTAATACACTCAGGCACATAATACAAAGTCTATAAATACACAAAAACAAAAAAAAAAAGTTTCAAACAAAACCAATCAGTTATTTTTAACCCAACAAATGCTATTATTATCCCAATTATTTGAAGAATCTCCACGAATGACCGTTACGCTTCTCGGTCTTCTCCACCAACCAGTGTTTGGGGTTCATCAGATAATCACTGGAATAACACAATGAGGCGTTACTAATTGGGGCAAAATATGGAGGGGTAGTGTACCCACCGGTGATCCATCAAGGTCTTCTGGGTTTCGGTCCGCAGGCTGGCCAGGGAACCTGCCCCGCCGCCGTACTCCTGCGGCAGCATTTCCCGGGGAACAAACTCATACAGAGAGTCCATGCTCACGGTGTGGAAACGGATCTACATATGTTATTAAAGATAGAAGTTACTAAGGAAAGATATTAAAGTTCTGTGTACTTACCAGCTTAAAAACCTCGTCACTAATAAAAGGCTTCACCACACTCACTATGCGGTCCAGGTAGGTCGGACAATTGACCATGTGGATGGCGCGCAGACGTACCGGGAAGGCCAGTTGCAGGAACTTTATGTAGGCCCTCAGGGTGCTGATGGTCAGCCGGGAAATGTGCCGCATGGTGGTGCCCTTCATGTCGAAGATCTGCACCTCCCCCTCCGACAGGACATCCGGGTTATTGGGATCATCTGGGGTCACGAAACGACAATCGGTGACCATGAAAAAGGCACGCGTATCCTCCGTGTGGTGCATTTTGGAGGGTTCAAAGTCCCTAAAGCAGTACAGGGACACTTTGTACTTATCCGGGGTCAGCCCCGGCAGGGGGAGTATGTCCCTGGAAGGAGAATATCAAAAAGGGTCTCCAATAATTAGGAAAAACTTACGCATATGCAAAGGTTCTTCGACTGTCCTCGTCCTGAGGATCCCTTTGAATGAACAGATGGGGATGTCTGTTTCTCAGGGCGTAGTTTACCTCAATGAGCTTCTTGGTCTCCTCCAAATCTCCGTACATACACTGGTAGAAGCGCCTTAACAACAGGGGCTCTATAATATTAAGAAACAATTTCAAAATAAAGTTTTCAAAAAGCTATAGAATAATGTCTCATTGGGAAGGCTATATCTTGGTCAAAAATCATCCAACTCCTCAGGAAATGTACCTTAAACGAATTGTGGATTCATTCTATATCGATCTGCATTAAAGCTTCGAGGATTTCATTGAAAAACCGTTGAGAATGAAAATTCGACTCATTACATCTTGGTCAATAATCACCCAATTCCTAAGCGGAATCCCTTAATTGATTCTCAGATATATTCCCTCTATATTATTATATAAAATTATGCAAATGGAAAGGTAGGAGTCGGAAATTTGGTTCTGTGTGGAAATTGGCAATTGTTTGTATACAAAACGACAATGACGTAACGCGGGGGCCAAAACCGAATGGCCCAGACAGCACCGGCGGCCTACTAACGACCTGATTAGCAGTAGTGGGCGGTGGGTGGTGGAACGGTGTGGGTTATGGCTGGTCGGTGAGTGGAAACGGATGTGATGGGATGGCCAAAAGGGAAGGGCATAGGGTTTCGGCTCACCTATTTCCTGGGGAAGCTTCTCGTTGGCCTGAAACCAGGTGAGTAGCCTCCCCAGGTCGCTGTTCAGCTGAGAGTCCGCCGGGGTACCGCCTCCGTTGGCCGTCTGGTCGTCCCTCGCCATCGGAGTCTCCTTCCCGCCCACTCCGCTCATGGGTATAATTAGTTATCGATTGATTGGTGGGACACTGTTATCGGCGAGCTTATCGACTTGCAGCCGAAACTTTCAAAATTCAAATTTGATTTTGAAAAGATGATTATATAGGAGATTTTGAATCCTTGGGGGAACTTGTAGAATCTAAACCGTTTAGCTTGAAGCCTGTCGAATGACTGACGGCTCATTGATTGGGATTGTCTGGTTATTTTTCATATTTTTGGGGGGAGGGCCGAGTGTTTGCGGTTTTGAATATTTAATGGTTAATGCCGTCTGCGATTAAAAACACGTAATTCATAATTGTTTTTTGGCCGTCGTTTGGCCAGAGCTTAATAGTGCCTAAATATGTTTGGGCCCAGCTTCTGGATCTCACTAATAGCCTGGTCGTGCGCCGAATCCAAATAAATCCAGAATCTATATACACTTCCACCCTTTATCTAGTAAAGTAGCTCATTAAAATAATAAGAAATTGATTTTTATTACAATTTAAAATAATAAAACATTTATATTGACAGTTAGCACTTATTTGGTTATACAAAAAAAAAGGTGAGACTAAAAACTACTTTCCCGGGCACAATAAATATTCTAATAATCAACCCCTTATGGATTTAAACATTAGAAAGTTTCGATTATGATACATATGTGGAAAACCGAATACTTAAAAGAGAATTTTTGAATATCACACTTTTGGGAAAAAACTCAGAACCAATTCCAACGACTTTTACCCTGAGAAGCGACGTTCCAGTAGCGATCATCTCTCAGATATGAACTAAAATATTATAATAATTATGATCTCTACTTGGTTTAGTTTTTAGGATTCCAAAACTCACCCTTTATCCCTCATGGATTGGATGTTTTTCTCCTTGAGTTCGGCTACGGATCCAGCCTTTCCGCCGTACTCATTTGGCAACATGTCCCGGGGGACCTCTTTATAGAGACTCTCCAGGCCCTCCGTGTGGTACTTGATCTGGCAAATAGTTGAGTTTCGTTTCAATCAAACCCTTCAATAATAAACTATAATACTTACCAATTTGCGGACTTCCTCCCTCAGAAATGGGGACATCATGGAAATTAATCGATCCAAATATGAGGGACAGTTGATGACGTGCATCGTCTTCAAGCGACATGGATAGGCCTCTTGCAGGAACTTCATGTGGACCCTCAGAACAAAGATCGATATGTAGGCCAAGTGCCTCAAGGTATAGCCCTTGATGTCCACGATCTGGACATCCCCATCGGCTATGTCCGACTCATCCAGTTGATAGTCCTCGTCCTTTGGCTTCTCAACGTCCGGCAGAGTAAATCGGGCATCGCTCATCATATAGAAGATTTTGGTCTCCTCGACGGAATTCCGCTGAAAGTATTCCGTATTTGATGTATTTTTAAAGAGGTTTTAAAGTAATAAGCCCCACCGCATGTGGTTCCATATCGACCAGGCGAAAAAACAAAAGTTTATTGCCCTCGGGCGTTAAACCGGGCAAAACCACGAGATCTCTGTGGGATTCGGAAGGGGTATTGTTTGGAAGTGTTTAATTATTTTGTTTAATTAACTCACGATGCTCTTAAACATTTGGCTGTCATATCATCGTCGACACTGCGTTCGATGAAAATGTGGGGATTCTTGTTCCTCAGGCTGTAGTTGAGTTCCACCAGGGATTTGGTTTTGTCCACGTTGTAGGCCATGCACTTCATGAACCGCAGCATAACGATGGGTTCTAATGGGAAATATCATTGTATTACAAGCTCGGTTTAAGCCAGTAACTGGAGGCACTTGATCAATGAGGAAGTAACTTGGCCTTCGTCGCATATCATGCTTACTGCGCCATTAATTCCCAGCACTCGACTGGTTATCAATCGAAGCGAATAACTATATCTCTTGGGGTCTGGAGGGGTAAGTCCGGTTTCTTGATTTACCTATTTTCTCTGGAAGATTGGGATTGGTCTCAAACCAGGTGATTAGCTCCTTTAGCTGCTCGCTCCAGGAGGCGGCGGATGCGTTAGAGACGGCGGATAAAGCGGAGATAGCGGAGGCATCTCCCAAATCCGTGTCCCTCTCCATGGCAGCCACTCGGTAAACTGATGGACTAGTCGACTAACTAGCCGCGTAACTAACTAGCCGGTTAACTAGCTAAGTGCCTCCAAGCAATTGATAAAGAGACTCGGACACCGACACAAAGGGGGTCGTAAAACTTATACCCATTGCTTTATGTTCACGCTTCGATCGGCGAGAGAATATAAAAGCTTTAGCTTTTATGAAAAGCTCTCCAAAATCCAGACACCAATAGACAGACACTGATGCTTGAAATTAAGCCGAGTCAATGCCAGAGTGGTTTTTAATTGCTATATTAGAAATGATACGAGTACGAGTACGAGTAACTGAAAAATTAGAAAGGTTTCTTTGACCAAGTCGAAGTTGGGATACACTTTTCTATATACCAAGGCATCCCCGCAAAAATATAATATATATTTTGGTATTTGGAATCTTTATTTAATTTGAATCTGGAGCTGGACACCCATATGCATACAATATATAATATACAATATACATCCAAACATGTAGAACTCGATTGTGGAAACTCGTTTTGTGTTTTTCTGTGATTTAATCTGATATCCAGTATTCAATATGCATGCAGATTGATGATACAAAAAAAATATATAATATATAATATATATATATATTTGCTTGTATATATTCTATATAAGTACGATCCATGAATCGCCTGCGAAGCTGTCAACGGTTTTTGCAAAATGGTTAATCTCAAAATTCTCAAAATGTTAACATTGTTCTTAGATCCTAGGCCCTAGGATTTCACCTTGTTATCATAACAGTTTTATCTTTCTTTAGCTTTATCTTTCTATATATATGTATGTATACCTTTGATCTGTATTATTGGATATTGGATATCGGTAGCTGTGATGGATCTGTGTGGTCTAAATCCGGAAAATCGGGAAAAGAAAACGAGGGACAAATAACATCAATACAAACACCAATTGTGGACTGTTTTTGAGTTTGATTTGAAATACACCTACGATAGAACTATCTATATCTTCTTCGATCTCGATCTGTTTGCTTTCTATTTGATAGATATATAGTATATATAATAGGTTTTACAGACATGGAACAACATTACTGGCACTGGCAAATGCTACAATTGGAATGCACGTATCGGATGGGGGAACCAACTAGGCGGATCCCCACTTTATAAGTATAGGTATTCATAAATCTTACGATCTTAGTCTTAGGAAACTAAACTAGACCTAGGCCTCTCCACCGAAGAAGGGGACCTCCTCCATTGAACTCCATTAACCCTTAGCCACCCACCTCCGATGGAGTGGAAATACTGAAGTGTAGCTTCACTAGCTTCTTTTTGACTTTTGTCTCTCAATCAATACTGACGGGTTGCCTTCGATCCTCTCCATCCGCTTGGGACTGTCCTCGAGTCTGATACTGCTCCGTGCTCCGATTCCGCCGGAATCACATGGTGTGTGTCCTGGCTACGGTGCCCCGTCGCAGCCGTCGGGACTAGCTGAAGATGCTGCGTCATAAGCTGATGAGCGTCGCCTTGCGTTGCGCCTCCAGTCTGATCTCCAGGGTGGCATATGGCGGCACACTGATGACCAGGAGCACCACTAGCGCAATGATCTTCACCGACTCGCAAAGGAAGCCGTGCCCGGCAAAGGTCAAGCCGAGTCCCAGGAATCGCAAGCCCTGCAGCGGAGCTGAGACCTCGGCCACGTGGCCGGCATGGTTGAGGGTCACCAGTGATAGAATTAGCGTCTCCCACATCCCGTTGCAGGCGCCCCAGGAAGCGGCGATCACGTAGAAGAGAGCACTGTCATCGCTCGAAGGCTTCCAGCTGGACAAGGCCAGGAGCAGACAAGAATGGAAGAAGAACCCGGCCACTAAAAGAAGGAACATCTCTTGAGTAACAAGTCAACAAACTCGAAGGTAAAAGGACAAAAGGACAAACGTAAACATACTTACAAATCACAACGATCCGCTTGACGTGGCGGAGCAGCATGCTGAGGGTGCAGGAGACGATCAACTGCATCAGGCCCATGCCGATCAGGGCTCCGGCAATCATTCCGATGCCTAGGGAACAGGAAACGAAGGCCCTCAGGAAGTCGCCGAGCATGTAGGCCTGTTCCGTGCCCACAAAGTAGGCCAAGGGTCCGGCGAAGAGAAGGGTGTCCGTGATAGAAACGTCCCTGAGACTGCCACCGCCTGCAGATCTCTCTGTGGGACGGAGGAGGCCCGTGGCCTGGACCTTGCCCACCACCACCATGAGGAGGGACAGCAGCAAGGCCACCAGGGAGAAGAGAATGTAAAGCCAGAGAAGCGATTCACCTGCCACGCGGGGGCCGCTCTCGATGAAGCCCGAGTAGATGGAGGAGCCGCCCCTGCCCAATGGGGAGCTGCCATTGCTCCAGCCAACGGCCAAAAGGGACTGGACCCGCAAAGGACACATGTCGGCGCCGCAAATCCTTTCCCCGTGCTCATTGCGATTGTAGAAGTCCCGCAGCTGAGGCGGCCAACTGTCGTTCGAGGATCCGGAAGCGTTGCAGTCGCTACTCCAGTCGCCACTGGTGCAAGCCAGGAGCAGGGAGGCTAGCAGGGCTCCCACAATCATACCCAGGTCCTGCGAGGCACGAAACCAGCGAGCCAGACGCCTCACCTTCTGATCCCGGTTACAGAACATCTTGTGCTCCTCGTGGCCGAGCACGTCCTGGGCCTGCTGAGCGTCGCAGGAGTGCTGCTGTTGCTGGGAGCAGCTCAGCCGCCCGCCGTAGTGGACGATGAGGGCTGCCTTGGCGCCTCCAGCCCCACTGAGGGTCACGCCCAGGAGGAGATAGGCCGGCAGCAGCGTGTATATCGAGGCGTACAGATGCGAAAGCAGGAACAAGGTCACCGCCAGGTAGTTGGCCGCCAACAGGGGCGTGTAACCGTATCTGCGGATCAGTCTGAGGCTGGGCAGACTCATCCCGGCGGCCACCAAGAAGAGCAGGCTCAACAGCAGCGAGCCCACGTCCGGGCCCAAGGGCAGCCACTGCTCCCGATGATGCCAAACGGCGTTGGAGCCCTGAAGGGCCATAACTGGCAGTAAGACGCAGTTCATCAGGCCGTGGGCCAGGCTGAGGCATGAGAACTGTCGCCAAGCTTTGTGGCGCACATGGGCTGGAACCTTGTGGCGGCAGTTGCGATTATTCAGCGTGATTAGCCGCCGAATAGAGGTGGCTCCAATGGAGCTGTTGATCGACTCGCGACGTCTCGAGGCCGCCAGAGCGGCCTGCACTTGGTAGGAGGAGACCGGATTGATGCGATGCGACCGTGTAGATATGGGCGAAGGCGAGTAGGTGGTCAGGTGCTGCAAAAACAGATAAGACATCAATGTAATCACTGTGTTCCAGGAGTTGCTTTACGTTAAAGTCTTCTTAAGTAAAAACTCTTTAACTTTTCCATCTAAGCTGTCAGAAATTATCGTCTTGGCAGCAGTTAATACACCAAAGCCTTGAACTTCCTGGGAGGGAGAGGTTGTGCATGGACGTGGGGTGGTTGGGTGGTCGGTGGATTGTGGACGCTCTACAAAAGACTCTCAGAGTTCCCCCTTAATTGCTTGTTGTTCATCGGACGCAGATAATGCAATTGCCGTCTCTGACAGCTCCTGTGGCTCCACTTAGTCCTTGTTCCTCCCCCTTCCAACCCGGACAAGACCCCAAGACGATTGCACAGGAACAATCTGCGTTAATCTCGTTGAGAAAGGTGACATGTCCAGAGGGGACTTTACAAAACCAGAATCCATTATCCCAAGAAGGCCAAACGTCACTCACCTCCATCATCTGCTCGTCCCAGACGTTCTGTGTTCCACCCGAGCTCCTGGTCCGGAGAACACGGTGCCTGGTGGTCAGCGAGTGGCGGTGTTGGTGGTGATGCTGGTGCTGATGCTGGTGATGGTGCTGGTACTTCTTAGTGAGACCCAGCATGGCGAAACCACTCAGAGTGGCTGTGGTGGTGGCAGGATTGGTTCCGCCCGTGGCCTGGGACGGGTTTTTCCCATTGCCAGTGGACACTTCACCATTCCCGGTGGCCGTGAGACTCAAGGAGCCTCCGCCAATCCCCAGACCAGCCATTATGTAGGCATTGTACGAGGATTGCTGAAGATGGAAAGGTTAAAAGGATTAAACCCAAGGATATAACTCACCTTTCGTTGCTGGGCAAAGGCGGAGAGACGTTCCCGCTCCCGACTGGTGTCCCGGGCCCGTTGTTCCAGTAGGAGTTCGTACTCCCGCCGCTTCTCCCGCTTGCGTTCCGCCTCCTCGAGCTCGTGAAGATTTGGAAGACTGCCCATGATCTCAGTATTCCTGCGACTAATCAAGGAGAGTGCGGGCTATGCGTTTCCTTCAACACTTGTTGTCCCACCGAGTCAGTGTCTTCCCATACTGCTCCTAGCTGGTCCTGTTCCTGTTCCTGCTCCTGCTCCGTGCTCCGCTCCCCCACTGGGATGCCAACATTTATGAAATTCTATGGCCGGGGGTCCTTTGTGGGTGGTTCCATTGTCTGGCGCTGACATGCAACTAAATAGAATGGCATTCACCGTTCACCGTTCACCGTTTTTCCGTTGCAGCGTATATCCTGTGGAAGGAGCAGGAAATGAGAAAGCGCGCCTTGAGGCCAGGACAATGTACGGGGATTGACTGGCTCCGTTTATCGGCGCAGTTGTCGCTGCACCTGGAAACCCGTCCCGTCACCTGGTACACACACGGCCTGCCTGGCACACCCACGACCTCCCTCCGTTACACCCACGCCCCGAACATATCACATTTCCACCAACAACCCATGCATTGTGGGCCAGGAGGCGAGTCAATATGTAATTCATGAGTACACAAACAGGGCCTGGAAAAGCTCAATGCCTCTATGCCTTATGGAAGTAAAGAAGACAACTCTAAAATCCCCAAAAGATTCTCCTATTTGATTTCTATTTGTATTTGTCGAAACATGGAGCTCGAGTACCTTTGAAATGAAACCCTCCAGTGCTTCCATGGAATTCTGTATCCTGAATCGACCTGTGACAAAAGTTTTTAATTGCATTAGAAAATCAGGTTACCAATCCCAAGGACCTGGGGAGTGTGCGGGCCACAAACCATGTCCTTGGTCACTCATTTCCACATTTCACCTTGCAGATAATGAGATGGCGTTAATTAAGAGCCAGGGGGGTGGCATAATTTCCCGAGCTCACTGTATGCACCCACCCACCCGCACAAAATCATCAGGTGTGTCCATTTTGAGTTATCTACACATGTGCACACCCAAACCCAGTGCGAGAGACACACACACACATGGCTGTGTAGCATATATCCTGGGAAGGATATACTGGGTCCAACTACTGGATTGCTTTGCGATTGGTAGCCGGAGGGGTAGTCCCAAAAAGATACTGGCACATCGTTTTGCAGCTCATAATCAACTCATAAACAGACTTGCCACTATATACCACCCATCCTGCCAGCCACCCATCAAAAAAACCCAAAAAAAAAACAACTCCAGTTGAGGCGCAGTTTTGCGGACACACGCCCCTAGAGGGCATCCACCCACCAGCTCCTTCTCCACCTCCTCCCGAAAATAAAAGCCAGATAACAAATGGAAAAAGGCAAGATAAGAAATGAATATGAATATTTTAAAAACCAAACCAAACCCCCACCCAGCCAGCCCCACATCACATGTATATCCTTGTAGAAATAATATAGATAGAAAAAGAAAACGCACAGAAACCTTGGATAAAATTCACTTTCTTTGGAACAAAAAGAAATGTATTTGTAGAGCTTTGGATTGGTGCACTTGGAAGGTCCTGGCGTTAAATTGTTTATAAATTTCATAAACAAGCCACCAACTGAAAAGTCGGTCCGAACCGAGAACCGAACTCCGAAACAATACACGGCCGCACGCAATCTGCTCCAGAAACACACTGAACACTGAAAGCCAGGAGGGATTACAGCCACTACTGGTGAACTGTTGTCATCTGGAGAGCCATTGACAGGACAGCATCCAGCACTGGACATGCGCACTGGCTGGCCAAAATATCCTGATTTCTGGGTAGCAGGGGCCCACTGAAAGAAATCGTTTTCCACTTTTGGCCACCCTAAGGGCGGGTTGACTCAAAGGACAACGACTCGATAGGCTACTTTGTTGCGCTCTGTGTAAGGCTTAACCCAAACATTGACCCCACCCACTGAGCGGTCACCTCCCCAAGTCTGTTGGCTGGATTCTTTCTCTTTTATTTTAAAAAACTAACTGCAAATTGGCTAACAACAAACACGTGCATGGCTTGGCTTAATTATTGATTAAATCGCACATCTGAGCATGAGACTATCTTAACAAATCACGTCAGACCAGATCAAGAACAGAATCAAACAATTAACACTAACAGATATTGAAATGCAATCGTCGACATATCGGGCTAGTTGAACTTTTGTCTTTGGGGCGTACATATTAGAGTATATATAGATGTATTACATATGGATACCCGTTCTGGGATTCACCAAACCATTCGAATTCCGTAGACCATTTTTCATTTAAAAGGGTCCACAAAATCCAAGTGGATTGGAAACTAAGAACAAAGAAACGGGTAACAGCGAAATTAAATCCTAGCATTGAGTGGAGGCAACTCCATTTGAGCTGTATATGACATGGCCTAGTCCGCCGGATAGCCGAAGCTTAGGTGGAGATTGCACCACCTCCGGTGTTTGCTGCCCAGCAGGAATTCTTCTCTTCGAACGGCGCCCAGAAACGGATGCGCCTCGTAGTCCAGCGAGCTGAGATGTGACTGCAGCTCCTCCGCGGCGTTCGAGGAATACCCCACCGTCGTGCCGATGCTTAGGCCCGCCTCTAAGCGGACGCACTGCTCCACTATGAACTTGAGGGCTGCCCTGCGATGAAGGTCGAAGCAGTCCCGCGGTCCGTACATCGCCCGCTGTTCCGCACACAGCCGCATGTCGTGGGCCGCCACATTGCAGCAGTAGAGAAAGGATCGCAGGCGATGTTCGCTCACAGTAGTCCGGTCCACGTGCGGCAGCAGCAGGGCTAGCAGGCTCTCTGACCTGGCCTCACACGTCAGGCCATAGTTCTCGGCCAGTAATTGCTGTAGACTGGCCAGAGACGAAGACCCTGATGCCGAGAGGGGTTCTGCGATGGGCAGGGCAAAGCAGAGCTCGTAGGCTCGTCCGAGGAGCACCTGGCGGTAGTGGTAGCAGCTGTAGTCGCTGATGTGTTTCCGCATGAACTTCTCGGTGCGCAGCAGCTCCGACTGGAGCAGGCAGGGCCCGCTCTGCAGGATCCACTGGCGATGCGACCAGGCGTGGTAGTTGCTGGCGCACCGATCCGCTGCCCGCTCGCAGATTCCGATCTCGTTGGGCCAGTCGATGGCATCGGCGCCTGAAATATACAATGTTTAAGTATCGCCAATTAATCCGAATTCTTCTCAATTTCTCACGATGGTCAATTCAATTAATTGATAAAAAGAAGGGTTACAAATGTGGAATAACAAAACCATTAATTGGTTGCTAGGAAAGTAATCTTGAAAGTTGAATAGTTTCAAAGTCATTTTGATTTAAAGGCACGATAAGATTAATTTACATTTTTTTCTAAGATTATCAGGAATTTTTATAGTCCATTCACTGAAAGTGCTTGATTTTTAGTGGCATATTAGGATGGACCCAACTAATCCCGGCCAGCACTTACTTTGGAACGAGTAGAGCCACCGGCGGTAGGCAAACGCCTCGTTAGACTTTGGCTTGATGGACAGCACGAGGGCGGAGAACTGCAGCTCCTTGTTGATGCTCAGACGGTTCTTCTGCACCAGCTGGCGCCGTATGTGCCAGAAAGTGGTCACGTCCGGATTAATCAGCAGCGCCACATTCAGGTACTTGGCCAGGGAGTCGCTCTGCTGCTGCTGTTGCAGGGTTCGGAGCTGCTGCTGCCACGTCTGGCGGCGATGCGAGATGAGGGTGCGATGGGCATGATCATAGACGTGCTGGGCACACCACGATTCCAGGCCCAGGTTGTGCTCCACATGCACAACCGGCGATTTGTTGCAGTTCGTCTCCTTGGGTATGATCTCGAAGGAGGCCCTGAAAGCAAGTATCATAATACGGGGACGATGGATAACTTGTATGGTACTTACAGGTCGGCGTCCTTCTGGAACACCGCATTTATGTCCTGGATTATCTTTTCGCAGAGCACTTTCTTTTCGTTGCGCTCCTCCTCCATAATGGTTGCGATTCCGGCAACTCCGCAGAGCTAACTGCTTCCGAGGCTCCACGGGATCGGTTCTTCCGTTCGATAGAGGGACCTCAGGCACATTGATTGCCTCCAATTAACATTAGCATGCTCTCTATCCCCAGTTCCACCCCGATCCGGTTAATTAAGGTTTCAAGGCAGAGCCAGGGGCGGCGCAGGCCGACGGATGAGTGAACGGTAGTGGGACTACGGCGGAACCCCCCGTGGCAGCCGCATCACAATAAATAAATTTCAATTAAAAGCGATTTTGTTATTGTTATGGCCGCCGGGCGCACGAACTGCCTGGTGTTTCTAGTCCGTAGTGCTTCCCTATTCCAATATATTCCGTTGGTGTCCACGAGCGACTGGTCTGTTGATTCCCCAGCGGATTTCGGTTGGATCACGGTCAGCAAATTGCAATTTGGAAAGGTTTTTCTCTTTTTGGGGGGAGCAGCATATGTGCCGTGGACTGTTGTTATTGTTGTTGTTCTACCTTATCGGTTTGTGGACACAATGTGACCGTTCGGCGGTCAAAAGACAGTGATAACAATACAAATTGATAAAAATGATAAATGATTTATGAAAACGAAGGAAATTTTATAAAAAACGTGGTTGCACGGTCTTCTTAAGGTTTATTGACGATGTTTTTTAAGTAGTTCAATGCCTTGATAAAATATTTCAAAAATATAGCAGTAGCTTAACTAAGACCAAAAACTCCACAACGAATGATTTAAATCTTTACTAAAACTTTTTTAAATTGAGTTTATTTTCTTTGAAAGACTGCCAGGTTTTAAATTACTTTTAACAGCCAAAACTAACAGTCAACACGTATCGCTGTTATCGATTGCGCTCGATGGAAACCTTGCGATCCTGGTCACACTTATTAGTGGGGGTACTGGAGCGAGATTTTGGAAGCACGTGCGCGGGAACCAAGGTATTCCAGATCCACTGACCACCAAGATGCAGAGTAACTTTCTCCCGTTGAACATACGACGCTTCCAGCAGCGGGCGCATGTGGAAACCCCAGACACAGTTTACTGGGAGCGGTTATCGGTAAGAAAATCAAGCTTGAGGAGAACCCAATGGTACTCATAGATTTCCCTCCCAAACAGAAACCGGACCTTCTTAAGGAGCACAACACCATCGACTATGTAGACTTCAGCCCCAGCGATCCAGACAACTTTGTGGTCACCTGTTCGGTGAGAGTACAAATCTACAACCTGGTCACAAAGCTGGTGGTGAAGAACCTCTCCAGGTTTCAAAAGACAGCCTATGGAGCGACGTTCCGGCAGGATGGAAGACTTCTGGCCGCCGGCGACGAAGAGGGCCACGTCAAGCTGTTCGACACGACGAGTAGAAACATCCTCCGCCTCTTCAAAGGACACACGGCGCCAGTGCATCGGACCTTCTTCACGGCGGACAAACTGCAGTTGGCCAGCTTCGGTGACGACAAGTCCGTTCGGCTGTGGGACGTGGCCAACGAGAAGGTGGTGCAGACCTACGATGATGCCCATACGGACTACATCCGGGCCGGAGCCATGCATCCCCTGGCCTCAAATGTCTTCGTCTCTGGCGGCTATGATGGAAAAATTCACCTCTACGACACGAGAGCGGAGCAGGCGGTACAGAAAACATTGGATCACGGATCGCCGGTGGAATCCATGCTTTTCCTGCCCAATGGCTCAGTATTCGTCACCGCCGGCAGTAACCAGGTTCGTGTTTGGGACATGATCAGTGGCTGCCGACTCCTCACCACAATGGCGCAGCACCACAAAACCGTGACCTGCCTGAGGCTGGGATCGGATGGCCGGCGCCTGTTCTCGGGTGGACTCGACCGACACGTCAAGATCTACGATGTAAGCACCTACAAAACTGTCCACACGCTGACCTATCCCAATGCCGTGGTGAGCTTAGGAGTGGCCAGCGGAGACCAGGCCGTCGTGGCCGGTATGGTTGATGGTCTGGTCTCTATTCGCCGTATGATCGTCGACAGCAAGCCAAGCCATTTGAAGAAAATCCGCGCCTCTCGGTCAAAGAACGTGGAGCGAAAGCGACACCCCAAACACACAGCCGTCCCTCAGGATGTGGATCACATCATCAAGGATCGGGTGAAAGGACCCGGCCTGCAGACCTACGATGTCCAACTGCGGCAATTCAACCACAAGAAGGCATTGGATAGGGTCATGTATCTGCAGAGGATGGAGAAGCAACCGGAGCTGGTAGTAGCGGTTATTACCGACCTGCTGCATCGGAGATCCCTCGACAAGGCCCTCATCGATCGGCCCGAACACATTCTCATCCGGTTCATCGACTTTGTCTGCGCCCACCTATCCGAGACACGTTTCATGAGGCCACTGATGAACGCAGCCAGCACCGTGCTGGACGTCTTTGAGCGGCAACTGGTAACCTGCAGTGAACAATTGTTGAAGGCCCTGGAAAAGCTCTCCCGGACGGTTCAGGCCGAGATCCGGCTAACCACAGAGTTGATGCAGTTAAAGGGAGCCATGGACATGCTGATAGGCGTCTCACTGGACAGCGACGAGGTGAAGCACAAACCCACCTACGTGCAACCGGCCAAGGCAACGAAGATGCAGCCCTCCCAGGCGGCGGAGAAGTATGTTGTCTTTGTGGAATGACAATAGGCGTATCTCTTTTTAACTTAGTAGGATTTTTTGTTTATAATTAAGCAGTAAATAAAGTGCAAATAAGACAAACAACTTGGTTTCTTTTATGGTTTGGGGATATATAGGGAAAATGAAAACATCCAGGAGCCGTACTATGCATGTATATATTCTTCTTTATTAAATACATACTTAAAATGAACATTTTTCTTCATCATGGTTGCCGATTTGCAATCTTTTCTTTTAATATACAGTTGAATTTTGTCTGCACACGTACAATAGTAAAATAAAGTAGAAAACAAAATAAAAGAAACGAAAAAGGTTTTTAATCATTTATGTTTGGAACAACAAAACAGTTTTCCATTTTTTGAATCAGCTATTTTTTAGTTTTTTTCTTTTTGTTTTTAACATACTTGCAATGCACAGGGGGACCTTCCATGGGCTGAACCCCAAAAAACGAACGGCAACTTCAAAAACATATATATAAAAAACAAGGAAAAACATAATTTCTAATTAAATTGAACATAATAGTACTTTCAATTACTTTAATTATACTTCTTGTACCTAAAATATTAATATAGTATTCAATTTTCAGTGCTTTTTTCATTGCTAAACTCTTGGTTTAAATAAGGAATTTCTTTCTATAATTTCATGGTTTTAGATTATAAACAAAAATAATCTTCAAAAGAAAAGGGTGGGGTTTTGTTGAACTTAATGTTATTCTTTTTGTTGGCTTTAGATTCAAATAATTACATAAATCGGACAATTACAATAACAATCTAACACAAAAACAATTTCGAAACTGAATTAGGAATAAATTTTGTCTTCTTGGCCGTTCAGCCCATACAAGGGCCCAGTGCGCAATGTTCTTTCGAAATACAGATTTAGCATTTTATTTAAAACTATTTTCGTTTTTTTTTGTTTTTGTAGAATTAGATTTACGATTACATTATGTTACGATTATTTGGAAAGACGAATTTACACTTAGAACTTGCTCATCTTCGACATTGCATCGATTTTGTTTTCCGCTTAAGCTAAACTCTCGCGCTAATTATATTATAAATTTATATTTATGTATATGTATAGCTATATATATATATATATATATTTATGTATATATATATATCTATTTCGCTCGATTTTGCTCTCTTTCCATTTTACTTGCAACTTGTAACTGTTTTGCTTAACAGTAGAGAGAAAAAAATATAAGATTACACGCTTTTTGTTTAAATTAAAATATATAAAATACAGATAGGTGTCTTAACTAGTTACATTTAAGGGTGGAACGAGGACAGATGCGGGAGTAGGGAGTAGGGAGTTGGGAGACGGGAGAAGTCGGGAGTGCAGACCCGGGGGATTAGTTTCAATAGCTTACTGGCTGATTGGAAGTCGGAAGTGCTGGAGCCCCTACATTTACATTTAAATTACAATTTGCAGGTTTATACTTTATACGCATATACATAACAGATATTGCCTTTACATATTACACTCTTCGGCATCTATTGCGCCGAGACGGCCTAGCCTGATCCTGATCCTAGCTCCGAGCGCGCTGCTACAGCCATCTCGGAGATAGTTTCAGTCACAGTTACACAATTACACTTCCGAGAGTCTGTACAACATACAATTTATGGTTGGCTCTTTTGGGGAGGGCTACAGGCCATGGACAGGACGAAAGATACAGGACTAAACAACAAAAAAAAAAATCTACCGAGCATGTGCATTCACATATGAATTTACTTGTAACGGAACAGTAGAAACGGTCAACCAAGGAATTGGTACAGCGTGTGATTGTGTCGCTTTACAAATACAATTACACCTGTGCGACTGGAGGCCTGAATCCTTCAGATAACGTAACAATTTGCCGCTAGCCACGTTGCCATCCAAAACGTTCCCGATCCAAAAACCGGACATGAGAACATAGCATTCGTGCGTGTGTCTCCTGTTCTTCTCGTTCTTGTTCTTGTTCCTGGTGTCAACGAGGGTGTGGGTGTCATTGTGTGAAGTTTTGGATGCGGATTGATGTCGATGTCGATTGTGTATATATATGTTTGAGTGTTTCTAGGGTGCAATGTATTCTGGGAAGTATGTGCGTCTGGGTATACCGCCGTGGCTGTCTTAGCCGTCCTCCTTGGGAGGTGTGAACCAGCCTGCAAATATATTTTATATTAGAATTGGTTTTAATACAAAATCATTATCAAATCATTAAGTACCATTTTTCTCGTGAATCTGGACCAGCGACTTGAAGCTCTGCTGGGCTCTGGCCAAGCTATATTGACCTTGGGTCAAAGCCTAATACGAAAAGATGAAAGATCAATAAAATATGTTACTTCCTCATCATGAGATGTTCCAATGACCTACCTTTGTGGCTCCAAATTGAATGCGCGCCTTTCCCTTGACCAGGGTGGCTGCGATTTGCATAATTACCGCCTCGACGGTATAAGCAGAGCTCCATCCCTGCTTGGTAAGCAGCTCCATACAGATGGCCCCACCGATGAGCACATATCCGCCTGGTAGGGAGTCAAGAAGTGCTTCCAGTTAGTGGCTCCTTATCAGGAATCCAGGAATACAGAATCTTACCTGAGATAATAGGATGAACAACGCGGACAAAGGGCGGCTCGAACGGGTATGTCTCCTTGAAGAGTATATTGAGCAGTATGCTATCCTTGCCCTCCTTCTCCTTGAGCATTAACAGATCACTGTGAAGCGGACTGTCCGGATCGACGGACTTGAGGCGTATATTCCACTCGTATATAGACTCGTTCACGAGCTCAATTGAATACATGTTCTTTTTAAAGGCGTCCGAACGATAAATATCACGCAATTCTTTCATTAAGCGATCGGTTGCCTGCACGGAACCGGAAACGGAACCCTAAAAATAGTAAATCAATTAGTTTAGCTTTAAGTAAGAGGAGAAAAGGTTTCAAGTTACTTTTAAATAGTCTTGTCTTTGACTTTGACGCAGTCTTTCCAGGGTCGCTAGGTGTTCAACTTCCATATCATCTTTCTGTAAGTCAGAATTAATCGATATTCATTATAAAATAATAAATAATGTTGAGCTCACTTTGTTTGTGGTTCGTACATCATCCATTTCCAGCGGCAGATCCTCGTCTCCCTCGCTTTCCTGCTCGCTTTCACCTATCGGATCCTCGATCTCGTCCTGGTCGGAGTCTGTCTCCTCGTTGCCGTGCGGCCCACCGCCTCCTCCGCCCGCTCCACCCGACCCACCGCCGGGTCTCTGCTCGCAGCGCAGTGGCGACGCGGATGGCGGCGGTGTTTGCAGCGGCAGCGTCAGGTTGTCGATGTCGGGTGGCAGTGGAACGTTGTGAAGTCGGCACAGCTCGCGCAGCAATATGCCCACCTATAAAAGAGGATTACCATTTAGCCCTGAAAGCCTCTCTATGACTTTATGTATGCTCTAGATTTCATACCTGATTGATAACGTGATTATCACGTCCATTTGTATTGCTAAGTATTTGAACCGCATTTGTGACGCTCGTTTCCTCGCTTTCGGCGAACCAGACTGGCGGCGATGAAGGATAGGTTTCCTAAAAAGGATGTAGGGTATAAAAGGTTTAGCACACTTTCTTGTTATATAAATCTGAGCCCCATAAACACACACCTTGCCTTAGCCAAATACGCAGCTCTTATCACCGGACTATTGATAAGAAACTATGAAGTGCAAAAAAAAATGTTTGTTTTGCCTAAAAATAATCTGATGAAACATCAGTGTGTTGTTCCTAAGCAGTATTCACTGTAGAGTAAGCTAAAACTCTGGGGTGGGGTGGGTCAAGGACTTTGCGAGAACACAAAAGATCTCTTTCTCAGGTGAATTTGTCGCCGCCGTCAAATGTCTACTTTGCATACACTTGTAAATAAAAAATAAACAAATAAGGGGGGCGATGGGGGCAGGCGAGGCGACGGGAGGGAGGCAAGTTCGAAATTATAACCTTTAATTAGATCGTTGAACCAGGCGGGGAGCACTGCACAGAAAACAGATGGAGGTGCACAGAGAGAAATATAAAACTAAAGCTTAATAAATCATTTCAATATTTACAAGTGAAAATATACATTTTTGTTACTGTGTAAGAGAGAGCTTAACCCTGAAATGATTCACACTTTTCTCTTTATTATTCTTTTTTTTTTGTATATTTTAAACGATATTTGATCGGTTATCGACATAGGATAAGCCGAAAAATAACAGAGAATCAAGGCAAGCAAAAAATCGAGAACAGACAGATAAAGGAGGAGAGTGGAGCGGCGGATGGAGCCCCCAAAGGGCATCGACTACCACCATCTGATCTCTCTACTGTTCTTCACTTTCCCCACCATCGCCTCGCCCCATCCGCCGTTCCGTTTCGCCAGTGAGGAGCGTGGGAATAAAGAATCCCCACTCGCACACACTCACTCCCACCGCAATCTCAAGCGCAGACGAGATCCGAGAGCGAGCGAGACGGCAATGAAGATCACAAAGGAACGGCGATACGACAAGGATAGCGCTAAACAAGGAAGAAATGCACAAAAACCAGGGGGAGCCAAAGAATATGGATAATACGGGTAAAAGAAAAGCATAAAGATGTAAAGGGAGATAATCATTTAAATGTTGTAAATATATACATAAAGGCCCCAACTGGAGCAAAAACAGCTGATGAGGGAGAACTTGTAGAGTCCACTAGAACTGGAACTGAAACTGGAACCTTTTGATATAAACTAATCTTATCATTCCAATAGAGGCGGACATGAAGTGGAAATGTGGAGTGGGAAATCGGTCTATAACTTGACCCTTGGTTACATAGCTTTTCCTAGCCCCAGACTATTGTAAACAATCTGATATCGTTTCTAGCACCGCAGGAGGATCTACGATGTACGATCTATGATAGTGATGACCCCAATGAGTATCTTGAAAACGATAACTTCCGATAATTTCCGATCTACGATAGTGATAACCCCAACAAGTATCTTGGAAACGATAATATTCTTCTCCTAACTATAGAAAACTGACTCCTACGACTAGGAAATTGATATTAAACCATAAAGAAAACCATAAACAGAAGTCTACCTGGAATTTCTAAAATACATTCTGGCTCTGCACTTGTGAAAATTAAATCTTATTTGTGTCTGGGCTTTCGTTTAGCTGATAACAGAATATTTATATTTATATATATAATTGGGTGCAAGGCCATTCTCATGGGAAAATCGGTTAAAGCTCCCAGCCCATTTCTCCCAAATGAGTCAGATTGGAAATGCACTTTATTGCGTTTCTAGCCAAACCCCAAAAGTTTCTTAACCATTGAAGGTAAAAAAAAGTTGGTAAACATTTTCTTTATTTGTTCTGGCAATGACGCATTGGGTTTCTAAACGGTTTCAAAGCCATTTAAAAAACATTCAAGAGAACCCATTTCCAAGAACGCTTCGCCAGTCACATTTCAAGCTTGAAACTTATCGAGAAAATGGGTTTACACCTGGAGAAAATCCAACAAATATAGAAATCGGTTGTATCAACACAGACTTTCTTTTGATATAGATATGGCAAGGTGTGTTTTATGTTTGGGGAAAAGGATACTTTAAAGGACAATAACTCACCGTTATGTTGGCATGAATGTCGTAGCGCTTGCCATTCTTATCGATGAAACGGCAGAGCAGCTCGTCGACACTCGAGTTGAGGATCTGAAAGCGTTCGTGGTTCTTGGGGAAGATCTTCTCCAGAGTTTTGATCTCCTGCTTCAGGGTGTTGAGGCACGCCATCTTGTGGCGGGCAACGAAGGCAACTGGTCGGGTTATTTGTCACTAACTGTTTTCTTTCTCCTCCTCTCCTTTCTCCTTTCTCCTTCTTTTTGTTGGTCCGATTAAAATTGCTTTCCGTTTCGAAGGGGGCTTCCCCCCAACACCAACAGCTGCTGCTCCTGGTGCTCTCTCCTTTTCTCCTCCGACGACCAACAGTCGCCAACTGCTTGTTCCTTCTCACTCCTGCTCCCCTCCGGATTTTTGGCGTGCTTTTCCGCGCCGTCAATAGATGTCGCTCGCTCGTTGTGTTTGTTGTTGATTATTATTATTATTATTTATACTTTTATTGTTTTTGTCCTTCTCTATGTTTAATTCACGATTTTAATTATTGTGCTCTAGCCTTTGCTTTTGCTTTTGTTTGGAGGTAGATTTTGAGAAAAAAGAAGGCGACTTTTTCAGACGCCTGGCCGCTCGGTACTGTTCTTTGTTGTTTTCGTTTTCGTTGCCCCCGGGGCCCTTGTTCCTCACCTCACCTCGTCAAACCTCGCCTCGCCTCACCTGACCACCGTCGTCGTCGTCGTCTCCTCCTGCTCCACTTTGCCTCCTCGCTCTCCCGCTCACTCTTCTGCTGATGCTGCGGCTGCTTCTGCTGCTGCTGCTGCTCCTGCTTCTTCTTCTTCTCCTGCGGCGCCCAGCATGCGCTCTCTCGTGTGTGTCTCTCTTTTTTTGGCGTTCAGTTTGCCCTTTGATTTGCTTACTTTTTCCTCTGTCTTCTCCTTAGTGGTGGGCTCCAACTGTGTGCAATGTCCTGCTCGATCCTTTGGACGATACAAGGACGAAATTGTGGCGTTAAACACGTGTTTCTCTATTAAGGCTGCTGCACGCGAAACAGAAACAAAAACAACAACAACAAACAGCAGTTAACACGCGCACACACAGCCACAAACACTCACGCACTACTCCGACACAGACATGAAGAGTCGGACAAAACCTCACGCACACTTGAACAAATTATGTCGACATCTCCCTCGCACTTGGAGCCATTGAGCCATGCAGCAGCCTACGCAACGATCGGAATTGGAAATTGGAAACCTGGACTCGGGAGTCCAGGAGTTTTAAAAACAGACCCATTTCTTTTGGAAAACATTCTTTTATAAAGCCCCCGCTGCCGCGTCAGCTTCTCCGTTCTGCCCTTCTCACTCGCTCTCGCTGGCTGGCGACCCTCCCCCTGCCCGAACCCCCATTTTTCTGCTGCGTTTGTTGTTCGTGGGGCTTGAAAATTGTATGAAAAAGCTCGCAAGGCAAGCCGATGAAAGAAAAATGATGGCAGCCGAAGAAAATCCGTGCCAAAGAGGAATCGAAAGTCAGTTGGCACACAGGCACAGGCACACACACACACTAGCGTAAATGGGGAGCAGCAGCACTAACAGCACCAGCAGCAGAGTGCAGGGAGCACAGTGGAAACAAATGGAAATTTAAATCCGAGTCGAATTCTTCGAGAGGCTCCACTGTGCTCCACAGCATACACACACGCACACTGTGCTGTGCACACAAACACCCACACAAACACACAAAAACAGAGACACACACGGACAGACCTGCGCCTGTAATAATTATCAATATTTTAAGCAAAAACTAACTGTTCTGTTGGATCCCTTGACCTGCCCCTGAGCCCCCGATAACTTCTTTGTTCGCGGAACGAAGACGGGGAAAACGCAATGCAGAGTCGTTGGACTGGCACACGGGGGAAAACACACACAAAAAAACGCAGAGATCACACAGAGCCACCCACGAAAACGGCGTTACGTGCCGTACAACGGAAAAACAATAAACGAAGCACTTGGAAAACTGTGTAGAGGCTACAAACCCAGAAAAAAAAACAACAAAATAACACACAGCAGCGAAATAACAGCAGGAAAAACGGCGAAAATCGTGACACGGACGCACGCACTTTACCTTTGCGCAGGGTTGCCAAAGTAGGGTTGTTGATAATAAATCAAAATATAAATGTATCGATAATTTTCAGCTGATAAAATAGTTATCAGCTTATCGATTTTCTTGAAAACGATATATCATCGATACATTTTTGATTATATATACAATCCTTTCTGGCCCGATCTTGCTATTTCAAAGCAGAAAATTATAAAACACGAAGAATTAATTGAAACTCTGGCAACATCACGTTCTAAAGAACAGCTAGAATGATAACACAACAGAAATTTGTTTCGCTAGCGTTGCCACTCTGGAGAAATTTTCAGTTCTGCACAATTTCAAAATAAAACCGTACCGTTAATCTCGAAACCGTTTTAACGGTCGCCAAAATCCTGCAGGATGTAGAGTGCAGGAAGATCTATTTATTTAACACTTACCCGCCGGGCTTGCGATTTTTGAAGGTACAATACACGTCTGTTTTTCCAGTTTTTGGAAAATCTCGGAGGAAAAAGCAATTATTAAAAACTTACAAATATTGCAGTTTGTATAAAAATGTAAGATTTTGTGGAAGAACAAATTTTTCGATGCCTTTCATAGGAGAATTTTATAAATACTGACTGGAAAATAAGTGTATGTGTGAGCCCACTTCGAAAATATATCCCGACTGTTCAGGATTCGAAAGTCAAACGGAAAGCTTACTTGGTTTTTGGACAAAAAAAAACGAATAGCATCTTTTATTTTATTTTCTGTTTTAGATTTATTACGATCTCGTGTATTTTTGAGCTGATTTGAATTGTTTTTGTTATTCGTTGATCCTTCGACGCTCCCATCGCCCGCCCAATTGTTTGTTTTTCGCTACTTTCGCTACAATAGATCAGTGGACACTATATAGTGGAGATGTATATAATGTATATATAGATATATGTATAGAGAAGAAGTAGAGAGGCTTCATGTGGGAGTCGAGTGTAAGTCTTGTATTTCCTAAGCGACCACCTAAAGCACAGCGGAATGGTATGGAAATGGTTTTTACATTTTTGTGTTTTCCTCTTTAATTAGAATTTAAAAGTAGCATAAGTTAATCCCACGTTTTAGCTAGCTTGAATACATACAAAAAAAATCATAGAATTTAAGTGGCCGCTCAAGTGTCCTGGCTGCTCCCCCCCTGGTATGTGTGTGTGTGTGTGTGGATTGGCCCCCCCTTGTGATTTGGACTCCTCATTAAATCTTAGCCAGGCACTTGGCTTCCCTGGACTCTATATAAAAATCCCCAAAGGCTGCTTAGAGTTCGCTGTGCGGTGTCTTGGCCTCGGAGGTGGGCGAGGGAGTGATCTTCTCCTCGGCTTCTCCCTGTTCTGGTAGCGGCACTTGCTCTTCCGGCTTCTCCTTGGCCTCCTCGGACGCCGGCGCCGCCTCCTCCTCGACCTTGGCCCCATCGCCACTGCCCGAGCCCACGTCCTCCTTGTCAGCATCCTTCTTCTTGTCCTTGTCGGCAGCCGGCTTGGTCTTTGGCTTCCAGATCTTCATCTTGTTCACCAGGTACTTGACCTCGCGATCCACCACACTCATCTTATCGGTGATATCCTTGACCGTCATGCGGACTTCGGCGTTGCGGGCCAGTTTCTTTTGGGCAGCCGTTTCGGTCTTCAGCCAGGCGGTTGTCTCGTCAATCACCTTGGCCAGGGTGTTGATCTCCACCTGGGTGTACACATCCTTCTCGGGATTGGTGTCCTTTGTCAGATTGCGTCCGCTGACCAAGACCTTCTCGGCGACCTCAATCATGCTCTTCAGGGCCTTGATGGCTTCCGGTCGCTCCTCGTGCTCCCAGTGGCGGGCCAGGAAGACGTTCGAGAGCTTCTTCAGCTGGGCCAGCTTGTTCTCGTAGATTTCCGCCGTGGGGTTCTCCAGATCCTCGTAGAGCCACTCGCTCAGGGTGCTGCACTCGGCCAGGAGTTTCTCCTTCTCCTCCGCGGTGGCACAGTTGCCGTAGCCTTCCTCGTCCAGCTTTTGTTGCACCTCGATGATGTGCGATTCCAGCGAGTTGAAGGCGGATTCCAGGCGGACACGCTCCTCCTCGGCATTGTTAATGGCCGTCAGTTTGGCCAGCGAGGTGTCGTATGAGGCTCCGGAAAGAGGGGCCGTGAACTGGACCTTGGATTGGTAGGTGACGGGGGTCTTGACGGTCACCAGTTTGATGGTTTCATTATTATCCTTTTCCTTGTTCTCCGATGTCTCTGCCTTGTCAGCGTCAGCCTTGGGCTCCTTGTTGGCGGCATCCTCTTCTTCCTTGGACTTTTCTGGCTCGGCATCAGCATCGGCCTTGGGTGGTTCTTCGCCAGCCGGTGTGGGTTCCTCAGGAGTTCCCTGCTCCTCCTCCTTGGTGCCCTTCTCCTCGCCATCCTTGGCAAAGAGCTTGCTTAGAGTGCTGCCCAGTTTGGCCAGAGTGCTGTCATCGTCGGTATCCTCCTCGGCCTTTTGCTTGTCATATACATACTCCACGTTGGTGCAGTGGAAAATGCCGGAATCATCGAGGTAGAAGTAGGCCTTGATACCCTTGTTGTCAACGAGATCCTTCTTGGATTTCTCCAGCAGCTCCTTGACCTGCTTCAGTTCCACCTTCGTCACATTGAGGCTGCCCAGGGCCTGGATGTCGTCCTGGCCATAGCGATCCAGGTCGGCGTAGTTGACATAGAACTCAAAGTCATCGGTGTGCTTGTTGAAGGTGATGACCTTCTTCTGGGGATAGGGATTCATGAGGGCGAAGAGGACGCGCTTCACCTGCTTGACAGCAGCGCCATCGCCAGGATCACGCTCGAAGGCCACCTGCAGGGGATACAGCACCGCATCCTTGACGACAAACTTCTTGACCTTAAAGCCGGTGGAGAGATCGGCTGCCTTGTAGACGGCGCCCATGGTGGCGGACTCATCGGCGTTCAGGTTCTTGCCCAGCTCCTGTTTGATCAAAGCCTTGATGGTCTCCTGGACGCGTGGAACTCGGGTGCCGCCACCGAACAGTATCACCTGGTTGATGACATCCAAGCTGAGGTGCGACGAGGCCAGCGCCTGCTCCAGGGGCTTTGTGGTTCTCGGCCAGAGATCGGCGCAAATCTCCTCAAGCTTCTCGCGGGAAACCGGCAGCTTGAAGTCGATGTCCTCCAGCAGGTTCTCAATCTGGGCATAATGATCGTTGTTGGCCGAAAGAACGTTCTTCAACCGACCGGCTTCCTTGAACAACTTGGCCAGGGCCCGGGGACTGGTGGTGACATCGGTCTTGGTCTTCTTCAGGGCATTGAACTCGGTCGCCAGGTAGTCGCGCAGCCTCAACTGAATCTCCAGGCCACCCAGAGTGCGGTCGAAGCCCACACCCAGGACTTGCACCACCGGATTGATCTCCCGGGTCTGTTTGTCCTTCACCAGCTGATAGCTGACGACAGCGGCGGAGGTCTTGTAGGCGCCCATGTCGTAGAAGAGGAAGTACTGAGCCGTCTCGTTGATCTCGCCGCGATGGAACACGCCGTAGTTGAGGGCCACCGCCGCGTAGTCGTTGATCAGCTGGAGCACCTTCAGATTGGCCAGCTGGGCGGCCGCCAAGAGAGCCTCGCGCTCGGCCTGCCCGAAATAGCCGGGCACCGTCAGCACGCACTCGGCTATTGGCTGCTGCGCGAATTCCTGGGCGAACTCCTTGGCCTTGATCAGCATCTGGGCCACCAGCTCCTCCACGGTGAACTCCTCGGTGTCGCTCTTGCGGAAGACCACGGTATTGCGTTCCGGATCGCCGACAATGTTGTAGTAAGGAAAGCGGTTTCTGCGTTAAACAAAACATTGTGTTAGAATGACGTGGCCATTAGCATATCATTTTTTACATCTATTTTTAAGTGGATTCCGTGGAATTGGATTCCACGTAGGAGTTCTGATTACAACAATTTATAAATTAGTTTGACTTTTAATCATAAATTGATAATCTATAACCTCTTGTAAGTAAAAAAAAAAACTGATTTTGTGATTTTGAAAAGGTAAGAAGAAGGAAAACTCACCTGTACAGATCCACAATGGGATTGTCGATGGTCTTGCCGAGGAGATCCAGAAGGTAACCGTAGGCGGCACTCGGTTCCTTGATGCCAATCGTTTGGGCATCCTCGCCAATTGTTCGGACACCGTTGCGGAAGGCCAGGATGGCGGGTGTCTTGCGTTTGGACTCACGGTTGAGGGCGATTTCCATGGGTACGCCGGGGGAAACGACGCCCACTTTCATCCATTCGGTGCCCAGGTCCACGGACATGACAGCGGCACCCTGGCTAAGGGCAATCCCCGCCAGCAGGGCGCTCAAAACGAACAGGATTCTCATTGTCTGCAAGGATATACAAATTTCACGGATTTACCCATCAATCAAAGGCTAATCAAATATTTAAAGATCAATAGGAATGGCCACGCGGTTACCTTCCGTATTTTTTTTTTTTTTTGCTTTAACCGGAAAGAGTACGTGCGGCCAGAGCGTTAACCCTTACTTTCTTCTCAACCTTTCTAGCTCTTTCTCTTTCAATTCTTTTATCTTTTTAGATTTACTTTTTCTTTTACTTTTTTTGCAACGCAAGCAGCTGGCTGTGTTGCCACCTGGCCCCTCACCGCACCGCCTCCTTCAACCGCTTACCACTTACGTGTCCCGTTGTGTTTGCACTTCCAGCCGTCCTTGCGACTTTCCAATTGTCCTGCCGCTTCACAATACACTTGCTCGGACCGTCGACGTTCTACTTTGATTCAAGAATTCTTTAAATATGAATTAATTGTGCGCGGCGAATGCGTTTCGCGGAGAGGGATTAAAAAAAAGAGTCGCCGTTGACGTGTTGATTCGGAGAACGAACAGCCGCGCTGACCAATACTAAATCGGTGGTGTACTAATCTTCTCCAACACTGAACAGGGCAGTGTTGTGAAACACTAGAGAGGCATGGCGGGAAATAATCTATCAATAATTTTAAATTTTAAATTAATAAATAAGTATAAAAAAGCCAATAAATACAATTTATAGATAAACAGTTATTTATTTCTTTATTGTTATCTATTTTAATCTTTCTAGTGATTAGTTTATATGATTTCAAGTGTGTTTGGCAATCGATAAATATTTTTAATTTAAAACAATTCTACTCAATGATTAGTATTTAAGCATAAAATGTAGTACACCCTTGAATAGAAAATAGGAAATTTATATAAATATAAAGAAGACCATGAAAAATACTTTTTAATATAACATTTAGAAAGCAATTTATGTAAAACCTCAAAAGACTATTAAAATTTAAAATCGTTGGTTAATGGGTCATCTTTATTTAAATTGCATTAAATTGCATTATTTTATTACATGTAATTACATATTTTCTTTTTTTAAACCACTTAGAACTTCAACCCACATATTGATAACTCAGCAAAAAAATCAATGACCGAGTTTTTGTAAAAAAAATGCTGACAATTAAAAAAGAAAATTGCTTTTTATACTCTTTAAGTGTTAAAAAACTTAAATCAATATAAAACTTATCCATAAAACCTTAAGTTTAATGGCGGGCTTTAAAAAAGTGTCGTGGTTTTGGCCAAAAAGAACATAACATACAAAATAGTTTTTATTAAATATTCTCTTCCCTCTGTTAGGGTATTTAATATTTTAATTAAAAATTAAAAGCCACAACGCCAAGTCAACTATTCGTAAAGAAACGATTGAGGAAAACAATCTATTCCAGCGAATTTTTAAATGGAGCCGCGCTTTCGCAATACTTTTGAATGCATTCGGAAATTTCGCTGATCTGTTTTTTTATTTTGGCCATATAAAATCCCTGTCATGGCTCTTTGCTTCAGTCAAAACCCGGTTAGCCATGTTCGAACAAAGACTGCAGATTCTTTTGGCCTTTGGCTGCCTTTTGGCCATCTCCGTCTCCGTCGCCGGCAACGAGGAGAACCTGGGCCGGTTCGGCTACGTGGATCGTCGCGTCCGTAATATTCCCGCCCAGGCGTACGCCTCTCCAGTGGTCTACAATTCCCAGGCCAGCTACTCGGCTCCCAAGGCCCAAGGCTATTCCGCTCCAGCTCCAGCTTCGAGCTATTCAGCGCCCGCCGCCCCGGCTGCGGCTCCGTCTTATTCAGCTCCCGCATCTTCTGGATATTCAGCGCCGAAGGCATCGTACTCCGCTCCAGCTGCTCCTAGCTATTCAGCCCCTGCGGCTCCAAGCTACTCGGCTCCCGCAGCTCCAAGCTACTCGGCTCCAGCCGCCCCATCGTATTCAGCTCCTGCGGCTCCAAGCTATTCTGCACCAGCTGCCCCATCGTATTCAGCTCCTGCTGCTCCATCGTATTCAGCACCCGCATCGTCAGGATACTCAGCACCCAAGGCTCCAGCGTACTCAGCTCCTGCTGCTCCATCTTACTCTGCTCCTGCTGCTCCATCGTATTCAGCGCCTGCGGCTCCAAGTTATTCGGCTCCTGCAGCTCCATCCTACTCAGCTCCTGCTGCTCCATCTTACTCTGCTCCTGCTGCTCCATCGTATTCAGCTCCTGCGGCTCCATCTTACTCAGCACCTGCAGCTCCATCCTACTCAGCTCCGGCTGCTCCATCCCACTCAGCTCCTGCTGCCCCATCCTACTCAGCTCCAGCTGCTCCATCCTACTCAGCTCCTGCTGCTCCATCCTACTCAGCTCCTGCAGCTCCATCATACTCAGCTCCTGCTGCTCCATCCTACTCAGCTCCTGCGGCTCCATCCTACTCAGCTCCTGCAGCTCCATCCTACTCAGCCCCGGCTGCTCCATCCTACTCAGCCCCGGCTGCTCCATCATACTCAGCTCCGGCTGCTCCATCCTACTCAGCTCCTGCAGCTCCATCCTACTCAGCACCTGCCGCTCCATCCTACTCAGCTCCTGCAGCTCCATCCTACTCAGCTCCGGCTGCTCCATCCTACTCAGCTCCGGCTGCTCCATCCTACTCAGCTCCTGCGGCTCCATCCTACTCAGCTCCTGCTGCTCCATCCTACTCAGCTCCTGCAGCTCCATCCTACTCAGCCCCGGCTGCTCCATCCTACTCAGCCCCGGCTGCTCCATCCTACTCAGCACCCAAGGCTTCGGCTGCTCCATCCTACTCTGCACCTGCTGCTCCATCATACTCAGCTCCTGCAGCTCCATCCTACTCAGCTCCGGCTGCTCCATCCTACTCAGCTCCTGCAGCTCCATCCTACTCGGCGCCTGCACCCTCATCCTATTCCGCACCAAAAGCTTCATCATATTCAGCACCATCCTCTTCGCCCAGTTATTCAGCACCAGCCTCTTCCGGCTATTCCGCACCCTCGAAGTCGTCTGGCTACGCTCGCGACATGGATATGCTGGGAATGGCCAGGACAGCTGGAGGCTACGGATCTGCTGCTCCTGCCTACGGAGGAGCCTCCGTGCCAGCGCCACCTTGCCCCAAGAGCTACGTATTCAGCTGCCAGAGCGTGTTCACCCCAGCTCCTTGCAGTCAAGGATCTGCTTACTAAAAGGCTTCCGGACCATCACATCATGTTCAATAAAAACGAATCGATTTCGAACCGAAAAAAGGTGACTATTTATTTGGGAAATTGGAAAAGATAAGGATTGAAAGTTAGAGACAGGAACTGGAGAGGAAACTAGGAATTTTGAAGAACACTTATAGACCTTCCACCAATGGTTAATGAAAAAAAAGAAGACATCGAGACAATTGAAAAGATTTCCTAGCAATCCACTAGATTGGATTCCGCGGCAACTTCTTCGATCTCTGCCGGGTCATCGCGAGGAAAATAAAAATAATCATCATACTCTTCAAAGGGACAACTGACAGAGTTTTCCTTCAGCTTCTGCGCCTTCTTCTCGTTCGTTAATGTTTTGGCTTTTTTCAGGAGGATCCTTTGTCGCTGATAGAAATTGGAGCACCTGCTGTTGGGCTCCTGTTGGGGAATCAGACTGTCCAAGTCCTCGATACGATCATCGATTTCGTCTTCCAGGGACAAGCGTCGTTCGTTGTACGTCTCGAATCCGATTCGGACTTGGATCTTTTCAGCCAATCTCGATTTGCTCATTTTGGAAGCCCGTCGAACCTTCTCCAGCCAGCTGGACAGTTCACTATTTCCGCTGCAACTTTTGTCGTATTTGGCGAGGAATCCTTTCAGGGTGGACGTCTCCAGTGCGTCAGCCTCATCAAGGGGATCGGGGGCTGCTGTTGTGGTAGTATTTGCACCTAGTAAGCGAAATGGGGGTGTATTAGAAGAAGTAGTAGCTTCAAAAGGGAGTAGAACTAGGAGTAGTAGTAGATTTATTTGGGGTAGTAGTAGAATTACTTGGGGGTAGTAGTAGAAAAGTACTAATAGTAGTAAGGGATAGTAGTAGAACTTGTACTATTAGCTCTTATAAGAGCAGTATTTGCTGGGAATGTCACTTCTTATATTTTGAATACCTTGAGCCACAGCACTTAAAACTCCGCACAACAAAAGCGTCCACACGAGTATCATTGTCTTCAGATTAAAGAACTTTACACGACTTGATGGGGTTCGGACTCCTGCAGGCTCTTTTATATCCACCAGCCACCAACCCACTGGAATTTCTTCATTAAGATAAGCCCGGAAGCCTGACAATTACCCTATTTATTTACGTTATCGGTTTCATTATTTATTTATTAATTTCGAAATATTTGCCAAGGCACGAGCGTCCTCTTGACACCCCCCTTATGTTAGGGTTAAACCTTTTCTTAGGTTTGTTATTGGAAACCAATAGGATGTAGGATACTTCAAGGTATACCAATGGTTTCCAGTTCCCGGGTTCCAGTTCAGAAAAACCACAAAACGAAATTCTTGGTTTTTTTTTTTTTTTGCTTATCATTTATTTGCAAGTTTTTCTGTTCACTTATTCGATTTGCTAATTAATTATCACACTAAACGCAACTCATAAAAAATACGTACATCTAGGCTCTGTATATTTAGTTCATATGTCATTTTTTTAATCCAAAACAATGATTCTTCTTGCGGTCTATATATTCCATTAAAAAGCACTTATGCATCCTTAAATATCCTACATGTATGCATGTATGTATTGTATATCCTAAATATATATTCATATTTATAATCTCTATATCTCTATATATATATATATATATATCTCTATCAAGTTGAATCATTTTTTTTGTTTCTTTGTCGAATATTTAAAATGAAATCAAAATGGAATCTTGAAGTGTTTATCAAACTTTCTGTTTGAACTACAGAGTTTATCAATATAGAAAAATCAAGTTATATATAGTTTATGAATGTATATATATATATTATATATATGTATATGTATATGTGCTAAAGAGACTGGTCCATAGATTAAGAGGTATTATTCAGTTTGGCAAATCATAATCGTAAAGCCTACAATGTCCCTGACCAAAAATCGGAAGTATCGAGGGGTAAGTATTGGCGAATATTAAAGAAATGTTTTAACTGATTTTTAGTTTGTTTTCTTATATTCAAAACCCAGCAAGGGTTCAAGCTCGAACAAACTGAAAGTCGTTGAACGTGTTCGACATTGGCCAAAAAACCCATCTATGAGTCCAAAACAAAATCGTTTCGAGGCAACAAAAATGTGGAATGCAGTCAACGGAACAATTTCGAGTGTGATTTTTTTGCTTTTTTTCCAATAAATTTGACCCCCAAAAAAAGCTAAAACAAAGGGGTAACCCTGGGCTAGGTCAACCACAGAGGCAGACAGACATATTCGGAACTCGAAGCTCCAAGCTCCCATTATGATGATTTTGATGACGATGATCTCATGGAGCTCCAAGTATAACCAAAGCCGTGATTAGATATATTCGAAAAGAAACTCGAAGGTCGAACTCAAAAATTAACCAAAACAAAGAGGAAAATCTAAAAAACATAAAAACTCAAACTGAAAATCCAAAAAAAATTAAATAAATAAAAACATAATTTTTTTTTTTTGTAAATTTTTATAATTTATTTTGCCTTTGCTTAATAGTTTTGTTTTTTTTTGTTGTTTTCCTTTTGTCTGCCAGCACGATCAATATATATGGGGATCGGGGCAGAATACTATATAATGTATATATTGGTTTAACTATGTATGTTGTTGTATATAAGAAATATTAACTAAAATGGAAATACATAGGTGTAATGTTCATCTAAGGGCTAAAGTAATTCGTCTAGTAAAAAACGCACAATTATAATTATAATAATAATAATAATAATTGGTAATTGCATAATTATAATATATATAAAAAATAATCATACAAAAATAAACTTAAGGTATTCAAAAAAAAAAATAGGTTTCAAACAGGATAAAAAAAAACGCTTTCTTTTCGATTTTTTTTTAACGATAAATTCTTTGAGTCTTGGACTTTCCCGACGAATTGGCTTTTGTTTTGGGAGGAGTTTTGGAGGTAATAGAGAGTATATAGTAGAATATATAATGTCTGCTATTTTGTCCGATTTCTTTTGGGCCAAAGACGTGAATGAAAACAAAACAAAAGCGAGAAATGTGAAACGAAAACGAAATCGAAAGCTTAGGCGAGGCGAGGCGAGGCGTCTTATAGAAAAAATAAAAAAAAACATATATATATATATTTTTTATATATATTTTTTATATATATATAAAATCAATGAAAGCCAAGCTAGCGAAAGTTCGGGAGAAGGCTTAGGCCGAGAGATTCTTTTGGCTTTTCTCCATTTCTCTCGTGCGAAAGAAAGTGCCGCCACTCTCACTCTCTTTCTTCACTTTTGCTTGCTTTTTGTTGTTGTTGTTTTTTTACCTCTTATTAATACTAAAAAAATGTTCATTAATTTTTTACACATAGATCATAATATTCATGATTTTATGCTTAGTATTTGTTTTCTTTGTAGTACTTTTTGTTTTTGTTTTGTTTTTTATTATAACTTTTGTGGTTTTTTAGCCAAAAAAAAACTTAAGATTCTATCACAGCCATAATTCTTTTTTTTCGAAGAAAAATTGTTTTGTTTTTTAGGGTTTTTTTTCTTTTCTTTTTTTTTTTTTGTCTTACACACAAAAAATTGTTGCTTTTAATTGTTTATTAAGTTAATTCTAATATTACTTTCATTTAATTTGTTAATTTGCCCGATTCATTAATGTTTTGAATGCACTTTTGTTGGTTTTTGTTTTGTTTGTTTTTTGTTTTGTTTGTTTTTTAGGCTTGCTTTCAATATTTTCAAAAAATTCTAATTGCACTTTTTTGTATAATATTCTTTTGAGTTTTTTCAAAAATCTTCCATTTAAACAATTTGTATTTTGTTCTGTTCACTTTTTGTTTGTTGTTGTTTCTTGTTAAGGATTAAGGATTAAAAAATGTGAAAGGATTTCAATTAAGAAAGAAATTGATTTGGAATTGACGCAAATGAAACCTTTTATTGTTGTTGTTGTGTGACTAGGAGAACTTCTTCGGGTTGTTAATTAATTAAAAATATTACTTTTTTGTTAAAAATGAGATAACAAAAATTCGGTAACAAAAGGTCAACAAATCGGGGGCTCCAGGGCTTGGAAGTTAAAAGCCAAGTTTTGGGCACCAAAAAAACTAAAAGTTAAAGTAAGTAAAAAAAATAATACCCTGGAATGTTCTTGGCTTTTTAGTCTGCTTTCGATTGGAAGTGTTCTTTTCTTTTTTTATACTTTAAGTTAAATATATTTTTTAAGGTATTTATTAAACGGAGCTCTCTAGGAAACCGAAATGGAAACCGCAACTGAATTTTTGTTATACTTTCTTATGTTATTTTTTTAATTTTTTTTCTTTTAAAATTAACTTATAAATTGTTCTCTCTTGTTTTGTTTTTGTTTTTTTGTTTTTTTTATAAATGTGCTTTTTGTTTCTAGTTTTTGTTTCTGCTGTTTTGACTACAAATTCTTTGATTTTTGTTTTTTTGTCTTGATTTCTTTTTTGTTTGCTGCTGCGGCGCGACTTAAGATTAAGATTTTTTTTATGTATTTTGTAGTTTTTTGTTGTTTGTTGGTTTTGGTTTTTTTGTACAAACTGCGATTGCCATATAATGAGTAATAATACTGGCTCAATCGCAAAATATTTGTATAATTATATATATTTGTTTACACTCCAATAGCTTAGCCTAGTTTTAATGTGTGCCATCATAGCCTAAATGGTTTCATCCTCTTACGATATCTAGAAATTTTCTTAAATCTTTAAATGGATAAAATACAAAACTCTTCTTGTTTTTAATAATCTTTGTCTGCTGCAGGAGTAGTTGGTGGCGGGGTGGCGGAGTATCGGGTGGCGGAGTGTCTGATGACGGAGTGGCAGGTGGCGGGATGTCGGAGGGGTCTTACTGGTACTTTCATGTCTCCAGGGAGGTGACCACCAGATTGTGGAACACACTGGCAGACTCGCTCATCATGGCCGCCTGGCCGCAGGAGTCGCTGCTGGCGCCGCTCGGCGGCGTCGGGGTGCCCAGGCGCAGGGCATCCATAATCACCTCAAAGTCCTTCTGGTTCTGGTTCATGTCAAAGTCGACCAGCTCCAGGTGGTGGTGCAGCAAGTGATGGTGATGATGGTCGCCGCCGGAGGACAGTTTGCTGCGCTTGCTGCTGGGACCCTCAATGCCGGCGCCAGCGCCTGCCAGTCCTCCAGCTCCAGGTCCAGTTCCGCCCACAGCGCCAACACCTACACCCACACCGACTCCCACACCAACGCCCACTCCCACTCCCATTCCCATGCCGGACATGCCAAGGCCGACCACGTCCAGGGGACACTCCTCGATGGCCGAGATGAGGCGCTGCGGCGGGATGTAGAACTGGGAGAGAGCCTCCCTCACCAGCCGATCGCTCTCGTCCTCGCTGCTGCTGTTGCTCCTCAACCGCTTGCGGCTAATCTTCTCCAGCTGCTCGGCACCCTGGGTTATCTCCGGATCGATGAGCAGCATCGGGGCATTGATGGCGCTCAGTTCCCGGTCGAGTATCTCCAGATCGTTGACCAAATTGCTGCTGGACAGGTGGCGTTTCCGGCCATTCCCAGAGGCCGAGGCCGAGCCCGACACGGAAACGGGTGCCGAGGCGGCGGCCGGCGGTGCGGAAGCGCCAGCTGGCGACATGGCCAACTGACGTCCTCCGGAGGCGCCGCCTGGCACCTGCGGCGGTTGGTTCTCGAGGTCGACACCTCCACGTCCTCCCATCTGAGATTCGCCGCCATAGGACTTTCCGTTCTGGCTATTATTATTATTTGTATTATTATTATTATTATTATTGATGTTGTTGTTATTGTTGTTGCTGGCTGGCTTGGCATCGTCCATATTTGGCTGGAAGAGATTCTCACGCGCCAGTTCCGCGCTGGCCGAGCCGCTGCCACTGTCGGTTCTGCAAAAAGAGAGAGAAAGTGAAGGGAAAGTTAGTCAACGGTCGATGGCATTACAACAGACAAGAAATCAGTTAAGAAAATATAATAAACTTGTACAAGAAAGAGGCTTTTTTTATACAATTGTTAAGATGGCGCTGCCCTACAATGTACAGCTAGAAGAAAAGTCATTGAGGGCTTAAGAAGTATATAGATTTTTATTACGAAACTTTCCCAGGAAACCTATTTCCTTTCAACCAAAAACCAAAGAAAAACTCTAGGCGCTGCTCTACAATGTACAGCTAGAAGAGAAGCTTCCAAGTCAGTTTCCAGCAACGCGCAACACTTTCCCATTTTCCCAGGAAAACCATTTCCTTTTGCAACCCAAAAACATAACCCCAGAAACACTCGGCTATTGGCCTCAAATCAGTTAACGGCGTAATCTTGTCATAAACATTTCAACGCCCATCGATAATACATATAGCCTCCCCGCCACCCCCTGGGGCAACCATCCCTTGTGGGCCAACACAAAGTCAAACTCAACCCTGAATGGTTTTGTGGCAGGAGGCGTGGCTTGGGGGGTTGTATCCTGGATGGCGCGCAGGGTCGCTCGGTATGGGGATCCGCTTTTAATTAACTGGGCCAACAACTGTGTGGCACCGGTGACCAGCAGCGAAGTAAATTTCAGTTAATTTCTCTTTCAATAAAAGCTCCTGCCCCGCCCCCCACCGCCCATCTATTTCAATTTTTTTTCTTTCTTTCTTTCTTGTTGCTTTTCCAGCCAATATGGCAACCATTTTAAGTAGAAATAAAAAAAAGACGGAGAAAAAACAACAGTTGTATGTAAGAAGAAGAACCAGCTGGAGAGAAACACAAAATAATAATAATAATAATAATAATGTTAAAAATAGGGAAGAAGGGGACAATATTACAAGTACACTAAGAGAAAATAAAATATATTAAGCTTTCTTATAATTAGCGGTATTTTCTTCTCTTAATTTCTCTCTCTGTACAGGTGGGTGGGAGGAGGAGGCAGGCCAGGGGACAGGGCACCCTGCGACAACAACACATTAAAATGCGCAGCTGAGCATGTCAATGTTGACTATTAAAGCTACAGAGCAACAAATGCTCAAAATATACGGCAATATAACTGACAAGAATGGCAAGCGGTCTTACCAAGGGACCCCAAAAAAAAAAGGCCAACAGAGGGGAGGGGAGTGCCGTGCCATACCAACGAGGAGAAAAATAAAAGCGAAAGTATGGAGGAATCTCTGTACAACAAAAGCAACACAAACGAAACAAAACTCAAGCGGAGAAGAGGAAAAAAATCGCTCAACTTATAGAAACCAAAAAACCAGAAAGCGTACACCAGTAGGGGCACGCGCGGGGTGGGGCAGGGAGGTTGGGGGGGCAAAGCGAAAAAAAAGATTAAATAAAAAACAACAACAAAAAAAAAGAAGACGGAAAAAAGTGTGTTAGTTTCGTTGTTGGTGTTGCTTTTAATGCTTGTTGGCTGTTCGTACGCGCAACCGTTAACTTGAAATGATGGACGGCCAAAACAAAATGGGAGCAGCAGCAGCGGCCAAGAAGGAGGGAGCAAGGGGGAGGACGGGAAGGCAGAGGGGAGAGGCGCGCCGAAACTGACCAAATGAGGTGGCAAAAGGCCAAGAGATGGAGGTGGACGTAGCGGTGGCGACTCCCGCCGGAAGATTGCACAAGTGGCCCACGAAACGGAGTTAGAAAAGATACAAGCCAGGGAAAAAGGGTCAAAACGAGGGTCAGAAGGGGGGTCAGAAGGGGGGTCATAAAGAGGGTTAGGAGGAGGGCCAAGAGAAGGGCCTAAAAGAGGGCCAAGAGGAGCGGCTTAATTGCATCGATTGGTTGGGAATGAAAAAGGTTAAACTTTAAGAGGGTTTCCAAATTTTAAAGCCCAAGTTGGCGTAATCGAAATAATCGATAATAAACGATGTAATTACCACTAAATAATATATCGAATATATCGATAAAAATGCGATAAAAATTCGATATAAAATTCCAGTTTTATACAAATATCTCAGCCATTTCCCAACCGATTTTGGAATGAAATGTCATTTTGGAGTCAGAACTTAAATCTCCTCCAAACTGCATCCAAAGTTTTAGAAAATCAAACAAAAAAATTTTTAGTCAATTTTTGAAAAGAGTCAAAATTTTCGAAAAATGGGTCAAATTTTTTTTGTCCTATTTTCCAAAACTTTAAATGCAGATCGAAGCAGACTGAAGCTCTGATTCCAAAACTGTATTTTGTTTCAAAATCGGTTGGAAAATGAATAAAATATACACTTTTGAAGGTAGAAAAAAATCCGATTTTTAAAAATGTAAATTTCTGCATTTTTTGAAATTTCAAATCCGAATTTTTTGGTCAGTTTTCTGCGAATATCCTAGCCAATAAGCATCCGATTTGGAAACAGAATACCATTTATGAATCAGGGTTTCAATACCTTTCGATTTTGATTAAAATATCGGAAAAACAGAACAAAAAAATTTTAGTCGATTTTTGAAAAAAATTATAAGGGGTACCCCTTTCAAAATTTTCGAAAAATGGGTAAACATTTTTTTGTTCGTTTTTCCAAAACTTTGAATGCAGATCAAAAAAGACTGAAGCTCTGATTCAAAAACTGTATTTTGTTTAAAAATCGGTTGGAAAATGAATAAAATATACGCTTTTGAAGGTAGAAAAAAATCAGATTTTTAAAACTTAAATTTTCTCTTTTTTTGAAATTTCAAAATCCGAATTTTTTGGTCAGTTTTATGCGAATATCTTAGCCAATAAGCATCCGATTCTGGAACGGAATACCATTAATGAATCAGGGTTTTAATGCTCTTTGATTCTAATTAAAATATCGGAAAAACAGTACAAAAAAATTTTTAGTCGATTTTTGAAAAAAATCATAAGGGGTACCCCTATCAAAATTTTCGAAAAATGGGTCAAAATTTTTTTGTTCAATATTCTATATCTTTGAATACAGATCGAAGAAGAATAAAGTTTCGATTCCAAAATGGCATTCCATTCCAAAATCGGTTGAGAATTGCTCGAAATATTCATAAAAATGTGCCAGAAACCTTTCCCGAATGAAAAACTTTCCGATTCCCTTGAAATAGAGACCCATTTTTTAGGTTAATTTCTCGATTAGGTCAGGCCACGTGTCATCTATAAATAATTGCCTGCTAATGACAAGTGCTAATGCGAATATTTCGATGGAAATTAATCATATTAATAGACTAAAGCGGTCAGTTAGGGTTTGGATTATTTTGGAGCTTTCCTAATACTTTATTAGTAATTCCCATACTCCAGAGTCGTTTTCTATAGACTTTTTTATACATATAGATTCATGTGGCATGCCACCGATAAGACCAAAGACCAACGCAGCTTGGCAAAATAAAAAAAATTATATATATTTTTATATATCTTGTAGTTTTTTTTTGTGTTTTCTTTTGTCCTTCGTCTGGCTGTCTTATCTGCCTTTTCGTTTTGCGCACGTTTTCGATGGTCGTCGCGTGGCGTTTACTTTTTTTTTTTTGCTTTTGTTTTGTGTTAACCGCCCATCCCCACCCACTCGCCCCCACTTAGCCCCCCTTGGCTGTTAATATGTGGCGACTTCCTCGCTGAATTCAACCAGAAATTGGGGCACACTTATTACGCGTTAATCTTTGCCTCCCGAAAACGCAAAAAAACAGAAATACGAACTTGGTCAACCTTTCCACCCACCATCCCACCCCACCCTCTATATTTGTTTGGGGTTTCCAGTTCAAGGCTCTTTGGCCAACGGTTATTACTCAACTTTCTGTTTGATTTCGGCTTTTAACTGGGCTGGCCTGGGCTGGGCCTCGCAAAGAGTTAATAAATTGATGAATAATAATGAGAATTCTATGAAAAATCATCATCGATACCGAATGACCTGTTTTCTCGCCTCGCCTTTTGATTAATCGAATCGAAATTTGGTCGCCAAAGAGGGTTGGGGTTGGGGTTGTAGGAGGGTGAAAAATAAAAAAGGATTTCCATCTGCACTTGACAGGGTACGAAAAATTCCCAAGGGTGGGGGTGGAGAGCAAGGGGAGAAAGCGAGGTGAATGAAAAAAAAAAAAAAGAGCGAAAGCGGCAAAGAAAGACGAAAACGTTGTCAAACGACAAGTGCACACAAAAGCAAGGCAAAAGCAAAAGCAAAAGGGGAGCAGCTACCAGAAGGGGCATGGACATGGGGCATGGGTAGGGGGCGTGGCAGCAGACAAAACGAACGTGTGAAGAGGCAGCAGCAGCGAGGGGAGGCAAGGGGCAAGTCGCGAATGTAGGACGCTGTTGGGGGTCATTGAGCGCGCTTTAGACTTGCGGCAAGACGCGGAGGAGGGCGCCGCAAAGGGATGTTGCAAAAAGGGATACAGTAGGAGGGTGGGGGCTGGGCCTGCCACATGGGGCGCCGGCAGTTTCGTGTCAAAGACAACTTCATTTCCACAGTCTCCGCTCGCAAAAAGAAACCAAATAACAAATGTCTGAAAACAAAATTCCTCAAAAAATATATCAAAAAAAAAATCAAGCCAAGTTCGGTTCGGTTCGATGGGTTTGGATACGCTTCGTTTCCACTGCACTCCTTAAATGTGGTAAAAAATCGGCGTAATAATCGAGAACGGGGCACAAAGAAATAAATAGAAATAAATAGAAAACCAACCCAAAGCCTTGTCACTTTTTTTCCACCTGAATATCATGCAATTCTCACGCCTCAATTATTAATATTATTTATTTATTTTGTTACCATCCGCGCACTTGTATCTCTTCTCTATCTTTTTGTATCTACGCGTCTATCTATCTATCTCTGCTTATCAGTGGGTTGGGTTGGGTTTCGGTTCGGTTTCCCGCCTCTGATAAAGGGAGGCGAGGAGTGACGACGTTTTGGCAGAAAATTGCGCGCGTGTCGCAAGGTTATAACAGGCGGGAAACTGAAAACTGCGAAACTGCGAAAGAAAACAATTAAAATTATACAAAACAGGTAAACAAAAACAAAAACAGCAAGTGGGCGAGGGAGAGGGAGAGACCAGTTCAGGCCATCTTTGTTCCACAACTCTCAGTCAACATTGTATAATCGAATTGTTCTAAATAGTTCACAACAACAACAGCAACAACAACAAGGGCAACAAAATATGCATTTCCAAGACGCAACTCAGATACACTGAGATAAATGCTTGAAGATACAAAAGTATCTATGAGATTGTAAACTATCTTGACCTGAAAAACGATCGAATGATTAATTTTTTCTATCCTTAAGGCTTCCATTTCTTGTCTTCAATCGGTACACTCTACAGTAGCGTCTTCTTTGACAGAGAAAGCGTCTTAACCGCTTGAAGACCGATCAGTACACTCTATAGCAGCGTCTTCTTCGCTTAACCTCTTGAGGAACAATCGGTACACTCTACAACAGCGTCTTCTACGACATAGAAAGGATCTTAACCGCTTGAAGAGCCAACAGTACACTCCACAGCAGCTTCTTCGAACTTTTGATGAGAATTTCTGTTTCTTTCAAACCCAAATTTTCTTCCAGTGCTGGGTGAGAGGGCGGCTTGGTGGTTTCAAGACAAAGGGAATGCTAAATTGCTGGTGGTGGTGCAATTCGCGTTACCGAATAGATGATGAGATGAAAACAGCAACAACTACAACAACTAAGGCACACGACGAATCGGAATCACAACAATAAAGTCCACTAAAAAAAATAATATAAGAGACACGAAGATAACAATCGAATAGAAAGAAGAAACTAAAACAGAAACAAGAAGGGGAAGCACAAAAAACTATAAAAACGTCGTCGCAGTCGCGAAATTATTACGACGACGCCACAAAATGGGGCGGCCTGAGTGGGTTACACAAAAAAAAACAACTATATAAAAAAATATTTAAAAAAAATATATAAAATACAGAAGAAAAACTACAAAACAACAACAAACTATGATGATGTCTAGTGTTGAGTATCTGTATCTGTATCTGTGTATCTGTATCTGTAGCTGTGTATCTGTATCTGTGTGCGAGCTAGAGACTGAGGCAGCGACAGCGGCAGAGCTGAGCATAAAGCCCAAGCACAAAGAGGGCGAAAGAGGGTGGAAAAGGGAGGCGCAGATTGGAGAGGAGGAGGTTCGGTAAGCTATTGAATAAGAGCTTGGGGGTTATGCTTCTGTTGCTGTTGTTGTTGTTGTTACACAGCCATAAATTTAATTTAAATTTAAGAAAATTAATAAAAAATAAAGATTAAACTTTCAAAAAAACCTTTCAAATGAACCTCAAAACTGCTTCTAAAGTGTTTGTTTCCATCTTAAGCTCCCCCGTTTCTCGCTGTGCAGCTTTGGCGCAATGTCGAGAGTGTTTAAAATGCAGCATTTTGAATGGGTTTTTGCATTTGAGCAAACGGATGCATAAGCAATGAGCAGCAGCAAGCAGCACAAGCAGCAGCCTGGATATTGTGTAGATGTTTAACTACCGACTTCCAAAATGCCGCAACTACTCACTCGCCCAGCTACTTTGGAGTAGCAACTCCGATTGCAAAACAATCATAACAAAAGTATCTAATCACAATCCTACAACAATCGCAGTATCTATGAGATACTTTTATGTCCCGCTTCTAATTACAATTTCACCGTTTAACATATTTTCGTTGTAATTAAATTATCGATTGCCAGCACTGCCAGCAAAAGGAAAACAACAAAGTTAATAATAAGCACATAAGCATATCATTCCACACTTTATGCCATATTTCATGTGAAGCAGAGGCAGACACAGAGACAGAGAAAACATGTCAAACAAAGCCAAAGCCAAAGGCAAAGCAAAAGCCAACAATAAAGCCAACAGCAAATGCAAAGTCAAGAAAAAACAGAAGCAAAGTCAGAGAAAAAAACAGAAGCAAAGTCAGAAAAAAACGGAAACGCAAAGCACGAACTGAGAGATGGAAAATCGGCGATGAATTAACTTCGCAATGAAACAACAACAACAACAGCAACAGCAACAATACATGTAACGGTATGTTGGCTTGTTGGATTGTTTGTTTGTTTGTTTTCTCCTTTGCCCGATGAAACGATGAAAGAAAGAAAGCAAACCCACCAACTAACGAAGCAACGGGCCAAAAGAAAGCAAGAAAAAGCATGCCAAAGGTGCTGCTCATTTTGCCAGAAGACGATGATGACGACAGCGACGATGATGATGATGATGATGATAGCAGCAGATATATGGCCAGCAGGTGGGCTAAACTAAAAGGGGGGCGTGGCAGCTGGGCGCCAGTTTTCCGGCTACAAAGAGCTTGTCCCCATAAAGATGCAAAGATACTTTTTGTAAATCTAAGACTTTTGGGTATAACTGGGGTTACTTTTAAACTAATTCCCTATTTTATTTAGTTTTGTTTTTTTTTTATTTTTTATTTTTTTTTTATTTTTTAGCTCTATCTCTGAGGTACGTGTGGAAAACCCAAAAGACGAATGTGAATATAATATTACACAGATACAAATACACAAAACATAGATACAAGAGTCACACACACACACTCGTGCATTTATGTTACCAAGTGTTTGCCTGTGTGTGTGAGTATCTGAAGGTTTAGTGCACCGATGTGGTTGTTGTTGTTGTTGTTGGCATGTGCCTAACAGAGGTGCACACAACAACAAAGAGTGCATTAGGCTATCATCGCCTCACTGTTGTTGTTGTTCTTGCCGTTGTTGTTGTTATTATTGTTGTGGTTGCTTTTTGTTGCAAGTGGAACGTGATTATTTCAACGAGCGCAACGCTTTTTTTTAGCACACAAGCATAGGCATAAAATTAAGCAAAATAAACAAATGAAAACGAACTTTGAGATACACTATAGATGGTACACTACATGGCAGCGACATCTTCGTTATAAGAAGGGGTTTAAGCTCCTTGAAAGAAGTAATCAGTACACTCCACAGTAGCGTCTTCTGCGGCTTTAAAAGGGCTTTAAACAGCACAAAACAGTACCCTCCATGGCAGCGCCTTCTGCTAGTCTTAACCCCTTTTGAAAAGAGCATTCAAAAAAGTCCAGACAAGCAAAAAAGAGACGCGCAGGTACATGTTTAAAAAACTGATATATGTATACATATATATATATATATATGTATAACCATTTGCTGGCTTTGATTTCTTACTGATTTTTGTTTGTTTTGCTTTCGAAGGTTGCTGCTGTCGCTGCTGCTGCTGGTGCTGTTGGTGCTGCTGCTTTTGTTTTGGATGCGTGTGCATTTTGTTCCTGTTTTTTTGATTGATTTGGTGTGCGATGTGTTGTCTGTGATGTGTGTCTGAATGTTGGCCTATTGTCGATTAAGTGGAATGTTGGCCTGTTATCTTTGTACTTCAATTAGTTATCGACAAGCCATGGTATGCCAAGCAGCAGCAAATCAATTTAGATTTATTTGTATTATCCAATTGTGGACATTTTTGCTGATTCAATATAACAATTACAATGCTATTGAGTGCGAGAATGCGAGAATGTTGTGATTATTAAATCAGCTATTTATATACATTTTGTAGCCACTGCACTAATTCCGTATAGAAAGATAAGGAGAGACTTTGAGATTTAATCTGGCGCCCCGTTAAATCACACTTCAAGCTTCGAGCTTCCAGCTTCGAGCGAAATGTGTTTTCGTTTCGTAGTGTACAAGTTTTGATGGCAATTTATTTGTAATAACATTTCTTAATTGCCCATAGCTTAATGGCTATTTGGGATTTCCGAAATGTCTGGCCCTTCTCCAAGTCATAATTTTTCAGCTTTTTTTGCTTTTTGCTTTTTTGTTTTTGGAAAAATCCCAAAAGCAACAATGGGCCAAACACACAATCAACGTTTTTTCTCCATTGTCGGTTTGGGTTGTGTTCAGTTTTTGGTTTCGTTTCGTGCTGCCCGTTTTTATGTCTCTGAGTATCCGAGTATCCGAGTATCTGAGTATCTGAGTATCTGCGTTTAGCTATGCTTCGTTTTGGCTTGCCTTGCTTTGCTTTTTGCCTTGCCTTGCCTTGCTTTGCTTTTTGCTTTGGGTTTGGGTTTGAGTTTGGGTTTGGGTTGGAGAGTATTTGCTGGCTGGTGCTGGTGCTGCTTTTCTTTGGTCTGGTGTTTTGGCCTGAATGTTGTCTGCTCGGTGTAGTAGCTATGAAATATGCCGCTTTGACAGTGGTAGTCTGTATCTGTGTCTGTGTATCTGTTGGATTGTTGCTGCAACATTGCAATATCATCAGCGGCGGAAAGTCCTTATGGAAGCCATACAAACACTACCGACTAACTGTTTGTGGCTTAAATAATTGCATCATCTTTTGGGCCAACAAGCTAATACTTTTCAACTTTGCCTTCGACCAAGTGCTACGTGACCGAAAAACAATCAAAGTCCTTGTCCGCCGTTCGGTGTTCGGTGTAACTTTCGAAAGTTGCATCATTGGAGTTTTTGGCTTTTCATTATCGAAAATTGAAAAGCGGCTAATTTTAGGCCACAAACAATACTCCGGGCCGTGTAATTAACCAGGCAGGTTATTATCTGTCAACAACTAGCACTGCCCTGCTCGGTTGCTGCTGTTGCATCACAGCCCACACACATTGTCATTGTATCTTGTATCTCGACACCTTGCATTATCGAATCTGTCTACTGTTTGGATTTAACTGCCGTAAATGCCACGCCACGGCATGCCACGCTACGCAACGCAAGGCAACTGCCGCCCCCGTAGCATCATCTCTCCTTGGCCCTTTGGCCTTTAAGCCAACCACAATCCACCTACGCCGTATCTGTATCTGTATTTGTATCCGTATCCGTACGCAGGCACCACGCACTTTAAAGGGCAAACACAAATCAAGCATCCGCCGCGTGGGCGTCGCCCCCAAGTTCACAGTTCACATGACACAAAACGCAAGCCCCAGTGATGAGGTTGAAATAATATTGAGACACCCCGGTTCCGGGGTGCCTGCTGCCCCCCATTCCCTATTCCCCAACCCCCGAGCAGGCGAGTTAATTTATTTCGCAAAATTTACATGCCCGCCTGCCATATCAGGTATGAAAGGGTTTTGTGTGTTTTTCTGTTTGTCGTTCATCGAATGTATCGGGTTAAATTTAAATTAATGACAATTTCCAGTATAAACACATGAATAAATGGCTTTTAAAGTGCAATTAAACCCCTTATTGAGTAACTAACTAGGCCCTCCACTTGTAAATCAATCAGCCGAAAGTTAATATGCAATTAGTTGGTTTCTGTAACTAATTTTTAACTAATATTTCAACTAATATTTCACTAATATGACAGGGCAGTAACTAGAAATGATTTGCAAAACTAGAGAACTCTGAGGCTGACAATGTGTGACTTGATTTGCTTTGAAAGCAGGCTTCTTCGGGATATTTTAGGCAATTATCTCCGAGAGAGTGTGCCATTCTTTGCTTTGAACGCAGACTTTTTCGGGATATTTTAGGCGATTTTTTGCAATATTCTTTGCTTTGAAATCAGGCTTTTTCGGGATGTTTTAGTTGATTTTTACGCCTTAAAAGTACGTCTTAAAAAGTACGCCTTAAAAAGTACGCATTAAAAATGACGCCTAAAAACTACGCTTTAAAACTAAGCATAAAAACTACGCTTTAAAAAACTTAAAACGCTTAAAAACTAAGCTTAAAATCTAAGCTTTAAAAACTAAGCAAAAAAAAACTACTTAAAAAATACGCTTTTAAGAATCAGAAATACATACCTGGGCAGGTTTTGGAGGTAACGCATCTGCTTCTCGCGCCGCAGCTCGTCGGTGAGGCGGCAGTAGGTGTTGTTGATGCAGACGCTGCGGCGCAGGTTCGCCTCCGAGTCCTTGATCCTTTCCAGCTTGTGGGCGCAGAGCTGGAGGATGCGCTTGCGCTCCTCCCGCTGCCGCAACTTGGGCGAGATCATTGGCACGCGCGACCGATGATGGTGGTAGCCCATGGGCGGGGAGCAGCGGGGCGGGCCGAACATGTCTGAGTCGTCGTCGCTGCCGCTGCCGCTGCCACTGCCGTTGCCCGCGTCGTTTGGTGTTGCATTTGTGTTTGTCGGCAAGGTCATTGCGCCTCTACGTGTGTGTATGTGCGTCTCTCTGTCTGTCTGCGTGTGTGTGTGTTTGTTTGTGTGTGCGAATCAAGCACACAGTATCTTCTTCCTTCTTGGATATTTTTTTTATGTTTTGTTTTAAACAAACCTTTTTTTGATTTTCTTTGTATTTGATTTTGGATTTGTGTTTTTTTTTGCTTCAATCAGGAAGCGCGAACACACAACACACACTCCGGCTTCTTCTCTTCTTGTCACTCTCTTGCCTGCGCTCTCTCTCGCTCTTGCACTTGCCGCTGCTGCTGTTGCTGCTACTGCTGCTGCTTCTTCTTCTGTCTGCCGCTTAGTTTTTTTTCTTTTCAGCTACTGCTTTTCTTTTTGCCTTTTTTGCGTGAGATTTCACTTTGCTTGGTTACCGTTAACGGCTCTTGAGCTGCTGCTTTGCATTTGTCTTTGTTCCAAAATAAAAAATATTATTTATTTTTTTTTATTTTGCTTGCAATTCAAAATAATCCAGGACTTTTGAATTTCAGTGTTTGATTTTTAGTTTGTAGATTCTTTTGCACTTCGATATTGCTTCAACAGGAAAAAAATGCAACAAAAATTGCTAGACCACTAGTACTGTTTTTTTCTTTAATATTGTTATTTTTATTATTTGCTTTGATTTGTTATTGTTTCGGTTGGATTTTAAAATTTTATGTTGATCTTGATTCGAGGCACACAATTGACAAAAATTGCAAAATTTATGTTGATTTGTTTGTTTGCTTATCGGTTTCAAAAAATTGTATTTAAATTGTTTTTGATTTTTTGATGCGGCGATTTGCGAAAAGGGACGCGGTGTAGTAAGTAGGGGTTACGAAGTTTAATTGGGAGCGCGTGGCTGAGCGAAGTCGAAAATCTTCCGCACCGTTTTCTACCGTCCGCATCGGTCGGCGTTCAAAAAATTTTTGACGTTTTTTTGTAAACACAATTGCTTTTTGATACTCGTCTCCGCGCTGCGCTCTCTTTCGGCGTCGACGTCGGCAGAGTGCACAGATGTTCGCATTGAAACGGAAGTAGCGGTGCCGAAGAGAGCGCGCGCTCTCTCTTAAGACGGCGTCTACCTAAGAGAGCGTCCTTAGATGGCCTACGTGATTGCCGCGTGCCCCTGTCTCGGCGTGTGCCCGCTCGTATTTATATGTTTGTGTGTGTGCAAGTAGCGCAAAGATTTTGGCAGCTCCTCCTTCTCCCCGCCGTCCCCGCACCCGGCTGCCCCAACGCTTTTGTAACGGAAGCAAAACGCAAACTCATACAAACAAAGCACTGGTCAGTGGGTGGTTATGGGTGGCTTTTGGGGGTTTTTTCTGTTTAGTGTGTTTGTTGTGGGCGTGCGGGGCATAATTTTGATAGTTGCTGTTGCTTGTCTGTCCGCGTTTTATTATGTAAAAAAAATAAAGCAGCAGGCGGCGGCGACGGCGGCGAGCCAGCGACTTTGGGTGCCTTTTTAAAATGCTAAATACTTCCTAGGACAATCAGCGGCAGTTGCGGTAATTGGTTAAGGCAATACTATAATATTTATAGGCCTTGACACCGCCATTAAAACCACCCTTGAAGACTCAAAACCTTATGCAACAGAAAAAATAATACCACACAAATGGGTTAATCCAATAAATAAAATACGTATAGTTAATCCTTCGCGATTCTTGAGATAAATTCAAAATCAGTGTCAAAGCCGCACACACCTTCCCCCCACCAAAGCCGTCGCCCCATCAAGTGGTACAAGTTCAACTCAATTTACGGTTTTTAGAATGTTCCGTTACTGGGAGGTCAGTTTCGGCAGTCCAGAGTAAGTACTCGTTCATAAGTATGTAAATATATGTAACTGTCTATATGTATGCATGGCTATGTAAGAGCGTCGCCGTGCGTCCGCATGGCAATCACAAAGAGACAATGCAAATTTGCACTCAAACAAAGAGACAAACAAGATGGGGCCACTATGGGGAGCAGTTCATGAGCGAGCAATGTTAATGGTTAGGGGGGGATGGGGGTAATGGGAGGTGGACAGTGGGCCGTGGGCTGGCAAGTGTCAGATCTTTGTGTTTATTTGTTGTTTATGTACTATTATTATTATTAAGGCACCCCGAAGACGATGACGATTGTTTTTGTTCTTTGAAAACGGAACGCTCAGCTCATTCTGGTATTTTTATATTCGAGAGAAAATTCCCCGAATGAATTTTTTCGATGATTCAGCCATTAGAAGAAGCTGCCGAGGGAAAGAACCGCAAGAACGCTATCATTGTGGATCACTTTCCTTCACTAATTGTGAGTGTTTTTTGAGCGAAAGTTCAGGTCGTAGAAAAGAATGCATCAGGGGTCTTACGATTAGGTTGGAAGCCAAAATGTGGAAGCGGGCTATCCCCATCTCTTTCGTTGCCTGCATTTTCACACGTCGCCGAGTGGCTCTTTGTGGCTCATTTTCTTGAACCCGAAAGATAAATTCGTATTACGTAATTAAGCAGATCCAGCAACAACACAAACAACAACCAGAAACAAGAACAACAAGCTAACAATTAAGTATTTATTGCTTTCAATTTGCTGCCCGATAACAGAACACAAAATCAAAAAAACAAAAAAAAACACAAAACAAAAAAAACACAGAACAAAGTAAATAAAAACCAATGCGGACGCACACACACACACATAGACCTACTACCTGCGGCGGCAGCGACGTCAGCAGCAGCAGCAGCAGTGGCAGCGGCGAAATCAGCGCGCTTCATGTTCGAATTTCGAGAGCTGTTTTTTGTTGTTGTGCGTTGTGTGTTTTTTATCGCTTTTAATTCTTTGGCACGCGCTTTTGGCTTTTATTTTCGCAGGTAAGCATCGGTAAGGAAAACAACAACAGCTGCGGGCCAAGTGAAAACTGGCTCTCTGCCTCTGCTTGGTGGCCAAAGCTCTGGGCCAAATGCAAATGGAAAATTATTGCATTTGTTGGCCAACAAATAAGAGCAACAAACGCAGCAGCATAGCAGCATAGCAGCGGCAACGCAGCAGCATAGCAAACAAAAATGGAAAGCAACAGCAGCCCACTTTAATTATCAATAACATATTTAAGTTTCCCCACATTGGCCTACCCTCCCGCGTCCCTGCCCCAGCCCCTCTAGGCTACCACGTTTTTTAGCCCCCCGCCGTAGTATGGTGCTCTTTTTGGTCGGTGGCGGCGCTCTCTTTGGCGCTCTTTGCCTTGGCCACTCCAAAACGGAGAGCACAGTGGTACGAAACAAGGGTAAAGGATACAAATATTCGTTTATTATACATTTTATGGCTTTCTTTTCGTTACAATTTTTACATCACCTTGAACATAAGCCCACTTTTAACCTTTTAACGGATTTGGTTTGATGACAGGGATTGTAAAGGATTATCCAACTTGCTCTCATAAATATCCTTCAGCTTACCTGACGGCGCGCTAAGCACCAACACAGGTAACAAAGGATCAACAAGCCAACTGTCGCAGTCCGATTTCGTAGGGTTGCAGCCCACTGTGCCGCGTGTGAATGAACGTATAAAAAGTGAGAGCGTCGCCTGCTCTGCGGGCTTCAGCTCATAAACGAAAATCAATGACTCCCAATGCGCTTCCCCCGGGCTCCACCAAGGGCCACCAGCCCTTCCCCGCCTCCCCCACATTTTTGGAGTGATAAATGCCGCCTTAGCGTCGTCAGCAGATTCAGCCTGCGCATGTTTGTCTGTATGTATGTAAATACCCTCAAACACACACACACACACATAGATACAAATATCTTCATGCATACGTAAGTGTGTAACATACACATACATACAAAGTATGTAGTATTCCCCCCTCCCCCCTGATGTGACTGCATTAAGAAATGGCTTTTTGTTTTCGGGACAACTCTATTGCCAGTTGATCCTGGTGGTTGTTGTTGGATTCTCGATTTGACCAACTCAAAGGCGCAAAAAAACGTCCTAAAGGGTAACGTAAGGCTGGCCAAAACAGCGTAACGGTAGGCATTTACATTTCTCTCCACCTTTGTCGCCTCTGACTCGGCATCTCCTGCTCCGAGAGCGGGCCGCTTTGTGTTTTTATGCTTTCAACATTGATACGTGCCACTTTTGGCATACACACAGCGGGGAGGGGGTGAGGGGGCAATGTGTGGGGACAGCTGGGTAAGTTTGTAATTAATTGCGGCCTTGCTGCCACCCCAACCCTCTAGCTCTTCGCTTCCCCACACCCCTCACATCTTTTCGATGCGCGCTGAGAAAGCAGCCGCCAACAGTTTGTTTTCTTTCTCCCCTCGCTTTGGGATTTCCGTCTCGGGAGGCCGAAAAAGAGGCGGCTGGTGGGTCGGTCGGCCTAGTCTAGTCGCCAATCCAATGCCTCAACTTACCTCTCTTGCACACCATTCATGCCAAAGTACAGTGAGGACTCGCTTAGATGAATACTACTTTTAACATTTACAAAAAACTATCAGAGAGGCAAACCAATTAGAAGGATAGAATGTAATTTTCGTATTTAACTTTTAAAGACTTGTAATACTTTTTTCGAGGCCTCACTGTACCGTAAAGTAGTAGCTATCCAAAAACGGACAATGGCAGCAGGCAAGGCGGCGGAGGGCGCAAAAAAGAGAGCGAGGAGAGAAAGCGCGCTAGTTACAGTTACAGTTACGTTACAGAGGGCCGGCCAAAGACAATGCTATATATAAGCTCGCTCGGTTAACGGTAATTACAGTGTGTATGTCGGGTGGGTGGGACGAGGGGCGGAGGGGTAAGGTTAGTAAGTGGGTGCCGCTAATTGAGTGGGATGAGCCGCATTCAGGGAGCACCATGACCACGATGGCCAAATCCGGCTAATTCCGATGTCACTTGGCAATATCTAAACTGGCAATTGGTAAGAAAGGGCGCAAAAGGGAAACACCCCACCTCATGTGTCCCATCTAGATACGGGAACGATAACATACCATATCCGGGGGGATATTCTGATTAAAAAAATGCTGTTTTTTTCACACACTCGTTGATATGTTTGGAAACAAACAGCCATTTTTTATATATGTATTTCAAACCGCAAAACTTGGTTTTTCATTTTATTTTGTTCCGTTTGTGGTTGATATATATGTATAAATATATCTTGTGGTCGAAACGACAGTACTTGGCAGCATAATAACCTCAAAAGCCTTCAAATATCCAGCTACCAAAAAACGAGCAACAAAAACAACAACTGAGTCGGGCCCAAGGGCATAATTCTTCTTCTTCTTCGACTACTACCACTGCTTCTTGGCCCGTCTTGTACGTCATTTTGTTTTGGCCCGAGATCCGATCGGGCAAATACAAATTCAAAATCACTCCAAGTCGTGGCTTGCATTTGCGAGTTGGGAGAAGAGAGGTTTCGGTTCCGTTTCGATTCACGAAGAGATTTCGGAAGAGAACGATCATCTCACATCTCACTCGCATTTGTATCTACTAGTTTGCTTTCCCGCTTGCTCGTTCACCTAACTTATCGCATAATCACCCGACGTATTGTCAAGTCTGAATCTATGTGTGTGTGTGTGTGTGTGCTTATGCTTGCCCGCATCTGTATCTGAAAGATATACATAGATGCAGTAATGCAGCAATGCCTTTGCTTTTGTTTTTGTTTTTGTTTTTGCTTTTGTTTTGCTTTTGTTTTTGTTTTTTGTTTTGCCTCGCTTTGGCACGTTTCGATTTTGAGTTTTGATTTGTGCGATATAAATATTTCTATAAATATCGAAATGCTTGTAATGCGGGTCGAGGGTTTTCGGATTTTCAGATTTTCGGGTTTTCAAGATCAGAATTAGTATCTTTGAGATACAAATGTATCTGGCACGCATTCATAATGAGGTCGTAGGCGAGGGCGCGTTTCAATTTTTTATGGTTTTCAAATGTTTATGAGAAACCAATTCGTAGCCCGCGATAAACCCGACAACTTGCCAAATATGGTTCAAGGTTTAATTTCGCTTCGTTTCGTTTCGTTTTCTTTTTTTTTCGCTCTCTTTACTGGACTTTGCTTTCCGCTGATTGTGGTTTCTTTTTTTCTTTTCTTTTTATTTTTTTTTTGGCTAATTATAGACTCTAAGGGTGTACATTAAGTATTAGCGTGGCTGGATTCTATTTTTTTTATCGTTGTTGTTGTTGCTGTTGCTGTTAATGCTCCACTTGAGTGTCAAGTTTGTTTACGTTTGGCAATAATTCGGAATCTTTCGACTCCGCAGACTCCGCCGAATGATTTCCATTTTCATTTATTGTGCGTGTCCGTGTGTGTTTGTGTTGGTGTTTGTGCGGTTTTACGACTCTGGCTTTTACCGATGCTTCGCTGCTTCTCTTGTTTTTGTTGTTATCACCGCTGCTGCCGTCACTGTCGCTCCCTCTGCCCCTGCCCCTGCCTCTGCCGCTGTTAATGTCGCGGTGGCTTCTGTTATTGTAATTTTATTTTTATTTTGCTCCGTTTGCGTAGTTCAAACCTGTTGTCCCACAGTTTTATTTTTATTTCTATTTTTTTTAGCTTCTGTCTCTGTGCTCGTCTCTGTCTCTGTTTTTTTCGAAAACCGCACAAATAACTATAATAGAAAAGAGCTCAGTGACGGCAGCATATCAAAAACAAAAAAACAGCAAAAATTTCATTAGTCGGTCGACAGCTGCTTTGCTTTTGCTTTGCTTTTATTTTCCTAACCTATTGATAAGAAATTTGTGACGTCACAGCAGGTGACACGCTTAGAGCAAAAAAAGACGAAACAAAAAAAAACACAACAACCGAAGGAGAGCACAAAAGAAAATCTGACATCATTTGTGGAGCGGAAAAGAGAGCCATCACAGAGTAATCATTAGCATTTGGCTAACATAATAACTACCAACAGATCTGTGCTAATTACCATGTAACTGCATGATTTTGCTAATTTTCTTGTTCTTGTTGTTGTATTGATAAGGAGTTAACCTTTTGAGTAGTTTTTGAGCTGAATTGGTATTTCCGAAAAAAGCAACAAAGATAACGAGCGTCGACCTGTATTCGCGCGCGCTTTTTACGTTTGGTTTTTTCTTCTCTCCCTTTTCCCATTCCCCCTTCTCATCTTCACGGTCTTTCGGCCAACATACCTGTGTACCCGAGTCTGTGTGTGTGTGGTGGCTGGAACTATAATAAATATAAATGTATACGGCTGTGCGTGCGTGTGTGCGTGTAGGCTTGCATTTAAGCCAAAGTATGTAACTCCATGCATATGTTGCCATTTAGCCACTCTCATTACTGTTGCTGTTGCTGTTTCTGTTGTTGTTGCTATTGCTTTTGGCCAACAACAGCTGGCGGGCAAAGCGACTTCGGCATCGGCATCGGCAGCGGCAGCGGCATCGACTTTATGGCCATAAAAGCCATAAAAAAGCATTGAAGATGGCAAGAAGTCAGTCACTCAAAGCCAAGCCAAGCCAAGCCAAGAAAATTGAACGACTGAGTCCAAAGAGAGCGCCAGAGAGAGACTAACAAAAGAGTGCGCATAGTCATGCAAAGAGAGGGTGCTGCGAAGAGAGCAAAGGAAGTTCTGAATGCGGCTGATGGGCGCAGCGAGGGGGTGGGAAGAAAGCCAAGCAGGTGGTCCAAAATACAGCCGTTAACATACTCCGTTTAATGAAGGTATTTAATTCAGTAATAGCATCATTAACTGCCTTGAGGTGAACTCCCCTTGGATTGTTTTCAATTAAAAAGCATGAAAATCATCAAATCCGTATGATTAAAGAGTACGAATATTAGAATAGACTGAGTAAGAGAGTGGTTGGGGGAGCCGGCTGTGCCTGTGGCTCTGGCCTCTTAACGGACAAGGTTGTGGCGCCCGAGGAAGGAATCCCCACTTCCCCGCTCCAACCCCCCACTCCCCGACTCAGCGACTCCCCGACTCATCATCACTCTCCATTTTTTCGTATTTTGTTTTATTGGCACTTGCGTGTGCTGCCATTTAGCGCATTTAATTTAATAATTAAGTTGCCGCTGAAGACGACGACGCGACGCGACGCACTCTACATTCTTGCCCTTTCCCCCTCCCTTCGTTTGTATCTGTGTGTGTGTGTTTCGGTTTCGGTTGCGTGTGTGTTTGTGTGGGGTTACAGGGCTGACAACAACAAGAATTGAACGGCAATACGTGACATTGAAAATGTATGCTACGCCATACAAAGAGAGAGAAAAGACAGAAAAAGCAGAAAAAACAAAAACACACATATCCGTAAAGTAAATTTGTTTGAACGACTTACGAAACATATTCTTGTTTCGGGGAATTTTCGATTACCAGAGGGGGGATTTACAACTACTTAGGAAGCACTTTTCCACTAATAATCTACATAATTGTGCTTATTGTAAAAGAAAATATGCCGGGGAACGTTATTTTCCTGGAAAGCCACACAGAAGCTTTCGTGGGAAGACGGAAAGGTTAACAGATCTTACCAAAAAAAGTGTATCTTAGCCATCTCTTTCGTTTCTCTACTCAAATATATTTCAAATCCAATTACTAGTATCTCAGCCGCAGCTGTAGATACATTTGTATCTTTAGCATTTACGGCGGCGGCAAAGACATTTTTGGAATTGTCTGGCCGTCTGGAGAAGAGCACTAAAAAACACACCACAATGGAAGAAAAAAAAAAGAAGCCAGGCAGACAAAAAAAAAACCAAAAAACTGAAATCGAAACTGGGGGTTGGCATTCAATGTTGTTGTTGCTTTTGTTTTTGTTGTTGCATTCAAAGCGATCCGATCCAATTCGAAGCGCTTGATTGATGATCAAGTCTGCAGTTCAGAAGAAGATACAAAAAACGCGGTGCCTTGATGGGAAATAAAAAGATTATTAATATCCTTTTATACGATCATTTGTTCGGGAGAATCCAAACCTAACCTAAAAGGAAGGGAGGGAAAAACCTAACCTAAAAAACCTAAACTTTATCTATCGGAGCGATAAGAGCGAGGCAGAGGGGGCACCATGGCCGCTCGCGGACAATGCCCCAAATAATTTGCGGCTGAAATAAACACAACCTTGAATAATGCCAACCTTTAAAGCGCATATCAAACAAATATCTAGAGGCTAATGCCCCACAAATGAAATAAAAATAAAAGGAAAAAGGCAATAATAAAGCTTATATACATATGTATATGTACGAGTATTTATTGTTTGTTTGTTCGAGAGTTGCCTATCTGACATTGAGTTTAAAGTGCTGAGTCAAAATATATTTTGCCCGACGGCTCAAAAAAGTCACAGGTGCTACGAGTCGATGACGTCGAGTTCGGAAATTACCGCAAAAACAGTGTACAGTTAATACAAGGATAGGAATTCTTCCGATTCAATCCATTACATAATTCCAGAAAAGGATAGCCCTTGGCTAGCGAGGGTAGCACTTGCAGTTTCTGGTGAAATCTAATATCTGGCATTTTCCAATTTCCGAACTCACACTGTCTCTGTTAGTGGGTCGGGGAGGGGGACGGGGACAGACAGAGGGCAACAATTATCTTGTCAACCATCTTAGTTGGGTGGTTATTTTGCAAAGTAAATACACACACACAAACACACACATGGACAGAGGGATACATGGACACGCACACGCGCGACGCCTGCCACTCCCACTCTGACTGAGACCCTCTCCCCCGCCCTCTTACTATTTCACTCTTTTTACGGTTACACGTGCGCCGCTATCGTCACTGTTGTTGCTGCTGTTGCTGTTGCTGTTGCTGGCTCCCCATTCTACCCCAATTTGGCGCTCTCTCGCTCGCCCTCGTTGATGGTTAGCCGAAACAGAGCGCAACTTTTGGCGCTCTCACGCTGCTGTGTGGCTTACTGCTCTCACCTTCTGGCTCTTTCTCGTTCACGCGACACAAGTTTGTCGGCTTCGATTTTGGAGCTCGATGGGTATGGAGGAAATAAGCGACTAAATGATACCCTATACCCGATAGTATACAGTAATTAAGAGAAAGATATTGATTAATTAAATTGGATTTATTCCAAGTATTGTTTTTTATCTTTTTTTTTTGGTTACATGATTTTTCCTACCCTAATTATATGTATACCCTGTAAAACCCCCCTTAACAAAAATGAATATTCTATTTGGCCCGCAGTTTTTACCCATGTCCATGCCACTTTTTCGTTTTTTTATTGCGGTTTTGCATTTAGAAATTGATGATGAAGCCGCTTGGCTGCCGTACAGTGCGTGTGTGTGACTGTGTGCGTTTGTGGTTGTGCGTGTGGGAAACGTTTTTCCTTTTAAATTGAAACTGTAACACGAAATGCTGTTTGCCCCCTTCCTCTGCCTCTGCTGCTGCCGCTTCTTCTTCTACTACAACTGCCAGCCTTCTCTTTTATTCACTTTGCCCTTTTCGACAGCTCCCCCCGTACCCCACTCCCCACTCTTGTTTTTTTTAGGGCCGTGAAGAAAACATTTTATGGTCTTCTGTTTTAGCTTTTTGGAGTGTCTTTAAATGCGTTATTCGACTGATTTTTATTTGTTTCCCCTCGCCCCCCGCTTCGTTCACCCCCCTCTCAGTTTCGGTCTCCCTTTCAACTCCTTTTCTCGCTGTCCATTAGGAAAATTCTTGGCATATTTTCGTCTTGATGATATCTACACGGAAAACAACTTGGAAAAACGCAGCTACAAGTTACTTTTGGGTCACTTTTGTATCTCAAAGATACTTTTTGCTGTATGTATGTGTGTGTGTGTGTGTTTGTGTATTTGTTGGAGCGACTCGATGAGACTCGAGTATGATTAGTGTTTGCCTCTAATTATGTTTCTCATTTTCCTTAATTTGCCATTTCCCTCTCCTTGCGGCGCGGCGCGGCTCGGCCCGGCTCCTTTTCTCTTTGGCTCTGAATTCCTAACAGGTTTTTGTGCAAAACGCATTTCCAACTTTGTTGCAGTACGTGTCGTGTTAACAATAACAATATAACAAAAATAACAAAAACAACAAAACAACAACAAAGGTTTTCAGATGAGCAAGAAAATGCCGGAAGTTCAGCGAAGACAACGAAAAGGCAGCGTTGTGGCGACGCAGTGGCAGCGCTGCCAACGTAACATTATAATTGTTGTTGTTGTTACTCTTTCTGTTTTTTTTGTTGTTAATTTTTATTTCCATTTCGTTATTGCAAATGTAAACAGCAACAAATTTTTAAAAGCTGCATCAAATTTCCAATAAATTCCATTTTGTGGAATGTCTGTCTGTGTGTGTGTGTGTCTTGTGTGTGTGCTTGTGTGCGTAATTGCTTTTGGGATTTGTAAAAGTCAAGTTTTCGTTTGGTTTTGGTTTTGGTTTTGAAAATCTTCATAATTTCAATAGCAAACAAATTTCGTCATGGGAAAAACGATTTGGACTTTTGATGTATTATATTGTTAGTTTTCAATGTCTGCTCTTTGTTTCAATTAAATAAATGCATTCCGGTGCAATTTCTTTGTGTTCCGCTGAAGGTGTGTGTTGTTTTTTTTCTGCTTTTCTGTATTTCTGTATTTCCCACTCGAATGAGTGGCTCCTTTTTGCATTTGGGTCAAAACCTGTTGACACACACGCAATTAAATACAATTTCAATAAAAGCAAACACCGAGAAGAAGCAGAAAAAAAACACAAAACTAATAACATTAAGCGGCAGCAGGAAAGAAAGAAGGCAAAAAAATACAAAAAAAAACTAAACTAAACTATGACAACAACAAAGCCAACCGCTAAATTACAATAACAAGAAGGGGCCAGCAGGCAGAAGACGAAGAGGGTGAGACGGAGTAGAGTGGCAGAAGAGCGGGCAACTCATTCGTTCGTGTGACGATTATCTTGAAATGAGACCATGGCACACACACTAGTGCACATGCAAACACACAAATACGCAAAGTTAAACGGCCGCGCAACAATAACGACGCCGGCGTCGCTGCTGGCGTCTCAGCTCGTGTCCCACAAGTCAATGCGCCGCCTCTCTTTTGACGCTCTCTTACCACCACCAAGCACGCAGCAAGGGCGGAAGCCCGAAGAGAGTGGGAGGGCATTGCCAAAGAGAGCGCGAGCACGAGGTCAACACACAAACAAAATAATAATAATAAATAATAATAATAATGAATAAAAAAAACATATTTTATTCGGCTTGTCTTGTTTTTTGGGCTTCCCATACGATTATAGATTCGTTTCTTTGACTAAAAAGGAGAAATATAATAATATTAAAATATGAAATAAAAGAAAAGAGAGCGCAGCGCCCTTCACTTGGGAAAATACACTAAAAACTAAATGCGGTGCTGATGGACAGTGGAGGTAGAAATAATAGTACTGCCACTTTTTTATGAAATATAAAATAGAAAAAGGGGTTTGCTTTAAGTTTAGATTAAAATAAATATTTAGAGATTGTTAATAGTTTTGTTCTTGGTTTAATTTGTTTAGGTTTCTGAAAGCTTGCCCTTGCCTGTTTGTATCTGTGTGTGCTCGCGTGTTTTTCTCGGCCTGCCTCTGCCTGGGTGTGTGTGTGTGTGTGTTTGTGCAATTATACTGGTTTTCTGTGCATGGCCGACAATCAAATGTTGCTTTGGCTTGGCGTCGTCGTCGCTCTGTCTTTGTATCTTGTATCTTTGTATCTTTGTGCCTTTGCCTGTGTTTTGTTTGGAGTGCAACGAGATACCCCCCGCCACACCGCCAACCCCCTCCACTGCTGTGTCATCACCTAGGCTCCCCCTTCTCCACAAAAAAATATAAAAAAAACTGAAGTTGTACAACTGAAATGGATTTTGCGCGCTCGTTTCTTGTTTTGCATCGTTTTGGAATTTTTTTTTCAGTTTTTTTCTGTTTTGTCAGTGCTTCCTCTTGTCTGTCTTTTTTTTTTTTCTTTTTTTTTTTGGCTTGGTTTGGTATTGGGTTACTCTAGGCCTAATCCATAAGACTAGGAAACCGTCAGGTGAATGTCCACTAGCCCACTGGCTCCTGTAATTATACGAAAACAGAAATCCAAAGAAACTTTCTAAGGCTTCGTCGTGGCTGCCTTTGGGTTTTATTTTCCTTCTTTTATTTGGCAATAACTTTAATTTCCTCTAAAAATTTCCAACCTAGAAACTCTGTTCTTTTTTGGCTCTAAAAGTTCCCAACTCTTGCTGGTAAAGGCCTTTCAACCTTTTTAACCTTTTCGGGGGGTCCTTTCACATTATCCTGTTTGCTTAATAATTTTTTGGCATTAGGATTTTTAGGTAAATATTAAAATAAGCAAAAAAATTAGACAAACCCCACAGTTATCGGCCGTAGTGTCTCATAATTAATAATCAACGTTTTCTCTGTATCTCTTTTGTCCCCTCTTTGCACACCATCTCCACCTCTCTTAGGGCCCTCTTCGAGTGTGTGTGTGTGTGTGTTGGTGTGTATCTGTGTATCCGTTTGGCAGCCACGACGAGAGGCAATAAAATAAAGGGCCAAAGGCACTGGCAAACAAATCAAGCGACGACAGTGGCGTCGGGTGGGAGGGGAGGCGCGCCGGCTACCCCCGGGGGAAATGGATGGCGGTTACAAGGGCGGGGCCGTGAGGGATGGGGCGGGGGTGATACTTTGTACTAGAACTGAATGCGTTTTTGTGGCAGGGTTGTCACTGGTTGTGTCTCGAAAGCGGCCAGCAATTAAGCAGGGATTATGCCAAAAGAGGGTTTCCTTTTTCTCACTTTTCGAGTTTGTCGACGGGTGGTGCAAGGGGGGGGAGCTGGGACAGGGATAGCTGGAGAGGCTGAAGGGGGGCCCAATATGGTCGAGTTCTTCGATTTATAAGTCAAGGGGAGAGCGAGAGCTCGTTGTTTTTCAATTTAACCGAAAGTTAACGGATTTCCAGCAAATTGTAAAAAGCTTAAAACGTACTAACGGTATTCAAAGCTTTTCATTTACTCTTAAAGATCTTCTTGTCTTATTTTTAACCTCAAAGAAAGGCGAACGAGGACTCAGGGCAAGGATCTGTTGGCATTGACCTCTCCGCATGTTGCTGCCTCATGTGCCCCCCTCCCCTCTTCTCAGCTGTCATGTATCCCTTGCATGTGCAGCTGTTCGCATCAAGTCAATCACAATCACAGGTAGCCTCACACCGACACTATGCACTGAGGCACACACACACACACGCACGATCGTCAGCTGTTATCAGTGCCAGAACAAACATAAAGAGAGTGGTGGGGGGGTGAGACATTGGAGGTAGAAAAAGGAGCCAAAAAGGGGGAACAACTGTTACTTATCGGCTGCCAAGATCAACGGCTCCCCCAGCTAGCTCGCTCTCGCTCACTCGGAAGTGCCAAGCGATCCAAGCGATCCCCGACCAAAGTCAAAGAGAGTCAGAGAGAGAGACTTGGCTGTTTGAAGAGAAAAGCAAAGCAAAGAGAGAGTAACTCAGATTTGTGTTTGTTTGGTGTGAGCGACGTCATCATAAATTTCGGTATGCTATCAGCTGTTAAACATTCATACAGCTGCTGCTGCAGCAGCCTCTCAGGAAAGTAAATGTCATTGGGGGGTTGCTTCACTCACCCTACCGCCACCCGCCCCCCGTCCCCCGTCACACGGCTCGTGTTCCTCGAAAACCAATTAAAGTGGAAAAACGCATTTTTATTCCCATTGCCTTATCGCTTTTGATGAAATCATTTACTCTGCGTGTGATTTGTTAATTGAAAATCACTTTCTGCCTGGCCTGGCCTGGGCCACACTTTTTTGTTTCCCAGGCTCTCCATTTTTTTTTGGAGACTCGTTTTTATTATAAATTGATTTGAGACAATTTGCTGGCTCTTTATTATCTCACAGTTTGGCATCTTTGGCGAGTATGGAGTGTTGATTTTTCGCACTCCAACGCATCGGCAGGCCGAAAACGAAGCGTAACAGTTTCCTGGAACCACCCCAGAATCCCCAACCCCCTAGACACCACCCCCTCGACCCCCTCAAACACACACATACATTGGACGGCAAACAAGCCATCTCTCTGCCTTTCTCCCTCGCTCCCTTTTCGATTCCCAATTCCCCGGTTCGATGCAAGTCGACCCCCGCTGAGAAAAAAAAAAAACTGAAAACATGAGAATCGAGAATCGACACGGAAAGGGGGAGAAAGGCGAAGGGCGAAGGGAGAAAGGCGGTGAAAGGGGCGGCAAAGTGGATAGCAAGAGGAAGAATGCCCAAGAACAAGAACAAGGGCAGCAGCAGCAGCAGCAGCAGAAGAAGAAGCAGAGCAGGAAGGGAATCCAAACGCATTTTTGTTTTGTTTTCCGGTGACGGATTTTTAATGCAAAAAAAAAAAAGCATTTAAGGGCTCGTTACATCCCTTTTGCATATTTTTATGTAAAGATTATAAAACAAAGTGGGGATAAAAAATGGGAATTTTAGCAAAAAATTATATAAAACTGGGCTAGGGAGGTATAGTTTCTGGAGTATGCGATACCTGGTACTCTTCAGAGATACTTTTAGAAGGTTTTTGAAATAAATTTTAACTAATTTTAGGTATTCTCTGTTTAATTTTTGATACTTTTAGAGGAGAATGGGTATTTTAATGAGGTTTTAGTCATGTATTTCCAATAAATTCCGATAAATTCCGATTAATTCCGATAAATTCCGATTAAAAAGCAGCTTTGAAAGCTTTTCTGATTATAATATTGCCTTTTAAATGGAAACACTGATAGGTTTCAGATCAAACCGACTAATAATTGTCCTTAAAATTAGTTTAGTTGTGTTTCATTTTTCCCCCTGCCCACCTTCTGGAATGCTGCCACCCCCTATTAATAGTGCCACCCCCCACCCCCACCTATGGGCGGCTTTCTGCGCTTACTGGCGGTTGCCTGGCAATCACGGGCTTAATTAGTTTAAGTGCGTCCCCTTGTTACTGGATGGGTATTATGGATGGGTACTCTATATACGTATATGTACGTACATTCCGGGGACGGTAGGTAACGCGATACCCTGGACGGGACCGGGACCGGGACGGGACACGACCCCCGCTATAGCCCGATTGTTTAAAAGCATATTAATTGATCTAATATTCGCGGTAACCAATCTCTTTATGGAAAATTTTTCCATCGCCACCGCTCGGACGGTGTGGCATGTACATATTGTTGCATGTTTCGGCCAAGAGACTCGCTTTATAGAGTCTGTTGCCCTTTAAGCTTCGTTATTATTAATTTACAACATTATTGCAAAAGCAATTTAATTTTCAATAAGGTTTTGCTTTGCCACGAGGGTTGAGTCGAATCGGGGGTGTTGCAAGTTGCAAGTGGCAGAAACAATCGGTTGAGGGTGGAAATTAATCCAATCCTTCAATCCAAATCCAAATCCTTTAACAAATATATAACTTTAAAATTAATCTGTTGGAATTATATTTTTTTAATGTAAACACCATCCAGGTGTTTAGTTTTCTGTTTCCATGACTTTTTCTATGACTTTTTCTATGACTTTTACTTGAATTTTTTTCTTCGATTATGATTTGGTTTCTGTGGCTGCTGGCGGGCAAAGTCCTCTGCCTTGTTTTTCCTCCCTATTTTCCCTGCCTGGTCCGGACCAGGCTCTCTGCCAGGTTCTTCCTCCATTTTGAGTGACAGGCGGTGGCGGCAAACGGTCCAGGAGGGCGACGACAATACGCGTCGCACATCCATCCATTCATACATCGTAACATCTCGTATCCGTATCTTTATCTCCACCCCGTATCTGTATCTGCATCTGTAGCGCAGCATGTGTATCTGTATCTGAATCTCCGAGCTCTAGCTGTAACTGTATCTGTATCTGTATCTTGGAGGGAAAAGAAAAAAACACACTCTGTTAGGTAGAAAATAGACATACATATACGGGTTCGGCAGCAAATTGATTCGATTAGAGATCATTTGTGTCATCGATAAACGATTCCGATTCGATTTGATCCCTCCGGTAATGCGATTAGGACTCGCCCAAGTGCCACCCAGCCCAGACTGCAGTTTGCATCCCAAACACCCAAACACCCAATCGAATCAGAGTCGCCTCCGTGGGCGGACTTAATCGGTTAATTACCCGGATGATTCAGCAAAAATCGCTTACACAGCTCCGCTAATGGGTCATACTAGCTGGGTTTATCACTCTCCAGGGTCCAGACCTCGGGGTTTCGCCCGTCGGGGGAAAACAATTACCTAATAGGCGCTTGACGTGGATTTTTTTTTGGATAGGTAATACCGAGTGGATATTATGACATCTTTCGGAGGATATATCTTTCGCAGTTTTCACCCGATTCTTAAGCAAAGTATAGATTTGGAACCTTTATTCAATTCCCTATAAATCTGCATCAAAATCCTGACACAAAATATTTTTTGGATTTTTTTTTCAAATTTTTCTGATGGATCCCCTTGAAAAATCTGAAAATCGAGAAAATTCACTTTTCGTCCCTTTCGAAGGCCATATCTTTGGTAGTTTTCATCCGATTTTTGAACAAAGTATAGATTTTGAATCTTTATTTAATTCCCTATAAATCTGCATCAAAATCTTGGGACTAAATATTTTTTTGATTTTTTTCAAATTTTTCTGGTGGATCCCCTTGAAAAATGTGAAAATCGAGAAAATTCACTTTTCGCACCTTTCGAAGGCCATATCTTTGGTAGTTTTCATCCGATTTTTGAACAAAGTATAGATTTTGAATCTTTATTTAATTCCCTATAAATCTGCATCAAAATCTTGGGACTAAATATTTTTTTGATTTTTTTCAAATTTTTCTGGTGGATCCCCTTGAATAATTTGAAAATCGAGAAAATTCACTTTTCGTCCTTTTCGAAGGCCATTAGTTTTCATCCGATTCTTAAGCAAAGTATAGATTTGAAATCTTTATTCAATTCTCTATAAATCTGCCTCAAAATCTGGTAACGTAAAATATTTTAGATTTTTTTTAAATTTTTCTGATGGACCCCCTTAAAAAATCTGAAAATCGATAAAATTCACTTTTCGCCCCTTTCAAAGGCTATATCTTTGTCAGTTTTTATCCGATTTTTGAACAAAGTATAGATTTGGAATCTTTATTCAATTCCCTATAAATCTGCATCAAAATCCTGGCACAAAATATTTTTTCGTTTTTTTTTTCAAATTTTTCTGATGGATCCCCTTGAAAAATGTAAAAATCGAGAAAATTCACTTTTCGCCCCTTTCGAAGGCCATATCCTTGTCAGTTTTTATCCGATTTTTGAACAAAGTATAGATTTGGAATCTTTATTCAATTCTATGAATCTGCATCAAAATCTAGCAACGTAAAATTTTTTAGATTTTCTTTTAATTTTTCTGATGGATCCCCTTGAAAAATCTGAAAATCGATAAAATTCACTTTTCGTCCCTTTCGAAGGCTATATCTTTGTCAGTTTTCATCCGATTTTTGAACAAAGTATAGATTTGGAATCTTTATTCAATTCCCTATAAATCTGCATTAAAATCCTGACACAAAATATTTTTTGGATTTTTTTCAAATTTTTCTGATGGATCCCCTTGAAAAATCGGAAAATCGAGAATATTCACTTTTCGTCCCTTTCGAAGGCTATATCTTTGTCAGTTTTCATCCGATTTTTGAACAAAGTATAGCTTTGGAATCTTGATATAATTCCCTATCAATCTGTATCCAAATCTTGGAACAAAATATTTTTTCGATTTTTTTCAAAATTTTCTGATGGATCCCCTTAAAAAATCTGAAAATCGAGAAAAATCACTTTTCGTCCCTTTCGAAGGCTATATCTTTGTCAGTTTTCATCCGATTTGAACAAAGTATAGATTTGGAACCTTTATTCAATTCCCTTTAAATCTGCATTAAAATCCTGACACAAAATATTTTTTGGATTTTTTTTAAATTTTTCTGACGGATCCCCTTGAAAAATCTGAAAATCGAGAAAAATCACTTTTCGTCCCTTTCGAAGGCCATATTTTTGGCAGTTTTCATCCGATTTTTGAACAAAGTATAGATTTTGAATCTGGAATTAATTTTCTACCAATCTGCATCAAAACCCTGGCACAAAATATTTTTTCGATTTTTTTCAAAATTTTCTGATGGATCCCCTTGAAAAACCTGAAAATCGAGAAAATTCACTTTTCGCCCCTTTCGAAGGCCATATCTTTGACAGTTTTCATCCGATCTTTGAACAAAGTATAGATTTGGAATCTTTGTTCAATTCCCTATAAATCTGCATCAAAATCCTGACACAAAATATTTTTTGGATTTTTTTTTAAATTTTTCTGATGGACCCCTTTGAAAAATCTGAAAATCGAGAAACTTCACTTTTCGCCCCTTTCGAAGGCTATATCTTTGGCAGTTTTCATCCGATTTTTGAACAAAGTATAGATTTGGAATCTTATTTAAATTCTCTATAACTCTGCATCAAAATCCTGGCACAAAATATTTTTTTAATTTTTTTAAAATTTTTCTGATAAACTCCCTTCAATATTTAGGAAAAGGCAAGGTAGAGTCTCTTTCAAAGGCTATATCTTGGCCGATATCGGTCCGATTGTCAAGAGGAATATCTTTAATTTTAGGTCAAAGCACACCCCGGCGCTGAAGTGTATCTTGTAACTACTTACTGGCTCCCGGAATAAAAATCCGATTAAAAATTCAGGGGCCATGCGACCTATTAGGTTTTAGAATGATTTGGGGCTGGGCGTATGCAAATTTAATGGACGAAATGTTGAAAATTTCGGGACTCCGACTCCGACTCCGACTACGACTCCGAGGGCGTATGCATATTTTGGAATTCATTGTGTTCCGGGGGGGAAACAAATTGTATCTGACGGATACGTCTCGGAATCGTGTTTTCCTGTCCGTATCGCCATTCATATTCATTTTCTTTCTCGCCTCATTTCTTTTAATACTTACTTCTATTTCGACTTCCTTGTTTTCCCTGTCTTTCCCCGGCTTTCCCTGTCTTCCCCCGGCTCTCCCTGTCTTTCCCCTGACTTTCCCTCTGCTTTCCCTGCTTTCCCTCTGCTTTCTCCCTCTACTTTCTTTTCAGTCTATTCTTTTCCATTCTTATCCCCCTTGGGGGTCGGTTGGGTTTTGTTCCTGTTCTCGTTGTGTCGTCGAGTGGCGCGATTTGTTTTCCAAAAATTGAAATGGTAAAAAGATTGATGTAATTATTGCCACCCTTAAAAATGTTGTAGCGGTAGCGACAAATACGATAAGTCTCTTAACCGAATTCATCCACAATTTTCTCTACCATCCGAGACCATCTATGTACCTTCCTCATACCCCATGTTTGAGACCTCCTATTCCTTTTTTTTTTTTGAAAAACGAGTTCTTTAAACCCAAAACAAAATTCAAGACACGTCAAATTGATTTTCATCTATTTTATTTACCCAAAAAAGAAGAAAAAAAACCGAGAAATGTCAGGCAGTCTGTCAATAAGTGAGCACTTTCCTTCCCATTTCCATTTTCATTTCCATTCCCATCCCAGAAGTGCCGTCTCTTTCATATGACATATCACCCTCTCCCTCTCAGTGTCCTTCCCAGGGAGATTCCTTGTTACTTGTTGAAATAAAAAAGGACACTTTTATTAAAAACAAGACTTGAAACATTCTTTCAAAAGAGAGAAGATTTTTAAAACTCTATCTCTTGGGTTTAGAGTTTTCCTTCTTCAGTTCGATAAGGACCAGCCAGGATATCCTCCGTATCCCACCTTATCCTGGTGATAACTAAAGGATTACGAGGATTATTAGCCTTGTCACATGTGCTGCCTTTTCCCGGCTCTTAACAGTCGAGATTGGCAAAAAAAAATACGGGTTCCATTTGATCTTGAAAAATGTCAAAGAAATCAAACTCTGTTTGAACAATTGTTTTGAAAAGCAAACAAAGATATAATTTTTAACAATGTTTCCGGGTTTACTTAAAGTTCTACTCTCAGGGAGTCACATATTATAGTTTTGAGTGTAAGGTACTTCCCCTCCTTGGTAGGCCTCACTGTAACCCCTTTTTCTCGTTACTCTTGTTGATTTTTATGGCCATTCCTCGAGTAGCTCCTTGTTGCCGCTTTTGAGTGCAAACGAAAGATTTTATTTTTGGTGGCAACTCCCATGGCAACTTGTTGGCCTTTGTCAGCAAACACAGGCACACATATCCGAATATATACTCAAACCATACTCGTATTCGTATTCGTATTCGTATTCGTATCTGAGGCATACGTGCGGCGTGTGTATCCATTGAGGAGAGGCTGTAGAGCTGGCTGGGATGGCTGACTGGTGTTTTTGTTCTTTCGGCTCGTCTTTCAGCTGTTCAAAGATTGTTAAATATCAAAGCGAAGAGCCCCGAAACCGGGGGGGAACTCTGTTTTCCTTGTTCTTATTGAAGATAAAGCTGAATTTGTTTATTTATCCGCCTGTCGGATGGGGGACACACACTCCTCCACCACCTCGATTTCGGGTGGGATCCCCTTAGGTATCACCATGTGGGGGTAGGGCTGGGGTTGTGGTGCTCCAGGGGCAGGGGTCCTGTGACACTTCCTATCCCGGATACGCCCCTGAAATCTATGTATATTTTCGAACTGAGATAGAAATTGATTTCAAATGTCTTTGATTTTCCATCGAAACCTCCTCCTCAGTTCCAACTCAATTAGAAGCTTCTATCGTTTAGCTTCCCTCATCAGGCCAAAAGGACAAAACTAACAGGATGTAATGAGCTATAATGTCACAGGGACAGGTGCGTGCCAAAGGTTCAATTAAACTTTTTTCATATTAGAGTCCTTAGAGTCCTTAGAGCCTCTTGTCACTCCCTCTCCCACTGCAACTTCCTCGCCCACAAAACTTCCCAAAACTCTAAACTTTCTCAGGTCGACTATTCGTTAACTTTGGCATAATTGAATGGGCCAAGTTTTCAACTTGTTCCTCCTGCACATGCACATCAATTTTTAATAACTTAAATCTTTTACCTTGAGCCGTTAAATTAATAAATTTTTTAATGTCTGTGAATGGTTTTTTTGGAATCAAATAGAGTAGAGCGCCGTATTGGAGGCGAGAAAGGTTGCTGGGAAAGAGGGTTACAAGTACACAGGGCGCCCCTATCTGGAGATATACAAACACATACATATATATAAAATATATTGACAGACAGTTAAAGGACTGGCAGGCAGGCAGGACGAGAGGATACGAGAGTTGAAAGAAGGGTAACGGCGACGGCGGTGGCGGTGGCGGCGCTGGAACACAGGCTGCAGGTCCGAACTTTCTGCAGGAAGAGATACAGATACATGGATACACGGATACAGGGATACACGGATACACGGATACACGGATACACGGATACTCAGATACTTAGTTACAGATACATTCACAATACACAGACACAGACACAGATACAGATACAAATACTTTGACAAAGCCGGTCAGCCGGCACAGACACAGATGCAAAGCCAAGGGGCGAAATTTTAAAAGAGCGAACACACACACACTCACACGGAAAAGGACGAACGCACACACACACTCAGCAACACACACACACACTCAGCAACACACACACAGATGAACATCTGCTCTGGGAAAATGAGAAACTTTCCACTCGCCACAAAACAACAGAAAAAAAAGGACCAAAAGGAGCAAAGCGAAACCCAAGAGGACATTTTCCTGTGCTTACGCACTTTTCCACACAGAAAGAAAATCAAAGGGGTTTTGATAAGAATTAAAAGATTATTTTATAAAAAATTACAATAAAAAATCAAAGCCAAAAAAGTTAAAATTCCTTTCAAGGAGCAGCATCCTAAAAAATACTGGGAACAGTTTTGGGGCTTTACTAAAAAGACTATATCTTGGCCAATATCTATCCGATTCTTATCCGGAATACCTTAAAAGATTCGTAAAAGGACTATCTACCGATCTGCATCCAAGTTTTTTTAATTCTTAACTTTATTTTGCAGTGCAGCAGCCATCGAGAGATTCCCATCGTGGAGGGTGGACCAAAAATATACGACGAGGAGAAGGAGCCCCTGCCGAGGATGTGATGACCCTGTGCGGGTCCTTTTGCGGGTAGTTGAACCGCTTGGCTCCGATATCCTTCTCCGTGCGAGAATGAGTCCTCAACCCCGCCAACAACAAAAAAAAAGACAAAAAAAAACGAAGCACAAATAATATAACAAAATGCGGGGCAATGATCTGATTTGCCGGAATGTTCCACAATTTTTCGTAAAAACTGCTGGGAATGAAGGGCAAAAAATCGTCAAGAGGGTCCATGACCTGGTTTGGCGACAGTTGCTGACAGTTTATGGTTGTGGAGCACACAAAGTGTTAAATGGGGATTATGACCGATGATGGCCAAAGGATTAACAAAACCGCCGAACGTCGCTCGCAGGATGTGAGGTGTAGCGTTCGCTTTTTGTCTAACAAACTGTGTTAAGCCGTTTAGCATTTAAAATACATTTAATTTCTGGGCAACGGCAACATGTTTCATTATCTGATTAAAATCCATCATATGCTTAAAACCCTTTTTAAATTCCACCATTTAAGGGTTAACCCGAAAAGCAATCAAAACAAACATTCCAAAAACATTCATCCCTGTTAGTCCTTTGGCTCTTTGCTCGATAAGTTGTTTGAAACTTAAATAAATCAATTGTATAGTTTTTAATCTCATTGCTTATTTATGTTTATATTTTTAAAGTGACTATTTTATGGGAATTTATGCAGATATACCCCCGCAAAAAAGTTGTTCCATTTATGAATAATTGAATAATAAAATATGAATAATCACCAAACTATAAAGTTTTGCTTCTCATTTACATTTTGTTGTTAAACGGAGAAACCTCTAACTGAAACGCTAAATAAATTCTCTAAATTTATTCTCTAAATTTTTTAATAATAAAAAAGAGCAATTAAAAAAATGTGACTTGTAGAGGGTAGAGGGTTTTACCTTTGAGTCCTTAAGTGAGTGCCTTGGCTGGGTGTTTGACATTTTTCGTAGTTTCATCCAGAAATGTGACAGTAAATGAGGGTTGGCTGGGCTTTATGTGTCCTCTGGGATTGCCACTATTTCTTGTCCTTTTTTCCCATACATATATATATATATGTATATATATTTTGATTCACACTTGGATAACCACAGGGGCAGCAGAGAGTGTGCCACCACTTGAGGCAACAGTTTTTTTGTGTGTTTTTTGGTAAATACTCGTAAAAAAATTACATCCACAGGCTTGTTTATGAATATGTAATTGCTTGATACTCGAAATTTATTGTTTTTAAAGGAAAACAAGAAAAGGAAGTCAAGTTTTATAGTAAAACGAGGATATTATCTATCAATCCTTCAGAGTTAACGTTGAGAAAGGAAGAGGAGGGTAAACCTTCTCTAATAGCTAAAAGTTCTTAATAAAATCGTATCCCAATTCCAGAAAAACATAAAACTTTCTAGGAACCTTAGATTTTTGATTTGTTTTAAAATCACAATAGCCCAGAATTTTAGTTTCTTTGAATTTGGCTTCAGTCGTTTCAAAATTCCGAGCAAAATTTCTTAAGTTTAGTTTTTTGTAAAATCCAAAATTAAGTTACATTTTATTTTGATTTCCTTTTTTTTCTATAACCCGGAAAGCGTGTAGCGATATGAGGTCCTTTAACCTGAAGCTGGCTTGCTCCCGGGCCTTCTCCGGCTGCCGTCGAATGCTGAGCACGGACCTGGTGACGGCAAATGGTCAAATCCAACGTCCTGGGGAGTTGCTGCGTCTGGTCAGCTCCCACATGGAGTCCTTCACAGGACAGCTGGATTTCTATGTGCCGTTAGCAGGACAGGGACATCCTGTGGTCGGACCGGTGGTGAGTCGTCGTCGGGTTGGAGTCCAGGCGGACAGGCAGCTACTCCATCCCAGGGCCGTGATCCGTCCCTGTATTCTACTGCACACCAAGAGTGGTCAGGAAATCGTGGTAAGTGGGATGGTTTCCAGATTGATTTTAATCCTTCCTGCAATTAAAAATAAGTATTTAATGAGGTATTCTCCTTGAGAGGGAAGAGCTTGTTTGGAAACCTGTTTTTTAATGCTTTTACCTTCCTTTCCAGTCCACAGGAAGCGGTCTGCTGCGACCCCATGTCAAGGACCCTTTGAAGGAGCACTCCCTGGACGCCTGGATGCGTCAGGCCTTGGCCCGCACCGAGGCGGATGACCTGACCACCCTGCGGTCCAAGATCCAGAACCTGGAAGGATCGCTGATGGAAACGCTTGGCATTCGGGGCATCCGCTACGACTGTGGCTGCAACCTGGAACGCTACCACGACTGCCTGCGGGATCTGAAGGACATAGCCGATACCCAGACGGAGAACACACTTCGGGATCGCGTCGTCGTCTTTGCCCCGTACACGGGTATTAGCTTGGAGGGCGACGTGATGCTCTTTTCCGGAGATGCCTCCGCCGGGTGGCGGCAGTTCCTGGCCAAGATGCGGGTGCACGAGGAGCAGCTGAAGCTGGTGCCGCTGTACGAGCGCGCCCTGTCCGCCGTCCTGCTGGGCATCCAGATCGAGAGGCGGCAGTCCCCGGTGCCGGGATGCGAGGCCCGGGCCTATGCCGAGAGCCTGAAGCGGGTGATCCGGGCGGTGAGCGAGCATCTGAAGCTGGCCAAGACCGTGGACGATCTGCCGGAGACCCTGAAGAACCACCAGCTGGCCGTGGTGACGGAGAGCGAGTCGCCTATGGTGAGCCAGACGGGCCTGTTCCTGGCGCCCGCCTCCTGCCCGGGCCCCGACCTGGTCGACTTCATCTGCCGCAACCTGGACGTGGCCAGCAAGAGAGTGAGACGCTACCGTCGGGATGTTCAGGTGGAGCGGCAGTTGTGGCGGCAATGCCTGGACGAACTAGGACTGCACCGGCTCAGCAAGGACGATTCGGTGACTCCCGACAAAATGGTCACCGCTCTGCGTAATCTCCTCAAGAGCGACATCAAGTCCTGCCGCGGCCTCAGCCTCCACGTGACCAACTACTGGTCGGTGCCCACCGACGGCATCGTCTGCATTCCCTGGGATTTTCACAAGACCAAGCAGCAAGCGTAAAGGACTCGTCTCATCGCGAAATCAAAAAACATTTAACAACCAAAAACAACTGCAAAAATATTATAAATCAATATATTTTCGGCTCATTTCAATTTTTAAGCTGCATTCTGCATTATGTTTTGGATAAAAAGTTAATTGAATACAAAAACCGCACACTTTTCTATATTTTTTTGATAATTTCTCAATTATTTCTTGATTATTCGCTTTGTTTTTTGGGGAATAATTTTGTTTACATTCTTGATTTGAGTTTCGATTTTGTTTATTTTTATTTCGAGCCATTGATATCGAGGGGAATTAGGAAAACACTTGCTATATTGGCTTCATCCTGTTTATTCTTATTTATAAATAAAGAAGAAAAACAAATAAATGTGCGCTTTTTTTTTGCGTATTTTGGAGGTCCAAGGATTCTGCTGGGTGGCAGTGGCAGTACCAGTGGCAGTGCCTTTCGTCCTGGGGTTGAACGTGTGTCCTTATACGACTTCTGTTGACACTAGCCGACTCCAACCACCACAGTCCTTGCAGAGAGAGAAAAATTCCAGGCACAAGATCCTACTTGAAAGCTAAAAATAATAAGCTTTAGGACTCCTTTTTGAGATTCAGAAATCGAAAAGCCTAACTTTTTGGGACTCTCCTTTTGACTAAATTGATTTAATTTTAAACACCTTGGGAATCATAATAACCGGAAAAGGCTCTTCTATATATTCTTTTGAAAAAGTTTTCCGAGTGTCTCGGACCCTTTCAGTTTTGGCTTTGTTCCTTTTGCAACCCCATGAACGGGTGGATGGATTGCTGGATGGGATTCTACTCCCCTTGGCCTCCTCGATGGCCTCCTTTCCATGCCCCTAGTCTAGTGCGAAATTTTCTGTAAGATTTAGCTAATGTTCCATGGCTTCGCTCCATCAATGTCGGATAATGTCGGAGTGGGAGATGGGAGTGGGATTGGGAGTCCAGGCATTGGAGGATGTCGGCGAATGGTGAACCCGGAACTCTAAACGGAAAGCCGGTGAAGTTTGTCTGGTGTTGCTTATCCTTCAGCCTTATGTTTGCTCTTTTTCTTTTGGCCCCGTTTTGTGGCACAACCCACCCATCATCCCGTCATCCCACCCTCTACTTTAATACCCACACGTGTCCATGGAGAGTGTCCGAAGTATCCGTAATAAATTTCAAGTACTACGCATATGTTTAAATAAAAACCAACTTATTGAAAAAACTATCTTCCAAAAAATATCTAGAGACGATAAAGATTAAAGATTGTTTTTGAATTAAAGATGTTTTGTTGGGTGGAAGGATTAACAAATGGATGGGGTTCCTGATTTGAATATTATCCTTAATTGTGAAATAAGGGATATTGCGTTCATTCAACCGAACTTCAAGTGTCAAATTTTTGTTGGCATCAAGCTCAGAAATGAGAGTCCATGGAGACCCTGTCCGGGGGTAAGTTTTGGGTTAAAATATAAATTCCGGGTTGGGATACTCCCATGTGTGGCTGATTTGCACCATCATTAAAATCATCATCGTCAGCATTTGTAATCTAATTTGCAGCCATCTCATCATCATCATCATCATCATCATCTGACCCCCATTCAGAGTTGTCCAGTTGGTGCTATCGAGTCCTTTTTTTTTTGAGAAAGCCAACAATTTAAATGGGGTGGTGGCTTAGAAAGTGGTGGTGGTCGTTGTGATGGTGGTGTTTCTCTCCTGGTCGAATGTCATGCATATTGTATTACAAGGGAGTTGAAAACGCCCCCAACCCTAAGGACGATGTAAAACCCTAACTCAAACCCATGACAATCCTGTTGAGTGTCATTCTGAATAGATTCCGCTTTTTGTGGGCTATAAAGCCAACAACAATGAAGAGGTTTAATGAAACGGAGTCGAGCCAGGAATCTAGACTAGCCTGTCTCGATGGGTTTCCCCGGAAATTGAAATCACCGAATCGAGTTAATAATCCGAGTATTCGATTCTCTGATTATCATTCATTGTTTTTTGTTGGATGTTTATTATTGTACAGAATTTAGTTAGTGTTTAGATTAAATTAGTAATTAGTAAAATATACTTAGTGGACTCTATGGGAGACTGCTCGCTTAGAGTTTTTTATCGATGAAGACTGAAGAATGGGAATTGTGGTGTTTTTTTTTTCGAAGGATGGGGGGGATATATGTATGTTTCCCGATTTAAGGATTGGCAATCGAAGGGGCACAGTACTGCCGGAGTTGGGCGTAACTGCATTTGTTAATACAACAATCGCGAGTTAAGGAGCCATCGGATGTCCCTTGACGTTTGCTGCGATTCCCAAAACTGTTGGCTAAAGGATAAATTTATTTTCAATATGATTTAAGGATAATTTTTCTATAAAACTCACGATATGCATCGCTTAGGGATAGGGTCTGACCGGCACAGACCAAATGTATCTCATCGGCTAGCAGGTCGGCGCAGAATCTTCGAGGACTTATCTCCCGGCGGGCATCTGTGAAGGTAACAGGACTGGCCCCCACCTGGGGCACCAGGATCCAATTACTAATTAGGTTGAGGGAAGCCAGCACTACGAAAAAGGTGGCCAGCACTAGCAGGATCCTGGACGTTGGCACTACGGGAATCATCTGTAATAGAGAGAGGGGTTAAGTCTTTTATAGAAGGTCGATGGGGGATATCCCTAACATGATACCTATACTCCTTACCCTTCTAGAAGCTCAAGTATCGGGTATCATTAGTACACCTCACTCTACCGTAAGCTTGTCTATTGACGAGGATATGGATGTCATTGAAAGAGATACCTTCCCCATCATAAACATCCTCTTCCCCAACCACATTGCCCCATCTTATCAGGCTCAAAAATAATTGTATTTTCCATTCCAGATGCCGATTCTGTTTTTGTTTGCGTCTGAACTGGCCAGGAAATATTTACATAAACTTCAAGCGTTTAAAAATAAACTCGCCGCCCCCTTATCGCTTATCATTTGGAACATGGATTCTTTTAATACACAATAATTATCAGAATCAGAAGTCGGAGGGTAGAGTAGGAGTGAGTTTGTTATTGTTTGCGTTTCACGACTCTCTGTGGCGTCTCCTTTTGGAAACTTATAGAGCTATACATGGGATGGGTTTCTATATATAGAACTGGCGTAGATTTCGGGGTTTTAGTTTTTTTTTGATAAGAATCAAGAATCTAAAGAAATGGTTAGAGGTTAAGGTCGTTGCGGGTACCCAGAAGGGGTTACCCATCGCCAAACCTTCCCAAAACATCTGTTTCTTCTTTAATTGAAACCAGAAACAGTAACCGTTCTGGAGTATTAATTTCTTTTATATAACTAGGTCTATAAATAGGTCTATAAATAGGTATTACTAATCAAGTATTTGTGCAACTCATCGAGAATACTTACATTTGCATGCTGCTCTTTCCCAGACTTTGATATATATATATATAGTATTGTATATAGTTTTATATATGGGTGCGTATATGGGTGTCCTTGGATACAGTCCTCGATGGATACAGATCAAGGTATAAGGATAATAATATAGTGTGTGTGTATGGTCGTTGTCTTTAGAGTTCTATATCGGATTATCACTTGCTTAAGGAACTTTCTTTTTTGTTAATTTGCAGATTACTTCTTTTGCGATCACACAGTTTCAAAATCACAATCAATTGACGAAAAAAAAATAAACAAAACAAAACGACTAACAATAATTATATGATTTTTTCCTCAGGGTATCCTTTGGTGGGTTTTGTTATCTTTTTTAGTTTGTGTTTTTTTTAAGGGTTTAGGGTTTTGTTTTTGTTTTTTTGTTTGTTTTTGTTTAAATTACGAGTACGTGCAAAAAAAAAGGAGTACGAAAATTGCGCGAAGCGATTAATATCGATTAGTGTCCTTGCGTTATCGCTAGACGTGTCTCGGCGTGCTCGGGAGTGGCTTGGAAGTTGCTTGGAACTTTTGGAACGGCCGCTGCTGCTGCGTTTCTTGCTGCGGTATGTGGTTGTTGTTGCATCGCGTCGCAGGATCAGAGATATATATATATTTATTGGCTATATATATCTCTCTGCGTGCGGGTGTGCGAATTCGTCTTTATTCCGCCGATGTTGCGGCTGGCTTGGAATTGAAAACGCTTTTGGGAGCTGCAAGCTCGACTGCTGGGCGGTTGTCGATGTTCAAACTCAATGTAGATTGTCGCTCTCTCTCTCTCTAGCGCTGCCCTCTTCCCTCTCGCTCTCTCTCACACTCGTCTCGTCACTGTCTCAAATTCTCTCCTCGGCGCTCATTGCGGCGCTTGCGGCGTGTCCTTGTTGTTGTTGCCTGTCCAGCGGGAGAGCCAGAAACAGCTGATCGATCGGCGGCTTTCTTCTCTTCCCGGACCCTTTTCTTCGGTCTTCGATTCTTCGGGCCGATCCGGGCTTTTGTTTGCCGATGTTTGTGGTTGTTTAATTTTAGATCGTCTGCTTCTATAATTAGATTTCGCGCCTTTCTTCTCTGGCTTTCTGATCACTTTTCTTTTCTTCGATTCTTCTCGCTCGGTTCGGAAGAACGTTCTTCGTTCTTTCACAGCCAAATTGAAAAAGAACCGTTGTAGCGACGCCAGCTGACCGCGAAGCCCCAAAGCGACGCTCGATTTTTCCCGCCTGCCTGTGTATGGGTGCGTGCAAGCGAGAGGCAACTAGCCTATACGGGGAGTACGGCTTTACAGTGCAAGCCAGAGTGCTAAGCACGTGGACTGCAGGTGTGACAGAGCCAGATGGAGCAAAGTCCAGCAAAGTCTTGCGAAAATACAAAAAAATAAAAGTCAACGCAAACAAATGCTTAAAATTAAACAATTTGCCGGCCATGACACATCCAATCAACTTTGGGTCACAGTGGGCGGTTAAGTGTGTTTGCGTGTGTTTGTGCACGTTAATACAGGTGAGACTCTATTACAAGCTCCTCTTCATTATAAGCATTACGATTCTATTAAAAAAAAGTATAATTTTTTGCCCTAACGCATTCAAACCTCAACCTTTGACAGGATTTTAAAAGTATCTTTTGATAAAAAACTCTTTTTAATGAAATTTAAATCCATTCCATTCAACTGTAGCTGCAGTTGCAGTTAGTAGAGTCCGACTGTATGGCCATACAATGGAATAATCACATTAATAAGATCGCCTTTGAGCAAAGTACACACAAGCACGAAACAGCTGTTTGTGTGTGAATGCAAGTGTGTGGGTGTGCGTGCCGTTGTTGTATGTGTTTTAGTATCTGTGTGTGTGTGTGCCTTATCTGACAAATGCACACAGCAACAACAACACACAGCACAGCACAGCACAGCACAGCATCAAAAGTGACAACAACCACAATAGAGAGCAACTAGAGTGAATCCATCAGTGGAAAGCACAGCACATCCCCATCCATACCTCTACTTACCCCACAACCCACACACATCCCCCTTGACATCCCCATCTCCATCACATCCATCCATCCATGCTCTATATGCACTTGTTGATGATTTTGATTTTCCTTGTTAACGGTAACACGCTTCGTCAAAGCAACAAAGTTCAGCTCAAATGGCTCTCTAAACTATTTTTACATCAATTTATCGTTAACTGAAGCATTGCGTTCTTAGAAAAATCCTAATAATAAATGATGATATGTATATTTTTATACATATATATGCTACATATATATAATTATTCAATTCAATGGAAATTTAAGAACTTAAGCTTCGTGACATCTTCCATTACATACAATATAGCTTAAATGCGACCTAGTTTTGCTTTTGCATTAAAAAAAACTACAGAGTTTAGATGTCTAGGTAGGAATACTGGGGTTTTCCAAAGACATTAGACATAGTTTATAAGAGAAAAGAAGACCAAGACTCCACAACTCAGTCTAAGGCATAAACCTCCACTTGGCTCGAAGGACCAATTATCAAGGAGCTAAAAATATCAAATATAATTGTATTTTCCAAAGTTTTCCAAAGACTTTACTAGACAAAGCTTAGATAAAAAAAGAAAACCAAGACCAGATCTAACTCCACAACTCAGTCTAAGGCATAAACCTCCACTTGGCTCGAAGGACCAATTATCAAGGAGCTTATTTCTTATTTCCCTAACAATACCTTCTCAAAACCCAACCCATCACCTACTAAACCTTTGAAATCATCGATTCGCATATGGAACTTAGCATCTGGATTGAGTTCCCGAGTGCCCGAGATAGTACGTTTAACGGTATACCCTACATACGGACACGCTCCCGGGGTCTTGGGCTTCCAGATAATGTCTGGGGCGATAAGGTTGTTGATGTTTTTGTTGCTGGTGCTGCCACTTCGACTGCAGCCGATGAAGAACGGAAGCCAACGGGGCAGCCCCACATGATGTACGGGGGGTGTTGAGGAGGGGATGGCGTAACGCTGTCCGTCCGTCCGTCCGTCCGTCAGTGAAAAAAACGTAAACAACGGGCAACGTGAATTCGACGTGATCTAGTTTCAATTCAAAATAAAAGATCCCTATTTTTAGCATTAATCTTTCCCTCCATTGGAGGAAAACAACAGAGACAGAGATCGTAGAATAAAAGAAATAGCAATAGACTTGCGACAGAGACGACTATAGAGGGAGAGAAAGAGACGGTAGATGGAGAGGCCCTGTGTTCTAAGTTATCAAGGAGGAGATAAGCCAAGGCTTGCACTGAAAAATATAAGTTTATTTTTTAAACCATAGCTTGAAATATCAAGATTTTTTTATCCTTGGAAGTTTCCTAACCTCTTCAATGGGTTATAGATCTATTTAACGATTATTTTTTGATACTACCTCCACTTTTTCTCTCTGTTTGTTGTTTGGTAGAGGATGGTGTTGTTGATGATGCTGGGGATGCGACATGAGCCATACGCAATGCGGTTCAGAGTCCAAGGTGGGAAGACCCACCACACGGCAGGCGTCCCAACACGTCAGGGTCAACGATTCGAAAATGATTTCGATTAAACCGATAAATGATTTGTAGTCAGAGTGTTAAGGGTCGAAAGGTATCAGAAATCACAAAGGTTTCTTTCAAAATAGAAGAATAATCAAGGTAAACCAAAGGGTTCTCGCTTTTGGGTTTTGGGGAAAGTTATCGAAATTATCGATAAACTTAATGGGAGGCGGGGTAGAAAACAAGAGCAGGCTCTTGGTTTTTTCCTCTAGCCAGAGCGACCCGCGATAAGCCCCGATTGTGGGCGGTTGTGGGCGGCGCCACAAATCTGCGAGGGGCTGGCTGGGCTGGCTGGGCTGGCTAGTGGAGACGGCGTCCCAGGACGGCGATCCAGCGAATATTGTTTACTTGTACTTGTGCTAAAATTGGATCTCCATTGATTGACAGATGCGGCAATCGGGCGCCAACAACAACTCATCGGGGAGACAGCAACAGAAACTGAAATCAGAGCCCAGCTCAGACGCAGATTATTGACCCAGAAGCGTGGAGGAGGTGATGGCTCAGCATCTGTCTCAGATCAGTCTCTGCCCCTGTCTCTGCCTCTGCCTCAGTCGACGTCTCTGCCTCTGTCGCAGTCGCAGTCGACGTCTCTGCTGGTGTTTGTTGTTGATACCAAAGCCTAGACATCAACGATCAACAGTCTGCAATCGTAATAACAAAATATTATATATAAAAAACAAAAAATAAAAATACAAATTGAACTTTGCAGTCGAGCTGAAAGATTCTGGAAGTCCTTAATGGAGTTTCGGTAGAAAAAGTAATACCCCTCATAGGTCTATTTTTAAGCATCCCCCAGAGTCTAGTTTGATTCGAAAACAAGCTCATTGTTTACTCACAAAAAATTCTGATTAATAATCATGAAACCATCGTTTAATTCGAAAATTCCCTTGAATTTGATAATTAATTTTGAGTTTGTTTACTCAATAACATTATTTTATTGAAACACTTTTAGGAATTAATGAGTTTTGAGGCGAAAAAACAGCAGAGAAAATTATCGCCCCAGCCTCGAAGGACCAATTATCAAGGAGCTACAATACCATCCCTTACAATACCTTCTCAAAACCCAACCTATCACCTACTAACACCTATCACACCTAACACCTATCACCTACATTAACATTATTTTATTAAACACTTTTAGGAATTAATGATGATACTATATTAATTCCCATTATTTTGTAGTCTTTGAAATTAAAAAAAAAACATTCTGCTCATTGATATATTAAAGACTTTTATTCGGGTGGCTGAGTTTTGGGGCGAAAAAAACAGCAGAGAAAATTATCGCCCGAAGTCAATAAACTGTCGCCGACGACCCCAAACGCAACCTGCTGACAACAAAAAACAGCAACAACCAGGATTTTTTTTTGCTGGGGAATGGGCAATGGGCGGAAAAGTGGGTGGTTTGGGGACAGAGAAGCCAAAGAGAAACAATCGAGAGAAAGAGAGAAAATGATAGAGAGACGACCGGCCATAGACACACTTTTATTTATATTGTTTTTTATTTTTTTTTGGATGGCCTTCGCATTTTGGGTGGCAAAGTGGGTGGGATGGCTGCTGCTTTTCCAGCTGCCAATGAACTGCAATCGGTTAAGAGGCCTCAAGGTCAACGTCTGGCCCACAAAAAAAGCACAATGTCACGGCCGAGAATGAGGTTTTCGGGTTCAAAGTGTGCTGAACTTGAATTGAAATCAAAATCGAAACGTGAAGAACCCGAGGCCTTGAACCTGGATGAACTAAGAGAACACGTTGATTTCCATATCACGGAATTACCCAATCAAGTGGAATCTTCAAATTCGGACAATTCAACAATTGCATTCCAAATTGTATTTCTAAATTTATAAAATTTATATACAAAAATCTTTAGAAAGACTGATTCAATCAAGTCCTAAGTCCTAAGTCCTAAAGAGACTTTGGAGTCTTCTTTTGGGTTGGCCAAGTACCTTAAACTTTAAGGATATAAATACCCAATACTTCTTAGAGAGAAACAATTCCTCAAAACCTAAAAAACTCTTCTAATAATAAATCCAAATCGAAGAAAGCCCTTCAAGGAGTTGGAGGATTCGTCTGCACTCTGTCTGGTCGAGAGGCGACCTTGCGAACTCACCTCCCTCTCTACTTTTAAGGGACATTGCACCCAAAAATTCTCAGGCTGGCTGCGTGTCCTGATGAACTTTCACCCCGAGAACACAAAGTCTCCGATTTTCCATTTCCCATGGAACAGAAACCGAGAAGGCAGTCACTTGACTGGCGCGTGGTCTTAACTTGTAAACAAAACCACACTTACACACAATTTAATACAAGTATAAGTATAAAAGTAATTAAATAAAATATAAAATACTATATTCCATATAGTGTGTATTCAATTACAGACCGCGATTAGGAGGTAGTGAGTAGAGTAGAGTATGTACGATTTCGAAATAAATCATTAACCGCATTACAATCATTTTGATCAATTAATCATTGACCAAAAAAAACAGAAACAAAAAAATCCAAATAATTGAAAACAATTTTTTACTCACTATATAGGAGGCTATCTGGGATTACTCTATATAATATGTAGTGACATAAATTCTGGTGACACTGCACCTACAACCAATAATGAATAAAAATATAAACACGATTGCCCCCGAGGGCGGGGCATCATTAAAGTATTATCTCCACCCCCGATCTTGTTCGATCTTTCGAAACGCACATACTATATAGTATATACTATATATAATTATGCGAATCCAAAAGATTGTAAACAATTTACAACAAATAGTCGCAATAACAATTATAGTTAACAGTGATTAGAGTTGCGAACTCCCAATCGCGGATTCGATTCGCTCGAAGGAGCACAAGGGTATCAGGGTATCTCTCCAGCGGAGTGACCCGGTTTCGATAGCCGACGCTACTATCTCCTCAGAAATCTATTCAAAATGAATCTCAATAATTCCCACGTGGCCATTAATCAATTTTTTTTTAATCAGATCAAGGAAGTCATAAGTGGGTTCAATACAAATTATTATTTATTTTGCAACATTTGCGAAATTGGAGGGATTATAGAGATTAGACCCAACCCGTCTTCTTTCTGTTAATACCTATTTTAAAAAAAAACCCCTATAATATTCCAAAATGTGTAAAACATTTATCAAAATCAGAGAGAGAAAAACACTAAATTTAAAATTACAATTTATACATTGGTTGCGGTGTGAATTTAGAAGAATATATATTTGATTTCCAATAATGAGACATTAAATATTGCTGATCTTGATGTGCTTTTTGTGAGTGTGATCTGGTATTGGCTTCGACGGTTCTTAACCGGAGCCTGCTCGTACGGTGCTGCTGCTTGAAAACTGAGTTAGTCCGGAAAGGTCTGCGGCATCCTTGACATTTGAGAATTTGATAGCAGCTACATATTTTTGTTCCAGACTGTATAGCCAAATGGGATGGGTTACGTTCCGATGCCACAGTATTGGAGGGGGCTTAATTTTGATGATTACATTGCGGGGTGGGGGTGTGAACGGGTGTTTTCGGTGGGGTTTAGTTTTGGGTTCGTCGGTTGATGATGCTTCTACTTGTCAGGGGTTTCGGGGTGTTGGGATTGCTTGCTCTGTATTGCCCCTATACTATCGTTCCAGATGATGTGAGTCTGCTGATCGGCCTAAAAATTCAACGTGCCATCAATGAGATTAAGATTATGTTGGTTGTGATTGATCTGAATATGCCGGAATTTTCATAAAGACAAACAGAGATTCGTCTAAAAGTTGCGTGGCCGGGCCAGCGCACGACTGCCGGATGCCGATGGGCTTGAGGGTCCATAACGGGGTGCATTCCCATCCCTAAAGATCTGCAAGGTCATGTTGCGCTCTAAAAACTCGGCCACGAACTGCGACGGCTGGATGTTGGATGGCTGAGCCGGTGGCACCTCGTCTTCAGCTTCATTAGCATTAGTAGCTTCGATAGTATTTGGAGCTTCGATAGCTTCGATAGCTTGATTAGTTTCTGTAGCATCAGGAGCATCAGTAGGATTGGGAGCTTCGTTAGCTCCATTTGAGGTGCCTGCAGCTTCGGAGACAGTCATGATGAGGGTTGCACTCTGGGATAGGGCCTGGGCTTTAACCAGCTTCTTCTGCTTCTCAAGGGCCTCTAGGCCGAGCCAGAGTAGCGGCTGGGTCACGGGCTCCTCCACGCCATAGTGGGGCAAGGTGTGTGGGGTACGGCGACGTGGATAGCGCCTGTCCTCGATCATGGCACGCTCAATGCCGTTTCCATCTTCTTCATCAGAATCATCACGGATGCGCAGACCGGAAAGGTTGCGAACTCCTTCGGGACCAACTGCGAAATGGAAAGTGAATTAAAATGATTAAAAACCGAAACTTTTCTTACTGGTAAATGGCATAATGTTTGTTTTTTTTGTTGAATATATGTTACACCGATTAACTGTCACTGTACTATACAAAAAATAGAAATATATTAAAAAGTCTCGAGAAAAAAAAATGGAAATTATTTACAATTTAAAAACTGACGACTTGGATGAAATGGAATCCGGTTGTGATATGACGCCTGTATGATATGAAGTGAAATGCTAAAAACCTGTCACCGTATTCAAACGCAACTGAAATTTATAATGAAGCTTCCTTAGTTTTTTCATAAGAAAGAAATTTGATGCTCGAGCTCTTCCTAGCTTTTTGATGTTCTGAGTTTTCTCAACACTGGAGTTATTGTGGCGACGATGCTATAGACTACTTTGTTTTATCGAAACTTTCTTGGTAGTAGGGTTGTGTATTTATGGATTTATAATACCGATTTCTTGATAGAGTTTGAGATTTAAAATCGTTCTATGAATCTTTGGAAAGTTCTACTTTGATATACGAAGAAAGGTCTAGTCTTATTGCCTTCATTTTCTTAGAGAACTTAACCCAAAACAGAGGTTTCTAAGGACACACATTACTTTAAGGACCTCCAAAAAAAAGGAATTCGTTAACAAACTTTTAAAATGGAGTTAGGGATATCGATAAACATGGCGGGATAATTTTCGATAACTTTCTTACTATTTGACAGCAAAGCAATCGAATTGAAGAATTGGAAGAACTAATGACCCTTTCTTTAGCGTTTTTTATGTATTTAAAAAAGAGTTAATGGTGGACTCACCCCTTTCTCTTTCTGCTGTCACCTGGGGCGTTGGAATCTGGGGTGGCTGTCCTGTTTGCGGTGGTCTTTGATCTAGCAGTAAGGCGACGGCCTCCGGTTCCAGCTCCTCGTGGAGAAGAGCCCGCAATTCGGGCGGCGGTGAGACCTGGCGAAAGCGTCGACGAAGGACGCGGGAACCCGGGCGAAGGGCTTCCTGGGCACGCATCATTTCCTGGTGAAGCTCCAGCGGATCGGTCAGGAACAGCGACTGGAGGTGGACCCGAGACTGGGCCAGGTTGAGGGCGTCCGCCTGGGATCGCGTCAAGGAGTACTGGTAGCGGAGGTATCTCAGCTGGGGACGTCGATGTTGTTGCGGTTGTGGGTTGGGATATGTTAGTGGTTGTGGGTGGTAAATGGTAAGGGGGTTAGGAAGTGTGATTGGGTGTGGGTGGTGAGTGGGTGGTTGGTGCGAGTGCAGAATATGTGTTTGGGTTTGGGGATGGGAAACGTGGTTCACGTGTGGGTTGGGGTTCCCACGCTGGTGGGGAATCCCGAAAACGTGGTGGTGTTGTCCGTGTGTCGGTCCATGTATCGGTCCGTGTGGAGGTCCGTTTGGTGGTCCATGTATCGGTCCTCGTGGAAGTCCGTTTGGTGGTCCGTGGAGCGGTCCGTGTGTCGGTCCGTGTGGTGGTCCGTGGAGCGGTCCGTGTGTCGGTCCGTGTGTCGGTCCGTGTGTCGGTCCGTGTGGCGGTCCGTGTGGTGGTCCGTGTGGTGGTCCGTGGAGCGGACCGTGTGGCGGTCCGTGTGGTGGTCCGTGTGGCGGTCCTAGTAGTGGTCCATGTGGCGGTCCGTGTGGGTGCCCGCTTGGGTGTCCGCGTGGTGTTCCGTTTGGAGCTCCGTGTGGGTGCCCGTGTGTCGGTCCGTGTGGCGGACCGTGTGGCGGTCCGTGTGGCGGTCCGAGTGGCAGTCCGTGTGGCAGTCCGGGTGGCGGTCCGTGTGGCGGGCCATGCTGTGGTCCGCGTAAATGTCCGTGCGAGTGTCCGTGGGATTGGACGGGTTGGTGAACGTGGGCGTGCCCACGCTGGTGGGAATGTGGTTGTAAAACCATGTGGGGTTGTCTGTGTCTCTGTTGTGGTTGCAAATTATGCGAATTTAAACTACGAACTCGACCAAATGGTCCACAAAAAACGAGCAACAAATTTTAAAAAAGTGTAAAAATGTGTGTTTTTGTATGTAGAGTGGAATTTGTTTAATTGTGTCTTAGTGTATGAAACGAACGAACCGTTGAGCGTTATTCTTTCTTTTTAGATTTATTCACTTTCTGCCAAAAACCAAATTTCACTATTTTTTCTTAAAGGCTTGGCCATTGGCTAAACTGAGACAAATATGATAAGTATACGAAGTATAAATAATGCGAAAACCGCCCGAGTGCGATGATATAATTTATGAAAGTGACGAATACCTTGAATTCTAAACCCAAGCCTACTAGAAGTATTATTTTACTACTTAGATTAACGAATTTGAAATTTTGCGCCATGGGTAGAAAACATGACTAATCAGGTTTGTGTATTGGATAAGGGCTGCCTTATGCACGGACAAAAGTATCCTTCTCCTTCACTTTACAGCTACTCCCACGTAATACTCCTTCTTAAATAAGCAAGAACTGCATTTGTACATGTATTTCAACCGACAAAGGACATCTTGAAAGCTTAAAATTGTCCTGGACCGCAACAAAGTGGCAGCTCCGATAACAAGAAAAGCTTATCGATAAGACCGTGCCATTGATTGGCGCATCGCTAGCTCGCAGATACCTGCATGCGTACAAGTGCGTGCCTGTGTGTTTGGGCCTGAGTGTGTTAGCTGGAAAGCGAGGGAAAAAATAACATACAGGAGAAGTTAACTGAAAAACCAGGTAAAATAAACCAACTACAAGGAGTTGAGGGCTCACAGAACCGAGGGATCAACCGCCTGGCCAGAGAAGACGTCATGCGGCCGCCGCAGGAAAGCGAAAGTGATTGTGGGTGGCTCGCCAGAAAACTCTAAAAACGCAAGCGCAAAAAAAAACCACCAGCAGCAGCACCAGCAGCAGCGGAGGAGGAGAAGAAAAAAAAACGGGCAAGCAACAAGAAGGAGAGAGGAGGATATTTTTCAGGTCATGGTCGATTAGCTGGCCCCGAATTTGTATCCTTGGATCATCATGTCGAGTGAAGCCTCAACGGAGAGCGACAGCGAGCTTTGCGATCCTTTGGCCGAGGAGCTGCACAACGTCCAGCTGGTGAAGCATGTGACCCGGGAGAACATCGATGCGCTGAATGCGAAATTTGCCAACCTGCAGGAGCCGCCGGCCATGTACTTAACGGGTGAGTTTCTCAAATTTCCTTGAAACCACTTCAAGGATACTATACATTTTCGATGACCTTGTCAGGAGGAAGTTCTTTTAGTTTTCAACTTTTCAACTTCTTTTTGGAGCTTTTGTAATTCTATAATTGACCTTTAAAATGTTCCTGTAGGTCCTTTAGCTGAAAATAATCCTTAAAAGACTTTTTTATATATTTTTTATTCAAGAAAATGAAAGTAAATACCTCCTAGTCGCGTTTTTAAACATAAAAGCGAGTGATTCTATATTTTTTATGTATTTATAGAATACCAGGAGCTGACTTCTAAGCTCCACGAACTAGAGGCCAAGGAGCACGAGCTGATGGAGCAGCTGAATACGCAGCAAACGCAGGAGGAAGATGTCTCCACCGCCAGCGAGAAGCTGCAGCAGCAGCAGCATCAGCAGTTGCAGCAACAGCTGCAGCAGCGAATGCGAGATCAGCCGCACTATCAGAACCAGACGCAGATCCTCCAGCAGCAACGGCAGCTGGCCAGGGTGCAGGGCAGCGACCTGACCGACAGCATGGGCAACTCCAACTCCAATCCGGGCAGCCAGTGCGGTACGCTGACCCGCCATCCGAAGATCCTGCTGCGTGCCCATCTTCCCAATCAGCAGCGCACCTCCGTGGAGGTGGTGGCCGGCGTACGGCTGTGCGATGCCCTGATGAAGGCACTCAAGCTGCGACAACTGACGCCGGACATGTGCGAGGTGAGCACCTCACACAGCGGACGACATATCATCCCGTGGAACACGGACATCGGCAGCCTGCACGTGGAGGAGATCTTTGTGCGGCTGCTGGACAAGTTCCCGATACGCACCCACATCAATCACCAGTTCCTGCGCAAGACCTTCTTCTCGCTGGTCTTCTGCGAGGGCTGTCGGCGGCTGCTCTTCACGGGCTTCTACTGCAGCCAGTGCAATTTCCGGTTCCACCAGCGGTGCGCTGGCCGGGTGCCGATGCTGTGCCAGCCCTTCCCCATGGACAGCTACTACCAACTGATGCTGGCCGAGAATCAGGACAACGGAATCGGATTGAACGGACGCGGCACAGCGGTGCGCTTCAACGTGAGTAGCCGCAGCCGCAGTCGACGGTGCAGCAGCAGCGGCAGCAGCAGCAGCTGTTCTAAACCACCATCCTCCTCATCCGCCTCCAACCATCGACAGGGCCGACCGCCACGCATCAGCCAGGACGATCGCTCCAACTCGGCGCCCAACGTCTGCATCAACAACATCCGATCGGTGACCAGCGAGGTGCAGCGCAGTCTTATCATGCAGGCCAGGCCCCCGTTGCCGGTTAGTCTTCTCTCGTCTTCCTGAGACATTCCCGGACTCATGGATTTCTTCCCCCTTTCCATCCCTTTACCCTGGTTTTACTTTTGTTCTAGCAGCACCCCGGAACGGATCACTCCAACTCGACCCAGGCCTCGCCCACCAGCACTCTGAAGCACAATCGTCCCCGGGCACGCTCCGCCGACGAGAGCAACAAGAATCTGCTCCTCCGGGACCCCAAGAGCTCCGAGGAGAATTGGGTATGTCTACTTAGGAGCTTTCTTGGAAATAAACTCTTAAATACTATTTGAATCCTTCTTGTCCTTTACAGAACATCAAGGCAGAGGAGATCCTTATTGGGCCCCGTATTGGTTCGGGATCCTTCGGGACTGTTTACCGCGCCCACTGGCACGGACCCGTCGCCGTGAAGACGCTCAACGTGAAGACCCCGAGTCCAGCTCAACTGCAGGCCTTCAAGAACGAGGTGGCCATGCTGAAGAAAACGCGTCACTGCAACATCCTGCTCTTCATGGGCTGCGTCTCCCAGCCCTCGCTGGCCATTGTCACCCAGTGGTGCGAGGGCAGTAGCCTCTACAAGCATGTCCACGTCAGCGAGACGAAATTCAAGCTAAACACGCTGATCGATATTGGTCGCCAGGTGGCTCAGGGCATGGATTATCTCCATGCCAAGAATATCATACACAGGTGAGGCTTAGACTATCCAAACAAGACGCCAAACCAATCTTTTTTTGGTTTCTTTAGGGACCTCAAGTCGAACAACATCTTTTTGCACGAGGATCTGTCTGTGAAGATCGGCGATTTCGGTCTGGCCACTGCGAAGACTCGCTGGTCAGGCGAAAAGCAGGCCAACCAGCCGACGGGAAGTATTTTGTGGATGGCCCCGGAGGTGATACGCATGCAGGAGCAGAATCCGTACTCCTTCCAGTCCGATGTTTACGCCTTCGGGATCGTGATGTACGAGTTGTTGGCGGAGACGCTACCCTATGGCCATATTAGCAACAAGGATCAGATACTGTTCATGGTGGGCCGGGGTCTCCTGCGGCCGGACATGAGCCAGGTGCGCTCCGACGCGCCGCAGGCTCTAAAGCGCCTGGCCGAGGACTGCATCAAGTATACGCCGAAGGATCGTCCCCTGTTTCGGCCGCTCCTCAACATGCTGGAGAATATGCTGCGCACCTTGCCCAAGATCCATCGCAGCGCCAGTGAGCCGAACCTGACGCAATCGCAGCTGCAGAACGATGACTTTCTGTACCTGCCCAGTCCGAAGACGCCGGTGAACTTTAATAATTTCCAGTTCTTCGGCAGCGCCGGGAATATCTAAGCGGTTATACTCGTAACCATCCCGGCCAAGCTGTACCTGTGTACTTATATATGTATGTACGAGACATATGTATAGTCTGCGCAGCCAATATCTATCCAACGTGATCTACCTATCCTTGTAGGATTTTTACTCCTGCACACTATATAGAATATATATATATATATATGTGGTATTTTTTTTTGTGTGTGTCCCCCTCTCTGTACATAAGCAATTTGTGAGTGAGACGCTGAAGGCCAGTCAGCCAGTTAGCCAGCCAGCCAGCCAGCTCCTCCATCCAGCCTTTCCCCTCCAGCAATGCGAAAGCGAAAGAGAGGGCTGCTGCTGGTGCCTTCCAGACGGCGACCGACAATTTGCTGCTTTCCTTGGAACTGACAAAGTGCATTTCTGTTACAAAAAAAAACAAACAAACAAAAGAAACTCTAAACTTTAAAAACTGTAAAGCTGTAAACTAAACTGCAACGCCCATGTGTACATAACTGCATCATATAACTTATAAAACGTTAGGCGAAAAACTACTGAAACTAAACTAAAAACTAAAACTAAAACTAAACTAGCTGATCGCAATTACATTATACACATTATACTTATACTACAAAATTAGCAGTTTTTTCATTTACTCTCGACGAGAAACTCTACAATAACTTCAAGACTTCAGCCTCTTTATTAAAAAGAAAAACATAATAACAAGCAGGATTATGGTTTATCCTAAACATAGCGACTGGCAATGGCCAGGACCTTGGTGTAGTCGGCTCCCTTGGCCTGGGTCTTCTCCTTGAGGATTGTGCGCAGGATCGTCGGTATCGGGACGTGGATGCGGGTACCCAGTGGCGACCCGTTGTCGTCTATCAGCACCAGGTTGTTGCTGTCGAACTTGGGCTGTTTGACTTTCTGTTTCTGCTTTAGCCCCACGAGGATTCCCTTCTTCATTTGTCCCTTGATGGCCACCAGGACCTTGTCGCCGATGAAGCCCACGCCGCGCTTGTTGTAGACATGGATGCAACGTGGTGGTCGCCCCTCGGCCATGGCCCGCTTGCCCAGGTCGCTGTTGTCCACCACACGGAGGCGGGCCAGTTTCCGGATTTCGCAGCACGCCGGCGTCGTGTGTATGAGTTGTTGTTGCTGCAGGGGGATTTGTTGCTTCAGCAACAGCTGGCCAAGACCTCTCAGACTCCGTAGCGCCATTTTGCGATATTCTTTGGGCTCCCAAACTCCAAGTTTAATTCATTTAATAAGAAACAAAACAAATTATACAATTTCTTGGCAGTAGGGATGGGAAAATTAGGTCTAGGAGTTATCGATAACAGATGTGAAATTCTAACAGAGTAGAGCTTACAGAGAATGTATTTTGTTGTTAAACTGGGGAAATATTACAAAATTGGAATAAAAATGATAAAAACTCGTATTATTTGTTGGTTCTTGTTTGATTTTAATAATAATTGAAGGGATTTAAAGCCCAGAACAAACGTTTTGGCTGGTTTTTGGTTAACAGAAGGTTAACAGAGGACCAGGGCTGAAAAAACCCCGCAAATATTTAAAAAATAAGCTTATTAGTTTTAAATCTTAAGTTCCCGGGTTTATGGATTGTATTTTTATATTCTTTAACTTTTATTAAGGTCATACATTGACAAAAACCAGTCTATGCAGCTTTATCGCGTTTAAAAGCCTAAAAAAACCCTTAAAAACTAAACCAAAAAACCATCAAAGTTTTCAAGATATTTTGTATTTTATTTGTTTTAATTTAATACAATGCCATACAAATGTATATACAATGCTCTCTAAATGCATTTACTGCCTGTTACATTGTGTTTTTTTATTTATTTATTATGCTTTAGAATAATTTATAAGCATTAATTAAATCGCCTTTCGGTTTTCTGCCATTAGTATGTTGGTTGGTTTTTGTTTTTTATTTTTTGTTTTTTATTTTTGACACGACTAAGTAGACCAGTCCCATTGGTTAGAAAATTGGTTACTATATTTCACTATGACATACAAAATAATAATATATAGGCATATTTGATATATTTATATATATACTTGTATACTTTTATACTTTTTATAAGATATAAAGATTAATGTTTCGCTTTTGCTTGGCATTCGCTAAATCGTTTTGTTTTTTCACTTTTCTGTGTGGATTGGAGGCTGGTAAGGGGGCGGGGCAGGGAGGTTTTGTGACCTAATGACTAAAACAATGCTTTCAATATTAAAAAAAAAAAACTAAATAGTTCATAACAAAACACTAAGATTAGTTTAAAAAAAATACAGAAAGTGTGAAGGCTGCGGTATTATTTACAATTTGTTTTGTGTTTCTTTTCTTTTTTGTTTTTTGTTTTTAAAGGTACTTGGTACACAAATTTGTTTTTAACAATTAATAAAAAAAAATTACAATTTGTGCGCGCAGGACCGTTGGGATTTCAACTGACAGGACAGGAAAGGATATTCACGATCGGTTGAGCTCTTCACGTTTGAAGCTGCGTATCGCCTCCAGGAGCTGCGAGCGCGGATCTGGCGTTGTTGGCGTCGTGCCAGCGGATGCACTGCGTCCTTGGTTGGGCTTTACGGGCTTCAGGGCCAGTCCCAGTTGTGGCGGAGGCGGCGGTGGTGCTGCCACGGTGGCTGCTGGCTGGGATGTGGGTCGCAGCTTCACCTGCAGGGTCACAGCTTCCGTTTCCGGTTTGAGTTTCAACTCGACTTTGTTGGTTTTCAAAATATTCACGGGCTTCGGGGATGTGGCTGGCGGGGATGTGGCAGTAACGGGAGAGACTGCAGGAGCTGGTGCAGGAGCTGGAGCAGAAGCTGGAGCAGGAGCTGGTGCAGGAGCTGGTGCAGGAGCTGGAGTAGGAGCTGGAGCAGAAGCAGGAGCTGGAGAAGGTGCATTTCCATTCACCAACACCCTAGAGCTCCTGGCCTTATCCTGTTCCTGCTGCTCCTTGGCCAGCATTCGCTCCTTGAATCCCGTGCGCCGCAAAGTGTTTTGACCAAACGGTGTGGGCGTCGCCTCCACGGGCTTGTTCCTCTCCAGGCTGGAGACAGGGCGTGGCAGGGAGTTGCTGGCAGAGCTGGAGACAGTGCTGGTGGTGGTCACCACTTGGATGTGATTGCCAGCCGGGAGGGTGAAGCGATTGGTCTTGGCAGGTCGCGGCAGTGTCGAGGACTGGACTTGGGTTTGCTTTGGGACTTGTACCTCCACCTTTTCCACTTTCTTGGCCACTTCCGCCTCAACCACTGGAGCCTCTGGCACCACATCCCGCATAGGCTTGACCGTGATGGGCACATGGTACTCCTTCCGCTGGGGAATGCCCATCCGCAACATGGGGGAGGCCACTTCGATGGTCAGCTTGGTCGGGGGCGGAGACACCGTTTGGGTCTTCCCGGCTCCGCCGAAGATGTAGTCGCCTTCGTTTTTGATGGCCACCTGAGACTTGGGTCGTTCGCTCCACGTGGCAAAGTTGATGCTCGGCGGACCGGAGTACCGGTAGCTGGTTGGCATGGGCTTGGATCCTGGCGCAGGCTCATTCACCTCCTTCTTGACGGGCTTTGGACTTGCTTCTCTCAGGGCCACGGGGCTTAGGGGTGAAGCTGGGGAGGATTGTTCGGGGACTGGTTTTTCTACGGGTGCTGGAGATGTCTCCTTAGGGGCAGCGGGCTTCTTTACGGGTTCAGGACTCTTTGCAACTGGCAGAGGTTCCGGCTTGGCTTTGGTCACAGGAGGTGACTCGATAATTTGTTTCTGGACAGGCTTCGGGGAGGATGACTCCTTTTTCTCAATAACCGGAGAGACAACTTGTTTCTGGACAGGCTTGGGTGAAGGTGAATCGTTTTTCTCAGTTACAGGAGAAACCAGTTGCTTCTGGGCAAGATTGGGAGAACCTGCATCCTTTTTCTCGGTAACTGGAGAAACCACTTGCTTCTGGACGACCTTGGGAGAAGCTACATTCTTTTTTTCAACAACCGGAGAGACAACCTGCTTCTGGACAGGCTTGGATGACTCTGAAAACTGTTGCCGCACGGTCAAGGACAATGGTGGCTTTGGTGGTGCCGCTGGACTCGCTTCCTTGACCTGATTCTTTGGTTCTTTGGTCAGTGGCTGCTCCACCGAGGGACTCGGAATCTTTGGTTGCTCCACGGGACTGCTACTGCCGCCGCTCTCGGCCAGGCTGTTCTTCCGGGAGTTCAATATGGTCTTGATCACCTCCAGACTCTGCAGGGACGGGGATTCGCCGATGCTCAGCTCGCTGGAGGATCGCCTTCGGCCCAAAGCATAGCCGTTCTGTTCCAGCTTGTTCAGCGACACGTGGGAGGAGCTGCGCAGGCTCAGACCTTCGCCAGGACCAGGACTACCATTCGGTGTCTCCGGGGATGCCACGGCCTGGAAGGAATCCGCTCTGGCCACTCGCGTCGTGGTCTTGGCCGTGGCAATGCTGAAGTTGGCCAAACGACTCGGCTTGGCAGCCTCAATCTCGGCCAGCTTGGGGTCCGGTTGCTTCTTGATTAGTGTGTCCAGCTTCTGTTGGTTGATGATAGCCGACAGCTCGTCCACGATCTCGTCCAGCGGCGAGCCTGGACTGCGGTTGCCCTTGTTTGCCTGGGATCCTCGGCTGTCGGAGAAGTCTGGTGGCGGCGATATGGGCACCGAGTAGTTCCACGAGGAGAGCGATGTCAGCTCGCTGGTACTGCCTGGCGTGGCCAGATTTCCGTTGGGAGTGTTCGCCGCCTGCTCCTCCTGGTCCTCTTCTTTGGCTAGGGCGGCCAGTTCCGCCAGACTGGTGGCCAGTGGGGGCTCCACCTTCGAGGAGGAGGTCTTGCAGAGCTTGAAGTTGTACACCTTGATGGCTTCGTCGTCCTCGGAACTCGACTCCTGCTGCGACTTGTTCTCCAGATCCAGTTCCACCTCCGGCTCCGGCGATGGGGACGGAGCTGGCTCTCCGATTCCGGAATCCGCCTGCTTGGAGGCCGTATCGGTGTCGTCCTCGTCGGCGGCACTGCCCAGGGATCGGGGTTCCGGGGTGGGAGTGCGATTCAGTAGCACTTTGGACACGTTTCCGTTTTGTGTGGCTGCCACGCCGTTCTCCACAAGCGGAGGAGTGCTGGCCACTGGCAGGGGAGTGGTGATCCTCGGGGCCGGCAGCGGCACGTTTCCATTCACCGGAGTGGGCGGGGTCACCACCTCTGGCAGTGATGCCAGGGACACTGTGTCCCCACCGTGCTCCGGCGGAGGAGCTGGCGCCGTTTTCTTCTTAGTCTGAATCAGGCGCTTCCTGGGCGTGGGCTCCGGTCCTCCGGCGCCGGCCAGGGGCTTCAGATCCAGCGTGGCATAGTGACTATCCGGTGAGTCCTCCTCCTGCCGGACTACACGCTTGGCGCTGTTTCCGTTGCAGTCCAGCTCCGGATTCCCGGACAGATTCGGCGTGGACATGCACAGCTGGGGACGCTTCACAATCACCGCATAAGCAGGCTCCGACTTCATGGGAGCAGGAGGAGGTGCTGCCGGCGGAACTGGAGGAGGATTCGAGGGTATCTCCGGAACCGATTGCTCCGGAATGCAAATCTGTCTGGGCGGCCTCGGGGCCGCTCGCTTCTTGCGGGGCGGCGGAGCCAGGACCTTCGCCGGCGGCACCACCACCGGAGTCCGGGTGTAGTTCATCCCCGTGGAGTCCATCGAGTTGAGGGAGTTGCTCGAGCTGTACGGACTCGGTGTCTTGGCTGTAATCTTGGAATTCCGGCTGCTGCTGAAGTCGGAGCTGCTGCTCAGCGAGTCCCGTGCTATCCCAGTGCGATGGAACTTTGGCATGGCATCTGGATTGAAGTTGTCGTACGACTCCGACTTGTGGCACAGCCGGATCTCGGAGAGACCCACGGCTCCGATTGTGGACTCGCAGCTGTACACTTGACTAGCATCCACTGCAAAAAACGGAGTGAGAAAATGAGTTTATTTTCAAAGCCAACAAGAAAGGAACAAATCTTCGGGTCGAAGCGGATTCTTTTCAAAAGTGGAATGTCTATATCTTTGTCAATATAGATCCGATTTTGGATCGGAATACCTCAAACGATTCCTAAATCGATTCCCTATCATTCTGCATTAAAATCCTGACACATAATATTTTTTGGATTTTTTTCAAATTTTTCTGATGGAACCCCTTGAAAAATCTGAAAATCGAGAAAAATCACTTTTCGTCCCTTTCGAAGGCCATATCTTTGGCAGTTTTTATCCGATTTTTGAACAAAGTATAGATTTGGAATCTTTATTCAATTCCCTATAAATCTGCATCAAAATCCTGGCACAAAATATTTTTCAGATTTTTTCAAATTTTTCTGATGGACCCCCTTGAAAAATCTGAAAATCGAGAAAATTCACTTTTCGTCCCTTTCGAAGGCTATATCTTTGTCAGTTTTCATCCGATTTTTGAACAAAGTATAGATTTGGAATCTTTATTCAATTCCCTATAAATCTGCATCAAAATCCTGACACAAACTATTTTTTCCATTTTTTTTTTAATTTTTCTGATGGATCCCCTTGAAAAATCTGAAAATTGAGAAAAATCACTTTTCGTCCTTTTCGAAGGTCATATCTTTGGCAATTTTCATCCGATTTTTAAGCAAAGTATAGATTCTGAATCTTGGATTAATTCCCCATCGATCTGCATTAAAATCTTGATACAAGATATTTTTTCGCTTTTTTCAAATTTTTCTGATGGAACCCCTTGAATAATCTGAAAATCGAGAAAAATCACTTTTCGTCCTTTTCGAAGGCCATATCTTTGGCAATTTTCATCCGATTTTTAAGCAAAGTATAGATTTGGAATCTTTATTCAATTCCCTATAAATCTGCATTAAAATCCTGACACAAAATATTTTTTAGATTTTTTCAAATTTTTCTGATGGATCCCCTTGAAAAATCTGAAAATCGAGAAAAATCACTTTTCGCCCTTTTCGAAGGCCATATCTTTGGCAGTTTTCATCCGATTTTTGAACAAAGTATAGATTTGGAATCTTTATTCAATTCCCTATAAATCTGCATTAAAATCCTGACACAAAATATTTTTTAGATTTTTTCAAAATTTTCTGACGGATCCCCTTGAAAAATCTGAAAATCGAGAAAATTCACTTTTCGTCCCTTTCGAAGGCTATATCTTTGTCAGTTTTTATCCGATTTTTGAACAAAGTATAGATTTGGAATCTTTATTCAATTTCCTATCAATCTGCATCAAAATCCGGACACAAAATATTTTTTGGATTTTTTTCAATTTTTTCTGATGGATCCCCTTCAAAAAATGAAAAAAATCGTCGAAGGTGAAAAAATGACCCTGTCGGGACGCTATATCTTGGCCAATTTTGATCCAATCCTTAAGCGGAATCCCTTACATTGTCGGAAGATAGATTCCCTATTAATTCGACACCATATCGGTCTCACCTGGACTCCTGAACTCATACTTTTCGGCATCCAGCTGCTTGTTGTCGCAAACGAGCGCCAGGAGCTTGCTGAGCGGCACCCTTGCCCCGAGGCGGGCCACGAAGAGCTGATCCTTGGGGAGCAGGACGGTGATCCGGAAGGTCTGCTCGAAGGGGGCATTGCTGGTGGCGGCCGGAACCGGGGTGATCCGATTGTACTCCAGCTGACTAGTCTCGTTGATGTCTGTGTCGGTGGACAGATGATGGAGCTGTGTCGTCGACTTGGACAGCTTGCCGATGGAGGAGCTGCCAGTGCTGGATTTGTCTTCAAGGATAAAAGGATTATTTTCTATTAGATTTCATTTGTTGGCGAAATTCTTACCTTTTTTGCGGCCGAACCAGCGATTTAGTGTCGAGAAGCCGCCCTTCATGCTGCTCATATTTATGGGCGTAGCTCTCTTGGATCGATATGTGTGTGGGTGTGGTCTTCCCTCTATCTCCCGTTTCCGTTTCCACCTTCACTGACTTCCGTTTCCGTTTTTGGCAATTCTCGAAACTCGTTTTCGTTGTGAATCGTTTACGTTTGTTTTTATTTTCTATTTTCTATCTCGATTAATATATAGTATTTCGATCGCGGTTATCTTCAAGTTTCGTAATACAATTCCTAGAGCATGCTAGAAAATGGCGTGCGATTTGTTCGCTGCGAAATCTGCAAATGGAATGGAAAAGGTAGAAGAAAACGTAGTAGAAAGAGAATTAAATAAAAAAAGACGGCCCCGATTACAAAACAATGCCCCGCGGACCACAAGACGCTCGCTCACTGCGGCTAAGAGTCTTATCAGAAAAGACGCGATAAGAGAGTGATGGAGGTGGGTGCCTGGGACTGCCTGGGTGGTTTTACGGTTTATGGTTTTTGGTAGTTGGCATTCCCAATGGCCATTAATCAATTGGCCAAAAACAGCTCCCACCAAAACAGCAGTTTTTCTCTCCAGTGTACATTTTCCCCTCCCGATTTTCTGATTTCTTTATTTTTTATTTGTTTTATCAATTACATGTTTCTCCTCGATTTTTGCGGCTGGCTTAGTGCTTAATTGTCGGCCAGCTTGTTTAATGGCTCACACCTATGTACACACCTACACACACTTAAAAGAGAGTATATATATACAAATATATATATATACAAGCGATAAGCTTAAGAAAATCGAAATCGCTCGCTGGGGTTTGGCGACTTGGGGGCGTTTTTTGTCGCGTGCGTTGTTTCATTTGCAAACAATGAAAAAACGCGAATCCAACTTTATTGCCAAGATAGGGGAATGAATGGGGGCTGGGGGATGAGATTCACGATTAAAAGGGGGCTGGGGGAGGTGATGGACTATTGTCTAATGACACAGTTACAAGGTGCAACAGTGTCTGTGCCTCCCGTGGCCATGCAAATTACGAGCAATTGCTTTTTTTCCAGCAACAAATGCAAAAAAAAAACAATTTCGATTCACATGGATTCGCGGCAGTGCTTTGGATTCACCCACAGGAAGTTGTTTTTCCCTTAATTTGCCATTTGGCTTTCATAATTAACCTTTCGGAAGCGCTAACGATTCGCGATTTACGATCATTAATTGCCAATAATTGATTTGTGTAGAGAAACAAGTTTTATTCCAGATTCTATAGGAAAATATATACAACTCGAAATTATTAAAACAAATCCTCTAGATCGTTAAACCTCTAAGAGCTTTTCGCTCTACCGCCTTAACTTAATGGTCCGTACTGTACGGCAACGGCTTGTGATTGAGACACGTGCCCCCTGTGCCTGGAAATCGATTTGTGTTTACTTTTTAATGAGCAGCCACGGTTAATTAGCCCGACTATTAGCCAGTCTAATTAGATATAAAACCCAACATGGAGTCTCTCTTTCTTCGCCAGCAGAGTTGCTTCCCAGGGATTTCATCGAAAAGAATCGATTGCCCCGCGGGGATATCGCGGGATACAACCCAAAAGACTTGTAATTCTGTTTATTGTTCGCTGTTTAGTCATGGTATTATATAGAAGTAAATATTTATTTATAATCAAACAATTAATCATTAAACGATCCATGATACGAGTACGAGTACGCGTTTGGGTGTATTTAAAAATTCGAATTCCCAGCTGGATTGTTGACGTTTCTAACCCGTTTTTGTTGTTTTCGCCTTTGAGTTATCAATACATTGTGTGGTTTTATTTTTTGTTGCTTTTTGGCCAAGCAGCTTTTATAGTCAGTCACTAAAGTTCCCCTTGAAATAAACATGAGTAAGTCGAAAATTCCACAGCTATCATGAAGCAGAGGCGACGATGCCTGTTTTGTTTTTGGGTTTTAAATCATCACGTTCCATAAACATGGCTTGCGGTGTTGCCAAAAATAATGAGCTTGGCTAATAGCCGAAGCAAACATGAACACGCACACATTTGGGGGCCTTTTGAACCGGCTAATTGAAATAAAAATGAAATTATGGTGTTTGAACTTTGTGCCTCGACTCTCGCGGCTTTTATGGGCTCTACAAACTATACTCGTATACTCGCTTTTTCGATCTCTGATAGTGGAAACCTTCATTCGGGTTCTATAGAGCCGATAAATTTGAATACAATTGGCCCTGTAACTGGCTAATGATGAATCAGTGTCAGACTCTCTGAGCTGCACCTGAACAAACCGACGTAATTGAATTGTTTGCTTTAGCACGAGTTACACTCGAGTATGTACGAGTATTCGAATATACACCCCGATGGGTGGTGTTGGTTAAGTAAGGCCCTCTATCGATTGCCACTTCGCACCCAAGTAGCCCAGGTAGCCCAGTTAGCAGGCTGCCTGGCAAGAATATCTATATACATATCGCACTATATGTTTGTATAATTTTGTGCCAAGGGGTCAGAGCGGTGCCCCATACGATTCCCCATTTAGAAGGTCGTTGAAAAGGTCTTATCGCAGTGTGAACTTGATTGATCAGCAGCATTGAAAAATTCTAATTTTTTACAAGTGGATCTCAAGGAAAGGGTTTTCGGTTTTCGGTTGTCGGGTTTCAAGGGGATTTACGCACGACGAGTTTATTTTGTATTCTTAATCATCAGAATTATGTAAATAAATCGGTTTGCGGTTTTATGATTCATTTGGTTTAAAAAGTTTCTGATTTGGAAACTTTTATAGTCCATCAAGAATCTATCAAGTAGAACCAATTGGTTGCCTGGTTTATGGGTTAGATAACCCCGTCCATAAACGAATGCAAATTGTTTGTTTGCTAATTTCGAGAGCCCTCATACCGTTATTGGAAACTTTCTACCGTTATACGGTAACATGGCCCCAAATAAATATCCGTGAATCGGTGGCTTTATATTTATATATCCAATATTTTTGTTTACTTTATTTTTTTGGGGTTACTCAAAAGTACTGCGAATCAGAAGTACAAACAGCGGATGATGATTAATGGGCCATCTTTTTGTTCAAGGGATCGGAAGTGGTATTGGGAAAGCCGAATATTTTACGGATCGAATCATTTACGACTCTATTCGATATAAATATGCAATGACACTGACATTGGGGGTTTTGGCATTGCATTCATGGCGAGATTCGCTGAGGTTGTTGTCTCAAAGTTAGACGATGATATCATATGCTGGATAATACGACGTGAGGGAATTTTTTATTGGTGCTCATCATTGTTTCATTAAAACAAGAAAAGGAGAGTTTAGTTGGGGATTAAGACGGACGTGGAAATACCCTTATAGGTGGTAGAATATCTTTAATAATCCAATACAAAGTTCGCTTAGCTTCACCTCATGAGAATCGCAGAGGAGAGCGCTTGAAAATGCAATGAATTCCTCTGCTTTTGCTAATGTTTCGGGTATATATTTTTTAAGAAACAAAAGTAGACTACCCCCTGGATAGGGTATAAACATTATCAACCGCCTAGACGGCTATGCTAATTTCTTTTGGGCCAAGAACGTACGGCGACTGACTTTCGCGAGTCACTGTATGGGCCTGTTTTTCGTGACAACTTTATCTGAAGAAGTCGGAGGAGGCATTGCAGCAAATTATCAGGCGGGATGACTAATCCGAAAATATGCTAAGTCGCCAAGCAGCCCCTAGTCGTGGTCGGTTATGTCGTTATCTATTTCAATTTGTGCGGCAATTTGAGCCACTTGATTAGGCCCAGGTCCAACCACTACGCCCCATATATATGGTATAGTTGTACAAAATATATATAGTGGCATAAACTAACATACATTTAACCATAGCATATAAGAACACGTGCTGACGCACCATATATAACCGTAGTATATAAGAACAATAATGTAAACGAAACCAATGCGCATAAGCGTCAATCTTAAACAGTAACTCTAATGCGTGAGTTACCATGCCAACGTAACCCCACCCCCTGTCCCAAGAAACTCTACACATACTGCGTGTCTCTATATTCGCGAGAATAATTAACGGGATCTAAAGCGCTCCTGTATACACATTAATAATAAAGCTTTAAGTATACTTCGTTGTTAAAAAAATTAAGTTAGTCTGATTTCAGCTACGAATCAATAAAGACCACACAGAAACTCATTGCGTTATTTTTTATTTATCCAAATAATAATCATCTAACGTAATTGGCGCAGTCGGTAGGATCCGTTTTTTCGCGAACGATTAAATAGTTTGAGTGCACAATTTTGAGCAAAAAGTGAAAATTTGACTTCAAGCCAGTGTCACTCAAATTAAATAGTTCAAGTGCACAATTGAGAGCCAAAAAAGTGAAAATTTGACCTAAGGCCAGTGACACTCAAAGAAAATAACGTGATCCGCAAAAGAACATACGTGCAAGCAATTGCAACAAAAACAAGTAAAATAGTTCGGTAACCGTATAAATCCAATTCGGTCGGTAAAAACTACAGAACTATAAATTACAAAATGTCGAACCCGATAAGTGGTCAACCTCCAATTGTTCCGAGACAAGAACTCTCTCCACAAGATTTGAACCAATTGTTAGGCCAAATAAGGAGCATCCCCGCTTTTGATGGCAGTCCTCCGGCCCTAAGCTCGTTCATTCGACGAGTTGATTTCCTAATTCAACTTTACCAAACAACAGATGCCAGGCAGAATAGTATAATCTTCAGTGCTATTGAGCTACAAATATCAGGTGACGCCCAACGAATTCTCCCGATTTGTCAAGCAAATAACTGGATGGAACTGAGAGCAGGCCTTATTAGTGAGTACAAAACTCAAACACCGACGGAAGAACTACTTCGAAAGTTGTACAACACTACTTATCAAGGCAATTTAAGAAAATTTTGTAACGAAATCGAACAAAAGGAATTAGTTATAAATAATAAACTAGAATTAGAAGGCAATGACGCGAATACTGTTTTATATACAACAGCTATGCAAAATACTATTAAAACCTTAATTCAGAGAAAACTACCTGATCGTTTATTTATGACACTAGCAAGATACGATATTTCAACTGTGCTTAAATTAAAACAAGTTGCCCAACAAGAGGGTCTATATGAAGACTCAGATAAGGTTGAAAATAAGAATCAAAATTCTCAAAGATCACAAAATTATACTAACAATACACGTAACTCATCTTCTAACAACACAATCACTTATAAACCACCAACATATCAACAACAACTACAACCAAATTCTTCACAAACCTATTTCAATTCCCAATCAAATTATAACAGAAATCATGGTAACACAGGAAATAATATAATCACTTATAAACCACCAACCTATCAACAACAACTACAACCAAATTCTTCACAAACTTATTTTAATTCCCAATCAAATTATAACAGAAATCAAGGTAACACAAGAAATAATATGTTTGATCAAAATCGTGGTTTAATGCAATTCCAACAAGATTTACGGCAAGGCCAACAGAATAATCCAATTAATCAGAATTTACAAAACAGACCAGTAGGTTTAATGCCCAATCAACCTCAGAAAAGAATAAGAGAAAGCGATAGTAACCAGTCAAGAATGAATATAGACGAAAGTTATAACCAAGAACAAAGTTACCCCGATCAATTTAATCAAAATGAGCAAAATTATAATAATTTATATCAGTATCAAGAGGGTCCTGTTTCGAATGAAATTTATCCTGGGGAAAATTTTCCAATGGGAGCCTCGGAGACCAAGAATACATAAATTTAAAAATCAATAACCACAGGTATAAGTGTCTAATTGACACTGGGTCGTCAATCAATATGATGACAAAAAATTTCCTCAATTGCCCAATTTACGAAAATTTGATAAATATTAGGACAATGACAGGATTGACAAAACTCAAACAAAATATCATACTAAAAGAAAATAAATTATTTAGACAAGAAGAAACATTTTTTATACATGATTTCTCTTCACAGTACGATATGTTACTGGGTAGAAAATTACTCCGAGCAAATGATGCCACAATAGATTATAAAACTAACACAATTACTATAGGAGAATATACTTTTGACCTAATGAAAAACGATAATTCAAATAAAAATTTTATAGCTGATGTTCAAGAATGCAGTTTAACAGAAGTATTCAATAATGAGTTAAGAAACTCCGAAAATAAATTTCGCTTAGATCACCTAAACGATGAGGAGAAATCCGAAATATGTAAACTCCTAAAAAAATTCCAAAATATTCAGTATAATGAAGGTGACATTTTGACCTTTACCAATACTGAAAAACATAAAATATTAACTACACATGAAAGACCAATATATAGGAAGCCATATGGCTATCCATTCGCCTATGAAAGTGAAGTTGAATCACAAATTCAAGACATGCTCAACCAAGGCATAATTAGAGAAAGCAATTCCGATTATTGCAGCCCAGTGTGGATTGTTCCAAAAAAGGAAGATGCTTCAGGTAAAAAGAAATTTAGAGTAGTCATTGACTACAGAGGGTTAAACGAAATAACTATTAATGATAAATTTCCCATACCAAATATGGATGAAATATTGAGCAAATTGGGTAAATGCCAATATTTCACAACCATTGATTTAGCAAAAGGATTTTATCAAATTGAAATGGACAAAGAATCCATTAAAAAAACAGCTTTTTCGACCAAAAAGGTCTTTATGAATTCACACGCATGCCTTTTGGGCTTAAAAATGCACCAGCTACTTTCCAAAGATGCATGAATAATGTACTCAAACTACTAATTGGAAAACACTGTTTAGTATACCTTGATGATATCATAATTTATTCAACATCCCTTAAAGAACATATTAATTCAATAGAACAAGTTTTTAAGTGCCTTAACGAGGCAAATTTAAAATTACAATTGGACAAATGTGAATTTTTACACAAAGAAGCCAAATTTTTAGGACACATAGTATGCCCTGAAGGAATTAAACCCAATCCAGACAAGATCAGTGCCATTGTAAAATATCCTATTCCAAAAACACATAAAGAAATTAAAGCTTTCCTAGGTTTAACCGGTTACTACAGGAAATTCATACCACAGTTTGCAAAAATTGCAAAGCCAATGACCATCTGTTTAAAAAAGGAAGAAATGTGAACATTTCAGACCCAGATTATATAAATGCATTTGAAAAATTAAAAGTTTTAATAACAAGCGACCCTATTCTTATTAATCCAGATTTTAATAAACCTTTCCAATTAACGACTGATGCAAGCAATGTAGCGCTTGGAGCAGTCTTAACGCAAAACAATAAACCAATTAGTTATGCAAGTCGCACATTAAACGAACATGAAGAAAATTATAGTGCTATTGAGAAAGAACTTTTAGCAATTGTTTGGGGAACTAAAATATTTAGATCCTATTTACTAGGCAAATCATTCGAAATACTTAGTGATCACCAACCTTTAGTATGGCTCCATAGTTTAAAAGAACCAAACTCTAAACTAACGCGATGGCGTATAAGACTAAGTGAATTCGATTTCAAAATAAAACACATTAAAGGTAAACAAAATTACGTAGCTGACGCTTTATCCAGAATAAAGACAGGTGAAAATTATTTAAATACAATGGACAATGACAATGATACTGACAATGCAACAGCACATAGTGCTACAGAAGACAATCAAAATCTAATTCTAATTTCAGAAAAACCCTTAAACACATACAATAGACAAGTAGAGATGATAAAATCAGATAGAGATAAAATAACAGTCCATAAATATTTCAAAAGATAAGATTAACTATTGAATACATGAACTTAAATTTAGAAAAGGCTAAGGAAATTTTAATTCAACACTTTTGTAATAATTCTAATGCACTCTACATACAACTTGATTCAGATTTTGAAATAATACAAAAAGCATATCTGGAAATTATGAACCCACAAATCACTAAAATAGTAAGATGTATGGTAATATTAAAAAATATAGAAACCTATGCAGAATTCAAAGAAATCATTATTACCAATCACAAAAAATTACTTCATCCAGGAATATCCAAAATGGTAGAATTATTTAAAGAAAGTTATTACTACCCAGATTGTCAAAATTTGATACAAAACATTATTAACGAATGTGAAATATGTAGCCAGGCAAAAACTGAACATAGAAATACTAAACATGAATTTAAAATTACTCCAGAATTGGGAAGCTGTAGAGAACTTTATGTAATCGACATTTATTCCTCAGCTAAACAATCATATTTAACTTGCATAGACGTTTATTCTAAATTCGCGACAATAATAGAAATACAGGGAAAAGATTGGATAGAAGTAAAAAGAGCTATAATAAAAGTATTTAATACAATGGGAAAACCACAGAAAATAAAAGCAGACAAAGATACAACATTTTTAAGTAATGCATTAAAAGATTGGTTAAATAAAGAACAGGTAGAATTAGAAATAACAACAAGTAAAAATGGTGTTGCAGACATAGAACGTTTTCATAAAACTATAAACGAAAAAATAAGAATCATTCAAACTGACTCTGAAGAAGAAAATAAGCTTATGAAAATTGAAATATTGTTGTATACTTATAACCACAAAACTAAACACGATACCACCGGACGAACTCCCGCAGACATATTTCTATTTACAGGAACACCAAAATACAATACACAACAAAATAAAAAAGATAAAATAAAAAAACTAAATGAAACACGACATGAGTACAATGTTAATACTAAATACAGGAAAGCACCCATCATACATAGTAAACTAGTTAATCCATTTAAGAAAACTAAAGAAATAAAAATTTTAGATGACGATCATTATCAAGAAATTAGTAGAGGTCATAAAATTAACCATTATAAAACTCAATTTCAGAAAAAGAAGAAAATTAACGAGAGCAAATATTTACAAGTAAATCAGGAACCAACTTTAAATTCAACTTAACACTATACACCCTAATTAGATTCATTATTTCGGTAAACAGCCAAAGCATTAGGCCAATCAAGCCAAATCAAGGTTACCTCCTTTTAAACTCGAACATATTATTTCAATTATGCCTCATATACCTACACAAACACACACTACACCCACTTATTTAATAGAACCATACCCTGACTCTTTTGGTAATATTTTAACAATCGATCCTAAAAATAAATTTTATATGTACAACAATCAAGTTATTAATATTGAAAAAAAAAATAAAATAATAAATAAATAAAACAAATAAATAATAGATGACAAATGTATAATAGGTATAACCTATAAGAAAACACTGTACACTACACAAATTTTCTTAAGAAGCACAAAAAAAAAAAAAAATATCTAGAAATAAAGAAATAAAATTTAGAAACTGTACGGTAGTTTTGGAAAATTTCAGTGTATCATGAAATTGAAAACATTTATTTGACTAATAATATGGCTAAGCTTGAACCAATCGCCCATAAAGAAATGAATGAATTTGTATTTAAGAACAATACACAAAATTACATCAAACGCAAATGAAATTGAAAACAAAAACGAAATTCAAACGCATAGTAAGTCTGAGGACAGACTTTTTCTTAAGGGAGGGGAAGTGGCATAAACTAACATACATTTAACCATAGCATATAAGAACACGTGCTGACGCACCATATATAACCGTAGTATATAAGAACAATAATGTAAACGAAACCAATGCGCATAAGCGTCAATCTTAAACAGTAACTCTAATGCGTGAGTTACCATGCCAACGTAACCCCACCCCCTGTCCCAAGAAACTCTACACATACTGCGTGTCTCTATATTCGCGAGAATAATTAACGGGATCTAAAGCGCTCCTGTATACACATTAATAATAAAGCTTTAAGTATACTTCGTTGTTAAAAAAATTAAGTTAGTCTGATTTCAGCTACGAATCAATAAAGACCACACAGAAACTCATTGCGTTATTTTTTATTTATCCAAATAATAATCATCTAACGTAATTATATATATTCAGATATCACGTACGAATTATAGCCTTAAGAGATGGCACATGTCTGTTGGACAATCGATTGCGTGTTACCAATAAACGCGTTTTGGCCACAAAACTGACAACTGATAGAGTGGCTTTTTTAGAATAATAACCCGATCTGAGCTAGTCTCAGTCTCTCGGATCTAAGGTTATATAAAAGCATCTCTGAGGAGGATGAGATGATGCATATTTTAAGATCAAGTACTGCCAATGATCGATCAAGCATTAAGATAATCGATAATGGAATTCGATGGCGTAACTCTGCAGGCAAAAAGCCATAAAAAGCAGAATCGATCGACAGATCGTCTGTTGGCTTATTTTCCGCATTTTAAGCCCGATTCTTTTAGCCCGACTCGGCTTGGCTCGGCGGAGAGCGGCTTGGCTTGGCAAATTGAAAACAAATCGCTCGACGCTTGGCTAATTGCAAGTTTTCCGTTAATTTTCCACAGATAACAACTGCATTTGCAACTACTGTTTATGGCTTATGGGAAATGTTTTGTGGCTAATGGTCTGGCTTATATATAAGCGTTATTTTGCAGTTTGCAGTTTGCAGTTTTCAGATCCCGGGAACTACGTGACGAATCACTCCTCGCACACACACTCTCTTTGCTTTCTTCGCTTTCAGCTCTTTCTCCGTAGGTCACAAACACACATTCTTTCGGGTTTCGGGTTGGCTTTTCGTGTCATCACTTCTTGGCAATTAAATTGCAATTTTTTGTTTGTTTTGATGTTTAACAAAGTAAATAAACACGCACTCAAGTTTTAGCTACTAAATAAAGAAACTCAAAATGTAAAAAATAATAAAAAAAAATTGGTTCAAAACTGTGTACTAACTAAGGCTGGCTAGCTGGAGCTTTCTTTCTCTTTCTTTGAGTTGCCTTCTTTCTTTTTCTCACTCACGTTGTCGCGTTTGGCGGTGGGTGGTTTGGGGTGTGGGGGGGCCTGGCGGAGTGGATTCCGTCAGAACAGAACAGAACAGAAGTGAGGAGAAGCGGAGAAGCGACTTTGCGAGGCGGCGCCGACGACGACGTTAACAAAACTGAAAACAAAAAACGCGCAAATTATGCATAGAACAGAAAACACTCACTCACTCACTCGCTGGCTGGCACACACACTTGGCTATAATAGTAGCAATAATAAAGCAACGGTAACTCTCTAATAATAGAGCCAAAGCTAAAAGAAAAAAGAGTTGAGTTACCTGTGGGGCCACAGTGGGCTTTAAATAAAAGAGGTAGGCTTAAAAAACTCTAGCAGGTATTACAGAAAAGATATATTTTTAGAAGACACCTTTAAGAGTAGTTTAAAGAAGTTAAAAATTCCAGATTTATTGATCTAGAAACACCAATCGATTCCACTGTTGGGGCCCCCCTTTCAGCTGGAGCCACTCTCACGCTCTTTTTTTGCACCTCTCTTGGCACCTTTCTCTGTCGCTCAATTGGAGCCGCTTCTTTATCTTATCACACACAATGCAAAATGATAACAACAACAATAAAAACAATAAATATATGGTGAAAGGAAAACTGCATGGCAAGTGTTTATTGTTTTTGTTTGATATGCAGTACGTACTTGTTACCTTTTTTGTTTGTATCTTTAACGCGGTGTATCTGTATCTTCACTTGTCGCCGCACTTGGCCAAACTGAACTGAAGCTTTCAGCCAAGTGCGTTGCATAAGCCAGATGATGATGAGCTGCGTCGACTTTGACGGCAGACGGCAGCGGCAGCGACTGTCAAATTGCGCAAGTTTCTCGTTCTGATTGCCGACCTTCAATCGCAGTTTACCGTGTGGGTGCCCATCAGCCCACCCAGCCCTCCACCAACGTCTTTGGTTTCTTTCTCTTGCCAAGTACTTTTTAGTGGTAACACGGCGCTCCTTGCGGCTTAAAAGAGCCACCAACGCCACTCACTCAGAGCCGCAGGAGTGGTGCGCGACCATTTTGGGGTCCAAGAAAATAGGAAGGAAGCCTCACCTAGACGCACACGCACGCCATACCGCCATACTCTCTATGACATCACTAATCGTGTCCATAAATGGACATTCCAAGCGACAATGGCTTTGAGGTGTGCCAATCCAACTTCTAATTATGTGTGCAGCTCGTTTTATCGAAGTGGAACATCTTAGCCTACTTTGCTTTAACGCTTTTACCCTGAGGTTATGGGTTTCCGCAACCTCAAAGCTATACAGACTTGGCCTAAAAGGACATTATCCCAAACCTCCAACTCAATGAGTTCCAAAGTTTTTCGAACTTGTTTAAACTTGAAATTTTCCAAGCCAGTTAGTCAACAAAAACATGAGCATTCTCAAGGGTTATATGGGGATTATTGAGGGCTTCCCGTAGTGCCAGTTCCAAATGCTATCTCATCCATCTGGGCCGACTTCCTTTGCCGACCATATCTTGATCACTTAAGGCTTGTTCGACTCGCATATTAGGGGCCAGTGTTGTGTTGGAAATCGGTGACGCTATATAGCCATGGTGTATATAGCTTATCGGTAACACACGCTCGATAATGTACGCCAAGAATTCCAATAAATACTGTCTGGCTTACGGAACTCTTGCCCCCGTCCAAGTTAGTACAAGTAAGTAAGAGATATGGTTTGCGGGCATTTTACGAATATTTCGTTTTCGCGGTTTTCGAGGGCGCCACTAACTAACCGAAAGTTACCATAAAGCCACCTGGCACTCGCCCAACTTGTAGTACTTGTTGCAGATACCCATACATCTAGTTTTAATGTATTTATTTCCTCGCTTGTCACCCCAAATGGTGGCGTTGTCGGGCACGTTCCGGGGTCTCTGATAACCTCAACCTTAGCTGGCAAAGTCGGCCAATTTTCGGTGTTGCAAGAGCGAAGGTTCCTCAGCCAGACGGGGGCGTTACTATCACTCGTGTTAATGTATCTCGAAAATGTGTATTGTGTGTATGATCGACATCGACAGCAACATCAACATCGTGGCATTTCTCCGGCCACAGATACAAAGACCTCCTCTGGTACTTGGTGACCCCGATTTTTTGAGGGAATTCTTGTGCTGTCTTGTGTTTTTTTTCCACCTCTCTCTCTGCCTCGCTGTCTGCTATTTTGCCTCATTTTTTGTGCCTCGTAGTTGTTGCAAAAAGTGGCACAAACTCATTCCGAAAAGCGGCTCGAAGAACACAGAAACAGAAACAGAATCGGTAACAGAAACAAGTTTTCACGATTGCAAATTCGACAATGGAACCATATGATCAGCGAGGTAATGATAGTTATGATCATTATTGGCTGTTGTGGCTGCTGGAGGAGAGATTTCTTAAACTCTTTCATAAATATTTTCGAAGGCACGCCTAGGCAACCCCACCACCTTTTCCCGTTCTCTGTCAGTACTTTCATTGGAAAATGCATCCGAGTTAGAGACAGGTAAGAAATAAAGAAAAGCTGTTGATCTACATACCAGGGTCCGTTAGTCGTGGCCCTTTTATTTCTTTACGTTATGCATGTCTCGGTTTAATTAGACTTCAATCAATGCCAGAGCCAGCTGTCAGCGCCCTACTGACTTCTGAATGTCTAAAACAAGGAGGTTGAGTCTAGAAGATGTATTTAATTGACGTCTTGAGGGTTAGGTCACTGTGGAGGAAGTCTCTAGATAGGATAGTCCCTCAATCCTAACAGTTCTTACTTATAAAGTACAAGTAGAGGTGACAAGAGTGTTGTTAGCTTCTGAACTGAGAGAAAAGTTTGGATTGAAACCCCTTAACCATCAAGCGGTTAGACGGACTCTGGACGGTATTCTGATGTCATTAGATACCAAAATAGTGTCAACTGCAGCTGTGACAGTAACCAGTAACCAGTTAACCAGTCACCAGTCTAACCAATCCTTCAAAGCCAGGCCAAATCAGATCAGACCAGAGCCCTCCAATCCCCGCCATCGATTATCCCATTGAAAAAGCTAACTTGACCTGACAGTTGCATGCGTTTGCGATGATTTTGATTTGGGGTTTGATTCGAGCTCGAGCAGCTGATTCAATTATGCCTGGCTGGGTTGCAGCTCAAAACTCACAATTTGCAATCCGCCAAATCGCAGTATTGCAAAGTGCAGTCAGCCGTCCGGACAATTCAATGTGGTTCAATCTGTGGCGAACACACACTCGGCCGACATTTGCATTTGCATACACATGTTCAGATCAAGCGAACAAAAGTGGAGTCTGACAGGAGATATCCACTTACCCATGTATCCGTGTACTGTGGAGAAACATCTTTGCATATGGGAGTACTTATTGTGGAAACTATTATCGTAAGTGCCGCCACGCACTGCGTTAATCTAGAAAATATTTATAGGTTTGAACTCTCAAGCCAGGGCTTGTGGGTTAAAGTCCGAAATTCTCACTTTCAGTTCTCACTTTTCAGCCCGAATTCCTTGTGCTCTTTATTGGCTGACCACCTGTAAGATTTTGTTGGTTTTTTGGGAACCCCAAAGAGCTACAACCTGTCATAGTATTGCCACAAAAATCAAGTTTTTTTTTATGATTTTTTTCGGGTGTTGCAACCAAAGCGGCAGCAGCAACAGTATCTTTAAGATACAACAGCAATAGATACACACATCCAATTGCCAGCCAAGTGCTGCTCATAATAATTTGTTGGAGTGCATTTTCCACATTGCGATGTTTGGAGGCAATCGGAGAGATGCCGGTTTTTAACCCAACATTTCCATTTCAAGCCAAAGCCAAAGACCAACAAAAAATATGAATAAAACCCCCGCCCACTGGCCAAACGAGCTGGAAAACTGCTGGTGCTGTTGGTTGTTGTTTTTGTTGCCAAAGAAAGTGAAGCGAAATGAAATGCAGCTGCAACAAGCCTGCAACTTGCAACTTGCAACTAGATAGCAGCAACTTTTGCTTCTCCACCTTGGCGCGGCGCGGCTCTACTCGGCTTGGCTTGGCTTGTGAAGCGGCTTTCTTACTTGGGTAATAACTGGCTTGCATTTCATTTGAAAGACGTTTAACGCATTGCCCTAATTGCATTGTAGCTGCCAAGGCAGCGCCAACGCAACTCGAGATACAGATACTGAGATACAAATACTTGTACAATTGCATCCATCGGATGCTGCTGGGCTTGCCAAACAACCTTGACATGCAGCCAAACTAATGACAGGAAATCGCCGACAAGTGCGCGGTCCGATCTCAGTCTCCAATCCAATCGCAATCCCAATCCCAATCCGAAACCCCAACCCAAACCCATCCACAATTTAAATTTTTACAATTCACAATCCAAACCCACACAAAAGATGAGCCAGACTCACCTTGCTTTACTTGTAGTTAGATTTCAAAGACAGTTGGAATTGGTTAAGTTCGATTTCAAGAAGCAATCAAGAGGCTAACGAAATCATTTGTTGTGCTTAGCTAGTGTCCCCTGTAGTTAGATTGCCTTGGCTGGTTGCGCTTTTTAATTGCGAGTCGCATCCAACCGGTTGCTACTTGAACAATTGCCGCCCAAGCCATCAGCCACGTATCTGTATCTCCACTCTGCATCTGTGTATCTGGAGACTGCATCTGTATCTGTATCTGTATCTGTATCCGTAAGTGCAAGTATCTGCATCTGTTTTGGCCATTTGCACCGATTGATCATGGACCTGGACAGCCGCCGAAAGAGTGGATATTGGCTATTGAACAGTGCCTGCCATGGATGGATGAGGTGCATTGAACCGTTCGATCGATTCAAACTGTATCGAACAAATGTGGCTCACCTTGGCTCAAGATACTTACTCTGTCTCTCTTTCTGTTGATTTTGTATTTCCACGGGGCTGGGCCCGAATGTTTATCAATGAAATTGGACAGCTGAATGGGTAACTAGGTGGCCAGGTGCCACAGCCAGACCACCAATTAGTGGGTGAACATGGCCTGGCCAAATATGACAAAAATGTCTTGCAACGGAACTGGGGGAAAAAAGTGCAACAACAAGTCTAATACAAACTTGATTTGCATTGTTAAGTTAACACGTTTTTAGGGTGGAGTCGAAAGATATCCATTGGATACCCATTTTGTATCTAATATGACCCAGAAAGAAACTTTCAGAATGCATTCTTTTTTCTATCTTTAAAATATATAAATGAATCAAATTGTATCATCAGCTTTATCAAATCTTGGAACTGTCAGGTTGTGGGGCAATATCTGATCTGTGATATCTACTTTCCGCTGAAATCCATGCCAGTTCCGATCCAATTCCACGAGCACCTGGCCAGCTGACCAGGTAACCCCCTTAGGATCGATTTCAGCTGTAGAAGTATATTCGGGATATAAATACATTGTTTACCATATCGGATTACCAAACGGATCCGCTTCCCGCACAGCTGGAATGCCAATTTCTGATCCGGACTTTGATTCCGCTTAAAAAAGTAACTCGAAAGCTACTTGTAAAAGTGAGTGCAAAGATACTATATATACTATATCGTATGGTTTTTTTTTTATGCAATAAAATGAGGCATACGAAAGGTTAATGGCAATGCAAAAATCGGGGGGAACAAACCCGGATAAAAGAGTCATTGCCCGGACTTGGATTTGGAATGAGATTCAGATTCGGATTCGAAGTCGGATTCCGATTCAGAGACCTGGCCTGTCAGCGTCCGAGACATGGGCCATATATTTTTTTAGCAACACGGATAATGGTCTGGCATTAAGATTCATTGCGAATGCAAGTCACAGTTTGGAGCGTTTTGGTGGGAAAATACGAGCCAGCGTTGACCTTGAAATGGACCCCATGGAAATGGAAAAAAAGCAACAAAAACCAGGCAGAAATCCAGCCAAGAAAACCAACAGGGCAGAGAAAGTAGTTAGGCTGCCGCCAACCAGTTGGCTAAGAGAAGAAAAAGTAAAATTATTTTAGGACAGGCCGTGTGTTGTGGCTGCAAAAAAGTATGTCACCTGCAATGGTGCAGCCCCAAGGCACCCAAGGCATTTTTTCAGGCTCTCCAATAAAAGCCAAAAAACAAAAACAATCCCGAAAAGCAACCAAAACAGCTGTGAACCGAAAGCCACAAACTGGCCAGTGGCAAGTGGCAGGTTTTTACTTTCTGCCCCAAAAAAATAAAATAAAAAAGAAAAATAAAATACAAAACCAAAAAAGAAACAAGCGCCACACGAAAAATATCGACAACAAGTCTCTCGATTCGCATACTGGCCAAACAAGTTGGCCAAAAGCAAAAGGCAACCCCACTTGCCACTTGCCACACACACAAAAAAATGGGAAGTATCTTTTTTTTAATAATCTCTAATTAAAAATTAGGGAAATCTTTAAGATCGGATTTAAAAAATAAATCTTAACAATACTGTTTTTTGTTTCAAAACAGGATTATCTTTGATGTTTTCGGTGTATCTGGATGCGTGTTGCATGCTCCTCAAGCAGGAAGCACTTGCAACACTTGCAACACGCAAGCTTTGCTTGATTTGAGCTCTTTTTATTTTGTAGTTTTTGGAGCTTTAAGTTTTGCAGTTTGGCTAATGGAATTCCAGCCAGTTCCAGCCACAGCCGCCACTTATATAAAAGATTAGACCAGGCCGATGCCTCAGTCATGTCACGTAGCTCCCATAGATACCAAACTTTGTATATAAATTGTATATAGGAGAGTGTCCAGGTCTTCGCCCAATCGAATGGAAATGCTGGCGAAGATTATACAATGATCGGTGAAAAAAATGTGTGTTTCGGGAGCGTCTCATGTGAGGCACGTCCTCTATGCCGGAGGGGCATTAGATATTAGATATTGAACTGTTCAGATATTGGATAATGTCTAGGGTACTTGCAGTATCGGGTATTGTTTAAAAACATCTCTAAATGTTTATCCTTCAATTATTTATTTTATGAACTTTGTAAATCAGTATTCCAAGTGTAAAGCTATCAGAATCTTTGACTTTTGTATTATTTAAGTTTTTTGTAAATTATTACACACAATCTATCAAATAACCCAGCCAGATCACGTACCGATATTTGCAAAGATTATACAATATATAGCAAAACATGAGATGTATTTTAAGCACGTCTTCCCTTATTTATTTACAAAATAAAAGTACAATATATATTTTGTTTTTATTTTCTATGGCAAGTCTGGGGTTTTCTGCAGCCCTTGCCCAACATTTGTATCTGCGAATTGTATCTGTATCTGTTTTTTTTCTTGAAGTTGAAGTTGACCCAGTTGGCCCAAAGCGGACCGATCGCATTTCGCCCCCTTTTCTTTTTGGCCTTTTTCTTGTGCGTCTCCTCTTTCTTTCTTTTGGGCCATTTTCAATGTCAACGCGAGTTTTTTGTCTCTGGCTCTGTTTTTCGGCTCTTTTTCGGGTGATTTGGTGACAAAAAAGTCCAAACTGGAGTCAAAAGCAGTTTGTTTTTTTCTAACGTTTTTTTTTGGGTTGGGGAGCGTGTTTTGCATTTTTAGCCAAACAAAAGCGAAAGAAGCTACAAAAACCAGAATTTACACAAAATCATATGTAAATGTCGTTGAAGATTTGCATAAAGACGGGCTATAAATTAGTGGTTTTTGTTTCTTTTTCGTCAGCAGTTTTCAGGTTCAAAGCAATTAAGTAATAACACAAATCAAACACTAAAAAACTTACAAAAAAACGAGGAAAAAAAACCGTAAACAAAAGCCAAAACGTAAAAAAACAGAAATTATGCAAGCGAAAAACGAGAAAAAAAGGCAATCCATCGCCATGGTTCGATGATTTGGAGGCCCCCGACCTGTAATATGATTTGAAACCTCTTACTCACACCTCAAGTTCACATAAAACGGGCAACATTTTTAAACTTAATTTCCACACCATGTTTGCTTAAAGATCTAAACGATCGAACTAATAATAAAAAGGCAGTTACTTGGCTAATTCGCGGTGGTCACTGGCCGGTCAACTTCTTGCTTTATTCGTTTGTTTTTTTTTCTGGCGAAATTCGTCGGGTTTTTCACGCTTTCCTGCTCAACACAATTGAGTTGAATTGCAATTGAAAATGAAAATGAAAATGGAAAAAAAAAGTGCAATTGTTGGACAAGCAAGCACTCCCATATGAACAAATAAAAGTGGAGAGAAAAATCATAAAAAATAAAATACAATAATAAATTCCTTGGCTCTAACGAACTTGTCTGGCAATTGCCTGATTTTATTGGCCAATTTGGCTAAAGAGCTTTTTATTAATTTCTATTGGAATCAGTTGGTTTTAGAACTCTTGTCTAATTTATTTGCCCATTTTGCTTTGTACTAAAAATCTTTAGCGATAAAAATCATTGTTTTTTAATGCCACAGACCTTTAAACAACAATAAATACAGAAAATCTACGTTTTACAATTTGAAATGATTTATTTTGGCGGTTAAATAGTCGTTAAGTGTTACAAAGTAATTAAACTGGAAGAATGCCAAAGCTTTCCAATGACAGTGTGGCCTGCCGTTGCACCTGCGCCCCCTAACCGGCCTCTCAAACTTGGCGATCAAAGTGCATTTCAAACTTTCCTTCTTACTGCAGCTTCCCCAAAAGTTTTCATTTTTGCTTATTTTTGGCGTTTAATTGTTAGAAAAAGTTTAATTAATAGTGTTTATCTAGTAATTAATAGTGTTTTAATTTCAAATTAAATGAATGCAACGGTGTAAAAAGTGTTTCTAAAGCTTATTCGGAATTGTGATGAAATTCTTGGAGGTTGCTCCCCTTTTCTTTTGTGTGTTTGTGCATCCCTGGCCCCCCATTGGAAAGAAGAAGAGGATCTAAACAAACAGTTTTGTAGTAATTGTAAGTTTTAATTTTTATTTTCTTTTCCTTTTTATTTCTTTTTACTTGATTTAATTATTTACTTATTTTGGGGCACGTGTTCTACATTAAGTTCTGATTTTTTTTGTCCCTTCATGCGACAATATTTGGTGTGGAAAATCTTTGAAGCGTCACCAAAGTCTAAAATATCAACCAAGTTTCACACAAATACGTGAGTGTTTTGTTTTTTTTTTTTTTGGGTTGTGGGATGAGTTGGGGAAGCATACCGGTTTGCTTAGACCGTGCGGTGTGTGTTTTGTTTTGTTGTTGCTGTTGTTGTTGTTGGTAAACACGTTTGCCGAGCGGCTGCCCTTGTCAAGGTCATGCCCAGTCAAATGCTGCTCTTTTCCATGTTTATTTACTTTGTTCAGCCGCTTCTCTATCAAAAGCCCCCAAAAACTGCAGCCATTGTTTCACAATACTGTGGGTGGGGGGTGGTTGATGGCTAAAATGATGGATCAGCAGCTGATCTATTGTATAACTGTGATGTCCCCAGCTCTGGGTGTAAAAAAAAAACATAAACATAAAACACATTAAGCTCGGAAGAAGGGAAAATAAACTCTGGTTTGTTGGTTAAGGTGGGTGGAGGCAGTGGCAGTGGCGGAGGCGGCAGCGTGTCCGGGGGAGAGGAGACTCTTGAGTTCAACGACTTCACATGACAATTGGCCATTGTTGTTGTTATTGTTTGTAGGTTGTCGTGGCAAGAGCCAACCAACAGCACGAGCAATTAAAAAGACGTTAATTTGTGGAGTTTGTGCGGCCACGAAATTGAATTTTCAAACTGACCAATCCGAGTGATTAATAGCATAAAAGCTTTGATGGCCAAGAAACTGTTTTTGGTGAGACAAGTTGGCTATCTCCGATCCCGAATCAAATTCTTTTCACTTCTCAGTTTGCTCAGGGGCTTTGTTGGAGTTCGGAAATGGGATTGGGGATTGGGGATTGTAGCTTGTAGATTGGAGAATTGGGGAATGTAAATGGAAATGGTCCGCTTCTGTCGCTCATAATTACTCAGAGGCAAACGAAGCCTAAATTAACGACTGAGCTGAGACGACGCCAAACGGTTAAAGTCACAGTCAGCGAACTCTGAAGCTCACGGATACACCGATCTACAGCAAACATACAGATACATAGATACAAAGATACATAGCTACATAGATACGTAGATACGCAGATACTCGGATGGGTTGATACGTAGCCAAAGGTATGCTCGTGCATGATTCTAATTACTATGTATGGGACCTCATCCAAAAAACGGGGGGAGGTGCAAAAGGGGCGGCCTCGGTATTGTGCCTACGGATCGTACTGCTATATAGCCAGGCAGAATATATATACAATGACGATCGGGCAGGGAGAGAGAGGTTGGAGAGTGCCAACAAGAACTCCATTGTTTGAGCGTCGTCAGCGGAGCGTCGAGAACGGAGAACCGAGAACGGAGAATCGAGAACGGAGAATGGAGCTTGGAGAAGTTCAAGTACCCTGGCAAACATTACATGACCGCCATAGATCATAGAGGAAGTCTTCAAGCATACGACCAAGGTGGGAATAATGGCTCTGCAAATCAAAGGCCTCCAGCTAAAAAGTTAAACAATTTGCTTTTCTTTTTTCCACTCTTCTCTGCTGGCTTTTCTTTGTGCAGGTGAAACTGCAATTATATCACACAAAAAAGCAGGAATGTGCTCAATTAATTCTCGGATATTTAGTTAATTGTTGGGTTCGCCAAATATTGTAGGTTTCTTCTCCATCCAATCCCATCCAGAATTCCCAGCATCGATGGGTAAAAGTCTGGGCCATTAAAGATTTAGAAAGGCCCTTCAGCATCGGATTGCCTCAAGTCGAACGAAAGTGAGAGGAGCCAGGTGGAGTGACAGGTATCCAAAAATGGGAAAAACGAAAACCGGGAGATAATGCGCCCAGTGGGGGGATAAAAGTGGAACGATCTGAATTTCAAAACTGAATTCAAAATGAGCAAAGCGCAGATTCCTTGCTGACGAAGATGCTGACTGAGTCGTCGAGTGAATGGAAACCCTAGACTCCAGTTTGTTTGTCTTTTGTTCCCATTCAGAAAATACGCCGGGATTTAAGACGAGCAGCTGCTGCTGATGAAATTTTTGTTTTTTTTTTAGAGAGGGGTAGGTAGGTAGGGTACCTTAAGCCCCCGGATTCTCAACTCCCGACTCCCTATCTCTCCCCCTTGATTATCCAAATGTATTTTTTACTTCGACGCTTCAAAGCTTCGAAGGTTCGGTGAGAATGAGAACAATTCTACTTAACGCTGGTGGGTCAAATACCTTGGGCAGCTTAACGAGCTACCATCTTTTTGTTTTCTCATTGAAATTGTTTATTGTTCAGCGACTGAGGCGATGCAAATGTTGTTTAAATATAAAATTCAATAAAGTGCGAAACCAGTTTATCAGTTGATCGCCGAGCTTCGTTATGTTTCGTTTCTCGGTGAAATGTCTTGGGTTGTGAAAAGTTGCCAAATAATATACGCGATATATATTGTATATATAAATTTCAAAAACAACAAAAAAACAAACCGAAAATCGTCACCAGTTCCGAGCTTCATGTCCCAATCATCATCAACAGCGCAGTTTGTTGTCTTTGTCGCCGAGTTTTTTGTTTGCGTTGCTTTTAATTTGATTTTTCCCCATTTTTTACGCTTTTTTAACGTTTTTTTTTAATTTTATGTGAGATTCAATTAAAAACTTTTGACCAGCAATTTCATAAATTTGTGAGTTTAAGCCGAGGGTGCCGGCGAAGAGGGGTCCGCCACAACCTGTTTGATGTTAATCAATTTTCGCAACAAATTTTTGCACTTGCCATTTGCTTTGGCGGAACCAAAAAATTCAAAAAACACGCTGCGAATCTTTTGGAAAAGGAAACATGCGCTAAATAGAGTCGTACAAGTATCTATTTACGTTTTTTAACTCGTTTTTTTTTGTCGAGTTTCTCACTTGCTGGAAATTACTTAATATGCATTTAGCTGCCGTGCTTCGACCTTACAAAGCCAGCTGAGGATGGCGATCGATGGCTGAAAGCCGCGATAATATGTTTCCGCTGCGGTTTTCGACCGCCATCGAACAACCACTATAATCCACCATAATCACCAGCCCAATCGCCAGCATCTCAGCACCATTATTGGCATAAACCAATGATTGCCGCTCAGTTATGTGGTGCCGCCGTTGTGATAATTATTATCAGAGCTGGGTCTCCCCGTCAGCAGATCCACCAATCCACCTCGATTATCGATTCGTTCCCAGCCACCCAAAGATCTCTAGAATCCGGGACTGGGGAGCCAAGACCAACAAGGAAGTAAACTCGCAGATTCAGTGCCAAAGAGAGCTTTCGATTGCCTGCTGCTGCTGCTGCTGCTTTCACTGCTGCGCTGACTCAGGTTGCTTTTTCTTCTTGGACTCGAAATCCGACTATCTGTCATTTTGATTTTCCGCTTTCAGCAGGCCACTCTGGGTCAATGGCTTTGTAAATCCGAAAACCCAGCGTTTGCTTAACCCAATTTATGTATTTTCCAAAATTTATAAACCGACACGGTTGATCAAACTTGAAGCTGAGCTCTGGATTAATAGAAATCACGTATGCAGTTTAACTTTTATAGCAGATTTTGAGAACGTGTGAAAAGTTTGAGAAGAAAAAAACTAGCAGGAGATCAATATATCTTTCTATATTTTGATTAAGACTCGTTTTTAGTGGTTTTATAGTTAGAATCCTTTAACCCACAGTGCAACGTGTGAATTTTAGCCAAAAGACCGGCATAATTAAGCCTCTCTGCGGTTGAGGCCTTATCGCCTTAGTGGATCGTTGGAATACTCGTAAGTGGTAAGTGAATTCCAAAAAGCTGTTGCAAACGGAAGCCAAAAGACGGCTCGGAAGATGGTCTTGGGCTGCAGGGCAGAAGAGACCGACAACTTACCTAGACAACGACCTCAATTAGCAAAAAAACAGTTTGGGCCGAGTTCTGTTCCATCGTTCTAACTGCCTTTTGATGTGATGGTCTTAATGGCGCTCCACTTCCTGTCAGTTCACATGCATCGGTGTCTTTCAAGTGTCAACACACTCGCACACTCTCTTCTACTTTTATTTCTATTTAATTCTTCTATTTTTCGGGGATATTTCGGTAAACACTTTTTTGGTTTTTGAAAAAAAAATGTAAAAAAAAAGGAGACCAAAATATTCAACACCACATTTCGGTTTGCACTCGCGGCGTATCTTTTGTTTGGTTTTTCTTTTTCTTTGTGGGGTAAATAAACAAATGCACTTGGACTGGCGAATTCTTCTGGAGGAATTCTTCTGATTCAGATTCTGATTCCGCGACCCAGAGAAGCCACAGACAAAGAGGGGGTGGTGGTGGAGAGAAGTATATCGAAGCGAAACGCAGCGCGAGCGTCCGTTCGGCGTGAAACTCGTTTGCCAACTGAAACGCTCAGCTGAAAAAGTATCTGAAGCTCAGCTGCAGTAGCCAGTAGCTCAGTAGCAGATACAGCTGGCGCCGCCGCCACACTCTCTCTTTGCCGCATTGCCGCCTTGCCGTCTTGCCGCTTTTCCGCTCCACCGTTTCTCTATTCTCCTGTGTCTGTGCCACCCTTTCTCCCATCGCCCCAACCCGGCCCGGAAAATGGTGGAGCTGGGGGTGGCGGTGAGTGTGCAACAAAATTAACTAGACGCACGCACGGGCTTCCAAAGCTGGGTTGGGCGGGCTCTGAAGTATTACAATTAATTTCGACCAACATGTATACTTTTATTCTCTTTCCTAAATACCCTGGTCAAGGGGTAATGATATCTTAAACCAGGAAAACTACAAAGTCAGACCAAGAAAGGTAGTTGAGAACCAGGTTTCTTTCCAGCAGAATGATATCTCTAACCTCTATCATTGGTGTTTGGTTTCACCAACAGCTCCGCAGCCTAAAAGTAGGCAACACCAAGATCCAATCCTTCAAGCTTTCCAAAACAAACTTGTATAAAAAGATAAACATAAATATCTATAAGATAAATATCCCTTAAATCTTAGAAAAACCCACATTAAAACACACTATTTATTTAGTTGATTTTGATTTATTGTATATTGAATTTATTTGGATGCTTTTTTTGCTTGGAATTTGTTCGTTAAATAATTGAATTTATTGAATTTCAAGAGGAAAATTCACTTTTGCATTGCTACTTTAAGGCTAAAATACGAGTTTCGACCAAAAACAAGAAAACAAATAGGTTTCAGGGGTCCTTTAAACCTGCTAGATCCTTGAATGAAAAATGAATGCCTTGTGATCGTGATAAATGCATAATAACTCGATCGATCCGATACTCACTATCCAAATGTCAATTATATAACTAGAACTAGAACTATTTATTTAGATTAATGTGTATATATATTATATATTAGATTTTCTATTAAAGCTGATAAATGTACTTGATCGTTTGATCGTTTGTTATTATTAATTCGTATAATTTGTTAGCTGACTTTTCGTGTTTCGTGTTTATTCGTTTCCTCGATTTCAATATCCCTCCAGCTTCTATATCAATTATAATTTAAATTACAATTACAATTTCTATTACAATTTCAATTTCATTTTCAATTTCAATTTCAATGTGAAATGAACTACAATATATTATACCAAATACCAAGTTTCCCTATATCGTTAAATATATCTCGTATTAAGATCTAACTGATGCAAAAGTTACATTTTTTGTAAATAGTTGAGAAAAAACTGTGTGAAATTTGAGTAATAAAAAAATTGTTTTACGACCGACGACAAACTACTCATAATCCGACTTACTTGGTACAAGTACAAGTACAACTACAAACTGCTGAGGCTGTGATGGACAGTTGCAAAATGTTTTAATTTAAAATTTAAGTAAATATACTCGTACAATATAAAGACTACTACGTTAAGCTATCCATACAATAGTTCATTGAATACGTAAGGCAATTTTCTGTCTATAATTTTCAAATCCCGCAACATAAAACCGAAACAGCTAAGCTACAAAATAATTCCTTCGTCTCATCCTCATCACAAAAAAAAACCACACGTGTATATAGTCTGTGTTTGAAGTTCTCTAAGTCCTAAACATTTGGCTGGATTTTGCATGTAATAAGTTTTATATTTTTTATGCCCTTTTTTTTCTGTTTTAAAATTTTTCATAATGCTCGAAAGTGTGCCCAGTAGTTGTTGATCTCTGCCACTCTATCCAGCTGCCGCACCGCCTTAGTGCTTGCCATTCGTTGTCTAAATATTAGTTTCTTTAATTCATTTTTTGTGGGCATTTGGCTGAGACTCGGTTCCTCTTGGCTTTTCTGTTGGCAGGAGAATCGTTTAATGTTTGTTTTCTTTTCTTTTCGGTTTTGTTTTGGACGCAATTGGACGCCTAGAGCTGCCCGGGATCGTTGCGATCCGGGGGATTCGCTAGCTACAAAGTCGTATCAAAAAACTTAACGTACTACTAAAGTGTTTTCCTCTTTTTCAATTAATTAACTTTCTCCACTCTCTCTTTCGTTTTGATTTCTGCCAGTCCTTTTGGTGGGGCAGTCGACTAAAGAACCACCCACCTTGATATGCTTGGCAGTTGCAGTTTCCTTCGTTTCCAGCCATCGACTGCCCCGTGCAAAAATGTCACTAAAATCTACCCACAGAACACAGTTTGAAGGAGGGTCAAGTGTGTGTGTGTGTTTGAGTGTGTGTCAAGGACGGGGGTTCCCCTAGCCCGCGACTATTTGGGACACGGAATTGGTGCGTCGGCGTTTGGTGATCTGTTTCCACAAGCGGCGGTTCAGCGATGGCTTGTCCTGGAATCGAAAATTCGCAGGATAATGATTATAAGGGTATTAAATAAATAAGAAACCTACGTTATCCTTTCGCGGCGACATCTGTGCCATATCCGCCGAATCCTGGACCTGTGACTGGCCCGGCGACAGCCTCTGGAGCATCAAGCTGCTCTGACTCTGGCTCGGATGGGATCCATCGGAGAAGTTTGGGATGCTGCTGCTGCTACTGGCGGTTATTTCGGAGTTACGGCGCTTTATGAAGTTTATCCTAAAAAAAAAGGGATTGTTGAAACACATTTCTTTCAAATTTTTCAAGGATCTTGTTGAACCCTTTATAAAAAAGCACTGGAAAGGCTATATCTTGGCCAAATCGCATCCGATTCTTAAGCGGAATACCTCAAATGATTTGTGGATCGATTCCCTATAATTCCGCATCAAAATCTTGGAGCAAAATATTTTTTCGATTATTTTCAAATTTTTCTGATGGATCCCCTTGAAAAATGTGAAAATCGAGAAAAATCACTTTTCGCCCCTTTCGAAGGCTATATCTTTGGCAGTTTTCATCCGATTTTTAAGCAAAGTATAGTTTTTGAATCTCGGATCAATTCCCTACAAATCTGCATCAAAATCCTGGCACAAAATATTTTTTCGATTTTTTTCAAATTTTTCTGATGGACCCCCTTGAAAAATGTAAAAATCGAGAAAAATCACTTTTTGCCCCTTTCGATGGCCATATCTTTGGCAATTTTTATCCGATTTTCGAACAAAGTATAGATTTGGAATCTTTATTCAATTCCCTATAAATCTGCATCAAAATCCTGACACAACATATTTTTCGATTTTTTTCCCATTTTCTGATGGAATCCCTAAGAAAATCGGGATTTCGCCCATAAGGACCAAAAGATGTCTATATCTTTGCCATTTTTGATCCGATTTTCAAGTGCAACGCCTCAAAGGATTTGTAAAAGTATTCCATATTAATCTAAAGGAAGATTTTTACTCACAATCGCTTCGATTTGCCCGCCTCCGTTTCCAGGAACGCCTCAGTCATTGTTGTTGTGGTGGTGGTGGTACTGATGGCTCCCGCTCCGTCCATCGAAGTAGTACTCCTCGTCCTCGTCAGTGAGGCTGCTGCAGCTGCTCGGCTCGGCCAGGAAGAGTCGCGTTTCCCCGTTACCATCCCTGTCCCTGTCCCTGTCCCCGTCCCCGATTCCGCTGCTAGTTCGGAAGCCATCGCCACCAAGGTCGTTGAGGACATTGTGGATGTCTCCCTGACTTGAGAGCCACTCCTCGATCGAGACGTGCAGTATATCTTCTCGCGCCTCGCCAAGATTTCCAGATCGCCTAATTTGTTCCCGCCTCTGTTGGAGTTGGAGGCGGTGCTGCTGGCGCCTCCGCTTCCGCTCCCGCCTCCTACTCGACCCGCATAGCCAGAACCGCTCCATGTACCGTACGCTGGTGGTGCCCCCGGATGCTGCTGCTGATGTCCCAGCTGCTGGACTCCCGCTGGCCCGGCGGCACGAACTGAACCACCGGCGAGCGGACTGCCGTGACTGCTGCTGCTGCGACTGGTGGTGTTGGTGTTGCCACCGCCCACCGGGAGGGGCCGGCCCCGGCGGTTCACCGTCGGCGTGTCCATCTTTGAGTTGCGTTGTTGAGAGAACGATATGACAGCCTCTTTTGGCTGCACCCTGTTCGTGGCTGAACGACTCAATAAATCGCGCCCCGTCAGTCGATGAAATGTGGAGAGGTCGTGCCTGTGAACCAAAGTTGAATTACTTGAGGATCCTTAAGGACATCAAGAATCTAAAGCTCACCCCAGAATAGTTGTTAGATCGGGACCAGGCTCGTAGCAGATCAAGTCCTCGTCCCCTAGGATGTCGTGATTGAGGGCCAGCCGCATTTCCAGCCTTGGGCTTAGGCCGCAGCCAGCGTGGGGCATTGGGGCAGCGACTGCCGAACGTGGAGCGACTGCGTCGGTTGGGGGCGTTGCTGCTGCCGGCGGCTGTGGCCCCACTGCATCCTGGCTGCTCTGTGATGGCTGCTCCTGCTGCCCCTGGCTCGGCCGGCTCGACTTTGCCGTCTTCGAGGCTGTTGCTGATGAAGTTGCTGAGACTGAGGTTGAGGGCCCGTGTCTGGGTGCCCCCAGCAGGCAGGTCTCGATTATCGTTGAGGATGGTCGTTTTGCTGCCGCCGCAGGACCTGCTTCCGCCTTGCCCTGTCCCGCCTCCCGTGCCACCGAGCTGCTGGTACTCGCCGTGGCTGGCATTGTCCTTGACCCTGTAGCGGTTTGGCCCGAACCGCTGGCGGCGACGTCGGCAGCCGCCGAGGAGCCACTGTCAGCAGTACCGCCAGATCTTCTTTGAGGTGGGTCCTGGAAATGGAAAAGGATATGAAGGTTTGTATCTTCTGGTGGATACTATGCATTCTCTTACCGTTTTGACCTTGGCAGCGCTTAGATCTGTCTGCGTGAGCAGCAAACGTCGCGGAGGCGGCGGAGGCGGGACGAACCTCGCCGCTGGCCTGCCGCTGGCTTTGCCGCCGGAGCTCGTAGTGCCGCTCCCGCTGCTGATTGTTGTAGTAATCGATGAGGGAGCTCGACTCGGCATCGTCGTCGTCGCCTCCGCCGTTGTGGTTGTTGTCCTCATCGTCATCCTCGTCGTCGTCATCGTCGTCGTCGTCGATCCGATCCCCGTACTCGTCGCCATCACTCCCGGCATCGCTGCTGGCATCTGAGACTTCTCCGCCCGCGGCTCCTCCTCCGCCTCGACGACGTCGGATCGGCGCTGATCGAGCAGATACTCGCAGGATGAGGCCACTGGAGGATCCAGGACGCGTTCCACTTGCGTGGTAATGGCCGTGGTGGGCAGCAAACGAGTGGTGACCAAGGGCCGCGGCCCCATCGCCATCGGATGCAGAGGCTGCTCCTCCGCCTGGGGCTGCAGCTGCTCCGCTGGATCCTCCTCCAGATCCGGCACCACTGGCACTGGAACTGGTGGTTGGGCTGCCCCTGTCCCCGCCTCCACCACCACCTCGCTGTCGCTTGAACTTCCAGCCGAATCCTCTAGGTAGTGGCCATTGGTCGTTGCTTCCCCCTACCAATTTGTGGGAATAGAATTCAACTAATCAATTCTGGTTGGGATAGAGCCTTCTGCTAGCGGTTGCGGATGCGGATCGCCGGATGGATGAATGGATTGATGAAGTGCAAGTGCGTGTGGGTTGCAATAGCTTATTGCTTATAGTACGGAATTTCGATAGCAAGATCGGATCAGGGGTGTCGGGGATGATTTTGACATTGAGTCTGATTCTTTTCGTCATTCGGCGGAGTCGTCGTCGCTTTTGTCCGGACGTGTTATGTTGATGAGCTCGCAATACTGCAGGATGGGCTAAAGCTTCACTAATTTCACTACGACCTTCTATACAATTACAATTACAAGGCATTTGGTTTTAGTTATTGTTATTAGTTTAGCAGAAAAAAAATTATACAATATTACAAAAATCAAAAGGAAAACGGCATGAGCAGAGAGACAAGCAAAAAGAGTTAAAAGTTTACATACAAAGTCAAAGCATGTTAGGTGTGATGATTGTTACGATTGATAGATTGATTGATAGATGATTTGATCGATGAAGATGAGCGAGTTGCAGTCGATGGTATTTATGAAAATATAGACAAAAATAGAAGAAAAACCAAAGTCAATTCAGAAGTTAGTTCAAAGAGTGGTTAGGCTACATGCAGGTGGAGTTTCTTGGATGTGGAAGGTTGCCCTGCCGAGATCTGGATAGTATTCCGATCTCGCCAGGGCTGACTCGGCAAAGTATCGATTAATAATCAATATCAAGTGCTTTGGTTATCGATTTCTTAACGATAATCTGCCGGTCATCTTCCTCAATCTCGTCTTTAGTGCAGAAGTACAGTTTCCTCTGTTTTTGAGTATTTTTTTTTTGCCATGCAGCTGAACTTTGTATTAAAACGGAACACGGTTGCATTTTGGGAATCGTCACTTATCGACGCAGTGGCGATTTATCGATTTATCGACCTGGACTTTTGGACTTATCGGGACGTGTCTGGAATTTGCTGTAATAACGACCCACCTTTTTGACGTCATCGCTATCCTGCTGAGTCTTCTCTTCGTCGCTCTCCGTCTCTTCCTCGAATAATGGCTCAAGTCGACGTCTACGCATGACAGTATCGATATAAGGATACGGATACGGATACGGATACGAATACGATATACGATTTACGGTTCGATAATACGTGTGAATGGCGAATGCAAACGAATTTCAATTGGAATTTAGCAATAGTCGATCGATGTGTCGATTGTTTTGATGTGTGTGTTGTGTTTTGGGTGTTGATGGCATAAATGATGTATCAATTTCGAGTTGAAACTTAGTTAGAGATAAAGATTATACAGTAAAAGCTATAAAGATCTTAACTACGGACCCGCCACTTATTCTCGACCTGGCTATGGACTATGACTAGGTCTATAGACTAATCCGCAAATGAGTGAGCAATACTAGGAATATATATAGATATAGATACGAATATATGATGGTTACAGATAGAGATTAAATGGCACTGAATACTGAATACTGATTCGAATCGGATTGGATTGAATTGAATTGAATTCGATTGATTTCGATTGAACTGGATGTGAGTGTGGGTATAAAAGTGTGTGAATCAAATGGTTACGAAAGAAAAAACACCTGTAAAAGCTACGAAAGAAAGTTACCAAAGGAGTACACAAAAAAAAGAGAATTCGTATTCTTATTAACAATAGGATCTCAACAATGGAGGCACTATTCTAAACTATACTATGGTAGATACATATATAAATGTATTTATATTTCGATGTTTTTCGATAACAGTTAACGGTTAGAGAGATCTCTGCCTAGGGTTTCTCAACTACCAGCTGTGTGTGAGTATCGGTGGGTGTAAGGACACTTTCTACGGCCCCAGGACCTGACATACCGTGGTAGGAGTCCTCGGATCGTGCTGGCCGTCATCGGTGGTGCCATCAGTAGTTCGTCCATCATCAGCTCCGTGTCATCGTCATCGTTCAGAGAGGTGCTCGACTTGGTGGGTGACTAGAGAATTAATGTCTTGGAATTCCTAATTTAAAGCTAAATAACTTTGAGGGCCTACCGAGTGTGTGTTCTCCGAGTTGATCAGCTGCATGTCCTGGTCGTCGTTGTCCCCGCCGCTGGTGGGTGTGCCCCAGACCTCCTCCCCACTGGTGGCTCCCGAGGTGCACTCGTCCATCTGCTCGTCCGTCTCCGAGGCAGTTCCTGGCTGATGGTGCGATTGCTGCTGCGCCTGCTGGGAGTCCCCGGCGTTCCAGCGACCCAAGTACTTGTCTATAAAGGCCCGAGACTCCTCGAAGAAGGACATCTTGTCGGAGACAAACGCCCCGGCTCGGTTTGTCCAGGCTCCGCTGGCCAGGACGTCGCCATTGACCAGGATGCCCGACGACGAGCTGGCGCCTGCCAGGTCATTGAGCAGGTTCTGTTGCTCAGCCTTGTCCGATCTCAGCTCTTCCTCGTCGTCCTCGTCGCCGTCATTCTGACCCGGAGAGCCACTGCCATGGCCATTGGACGTATAGGGCTCCAGGTCGTCGTCCAGCTCGTCGGCTTCGTCCATCCGATCGTCGGAGGGCAGCTTCTCCAGGCTGGACATGGTGCCGAAGCGGCGGAGGGCACTGCTCATGGGTCGGTAGGGGGGTTCCTCGTCCAGGGGCGATTCGTCACAGGAGTCCTCGGGTATGTTCTCGATTACGGCCTGCCTGGGCTGCTTGGTGGTCGTGGTGGCTGTGCTGGTAGTGGCCGTGCCCGTCCCGTTCGAGGAGCAGCCACTGTTGTCCCACACGTGGGTGGTGGTCTTCGTCAGCACCGCATCCGGAGTGGGTGGCACAACCGCTATGGTGGGCGTACTGCTGCTCAGGCTCTTCTCCTCCTTGGGTAGTCGCTCCTGGCCACAAAGCTTGGCCGCGGGAGCGAACTGAGCCAGGCCAATGAGCATCAGGGACAGCTGTTCGTCCTCCTGCTTCTCCTGCTGCTGTTGCTTCATGGTCGTGGCAGTCTGCTTGGGGGACTCGAGGAGCTTGCAGGTCTGGTGCTCCATCTTATCCGGCGAGAGCTGGGCATTTGTGAAGTCCTCCGGCGTGCATCGACAGTGGCAGGTGGAGTACTTGGCCGGTGACCCGCTGACGGAGTTCGATCCTTTCGTGGGACTACTTCGCATTATCCGGGCCGTCTCCGTGATGGTAACAATGGCCTTGACCTGCTGATTGGCTTTGGGCCGGGCGGGCTCCTGGCACATCTGGGCCACGATTCGGGTGCGACGGGGCGGTGGCAGTGGCTTGGGCGAACCCCCAGTTCCTCCAGTACAATGACCATTGGGCAGGGATGGACTGGCTGTGGCTGTGGCTGTGACTGTGACTGTATTCTGTTCTAAATAACGTAGTTTCGAGTCGCCGGCACTGCTGCTGCTGTTGGGCATCGCCCCGACACTATCGTCCGTCGCTTCTGATTGGGAAATCGATATTTCGTCGGTGATTAGTTGGGCGACATCGCTCTCCGTATCGCCGGTCTCCCGGCGACTGCTGCTAGCCACTACTTTGGATGAGAACTCTCCGGTTATGGTGCTGCTGGACATGCTGGTCATGCTGCCCGTCCCGGTTTCCGTTCCCGTCCTGGCACCCGTCCTCGTGTCGGATCCCTTCTCGCCGTCAATCTCCCCGGCCGCCAAGCCATTCAGCTTACAGCATCGATTGGGCGAGGACTGACTGTGCTGCACCTTCAGGGAGTTGCAGAGCAGCACAGGTGTGGAACTGGAGTTGTTAACACCACCAGGACGCACTGCACCACCGCCGCTTTGTTGGCAGTTCTTGTGGCAGTGCCGGCACACGGCCAGCTTGTCCAGCACAATGGGACTCGAGCGTACAGTGATCTGGATGGAATGGAAAGGTTGGATAATAGTTGGGAGAAGCAGGATTAGCAAGCCGGAGCTACAAGCTGAATTCGAGAGGGATTCATGGACATCGGACAAGGCCGAAGCTAAGGATCAAAGGATTCATATTTAAGAGTTCAAGAGACCCACCTGGCTATCCGAGGTTGTGCTATGAGATTGACTGATCTGACTGGTAACACCCTCCGCCTCCGAGGTGGTGGAATAGATATCCGAGGTGGCACTCATGCTCAGCTCCTCCACGCCGCTGAGGCGTTTGCCGCCAAAGTTTGGCTTGGCCGAGAGGCCGCCGTTCTCCTTGGCCAGATTGAGCTCCTTGGTGCGCTTCTCCAGCTGCTGGCGCGTCCAGTAGGTGATCCTCTCGTCCTGTTCGCTGTCGCTGTTGAATATCAGCTGCTCGTCCTCGGCACTGACGTTCTCCTGGGACCTGGCAATGGCCGCCAGTCGGGCCTGCTGCTGCTGCTTGTCCAGCTGGCCCTTCATCCAGTTGGCCAGGTGCAGGGCACTGGACTTGGGTGTTCCGGTCTTGTTCAGAATCCGGCACTTCTCGTCGATGAGCAGCTCAATCTGCTCCACGGCATGGCCACTGTGTCCGCTGTGGGAGTGACCGTGGGAGCGATCCACGGACCGCTCGGTGACCGCTGTTTGGGAATTATTGCTGCGCTGCTGGAAGAAAGCGATCGATTCGAAAAGAAATGAATACGTTACCTCTGTGATGGACGGGAACTGAGCTCAGAAACCACAACACTGTACCATTCACCCACCAAAGAACCTATAGTTTTGGCAAATTAAAACTTGTGATGGGCTCATTGGTAACAAAATTTCGAATTTAAGGGCTCTTGCTTTTGCTTTAAGCTTGGCTTTCTTTTCATTGTTTTGGCTTTGGAGATTTGAGTTCTGACTTTGACTTGAGAAATCTTTTTGCGAAGCGTAGAAACGTAACGAAAAACAATAATCAAAACGCGTACTCTTAGTCCATCTTTGATTAAAAACGCTTGCTCTGGCTATTGTTAAGATGCAGAGGATTATAATTTTTGCAAAATATTACATATGACACAAGACAACAGCGGGTACAGTCACACAACAAACAACTAATAAGCAATGGATATTTTTAGGGGATTTTTAAAGTTTATAGAATAGAGAGGAGGAAGCAATTCGAACTTAAAACTAAAATTGAGTCCATCACAATTTTTAATTTATCAATTGTTATTTTTTGTTCTTTGTTTGAAAAAGATTTCGTTTTGTTTTCTGTTTTTTATATAGTTTTTGGTTTTGCTCTGGATCAACCAATTTGTTGTATTTTGGCGCAGGATTGACCAGGATCTGTTGGTTTTTTTGGGCAAAACATTTTGAATGGTAATTCAGTGAGTGCTCGGTGGATTTTCTACTTGGGGTTTTCCATGGTGTTTCAATTAATATTTTGTTTTTTAGTGAAATAAAAAGAACATCACAAGCGTTTTTAGTCAAAGAATCTTTCGGTTTTTATTATTATTTTTGAATTCATCGTTTCTCTTCGCAATCTCAATCTCAAACGGCTCGTTTTATCGATTGTCGATTTATCGATTTATCGATTTATCGATTTGTCGATTTGTCGATCCTCTCGTGTTTATGTAAAAAATGTCGAAAAACAATAAATCAAAAAATTCTAGACGTACGAGTACACAAAGTTTACATAATATATGAATATGAATCTAAATAGTATATGTATATATATGTATATATATATTATTTCTTTATGTATATAATATATATATATAATGTGTATAGAAATCTTTTTTGTTTACTGCTCAAGGCACACACAAAAACCGAACCGCAAAAGACAACGCGGCGTATGCTTGATATTCAACAATCCTTTTAAAATTTCCTATATTTTGTATCTCGATGTCTGTGCATGTGTGTGTTTTGTAAGTGTGTGTGTGAGTGTATAGTAGAGCTGTTTCTATATATATTTGATCGGAGATATATAATGAAAGTCAACTAATGGCTGGACAGGTTGGGCAATAAACTGAATCCGCACAAAGGACTCAAAACTAACGAGTGAACAGTGAATGGTTATAGAAACTTTCAAGATAATAGTAATAATAGTTTAAAAGTAAAGAAAATATATAACTAGGATTATATTTATAAAGTGTGGAATCTAAAAGGTAACATTTGTAAGAACTACCTAGGAAAGTCCTTTGTGCGAAAACGGTTCAGAGCTTTTTAAAATGTATTTCCTTGATACTTGTATGATTCCTATATTGCTGTAGATATAGCTTAGAGAGATCGAAAGATTATTTTCAAAGGCAACAAAGTGCTTGTCGTGAATAATTGACATCGATGGAGCGATCAGATACATAATAAGTAGCAAATGGGCCGCCATCCAGCCAAAAGCCTTGAGACTGAGCAAACTTTCGATACAGATTTCTTTGTTTTTTGTTCTTTAAGGATACACATATAGATTCTAAGTAAATATATATATAGGGATGTGTGGGAAGGAGGTATATAAATAAATGTCTATATATATAGAGAGAGAGTATTAGTATATACAACGTGGACTTCACTTAGTTCTGGCCAATCGGGTTTCTAAACTTAACTAATTTCAATTTGAATCGAATTTCGAATTTGAATCTACAAACAATTTGGCTAAAAGGTCAACTTATTATACGAGGAGGATCCGATCTGAGATCTGGGATGACTGGGAAACTAGGACTAGGCTAATATAGGATAACAACAGCGATAACAGTAATCAGTAATCGGTAATCGGTAATCGGTAATCGGTAATTAGGTTTTCAATTTGGCTACGAAATGGAAGCATTATTAACATTAATAATTTATCGTTTTGGTTTTTTTTTGGATTGGCAAAATAGTTTCAATCGAATGGTTAATACGAATAGAGTGATTAGGTATTGCTCATGTATATAGATATACATATCCACTATATATACTATATACTATATAGATAGATAGATATATTTATATACTTGTATGTCTATAAGCTAAAAACTCTTTTAAAACATGGAGAATCCCTCGGGATTTCGCATCTCTGTGTCGTGTATATTTGACTAGCTATTATACAGGTATATCTAAGATCTGTATACTGTATACTGGGTATACGTTATGCATTGTATAACTATAAAGAGCTATATACTAGCGTTACACATCGTCACCGAATCATCATCGAAGCCAACTCTGCTCTCGTCCAAAATTGTCCCTTCTCGTTCGTCTATATACACAATCGATTCAGAATCGACTTGGATGGAACAAATACCAATACGAGGGATAGTATATTGTATATAGTATATGAGGGTTATAATATACGAGTATATGGTATGTACAGTACACAACAGCACACAACAGTACACACACACATTAATGGAGAGCGAGTGGGGGATGTCGGGATATTCTATGTACAACTTTCCGGCGATAATTGTCACTTCTCACTCGTTATGTTGATGTTGATTCAAAATTATATAGAACTATAATCGTTGTTAACTTTTGTGTTTTGTTTTTTTGGTTTCGAAGCTAAACATTTCCTGGCTAAGCATCAGCCTCTGGCTTCTATATTTTCTCTAAAATCCCCTCCATATATACTTTCTCGTTACTTTCCTACTAGCTGCTTGCTCTCGTTGCTTTCCTAATAGATGCTTGCTCTCGTTACTTTCCTTTTTGAGGTTATCGCTCTTATTAGAGCTTTTCTATATCCTGGCAAAGTCAGTCCCCAATCTTCACAACAGGCTGCCACTAATAAATACTAAAAGAGCCTAGAAACTTGGCCAAGAGCTGAGGCAAAAGCAGAGCGATGGATTTTGATTTGAGTTAAAATTGTGGTTTGGCTTTTGAGCAAGAGTGAGAGCTAGAGTAGATCAGTGGTAATACGTGGTTTAGGTAAGCTCGATTAGGTCGATTCAAAGATTGTGCGGCAAGAGGCTGGGATCGGGCTCCGACTGTAGCCAGAAGTCAAATCACAGGTCCAGTGAGTCCGGCGGTGTCGGTTTGGTGGGCAGCATGCCAAAAGGATCGTCTACCACGACACTGTCATTGTCGCTGTCGTCGTCACCCCCGTCGCCACCCTCACGGTCCCCTCTGTCCCCCAGGAAGATGCACTCCTCCACATCCGTGTCGTAGCAGGGATCCAGGTTGACCTCGTGCAGCTGGAGATCGAGTTCCAGGAGATCCCAGGAGCCACCGAACTCCGCCAGGGGAATGTTCGGGGCTTGGCTGGAGTTGGGAGGCACAAAGTCGTTGGAGAAGGCGTCCGAGTTACAGGGCTGGGAGCTGGGTGAGATATTCGGGGTTGGGGTTTCCGGCGTGGTCAGGGAAATCTGTCCAACGCCACCGACTCCACCGACACCCCTCTCCACGCCACCCGCCGACTCGTCGATAAACGAACGACCCACGGAGCTGAGGCTGAACTCCAGCAACTTCTGGGAGGGATGCGGATGAGGGTGAGAGTGTGGCGCCAAAGGAGGTTCACTGGAAACCTCCGGAATGGCCGTCAGGCATTTGCAACTCGACAGGGTCGAGGTCTGGGTCTGCGAGTGGTTTGAGCTCTGGGTGTGGATCTGCGTCTGGGTCTGGGTTTGAATGTGGGTCAGGGTCTGGGTCTGAGACTGGCTATGGGTCTGGGTTAGACTGACGCAGCTGCTCAGACAGGAGCTGTTGGTGTTGAAGTGTCTGAGGCAACTGGTGTCCCTGTTCACTCCGTTCACTATCGAACCGCCGCCATTCCTGGCCGGGGAACTAGTGTTCAGGGTCGGATGGGTCTGGGACTGGGTCTGGGTGGCACTACTGGCTGTGGTGCTGGCGCCACTGGCGGCACAATGGTGTCTCACCGCACTGGCCAGCCTCTGGAGATTCTCGTAGGAATCGGCACTGTCCAGCCGCTTGCTGCGAAAGAGACGCACCTGCTGTTTCTGCTGCTGCTTCAGGTGGATGCTGTCCAGCGAGGGCAGCTTCATCGATCCCATCGAGGCGGAGGTCAGGCCGATGTCGCTAAGGGGTACGAGCGTGTTCAGGACATCTGGGGAATCCAGGGGACTCGATAGGGGCGTCGAGCCCAGGGCGGCATTCACTAGAAATCTGAGAGAATCTCTTGTTAATATTTGGGTTGACCTTCTTGGAGAGCCTCTTCTTACATTTGGCGCTGCAGCAAGTTCTGCCAAACAGCCTTCAGCTCCAGGGAGGGAGCTCTCAGGATGAGGCTTTTTCGACGTGCTCCTCGCTTCGGAGTGCGGGTGAGATCCGGGGCACAGTAGCCCGTGGGACTCTCGGCCAGACGTCCATTGGGATCCACAGTCAAACGGAACTCGGTGGCTGGAAAAGGGTTTGGAATTCATGTGTAAAAGAGGTCCTTTCCATCCAATAAAAGGAATCAAAATACTTACTCTTCTTGCGCATGTGGAAACAGGAATCGACCACATTGGCAATGGGTATGGGCTCCTCGGTGATGAAGAGCACCCGATCCCGGCTGACCTTCGCAAACACAATGATGTCGCTGAAGAGCAGCGTCCAGTAGGGTTTCACTGAGCGACCTTCGACCCGGGACAGATCCCCGCCGAAGATCCATTGGCGGCCCTGCACGGCCAGCGTGAAGGGCTTGCACTTGGTGAAGACCATTCGCGACTCGAGGTCCTGGAGAGTCAGCAGGGGACGTCCTTCGCCAAGCGGTTCCATGAGGCCACTGCTCACAGTGATCTCTCGATAGGCGGCCTGCAGCTCGGCGATTACCGTACTGAAGTTCTTGTGCTCCTCGGTGTCCACGTGACAGTTTCCGGCCAGGAGCTGCATCAGCTTGAGGATCTCTCGGAAATGCTGCAGCGGCCGGTGGATGAACATGGTGAGATCGGGTCGCTTCCTGGGCACCGCTGGCTCCGTGATGAAGGCGATGAACTCGGAGCCCGTCTGGCGGGACTTGTTCACCAGGACACAGTCCGCCCTCTTAATGCCATTACAGTATTTCTTGTAGGCCGCACAAATGGCGGTGGTCTTCGAGAGGTAGACCCGCGAGGCGAAGTTCATTTGCGGCTGATCCTGATCCTGCTGCTCGCTGCTGCACAGCTGCTCCAGGATGTCCTCGGCAATGCGCAGGAGCTCGTCAATGTTCTGGAACAGGGTGCGGTGGTCGTTCGGCGAAATGAGATCCTTGCGATCCACCAACGGCTGGACAAAACGCTCTAAGCCGAAGTGCAGGGCGGCCGTGAAGTTCTGCTCCCGGCTGATCAACTGGAGCAGAAACCGCCTCCGGTTGTCCGTGATGGGCACGATGGACTAGACAAGGATCAGTCAGTCAGAAGGATCAGTCAGTATGCAGGATTAGAGAGTTTTATGAAAACTTAAAAATGAAAATGCAAACAAATGATATTGAAAAAAAAATGTTTATTGTCAAGCATGTGTTGGGGAATGGGTAGCTTGGGATTCGGCGAAAAAAAATTAAGGATAACCAGCTGGTTAGGCTTTTAACTTAAATAATTAAAACTTAACAAATAGCGAAGGGCCAATAGATTATTTACAGAGGCACACAAAAAAAAAGGATAAACCATAAAAAAAATTTGAATTAATACAAAAATCAAGGCCAGGCGGGAGAACGTGTCCTAGACAAAGACACCCTTGCCTACCTCCTTGCTGAAGGTGACCTGGGGCAGGTGGAGCCGCCTCTTGGCGGCCTCGATGGAGGATGTGGTGCCGGAGCAGGCGGTGGCCGGACGACTGATGGCCGTCTGGACGCGGGAACTGGCACTCCTCTGCAGATTCACAATGCCCTGGGACTGGGACTGGGACTGGGGCTGGGGGTGAGCGGTACTGATGGTGCTGGCACTGGCGACCAGCAGCGGCTCCTCCACACCAATGCCAATGCTAATGCCCGCATCCAGGCCGTAGATCTTCGGGCGAGCCGCAAGGCCGGGGGTGGCGGTGGCTGGCGGTGCGGTGGTGGCCGTCGAGATTGTGGTGGCGCCCGCGCCTGACCTTCTGAAAATCTCCAACGTCAAGGCCGAGCCCTGCGATCGTATCAAGTTCAGAACATCAGCCTCGGGCATCGTGACCACATTGTGCATGTCCACAAAGATCACATAGTCGCCAGGCAGGATGCCGCACCTGTCCGCCGAGAGTCCTGCCTCGACCTTCTCCACCCGCGGTGGGTGCGTCCAAACAATGGAGAACCCGAAGCCCCGCTCCTCGGTTCTGGTCAGTCGTTTGGTCATCGTGAATGGTGTCCTTCCGGCTTGTCTACCGGATGCACCTCCTCCTCCGCTGCTGCCACCAGCGGTGCTCGGCATGGTGGACTGACGTCGATTGGCGGATCCGTTCAAGTGGTTGGCGTTGCTCTCGTTGGCCTTGGCATTGGAGGATGGGTTGGCCGTTTTGTCGCCGGAACCACCGACCGTCGTGCTGTTGGCGTTCCCGTCCGCCGGCGGATCGAGTTCCAGGAACCGCAGAAACAGATTCTCGTCGGCGTCGCGCTGGTGGAGGGCCTTCTTGCTGAGCTTCATCGGTTGCTGGGCGGCGTGCTGGGTGGGATCCCCGTCTATGCTGATGCTGATCACCTCGTCGTTGAGGGTCAGGGCGGCGGCTGTGGATCCAGAAACCGACACGGATCCAGTGCCGGTTCCGGTTCCGGCGGTGGCCGCCGGCTTCTGCGGCGTTGCTGTGATCGCAGCCATGTCCGTACTATTCTCTCGCTCCTCGTGCTGCTCTCGCTCTCGCTCGCCTCCTGCCTTCTCCGGATTCTCTCCGGGATTGCTACTGGACACGGATACGGATGCGTTCTGGTGGTGACTCTGGTGACTGTGCTGGTTCTGGTTCTGGTGCTGGTTCTCGCGGCTCTGGTGCTGGCGGTGGCTAGGCGGACATCCCTGCGCCTGCAGCTTGTAGGATCCTGCCGTGGTGCCGGCGTGCGGCTGCAGAAGTTCGTTTAGTGTAAAAGTGCTACAGCCCAGGAATTCGCTGCGTCTAAAAAATGAAGGGTTTTTTTAATAAAAGAGAAGGTTAGTTAAAGGTTTGAAAACAATTACAAAGTATTTAAGGTTAAAATAGAAAGAGAACTGAGGGGTTAACCAACTGTCGACCCTTGTTGACCTTGTTTGTTGTTTTAATCGTCACGAATCCAACATTATCACATCCTAGGGGACATATCTTGAATCGAATTCTTGTTTAACCATTTTAATTGATTCTTTTACGTCAGCTTATCAGACCAGAGGCCTTTCTAATTATTAATGTCTGCTGGAACAAGTCCGGAGATTGAGATTATTTTTGTTGATAAGGAAACACGATATTTATTAATTGAGTTGTTTTTGTCGATAGACTGACTAGGGGCACTGTATTGGAGGAGCTTTGCTTTTTCGGATAATACCCATTTCGTTGGCTTGCGTCACGTTGCACTGGCATTGGCCGGACATTGTCTATTTATAAGCCATCGAAGGTGGCCCAGAGGCAGCTGATCCACCCCTCTAAGTCCAGGGTGGCGCCACCTACAGACGGCAGCATGGGTAGTACGGATAGTTTGGATAGTGGACGTCGTACATCGTATCGTCGTACGTGACATAAATCAATTAGCGGCCCTAAGCTGCCGCCACATTCCACATACGTACTGTTGGCCCCGGAAATGCGCTTTGCCAGGCCAATTTGTTGGGTGGTGTGATGGGTGGGTGGTATGAGGTGGGTTGGGTGGCCAAAGAGGGTTCCTGGGTGGGTGGTATGACAGGGGCTTGAGGCTTTGTCTGCTGCTTCTTCCACTGGCCACTTTGGCCTGAAGTTGGCGCGCGTATTTGGGTCACTTTTATTGATTTTTTTCGGGTAGCATTGCAGGAGTTGAGTTTCAGCTTTTTTGGGGCGATTGCAATCGCAGCTGTCAGTTGGACTCGGGCATAGACTCGGACTCGGGCAGGCAATGCATTAAAAATGTTTCAAAGGGTCGAGGAGGGTGGCCATCGAGGAATCCTTCAGGTCTTCAGGCAGCGCCGAAAAGAAGGCAATACATTATTCAAGCGCCCGTCGTTTTGTAAATTGACTTAAAATGCTCGCAACGAGGTCCTTTTGGGTAGTCCTTCTGGGGGCATAACTATTTTCACAATATATGGGATACATTATGCATGCCCAACAAAATACGAGCAGGTGCGTGTGAAGTACACAGAAAAAAAACATTAGAGAAAGTCCTTCTTTGGTATGAAATCGAAGAGAACTTCTAGGCTAGTAGCTCATAGTTTTTCTGCGAGTGTATCGAATAATATAGGGTGAAGGGTTTATGGCGTTCCCGGGTGTACATTTAGTTAGTTAGCCACTTCAATTAGCTGCTGACAGCCAAAGGATTTCGATGGGTGTTCTGTACGGGTGTGCGTGTGAGCATTGCATAATCGCTTAAAAAGGACCTCCCCATCGATTTGGCATTAAAACTTAAGGTTTCACTTCCCCTTTTTTTTTAGTTTTAGCCTTTTTTTGGGGGCAGGAATGTAGGACAGGATGAGGTGGTTAGGTGGGTGTGTTAGTTCAAGTACTTCACTTAAATGCCTGCTGCGTGTCCTTGAATCTTAATTAACTTTCAAGCGTGCTGCGAAAAGCCTCACAGACACAGAGACACACACACAGAGACAGAGACACGCACACCGATAGCCTCTCGCACTTCTACTTCCTGTTCGCATTTGTTTAGCCCGAAATTATGCTACACACATACACACGCACCATGTCCTGGGTATCCTCTCACACACACACACAGTTACATAAGTTTTCGTTGCATACTTTTGTGTGTTGCCTTTTCAGACTTTGATTTTTTTAGGATTTCGTCCTTTTTCTTAACTTTAATTGAAACACTTTCAAAAAAATTACAAAAAAATGGAATAGTTTTGAATTTTGAGGGAAAGGACCTGCGATTTCCTGCGTCTTCTTTCTCGTTTTCGAGCGTTGCCAGCCGTTTTCCGCTCGTCGCCGTCGCAGTCGCAGTCGCCGTCGCCGTTCGCTTTTCACGCTTTTCACGCGAGCTTGCCACTCGGACCGAGTAACGGGAACTGAGCTCTCGACCGAGCTGGGAAAACCGAGAACCGCGAACTGAGAACTGGGAAAACTGGGAACGGAAGCTCAGGTCAGCCCCTTATGGTCTTTCGGTTCGGACGGCCCGGGAAAGTGGCTGGAAAAGCGTCTATCCCCAAAGCGCAGGCGCTGGAAAACTGCACTGAACGGGAGAAGGGTAGAGGTCCTGTGGTAAGTGCTTGTTTATGTGCAGGAAATGCACAAGGATTCAGAGTTTTTGGAATCGGAATTTGAGTCAAAGTTGCCACGCGGTAAGGAGCCCAAAACAGGACGAGGGTGGTGGAAACCTCCCGCCGCAATTAACCAGACGAGGCTCGAAGGAGTCTTGGTCTTTTGCTTGTCTGTCCATGGAAGGCTTTTGCCTTTCCACTCTCCTGCCCTCTCGTCCTTGCTGGGTAAACGTTTCGGGGTGAATGACTTGACACAGGACTTGAGCGCTGAACAAGGATGCCAAGGATGGGGCATGAATACGCCAAAGGGTGCGTTAATAAAATATCAATTGGCGTATTCGATAGACTTGTTTAAAAACCCCGATACTACGTGTCTAAAATCTACTTTTAAAGCTAATTAGAACTAAAACCTTTCGACCGTACTCGTACTCACTTTAAATGGCGATCTCGATGCCACACTGCCAGCTGAAGGCTCTGCTGGTTAAGGATATTCTCCTCCGTCTCGGTCTCGGCAGCCTTGACATCGCCACCGGAAATCGGGAAACTGAAACGCTGGTCGAAGTAAGGACGACTCGAGTGCCGATGGACCGCAGTGCGCTGGTCTCGCTGGCCACTCGATCCGGAACCCAAACCGGATCCCTGTCCTTGTCCTCTCAACAGAGCCACCTTTACGTAGGCATTGATGCTGCCACCGCTGCCGCCATGGGAACGTTGCAAGTCCCGACAGCGAATCACTAGAACGAAAGAGAAGGTCGAGGGGTTGAGGGTTAATCCGTTGGGTAGCAGAATTTAATGCCCCGGACTGGCAATAATCGCATTTAACAAAATTGAATCGGGACTAGTCCTTGGCAACCGATTTTGCCTGCGGCGGTTTGTTGCACAAAATAAATCTAATTTGTTGCCGTTGGCCGACAGATTTTCAACCTAGCCATTTGTTGCAACTAAAGATAATTACATTTTGTTATCCCATTCATAATCTGATATTAAAACTGGGATATGGAAATCTATATAGAGTTGGAACTCACCATGTACATTCAGTTTCTGCTCCTTGGCGTCGTAGAAAATACTCAGATCGATGCTGCCCCTTGGGGTTTCCCCGAAATGAGTTGCCTCACTGCCTCGGGTGCTGCCACTGCTGCTGCTGCTGGTTGTGGTGGTGCAGTGGGAGGGCGGCGTGACCAGTGATCCCCTCTTGGCCACCTGCTGGTCCGCCCCGTCGTCCTCCTCCTCCTCGGCTTCCAAATCGCTAGAGTTCGAGCTGGAGGAGAAGCTCAGGCACCTCTTGGTGCTGGGAACGTGCTCCAGTTTCTGGAGGGACTGAGTCGAGGTGGTGGTGCTGGTGGGGCGTGGTCCCCCGGGGCCAGTGGTTTTGTGGGGGTTCTTGCGGCGCACCACCCGCTGCCGCTTCAAGTGCGTGGGAGTGCGTACTTCCATTTCGTGGACACTGGTCTCACTCCACTCGGCATTTTCGGGCAAAACTGTGGCGGTGCTGGTGATGGTTGCTGTGGCAGTGGCTGTGGCTGTGGCTGGGGCAGTGGTGGTGGCAACTACAGCTGGCTTGTAGCGCACCTCCTTGCGGGCAGATTCGATAATTGCATCCAGCATGCGATCCAGTGTGGTGTCACCCATTCGCGACGACGAGAGCTGGGAGTCCTCCAGGGTGGCACCACCCACGCCTCCGCGGGGCAAGCAGTTTCTCAGTGCCGCCAGTTGGGGCGTGGCTTGGCGGGGACCACTGCCTTCGCTGAAGCTCCTGCGTTGCGGACTCTTGCCATGGACATTGCTCAGATCCTGGAGAGCAATCAGGCTGGCATTGCCGAAGGGACTGCTCATGAAGTGGACCCCGAAGTTCTCCTTGTTGGCGTCTCCCGATCCCGGACCTCGCCTTCGGCCCCGATTCTCCTCCACCACGGCACTGGAGCTGGAGTGGCGATGCATTCTCGTCATGGTTGGCATGTCCCTAGAATCAAGAATCAAGGATATTGTCTGTGAGTTCGGACTTCACATATGATACCCGATACTCCTGCTCCCAGCGTGAGGCGGGAGTTTATGAGAGCAAACCGAAAAAGACTAATCACCTTCCTCAGAGCTGGAATGCTAGCCTTTCAAGGATTCCCTTCGCTATATATTGTTGGCAGAATCGAGTCCTTTTGGTCCTTGGGCAGCTGGCTGCCAAACAAGAGGATCAGAACAACGACTGGTCTGGTTTTCTGGTTTCCCTTCTTTCCCATTGCCTTTTCTTATCCTTGTTTTTGGATTTTCGGAAACTTCCAGACAATTTCGTGGCAAAAAAAATAAAAAAAAACAAATGAAGGAGGCAAGGATAAAGCAGGAAATTTGCAAATTGTTTTTTGTTGCGGCAAACGAGTTTTTTTCTGATCCTGTAATCCTGCTTGAGCAAAAATTTCAGGTTTGCATTTAAATTGAAATTAAACTTATGCTAATTTTCAAACTGATTTCTGGGCTGCGGTTGCCAAGCATAAAATTGGCAAGCGAGAACGAAGGATTCTCTTGTATCTAAGGATCGAGGGATCTAAGGATCTAAGGACCTTCGTATCTATATGCCCATGTCTGTGTGCAACAATTACGCCCCAGCATAATGATGCCATTTTTGCAAAAATGCGGCAAACGGCAAAGCCAAAAGGGGCCTCAAACGGTTCGTCCCAGATCCTTGCCATTGTCTACAGGATACAGGATTCCCTTAGACTCACACACACACATCGGAAAGTGAGTTTGAAAATGGGTTTTCATGTAATCCATAAACGTCATCCCAGCCCCAGAAATGAAAGATGAAAAGCCGAGCGAAATTGCTCGAGAAAGGCATTTGTTAAAGGCGAGCAAAAAAAATATTTTCTTTTCCAGCCCAGGATACAGGACACAGGATCTGGGATCCTGCGTGTGTGTGCGGCTTGTGCCCGTAGGATTATCCTTGGGGTGAGAGAGGAGAGGTATAAAAAATGGTAAGGTAGAGCAACAAATTAAATGTATTAGAAGACGCACCACCCCTTTTTTATATATTTTTTTTACTTGTGGGCCTCGTCCTGATCTAGATCTTAGGGGTTAGGGTATCTTAGGGTTTCCTTTCGGGTTAGGGTTTCCCTCCCTTTCTCCCGAGGGGCATTTCTTACCCCTGGCCAGAAATTAAAATTAGAGCTAGAGCTAGAGCTAGAGCAAAAGACAAACAACCGCGTCACATGGGTGCGATCGTAATTGTGTGTGAGAAAAATCAATATTGCCAGGTGTGGTTCCCTGGAGCTTATCAAGCGATCAGCCCATCCATCGATCTCCTCAAAAAGGATCAATCACTTCTTCTTGCGGAGATTATATGACCTAGGGAAGGGTGGAGAAGGTGGAGGAGCGTGTGGACTTACCTAGAAACTTGATCTGCTTGCGACTAGGTCGCCTTGCTGGCTTCACTTTCTTCTATATTTCAAACACTTTTTGTACTTTTTTTAAACGTAGAACTATTTCCAGATCTTAGTTCTTGGATGGCACAATTTTGTTGTTGAATTTTGCACAAAAAAAAATAAGTTGCCAAATAAGCTTCCAAAGCCAGAAAAATATTTATTATTTTATTTATTTTTTAGTGGTTCGTATGTCTGCTCGACACGAGGTCAGAAACGGAAATGAGGTTTGGCGCAGGCGCAGCCCTCGGCAAAGGCTCGGCTCGAAGCCTTCGAAAGGCGAAGATTTCCGAAGACCTTACGAAGGGTTTCGGGTTCTGAAAACTACCCTTTGGGTAATGGAGAAAGAGAAATTTCAAAAAAGAGAAAGTAGAGCTCTTAGTTTACTTTTACATCCGAAGAAAAAGTATCTAGAAGTTTTAAATTAAGATATCCATCAGAAAAAATCGAAAAAATATGTTGTTTCAGGATTTTAATACAGATTGATAGGGAATTAATCCAAGATTCCAAAGATATACTTTGTTTAAAAATCGGATGAAAACTGCCAAAGATATGGCCTTCGAAAAGGGTGAAAAGTGATTTTTCACGATTTTCAGATTTTTTCAAGGGGGTCCATCAGAAAAATTTCAAAAAAATCTAAAAAATATTTTGTACCGGGATTTTGATGCAGATTGATAGGGAATTGATCCAAGATTCCAAAGCTATACTTTGCTTGAGGATCGGATAAGAACTTCCCAAGATATGGCCTTCGAAAGGGGCGAAAAGTGAATTTTCTCGATTTTCAGATTTTTCAAGGGACTTCATCATAAAAATTTGAAAAAAATCTAAAAAATATTTTGTGCCAGGACTTTGATGCAAACTTATAGGGAATTGAATAAAGATTCGAAATCTATACTTTGTTCAAGGATCGGATGAAAACTGACAAAGATATAGCCTTCGAAAGAGGCGAAAAGTAATTTTTCTCGATTTTCAGATTTTTTAAGGGGGACCATCAGAAAAATTTTAAAAAAATTAAAAAAATATTTTGTGTCAGGATTTTGATGCAGATTTATAGGGAATTAGTCCAAGATTCAAAATCTATACTTTGCTTAAAAATCGGATGAAAACTGCCAAAGATATGGCCTTTGAAAGGGCCAAAAAGTGATATTTCTCGATTTTCAGATTTTTCAAAGGGGTCCACCAGAAAAATGTTAAAAAAATCGAAAAAATATGTTGTTCCAGGATTTTGATACATATCGATAGGGAATTGATCCGAGATTCAGAATCTATACTTTGTTCAAAAATCCGATAAAAACTGCCAATGATATGGCCTTCGAAAGGGGCGAAAAGTGATTTTTCTCGATATTCAAATTTTTCAAGGGAGTGCATCAGAAAAATTTGATAAAACCAAAAATATATTTACTTATTTTCTTCAGTGTAGACACTAAAGGACTATCACGAAATGCTTCCCAAAAAAATCAGTTCGTTATAGTTTCTGCCACCCTCCGCTAGGAGCGCTCTGAAGAAAAGGAAGAGAATTTCTCTTCAAAGCCTTAAAAGAATAAAACCTCCTGTTGAACACTTTCCTCTCTGGTTCTCTTTCTTCCAGCTCTCCCGCTCTATCTTCCGGTGAAAGGACGAAGGAAACGTGGCGAAAAACTCTCGGCTAAGCAGGTAAATCCCGTCCATTGTCCTGGCCAGAATCTATGCTGAGCCATCAGCGATCAAACAACAATGATCCTTGGCTACCAGGACAGCTGGCCAGGAACTGTAAACTGTAAAGTCTAAAAAAGAAAATAATAGTAAAGAAGGAAAGAGGAAAAAAGTGACAAAAAGAAAGGAAATCCAGAGACCCAGAGACCCAGAAACCCACACGACTTCGCAAGGTGTCCTGGCCCAGATTTGTCTCGTGTGTTGTCCGAAATTTTGTACAAACAATTGTCCTGGACGGAGGAACTGCAGAAGCCGAACTACAAAAACAGTAGCCTAATGTCTCTGTCGCAGGACATATCAGCTCTATACCTTACTCTCTCTCCTCTTGGCCATCTCTCTCCATTGGTTATTACTTTCACTTTGATTTGTACTTGGCCCAGGGTATTCTGTAATAGTCCTTTGTGTGTAGGCGGCAATTTATGAGCCGAAGCTTCCCTTGACTCTTTTGGTTCTTGGTCTCTGGTCCTGGTCCTTGGTAAATATTTGTCCAGATGCCTGGGACTCAATATCAGGACTCGTGCCCTACATTAGCAGCCGGTTGGCCCAGGTTGTCCTCATAGTTCTTTAGTCCTTTTGGTCCTGGCGAGATGTTTATGTGACGTCTGCTGTCGATCTCCGGATTTTACGAGCTCTCGCTGCCAACTTTGGACCCATCCGATGGCCATTCAATAATAATGGCAATGCAATTCTCATTGCGTATTCCTTAAGGATATTTGTGGGGGAGTCCTGGAGTTCGTGGAAATCGTAGTTACTTACCATAGATACTTGAGAATTGTTGGAATACAGTTGCCGCCTTTCCCGCTGAGACTTCCCCGGGTCCTCTTGAGTCCTTGACACCTTTAGTCACTCCAGAAAGTCACAGGACAGCTGGCCGGCTTGCATATCCTGGTTATGTTATGTCATTGTGCCGACAGTCCTTCAATTCATGTTCGTAATGTTGAAGGAAAGTTCTTGACTTCTGAAGAAGTTTTGGCTAAAAAGGATACTCTACTCTACTTAATGGGCCATGAAATGTAAGTCTTTTGTGATAGGATGTAGAAAGTTTTACGGCTTTTGGTTACAGAAGGACTCTAAACTTTCTCAGATAAACGGATAATAAAATAATCCCGAAACTATGAACTAAATGCTAAACAAAAAACTCTGTAAGAAGATCGCTTAACAAACAATACTCGAGTGTATTTTGCCAAAGAGCCCACCTTTATTTGATTTAGATTTTCCTCTTTTTTTGATATATGCAAGATCCTGCCACTTACCCCTCAATAGCCATTCAATAAATTTGTATCCCAACCCGTCCACTGATATAATATTTGCGCTTTTCACTGCCACTGCGATGGCTGAGATTCCGGAGGCTTTGATCCTTGTCTCCGGTAATTGATACGATTTCCATGTTTTCGTAATTCGCGCTTCATTAGAATCGAAATTAGCAACAACAACAGGCCGGGAAAGGGTTTTTTCCGGGCAGGACCCTCTGGTATCGGGGTGGATTTCCATTGCTAATTTCTGATTTTCCATTCCAGCCATCCAGCAAGGCCACTTTGTGTGTTGGCAGTTTTGCAAAAAATGATCTAAATCGATTATAAATTCAATTTGAATCCCGAATCGGAATCCGAATCCGAAGGGTTAGCAAACTAATTGCAAATGCATTAGGCATTAACCTTTGGGTTGACATCAAAAACTAAACCCCTTGACATATGGGTGGCCAAAAAATTTGCCTAATTTGTGCGAAACTTGATTTTCGGGCATGTAAGCGATAAATATTGCGGATTTAAAGGATTTGCTTGGATTCGGAAAATTTGCATGCCGTTGGCTCCAGATTATTAAAATGCAAATGTGGGAAAGTCCTGCCGGTAGAGAAGGATATCCAAAGCGAGAGAGGGAGATGGGAAATATGACATGGACTTGGGAAAAAAAAAATCGAAGACGACTTTTGATTGACAGCCGACAAGACGCGCCCCGAAAAAGGACACCAATGTCCTTGTTTTGTTTTGATATTCACTTCACACAGACACACACAGTCAAGCAGTCACAGAACTGAGACTGATCTGCTTTAGCTTGAAATTTGATAAATGACCAAAAAATGGCAGAAAATGCTCACCAAGCAGGAACCAGAATCCTGCTGCCAAGGACTCCCAACAGACTGCAGTTTCTACAAACAAAAAAAATCAAATTAGTGCAGCGCGCTTTTTCCCGTCGGGTTGTCTTTAACAAATTTAATAATATTTCTTCCTCCTAAGGTCCTGCCTTATTTCTCTTTCCAAATTTGCATTTCTCACACAAAATAAGACGAGGAAAAAAAAAGGTTTATCCACCCAAAATACAAAAAAAAACAGAAAAAAACGGGGAAGAAAGAGTTGTCTGCATTGCAAGGATCCTGCTCGTGTGTCTTGTGTGTCTGCAGTTGCACTCTCGTGTCCTTCTGCTCCTTTCGCTTCCTTACCCACAAACAATTCTCAGACATTGCGGCGCCCTCAAGTAATTTGACAGGCTAACCGAAAAAAAGGAGCCTCACCGACAAAAAATAAGAGATTCGAAATAATGCAGCTCGGTTTTTTTTCTTAGCCAAAAACCAGAAACTTGTTATGCAGCATGTCAGGAAAGCGAATGGCATTTGGCAGCCTGATTTACGAGGCCCAAGGCGAAGATCTTCTTCCATCGAATGCAGTCTGTTTTTTAGAGAATTTTTTAAAGGATTTTTTATCGTAGCTCTCTACGCGGCAAGCATCGGTTGATCTTAATTTCGGGAGGCACTGAAGCGTTGAGATCTGCAGCCTTGGGACTTTGTTTAATGAAAAAAAGCAGGGTTCTATAAGAAACCAAGGACTACAAGGACACTAGCTTCTGTGATACAATTAACGAGCAGAAACCTTTCGGAAATTGCAATTTTCCTCGCCAACTGTCTGTCATAATTCATAAACTGATTATGAAAAAATCAAGTTTTTCATATTTTCTTAACCATTTTTGCACATTGATTTTTCACTGTCCAGCGCCAAAGGACAAAGAGCCGCCGAAGGTCCTTGCAAGATGGAAAATTTCACGGCTAATTGCAAGCGTGTCCTTTGGTCAGCAGCTGTTCCCGAAGAAAGATCCTTGATTTTGCTTTTTTTGGGGAAAGACCACACATAGAAATGGTCCAGTTTCGAAGAGCAATCCGTCGGTCTTGACTTTGATCGAAGACATTCAATCCATCGAGTTCTGACTGATTTGCATTTCGATTTCTCACGATTCGTGACTGGGGACTCGGGCTTTGTTTGACTAACATGACACGAGGACCGCAAAGGACAAAGGACATCGGATGCCCCAGCAAATGAAGTAATTTCATGTAAATTACGAGACAAGCGCCCTGTTTGCCGATCTCTAAACGACCCATAAAAAATCGTCCCCAGACAAAAAATGCAAAGCAAAAAAATAGAAAAATCACCCATAAGAAATTGGCTAAAGAAATCTCATTAATCTTTAAGGTATTTACCCAAAAAAAAATATATATATTCGAGGGATGAGATATTCAGAATGTTTGGGATATGCAAACGCGAGGGTCGTTAAAGTCCAGAACAATGCCTCGTGATCTGCATCGAATAAATTTCCTTTTGATTCCCAATATTTTTCCATTAAAATCTGTTTGTTCTTGTGGTCAGTTTTGGCGGAGAATTCACGCACCGCTGCTTCCAGATTCGAATCCCCGCGGCTTATGACAGTTTTTGGCAGGACTTTATGATGAGTTCATTAAAAACGATTTAAGATCAAGGCGATCGTCGTGGGAAATTGGCTAGAGTTTTGTGGAAGATTCATATTCGATCAGGCGGGGTACAGTTTCCACAGATTAATGGTTCGAGGACTGTCAGGAAAGGTGTCAGCGTGGCAAGGAGAGTTGCAAGCTGCAAAGGGACAGCCGCATCAATTTACTAACAAACTTGTCACGCAATGCCACAAGGCCACATTGCCACACTGCGGCATTGCCACAGTGCCATAGTGCCACACTGGCCACATCATTAATCATTAATCACACGGATCAATCCGTCAGGGAATAGTGAGTGTGTCCGTGTCGCTTGCCAGGATTGTGGTAAGGGGTTTCCCTATTATTTTTTGTTTGTCCTGTGTTGCGGTTGTGTGGGTTGGCTGTCTGTTGGCTGGCAGGCAGCTTGACCAAGGACCTTGTCTGACATTCTAATTAGTCCTCGTTGACAGTTCGCCCCGGAAACGAGACGAGATGTCCAGAGATCACTCCATTAGATTTCGGTTTGGTTCAAGTGAGTCATTAAGCGGAGTTCGTAGGTGGCAGATCGATCACAGGGCATTCGGTTTGATGGATGGCTTTCGATTATCCTGGAGAAGCAAATCAAGTCTCCGACCAAATCATTATGGGGATTATGGCGATCAAGGGTCAATCGTGTTGGTGGCTGGAGGTTTCAAATATTTCATAAACAAAGCAGAAGCTCTGCGTTTGGGATCCTCGGAAACCTAATTATAAATCCCATCTCCTTAAGCCTCAAAATTGTATTTTAAAATTCAAAATGTGGCTCTAATAAATAATGCAAAACCAGAGGACCCCATGGGTCGTTTACATAACCCTGGATACTCCGCCAATGGCTAATCTTGAAACCAAGCCAAGATCATGAGCAAAATCTGAAAGGACACTAATCACATTCCCATTCATATTGGCCACAATGAATGGGAGAGGAAGAAGGACATCCCGCTGCTCGCAGGATACCGATTCGAGGATTGAGATTCAAATTTTAGTCGAAGATGAGCCAGAAGATGAGATCAAAGCCCAAAAAACACACTCATGACCCCCTGTCGTTGCGCTTGACCAGGAAAATGGGTTTGTTGATTTTTTCTTACTCTCCCCTAGGTTTTCCTTTATTTTTTATGACCCCCGCCCTGCCGAAGGATCGTTTCATTAAGCAAACAGTGATGTTTCTGCTTTTTACGATGCTTTTCCCACTTTTTTGTGGACATTTGGTTGCGGTCAATCGAATATTTTTGCATAATTCTCAGGGATGCGACTGCGGATGGGCATTGAGTAGAAATTAATGTGAAATTTGAAAAAAAGGCCGACACACACAATGCTGTGGGGTGAGGACTGGGAAAATGCAAAATTGGGAAATCGGGAAATCGGAAAATGGAAAATAGATGAGAAATATGCGAAATTCCAAATACGAAATGCGAAATGAGGCGCAGCTCATAAACTAGATGGCAAACATTGTTTTGATGACACTCAGGGGCAGTCAGCCACCCTGTCATCCTGTCGTCCTTTGGTCCTGTCGTCCCTCTACCCTCCCCTCCTCACGTCGTATTTAAATTTTCGCAATCCATGTCATCCTGTGACGAATCCTGGACCGATTCGTTGCACTTAATTGGCCGGAGCTACCAAAAAAATCAAAGGCATCGGATAGAAAGCGGAGAAAGTGGGGAAAATTTATGCATCATAAATGTCGATCACGATCTGATCGGTCTAAGTTATAGCTTCTCGAATATATATTCATTGGCCTCGCAGTGGGACACTCACAAAGGGGTTTTCGCAGGACTCTAGGTGCTAACCATTTCACTCGGCAGGACATCCTCAAGATCCCAGATAAAAACGAACAGTTTTATGGACCTTTCGAAGGAATAAAAGGAGAGTTTTACGAGCTCTCTAATGTGTTGTGGTTTCTCTGAAAGAGCTCGTCGCATGCCAGGACTATAAAAATCAAAGGATATTAAATATTATTCGGAACTCGGAAGAAGTTAAAGAAATACCTTAGGAAGTAGGATACCTAGATTTCTCTATGAATGATTATTATTATCATATAGCTTCGATCATAATTCTAAAACGCCTTTTCACACTGGCATGCCTTGGAAAATGTAACATATTCGAGTTTATTTTTTTGCTCGAGGGCGTGTCAGTTGGTTGCCCGCTCGATCGTTCGATCTTTATCTTAAGTGTCGCCCAGTTGGTTGTCGCGGAAGGGTTCCACTGTACAGTGTTCACCCATATATATGGGTAGTCGCTGTGGGCGCTGACAGGGCGCCCGGCTTGAAAAATTTATGCGCCTCTAACTCATCCACAATTTCCACAGTTTGGCATTCTTGGCCATATGTCGCGCCCACTTTATAGGTTTTTATGGGTTGGTTCCGCTTGTTGGTCCTAACTTTATCCTTGGTTTTTATTTTTAATTTAATTTACATAAATTTCATTGCTGGCTGAGCGTGTGTGGCTGCTCTGGAAGGGCTCTGGTGGAGAAAGGGAATGTCCGCGGATCCTCCACAACTTGACTTTTCAAAAGAATGCGCAATTGTCGCGGTTGTAACTTCTTGAGACATCAACTGCTATGCTAATTAAGTGTACACTGAGCGGAAACTCGTAACAAAAGAGTGTTTTTAAAGGCATTATCCTCCCTCTTCTCCTTCAGTGTCTTGGTTTCGAATTTCTTTCAGTGCAGTTGTCCCGCATTCGGGGCGGACATGTGTGCTTAGAAATTGCACCACGTGCCCAAAAAAGGTGGAATTATTATACTATACTCGTACTATATGTACTTACATATATGGAACTATAAAGACCTGGAAGTGGACTGGAAACAGAAATGTAAATGGAAATGCAAATTAGCGGCGAAGGGTGCGACAATAACTGTAATTAAACGCGACCATTGTTGCGGTCACTCTGCCAGCATGTCCCCTATAAAAACCCTCCTTTGACCACCCCCTTGAACCTGCCCCTCCCCACAAAATATAGAACCCAAAAAAAAGAGGGCACGTGGTCATCGTTTGTTTAGTTGAATGCCCACACATTCCACACACTCCAAAAAAAAAGAAAACAAAAAAATGAAGTAATAATAAGAATAATAAGAATAATGAAAATGAATTTGGAAATACAAGTAAGAGGAAAGTAGAACGTTTTAGATCAGAAACCTGGGCGTTGACTGTCCACTCAATGCAATTAGCTCGGTCTGGTACAGGGCCCCCTCCCTATGACTAACCAGCAGCTGCTGTCCCGTCGCGATGATATATTGGCACATGTTCGGATTCGGATTGGAGGCTGTTGACCAAACCCGAAAATAATAGCCAATTAATCGATTGTTAGGCAATCCCGCACACAATCCCTGGCAATTTGTAGCGAAACCCAGAATGAGTCAGATTTTATCTCGACTTGTAATGGTTTCGAGAATACTTTAGACCAGAAATGGAAAAAGTCTGTTGGGAGTATATGTTTGATTTCTGACACGAAACTCTTATCTAATGATGGGTTTCCCTGATGACACCTTCAACGGATATCTATATCTTGGTCCGAGTCTCAAGAGGAGTACCTCAATCGATTGCTAGACTTATTCTCCATCAATCTTGGGGAATCTAATCGTGTTTAATAGAATGTTTCCCCATCAAAAAGGGACACATTTTCTCTACCATTCTACACCAAACCACAAATCTCTACCCTTTCTAGAGACAAATTTCTTTCTCATGATAGAAACCTTACAAATTCTCCTTATCGAAAGAAAGTCTCATTAAATTCCTATAAATAAATTCGCAAAACACATTTATTACGTGGCTTAAGACTTTCTGACAGCAATTAGCAAATGATCGGAGCCACAGCTGCTTTCTCCGGGATGAGATCCTGTCGGGTTATGGGATTGAATGATCTATGATCGAATTTCTCCTTGGCTCGGGCGCCGTCTTAGGACTTTCTGTAAAAAAACTGATGAAAAAATACAAAAAACAAACGTTTTATCTACGCTTCATTTGGCACTTCTCGCTTTCTTTGTGCGATTCCGCAAAAATGCACCCAAAACTGAATGGGAAAATGTTTTGTTTGTCTTTCGAAGAAAAGGAAAAACAAACCCTCCACAAAATGCAAGTTTAGCAAGGGTTTACTGTGGTCGATTCACACACGCACACCCAACCCAACCCAACCCCACAAAATCTCTAAAAAAAACACACAATTGATAGAAAGATTGAAAATTGTTCGTTTTTTGTGTATTTTTCGACACATTTTGTTCACCGGCTTTGTGTGTTTTTTTAATGCGAGTCTATTTTAATTTCCAATGTAAGAAAAATCGTTTTTGTTTCGCCTTTTTATGTGCGGCGTTAGTTTTTTGAATCGGAACGCTTTTCAATCGGAGAGACCTTGGCTCATTAGGCGACACAGCAGTTTAATTTGTCACGGCGGCTAAATCAATCTCAGATACTCATTAGTGGTTAATGGTTAAAAGGGAAAGAATGTGTTCCAACACAGAGAAGCCACCTCTCCAAAGTTAATTTAATAAACCCTTTTTGGTTCAAATCAAAGGCACACGTCAGTGGTTAAGTCAAACGTGGAACTAGTCGCTGACAGACCAAAGTCTAGTTTCGGGTTCGGGGTTTTTGCTGGACAGTTCCAGATCCTTTGGCTCTTCGCGGCGTCACGTGCGTCCAATCATAAAAACATACGGCCAGCTACATATACGGCGGGATTAGGCCCGGGGCAATGACGAGTTAAGTGCCCCGCGCCGCTTTTAATAGCACATAAATTAACATAAACGACGCGGCTTTTGTTTTGCCAATGACGTTGCACGACTCTCGCATTCAAATGCCACCAAACGCAGTGGCAGTGCCAGTGCTGGTGGTGGTAGCTACAGTCCTACAGCACCACTCGGCACCCACTGCGGTTTTTGTTTGCCCATCAGATAGAAATCTGCATGGCCCGCGGCCCGAGGGCCACTCGGCGCCACCCCTTCTCACTTAACTCTCCCCTTCATTCCGGCAGCTTAGCCCCGAAAGTTGCTTTCAGTTCACCCAGTTAGGTTACCCATTTCCCAACCCTGTCCAGGCACTGAGAAAGCAGACTTCGTATAGTGGGCCACAAGCTGGTGCAGTGGGCTGAGAAGGACGAGAACTGGGTTAACATTACAAGGAAGTCATAGAGGCGAAGGACATGCAAGGTGGGGCTTCCAAAGCATAAAAGAATGCTTCAAACTCTTGACTTTTTGTAATATCATTCTTTTATCAATAATAAACCTATTAAAGGGATCTTTAAATCTGTATCTAAACATGTATAAAACCTTTTCATATATCTTATTAAGAGCAGAATCATATCCTTTATCCCACTGTGCCATTTGAGGGTGCTCAGGATTCGAAACGATTGCGAACGAGTAGGGCGAAAAAAATGAATAAATAAATAAAAATGCTTTGGCTTCATTAGACGATTAGCGCGGCTCAGTGCCATGATGATCCTGTTTCCAGGCGACCCAGGGCTTCTCCTCCACTCCGATTCCGATTCCGATTCCGTTTCCGGTCGCTTTTGCTTTGCTTTTTTCCTGCTTTTTCCCTGCTTTTGCTCACTTAATGCGCGCCTGCGCAGCAAGTCAAGTGCGAATCATGTCAATCAGGCATCAAACCAGTTGCGGGATGATGCACCACAGGACGAAGGACGAACGCAGCCGTTAAAAATGTGTCGCTCGGCCACGCCCCCTCCCCTTTTTCCTTGTGGAATAATTTTTTTTTTGTGACAAACTGACAGGCAAATGTCAGCGATTTACAAAACGTTTAAGCTCAGGACGCGAGGCTCCTTTTTTTTTGTCCACTTCACTGCGCAGCAACAACAAACACCCAGCCAGTCAGCCATCCAGTCAGTCAGCAAGGACGAAAGGACAAAGGACGCAGGACGAAGGGGAATGGCATTTTCCTAATGCTCTCCTGTGTTTCCACCACTCCACCTCGTTCATATTTGTTTTTCATAAGCAACAGCCGCTGGAAAAAATGTAAATTTTCACCCAAATGAGAACAGGCAATCCAGCAGCAAGCAAGGAGTCCTGTCAAGGACTGCTATAGCAGAGAGGGGGGAGATGCAACTGGCACGCGTGTAATCGCCCGGAAGCGTTTCATTCGCATTCCCATTTTTTATTGTTTGTCGCTTGTAAGCGGCACAAGTCACCCCCTTTACTTCTCCATATGTATAAATTTTTTTGGAGTTGCTGCCAGTAACTTGCAACCATCAAAGTAGCAACTGGCAATGTGCAACATCGCAACATTGCAACGGCATGCAGATGCATTGTAACAATTCCATTTTTTTACTTGGGGTGGCCCTGCCGCCTGCCGCCTGCCCAAAAAAAAAACCCTAGAACAAAAAGCTTGCAGTTGCATCATTAGTTAGACTGAAAAATTTGCATGACTTTTGTGCCTCTGACCTGCGGCAATATACTCGTAGCATGTACAATGGGCAGGCGGCATGAGGCACGTGGCACGTCTGGCATATGGCAAATGTCCGTCCAGGCCAACTGTCACTCCGGCGGAACTGCCGCGTCATCCGCCGATGGCTCATTCAACGCATTCTGCCCACTCATCCAGGACACTGGAAGAAGGCCATCCAAGTTGGCGAAGCTTTAGGGTTTTTTATGGACTTTTTCCTGGAAAATAATATATTCTATATTACATATATTTTAACTATAATATTATGTATTCTTTTAATATTTAAAAGCTTTAGTCTTCTAGGTCTCAGCCTAAGTCACGCTTTTAGAAGCAGCAAAGGATCTTCCGTTCCCTCGTGATTCTCTGAGAGTATATGACTAATATTTCTCATACATATTTAAGTATCTTAAAGGTTCTTATTCCCTAAACAAAAACCTATCCAATAAATATACAACCACTGGAGTAGCTCCCCCTGTTTTTTCCAAGTGCACTCTTGACTTTCACACTTTGGCGAACGCGAACGCGACCGCCGGGGATTGGCCACTTCACCCGATCGGATGCGATTCCGATCGCTAAGCTAATTAACAGACTTGCAAAAATTCATTTCATTCCCGTCTCTATATATTATTTAGGTATTTTTTTGCCTTTGCCAGGGGCAAGAGCGACACGCATGCGGCGTTGCAACAAAATGTTGCAACCCTTTCGCGTCCGTGTTATTCTAATTTTTTTTTCGTCGATTCCCATTTTCGTCGCCGTTGTAGAGATTTCAGAGGAAAATTTGTTTATCATTAACAGATTGCAGCAGCACTTCGGGGCTTCCTCTGGAAAATGAATTATAATTATGCAGCGACTGTGGCAGGAGTGGCAGGAGTGGCAGCCAGAGGTAGCAGCCACCACCCTTGCCTATACTCGTAAGGACTATACCCCATACTATATTTAGAGAGAAAGAGAGGAAGGGAAGGGGGGATTTAAATATTAATGCCAGCCTACGATTACGGTGCCACACGCGGCGAGAGGGGATTTCCAAAAATTGGATGTCCTTTGTTTGCATAATATTTGGCAATTATTGGAACACACTCACTGACAGTCTGGGAGACGCCAGTGTATCCTGCCAGGATATATGGCCAACTCCTAAGCCGGCTTACCAGCTTTTTTTGTCGACGATTTTTTGTCGGTTTGTCGGCTTGTCGGTGGGGAGAGATTTTGCAGCTTGCCTCTGCCTTTGCCTTTGCCAAGGAAGCCAGGAAGATGGATGAAAAAAAAGAAAGTTTCTTGCCCCGAGGGCAGTGCGAATTTTAAATTCCCTTAATAAGGAAACTGCTCTCGATTCTGACTCCTTTTTTTCTGGGCAGGGGCGGGTTAAGGTCCTTTGGCTTCAAACCATTTAGCCTGCGGCGGCGGTGGCAGCGGCGGCAGTGGCGGCAGCTTCTTGTTTATCAATCAACAATCCACAAATCCGCAAAATAAATGAAAAAGGGAAAACGAATGCGAATTCTATGAGGAGAACACTACCGAGGACGATGCTGAGGACGATGACGAGGACAAGGCCGAGGCCGAGGACGAAGACGAAGACGAAACCGAGAACAAGGAGGAAAAAATCGCGAATGCATCTGGCAAAAATCTGGTCCTGCCCCCGAGCCTGAGACTTCTGGATCCTGAATTCTGAATCAGAATTCCGAATCCTTTTCAGCCGCAGCACTTCCTTTTTTTTGCGGCCAGCTGTTGATTAACTAACTGCATAATGAAGGAGTGCAAAAAAAGGATCAGCATTTTGGCAGAAGGACATGGCAGAGGAGCAGGAATCGGGTTTTATGTTAACAAACAAACCCTAAGTTGGAAATTTCTATACGAAGGTTAACGAATAAGTTCGAAGGACTTTTCAAGACTATTTAGTTTTAAATGTTTTCCTGAAAGACAAAGACACTTTTTTATAATCTACTTTTTAACCAACCATCTGTAACCATTTTCCACACCCTCTTGAAGACATTCTTCTCGTTTCTTTAGGCCTAGTCTTCAGTGAGCATTTGTTGTTATATTTTATCACTTTTACAAGCAATTAATTAAATTTTTATCGATTAACCAAGTGACACGCAACTCGAGGAAGTCGGCAAGACGGAACCCGGCCAAGACGGGAAAAGGGTTAGAGGGAACAAGTTGGGAAGACAAAGGGGTGTGGCCCAGGAACTGGCGACATCAGGAAATTGGTCTAACGATGCGGGTGAGCACAGCTGGCAGTCAAGCGGAGCGGATTGGGATCCCGGATGAGGAATAGAAGAACGGGGATCCTCTATCCCGATCCCGATCCCAGCAAGTGCAACCAGCAGGGGACGAGTATATGGACGAGTTAGCGGGAAACCCACAACAGTTCCCTTCGAATATGAACAATAATAAAAATAATTCAATTATCTATAACATCGCAGTCTAAATGGGCTACAAATTAGGGACAAGCCCACAGGAATGTGCGACGTGATGACAGGTTGGCCGAAGGACTCAGAGGATCGTACGATGGTAGGATAGCACAGGATAGCACAGGATAACCGGATTAAGCGGGTTCCTTCCGCACTGAATGCCCTTTTGTGCCTCTTACCACACTCAAATAGAATTACATTGCCAAAAACCATGTGCGTGGGTGTCAAAATGTTAACAAGTGTCCTGCCATCAGTGATGAGGAGAAACCAAACCAAATAAGGCTAAAATAGGAGCTAAAAGAGATGAGTTGTTCGATATCCGGTACTTCTGGGGTGTTGATATGGATTATTGTTATACAAAATATGTTTTTTGAACCACAAATGAGGCTAAAATAAGAGCTCGAAGGGAGAGAAGGAATACATCAGTAACCAGTATATGTTTCTTTTTTCTTTCAGTGTTCGCTTGCATTCTCATTCCCACCTAAAAGCTCATTTATTTCGCATTATTAAACAATTTTGAAAAGGGTGCAAAACGCATCGGTTGGATTACGTTAAGGATGAGGCTTTGCAGTTATGATACGAGTTTAAAATGCAAATGAGGGATGCTTTTAATACTTTTGCGTCCTCGGAATATAATGGCAAGCTGTAAGTTGGTAAAAGCTTAAGCATCTAATCATAAAATGTTATTATCCTTTGAAAACTAGCCGTTTTCCGAGCTCTAGAAACAGCAGCTCTAATGGCCCGGCTAAAAGGTCCTGTCTGTCTCTGTTTCCTCCTTGAGAGGCTGCTGGCTGCCTGGCCAGCTGTTGCCGTTATCCCGACTCTGACTCCTTTTTCGGCCCGTTCTTTCTTGATCCTGGCCGAGGTCCTGGCCGAGGGCGTGTGTACCTGTCAGCCATTCAACCTGCATATCGCCGGATCGCTTGTTTGTTTTGGTCGCCTGGAAAAGCAAAGCAAATCGGTTGGTCAAGCAACTGTATAAATATCCTCGAGTATAACAGGTTGGCAGGATAATGGCACGGGCAGGACACTCTGTAAATTGCATGACACGGGACACTGCAGGTGGTTCATATTTCATAATATTGCTCTTCGACTTTTGCTAAGAAAATAGTTTTGTTTGGAATTTGTTCCTTTTTTTCTCTGAGCTTTAAATTTGTTCAATAAAATGGTTATTTTTAGGTGAAGGCCCCTTCGAAGGCCATATCTTTGGCAATTTTCATCCGATTTTTTAGCCAAGTATAGCTTTGGAATCTTGGATCAATTCCCTATAAGTCTGCATCAAAATCCTGGCACAAAATATTTTTTCGATTTTTTTCAAATTTTTCTGATGGACCCCCTTGAAAAATCTGAAAATCGAGAAAAATCACTTTTCGCCCCTTCCGATGGCCATATCTTTGGCAATTTTTATCCGATGTTTGAACAAAGTATAGCTTTAGAATCTTGGATCAATTCTCTGTAAGTCTGCATCAAAATCTTGACATAAAATATTTTTTAGATTTTTTCAAATTTTTCTGATGGATCCCCTCGAAAAATGTGAAAATCGAAAAAACTCACTTTTTGTCCATCAGTTTCAGTTTCTAACAATTCTTCCCCAAACTTTATAAAAGTTTTCCCTGCATTGCCAAATATTAATGAGCTTCTAAGGATTTATTCAAAAGAATCTTTCTGTTTCTTAAACTTCCGTAAATATCCCACTCCCAATAAACCCTTTTAAAAGACCATAACTTTTTGTTTTTCATTAATTTATTGTTGTAAAAAAATTTGTTATACTTTTCTAAACCTAGTAATAAATATTTGTTTAAAATTAAATAATGGAAAAAAAAGTGTGGATACAAAAACTACATAACAGCAGCGTCCAAAAAAAAATGTATAAGTAATTGATTTAGTTATTAGCTACTCTTAGATTAGGTTTTTTATGTACATCTACTTTTGGGTCTTAGGAACTAGTTAAGCGTCATAGTTAAGCGTTTTCCCCCCGTTTGTCAGCGGTTTTCTTTTTCTCGTAAAAGACTTCCTTTTCTTTTCTGGATTCGAATGGTTTTAAACGTAGATCGAAGACGGCAAAGCCAGGCCCACTTCGAAGTAGTTGCGCTCGTCCACCTTGAAGCGTTTCAGCGGCGACTCCTTGGCCAGGGTGTCCTTGGCGGGGCAGTGCTCCTCGCCACGCCCCCTCTTCAGTTTCCTCACAGGAGTCTCCAGGCAGAAGGTGTTGTCGCCGGAGGCTACCACAGGGTTGCGCACCAAGGGCGTGGGAAGCTGGACAAGGATGTTGTGCGTGATCTTGGCCACAGGAGTGCCGGGCTCGGGAGTGGGAAAGCCACTTGGAATTGGCACCAGGCCGAAGCTCAGGTCACTGGCAGGATCATCGCCAGGAGCATAGGAGGGCGACAGGACCTCCACCCGGGCACAATCGGCATCCAGTTGCTGCTTCACCAGAGTCCTGCGCCGAAGATTGAAAGTGCTCCGGCGAGGCTTCTTCTTGGTGGTGGAGTCCTTGGACTTGCAGGCCGAATCCAGGATGGCATCGATGAGACGATCCAGGGTCTGGTCACCCATTTGCGAGGACGAGGTGGCAGGCTGGGGTGTGACTGGACGAGGAGGTGTGATGGTCTTGGTCTCTGGCGCTGCTGCTGGCGGCTCATCCATGGTGGCCACAAAGTCCGCATCCAACTTGCGCTTCTTCAGATTGGAGCTAGCTCCTGCTCCCGATCCGGCTGCGTTGATGTACCGGGGCTGTCCCAGGAAGGGATCTAGAGGGGCCAGACCCCTGAGGGCCAAATGCTGGCCCCTAGGCAGGAGAACGCCGTTAGGAGAGTAGTCCTCCGCGAATCTGGGCAAGGTGGTGGCGTATCGGACACTCTGCACCCGCTGGACGACTGGAGACTGGTTTCTGGCCAAGGGTTCGGGCGTAATGTTGCGGATATCGCTCAAAGGAGCCAGGACCAAGGGGCTGTTGCGCAGCCGGGAGACCGGCATGGGCGTGGAGGCTGTGTAGTCCGGGACGTTCTCCTTATTGGCGATGGTGGCTCGACGTAGTCGTCGCTGGCGGCGCTGTAGCCTCCGATGGTTGGGAACATCTCCTTCGCTTTCCACTGGCATCTCGTTCAATCTCTGGGCCGAGGCTGTCCACTTTAGCATGTTTGTGGGTTTTTGTGGTTTCGTTTAACAAAAAAAAAGGAATCTCCAAAACAAGGACTCTGCTGTGTCCGCTCGGAACGGCTCTCGCTGACAAACTGAAGCGGTACGGGGAGCGGGCAGCGTTTTATACCGCTCGGCAAGAGTCCGCCGGCGGAGAGTGTTAGGGGTTGTTGCGCAAGCGCACCCCGCCAAGCCAGCGGGCAGAAGGACACGTAGAAGGACCTTTTACTACCTCTCTCCCAAAAGAGAGAGAGAGGAACTTTCTGATGTTCAGGAAAGTCTTCCAAAGACAGAGTTCTGTAGCATCTTCCCAAGAAAGTATCTTTTTTCTAGACAGAGCTTTAGCTTGGCTTTAAAAGTTTAGAGAAAGTATGTTCTAAAACGAAAAATTCATGTTAATCTCAACGAAAGGAAAAGGTATTCCCTTTTAAGATTTCTCAATCCCAGCTTTTAGTTTTCGAAACTTACATAAAACCTGAATAGAAATACCAAGCTTCCTGGTTTTGGGAATACTTTCCTGCCACTTGAAGCAATGCCATCTCATCCTTTCCCACACAACCAGACCCTAGCTAAGTTTTTTTTATGAAAGGAACACCAAAACACCACGAAAACAAAAAAATGACATCTAGATAGACATCGTTGTGTTATTAAATTTGCTTTTATTCCCCTCACGACTCCCGACCACCGACTCCCGAGTCAAGGAAGTGATCGCAGACCGCTTCCTTTTTCTCTCCCCCCTGGCATTTGAATAGCAAAAGCAACAGGCTTGGCTGCCACTTGCTGGCCAACCAACAAAAAAAGGAAGTTAATTAGCCTGGTTGTGGCGTAGATTGACCAACTTCCTGGCTGCCGTTTTAGCCACTTGTCGTATCAGTATTAATTGCTGCTCTTTAGCAGCCGCAAATGTTTTGATACTCGCGGGGTAAGGGTACTTTTTGTTAATTGAAAATTCCTGCCACTTCCGGAAGGAGTCATTAGAAAAACGTTACAAAGGCTGGGAGAGTGAATTCGTATCCTGTGGCATCGAAAGCGTCAGTTGGCCAAAAGTTTTCCACCAAAAGATACGATCATTGTCACATTAGCACTCGGCAGTTGATAGGAAGTTGTATTCGAAAAAGGATATTATAGAACCAGTACCCCCTAGCCAGACATCCTTCCTGCCTAAAGTATGTCTAGAGAAAATATGAATATGAAATATGGAACCAATAAACTGATCTATTCATTGATCTTCGATCCACGATAACTGCCCACATGTGTGGCGATGACTCTTGACCAGCTGCCTCAACCGAAGTAATACACATATTTATTTTCCTTTCGGTTTTTTGGTTTTTGGTTCACTTGAGTGATCTTCAAGTGAGTGGATCCAAGGATCCCTGATCTAAGGATACTAAGTGATGTTCAAGTGATCGATCCCATCACTCTGATGGAACTCGGCGAGCTGCCGATCACTCAAAGTGTCCGTGACCAAAGCGGCTGATCTAGTTATCTAGTGGCTGATCTTATTTCGAAGATGTTCCGCCTGCATCCTACAGAGTGTATCCTTTTTCCGTGATCTCTTCATTTGCGATCTGGACGAAAGATTGCCGACGAAGGATTCGCTAACGGGGATCGTATATTTCGCACGTTATCCTTTTTTTTCTGCGGTGAAAGTTGTTTGGTTTGCTCGGTTTTTCCTTTGACTATCTCCCGATCGGCTTTGTCCCGGATCCAGGACAATGGGTGCAAAGGGTTAGTTAATTGATTGCCTCGTTCCATCCACCAAAAGGCAAGAATGGCGAAAATTTCTCAACTTTTCAACTCTTTTTTCCCTCCTTTATTGCGAAATGCGATTTTTTTACCATACTTTCCTTCCGATTCAGGACCCTCTTTCGAGATCCTTTTTGTGTCGTTGAGTTATCGCTGTTTACATAGCCGCACAAAAGGATTAAATGCGTTTTTGAGAGAGTTTCCGGCGGAAAAAGGATTGCCCAGAAACAGGGAATAGTTCGCTGATTAATTTGATTTAACGAGCATCCATCCTAAACAGGCCGTGTCCCGATTTGTCTTCGGTCCATCATATCCTTAAATAAATTAACATAATCCCACCATTTACTGCGGTTTTATGCCGGTTTATGATAAAGAACAACAAACTGAAAGTATAATAAAAAATACACACGAAAACCACTCAAATTCAATTCAACTTTTCAGCATTTCGTGTGCGACGATTTTACGCTTAATTAACGAGCCCGAAACGAGACCAAGACCTCAAGGACCACGACCTCAAGGATCAAGGACTGCCCCGATCGGCTATGCAAATTGCCCGTCGCATGCATTTTTTAACCACAATCCCTTGCCGTCCGTCTCGTTTTTTAGTGCCAACTCACTCGCTCCCTGGCGTCGCCAAGGACCACTTGACTTTCACTCTCTTTTCTCAGCCGAAGGATCAACCGGAGACTGGAGAAAGGGAGAATTGCATTGCTCAATGGCCTGTGCTTGGATTCTCGCCACTTTTTCGCATAAACTTTCCGAATAAGTTTCCCAAAAGCTGTGAGTATTTGTCGTTTTTAAGGCCAGCTTTGGCTGTTTTTGCTTGGTCCTTTTTAAAGGACATACATTTTCGTATTCTTGTTTTTATGTAATAGATGTATAGATTAATAATTTCAGTTATAAACCTAGAATCTTTCTGAGTAAATCATATCTTTTAGAAGTATTTTTGGAACTCTATTTTTAAGACTGTCTGCCTTTGAAATATTCCTAGAGATTCTCTCAAAAACCAAACCCTATTTAATAGCCTTGGTTTATGGTATTCGCGAAAAGGCTTATTACTCCAAAAACCTCCTATAGTTAATAGAAATCTAATTAATCTTTTATTATCGAATAATAGTGAAAGAGTAGAGTACTCTTCCGTTTTATATTCAAAACTAAAGAAATCACTTGAAATTTGTTTGCCGAGTGCCTGCGACACCATAGAAATATCCGAAAGCCACTTGATTCTCTCCGATTGAACCCCTTTGAGGATCCTGTGCCGAAACGCTTACGGGTATTCGAGGACCTTGTGGCTTAATGTCCTTGCAGGATATGTAGATAGGGCTGCCGCTGCTGGTTTATTGTTGTTGCTTGTGATTAATGCGCCCGTGCTCGGCATTGTGTGCGAAATTTATCGATATTTGATTTGCTCTGCCGGGATGCAAAAATGCCAAAAGTGTATCAAATGCATGTCGCGCGGCTTTGTTTGCGTTTTGCATAAAATCGTAAAAAAAAATCAGAGAGAAACGGGGCAGCGGGGAAAGTGTTTGCGGAAAGGGGAAAGCGGCTTTGATTGGAAATTTAATTTTTTGGCAAAAGGATAATGCTAGAGCGACTTCATTAACGCTTCAGCTGAGGGGTTTATTGAATCCTTTTAATATGTATGAGTTGGCGGGGTTTTTACGATTATTTGGCGAAACCCACAAACCAAACCATTAAATCATAAATGATGCTGCATCCACGCAAAATGATTAATTGATTTCATAAGTTTTTTAAGGCTCACTATTTTTTGAGAGTAGAAAAAAACGGAGCATGAGTTGGCAGGATTGCACAATGCACTTTATATATAAAAGGATAATGTGCAAAATGGCAATAACGGGCCTCAGGATTCAGGATTCAGGACTCAGGGGCCCAAATATCATGATGTTTATGCTCATAACTTTCCAACTCAAAAGTCGACCAACTGTCAACTGTCAAATACGAGACAATTTCGAAAAACGAATTCTTGGCAAAAATCCTCTATGGCAAGGGTCCTTTAGGGGGTGGGGAGTGCCAAGGAACGATATTTATAGGAGGGAGGGAGGGAGGTAGGGAGGAAACCAAAGGTGACCCTGAAAACTCAGAAAAAAACACTGAAGGAAGGAGAGCAAACTGGAACACACGAGGCCAAGGAGATGCCAGGAGAAGCCCGACGATGTCTGAGGCAGACAACCAAGACAATGGATTCCATAATGAAGAGCGCACGGATACAGATACAAGGATGCGAGGATACAGAGATACAAAGATACAGATACAGATACGCGACGGGAGATGTCTGGAGCATCCAACAAGCAGGAGTAAATTACAACAAAGCCAGAAGGACGAAGACTGCGACGTGCGAGGACGAAAGGATGCAAAAAGGGGGAAGTGGGCTAACATTTAAGAGAAGGGACACACACAAATTTATAGAAGATTTCGCAAAAAGGGCAGGGGCTGAAATTATTGCAAATAATTTAGAGCAGAAATTGCAGGGACCAAAAAAGGATCCTCACGATCCTGACGATCCTTCGATCTGGCGATCCCTTTTCGGTTTGTTCGTTTGTCGTTCTTGCCCACAGACGTAGCGACAGCGAAGTGTTGCATCCTTGGAATCCTTGGCATCCGACTCCTTTCGCCGTTGCCCGCCCTTCGAACATAAATTTGCAACAATTAAAAACAAAGTTAATTAAAATTTATGTGCGACAGTTCTGCACACTCGACCAAAATCTAAAAAAAACCCTGCCAGGACTCTGACAGAGATCCCAAGGAGAAATTGAATAAAAAAGAAAGTGCGTAGCTGGCCCATCCCAGGACTCTAATTGCTGGGTGTGTCCTTTGAAACGGGGAGGCATTCTCTGCTCTCAATGGCCCACTTAAAAAAGTGAGGAACAAAAAAGGACGAGTGTCCTGTCCGAGTCTTCAAGATGAAGTTGTTAAAAATGGGCGGATGTGGTGATTATTGATAATCATAAATGGTCAGCACGATGGAGAGTTCGAGGTTTGGTTATTTATGAATAAGAAATCGTTATGAAAAGGATATTTTGGGGAATAATTGTAATTCTTTCAAACAAGACATCGAATAGTTTTTATTTCCTTAAATACTTTTTAACAATCAAAGTTCTTTCTGATTTTTTTTCCAGACTAACCTGCAAAGCTTTTAAAAAAGTCTTGGGGTCTTGAAGAAGTCTAGAAGATCTTTATTTCCAGTAAGTATTTCTTAAATAATTCTTTAAGATTACATTCTTAAAAACTAAAAAAAAAATGAAATCAAAGCGGCTCCCCTCTCCTGCAGAGACAGGTCCTTTGGCGGCGCTTAGCCCTTTGACGGGTTACCGCAATTGGCGCCTCTGGTTTTACGATTTTTACGATCCTGCGGGTGGGAGCGTCGTCCTTTTGCTTGGACAATATTTGCATTAGTGTCCTGCTCTAGTTCTCGTTCGAATCAATCTCCTTTGTCCTTGGCTCACGAGCTCTCAAGCAAAACAATGGAGGTCCTGTCATTTTCTTGATGCCCTGCCGATGCGTGGCCGATCGTTGAGCAGATTTATTGGCCTTTTGGCTTTGTCTAGATCCTGTCGGCTCGGGGGGAAGAAAGAGAAATAGGTGACCCCCACCACCACCTCCTTCTCCTCCTTCTTCTTCTGCTTCTGCTTCTTATACCAATGTCACGTTCCACACGCTGTGAGGACTCGCAGGACTAAAGAGCGTGAAAGTGCCGAACCTCGAAGTCCGGCAGCCGGAATTGAAATAAAACAAAAGGATCCTCTTCTCTGACCACTCACCGCTCCTTGCCGCTCTTCATCTCGTGTCGGAAGATGAGCCAATTTTCGATCCCGGTCCTGATCCTTTCCGATTCTTGCGCAAAATTTACCCAAAAACGCTCCTTGGTCACTAAATTAGAGCAACTGTCTTTGGCTTTGGTGGTTGCAGATTGCAGATTGCAGATTTCAGATTTTAGTCCTTCGATCCGGAGCTGCAGCTGCAGCAAGTCAACCGATTGGCTGCCAATTTGTTTTGGGCCTTAAGCCGCTCGGACGTCTCGCCTATTATCCTTTTACCGAGGACCGCAGGATGCTCCTCTTTCTTCACTTCATTTAAGGAATATTTACGCTTCGAAATGCAATGATATACTATTTTTTTAAGTTACATAAGAAAGGGAGAGAAACTTTCTTGAGTTTGAAAGTTTCTTAAACAAATGAATGTTCGAGTAATGAGGGGAAAATAACAATTATGAATTAGCCAGCTATGACCCTGAGAACGAAAGGAACCCAACCGCAATCATTTCGATTACGACATGCAAAGGTTGTACTCCCCCACAAGAAGTGAGGGAAGAAACGCCAAGAATGTCCGTGGATGTCCTTTCGGTAATTGTCGGAAGTGCAACTACTTAGAGGCTGACTTTAACTTTGCGCTTCAGTGACTTCAGTCCCGTCTTGGTCTTGGACAGTCTTACCGGTCTTGAAGGTCTTGCCGGTCTTGAGGTAGTCTTTAAGTTAATTGCTGTCATTTAAGAGGGACACTTTAGCGATCTGGGACACCAGATAAGAACCATCCAAGCCATATCCTAACCAACCAACCAACAGATGTCGGAGTGGGAAAAGGTAACAACTTTTTATGATCCTTCTTAAGCGTCTTAGTCGAGATTTGTTTTTTGTTTTCGGTGTTTGCTCGGGTTATGTAAGCTGGTCAAGCATCTTGCGACAAATCCTTTAAACTGCTTTCTTCCAGCTCAACCCTTAACCCTTTTGTGTCATCATAATTGAACTGTCTGTCCTGTGTATTTTGTATTTGGTAGCCCCGTTCCTGTCCCGTTTCGAGACGAGACGACTGGGTGTCAAAATATTTCCTTCCGAGACCCTATAGGTATTGGGACCTATGCTAATTCCGATCCCGGACAGGCAACACGGATTTTCATGTCCGTAAAATATGATTGCGCCTAATCCTTTTGTCAAGGCGATGACAAATAAATATTTCCACGATGTCATGTCAAAATATCATCATCGAAAGGATTCCGTTTTTAGCTACGGTCATGGATTTTCATTTTTCATTTTGATTTCCATTTTTTGCTTCGGTATTTCTGAATTTTTTATGCAAATTTTAAGGCCTCCGAGGGGGTAACTGCTCTCAGCCATCCAGGCTCAGGATCCTGACGTTAAGTCCATTAAGGTGTTACATCGGCAACAATCCTTGTGCCGAGTAATTACAGGCTTGTTAGCTATGGTTGCAACAACATTACTTTCTTTTTTCTCCTTGCCCCGCCTGAGGGTGCGAGGTTTTTTTTTGTTTTTTTGCTCTCGTCTTGGGTTACGTGGGAATGTTTCCATTTTTTATGAATTCTGTTTTTTTTGCTGCCGTTTGGTTCATCCCAGAACATCAGAATATCAGAACATTTATGACTGAAGGACAATGGATTCGGAGAGACAGAGATCGGGGAGGGTGGCATGTCGATCGAGTGAAGATCAGTTGTCAATCAAGGTGCCAGGATATTTCCATATCGATGAACGACAGCAGGCTAATTATCCTGCCACGATGCCCTCTGACTTTTTGTAATATGTTTTTTTTTCTCTTCATGGATGTCTGTCAGTTCTCCTGATTGCATAATTTGTAGTTAATATTATTTGAATGGGCAGTGGGATGGTGTGATGTCTAGGGAAAGGCAGGACTTACCTAAGGTCCTGAGACTTTGATTTCACAAAAGCTTCATATATTGAACATCTTCTGGAAAAAGTAGGAAATAAATTGATGTACAATTCTGCCTAAACTTCCCAAAGAAAAGTTCTGACAAGGAACAATAATTTCTTTCTCTGGCAATTCAGCTTAAAGCATATTTTTCGAACAAAAAACTTACCCCACAACTTTTCAACCATTTAAAATGATATTAAATAAATGGACATATAAAAGCAGGCATCGAAACGCTTCAAATGAAGTCTGAAACATGTTGTATGAATTACAACCACCCCCTCGATAGCTCTCGATAGCCCTCGATAAAAATTAAGAAATTACAATGCGGTAGAACAAAACGATGGCATGGCCAATTAAAATGCATTCGTTTTAGGCCTATCAGAATAGTTCAAACAACTTGCACGCTCGACATTAGGCAAATATCAATAAAAGTAAAGAGGACTGCAAGGATGATACGCTATCAAGCCGAAAGGACACTCCAGGACGGGACAGGACAGGACAACAAAGCGTCATCTGGCAGCTTGTCCGATCGGGATCCGTGTTGGACAATTTAATGCAATTAGTGTGATAGGCGATGGTCAGTGGATGGATGGTGTAGGATCTATTGGTATCGGTATTCCATATCGGTAATTACATAATTACAGATACCTAGTAAGAGTATGCAGGGAGTACTGGAAGCGTGTCCTGGGAGCGAGGGGATGGATGGGTTTTGAGCCGTTTTAGCCACCACCCTCTCCGAAGGTGGCACATGTCATATGCCACGGCGTTCCGATTTCGATTTCGATTTCACTCGGCTGATTAATGATATTATGTAATCCCATTAGCAACATTTCGGCCTCGGGCAGTTGCCAGTCCTCCAACGGCACAAAAAAAATTGTAAAATGCAATCAACCGCAATAATCGCGAAATGCGAAAATCGCAAAAATCGCACAAATCGAAAAGCAAAACATTAGCGCCTAATGCGACTTAGCCCGGCCAGAAACTGGGGTGGCGGAATCTGGTAAATCGGCAACAGCCCCGGAGCCCCCCTGGCTAATAGAATTCCCAAGAACACAGCAATGGTAATGGAAATGGAAATGAAAAGACAACAACCTACTTCAATGACGATGTGTTAATTTCATTTGATTGACATCTGTCCCAAGAACGGATCCTCCAGGCAAACAGGCAGATTCTTCCTTAAAAAAAGGAAGGAAACTAGAAATCAAGGAACTCGAATTATCCCATATCTGCGACTCTCTTGACTTGTCATGTAAATCTCAAACTCAAAAATGTTGTTGCGGCTGGCCAAGCATGACGCGACAGTTTCTTCCAGGGGGTTTGATTTTTGTCAGGATCTGGGACATGTCGCAGGACAATGTCCCGATTGAGCTGTCAGCGAGTGACGGGACACAAAATCAAAAGACAACTTTTTCGGTTTGTTCGCAACTTGAAACAGATACTTTTATGACAACAAAAAATAAAAACGAAGAGTCAATGTCAAAACTTTCTTCTTTCTTCTAAGTTTCCTCAGATGTCAGATGCGAAAGTTTGAAACAATCAACGGGCCCAGAATGCAACTATATAATAAAAATAAAAAGACAGAGCAAGGCTAAGGACAAAAGGGTTGTAATTTAAGACGTTTGCCCATTCATGACGTTTAAATTTCGCAAATTGTCAAAAATTACTGCATTCGATATGCAGCGAACAAAACGCTGCAAAATAATAATTGTGCAATGAGCCGACAACATTTTGCATGCCCTCGGATTTTTCGATTATCGAAATTTTGATTTAGATGGGCACAACCGAACCATCCTAACCCTTGAGAGTCCTTCAAGGGGTGCTGTCCTGGTGCTGTCCTGGCGCTGTCCTTTCCTCTAATCGCTCGGAAAATGCCCTGCCTCCCCCTTACCCTTTCGGTGATATCTTGAGGAGTGTGTGAAAAATTGATAGACTTGTCATTCGGTTTCTTTTCTATATATTTTTTTTATTCGCCTGCGGGGTGGAATCCTTATGCCTGATGCCTGAGGTCTGATGGGTCCTGTCCTCCTCATAAAGTTGCATAAATGTCAGCCGACTGTCATGACAACCTCTTGTAAACGCCCCATAATTTTTATTATTAATGGATTCGGCCTGCTATAATCGATCGAACGGGTATCCTGGCTTGGGGGGACAAGTTATATACAATATCTTATAGTTGCCATCAATCGATTGGCCATGCCATGGGATATATTTTGCACGCAATTGCACGAAAGACTTCCCCAAATCGATTTTTTTCTCAAGCTATTATTGCATAAATCTCTTGAAAGGGTTACTGATTTTAAAATAAAGTTGAAACTAATTTTTGGGAGCTATATAATTAAACCATTTTCCATTTTATTAAATAAAACGCTATAAAATATTCTTATTAATATAAAATATTTTCCACTTACCCTCTTAATATATTTTAAAGGTTGTAAATAACTTAAAAGCCAACTGGAAATTATTTAAAATGTGTTAATAGTCATATTTATTTGATATTTTATTTCATTTATTCTTTAATGATATATTCAAATTCAAACTTAACAGCTATACAGATAGATGTCGCCAAAAAACGCCACCTCTCGACAGAAATCAAAACCTTCAAAAAATACAGGTTAAATTAATGGAAAATAGGGGTAGGAGCACAATAGGTGGCAAAGTGACCAAAAACTGTAGCATACCATAGAGGGCGAAATTCTTGAATTTGCAAATAAAACTATAGACTACTCCATAGGCGGAAAATTTAATATAAATTTGGGCAATTCGATGGTATAGGAATATATAATTATATATATATTCATATTGGACGTGTATAGCCCTGTAAATCGGCTGAAACATCGGTCGTAATACATGAACATATGGTTTAGCCGAGTTTCGAACCGATCTTACGATATTCGATAGCAGCTGAAGCATCTCTAGTATTTTTTAGTACATCCGTGACTGGTCTTACCGATTCTAGTTAGCACAACAAAAGTGTAGTTTTGCGTACTTTTTAGTTTAAATCTAATCAAATAAGAAATAATATGAATAACTGAACGTAACTAGATTAGAAGAGTGCCCCAAAGATCATCCAAAGGATGAAGAAAGACCGCGGAACGGACCCTGAAGTTTCAATGCCTGCGCACCTGCGCGGTGGAAAACACACGTCCAAGGCGGCACAGAAAGATCGTTGGGACGAAGTAGATGTCGATAAAACAGTAGAGCTTCTAGGTCTGTACTAAAAATAGGTTGAATTAACCAATTCTACTAAACCTGTATTTTTTAATCAACAGGACTGTGGCCATAAAAGAGAACTTACTCTGCGTGGAGCAGTACTTCACCTTGGATTACTCTCATCGTAAAGCCCTGGGACTGGAGCCACCACAGAGGCGCCTGAGAGGAAAGGCTCCTCGCCAGTAACGTCCCATTATCGGGTAAGTGAATATCTCTAAGAGTGAAACCAAATACTGATTATGATTTCATTGGATTTGCATTTGTCCAAAATCTGTTCTTTTCCTCAACCTTTTCAGGAATATCTTGCCCATTTAGTAGCCGATTCTAAAACAAGGTACCATTTGGCAACCAGGGCTTCAGTCCCCTTCCACAAGCATCCAAATATCCTAAAAGTAGAACGAAAAAAATTTCGATCGATTTTTTGCGATTTTGGAAAGGGGTACCATCATGGTTTTTTGCAAAAATCGGGTAAGTTTCATTTTATCGATTTTCTGTTAGTTTTTTATGAATATTTTGGCCATTTCCCAACAGATTATGGAACGGTATACCATTTTGGAACCAGCGCTTCATTTGCCGCCAATCTGCATCAAAAGTTTTGGAAAATAGGACAACAAAATTTCGATCGATTTTTTGCGATTTTGGAAAAAACCATCATGGTTTTTTGCAAAAATCGGGTAAGTTTCATTTTATCGATTTTCTGTTAGTTTTTTATGAATATTTTGGCCATTTCCCAACAGATTATGGAACGGTATACCATTTTGGAACCAGCGCTTCATTTGCCGCAAATCTGCATCAAAAGTTTTGGAAAATAGGACAACAAAATTTCGATCGATTTTTTGCGATTTTGGAAAGGGGTACCATCATGATTTTTTGCCAAAATCGGGTTAGTTTCATTTTATCGATTTTCTGTTAGTTTTTAATGAATATTTTGGCCATTTCTTAACAGATTTCGGAGTGGTATACCATTTTGGAACCAGCGCTTCATTTGCCGTCAATCTGCTTCAAAAGATCTGGAAAGTAGAACGAACCAAATTTCAATCGATTTTTTGGCGATTTTGGAAAGGGGTACCATCATGATTTTTTGCAAAAATCGGGTTAGTTTCATTTTATCGATTTTCTGTTAGTTTTTAATGAATATTTTGGCCATTTCCCAACAGATTATAAAATGGTATACCATTTTGGAACCAGCGCTTCATTTGCCGTCAATCTGCATCAAAATATCTGGAAAAGAGGACAACAAAATTTCGATCGATTTTTTGCGATTTTGGAAAAAACCATCATGATTTTTTGCAAAAATCGGGTTAGTTTGATTTTATCGATTTTCTGTTAGTTTTTTATGAATATTTTGGCCATTTCCCAACAGATTATGAAATGTTATACTATTTTGGAACCAGCGCTTCATTTGCCGCCAATCTGCATCAAAAGTTTTGGAAAATAGAACGAACCAAATTTCAATCGATTTTTTGGCGATTTTGGAAAGGGGTACCATCATGATTTTTTGCCAAAATCGGGTTAGTTTGATTTTATCGATTTTCTGTTAGTTTTTTATGAATATTTTGGCCATTTCTTAACAGATTTCGGAGTGGTATATCATTTTGGAACCTGCGCTTCATTTGCCGTCAATCTGCATCAAAATATCTGGAAAAGAGGACAACAAAATTTCGATCGATTTTTTGGCGATTTTGGAAAGGGGTTTTCTTGGTTTTTTTTTTGTCAATTTTACGATTACTGGGATAAAGATTACGGGCTAAAATCGGCTGAAACCTGGCCAATATATGCTTTTCATAACATGAAAATATCGGTTAGCCGAGACACGAACCGATCTTTCGATATTCGATACCAGCTGAAGAATATCAAGCATTTTTTAGTGTGTCCATGACTGGTCACACCGAATCTAATTAGCAAAACAAATGTGTTGTTTTGCTAGTTTTTATACTTAAAACTAATCAAATAAGAACAAATTTAAAAAACTGAACGTAACTAGACCAAAAGAGGGCCCCGAAGATCATTCAAATGATGAAGAAAGACCCCAGAACGGACCCTGAGGTATCAATACCTGCGAACCTGCTCAGCGGGAAACACAAGGCCAAGGCGGCACCAAAAGATCGTTGGGTTGGAGGAGATATCGGGAAAACAGTGGAGCTTTTAGGTCTGTACTAAAAATTGGTAGAATAGGCACATTCCAAAAAACCTGTATTTTTTTTCTTCGGCTTCGTGGAGCAGTACTTCAACTTGGATTACTCTCATCTTGAAGCCCTGAGGCCTGCGTTACCACTAGGCGCCTGAGAGGAAGTGATCCTCGCCAGTAACGTCCCATTATCGGGTAAGTGAATATCTCTAAGAGTGAACCCAAACATTGTATTGATATTTCATTGCCCTTGCATTTTTCCAAAACATATTTTTCTCAGCATTTTCATAAATATCTTGCCCATTTAGTAACCGCTTCTAAAACTAAGTACTATTTTGGAATCAGGGCTTCAGTCCCCTACAACAAGCATCCAAATATCCTAAAAGTAGAACAAAAAAAAATTCGATCGATTTTTTGCGATTTTGGAAAGGGGTGCCATCATGATTTTTTGCCAAAATCGGGTTAGTTTGATTTTATCGATTTTCTGTTAGTTTTTAATGAATATTTTGGCCATTTCTTAACAGATTTCGGAGTGGTATACCATTTTGGAACCTGCGCTTCATTTGCCGTCAATCTGCATCAAAAGATCTGGAAAAGAGGACAAAAAAATTTCGATCGATTTTTTGCGATTTTGGAAAGGGGTACCATCATGATTTTTTGCAAAAATCGGGTTAGTTTGATTTTATCGATTTTCTGTTAGTTTTTTATGAATATTTTGGCCATTTCTTAACAGATTTCGGAGTGGTATACCATTTTGGAACCAGCGCTTCATTTGCCGTCAATCTGCTTCAAAAGATCTGGAAAGTAGAACGAACCAAATTTCAATCGATTTTTTGGCGATTTTGGAAAGGGGTACCATCATGATTTTTTGCAAAAATCGGGTAAGTTTGATTTTTTCGATTTTCTGTTAGTTTTTTATGAATATTTTGGCCATTTCCCAACAGATTTCAGAGTGGTATACCATTTCGGAATCAGAACTTCGTCCTGCGTCGAATCCCTTTCAAAATCTCTTGAGAATCGGCAAAGATTTTTAAAGGAAACTGTTGAAAAACATCGCATTTTTGACTAAAAACGGCTTCCTAATGTTTTTTTATATTTATTCAGCTTCTGCAGCGCCAGATCAGTACCTGGAGCATCAGATCTGCAACAAAAGCACCTCTAGCAGCACTGGAACAGCTCCTGCAGTAACTGTAGCACCACCTGAAGCACCAAACCAGCATCTGGAGCACCTGTAGCAGGTCCAACAACACATGTAGCCGCCTGTAGAGCCCTAGAGCAGTACCAGAGCAGCTTCAGCAGCATTAGATCAGTACCTTGAGCATCCGATCAGCACCAGAAGCGCCTCTGGCAGCACCTAGCAGCACTGGAACCGCAGGGCAGCACCTGGATCAGTTGTATCAGCCCCTTGAGCATCGGAGCGGCACCAGAAGCACCTTCTGCAGCACCTGGAGCAGCCGTAGGAGATCCTGGAGCACCTGTATCAGCACCTGGAGCTTTTGGAGCGTCAGACCAGCACCTGGAGCACCGTATTTTGTATTTAATTTTCTATATTTTAAGCATTTTCCTATGTAAATACATGTATCTGTATTTGTAAGCACGTTTAATTGAAAATAAAGCACACTTTTTACACCAATTTTCCGAGTTTTCTTTCATTTTCCAGATTTTCCCCGAATTTTCCCGACTTTCCCACCTTTCCGAGTTTTCCGAATTTTCCTGAATTTTCCCGAATTTTCCCGATTTTTCCTGAATTTTCCCGAATTTTCCTGATTTTTCCTGAATTTTTCTGAATTTTTCAGAATTTGTCTGCATTTTCAGATTTTTAAAAATCTCAAAATCGCCCTCCGCCACTTCTGAAGTACCAGGCGAACAGAAATCAGCAGAAGGTGGATGCCAAAATTAAAATGTTGCATACTTTTGAGCGGGAATCTTTAAAAGTTGGCGGGAATCCGTTAATTTTCAAATTTGAATTTGAAAAAAAATACCAAAAAGATTTTAACGGAAAAATACCAAAAAATTTAACGGAAAAATACCAGATTTAATTTTTTTTTGGTATTTTTCCGTTAAATTTTTTGGTATTTTTCCGTTAAAATCTTTTTGGTATTTTTTTTCAAATTCAAATTTGAAAATTAACGGATTCCCGCCAACTTTTAAAGATTCCCGCTCAAAAGTATGCAACATTTTAATTTTGGCATCCACCTTCTGCTGATTTCTGTTCGCCTGATACTTCAGAAGTGGCGGAGGGCGATTTTGAGATTTTTAAAAATCTGAAAATGCAGACAAATTCTGAAAAATTCAGAAAAATTCAGGAAAAATCAGGAAAATTCAGGAAAAATCGGGAAAATTCGGGAAAATTCAGGAAAATTCGGAAAACTCGGAAAGGTGGGAAAGTCGGGAAAATTCGGGGAAAATCTGGAAAATGAAAGAAAACTCGGAAAATTGGTGTAAAAAGTGTGCTTTATTTTCAATTAAACGTGCTTACAAATACAGATACATGTATTTACATTACAAAATGCTTAAAATATAGAAAATTAAATACAAAATACGGTGCTCCAGGTGCTGGTCTGACGCTCCAAAAGCTCCAGGTGCTGATACAGGTGCTCCAGGATCTCCTACGGCTGCTCCAGGTGCTGCAGAAGGTGCTTCTGGTGCCGCTCCGATCCTCTAGGGGCTGATACAACTGATCCAGGTGCTGCCCTGCGGTTCCAGTGCTGCTAGGTGCTGCCAGAGGCGCTTCTGGTGCTGATCGGATGCTCAAGGTACTGATCTAATGCTGCTGAAGCTGCTCTGGTACTGCTCTAGGGCTCTACAGGCGGCTACATGTGTTGTTGGACCTGCTACAGGTGCTCCAGATGCTGGTTTGGTGCTTCAGGTGGTGCTACAGTTACTGCAGGAGCTGTTCCAGTGCTGCTAGAGGTGCTTTTGGTGCAGATCTGATGCTCCAGGTACTGATCTGGCGCTGCAGAAGCTGCATAAATAAAAAAAAACATTAGGAAGCCGTTTTTAGTCAAAAATGCGATGTTTTTCAACAGTTTCCTTTAAAAATCTTTGCCGATTCTCAAGAGATTTTGAAAGGGATTCGACGCAGGATGAAGTTCTGATTCCGAAATGGTATACCACTCTGAAATCTGTTGGGAAATGGCCAAAATATTCATAAAAAACTAACAGAAAATCGATAAAATCAAACTAACCCGATTTTTGCAAAAAATCATGATGGTACCCCTTTCCAAAATCGCAAAAAATCGATCGAATTTTTTTTTGTTCTACTTTTAGGATATTTGGATGCTTGTCGTAGGGGACTGAAGCCCTGATTCCAAAATAGTACTTAGTTTTAGAAGCGGTTACTAAATGGCAAGATATTTATGAAAATGCTGAGAAAAATATGTTTTGGAAAAATGCAAGGGCAATGAAATATCAATGCAATGTTTGGGTTCACTCTTAGAGATATTCACTTACCCGATAATGGGACGTTACTGGCGAGGATCACTTCCTCTCAGGCGCCTAGTGGTAACGCAGGTCTCAGGGCTTCAAGAAGAGAGTAATCCAAGTTGAAGTACTGCTCCACGAAGCCGAAGAAAAAAAATACAGGTTTTTTGGAATGTGCCTATTCTACCAATTTTTAGTACAGACCTAAAAGCTCCACTGTTTTCCCGATATCTCCTCCAACCCAACGATCTTTTGGTGCCGCCTTGGCCGTGTGTTTCCCGCTGAGCAGGTCCGCAGGTATTGATACCTCAGGGTCCGTTCTGGGGTCTTTCTTCATCCTTTGAATGATCTTCGGGGCCCTCTTTTGGTCTAGTTACGTTCAGTTTTTTAAATTTGTTCTTATTTGATTAGTTTTAAGTATAAAAACTAGCAAAACAACACATTTGTTTTGCTAATTAGATTCGGTGTGACCAGTCATGGACACACTAAAAAATGCTTGATATTCTTCAGCTGGTATCGAATATCGAAAGATCGGTTCGTGTCTCGGCTAACCGATATTTTCATGTTATGAAAAGCATATATTGGCCAGGTTTCAGCCGATTTTAGCCCGTAATCTTTATCCCAGTAATCGTAAAATTGACAAAAAAAAAAAACCAAGAAAACCCCTTTCCAAAATCGCCAAAAAATCGATCGAAATTTTGTTGTCCTCTTTTCCAGATATTTTGATGCAGATTGACGGCAAATGAAGCGCAGGTTCCAAAATGATATACCACTCCGAAATCTGTTAAGAAATGGCCAAAATATTCATTAAAAACTAACAGAAAATCGATAAAATCAAACTAACCCGATTTTTGCAAAAAATCATGATGGTACCCCTTTCCAAAATCGCAAAAAATCGATCGAAATTTTGTTCGTTCTACTTTCCAGATCTTTTGATGCAGATTGACGGCAAATGAAGCGCTGGTTCCAAAATGGTATACCATTCCATAATCTGTTGGAAAAATTGGGAAATATTCATAAAAAACTAACAGAAAATCGATAAAATGAAACTTACCCGATTTTTGCAAAAAACCATGATGGTACCCCTTTCCAAAATCGCAAAAAATCGATCGAAATTTTTTTCGTTCTACTTTTAGGATATTTGGATGCTTGTGGAAGGGGACTGAAGCCCTGGTTGCCAAATGGTACCTTGTTTTAGAATCGGCTACTAAATGGGCAAGATATTCCTGAAAAGGTTGAGGAAAAGAACAGATTTTGGACAAATGCAAATCCAATGAAATCATAATCAGTATTTGGTTTCACTCTTAGAGATATTCACTTACCCGATAATGGGACGTTACTGGCGAGGAGCATTTCCTCTCAGGCGCCTCTGTGGTGGCGCCAGTCCCAGGGCTTTACGATGAGAGTAATCCAAGGTGAAGTACTGCTCCACGAAGAGAAAGTTCGCTTTCATGGCCTGTTGAAAAATACAGATTTAGTAGAATTGGTTAATTTAACCTATTTTTAGTACAGACTTAAAAGCTCTACTGTTTTCCCTAGATCTACTTCGTCCCAACGATCTTTCGGTGCCGCCTGGGTCATGGGTTTTCCACCGCGCAGGTGCGCAGGCATTGAAGCTTCAGGGTCCGTTCCGCGGTCTTTCTTCATCCTTTCGATGATCTTTGGGGCACTCTTCTAATCTAGTTACGTTCAGTTATTCATATTATTTCTTATTTGATTAGATTTAAACTAAAAACTACACAAAACTACACTTTTGTTGTGCTAACTAGAATCGGTAAGACCAGTCACGGATGTACTAAAAAATACTAGAGATGCTTCAGCTGCTATCGAATATCGTAAGATCGGTTCGGAACTCGGCTAAATTATATGTATTACAGCCGATGTTTCAGCCGATTTCCAAGGCTATAATATCCCCTAATTATAATCAAACTATTATAATCCAAGTATATATGTATATAATTTTTTTTTCTTATGCCATTTCGGCCAACTTTACAATCCAAAAGTCGGAATTCCGCCATAAAAAATATGATTCTTTACAAAGGATTAGAAAAGTATTAAATGTACTCCAATAAATCCGTTTAATTTACTCTGTTTGGTTATTATTTGTTTTTTAAACATAATACCGAGTATTGCCATTTGATTTTTTATAAACCATAGTAGCCATAGCCATATAAGTTCAGTCGTATAAGCATTGAAATTACATACTTGATACTTTTTAAACCGATTCTATTTGAGATACTGAAAATGTTTAAAACGATTCAACTCAAGATGTTAAAAATGATTTTAAATCTGAAGAATAAAATAGAAAGGACGGCGCAAATGGATAAAATGTCAGTATTCAACTATATCGTTTTGTGTGCCGTCGCCTGGAGCTGCGTGTTGCGTCCTGTTCTGCATCTCCAGAAAGAGTCTGGAAAGGATGTCTTGTCGCTTACCTTGAACGGTTTGGGGTGGTCCATTTTGGAAGCCAATAAAGTCACCATACCCACGGTACTGGTCCTTATGCTCCGCAATCACCTCTTCACTTACGGGCAGCGCAACTTCAAGTGGGTGTTCGTGGGGCCGTTTTGTATGCAGTGTTTGATAGGATTCAGATATTCTGTGAAGATGATGGTGGATCTGTACACTCTGCCAGGGATACTTGGAGCGGAAAACTATGTGTCCGTGAACCTGAAAATGATGGTAATATTCGGATTGCAGATGGTTTTTCTCGTCGAAGCATCCTTAGTTTTGTTCTACGGCCTGCAGTGGGCCCAGCCAGTTGTGAACGAGGAACTAGAAGAACCCTTGCTTTTGCCGGAAACTCCTCCCAACAATTAGCAGCGGATTATTTATACCTTCTCAATGCCAAATGCCAAATTAATTTATCAATTCCAATTATCAAATTTCTGTTTAGTCGCAATGAAGGGGAGCCAAGCAGGATTGAAGCCACCGCAGGACAAGAAACTACAACAATCATTTAATATTAATAAATATAACCAGGACCTGTTAAATAACTCCGATATCGCCTGCCGCCGGGATGTGTATTGCACCACAACGTTCCCACCAATCTGCAACATCCTGGATCATGTTCATCATCTTCCTCTAGGATCCGCTTTCAACTCTTTCTTGTATTCTGAAATAATTAAAGAACAAATAAATATAAATTTACGAAAAGGAAATGCTGACTTTTTAGTTAAGGGAATACTGGTTTTTTGGCAAATTTTGATGGCGTTCTATATAAAATAAAGTACTGATACCAAAAAAGGTTGACCTTTTGCTCCTTGCTTGGACACCGCAGTAGCGCCATTTTGGAAGCGCATATCTTGGCCATTTCGCAACGGATTTGGAAACGACATACCATTCCTTAATCACGGCTTCAATATCCTTCAATCTACATCTAAAATATTGCAGAACTTTAAAGAAAAAATTTCGATCGATTTTTCGTCAAAAATCATGATGGTACCCCTTTTAAAATTTGCAAAAAATGGGTCGAAATTTTTTTGGTCGATTTTTAAGATATTTTGATGCAGATCGGAGGAGAAAGAAGTGCTGATTCCATAATAGTATTTCATTCCAAAATCGGTTGCAAAATGGTCAAAATATTTGGAAAAAAGTAAGAGAAAATCGACAAAATGACCATGAGCCGATTTTTGCAAAAAATCATGATGGTACCCCTTTTAAAATTTTCAAAAAATGGATCGAAATTTTTTTGTTAGGTTTTGGATATCCTTTGATGTAGATCGATGGGGAATGAAGTTCTGATTCCAATATGGTATTCCATTCCAAAATCGGTTGCGAAATGGTCAAAATATTCAGAAAAAAGTAAGAGTAAATCGAAAAATAAGATTAAGAAATCGATTAATCGATTCGAAAGCCGATTTATTCGATTTAAAAATTTCGAAAAGTGGTTTTCATGCTTTGTTTTTTTGATATTTTACATGAATAATTAGAGTCCCTATTGATTTTAGATACTTTTAAACGAAATAGATGTTCTTTTGTTTGGTTATTTATTTGAATGTTTTGTTTTCTTAGGTCTATGAAAAAAATTGGCTTAATTATAAGGACTAAGGATATCCTGACATTTCTATAAATATGTAAATATAAGTAAATGCAGATAGATTATTTTGTAACTGGTGTGATTGCGAGATGCACTTAAACTAGGACATTTTACAAATAGAACGTACACACGAGGACTTAAAGCACTTAAATGCGAGAGAGAGAAAAAAATAAGGGGACCCCCGAAAGTATTCACAGATAAGCTGACCCAAAAAAAAAGAGGAAATAGTATCATGGTGTTCCTGAATAGCTGAATAGCTAGGTGGTAGGATGTTTTGACTAATGGCAGCCGAATCTTGAGACCAATCTTCGCGTTCAACGCAACAAGAGAAGCAGGATCAGGATGGGGATCAAAGTTCCTTTAGGCGGTGGCCACCTTGGCGGTGAAGGCGGCTAGCTGAGCCTTGAGAGCATCAATTTGGCACAGTAGCTCGATGTTCTGGCGCTCGAGGTAGGCAGCCCGGATGGCAATCTCATCCTCCTTGATCCTGCGGCGGTCGCGCGACTTCTTTGCGGCAGCATTGTTCTTGCGCCTTCTCTCGTAGTAGGCGGCGTCCTTGACCTGACTTCCTGAGCCTGAAGTGTTGGCGGCATTGGAAGTGTTGTTAGCAGCGTTATTGGCCAAGTTACCAGTGGATGTGGTGCCATTGGATTTGCCCTCGAAGTTGCCAGACTGGGAATCGCAATCGCTGGACTCCTCGGCCGCTGCCCGATCCTCGCTTTCGCTGTTGTTGTTGGAGGAGCTTCCTTCGTTCACGGATCCGCTCCTGGAGTTTGTGCGCCGCATCTTTGGGTTGGTCACAGTGCGCTGACCTCCATTGGAGCTGCGGATTTGTTCCAGGACTCGCTTGCGGTACTCGGTGTAGCGCTCCACTCGGGGATTATCGAGAAGCACGTCGGTGGCAGCAAAGTTGGCAGCAATGACCAAAGGATCCCGGGGGAAGGCCTTGAAGGGGCGGGTATTCTTGCTCGACTCCCCGCTGCTGCTTGTGGGCGTGGTTGTCTGGCTCTGGACTGGCATCTGGGCTGGTGGGGATTGAGGATTCTCGAGTACATCGATCTGCATGGTGCTGGCATTGCTGGCTGGGCGAGGCGAGGCATTCGAGGATGCGGCAGCGGCAGCCGCAGCAGCTGCCGAGGCTGCGGCGAAGGTCTGGAGCAAGCTAGCGGTGGCAGTGGCAGAGGCGGAGGGCGTGGTCTTGGCAGTGGTGAGTGGCTCCTGCTTGATGTTGTTGTAGTAGAAAGCTGGATACAAGGAAGCCAACTGCTGTTGTTGCTGTTGCTGCTGCTGTTGCTGCTGCTGCTGCTGCTGCACGTACAAGAGGTTGCTGGTGGGTGAGGCCGAGGGGGAGCCACTTCCATAGCTGAAGCTGGTTTGGTATGGAGATGGTGTCTTCCTGGGCGTCTCCACGCTGTCGCAGCGCCGCGATAGATCCAAAACCTCCGCCGAGGGAGCAGCCTGTTGCTGCTGCTGCTGCTGTTGTTGCTGTTGCTGTTGCTGTTGCAGCTGCAACAACTGTTGCTGATAGGCGTAGGCGGCATAGAGATCCATTTTGGGCAGGGCCAGGCTGGCGGGCTGCGGCTGCAATTGGCTAGGAGCCGGTAGCTGGTGGTGGTGCAGCGGCTGCTGCTGCAACTGGTGGTGGTGGTGTTGGTGGTGCTGCTGCGGCTGGTATTGGTGGTGATGCATTAGGGGTTTGCGATCTGCACGGAGAGAAATAACGAGTTAATAAGCAATCTCGGAAAGTAATGGGTAAAAGTAACTTACCAGTCTTCAGATCGAAGAACTGCCCGGCCATCAGTTTCTCGTGCATTAGCATGTTGAAGTATTTTGTTGTTGATTTCGGTAAATCGGTAAATCCAAACGTTTATCAGGGACGGTTCAGAGCCAAAGTATATTGTATCTGAGTCTGGTGTATCTGTATCTCTACGCTGACGATGTCGAACGCAAACTGATTTCCTCTCCGGCGGACCAACCGCTTTTATACTCTGCTGCGCCGACGCTCCATTCAAAAGAAAAGGCAAATGGCGGACACCGGCGGACACGAGCGGACAGCCGAGGCGGTACGAGCAGGTAGCCCGAGGGCAAAGGGGTTGACACTAGTCCTGTTCCCTTCTGTCCTTGCACCCTCCTGCTCGCACCATGGTCTTGCTGTGTCCTGAAAGGGTTTTACGAGGGTGCGATGCGGTGTGGTGCGGTGCGGGTCGTTCTTTAGTTTTTCGCATTTTTCGCGAAAATCTTTATGCATTGTTCCATCGCCATTTAGCGTAATTTGAAAAACGAAACATAAAAAAGAGTTTTCGAACTTTTCCTACCACTTCAATTCTTTGTCGTCCTGTTTGTAAGCGATTCTTCCGAAAGGATTGGTCTCGAAAGAAAAGGATTTCAGGTTTCGGCCACACAACAAAATGCAGACCTTCAGAACCTCTATAGATTCCCAGTATAATTAAGTTCTATATTTCGAAATATTATTGGTATAAGTTCTAGATATTAGCACAAACTTTTTCCCCATTTGGCAGACCGGGGAATACCAAGAGTAGGAAGTCTGGAACATTTTCGCCAGCAAGGAACATCCATCCCAGAGCTGGTTCCCAGCGCCTAGCTCGAATCAATTAGGCCAAATCATACTTCTGGCTATATCAGCGGGGAGTAGCTAAGCGAAAGAGATGGCACTCCAGTTTGGACAGAGACGGGACGAGATTTGTTGATGATGGATGCAAAATGTTCAAGGGTTGCGAATGCTAAATCCGTTTGTTTGCGCTTTTGTCCCTCAAATCCTTTTGCTGACCAGCCCATCGTCCCATCGTCCAGCCCGGCAAGCAAATCCCATGGATGCGTAGATACATGTATCTGTATCTGTGGGTTAACTGACGAATTTTTGCTGGACTTGGGCTTGCACAAAATTATAGTGCGTGACAAATTATGGAAATTAGGTCGAGTTCGAGTCCGAGTCGGAGTCGGAGTCCTGGGCCAACTTTCAGCCCTTCTCCGCTGCTGTAATTCCAATTCCGCTAATGGAGAATCTTTGTTCCCAGAATCCGAGTCCTGGATTCCCCGGCAAGGACACTCGTCGGCCATTTGATTCATGACGCCGCCGCCGCCAAACATCAGGAGAGGATCATTGCGACAAGTGTCCGTGATGTTTGTTCTCCTGTCTTGTCCACATCCTTGATTGCATTCTAGAGACCTTCCGCTGTGGCGTGGGATCCTTGAATGCTTGTTTGCCTAACTGTTTCTGTTTTTCAAATGGCCAACGGAAGTGGCTTACTAGCTGAGAGTATGGGAAAGGCATACTAAGCGAATCCTTTTGATTGAGCCATTGATTGATTCGTTTCCAAGCCATAAACCATTCATTCACCCACTTTTTACAGCCCACTCCCCATTCAGGGCGAGACTTGGTTGCAAATAAAAAGAGGGAACGATCCAGTAATCAGTAAAAAAAAACCGCGAACTTATCCGCTAATCCGTGCGCTAATCCAACCGTAAAAATGGTGGATTAAACTAAAATTCCGCCTGATCCTCGCGCACCCACAGAAACCAAGCCGATTCCCGTCTGTCCTGTCCTCATTGAGTGGCCGTTGTACCTGGGAAGGATGTCCCTTCGACAACCCAAACCCAAACCCAAGCTAGATCCTAGCCAGATGCCATAAAAAGTCGCGAAGCCAAAGAGTTGCTAAATTCGGTGTAAAAACCAGATTCAACGAAAAAAAAGATGCTGGTGACAATAAAACAGGATGCCCTGTCCGTAAAAAACGATGCCGTAAACAAGGACTTCAACGGCTGTTGCTTTTAATGAGCTCGCTCTCCGGGCCAAAGATGCAATATTTGTGCAATCCTTTCAGCCGAGAAACCGTGTCCTTGGGCGCGTTTTTTACGGCAGAAGAATCAGGTAGACCAAAGACGAACGGGTTGGCTATAAACCCCTCCGCCTATATGACGGCCATATAATGTGTAGAGTAACTAAGCGGTAAGCGGCGGTATTGCCTAAAAAACGGGGATACGGTTTTTATTGCATAATGGACGATGGTCGCTTCGTGTGAAACCGTTGCGAGCAGGTCATAATTTCATATTTTGAAGCCGCTGCCGTTTTTTAAGATGTGATGCGATCGTAAACTATCCTAGCCCGGAGATACAACCCGAAAAAAGCAAAGGGTTCTCTCCTCCGCCGCTCATTGTGGCTGCATACATTTCGTCCTTTTTTATTGGCCCACTGCCTGGCAGGACAAAGAAAATCAGCGACTAATTGACTGAAAGGGGTTTCGCCGTTTATGGCCAACTGAATAAAAAAAAGTTGGGTGAAAGAAAGGGTGAGGTCGTGTCCTGGCTTCTTGGAAACACCGTTAACTCCTTTCGCGATCCTTTGTCCTAATGGGTTAATTTTTGGGTGTACTTTTTAGGAGAACTTTTTACGACAACGAGTGGTTGCCATTTTGTTTTTTACTTCCAACTCCTAACTTCTTATAAATAATATCCATCTTGAGATATCTTTATACAATTTTCAGATTCCGGAAGCCTCTATTAACAATGAAATAAGATTACTTTCAAATATTCTCGTATGATTAGTCGTTGGCCGCCTAAGCCCATCGGGCCTGACTATACGGCTATAACAGAGGATACATTATATCCTTGGATATCCTTTGATGCTAATGAGGAAGTAAGTGGACGGCTAGGAAGTAGCCGAAAGGGGGATTACACGTGCTCCTCGAGGACTCGCACAAAAGGCCTCTCTTCAGGGCAAAAAAGACCAACCCGAAGGATCACTTGTTTGCTTTCTTTGGCAAAATATGCAAAACTCGGCAGGAACAGGTATTCGCATTCGGATTAGTTTTTAGCCACTTCCTGAAAACGGAAGTGCCCAGGATAAATAGTAAATATGGTAAAAAGAAAATAGAATCGAATACCAAATGGCCAGAAACGCAAAAAAGATCGCCAGACTGTCGACTAAAAAGACACAAGTTAAGTAGACAAAAGGGATACAGCTTCCGTCGTCAAATCCTTTGGCTAATTGTTATCCTATGGTAGCTCCTAATCCCAGATCCGGCCGAGGCTGCTGCTCAATTATGGCATCTCATTAATTGAGAGACGTCCGCAGGACCTTTTAGTGGAGAGCCATTCATGGCCTCTGATCGCCGGAGCGTAAAGATGTAAAGATCTTCCGTATTCCGAGATTTCCGTATTGCATTTCCTTGCCAAATTAGTGCGGTTTTGATTACCCAAATGACATTTGGCCAGACGTCTAAAGGGATTAGGAATCCAGTCTGTTTCAACTCTGTTTGGTTGGAAATCAAATATTCAAAGCGGAACAAAGGAATCTCTTCTCTACTGTGGCGACTTAATGTCTCAACTAGAAAGTTTCGAAAGTTTCTAATCTAAAGTTTGTCTTTGCTAAACAAACCCAATAATTCCACAATCCAACGACCCAACCCAAGTCCAATATTGATTGTAAAGAGTTGTGCGATAAGCTGGGAAAAGTTCAAGGCTCTGACACAAGATTGTAGTGATGCAGCGATCCAGTGATGGATCGAGGGACTGTCCGGAGACCCCCCTGGAAATCCAACAATCGAATAATGCTCGTCAAATCGTCAAACAAAAGTCTGAATACTGTGAATACTCTGAGTGCTATTTAAGTGGGCAAAACTAACTTGCTACTTCCTTACGCCACTGGCATTGTGGCCGTTGTCCTTGTACTCCTCCTTGGAGGATCCCAACAAAGACGATACGGTGTTGGGGTGTGTCCTGTCCACGCCCATCCTTGGAAGATGCCAGAAAATGGGTTGGGAAAGGGAAAACACACACACAAGGACAACGGTAAGGGAAACGGTATTTCATGGTTGATTTTATGTGTGTGGGAGAGGGTAGTGTGTACACTGAGAGAAGTTAATGGCCAGGACATGGCTACTAGAGGTTAAGGTTGGAATCACTTCCTTTTTAAGGCTTCCAAACGTATTTCTTTCAGTGCATCTCATCTCATAACTATACTCCATTACAGGGAATGGAATACTCATTTTGCATGCATCATTCGCTTTGATGAACTGTCAACGTTTAGGCCATTGTTCCCACAGATCACAGATCTTTGTGTGGCATATCTGTCATATATTATGGATTCTTTGTGAACCACCGAGAGTACAGTTATGTCTGAAACATTTCTAATAACTCGACGCGGATGTGGCAGAGCCATGGAACCCTTATTCCCATTCCCAATGAATCCCAATAATCCCCTTTCATTGCTCACTTAATTTTATGCATTTTAATGTTGATTAGCTGCCATATCTGTGGCATTGTCCGGGGGCTTCGAGATGGAACCGTTAGAGGCTGCCCAAGGGTGTGAGACTGCGATCTCCGATCTCCGATCTGGAGTTAATCAACAGAACCCACATAAAAAGAGTTATCGAGTCCCGGCTACTGTTTTATTTTTGGTTAACATTCAAAAGGATTTCCGCAAACCCACTCGATCGATCAAGCGGCTCTTCAAATTTTCACACCTTTTGCGGGAATGTCCTTTTCAATACGGTACAGATAGAGGACTATATACCGTATATAGTTCTTTTTTGTTTCATTGTTCGGTTTCGGGGCAAAGCCGCCTACGAAACCCCGTTAGAATGGCCCCTTGCCCTAAGCACTCCCGTTACCCATTCACATTGTTTTGTGGCCAAAACAATTGCTGTCAAAATGACATTGCAGCAGCGGATCCTCCAGGTCCTAGTCCTGGTCCTGGTCCTGGTCCTGGTAATTGTGACAATTGTCAGTTCGCACCATCAATATCTATAAATCTGTGGGAGGACGGACAGAGCCAGGACTCAGATACAATCGATAGATTGAAATCCGGAACAGAAAGGTGCTAAGCCAACTCTTTCCTGGGACCCAGACCCAGGCGAATGAATATCCAAAAAACTGACTCCTGGCCACTCGTAATATGAGCATTCGAAAGGACAACGACAACGAAAAGTCTTCGTCCTGGTTACGCCCATTGTATCCGGGTTCCGGATACGGATCCTGGCTTCCACTCAACCACTGAGCCACATTTTGCCTTTTGCCTTGCCAATTTCTCGTTTCTCGTGTTTTTTCCTCAGTTTCCTCTCCTCGTTTTTTTTCACATGAAACTAAAAACTGAAGCCATGAATCCTTCAATCCTTGAATCCTTGAATCCATGAGATTAAACGGTCCTTAAGCGGTTTAAGCCTTTTGTGAGCCGAGTTTCGAAGGTGGAAATATGTGGCATTTTTTGAATGTAGCCTTGCATTGTCTTGGAATTCTGACAAGAATTATGGTTTAGCATATCATTTCATAATTTCCATCTTTCCAGTTATATTTTTTTCTGCCTTACAGTCCTGCCAGTCTTCCTGGAAGGCAAACACAAATATTTTGGCGAAGCTCTCGTCCAGCCAGGAGGCGACAGGAGACAGGTGACAGGTACTCTCCGGGAGGACTAACAATAAGCCTGACTATCTGGCTGCCTCAAGTTAATCTCGCATAATATTGCGTACTCCGGGCCAGGGGATTACCCGGACAAGTGTCCAGATCCGCTGGACGAAACACGCAAGATCTCCACTGGTAAGCCGGGATTGGAATTGGATTCCGGTGACTTTGCGAACTGCCGGAGTTAAGCTCCCCAGACGGATTTCTCTGAGCCAAGGCCGTTGCGTCAGTAGATTGCGAAGCCATAAATATTTAAGGCTTAAAAATCAATTTAAAAGCCGCTGTGTTTTAAGCTATCATTAGGAGTAGGAAGCATTGAAAATAGATGCCCTAAAACAGTCAGAAAACCAGTAAAATATCTCATAATGTGCCTTCGCCATATTACGATTCATTCTCCATTGCCGCAGATTGCGCCATTTTGGAGAGACAACTTATAATCGTGGTTCTATAACAATTTCTGGGTAAACTCTGCCAGACTCCGATGGACCCAGACCCGCAATAAATTGAAATGAGACTGAGCTGGAAGAGGGTTCTCCCCCAACCTCAAGAAAAAAATCAACAACCAATCAGAGGTTTGGGAAACCACCACCGTTTGGTGACTTCATTTTGTAGAGGGAAACGGGTTTCGGTCGCAACTTCATTAAAGCCAGGAGCCAGACGGAAGATGAAATATATATAAAAATCTACTACATGGAGGAAAGATTGGAGTTGAAGGGTTGGCATAGGGGGAGGACAGTGCTGGTGCTGGGCTTAGGAAGGGAAAATGTGACAGCTGTTTGCCCGTCCAGATGACCCAGTCCATTGTCCACTGTCCATGGTCGCTGTCTCTTCTTGCATTTAATAAATAAATAAAAGACGACGGACAGCAACGGGGGCATTTTCATTATACGAAATAAAAGGGTTCCGGACATGGATGTGGCTGTGGATGCGGATGCGGAGTTTCCCTGGCGGTTGCTTAATGATAACAAAGCCGGATGGCGATGGGTTGACGTTGATTACAAATGGTTGTGGGATTTTGTGGGTCAAGTTCTGTGGTCACTTTTGGCAATTTCCTACAATTGTCCCCCCCGAACAGCAGGGTGGAAATGGAGTTCCTGGTCATCCCCCCGCCTCTCTAATGTGGCATCCAAAACTGCTCTGTCCTGATACTCCGCCAAACACCAAAATAAATCGATTCACAGTCCCTGAGACAAGAAAAAAGGAACCTTTCTGTCATTGATACTGAAAATATTTTGTCAAGGGAAACTCGAGAACCTCCAGCAATATTATAAGATTATCTGTCCATTGAGGTTGAACCTCAAATTTGTGGCCAGACAAGTGGAAACGATGCGGAATCAGAATCGAAATCGCCAAAGAAAGAGCCCAGGATCAGGTCACTTCCTGTCTTACCCTTCGTCTTTGATTATCCTTTTGTCATTATCGGAAGGCTGTTTGCCAAATAGAGATCACTGGAGCGTGATCGAAAAGAGTTCTTCTCCCATATCCTGGGAATCGCTATTGCTGACCCTTCAAAATCTGATCCATATGCATCTCATATATAGTTCCATGGGATTATTGTTTCGCCTGTCAGCGGAGACCATTAGTCCTTTGGCCAGGGCTACGGTTTCCTCGAAACAATGAGGAAACACTCACACATGCCACGCCATCTTAACTCCAAATAACTCGAGAATGTCCTAAACGAACCTAATGATCTTCGGTTCCGGTTCGAGTCCTAGTTCTACATACAATTTGCCATAAGTTTCCATGATTAATTAACTCGAATGGCATTTGCATTTGCATTTGCATTACCGATCCTACATTTCTCTAAATTTCTACATTTCTCCATTAGCCTGGCTCATGTTGCGTTTTTGTCCGGCGTGAAATTTGAGGCGCTCAATTTTTCAATGCATAATTAGTAGACGATCGAGGATCGAAAGGCTCTGTGTCCAGGACCTCTGACCGAGGAATTGTTTCGGTTCACGAGCCACACGACTTTCCTTCACTAATTGTTGGCTGAAACGATTCTGAGGAACGGCTGGAGGAAAGTGCGCAGCATCCTGCCAGGCTTTCTGATCCTTTTTGTATTTGGAGTGTGGCAAACGAATCGATTTCAGAGTTGCAGAACTTTTTAAAGGTACCAACAATGTGGTTTTCTGCGAATTAAAAAGGGTTTTTCAAAGCCCCAGTTAGATCACACGATTCTGTGACTATTTTCGCAATAAAAATAAAGGAGAAAAGTCTGAGGTATATCAAAAAGCTAGGCTTTGGAAAAGTAAAAGTACAGATCCTGCGACGCACGAGCCAAAAGGACATCCTAGCTCAATTTATCAAAAATGCAAAAACCCAATAATGCCAACTCATGTTTAAGTGGAAGGGCTGTCTAATGAGGTCTTTTTTTCCAGTGTTTTCAGTGCTCTTGGTGTCCAGTAGTGTGGTCAGCAGCTGGAAAACGAACACATGTGGCTAGCTCATGCCCATGTCCCGAGTGAAAGGATTCAGGACTCTTGCTGCCGCAAGGATGCTGAATTGAACAAATTCAAACGCTATGCCAGAAACACAAACAAAAACGCCGAACATCCTTATTAATCTCAGGGGGCGTCGACGCACGCGTGCGCCTTACTGAATGGATCAAAAACTCTGAAGTTAGGATCGAAATTTGGTTTTGGATTGGGATCTAGAATGGGTATGGTCGAGGGATTGCTAGGGGGATTGCAATTGCTCTGACTCGGAAGTCGACTACGCCTAATGCCCAACATATTGCAACTTTATGTCGGGGAAATGCGATTCGAAAACCAAAACCACAACCAAAACCTTGCCTTGACTTGCGTTTTTGTTTTTCCAGCATAACATCAATGGAATGGATTGAAAGAGGTCCCAATCCTGTCCAGTTGTATATCTAAAGAAAATATAATAAGTGGGCACGTGTTTCTGCTCGCTGACCGATTGTTTTTCTATGACCAACAGGCCTGTGGGCCCAGACGGGTTCGTCTGGGGTTTGTTTTTACACATAAATATTTGTTTATATTTGCTCAAGCGCCAAATTTGTGTTGTCGTCTTCTAGGGAATGCACTCCGAAATATGTTCAATCCACTAGAGGATCCTCTTCAGGCGCCAAAGGCATGAGACGCTCCTAAAAGAAGAACCTCTTAAGCCTTTCCAGCTGCAGGACGGAAGTCGAAATTACTTTTTAAAAAAAGCATTTGAGGTGGCAATGAATTATGTAGATTTATGATATATATATCCACAATCCATTTAAGATATTCCGTTTAAGAATCGGATGCAAATTATGAAAAATATGGATATGTTTAGGGGACGATATCGGAAAAGTTACATTTTTTTAAGGGGATCCATCAGAAAAATTTAAAAAAAATTCAAAAAATAATTGTGTCTCAGATTTTGATGCAGATTTATAGGGAATTGAATAAAGATTCCAAATCTATACTTTGTTCAAAAATCAGATGAAAACTGCCAAAGATATGGCCTTCGAAAGGGACGAAAAGTGATTTTTCTTGATTTTCTGATTTTTCAAGGGGGTCCATAAGAAAATTTTGAAAAAAATCGCAAAAATATTTTGTGTCGGGATTTTAATGCAGATTAATAGGGAATTGATTATAGATTCCAAATCTATACTTTTGTCGAAAATCGGATGACAACTGACAAAGATATGGCCCTCGAAAGGGGCGAAAAGTGATTTTTCTCGATTTTCAGATTTTTTAAGGGGATCCATCAGAAAAATTTGAAAAAAATCTAAAAAATATTTTGTGCCAGGATTTTGATGCAGATCGATAGGGAATTGATCCAAGATTCAGAATCTATACTTTGTTCAAAAATCGGATGAAAACTGACAAAGATATGGCCCTCGAAAGGGGCGAAAAGTGATTTTTCTCGATTTTCAGATTTTTTAAGGGGATCCATCAGAAAAATTTGAAAAAAATCGAAAAAATATTTTGTGCCCGGATTTTGATGAGGATCAATAGGGAATTAAATAAAGATTCCAAATCTATACTTGGCTTAAAGATCGGATGAAAACTGCCAAAAATATGGCCTTCGAAAGGGGCGAAAAGTGAATTTTCTCGATTTTCGGATTTTTTAAGGGGATCCATCACAAAAATTTATTGTGCCAGGATTTTGATGCAGATATATAGGGAATTGATTATAGATTCCAAATCTATACTTTGGTCAAAAATCGGATGAAAACTGACAAAGATATGGCCCTCGAAAGGGGCGAAAATTGATTTTCCTCGATTTTCAGATTTTTTAAGGGGATCCATCAGAAAAATTTGAAAAAAATCCAAAAAATAATTTTGTTCAGGATTTTGATGCAGATTTATAAAGAATCGATCTACGAATCGATAAAGGTATCCCGCGTAAGAATCGGATGAATACTCGCAAAGATATAGCCTCCTAAAGTGCAACTTTTGACTTTTCATGGATTTTGCATTTTTTGAAGGGTTTCCATCAGAAAAATTTGAAAAAAAATCAAACTGACATTTTACAGGAAAGTTTTAATGCAGTTTGATCGAAAATGAAACTAAGAGTTCAAAAAGATATACCATTTAAGGATTGGATGCGTTTTAGCTAAGATAGACCTTTTGAAGGAGACAAAAAACGTTTTTTTTTCTTGTAGTTAGAATCAGGAAATCTTTTTGATTCCCATTTATATTTCGGAAGCCTTTGCTAGGCTTTCCCAAATTCAATAAAGATCTCTCACATAAGAATGCTGCTCCTGGACTCGAGAAGCGAAACATTCCAATGATCCCATTTCTGTAGGCAATTGCTTAGCTAATTGAGTGAGGTGAGGCTGGTGTCTTTGGTCTGGATTAGACTAATTTTTAAATGGAATTGCAATCGGAGGAGTTCACACATAGAACTGAATAGTATTTGGGCTGAGGTCCGAACCCGAGCCTCAACAGATCTGAGATTTGTTGAGAGTTGAGGAGTTGAGCCCACGTCGAGCTGTGGGCGTGTGCGTGCCGTGGATTTCACACAGGATCTTAAGGATAAAATCCTCACTGATCGTTTCATATTCTAAATTTTCAGTCTCAGAGTCTGTTTCTGTTGCTGTGTTTGAGTTTTGCGTACTCGTCTCGTTTCGCAGCATGACGAAAGGTAAATTTTGTAAACAATTGTGCTAATTAAGCCAGCCCAATAAAAATCGGCTCACGGCGGTCCTGCGAAAGGACCTGGATCGCCAGAGAGCGAGCACTTGAACTAAATCCGGTAGCTTAAACGAGTTAAAGGAACTTGAACGGAACTTAATCCCATAAATTTGGGAAAAATACAATTTTAATCAGGTTAATTCGTGTGTAGCGCGACTGGTTGCATGCAACATGCGTGGCATCGAGGCATGTCCTCGAGGATCAATGGCAGGTAGAGGCAGAAGCGAAAGGATTAGGCCTCCGGATCCAAGGGGATTTAGCTCAAAACAGAGGTGAGCCGGCCATGCCCACCGCTCCTGCCCCTGCGACACTTTAATTTAATCTCAAAGGCCACAGGACTCGCAAGACTCACAAGAAACAAGACACACAATCCACGGAAGATCGGGGAGCGAGCCCCGGATCAGTGGCCTGATCAGCGATCAGATTATATTCTGCTCGTATATTGCCAAATATTCTACAGACTTCAGAAGACTTCAGAAGATTGCAAAAGTTTCACGTAAATCCTCAAGATTAGATGGCTAGATCCCCAGATTTTCCAATTTCCCGGCGCACAGATCGCTTAGATTAGCCCAATTGTTAGGTCAATTGAAAGATCACTTGAGTAGCAGCCGGGATTTTGATCGGGAATAGGGATCAATATCGTCACTCGTCACTGGCAAGTGGGTCACTAGGTCACGCTAGGTAGGCCAGGTAGAAAGCCGCTGGAAAGCCACTGGTCATGCCCACTAAAGCTAGCAGTGCCTCCGATGATCCCGATCTAATTCCAATCCCCCGAATAGTCCTTTGATTTAAATCCAGTTCCGAATCCCTGTCCCTGTTGTTGACTTTCGACCCCAATTGCACGATTAAATGGGTTTGAACTTGTTTTCTTCACGATTTCTTTAGATAATTTTAATAAAAGTTATTCAAAGGATATCCCCCTTGATCATGGAAGCGGGGCAGTCGCGTGCTGTTCTTGCGCTTGGCAGGCGCGAAGGACGGAAAGGATTGGCAATCGATCGTGACGCCCCAAAAAGGATAAGGGCGCGGGCGAGATTAAGGACATGAGCAAACACATTTCGCCGAACTCTATCGAAATGTCAACAGAAAAGGCTGGCGAATCAGATCGGCGATCAGCGATCAGCGATCCTTTCTATTTGGGGTTGAAATATGAAATATGAATAAAAACCGACGATCATGATCGGGAGGGTGATCATAATGGTATATATGCGAATCCTGATTGACATTTATGCCTTCTCACCTGGCCAGGATCGTGTGCCCATGATTGGAGTGTGCTCTGCACGTGGCCAAGGACGATCAGAAGGAGTAGGGGGAGCGAAGAAGCGAAAGAGAAGGAAAACTCTCTCGTCTCGTCCTTTGTGTGGTTAGGCCCGCCCGTCGTTTTTTTCCTCAGTCTGATCTCTTTTTCGAGGATATCTTGGGTTTTGCCTTTTTTTGGCCATCGATTACAGGAAAATTATGATGTTTTCAAAGGATAATCTCGGTTGCAACATCTTTGAATTGTTTGAGATTGTTTTGAGCCCGGGTTATGCATCATTATTTGGCTCACACTTGACATTTGGATTGTTTGTAAAAGAAAGGACATAAAGAGCACAAGGACAACACGGACAACAAGATGCCAATTAGGCTGTTCTTTATATTTTTTAACGCTGATCCGTCAAAGATTACTGGAAGATCCTTTGGAGAATCGGTTCTCCCTGCGGAACCATTTTTATTGCGAATCGATTATGGATTTTTGATTCTTTCGCCATTTTGCTTCGGGTTACGAGACTCCCATCACGCAAGGGTTGCACAAGGGTTGATGGCAGAGCAGATGAGCCTGTCGGGGGGTTGCAGCTTCCAACCCTCACCCATCAGCCAGGACACTCTGTGGAACACGTGTCCATGATTAAATAAAATGTTTGGCAATTCGTTTGGTCAGACTGCAACCCTTTCGGTAATTTAGCAAACTCCCTCGCATTTATTGAGTTCCCGTTCCGGAGGCAATCCGGAGCAAAGAGTAGAAACTAAATAGGAAAGTGACAGCATAGATTGGATAAGGGTCCTGCAGTCCTGCTGTCCTGCTGTCTGGCCAGTGACCACAGGAAATAGTTAAGCCTTTGGCCGCCAAGCTGACCAGAAATTATAAGCCACAAAAGACAATAAAAACGTCGAATTTTATGGGGGTTTGCTGTGCTATTGAAGAAATGCATTCCATAAGAATGACCCCTGAAAACCATCGATTATCTTCGTCGAATTCGTTTGAAATACAAAACTTTTCAATCCGAGTTTTTCCCAGATGTTTTGCCAATTCATTTCTTCATTTTTTTTGCGACAAAAAGCCGCAAACGTGTGAACACCTCAATGATTGTCCAGTTATCGGCCAAAAAGGATCAGAAATCATTCTTCATTTGCCAAATTTTACAGTTAATACGGAAGACAAAAAGCAAAATAGGCGGCTAATATTCAAGAAGGACAAGAAGGACACGACTCGAGTTCAACGGAAGCAGGACTCCTGGACAATGACATTTTTATTGATAAAAATTATGCACGCTCGGAAGACAAAGGCGAGTCCTGTCGCTGGCTCGCCTTAATGTTGGACAACTTGACTCAGCAAAAAAATAAATAAAATAGTTGTAATAACAAGAAGCGCTCGGAGACGATCCTGAGACAAAGGTCCTGCCTGCTTTTCTGTCATAATGGCTCAATCAGCAGTGCAGGATCCTCGGACAACCCATGGATCCTGGTTGTTTCTTGTGTGTTTTTTTGTTGACACAATGTCTGGCGGTCAGAAGGAAGCGGAGTTCTCTGCGGTCACCAGAATGTCATCCATCCTTTAAGGCACGGATGCCTGGCGACAAATTCAGCCACGTCGGCTTTCTTAAAACAGATCCTTTGACTTGTTTGTCTAACTGTTTCTGGTTTTCAGTTAGATGTATTTGTACGGATGGGTTAAAGGTCAAAGGATAACGGTTAACGGTTAAGATTTAACGGTGCACCCTGCCGGGGTCAGCCTTGGATAGTCTTTGATTCCCACCGACATGGTGGAGTCGAAAATGGCAAATATTATATTGAAAATTATCATATTTTTAAGAAAATCACAAGGACTCCATCCTGCAGTTTCTGTTTCCTTCAATCTTAGCTAATTTTTCTGGCAGGCGAAACTACTACTTGGATTTTCTATTGAAATTCTCAATTATCACCGGATTCTTGGCCAGAACTGTGAAGAGTGGGCGCAGCTCTGGGGACGCCTCCTTCGGCTAAAGATTATTTGGCAGAAAATTTGGCAATTCTGTTAAAAAGCAAGCGACGTGGACTCCGGACAAACAGGATTCCGGCAAAAGGATTTAGCTGCTAAAGCGTAAAAATGCCGTTAAAACCTTTTCTACCTTCCTAGGTAGGAAGTGACGTGACGCCCTGTTGACTTAAGATTACGAGGACACAGCAATCCGAGGGGATGAGTGAGTGCACAGGATGCTGTGACCCTCCAGTTCACTTGTCCTTAAGCCGGCTGAGCTGCATAATTTTCCTTAAAAAATAAACAATAACAAACGAGGATGTATGGCTTTCAACAGGCATTATATTTATGCAGTTCTGATAGACACAACAAATCGAAGAAAAAAAATGTATTTAAGACTTATTAAAGCTATTGACTCTTCTTGATGACGTGAGCCAAGTCGTAGACTCCTCGCACTGCCTTCAGCTTCACGCCGGGCACATCCTGCAGGCGACCCACTCGACAGAGGACGATGTTGTGCTCCTGCAGGTTGTGACCGATCCCAGGGACGTATGCTACCATCTCCTTGCCGGTGGAGAGACGCACCAGGACGCACTTTCGGTTGGCGGAGTTCGGCTTCTTGGGTTTCTTGATGAAAGTCTTCAGGACGACGCCCTTGGCAAAGGGCTTCCCGTCCAGCGGCTGACGTGGAGGACGCTTCTTGATGTGGGGTCCGGTGCGGTGCATCTGCTGGAGCGAGGCCATGCCCCTCAAGGCGGTCTCATAGCTGGTATAGATGGCTGCAGGATTAAATAGGAGAAAGTGCTCTAGAGGATTAGATTTTTTTCACTCATTTTTGTGATAATTTTTTATTATTAGAATGCAACTTAAGCAAATACTTTCGTGTAGAGTTGGAGCTAAGGAAAGGAAGCTTCTTCTGTATCCTCTAAAGCAGTTGCTCCTATTTCTAAAACTCTGGACTCTGGATTCACTTGGAACTTCACAATAAATAATGTACAAAGGTTTTATGGAACCTTAGTACATTCTCCTCTAAACCTCAGTTTTGTCAGATTCAAAAACTCAACTGTACCCAGATGGACACAAAGGGTCAAAGATCAGGGAGACAGTTGGTGATCGACAATGCCCGCTGTGTGTGCCCGATTTGTGGCCATTGTTGTGGCTAATCTCTGTGAAAATCGGGAGAGGAATGCGAATGTGCGAGGATTCATGGGGACCCCGACAATAATTGCAGCCAAATGACGCGCATGCGCAAATGTCCAGCCAGCGATGAGGATTGTCAAGCCTTTACTGGACAATGGTGCAGTCGTTTTAATTATAAAATGCCACCAACAGACCCCAGGTAATAATTTCCATATGCAGGACTCGATGCAAGCGCAGACGGACACACAGAACCAAAAAAAAAACAATGCCGAAAAAAACAATAGCCGGGCGGACAAACAAATCGAGACCCGATCATCCCACCTGCGACCTTTTTGCGGTTGCGAATTCCTGGTTGCATTTTTGACAGGTTTTCAATTATAGAATGTTTTTCAATTAAAAGCGGTTGGATTCCATTGGAATTCGTGTAGTTTTGGGCCCTGTGAAAGCGACTATGAAAATATTCTCAAGCGGAAAGTGCGACGGACACGCGACGACGCCCGGCAATTGTGCGTGGGTGAAGGATCGACGGACGAGTCCCACAAAGGGGTGAAATATTCCCAGAATCATATATAAACTCACTTAAACCAACAACTAGCCTAGGATTTGTTGTTAAAAACAATTCAAAACTCACTCACCCTGCGCCGTCAACTGTTTCGTAATTCCCAAAGTTTGCCGCAGAAAGTTCATGGTTTTTCCTCACTCGGATCTGGTGTTTTCCAAGCTCCAGTTGCGTATGGATACCTGTAGTGGGTGGTGAACACTTCAAATCGTCTATGTATTCCTGTTTTTTGTTATTATTCACTATTTAAATAATAAAACTTTAATTCCAATCAGCCAATGTGACAAACAGCTGTTCTGTCCGCAGAGTTGCCCCTAGAAGTGTGCTAACATGCGCCTAACAGCGCACTGTTCACTGCTGTTAACGCAGTTAACATTCTGCTGTGCAGCCCTGGCAAAAGCAGCGGGCTATTTTGAAATTGCATTTATTTCCCAAAAACAAAGAAATTACCTCGAAATAAAATTCCATTTATATAAAATACACATTTAACTGTAAAGTTTATCAATTTTTAATAAAAAAAATTGGCTTATTTGCGTTTAAAACTGGTTGGACTTAAGACTATTTTAGGATGTTGTGTGGGTGGTGTAAGAAATACGAGATGTGGGTAAATATTAGTCACAATTCGCAGCGAGTTAAATATAGTTGCTTGTCTTAGGGTCTAGAATCCTATAAACTAATTGAACTAATCAAATCGAGTCGCCGATAATAAATAAATAATCCTAAAAGTCTAAACTAAGCACAGGACTTATCCGAGTTGCAGCTCCCAAGGAGTCGCAATATATAGAAATATATAGTTAATAATTAATATGATCAGTAGAGGGTAGTAAAAAAAAAAGAATATTGATAACTCTATTGACTATCAGGCCGAAACTTATAAGAATTAAATTAAGATTCCATTCGAAATTTTATCAAAAATCATTCAAAAATTCTCAAAGAATGCGAAACTCAAATCACTTTCGTTTAAAACTAAATTTAACAACTAGAGTTTGCGGAAAACTGAATTCAAAAATACAACAAACTGAGCCTAAATCTTAATGAAATAGTATTCGGAATCTTTGCCGGCCTGTTCTATGAATATTCATAATAATACACATCGAGTCTCTGCTCCTTAAACTAAATCCCTTAAGCTAAAGTCGTCTTGTTCCGTTTTCCGTGGGTGATCCTGCTCCTGGCATAGTGGATCCTCTTCTCCTTTACACCTCAATACTGTTGAGACTGCCGGAGGATATGTTGTCCGTGTGGCTGCCCAGCCTCGTCCTCTTGATCATCGCCCGGCTGGGCATGGGGGAGCGCTGGACACGCGGACTGCCTGGCACAATGGGAATCCCCACCAGGCCACCAGGATGACCAGGATGACCGGGATGGTGGTGCAGGTGCTGGTGGTGCGGCGGCAGGTTGTTGTTATTGTTATTGTTGTGGTGGTTCAGGTTGAGATTGCTGTGGCTGTTGTGCTGGCTACCGGAGGTGCGGCGCTGCCTCCTCAGCGAGGGAATCCTCGAGGGAGTGGGAGTGCCCTCCTCCATGTGGTAGCCCCCAGCCTGTGGCAGGTGGTGGTGCTGTTGCTGGTGCTGCAGCTGCTGGAGTCCCCTTACACTGCGCTCCATCATGGGCGAGGGCTGGTGGTGGTGGGCAGGCGCCTGCTGGTAGTAGGCGGAGTGCGGAGGCACTGGAGGCGGCTGCTGGTGGTAGTCGAGGCGCTTGTGGAGCAGGGTGGGCGTGCCAGGAGGATGGTACGGCTGGGCATGATGCAGGCCATTCTGATGGAGGCCAGAGTTTGCCTAAGGGAACAAATTACACAGATATTAGCTTGGGATGGATCTCTTGAATCGGTGGATGAAATCTGCATGAGTGACGGCATGTGGACAAAACAATCTTGGCTGGGGGTTGGCTTGGAGCTACTGGGAGCTTACGCCAAGTACTAGAACTTGCCTAGCTGGATTCTGGATTCGAAACCAAAATCAAAGGCTCTTTTCCAGCCAGCAAGTTCTATTACTTGGCCTGCTAGCTCGGCTTACTTGGCCAGCACTGGAGGCTGGTTTCTTGGGCAGCGGCGGCAGCGGCTTGCTGGGCGCCTCCAGGACAGAATCCGGACGATCCTGGTCCGGCTTGGGGCTGAGTCCTAGCTTGAGGCCCTCGTCGCAGGCCTCGAGGGTTTCGCAGGAAGACGAGGCGGCCGCCGGACGCGGCGAGTCCTCTTCCCTGTCCTCCTCCTCATCGTCCTCCTCGTTCTGCTGCTCTTTCCGCTCCTCCGCTCCGGAAGCCACCTGGTTCTCCATCTCTGCGGGAAGGCAGGCCTGGTTCCTGGCCACACTTCCGTTCCCGTTTGCCAGCGGCGGCAGGAATCGCAGCTCCATCACGTTGCGGTTCTAGAACGGTGGACGCTCAGTTGGCGATTCTCGCAGAGGGCAAGCGAAAGTGACAGAGACAGCAACAGCGGGGGAAAAGAGCAAGAGCGATAGACATGGGGGTGGTGGATACATTTTTTTCGGGGGTGGGGTGTGGGTGGTGTGGGGTAGAGGGTGTACAAGGATAAAATAATTTTGACCAACCAACCAGCGAAAGTTTTGCGTGTTTTCGTTTTTTCGAACAGGATGAAGCTTTTATGTGAAAGTGGAATGTTTTATTTTTTGGACCAAAGCCAGGAGACTCACCTTATCGGAGCCCGCTTCCTGGGCCAGGGGATTGGGAGTGATGTTCATCCTGGGAATCACTCCATTCAGACGCCTCACATCGCCGCTCTTGTGGTGTCCACCCACGCCCAGGACCGCCGAGGTCACAAAGTCGGCTTGAATGTGCTCCAAGTTGGGTTTGTTTTCCTCTGAAAAAGGATACACAGGATTAGCTAATCTAAGGGATAGCAAAGTCTTTCCAAACTCACCTTCTGGCTGGACATTTTTCCGCCTGAGACAAAGACAGGCCACCACGGTGGCTATGAGGAGCAGTAGACCTCCACCAGCGGCTCCAGCAATCACCGGAAGAATGGAATTCTGGTGCTGAACCGTCACAGGAGTCGTGGGCGATGAGGCAGCAGCCGGGTCGCTTTGCTCTGAAAGAAATATCCAAAAATTACAATCTATAAAAAAGGATAAAGGATCCTAAGCTTTACTCACGTTTAGTCCTGGCCTGGCGAATCGCACTGAACTCGGAGGCGGCATCGGCATTGAAGGACTGCAGCTTGAACTCGTAGGATGTCCCCGGACGCAGCTGGTCGATCTTGAAGCTCCGGTTGTGTCCACCGTCCACGGTGGCTTTCAGGTACTCCGCCGCCGAGTCCACGGGACGGTAGTAGGCGAAGTAGCCATCAATCTGGGACGTAGAACTGTCAGAGACCAGGGACCAGTGCAGGAGGACGGCGGACTCGGAGTAGGGCTCCACTTCGCGGAGCTCTGGCACCGGCAAGTTGGACTTGGCCGAGCCCCGTTGGAGGAAGAACTTCACCGAGGTGTTGCCCTCCTTGTTGTCGTTGTTGGAGTAGACGGCCACGATGCGGAAGCGATAGAATCTATCGGGAAGCAGACCCATCACCGAGTAGGTGAAGTTCTTGGGAGGATTGACCACCGCCTCGTGCTGGTCGTGGCGATCCCTGTCCCGGCCACGGGGTCGCTTGGCATTCGATCCGTAGTTGTAGGGAATCATCTCGCTGGTCGTCTGCCAGGTGTCCCGGGGTATGGTTCCTGTGGCGTCTCCCAGCATCCGGTACTGCACCTTGAAGAAGTCGATGGGAAGTCCGGCGTTTTGGGGCACGCTCCAGCGCAGCATTACAGCGTCATCGGAGAGGCGGGTCACATTGGGGCGGGACGGTGGCACCATGTTGGCTAAAACAATAAATTTTATGTTTTTATTTAAGTTTTTGAAAGCGAAACAATCTTATGTTTCCGGAAACCCTTTAAAAGCGGTTGAAGAGACCTTTCAAAAGGAAAGTTTTTTTAAAAAACTAAGATGTTTTCAACCATTATTTTTCTATATTGTAAATCTTAACACTCTTAGCTTTCAAAATAAATACAATATCCGTAAAAATTAGACGTAATATTTAAGATTGAAGCAAATTAAGAAAAATCTTTTCTAAGAAAGAAAACACTCAAAAAAGAACTTCTTTTTTAAAATTTCCAAATTAACAAAATCCTAATGAATACCATAGAAAATATATCAAAGAACCTAAAGTTTAGAAAAAGATTTTAAAATAATCTACAAAAAAGCTTAAATTTAAAAAAACTTTAACCTTTTTCCGATGAAAAACATCGACTATCGATTATCGACTATAGGTAGTGTTGAAAAACCCTCCAACCGATAACGATAGTCGATAGTATCGTCGACGGTTTCCCACCTTTATGGCCACTCAACCATCTGGTCACTCTAACTCAGTTTTGAGCCAAAAAATTGCATTTTTTGTGGACAACAAACGCGTCGCGTGTGACTAAATTGACAAGAAAATGCGTGCAACGATTAGCTGAACGGCGACGCGCGATTGCAATGCAACGGGACTAATAGAAGAAATCAGGCAGCAGCAACGGCAATATCGCGGAATACCTGTGCAATAATGTACGTTAGGTGGCACTCATTCGTTGAGTGAGAAGGAAAGAGAGTGAGAAGGAAAAGGCAAGCAAGCAGTTCGACGAAAACGACTCACACCGACGCCGCACACACACGTGCGTGTGTGCGTGTGTGTGTCTGCTCTGCTGGTGTTGTGTTGTGTGTATAAGTGATTTTGAGCGTACGATTGATTTTGCGGACTCAAAAGTCGGGCACTCACATTCGGGGCTGAAATAGACTCAAGAACTGAAAGCGTAATTTCCACTCACAACAAATAATGTCGGCGCAAGGGGAGGCCAGTGGCGGCGGCGGAGGAGGCGCTGGTGGCGGGGGCGGCGGTGGAGGCGGTTCGGCCACGGCGTCCGGCGAGGGCGGGAATCCGGGCGGCGGGAGCTCCGCAGGCGGCGCCACCGTGGTGGTAACCAACGGAGGCAGCGGCGGAAACAAGAGCCAGCTGCCGCTGACGCCCCGCTTCACCGCCGAGGAGAAGGATGTCCTCTACGGGCTGTTCCACCTGCACGAGGAGGTCATCGACATCAAGCACCGGAAGAAGCAGCGCAACAAGTACTCCGTCCGCGAGACCTGGGACAAGATAGTCCGCGACTTCAACTCCCATCCGCACGTCAGCGCCATGCGGAACATCAAGCAGATCCAGAAGTTCTGGTTGAACTCCAGGTAAGGTTGCCATGAAGGAGGAGCATCATCTGGGTGGGCTAATTCCAAGCTACTTTTCTTTCCATTCGTTCTGTAGACTCCGCAAACAGTATCCCTACCGGGATGGGACCTCCTCCAATCTCAGCTCTGGCAGTGCCAAGATCAGCTCCGTCTCCGTCACGGTACCAGCGTCCGTCAACCAGCAGCAGCAGCAGCACCACGAGGGCGTCAAGGTGGAGCCGGAGTTCCAGATCAGCCCCGATGCCTCCGAGCACAATCCCCAGGCGGACACCTTCGACGAGATCGAAATGGACGCCAACGACGTCAGCGAGATCGACGAGGATCCCATGGATGCCCAGCAGCAGCAGCAGGAGGCCCACGCCCAGGCCCAAGCCCAAGCCCAGCAGCAGCAACAGCAGCAGCAGTCGGCGGCCGCCGAGATGCAGAAGATGCAGGTCTCCGCGGCGGCGGCTGCTGTGGCGGCGGCCAATGCCACGATGCTCAACCCCCACCAGATCAACGTGGACCAGATCAGCGCCGACAAGCTGACCCTCAACGATCTGCTCCACTTTAAGACAGCGCGGCCGCGCGAGGAAATCATCCTGCAGATCAAGCACCCCTCCGAGGGGACAGGTAAGCAACCTCACCTCACTATTCCATCCAAGAAATCCTGTTAATCTCCTTTGTCCCATCGATAGCTACGCAAATCCATACGATACCCTCCCAGACGCAGCAGCACACGATGGCTACGATCACCGCCGGCGGCTACAACCAGCAGATCATCAGCGAGATCAAGCCCCAGCAGATCACCCTGGCCCAGTACCAGGCCCAGCAGCAGCAGCAGCAGGCCCAAGCCCAAGCCCAGGCACAGGCTCAAGCTCAAGCACAGGCCCAAGCACAGGCCCAGGCACAGGCCCAAGCCCAACAATTGGCTCAACAGCAACTGGCGGCCCAGCAGCAGCAGCTGGCCGCCGCCGTCCAAGTGCACCACCAACAGCAGCAGCAACAGGCAGCCGCAGCGGTTGTGGTGCAGCAGCAGCAGCAGGTCGCCGCCCAGCAGCAGGCGCAGCAGCAGGCGGCGGCTGCGGCGGCAGTCAAGATGCAGCTGACAGCCGCCACTCCCACCTTCACGTTCAGCGCCCTGCCCACGGTGACGGCGTCGGCGACAGTGCCTGTGCCGGTGGCCACCGCCTCGGCGCCGAGCAACGCGGTGGCCGGGAATGGGGTGCCAGGAGGTGCGAATACCTCCGTCGTGAGCAACACCAGCCTGGTCGGTGGCGGCGGATCGGTGGCCTCCGCCCAGGACAACTACGAGGAGCGAATGAACTACTTCAAGGTGCGGGAAGCGGAGCTGCGGTGCAAGGAGCAGCAGCTGGCCACGGAGGCGAAGCGCATCGAGCTGAACAAGGCGCAGGACGAGCTGAAGTACATGCGGGAGGTGCATCGGCTGCGCGTCGAGGAGCTCAAGATGAAGATTCGCATCCTGCAGAAGGAGGAGGAGCAGCTGCGGAAGTGCTCGGGCTCATGAGACCTGGAGGACATCAGCGATGCCGACGCTGACGAGGAGGACGAGGAGGCGGTCGAGGCCGACTCCTACTTGGATCGCTTCGGATCGTCGGGGGGCTTCTAGCTTTAAGTCTTAGGCCTAACATTAAATCTTTAAACCAAATCCCACAAATCTAGCCCCGTTTCTGTCTAGACGGTGACCCAACACCAATTTTTTTTTTGTATCTTCTTAGTTTAGAATGTCCTTTGGGTGGGGGCCCGCAGCTGGCCAGGATTAGCGACTAAGCCATCACTAGTTGTAGATCGAAATCGAAATCGCAATCACACACTGAATTAAATACAAAAAATGGAAGCAAAATGAAGGTGGGCGTGGCCATATAATCCACGACGAGAACTTATAATCCTTTGTGTTTCATTTTGGGGATCTGTCAGGGATTAAGGACTAAGAATAAAAGGACATCTACTCACCACCAACGCGCATGTACTTCCTCTTGCCCTTGTTCTTGTTGCCGCCGGATGGCGTGGAGGAGGATCCTCCCAGGGTCTCGTGCATGGGTCGCAGAGGAACTCCTCCCAGAGGCTGGTCTCCTTCCCCGGTGATCTGAAGGGGAGTCACCTTCAGCATGTTTCCTTCGCTGATCTGAGGATTAAGAGGGTAAGGATTAGGTTAAAAAATGGTATCCTTTTCAAGGGAAATCTCAAACCCACCTCTCCGAGAACGTTCTTGGCAAAGCATTGGACGACGCCGGCGTGCCGCTTCTGGACCTTCTCCAGCTGGAGGCTCCGGTTGTCTACGTGAGCCTCCGGATCACTGGCCGCATCCTCGCCGTTCAACAGCCAGTAGATGTCCGGCTGGGGGTTGCCGGAGGCGGAGCAGTCGAGCACGAGGCGATCGCCCTCGGTGGTCAGGGTGGAGGCGGGTCCACGCAGGATCATCGGGCGCTGCAGGACACTCAGCTTGATCATGTGCACCAGGGCGTCGTGTCCGTTGTCCAGGAGGCAGACGTATGAGCCCTGATCCTCCGGCCTGACGTCGGTGATCTGCAGGCCGTAGGGCAGGATCTTGGTGCGGTTGGGATTGAGGACGACGTTGGGGCTGCTCCAGACGGCTGTGGGGCGGGGCGAGCCGACGCCGGGACACTCCAGGACCACGGTGTCCCCGGGACGCGTGGACAGATCCGTGGGTGGACGCTGCAGGAAGTAGGGAGGCGTTCGGTCCGTGTAATCCACTCGGAGCTCAATGGTCTGGGGAAGATCCAGCTTCTGGCCGGTGATCGCGTTCGTGGCAGCGCAGGTGTAGTTGCCCGCATCCTTGGCCGTCACCGAGTCCAGGATCAGAGCTCCGGCTGCTCCCGAGAGGAGCTCCGTTTGGGGCACCTTCTCTCCGTTCCGGTAGAAGCTCCAGATGGCCGGCGGATTGGAGATGACGCTGCCGCAGCGTATCAGGATGCAGTTCTTGGGCGCCACGCTCCACCGGATGGAGCCACCTCGGCTCCCGGCACTCGTATCCAGCGCCAGGGTCACCAGGGAGAGGCGCGCCGGCGTGGAGGCCAGGGCTCCGGGTCCGTACCAGGCCACGCACTGGTAATCCCCGACGGTCTGGGGACCCACGTAGATCCTCAACCGCCAGGCGCGATCCTCGTTGCCGCTGGTCACGTTGTACCCGGCCGAGGGTCTCAGGTAGCGGTAGGGTTCCGTGGATCCACTCCTCCGGAAACGCCATTCAAAGCGGTCTGGTTTCAGGTTCAATTCGCACTCGAAGACCACCTCGTCATCCTTGGGCGCCACCGCCGACTCCGGGGCTCTTATGAAGTACACTCCCAAAGGATCGGATCCCGAGGAGGAACCCTCGCTGGCTTCAATGCTGTCAATGGCAAAGGTTAAGGTTAGGGTTAGGGCTAGGACAAAGGTCAAAGCCTTTCCCAGTTTCTTCTCCGCCATTTCTTCTACAAATTCTGAAAGAAAAAGGAAAGATTTTTCGATTTAAACAAAGGCTTGCTTTAATTTCTTTTTAGAATTTAAACTTAATTATTTAATAGATTTAATAGTTTTGTAAATAATTAAGAAGCTTCACTGTAAATAACTCTATAAAGACTCCTTCAAGACTCCTAAAAAACGAAACCCTTCAAAGATCGCAGACCATTTGACATGCGAGGAATGCGAAAGCTGCGACAGTCATGTTTTGTTCCCTACTGTACTCGGCTCAACCTGCTCCATCTGGCCCAAAAGGGGGCGTGGCAACGGAAGCAGTCGGGGCCATTTAAACTGGAGCTGCAGCACGAGAGACTCAAGGACTCGTCGTCGTCGTCGCACAGGCAGGCCCAGATTGTTAATGGCGTGTCATTATTATGAGCAGCCCAGCCCCTGTCCAGGTCTGCTCTGCTCTGGAGTCCAGAACGAGTTGGACGAGCGTCTGGCCTGCGACAGTTTGGGGCAGCTCTCGATTTGAAATTTAAACGATGCCACAACACAAAAGCGCGCGCGGAATTCCAAGAAACGGCCGCCCAGTCGTTAGGCTCTGCTCTGACCCTGCTCCTCGTACCCTGCCCTGTTCGTCCTGCCTGCAAGTCATCCGAGTCCCCTCCTGACGCACATAAATCGCAACGCGGCTCCCATTTGATAGTCATTATTGGTCGCGAGGCGCGTGCAGCTGCCGCTTCAGGTTGGGGCTTTCAGAAATGCTCCTCTTTTCAGCCAAAAGTTGGCCTTTTTTTCTCGAAAGGATTCGTCTTAATGTTTCTTAAAGAACTCGTTCCATTCTCGAGATTAAGGAAAGGAATAAAAATAACTCGAATCTAGCTACTGTCTCTGGACCAAGAGGCAGCACTGTCTCGTGTGGCTGCTGCTGGTGGAGCTGCTGGTGGCCACTTGTTAACGCAAGGAGCAAACCGGACTGCCTACACACGACCAGCAGGCAACATGCAACAGGCAACAGGCTGCTGCTGCAACAGGCAACACGAAGTAAGAAACCAGCTCGACGCTGATTTAAAACATCTGACAACAAAAGTAAAGCGCGAAATTGACGCAGGTTTCTTGCCTGCCCCCTGGACCACTTGTTGCAGTTGCAGCCTTTGCCGATGTTGCTGCTGCTGCTTCTGGCTGGTTGCGTGTGTTGAAAATTAATGCGCATTCCTTTGCAAAAAAACTACAAAAAAAACGAAGAGAATGAATGGGGCGCTGCAAGAATCCCGAGAAGCGAAAAAGAGTCAACAACCAGCACTAAAAAAAGGGTCTGCCACCAGATGCTGCAAACTGCGACTGCATTAATATGACGTCAGTCGCTGAGAAGAATTCCAATCAAAGTCTTGGCTTCGATGAATAGTTAAGCTTCGGTCCACCAGCTGTTGCTCTTGAGATTTCCGCTTTTTAATACAAAATATTACCTTGTTTTCGGGAACAATCGTAAGCTTTTGCTGTCTTTGACAACCGGCGTTGCAAGTGCTTCATTTGAAACTGCCACAAGGCAGCTATTGTTGCTGATTGCAGCTTTGACTATAATCAATCATTGATTGCCTGCAATCTGTTGTTGATGTGACAACAAACACCCACAATTTGCTGGCCAATAAACACCTTTTGCCTGTTAATGTGCCACATGTTGCTCTTGGCACTTGCTGCTGCTGCTCTGGTGGGGTCTAGACCGGATAATTGCAATCGTTGCATGTTTGTTTTCATTTGTTTGTTGATTTAACAATAATACGAGTATTTCAAGTGCCAAGAAGATGCTGCCTGATCCAGAGACAATCATTGCTCGTGTTGCTGGTTAAGAGTTGCAAGTTGCTAGTTGCTGCTTAATAGTTGCTGGTTGTTAGTTGCAACCTCAGGCAGATGTTGCTTTTGTGCATTATTCACCGTTTTCCGCCATTCAACCAAATATGGCCAATGATCTTGAGTTGTTTTTTATAAAAGTTGCTGATGTTCCTCTTGGCAGAGCTGCTGCTTCTACTGTTGCTGTTGCCGCATCTTCTGTTGCTGTTTCTTGGACTATTGTTGCAGCTGTTTGTCTGCACAATTAATTGGTTGTTTGTTTTCGACCAGAAGTTAGTTGTTTCTGGCCAGAAGTTAATTTGATTAGCCACGGACAGAGACAGAGTCAGAGACAGAGACGAGAGCTCCCTTTGTTGACTCATTTGGCGATCCATTCAGGTACTTTGGGCCAAGAGCGGCTATTAATCAAACGGGCCGAAAAAAAATGCCAAATTATCAAACATTAATTAATAGCAAATAAATTTTAAACAATTTGCCAGCTTTGAATTAATGACAAACATCACTCTGCGCTTTGTTGAAGCCAAAAATTATAATCCAGTCGCATCTTAATTGTAATTTGAGATTCCCATTGTTGGGGGGTTATTTTTCCTGGTGTACCGTCTTACTTAGCTTAGTGGCTGTTTTGTGTTTGTTTGCTTGTCAGAAATTAGCATAAAACTGTTAGAAAAGACAGGGCGTGGCGCCCCAGCGTTGTTTCTGAAGACAATTGAATTGAATAGCAGATGGGAGCAGAAAGAGATCTTGGTTCTACGATCTAAGATTCCATGGCGCGAGAGTTCATTAAACAAGTGCCAGGCGGAACGGAAGGGTTAGCCAAACGAATTGCCGTTGTCATAAGAGTGTCTTCCCCCTTTCCTTGTCCATTACCAATTCTCCCGGACTCTTCTTGGCCATTAGCAGAGGCAGTTAACAGCTTGTAAAACACCAACACCTGCTACGAGTTCTCGTTCTGGCCATATACTCGTACCTATTCCCATTGCCATTGCTACACAGGCTTCTTAGAGTTCAATAAAACCTGAGAGCCAGTTCATCATCATCATCTCCAGCCTCGTCTCCAGCTTCAGCTTCGTCTTGGCCATCATTCGAGGCATTAGTTGTTGGCAGAAAAGGAGCAATAGAAGAATCACGACACGAAAGACAGTCTTTATAGCTCCAAGAATCTGACAAAAAAACTCTAAACAAAATATAGATTCTTCTCTATTTCTAAGTCCCCTTCTTTATTGTCCACTTGTTGAGTCTTCACTGTACGCTTTGGCGAAAGATGTGGCGAAAATTCTTTGGGAATGGAACCTGTTTCTCCGACCGTCTCGGCCAAGTAGCAGCTGAAATCTTCTTTTGAGCGCGACCGGAACCGGAGTCCAAAAACAAGATGCCAAGCCATGCCCCAGAAAGGGGGGAGCGGGTGGGGGATGTACAGGAGCTGATTCAGGGCCAGAAAAGGCGCCCAAAATAAAAAGGGGGAACCCCAACTCGACTCGAAAGATGCCTTGAACTCTGAATAGAATCAAGAGGCAGGAATGCCTGGAACATCCTCTTGTAACCCTGGAATCCGTCTCTAAAAAATCATTCTCCACGTTTTTTCTCTTAGTGTTTCTCCAGTTTTTTTCTGACTTTTTTTCGAGGGCTGGTTAAGCGCCAGGGCGGTGGCGCTGAAGGTGAAGAAACTCGCATGTAAACGAGTTCGAAATCTGCATTCCTCGGAACGGCCAACAGGATTTCTCTTGCAGAGCTCCGCAGGATTGGGCTCCCTCCCAATAATGATGATCATCATCATCGAGCTGGAATGGTTTATGCCCCACCTGTTTCTGTTTCTGTTTTCTGTAGCAAGAAATGCTGCCCCAACCTCTCTATTGGCCCGGCGAGTGCGTGGGCTTTGGAAAAGCGATTTGTAAGGTTTCGGGATGCCAGATGCCAGTTCCCTGTTCCCAGTTGCCAGAATTCATAATCCAGAATCGAGAATCCAGAATTCAGGGTTTTGTAAGCAAAGTTATGGGTGCGGAATCGAAGCCGCACGCCCACTGTAGCTCCAAATGCGTGGGCGCCTCCAAGAGTCAGGGTTTCAGGGTTCCAGAGTCTCGCAGAGTCTCACAGAGTTTTCAGGATAAAGATTGGCAATTTAGTTACTTACCTTTAAGGCTCTTTGTCACTCCGCAAGCTCCAGTCTCTTCTTCAGGCGATCCCAAGGCAATCCCAAGGCAATCCTAAAGATGCATTTCGTTCCTGCGTCAACTGTGAAGAAGAAACCATAAAATAGCATCAAAAAACGCATCAGAAAACGCATCAGAATGTGGCACGAGTCGGGTTAGGGGGGTCTGCAGTTCATAAATATTAGAAAATAGACGACACTTTTAATGAATTTCAAAATAATTGAGGCCTAAAGTGGCACGAAAAAAGCTCCGCGACAGGCAAATAAATGCGAAGCCTAAAAATAAACCAGAAAACTGGTCATCCAAAGGGGGGACACGTGTGTGTCTTTTGGGGCAGCATCTGGGGTCTTGAAAAAAGGGAGAGAAATCTCTCTAATGGAAAATTAAACTCGGTTCTCTTAATATTAAATATTCTATAAGAATAAAATTAGGATCCTTTTCCATTTAAAAAGACATAAAACCAAGAAATTCTCAACACAGAGTGGCTAAAAATTATGCCAAAAAGATCATAAATAATAAATGGGGAAGCGATCCGATACTTTTAATTAATTTATGCGATTCAGCAGCTTCTTCTTGCCCCCAAAAACAGCCACCCACCCACGTGCCACACCCCTACCCGCTCTCCGCCTTGTTGGACCAGTTGTTGGGCCATAATTTTCCTCGAATTTTTCTTGAAAAGTCGCCAAGTCGAACAGGGCCCCCGAAACAACAATAAAACGAGCGCCACCCCCCCAAAAAAAAAACATTTATAAATATCTAGTTATTTCTCTGCGTGTATTGGTTAGCGACAGTTGTCATTTTTCATAAATATTTTCCAATTTTCTAAAGAAAACAACGCGGAAAGCGAGGAAAACAGACAGAAAACGGGGTTCCATGGGAGGTCGTGTGTCAGCGAGAGATATAGAAAGATCTGATGGGGAATATGCTTCTATAGCCTCTTTATATTCCCCTCTAAGTCTCTTTAGATTCATATTTAAAATATTCATATTTTTACGACACTTATCCGTCATCAGATCAGGTTTTTCGGTTGCTCTTTGAAATAAATTCGAATCAAGAATCGAAGAATCAAGAATTTTGGCATCTAAAGTGATTCTTTTAGTGATTTTTTATCGCTTTTTTAGTCGATTATTGGCTTTAAATTAATAATTTAATGGCTTAATTAAGCGGGATGCCTGGCAGAGTGATACTTTCTAAAATATTTGATAGATTTCAAAGCGTTTCGCAGACCCTCAGACTATCATATTTCACGTTTTTTGTTTAAGAAGCAACATGTTGCTGATGTTGCAGTTGTTACTTCTGTTGCTTCTGTTGCTGTTGGTGCCACATTTTCGGTTGCTATGACTCATTCTGCTGCTGCTGTTGCAGTTTTGTCGGTCAGTGTGTTAGAAATAGCAACCAACTGCAGTGGCAAGAGTGGCAAGAGATTCGCCTGGTGGCAGCGGCACAAATGACAGCGAAGCTCTTTCCATCTTCGACACCAACATATTTTTTTGTATCTTCTTTTTTGTATCTTTTTTTTGTATCTTTTCTCAAGAGTCAGGAGTGTGGGCGTGTGAAGCATGACGGGCGTTCTCAAGGCGGCATCGCTCGTTCTCGTTCTCACAGATGTGCAACTGCAACCTCTTACTTTTTTGTCATAATTAATGCCACATCGCTCCCGCCATGCAATTTCTCCCTCGAAGCTGCCTAACTTTTCCCTTTTTTTTCTCTTTTTTTTCCCTTGCAACTTCTTGTTATTATTATTAGCAGCTGCCACCGCCGCCTGCCACTGCCACCGCCTCGAGCCAGCGACATTTGAGCTAATTTTCCCGCTGCTCGCATTCCACGGGTGAAAGCCATCGACATCGCCATCCAATACCACATGCATCCACATCCACAGGCTAAGGCACTGCCACTGCCACATTTACATTTCTTTTTTCTGCCACACGCTCCATTCTGCCAAATGCAAAATCCAAAATGCAAAAAACAGCACAAAAATCCTAAAAAAAGCTAAAAAAAAGCTTCACATATAAAAATATACCAAACTGAGATCGCCCCAAAGGCAATCCAAACAGGAAGAAAGCCTGACTTGGAGGTCTTAAGACCATAAATACCCTGGAAAGCGAGGGAAATGCTTTCTAAAATCTCTAATAAGCTACTTTTTTTGATAAATATATTGAATAATAGATAGATTTCCTAAGATTTTCATGGATTTCCATTGATTTCCATAGATTTCTATATCTATATTCTTAAATAATACTTTCCTATTCATTCTCAGATATCTCAAAACACAAAAGCTTACCCTGTTTTGAACTGATAACTAAAATAACTAAACAAAAAATAAATAAATCGAATTTGGTTTAACAAATAATCCCATTTTCTTATTAAATAAATAAAGGAAAATCTAATCTTATTCAAGACAAAAGATCGGTTTGTATTTCAAACAAAGAAAAGCACTTCCTGAGGAGACTTAAACCCAGTGACGAAAACCCTTGATTTGGACAACTTTGGTGACGAAAGAGACTCTCAGAATACGAGATTCTAAAAAACATTTTAAATAGAAAAGATTTTCAAGGGTTTCGATTAAAAAGAAACTTAAACTAAAAGGTTTAAGAAAACAAAAAGGAAAAGATCTATAGATTCCATTTACCTCTCTATAAATAACTTTCCAGGGTATCTAAATAGTCGAGAAACCTCGATCGATCACCGATTTGCCTTGAAAAACTTATGGTATGTGTTGCCTGATTTGAGGGGTAAGAGCCTTGGTTAGAGGGATCATCCAAGGGGGGACTTGGATACTGGAGACTGAAAACTGGAGACTGGAGACTAAAGACTGGAGATTGAAAACTGGAGACTGGAACTGTGGGGAAAAAGTGGATGATGGGTGGCTCGAGTCCAGTTTGTCCAGGAATATCGTTCAATTTGCGTTTTTTCCTCTTCCCTGAGCTCCTTTTTTGTGTTTTTGTTGCCTTTTTTTAGCTTTTTTTTTGGCTCATTTTCGATCCTACCCCGCCGGGGATAACCCCCTTACACTCCCCCCGCTCATTTGCATGCCTATTATAAATTTTTCAAATACTTGTCTCTCGAGCTGCCCTCGTTGTTGTTGTTTCTTTTAGCCGCCTTTTTTTGGCTCAGTTGTTGGCCCACCATGTTCAGTGATTGCTATCGTTGTCATTGTTGTTGCAGCAGCAGCAGGCCGCATGCCTCTTGCCTCTTGCCGGTTGCCTCTTACCGCTTGCCTCTTGCCTCTTGGCTGTTGCCTTTTTCATTGCAATTTATTTGATTTTCATTGCATTAAATTTTGATGTTGTTGTTGTCTGTCTCACTGTCTCCCTGTCTTGCTATCTCACTCTTTGCTTTTGTTTTTTTATTGTTTTTTTGTTGCAAGTTTTTTATTGTTTTTTTGGTGCGTTGCCATAATTTGTTGTCTCGCTTCTCCCCGATTCTGATCTTGGAATTTCAATTTGCGTTTCGTTTCGTTTTTGTTTCGTTTCTTGACTTTTGCGCAATTCTTCCCCCGCCCCCAGAAGAGGGATCCCCCACCCAGTCCCCCCGATTTTCACCTAACAAGCCTGTCGCGCCATTTATCATAAACATTCGTCAGCTGTCCCCGCCCCCCTGGGGTCCGAAATTCCTTCTCTCCGACTCCATCATTAAGATATTTTCGTGTTTCTGGGGCTTTTCTTTGTCCATTCTTCGTTTTCCATTTTCCAATTCTACATTCTCCATTCTACATTCTCTTTTTTCCGTTTTCCATTTCTATTTTCATGTCAACGGAGAACCGTCTGCCTGGCCAGAAGAAATGCCGGTCTCTGAGGTTACAAAACCATCGGGGCCTCACCCTCTTTTCTTGCCTCCCTGCTCTTGCCACAAACTTAAAAACTAAATTAAACATTTCAACATTTTTCAAATCAATAAAAGTTTAAAAAAAGACCAAAAAGAGTTAAAACAAGTTTCTAGCCGGCTTAAAGCTTTTTAAACCCTTCGATGTGGGCGCCTTAATGGTCAGAGATTAGATTTCCCCACATTTTCCTCTTCAGGTTTTCCTCTCCGGTTTTTCCTCTGGCTAAGCTTCCCTCCTCCTTCTTTTTTTGGTAACTAATGAGCCTCTTTTGGCTCTTTCCTGCCCACACAAATGGCGCAAATTAATAAGAAATTCATCAACCGAAAAATATCAACCGAAAAATTTCAACCGAAAAATCGCAACTAATTTGGCAGAAAACAGGAAATGCAAAAGGGGGGGACTCGCATAAAGCCTAAAAAATATACAAATTTTATCTCTTTTTACTCTTTTTTTTGCAGAAGAAACACAGCATCCGAGAAAGTGAAATGAAAATAAAACCAAAAGCCATCCCGAGACACACCTTGGGAATCCATCTCCTAAAATCTTTCTTTTTTTGTAATTTTTGTATTAAAAAAACCTCCCAATGTTGTTGTTTTTATTGCACTTAGGGGGCTGGCAGGCAGCCACAAAAGTCACCTCCATCCTCCACCCCCTCTGAGTCTTGGGTGGCATCCAAATTGGCCCACATTTGGCCTGTCTTTTTGAATCATTTTTCTAGATTTTCATCTCTAGACATTTTTATTAAAAGGTGTAAGAGGTGTGAGAGGTGTTAAAGGTGTGTGTTTTTTTAATATTTAATATTTAAGATGCTTTAAATAATCTTAGCCATGAAGGGGAAACTCTTGTAGAATAAATTCTTAGACACTTTTTTCCTTCCAACCGGAAACTGTTTGTAATTGTAACTTGTTTTTGGGCTTGAACTTCCCTTCCTCTTTTTTTGGAGACTCTTTGTAGACTCTGTTTTATACCCTTTTTTAACCGCTTTTTAGTCCTTTTTGAGACACTTGTTAGTCACTTTTTTAGGCGTGTTTTTAGGTTCTTTTTTAAGACTCTTTTTCTTAGACTATTTTTTAGTCACTTTTTTAGTCACTTTTCAGCCGATTTTTGAGTCACTTTTTATTTCGTTTTTAGTCAATTTTTAGTCGCCTTTTTTACACACTTTTTGAGACACTTTTTTAGACTCATTTCTTTCATTTCATTTAGTCACTTTTTTAGTCACTTTTTAAGTAACTTTTTGGTCACTTTTTGGTCACTTTTTAAGTCACTTTTTTAGTCACTTTTTTAGACTCATTTTTAGTCACTTTTTTAGGTTCTTTTCTTAGTCATTTCTGCGACATTTTAATTTGCGTCACAATTTCGCTTTGTTCTTGTGTTTTTTTTGTATTTTTTTAGGCTTTTTTGTAGTTTTTTTAGTGAGTAATTTAAAACGCGCGCCAAGTTCTTGGATTACCTGCGGGCAATGCCAGACAATGGTCAGCCCGCAGCCCATTGTTGCCCCGCGGCACAGTCCCCAAGACCCCGTCCCGTCTCTGGGGGCGACTTCCACACCCAGAACAGCTCCCTTAATATGTTCATTAATTTGAATTATTTATGAATAATATAGTCGGTGTCGGTGTCGGAAGAGAACATCGAAAATCGAGAATAAAATTACGAAAAAAGATGTTTTTTGGAAATAAAAATTTAGGCATAAAATTAGGGGTCAGGGTGTGGTTTTGCCAGCTCGCGTGCCTCAAAAGAAGCCATTAAAGTGGAGGGTTTAGTAGAGACTAAAGAAATACCCTGGAAAGTACAAGGAAGTTCCAAAGAAGCAACCTTTTGCTACCCTTTTTTTGAAACTTTAAGCGAAGAAAAACAAACTCAAACCCACTCAAAACCCAAAACGTGCAGCGGTGTCGTCTTACAAATGGCAGTATATATAGACAGATCGGTGTAGTATATATATATATATACAGATATTCAGATATATATATCCATGTATAGTTTTTGTGGCAGCGAGTGCATAAATTTGGCGAGTTTCAAGTTTTTGAGGCAAACACACAGAGCACTCCCCCTTCTTGGCGACTGAAATCCAAGATTCTTTTGGCGGGGAATTTCTCGATTCTCCGATTCTTGATTCTTGATTTTCGATCCGAGTCCAAGTCCAAGGGGCGGGGTCGAAAGAGGGCGTAATGAGCCAAAAATAAACAAAACGTGCAATCCAACAATAAAGCCACAACAGCCACAAGACCCGAGATGCAAATTAATTATGTAATTAAGCACGTTGCAGCCTTCTTCCGCATTTTGTGGCACTTACCGCAATAAACATTAATTTTTATATAAAAAATATATGAAATTTTAATACAAAATAAGTGTTTTTTAAAGGAGAATGAACCCAGCAGAGAGAAGAAGCTTTCTTGGTACAATAAGTACCCCTTTCTACAGTATTTTTTAACCAAAATTTACTGTCTCTTGGGAAGTGCAACAATGTCAAAGGCCCAGAAAGCTCTATTAGCATTTTCTTGGCTATATAAAATCGTAGGAAATCGGGGAATATCAGAGGAAATCGGGGTAAGAAGAAATCGGGGAAGAATTCTTCATAAAATCCAAGAAAAAATCCAAGATCTTGCATCAAAGATGAAGATTTCCTTCTCGACTCTCAACTCTCTCGTCTCGTCTCAAGATTTTCCCATGAAAAACGCAATTGATGCAGAAATTCAGACACGTAGGCGCAATGGGGCGTGGTTGGGGAACACAAATAAAACAGCAACGCATTTTCTCTCAGTGCCGAGAGTCTCGCTTTTTTATTGTCGTGCGACTGCGACTGCGACTGCTCTTTCGATTTTATTAGATCATTTTATCTATTTTGGTGCGACGAGAAAAAAAACAAGAAAATTTGTAATTTAGATCAGACAGTGGCGGGGGGTTTGGGTTGCCTTTCGATCAAGGGGTTAGGGTTACCGTTATGGGCCTTTAATTAATTGGCATTTTGGCATTTAATTGAAAGCAAACGGAAGGCATGGAAGAGCCATTTAAGAGCCAGCCTATTGGTGCGTGAAAATGGATCTCTAGACTCTATAGTTTCGGGAAAAGAAACATCAAAAGTTGCCCCAAATTTGTGGTCTAGCTTCTTGATTGAATGATTGAATGATTGAAGGTATTTGATTTGATGAATGATTGGAGTGAATGGAGACCGTACGTAGTTTACTTTTCACATGAAATGCAATAAAAACCCAATTTAATTTCGGTTTTTATTTCTGTTTCGCTTATTTATTCGTCTCAGTACGCTGTACGCTGTCCGCCATGCGTGTATACCTCCTCCTTCTCTAGGGTTTCAAGGGATCTCTCTTATCAGAGCCCCCGAATCAACCGACAACAAACTTTTCCTCACGTTCAAACAAACAAACAACTAAGAACCCGAAAAAAGATATAGAATTTGAAGTACAAACAGAAATTCCCATTTTTTGGGGTTCATTGAATTCTCGAGATCTCTTTTTTAGGGAGGGGAGGCCTTGAGATCGTTATCTCCTGAAACTCCAACAGGAAGGAGACTTTTTCCACAAAGGAATCCTTTAGATATTATGTCATATTTTGGATAATTTGCATAATTTCTAATCAGGAATTCGAAAATTGAACACTTGGAGCTAATATTTGATAGGAAATCGAGATTAAAAAGCTTATCTGGAGCTCTTTTTTGTCAAGAAACAAATATTGGCAGAAGCTTTCGGGTAAATATTGGAAACTTTTAATATTAAAAACCTTTAATTTCCTAGAAATAAATTCTATTTTTAATTGGTGGAGTTCCTCTTCTTCTGGAAGTCCGGAAATGTATTTCTATTCGGATACCTCCTCCTGGATGCCTCTCCCTGGATACCCCATCCCTGGATGCCTCAAGATTCCTCTTGGATCTCCCACCGGCATGGGTAAGCGATGCCTTGGAATGCAGTTCGGGTTTCCAGGGAAAGAGAGTCTGCCTCTGAAGTGGTTGAAAGAAAGGGACAGGGTTAGCGGAAAGGGAAAGAAGGTAAAGGTACAGAGAGACAGAGACACAATCGATGAAAGGTTCTCTCGGCCAGCATCTTTTTCCTCTGGATCTTTGGTATGCGCTTCAAGGTGAACCCGAAGACAAGGGATAAAAAAAAAACTCCAACAAAAATACTCTACAAAAAAGTCTACAAAAAACTCTACAACAAAAAACTCCAACAAAAACTACAAAAATTGTACAAAATACTCTACAAAGAACATTCCAACAAAAACTCCATCAAAAAACTCTACAATAAAACTCTACAATAAAACTCTACAAAAAACTCTACAAAAAAATTCCAACAAAATGTTAAAAAAAAACAGAAAAATGACAAACGTGACTGCTCGTATGTCTTTCTTTCCCTTTCTGTCCCTTATGCAAATGCGGATGCCACTGTACAGTGCTCTCTCCCCTAAAAAGACCTTGTCCATTATGAACTCCCCTTTTAAGTATCTCTTCTAGGCATTAGTACCCACTGTAGCTCTGTAATAAAGCAGTTAAAAAATGTAACTTTCGTCTCATTTTCACTTCTCCTCCCGGTTCTCCTTTTACCAGGTAGCTCTACCTCCCTCCTCCCCCTCCTCTTTTACAGCAGCCTTGTCCCGCGTAGGCGTCGCTGTTGCTGTCTCTTTTGTCTGGTTAGCCCCCTCTCTTTCCGTGTGGCAGCCATGAACTTTGTCCGGCGTCTGGTTATGAATGAAATCCGTTTAAGCCCGAACCGCTAGCGGCTTACCTCGAAGCCGCGGCTTTTCCCCAGCTCTTCCTCGCCTCTTTCCTCGGGTCTTCCCCCTTCCATGGCTCTTGCCCCCTCCTAGTCTCTTTCCCCCCTCCCTGCTTGGTCTAACCCGATTTTCCGATTTCCATGAATGAACGTGCACGAGGAGCGTGGAGAAACATTTTTGTGGCGAGGCTGGCAGCTGGCTGACTGGCTTTGCGGTTCATTGATCATTGCAGATGGCAACCACCTCCCGCCACCCGTCTCCCCACTTAACCACCCACTCATCCCACCCACTCATCCCACCCCCTCATCCCATCCACTCCTATCCCACCCATACCCCCTTCGTTCCGTTTGAGCGAGCAAATTGATCCGCCAATTAAGGAAAGGTTGCACACAAAAAATTAGATCATTTCCAACTTAACTGCAGAGGAAAGTGTTGTTCCACACAAATACTTGCCACAAATACTTGCCACAAATACTTCCCACAAATAATTACCTTATACCCTATACCCTATACACATTTTCTCGCAGTGTACCGGGGAAAGGGTCTAGAAAATACCATCAAGACGGTGATCGATGTCTTTGGAGACTTCTGCTTTCAAAACGGGTGCAAAAGGTTAAGCCAGACGCGAGTGTGTGCTGGAACCGTTACAGTTACAGTTACAGTTACAGTTCAAGATTTTCGCCAACACACTGCTCCTCCCCGCCTCAGTATCTGCCCCTTGGATGCTGCCCCATCGGATGCCTTGCCCCACGGCGATTGGTCTTTTGCTAATCACTTCTCTAAACCGGTGCAAGACTTTCAAAAAAATCAAATGAAAGCAAGAAAATCGAGAAAGAAAGGGGAGAAAATACTCGCCAGGCGATGCCACTCTTTGATACCCTGTAGGAAATACCAAAAGTATCTCCTCGGTTGGAGGAGAGCTTAGGGAGAGGTTAGGGAGCTCCTCTAAAGGACTCTTGGCTGTCCTATCGTCCTTAACTGAATTCAAGGCATCCCAAAAGTCTATACAGATTGGTTTTAGGGACGAATACTATAAAATACTAATACTAATAATACTGTAAGAAATATTACAGAAATGAGTTGAAGGACAGAGAGTAAGGGAGGTCTCCCGAAGGACAAAGACTGTTCCTAACTACATCCTAGGCTTCCTAGACATCCTACGTATCCAAAAGTCTATATAGACAGCTTTTTGAGGTCTTGTTTACTAAAAAATACCAAAAGTATGATATAGTAATACCAAGATATTATAGAAAATGATTGAAAAAGAGGTTAGAATGAAGCTTTCTTCCTAAAGGACAGAGACTACTCTTCCTAACTATATCCCTAGCTTCCTAGGCATCAAAGGAGCTTAAGGAGGTTAGGAGCTTCCCTGAAGGACAACCCGGATTCTAACCACTTTCAAGGCTTCCTAGGTATCCCCAAGTCTATATACCCAACCCTGACACACAGTTTTAACTCTTTTTTTTTTGTCGAGATCTGGCTTATCATGAACGCTGATCTATGACTCGACTTGGCCTGCGAATGAAGCTTTGGATCTCGGAATGAAACGTTCGCGTTCGCAGTCTCAGTGGCGTTTCTGTTTGCGTTTTGCGTTCACCGAGTTGTGGCTTCGAACTCATTTTCTAATTGCCCGACGGTGGCCTAGGAATGTCTGTCTGTCTATTCATTCGCGGTCTGTAGCCCCTCCACTCTATAACCTCACTCTGGTATTCGTTTTTATTTCGTATTTCATTCCGTATTTAGTTTTTTTTTCCTGTTTCCACGCAGGTTTAATTACCACAAAAGGGGGACGGACGGAGGGAGGTTCGAATCGGAATTGGAATCTCAGATCTCAGTTCTCAGATTCTCAACTTTAACCATTTTGCATCCTAGAAAGAGAAATACCGATCGTCTGCTATTTTAATTGAGTTCACAAAATGTTCTAAACCCCGAACCCCGAACCCTGGAACCTCGGGACTCCCAGCGGGCGATCCCTCCCAACGCTGACAGCTACGTGCTGGGCGTCTCGGTTGACCCCTGAGGGGGCATCCATCCCCTTAGTTCGCTTAGTTAGTTCGATTATTCAATATTTTTTCACAGAGAGCTTGATGGGAAATGAATACATCATCGGCGCCCCAGGGGAGGAGCTCTAATTAAAACAAAGACTGCCTCAAACAGGTGTGTCTGGGAAAGATTCAAGACATTCTAATCCATCAAAAGTTCTATATTATTTTTCTATAACTTTTCTATCACTTTTCTTCTTTCATTTCTTATCAAATGGAAATCGGACAACGTCATAGCTGTAAGTGGCCACTTTTGGAGAGATTCTTTCAGAGATTTTTGTAACGAATTCATTCACGGATTTCTATTCTCTTTCAAAGCGAAGCGATTCCCGATCTCCCCTGAAAGATATATATCCGCAGAAGAACATCCGCAGACAGACATCCCTCGCCCTCGACGGAGTTCCTCAATCGGAAAGATAGGAGGAGGAGGGAGGCCTACCTGGCCATTGTCTGGGCCATTCCTTCCACCTCTCTACCTGTGTCAATGTCAGACTTGAGCGCTAAATTGTCGCTTATTAAATGTCTCTCGTCCCGGCGACGGGCCACTTTATCAAAAAAACAAAGACGATGAGGGGTGGAGAGGGAGATGAGGTGAGATAAAGCCATAGAAGGAGGAGGACAAGAAGGAGGCGTGGAGGAGGAACCAAATTCCACGTAACCAAGCGTGTCCGTCGGTTGTCGAAAAATTATGACTTGTTTTTGTGGATCGGAGTGCAAATAGCCAACTTCCTGTCTCTCTGTCTCGCCAGCCATCTCTTTCTCTTTATACACCTCCCTGTCTATCCATCTCTTTCTTGGCGGCATCGTCGCGCAGACGCAAAGCGCTCTGATTGCTGTCGCCGTCGCCGTCGCTGTTGTCACTCTTGTCGCTCGCTGCTCCTGTGTTGTCGCTGCTTTCCTTGTCATCGTCACGGCCCGCCGATGTCTCCGCTTGATAAGAGCCCTCTGCGGGGTACATTTATTTAGGCACTACTGTCTTTGCCACGCCCCCGCTTATAAGTCTCATCCCAAACGCCCACTCTTCTGCTTCTGCTTCTGTTTCCTCCTCTGTCTGTCTCGCTGGGTTTGAGATGCTTCTGATTACAGTTTTGGAGACTATCCAGGAATGCTTCCAAAATATTAATTAGAAAGTGTAGAGAATCCTTCTAAAAAATCGGGAAATGCGTGGAGAATAGGAGTTTAGGTGGAGAATGCAAGTCTGGGTGGAGGAGGATGCGTGGAGAATGGAAGTCTTACCCCTTAGAAAGCCTCTAACTTGGTTATTTTTTATCCGATCCTTAAGCGGAGTACCTCGAACGATTTCTAGATTCATTCTCTATATTTCTGCATTAAAAGCTAACAACGAACAAATTTTCAGATTTTTCCAAATTTTTGTGATGTAACTCCTTTCATAAATGACAAAAATCGAGGAAGGTGCAAATATGACCATTTGGAGTACTATATCTTGGATATCTTGGTCAATAATGATCCGATCCTTAAGCGGAATACCTCAAACGATTTGTAGATCAATTCACTATAATTCTGCATAAAAATTATAAATTTTTTTTGCGACTTAATTTTTTTCAAATTTTTCTGATGGATCCCCTTCAAAAATATGGAAAATCGAGAAAAATCACTTTTCGACCCTTTCGAAGGTCATATCTTTGTCAGTTTTCATCCGATTTTTTAACAAAGTATAGATTTGGAATCTTCATTTAATTCCCTATAAATCTGCATTAAAATCCTGGCACAAAATATTTTTTAGATTTTTTTCAAATTTTTCTGATGGACCCCCTTGAAAAATCTGAAAATCGAGAAAATTCACTTTTCGCCCCTTTCGAAGGCCATATCTTTGGCAGTTTTTATCCGATCCTTGAACAAAGTATAGATTTGGAATCTTTATTTAATTCCCTATAAATCTGCATTAAAATCCTGGCACACAATATTTTTTCGATTTTTTTCAAATTTTTCTGATGGAACCCCTTGAAAAATCTGAAAATCGAGAAAAATCACTTTTCGCCCCTTTCGATGGCCATATCTTTGGCAGTTTTCATCCGATCCTTGAACAAAGTATAGATTTGGAATCTTTATTCAATTCCCTATAAGTCTGCATTAAAATCTTAGCACAAAATATTTTTTAGATTTTTTTCAAATTTTTCTGATGGATCCCCTTAAAAATGTGAAAATCGAGAAAAATCACTTTTTGCCCCTTTCGATGGCCATATCTTTGTCAGTTTTCATCCGATTCTTGAGCCAAGTATAGATCTTCTTCAATTCCCAAGAATCTTTATTCAATTCCCTATAAATCTGCATAAAAATCCTGGCACAAAATATTTTTTCGATTTTTTTCAAATTTTTCTGATGGAACCCCTTGAAAAATCTGAAAATCGAGAAAAATCACTTTTCGCCCCTTTCGATGGCCATATCTTTGGCAGTTTTCATCCGATCCTTGAACAAAGTATAGATTTGGAATCTTTATTCAATTCCCTATAAATCTGCGTTAAAATCCTGGCACAAAATATTTTTTCGATTTTTTTCAAAATTTTTCTGATGGACCCCCTTGAGAAAACTGAAAATCGAGAAAAATCACTTTTCGAACCCTTTCGAAAGCCATATCTTTGTCAGTTTTGATCCGATTTTTGAACAAAGTATAGATTTGGAATCTCGGATTTTCTATCAATCTGCATCAAAATCTTAAGACGAAATATTTTTTGACTTTTTTCAAATTTTTCTGATGTTTTCCCTTGAAATTGTGGAAAATTGAGGGTCCTACAACCCTGACCCCTTCCTGGACCCATTTCCTTGCCAATCTAAGACCGATTCTAAAGGGGAATACCTTGAATTCCATGGCATTAATCAAGCAAAGGTTGTTTTCCAATAAATCAAAGTTATTTTCCTAAAGAGTCCTTGCTTTATGACTCCTGCCTCCGCTTCGATATCTTTCGAATGATAAGATCCGCAGATCTACGTGCTGGAGATGAATCTTCCTAACCCCTTCCTCCTCCCGAGAACCATTAGAACCACGCCATTAGCCTTCTCCTTGTGGCATCTTCAAAGATGTGGGCGTGTCTGTGGCTCAAATTGCTGAGAACCGAAGAACATATGCGATCACATTACGCGGGTACTTCTGGTAATGCGCTTCCGTTCTGCGTCGGTGTCTTCTGGAGAATGGAGAAGCGTCTTCCCTAACCATCATTTGTCTTTTTCTTCTTTTCTTCTCAAAGGGGGAAAGCTAATCTACCAATGATGCAAAGGCGCCGCTCGAAAAAGAGTTAAGACGAATCGGAATTCGGCCTGCAATTACACTTCCGCCGAGGGAAGATTTTATAAAAAAAAAAAACAGAGAAAAATATACAGAAATATATACAAAATATATATATGTGAAAAAAATATATATATTTATAAAAAACGGAAAGCAACCCCGAACTCCGAAAGGTTTCTCATTCATGCCGGTCGCCGCGTCTCAGGCTCATTCACAAGATCTTCGAGCCGAGTCGAGACGAGTTCAAGCATTCATTCATTCATTCACGTTGATTGCCACCTTTGGAGTCCCCTGCCCTTGCTTCTGCCCCTGCCCCTTGTGTTTCTCCTGCCCCACGGCAGCCTCTTGTGCTCCAATGATTAGTCTGTGCTAATGAACAGGCGGCAGCAGCGGCTGCGGCTACCTAGCAAAAAAAAAGAAACTTTAAAAAACCCGAAAAAAAATCACCGAAAAAAGAGCGAGAAAAAGCGATAAAAAAGCGAAACAAAGCTGCACGAAACGAAGCTCTGCGGCAAACAAACAGAAATCAAATCCAATTTATGTTTTCAACATTAATCATAATTTCCGAGAGAGCATGCGGCATGGCGTGGCATGGCGTGAAATATATTTTTTATGCGCCTTTTTTACGGAATTCCGATTTGGATTCGGAATCGGAATTAAAAAAACAAAAAAGGTGTCGGTGTCAATGTCGAATTTTTGATGGAAAATGCAGTCGCGGGATTCTGTTTTTCTCATTATTAGATATAGCAAGATCTGGATATATAATTGGGGAAACTAGATCACTAGATCGGGCTTAATGGAGTGCGAAAATCGATTTCCATTATTTTTGGCCATGAAGTATGGAAATGAAATGGGAAAATGTAGAAAAATGCAGTCCAAAGATTATTTTGTAGACTTGTGGAGATTTATTGCTGTCCCTTCCTGTCTCTTTCTGTGTGATTCTCAAACCAATTATAAAAAAAACGATAATAAAACGATTTATTGCCAAGCGACTAAAAAACAAATAAAAAAAAGGATCCTCAGGAGAACCTGTTTCAGATCGGTAGCTAGAGATCGGATCATCTAGGCCAAGAGGGAGTCAGAGGGAGATGGGGTAGTGGCCTAGGTGGGGTCCTGACAAAGAGAGACAGGGAGACAACCTTCTCCAGACCACTTGAAAAGCAATTTTTTTGAAATTTATTTTCCATTTATCGCTTTATTTATTTTCTACCTTCTTTTAGTGTGTGGCCCAAAGCCCCCGACCCCGCACCCCGTCCCTCCTAACTGGTCTGGTCTATCTGCTTATGCGATTAGAGTGCAGCCAAGGAGCTAAGCAAGATGACGCTGTGGATGTGGGACAAGAATGGGTATTGGATTGGAAATGGGAAAGGGAATGAGAACGATGATGCTGCTGCTCTCTGGTGTGTTTATTTTTGTTTGGACCCGGAGACCCTTTTTGTTTGTCTGCCTTTCGATGAAGAGGAGCGAAGGAACCGAACCGACCGGGTCTCAATGGGCCACAATCGAAAGTAATAATGAAATCCCATCAAGAACGAGACAAAGGTTCCTCTACCTCCGACTCTTCCATTCTCAGGGCCATTCTCATTCTGATGCTCATCCCTATTCTCTGTTGGCCTGCAGAGTGAGACGACGACACTTGCCTTGATTTTTATTGTTGGGCTTTTCCCCCGGCTTTGATTTATTGTTAGCGGGAAAATGGGAATGGGAATGGCAATGGTTCTCTTATATGGTACCTCTCCCTCTTGCGACCATCGCCAGGCCAGGTTCCTGACCAGACAGGAACAACAACAATCCCTCTCTCGCCCGGTGATCCTCTCCCAGGTAATCTTGTTCTGCAGCAGCTGCCTGTTGCATTCCGCTCTCTCACCTTTTGCCAAAGCCAGCAAGAATGTGCGTGCCTCTTTGGCCAAGACTACAGGTGAGTCTCTATACCAGTACCAAGTACAATGTAACAACAAATATTTAATAAAGAAAAGTCTAAACTAAAACTAAACCAAAGTTATCCAATTAAAACCCTATTAAGTTTATCACCTGGATAATCTCAACTAAGGAGTCTCTACTGTGGCTGAGCATCCTCCACCTCCGAATCTCTCCTTCTCCCTCTGGTTTCTATTCTGGTGCTGTAGACAGTTCATTAATGTTATCAGCAAGCGAAAAAAGGGGGAATGAAGGATGGTCCCCACAACACATTTCCTCAACTCCCTAGCTCCCCATCTTCCAATCTTTATGTCTCCACCTATGTCCATCTCCTTCCCCCACCTGGGCATGATCGACGGGTTTGTGTCTGTGCTAAATTTGATGTGCAACACTTGTTGTTGCTGCTGCTGACACATAAAGTAACGGCAATTGGCAATTGGCCAGCGGCCATCGGCCATTGGCAGCCACTGGTGGCCAAAAAAGGACATAACCACATGGCCATCGAGCCATCGGGCAAAACTTGTCAACTGGAATCGATCGATATGGCAGTCGGATGGACGGGGTAGATCTACGGACATTTATGGTCTGCGGTGACCAGATGAACTACTTTCGAGCCACCAGCCGTTTACCGTTAACTAGACTCACCTGTGCAACAAATGGGAGGCAGCAGCAGCAGATGCAGCAACAATCACTGCGATTAATCAAAGGGCCTGCCCCTCCGATCCAAAGAATCCTCCTCAGCTTCTTTTCGGCTCTCTTTGGCTGGAGCTTTCCCTTCGAACGAACGGTAAATATTTTGATTAGATTTCGATCACTTTAACGCGACATTCTTGCGATTTTTCCCATCGAGAAATCGAACAAACAGGCAGTAAAAAATAAATCCGAAACAAAACAAAAAGCGTCCAAATAGTCACTGAAGGAAAGGCAAACCAAATAAAATAAACCTATTAAAATTTTATGGCATTTTCAAAGCCTTCCCAACATCCGAACACACCAACCAAGGGAGATTGGCATCGTTGGGTTTAAATTCAATTTCTGCCTCTTAGTCACATCCGCCTGCCGGCCAATATGCGATATTCGATCCGCGATCTGCGATTTTCGGTTTTTTTGATTTTTGGGGAGCAACTATATATTCCCTTTTGCTCGATTTTGGGTCAACTTGAAAATTATTGATGTGCCGCCGAGCATAATTTATTGTTATTAGGTGTTTGGATTTATTTTAGTTTTGTTTTTTTTAGGAAACCCGCGCCGGTTGCCGTTTTAAAAATAAAAACAAACTTGGCACACGCACTTTTCTCGCATTTCGAGTATATTTTCATGCGACACAAAAACAAAAAGGTTTTCAAATCACTTTCAACTCACTTTTGAAATGAAATGGCAAGCCACCGAAAAAAAATGCGTAAAGAATGGTAGCAATTAGCACGGGAAGAGCGCCAAAACAGTTAGTTGATTTCCACTGACAGGTGCTCAGAAACACGTCTTCCGCTCGCACGTCTGTATCACTCGACGGTCCGCAATGAACTGAACTGAGTCTCCGGACCACCGTGCTGCTGCAGTCCAGACGCGCCGAAGAGGGCCGAGCCCCAACCGAACGACACGCTGGGCGAATTGCCGACGCACCTGGGTAAAATTTGTAAAGGTAGAGCGACTCAGTGACATAATGAAGGGACTTACTTATATAGGAGATCTGTGACATTGTTTTTTAATATACATATATTAAGATATCCAATAAGTTTTAAACCATATATATGATATATTCTGAATTTACAGCTTTTCTCATGTGGAGCCCACTGTATGTTGGATCCCAAATCGGATGTAGTGCAGTGCCAGAGAGGAGAGAGCTTCGGAAGCTGAGTGCGCATTGTGCTCCCCATTGCACTTCGTGGGTCGTGTCGGCCCCACGCTCTCTCCCCAAAAACACTCTCTGTCCCGTGCCAAGGGCTTGCTTAACAGTTACTTTGTTTTACATTAGTTTTGATGTGATAAGCAATTCCCACGCTCTCAGCTCCCCAATGTTTCCAAAACTCACCTTATTACAGTATTAATTCCAAATAAAAGACACGTGCCAAACAAAATGTTGTTGATTTCCATATATTTTCTGCTTGCTTTTTGCTTTTTATCCACTCAACAGTTTTCGTTCCTTCACAATAGTTGCATTTTATATCAATATCAATATCAATTTAATATTTTATCAATAACGTAGTATGTGTGCTTGTTTGTCTGTGTTCCAATTTCATTTTCAATTATTTTACACTGGGTTTTCACAAAAAAAAATATAATAATAGTCGTAGTAATAGTTAAAAGCTAGAACTAAAATTATAATTAAAATGCCTTTACTATTGAGCATTGATTGCTGTTTTTGTTGCTGTTTCTCTTGTTGTTTCTGTTGTTGTTGTGGCTGCAGTTGTTGTTGTTGGCTAGTATGCGTTTTTGTTGTTGTTTTTTTCGAGTTAGTTTAGTTAGTTCTTAGGGTTCTAGACTTTATTTGCATTATTGTTACGGTTTCGTTTCACTTCTGCATGGCTTTTGTTCTTCTTCTTGTTTCATTTGGTTGTCGGTTTTTTGTTAAAAATTAACAGTAAAAAGTAAAAAGTTAAAAAGTAAAAGTTTTGGGATATTTCTTGCTACAATCTTTAACTTGGCCTTAAGGATCGAAGAAGCAATTGAAGTAGAAGTGATCGCTTGTCACATTTTTTTTTGTTGCATATTACTTTTATGCCATATAATGTTCAATGTTTTTGTTGTTTTTGGGGCTTGCTTATCCATATATTGTATATATATAAAAATGGTATCTTTTTTTTGGGTTTTGTGTGTTTTTTTAGTGTAATTGTTAATTAATTAAAAAGCTAATTTCGATTGCTGGTGTGTCCTCAGACGACTGGCGGTTCGGTTCCTTCCAGGGACCCGTCGTCACTAAATAAACAAAAAAAATTAAAACAAAATGAATTTAAATAAATAAATTAGAATAAAACAATAAATAAATAATGTTTTTAAAGAAAATCACAACTTTCTGAAGGGGGAACTTTGTTTGCCAGTGTTGGTTAACAAAAAAAGTATCTGCCAGTGTTGGTTAAAAGCCCTGCTAACCTGCTATTTCAGACTTTGTCTCAACTCGAAGAGCTTTGATATTTCCATTGATCGATATTACGTATTTTCTTGTATAAAAACAAAAAGAATTAAATACTTATGTATATAGGGATTTATATAATCCATTTTATGCGTAAGGATACTGTAGGTCGAGTGCTGTAGGTTTCAGGACTTCAATTTTTGTTGAGAGATTTACAGATTTAGCTAAAAAATAATATTTGCTTAGGTGAGATCGGTTAACAAATCATTTACCTTACAGTCCTGAAACGCACTGCACTCCCTTATAGGATATACAATATTTATTCATATTTTTTAATACATTTAATATATTTTTTTAATATATATATTTTTGTTTGTTTCCGATAAAGCATTTTAAGATTCGACTAGAATGAGCTAGGGCTTCAGTATCGCAGGATCAGTGTCAGTGAGTGTAAGGTGTAAGGATAAGGATATTTCCTATAGGATATGTCTATCTATGCACGATTTATCTAACTATATATCAATAGTTATTGTTGCTGTTATCAGACGAATGTCATCGGGTAGAGCTTTAGAGTTTTGTGTCCTGAGCTTGACTTCGAAACGTGAACAAACCAACTAGAAATGGCTAAGACTAGGTATATAGTAAGATCTGTAACAATACGTTCGATTCGGTGCTATCTACGACGACGACGACGAAAAAAAACGCGCTCTTAGAATCCTAAGATCCTTTAGGATCAGGCTTAATGGTTAATCCGATTATCTATATATATTCTGCGGCTCTAACTATACTTTGTATATTATAACATTATATTTTTTGCAATGATATGGCACGATTATTCCAATTGTAACACTCCCAATGGCATACGACTAGGCTAAGGTTTATTCTGAATTTGGTTTCTGCAGCAATGACACTTTTTAAATCAACTTGATATGGATAGAGTGGAAGCTTATAGCTTTTCAATTGATATACTTTTTGATATTGAATCCAAATAATACAACCGATACTTTGACAACGAAAATCCGAGAGCTATAGTATAGGAAACGAAGTTCTGGTTGCAAAACCTCAAAACTTCTGGCTCTAAAAGGTGTCAAAGCCGCTTAGGATTTGGATAGGATTGAAGCCTATACAAAAAAACTGAATCCCGCTGTGAGCTCGATGGGAAACAGCTTAGCTGGGAGCCGGAAGCAAGCACAGGGAAATGGATAGCCCCAGGGACAGGGATAATACGGATCGATAGGCGGGACTGGTGGAGAACTCGCCAAGATTGGGACGCGGATAGAAGATGTGCACGGGAGGCGGTTGATCCAGCTCGTCAAAGAAACCGAGATCTGAATCCTCTCCCAGTTCCTGGTACACCAAGCTAGAGGCGTTCCACAAACTTTATCCAGATGGGCAGCAGTTTAAGAGAATCGTTATAGAAGATATTCAAGGAATGGTTGGAAACAAGATACTTACATGGGACAGGTGTTGACGTTGACCCCATTGATGGCAGAAGGACCCAGGTTTATCTGACCTGAGGCATCGCCCTCGACAACCACAATGCAACCGTTGAAGTTGTGCGTGTAGCGGCTGCCCGTGAATTGTGCAATATCCGGAATGCCACCTAAAGAATTCAATCGAAATTTTAATAAAAAGCTCCACAAATCATTCGAAGATACTCACCGATAAAGACATGACCCGGCAGGTGCATCTCCTTCTTAAGGGTCGGTCGCGTTTCGCCCGAATGCAGGATGCGATCGACCTCCAGGATGGCCGTGTTCTCACTTCGCTTCACAATCACAATGTGGCGGTTGCCGTTGTCCACGCGGGTCTCGCTGTTGCGGATCACCGCCTCCTCGCCGTCGAGGCGCAGCGAGTACTCCACATAGCCATCGACCACGGCCAGGGCTATGAAGTCCTGGCCAGTGTACTCCTCGCCGGCCTTCTGGCCCCACCAAAGGAGCAGTCCATTAGGCTGGTTGGTGGTGAAAACGACCACGGCGGAGGTGAACTGCTGCTCCAGGTCGTCATTGAACTGATTCCGGTTGATTTCCAGATAGCCATTGCCGCGGAACGACGCATTAAAACCGATTTCGATGTCTGCAAAAGATTCGTTTAGTTTGGGAAGGGAACAGAGTGTTATAAAAGCTTACGTTCTTGGCAGTGTTTGCCGCTGAAGCCCACCAGGCAGGAGCAGACAGCCTGCTCGTCCTGTTCGCTGCAGCTGCCGCCGTTCTCGCAGGGATCGTTGGCACAGGGAGCCATGGCATAGGGCTCCAGCTCGGCTCCACTTCCGCTTCCGGAAGCAGTCTCTGCCGGCGACGGTGGCGGTGGCACAGGCAGGTCATCCGTATCTTCGCCAATCTCATTCAGCTCGCCACAGTTCTGGATGTTAGCCGCGTCTGTGATGTCCGCCAGTAGCTTCACGGTCCTCGTCGATTCGTACAGCCTCGAAATGCATCCATCGAAGCCGTCTGTGATGTTCACATCCCGGTTGATCTTCACCGTGGCCCGATCGTAGCCACCCACGAAGAGCGGCGTCTTCAGGGACAGGGTGCGAGCCACGCCTGGAGCCTTGGCCTTGCGTTGCGGTGCATTGCCCACCCGCAGGATGCTCTCACCCTGCCGGCGCAGCACCTCGATGCGGGTCCAGCGGTGCAGTGGCAGTGGCTCCACCGAACGCACCACCACCGGTTCCAGGCGGGCGGCCGTATTGATGAGGAGCTCCACATGGCCGCCGCGCAGCACCAGGGCCAGGTAATCGCCGCTGGGCAGGCGGGACTCTGCCGCGTACAAGATCACGGAGTCGCGGAGGCTGGAGGGACGCACGGACAGGGTGACATTGACCCGGGTGACTCGAGGAGTTCTGGAGGGAAGAAAAAGTAGAGTTTAAGCCCAAAAAAGTATGCTATAGTTTTTTTGTAACTCACCCATAGGCCGCGTAGCTGTTCTTCTTGAAGTTGAGGCTCTGCTCGTTCAGGTGCTCGATGTACTGGCAACGATCTCCGGTTCGGTTGAGGGGACACAGGCACTCCATGTCCAGCTCCGTGTTCTCGCAGCGTCCAGTTCCGCAGACTCCCGGCGTGCACTGAGTTCCCTCGACGGTGCAGTCCCTGCCTGTCCAGCCCGGCTGGCAGACACACGTGTAGGCCTGCTCCGATTGGCTCTCCAGGCAAACGCCTCCGTTGGAGCATGGCCTCTGGGCGCACGGACGGCAGTCGGAGATGCCCTCCTTGAACTTGGCCTCGCGCATCAGCTCCACGGTGCGTCCCTGCAGGGTCAACCGACTGATGCAGCCCACGAATCCGGTTTGCTGGGTCACAGCATCGGCGGGCAGGAGCTCCCAGTTTGGCACTCCGCCCAGGTACAGGTCCTCGATCAGTTCCAGTTGTGGGGTCTGCGACAGCGTGGGGAAGGCCACCGGATGCTGCTCGTCCACCTGGATGTAGCCATCCCGCCTAGAGCGGTGCACGCGCACGGTGTGCCACTCGTTGAGGGCCAGAGGCTCCTCAGCTCGCACCAGCAGCGGCTTGCCTCCGAAGTCAAAGCGGAACTCCGCATAGCGATCCTTCAGCGAGAGGGCAATGTAGTCGCCACTGCCGCGGGTCTGGCCGTTGAACAGGAGCAGGCCATCGCCCGACTCCGGCCGGAAGGTCAGCTCGAAGTTGAACTTGAAGGCGGAGTCCGGCAGCGTGGGGAAGCTCATGTAGCTACGTGGCTCCTGACGGAACTGTGGAATGGCGCCGGTGACCACCAGGATGCTGGGGAAGTCGGCGGTCTCGCCATCGCGGTAGGAAGCCGTGCAAATGTAGGTTCCGGCATCGTTGGCCTGAACGCCATCCAAGGAGAGTTTGTTCTGTCATATCCAGGAGGTGATTAGTAGCTTCCTTAAATGAATTAAAACTCCAGGCTTACCTCGGTGAGACTACGTCCGGCTTGAAGTTGTCCGTACTGGCGTGACCAGCGGTAGGTGGGTTGCCGGCTCTCGTCGGCTCCGCACTGCAGGTGTGCGTCTCTGCCGACGGGGGCGTGGACGATCTTGGAGCTCTTGAGCTCGTGGGGCTGATCCTCCACGTTCAGCTCGTAGCTGGTGGTGTACAGTTCGCCCTCGTCCGTGCGGCACTTGCACACGTACCGTCCAGCATCGGTGGGGTTGACGTCGTTGAACACCAGAAGGTTGCCAACTTGCTAAAAGGATCACCAGGAAATCCAAGATTAATAAAGAGCTAGAAGCAGAAATTGAAGACCCAAACTTACCCTCACGTTGGGGCTAAGTGGAGCTCCATCGGCCCTCTCCCAAACGACATCCGTGTAGGTGTTCTCCGTGGAGGAGCACTCCACCTCGGTGGACTCGCCGGCGTGCAGATTCGAGGATTGCTGGTCCAGCTTCAGGCGGTACTCCCTGGTCGGTGTCCTGGTCGTCGAGGGCGGCAGGTAGGTGGGGATGTACTGGGACGGCGGTGGCTCCGCAGGACTTCCAGCTGGAATCACCCGGAACCATCCGGTGCAACCACCAGGACACACACAGGACACAAGGCGACAAGGACGAAGGATTGGATGGTCGGCGGTAACGTTCACAATTGAGCGACAATTCACAAGTGCAAGGTGCATGTGTGTGTGTGTGTTTTGTGTGTGAGAGTGTGTGTGTGAGGGCGTGGCAGTGTATATAGTTGTGTGTGTGTTTGTATGGAGTCATGGGAATGGGAATAAGATAGTAAAAAATACACAGAGAGAGAAAAACAGTTAGCAAAAATGGTCAAAAATGGAGAATCAAACAGAAAGAAGGCAATACTTATCGAACTTATCGAATGGTTATCGTAATCGTTAGAATTTCGATAGACTTTTATTTAAAATTAATCGTAATAGTTCGCATTTATTCGATTCATATTGCCTTTGGTCATGTTTTAGTTTGTTTTGTTTTAGAATTTCGGGGTTCCTAGTTAGACAATACATTTAAGATAAGATATACGATGTACACAGAGAGAAACAGATAAAGACAGAGGGATTCTAAGTGTGTGTTGTTTTATCTCGTTTCTTTTTAAAGGTGAGGTGGACTCTACATTTACTCAATACTGGAATACTACGGATCGAATCACACAGAATACGTATATATGTGAGGTTACGAATGGGTTTGTCTGATCTTTTCATATCTTTAGGTATTTTTTGAGTTCTACGAATCTAATTATTCTTTGGGTTACCACTAAATTTCGCATGTTTTTCGGTTGTTTTTGGTTTTTCAGCACAAATATGATCACAAATATACATACAAGTACATACATAGAGCTCTAAAGGATACAGCTACGTATTATACAATACAAAATGGCGGTTACTTAACTACCGTTTATCTGGTGATTGTGTGTGTTTGTGTATGGGTGTGTGTGACAGTGTCCAGAGTTAATGTTTTATTCGTTATTCACAATAATTTCGTTCAACTAATTTTTTGTTAGTGACTTTTTAAGGCTAACCGCATGCACCTTAAGACTAATTCCACAAATCCCGCTATATATAATCGCTGTACGAGCTTTTGTTATCGGTTATCGGTTATCGATTACTTAGGTTATACATATTGATAGAATAGTTGTTTTTTGTGTAGTTTCTTGTTGGGTTATATCTTGGCTACGCTACTGGAAAACCCCTTGGAGTGCGTGCGTTGGTTAAATCCTTATTTTTCTCGGCCTTTGATCGTTGCTGGTGCTGGTTGGTATCGGTTATCGGTTATCGCTGGTCGGTTATCGATAATCGTTTGCATTTGTTGATTTTGAGTGCCAATTACAATCGTCCGGTGCACCCACGAGCATTAGATAGCGGAGGAGATTCGATAGAAAGAAGGGGAAAAAGGATTCGAAATCGGGAAAGGGGAATATATAGAGGTTGGGCATTATAGAACAGAAACCAGAGCGGGGGTTTAGAGAGAAAAGTTGAGGGACCAACCGAAGCTCCTTCCGGTTAGATGGCGTTTCCTCAGTTTCTTCTGGTCCAGGCTGCTTCTGACCTTTCCGGGCTTCTCGTCCTTTCGACTCTTCGACTTCTTCCAGCGCTTATGGTTGCCGGACTTGCCGCCGGACTTCCCTCCCACAATGCAGTTGAACTCGTCGGAGTGGTCCGTGCAGTCGTAGATCCCATCGCACACCATGCTGGCCTTGATGCAGGTGTGCGGGTGCGAGACGCACTTGAAGTCCGTGGGCTGGCAGGCGTAGGACACGATTGCTGGACGGGATGGGGCTGGAGCCTTGCCCGAGGACAGTTTGCTGCTGCTGCTGCTCTTGAAGTCTGATTTTGCGTATTTTTTGTTTGGTTTTTGACATATTCATATTGATTTTGGATTATATTCATTATGGTTTGGTATATGCGGTGTTTTTTTTGTTCGATTTTTGGTTTTGGATACGAGTATATGGTAAAAAAAAACGATTAGCAAAAAACTTGGCACGCCTTTGCTCTTTGGGTTAATATTACTCAGTAGCCCCAAAACCCATTCTAAATATTACGAATCTATGATCTATTCGGGGGACCACCTTGGGTATTAGAGAACCAGGCATGCTATCAGGATATCGGGGGCTGTGCTCTACTAATTGGAATGGGATTAGTCGGGGGATCTAGGATTTTGTACAAAAAAGGAATTTTTATTTGTGTTCCGGTTTGATTAACAAATTTCTAGGGCTCTAGGGTTAGGCAGTAAATAATACAGTTTCAAAGATCATTAGTTTAATAATAATACAAAAAAAAAACCATCTAAAGGGCTATAACTTTGTGGCAAGTCTGGCATCAGAACACATATAGCCCCTTAGGCCGAAACGAAAAAAAATAATAATAATAATGAAATAAAAATGTTATTTTAAACTCAAATCAAATCGGATCAAATCGCGGCTCTTGGACTTAGAAATAGATTTGATTAGGCCGCCTTGTTGGCTGAAACGCACCACAAATATACAAAACCATGCAAGGCGTGTCTTTCGGGCTGAAGCCGTTCAACCGACTCAGATTAATTCCTAGATTGTAGTTGTTCGTTGTTGTAGATGTGTTGTTTTTTTTTCAGTGTGTTTTTTTTTAGCACCATACAATATGTTTGTGTTTTGTGTTTCGGTTTTTTCAATCATTTTTTAAGTTCGTTTTGCAATAAAAGCGCACATAATACCATTAAACAGGGTTCAAGTCAAGTCAAATATTTAAATCAAAGGCAAGTTGTAATATTTATAAATATTAAATGTTTTTTTTCAACACAAGCGCACATGTAAAAAAGTGGGAGAGAGAGAGAGAGAGATAAAAGCGTGAGAGAGAAAGAAATAAATATGAAATTAATTAATTAATTAATGTGTTTCCATTGCGATCGGGCAAGAAAAGTTGTTGAGGAGGAAATCGAGCTCTATGGTAGAAAAAAACGAGTAGAAGGATCCCTAACTGATCAGGATCCGATCCCTAACTGATTTTAACTGATTCGATGTGAACCTGAGACCTGCAAAACAATTATTTACATATTAATCTGTGCTTGGTTTTTTCTTTCGGTGTACGAGTAGGTGCAATGGATTGAGACTTGGAGTTGAGTGCTTGGACTTATTAACACACAAAAACACAAACAATTGGTAACCAAAACCATTATGATATAATATTTAAACCAGGTTTATACTAAAAACATACACCAAGAGGATATAGTACCAATATTAACGCTAAAAGCTAAACAGCCAACACCGATAAAGGGTTTAGGAGTTAATAAAGAAAATAAAAAACAGGAAAGCCATCTTCGGTAGACCAAAGATTCTAAAAGTTCTGGTAGAGTTTTGGAATACAAGGATTCAGTCAGGATTCAACGGACAACTTTTTTAAATTAAAAAATAAAAACAATCAACCAAAACTTTTATAGTTTTCGAAATAAAAAGAATATGTTACAATTGTTTGCTTTACACGTTTCGTAGTGCAAGTAGTTTTTAATGTTAATATTATATTTTAATTCTCACTTGTAGTGGACTTTACTTAAAGTTATCGTATTAGAAATGTTGTTGTTTTTGGCAGCCATTTTGGTAAGCTTAAGATTTATCAAGTTTTTAAAAAATGGTCGTATTTATATATAAAGTGTGCGTGTGCTTAGGTCTCTAAAAATTTCAATTGGGTTTCAAAAAAAAAAATAGAAATGATCAAATTTTTAGACAGATTCGGACTTTGTCGGCATGCAGTGACTGTACACATTGTGGAAATTGTTTTTGGCGGCAACTGTACTTGATCAGGAGCTTCGCCATTTTGTTTTTTCTTCTTCTTTCTTTCTTTCCCGTTAATGGCTCCAACACCAAAGTATTATTTTGTATTTTTTTTCAATGTTTTTCTCAGATTGTTATATACAGTGTGTGATCGTTGTACCCTGCAACCGCTCCCTACAGTGCGTGACATACATATACGACAGAGTATGACAATTTCCGTTTGCGTATTTACAGTTTTTTTGGTTTTAGTTTTTTCCTCACGAACTCTCCTCACTGGCTGTGGGAGTCTCTTGGGTGTGAAATGTTGATATATCTTGTGTTTTGAGTTCGGTTTTTGAGTTTTGAGTTTTGAGTTTTGAGTTTTGGTTAACGGATACGAGTACATTGATGTATTTATATATAGAGAGACGTATTCATAAAGTGTAAAAAATATATAGAGTGGGGGAATTAGTAAAATCAGCGAACGATCAAACCTGCTTAACAAAGCCTAATCCTTGACATTAAACTTGATATATTTCTTCCTTTCTGTATCTTTGATCTTAAAGATATCGGATATCGGATATTGTTTTGTCTTTCTTGGTTTTTTTCTGAATTTTTTTTGTGATTTTTTAAGCTTTTACTTTCTCGTGATTTATGCTCGGGTTGGCCTATCATCAAAGTATGATTTGGGGTCGAAAGAAAAGGGAATGTTTAGGAAGGTTTCTGGGGTGTTTCTTCTTTGGGTTTGTTTTTTTTTGTTTGATTTTTTGAATAGGAGATATAGGAGATAGATTACTGCTGGTGATCCGGATCCGGATCCGGATTCGTGGCTAACCCGGGGCGATTACTCACTTATGACTTGCAAGTCGACGTAGGTCGGTGGCAGGTGCTGTCTGCTGGCCAAGTCGTAGGTGTTGCAGACATACCGGCCCTGGTCCTCCGGCCGGAGGGCGGTCAACACCAGCACCTGGCTGTTCGGGTGGGCACCGTGGGGCAGATCGCTTCCATCCTCGCGGTACCATTGGAACTGCGTTTGGTCAAAGGATTCAAAGGGTTTCAAAGTCAGGTAAAGGTCTCCTTACATCCTACACCTAAATCCTAAATAAAGGACATCGATCGACTCACCTGAACATTGGAGCGAACCTCGCCGTTGGTTGTGGTGGCACTGCAGCTCAGCTTGATGCTGTCGCCCTCGCGGTGGGTGGCCACCTGCGAATGGGGCACCGGCTTGTAGACCGAAGGCTGCCTCACCACGACCTGGGCGGTCTTGGTGGTGTTACCGAACTGGTTGGAGGCGGTGCAGCGATAGCCGCCGGCATCGGCCGGGGCGATGGCAATGAAACGGAGGACAGTTCCCTCGATCTGTACGGTATTGGGCAGTGGTCGGTTGTTGTCGGTGGCCCAGTAGATGTCCTCCTGGCGGGCATTGGTCACCTGGCAGTCGATGTAAAAGTGGCTACCGGCCTCGACACTCAGCGGTATCTTCGGGTAGAACACGATCTCGGGCAGGGGCAGGTAGATCAGTTCCCGCACCACGAACGACTCGATGCGTCCGTACTCGTCGAGTCCGTTGCAGCGGTACTGGCCCAGGTTCTCCTGCTGGACGCGGATAATCTCGAGTCGGTTGTGTTCGATGTAGGCATTGCGGGGCAGGGGTGTGCCGTCGGCACGCGCCCATATCGGGGTCAGGTGCTGGGAAATGTTGCAGATGAGGGTGACGTTGGCGCCAAAGTTGGTGGGCAGGCGCAGTCCGTTGTCGGGCGGAAGTTGGGGTTCAGGATCGAGCTCCACATCAGGATCACCTGTCGAAGGATACACATCGTTTTTAACCAATTTAAATGGAAGCCAAGGGCACTCCTTACCTATTCCGATGTCGCCGCGCTTGGGACGAACATCCACGCGAATGCTTCGCTCGTCGGTTCCGGCCTCGTTGGTGCCTGTGCAGGTGTAGAATCCGGAATCCGCCTGGGTCACGCGGTAGATCCTCAGGTAGGCGGTGTTGCCTGCCGGTCCCTGCTGGCGATCCCTCAGGCCGTTCTGCTGGTTGGACCACTCGACCACGGGACTGGGATAGCCGCTGCCCACGCAGGTCACGTGGAGCTCGTCGCCCTCGGTGAGGCTGATGATCTCGTCGCTGGGACTGATTTGGACAATTGGGGGCTCCAGGACGCGGACGGTGGCGACGCCACTGGCCTCTCCCACTTCGTTCTTGGCCACACACTGATAGTCACCGGCATCCGAAACGATAATGTCATCAATCCTGTGAAAGATAATGGAAACATGAATGGATTTCAAGAGAGGATTGATCGATATACTTACAGGACGTATCCGGGTGCCTCGACCTTGTGGCGCGGCGAGAGTGGCAATCCATCGACTCGTACCCACTCGACTTGGGGCTCGGGTATGCCCACGGCGGTACAGTAGAGAGCCACCTGGCCACCCACCGTCTGGGTCTGTTGGGGCTGATCTATCTTAACGCTCGGCGCCTCCCGAGCTGCAAACAAGCAAACGACGGTGGTGGCACCGATTAGTATTAGGATCAGACTGTGCGGACCTATCTTATTACCGACTCCACTCTTGTGCACTTGGCATGGCAAACGTTAATTAATGATTAAAAAGTATTGATTAAAGAATTGTGTAAAGTTTTTTAAATAAAAATCAGTGTTTTTAGGGAGAGACAAGACAACAAGACGAGACAGAGCAAGAAGTATTGTTAGCTAGAGGACTCTCCATTATCCTTTCTAAGGTTATCAAAAGTCACTAAATCAGTGTCAGAGTTTAAGGATAATCTCGACTATATCCTGGACCTGTTTAAACTTACGTTCAATATCGATATATGTGCTGGACTGATCGGAGCCGTTGGGGTTCTCGGCAATGCAGGTGTACAGGCCCATGTTCTCCTGGCGGGCACCGTAGATGGTCAGGGTGTTGCCGCTGATGCGGACATTGGTGGCTAGCTGGGCATGCACCTTGGTCCACTTGACGGAGGGATAGGGAGTGCCGTTGGCCTCGCAGGTGATGCTGTGGTCGCGTCCCTGGACAACGTGGATCTGTTGCTGCAGTGGCACGATCACGGGTCTGGCTCTGTGGGGATTAAAAGGTTGAAAATTGATTCTCGAATGAGATTTGGGAACTTACGCATCATCGATTGGTGGCTGGTCGCGGCTCTCGATGTAGACACGGGCATCCGCGGTGAAGTTGCGGCGGGTGCGTGGATCGTAGGCCAGACAAGTGTAGGTTCCCGAGTCACGGATGGTGGCATCTCTTATTTCCAGGTAGTTGTCGTTGACCAGGACATTGCGGGCTCCGGACGAGGTAATCGGATAGCCCTCGTGGTTCCATTCGTAGCGCAGATGGGCATCGCTGGTGGACAAGCACGTCAGCCGGACGGTCTCTCCCGACACACCGTTGAAGTCCTCCGGAGTGATGTACAAACGATCAGGAGCCGGGGGCGGATGCGGGGCATTGCTCTGGACATAGACATGGACGTACTTCTCGTCGCGGTTCAGTTCGTTGTCGGCCTGGCAGCGGTAGCGACCCTCGTCGGACTTCCGTGGCGAATCGAAGATCAGGCTGGTGCCCTGGGTGCGGGTGCTGTAGGCATCAGCCTGGCCATCCACCCTGGTCCAGGTGACCGAGGGCGTGGGATTGCCCTCCACCTCGCAGTCGATCTGGTTGGGCTGGTACTCCTCGAAGGTCACGGTCTGGGGCAGGCTGACAATCTGGGCCGGAGAGCGCTGGTCATGGGCTGTTAGGAGAGAGTATAGGATATATTTTAGTATTTAAAGACATAAAACGGGACATGTATATCCTTAATCTGTACCGTATCTAGCCAACATGGCCTTGGCATATCCTTTTTTTTTGATAAAATGCCGCATTTTAAAAGGGTTAGAAGTTAGGTTTTCGTTTTGATTTCTTAGATTTAGAAGCAAAAGGATTAGACTTACTGGAAATGGTGATGGTGACGGTGTCCTCGAAGACATGAGTGGTTTCGTTGTTCACCGCCTGGCAGATGTAGACGCCGGAGTCGTGGATCTGGAGGTTGTGCAGGATAAGCTCTCCGCCGCTGACCTCGTAGCCCACAGGCAGGCGGCTGTTCTGCTTGTACCAGTTGACAAACACAGGAGCCTAAAGGAGGAGTAATATCTATTATTAAGGATCCCCGATAACCTAAAAGGACAACTTACATTGCTCCAGCGCATGCGTCCCGTACAGCTGAGGGTCAGAGATCCTCCCACCGGGATGATGGTGATCTGGGGCTGAGCAATCGACACAATGATCTGGGTGCGGACGGTGTCGTCTACGTCTGGGTTGGGACCCGGTAGTGGCTCGTCCCCGTTGTCTATTGGTAGCAATTGGGTGAGATAGAGATTATTTAGTGGAGATTTCACAGCCCCCGGGACAGGAACAGGTGGATGTCCTGGCGGTGTGAGTACGTGTAGTATTTTGTGGGGTTAGTGACACTGGTTGCGGTTTTATGAAGGCCCCAGAACATATTTCGGGGCCAGGACATATTTCTACCCGTCATGGTTTAGGCAACAGACTACGGAGGCAGAGCTTCCAGAATGGATCTCCAGAAGGGGGTTAGGCCACACAGTTGGGGGAACAAAAATATACAAAATGGATCAAAGAGTCAGTGCGTTTCAGAACCCTGATTAGAAATACCTATAATCTATCGAAATAATCGATAAAAACTATTGGAAATTAAAGGATTAATCGATTAAAAACATAAAGCATGCAATTGTTAATCAAAATTATGAATCTCTTCTATTCTTTTCCAAGAGTTAGTTAGGTTTAGTTTGGAACAGCCCTTCCGATAGAGTTTTATGGTTATGAAACGCACTACCCAGAGACCTAAGACCGTAGTTTCTATATAGTTAGTATTTCTAAGGTTCTAAGGATAAATTCTTGATCTACTTGAGCCAATTATCGTTGGCTTTGTAGGCTTTTTTACCAACTAAGACAAAGGAGAACGCAGAAGCTCAAAGAATCAAAGGATCAAAAGCTCACATTCGGCTTCTGTACACAGAAAACAAAGAGTAGCAACTACTAATTGGTATTTTTTGACAAGTTTTGGGTGAGACAAGTAACTAAGACACATATCTAAGTGGGGTTTTAGATCACCGGAAGATCAGAGACACAGAGAGGTAGAGAGTTTTAGGAGCTAACCCGGTTAAAGGATACTTTTCGATGGGTCTACTTTTTTTTGGTTTTAGATCACACAGATACGTGTTAGGTTCGCTCTACACACGCAGACACACAGCTTTATACACAGATCTATAAAAAACTTGGATAAAGTTCTATTAGAGTTCTAGAGGTCTAGAGTTCTAGAGTTTAGAGGTAGTGCTGATATTTTTTATCGTGTGTGTGAGACAAAGTTTTGAGTTTTTTTGAGATTGTCAGAGAAATAGAAAGGAGAGGTAATTTTTTTCAGTGGTTTTTGGTTTTCGGTTTTTTGGTTTTCGGATGGAGTGTCTGGAGCGAACCTCGCGAACGACAGCCGTAGCGCAGCTTGGTTATATTTCCTATGATTCTGTTGCCTTTATATATCTGGAGGGTGTCATTGAACGAGATTGTCTCGTTGGCCGCGATATCGAACTGAAAGCCGTTGCAACAGAATCCCCTGCTTATATCGCATATCTTGGGCGGTTCTTCGTTAATGGGCGATGTGTCTAGAATGTGGATGGATGGAGGGTTGTTTGTTGGTTGATTCGTTTTTTACGTGATTTAGGTTTTTTATCGAGGTTTTTTGCATTTCATTTCGCATTTTCAGTTTTGACAGAGAGAGAGTTTTGGGTTTGATGGGGGAAGACAAAAAAAAACAAAATCCAAGAGAAGGTAGAAAGTAAATAAAATAGTTAAGAACTGATCTAGTCGGTTGACACCAGACCAAGACACAATATCCGCTAAAAAGATTAATAAATCATAAATAAAACTTGAAAATCTTTAAGATAAAATTTAGAAATGTATCTATAACTCAGCGGATATCGATTTTGAGTTTAAAAACTTAGGTTTAGAGGAAGAGAGGCTTAGACTTAGGCTTTCCCAGCCGCCTGTTACACACACACATCTACACGAATACAGTATACCCTGGAAATGTTGAACTTAGGGACAGTAGTATTCCATGTAGCTGGCAGGTATGCAGGAATTGGGCAAGTAGGCCAAAAATATACAGGGAATCGGGAAGTCGGGAGGAGGATTTTAAATCGATGGATGGGATGTGGAAATGGAATGTCCTGCGGGAAAAAAAAGAAAACCTAGCATGGAGCATCTTCACTCACCGATCTCCCGGCACTGGTCACCCTTCCAGCGTGGCTTGCACTGGCACTGGACATAGTTGCCGCCGGCCAGGACGCAGGACTCACTGTTGGCAGCATCGCAAGGACACTGGCGGCAGGCGCCGCTCTGGTCGCGGTAGTGGAGCGGGGCGCAGGTCTCACAGGAGGATCCAGTATACCCAGAAGGACACTGGCAGATCTCAATGTCGGCGGCATGCTCAGATCCAGGCGTGGTCACGGCCGACTCGAGGATAACGTCGCCGATCGAAGTCCTCTCCGTGGGTATCTTGGGCGTGGCACGGATCAGGATGTGCTCGAGATTGGTCAGGACGGTCATGAAGTCCTCCCTGGTGGCGGGACGAGCCGAGCCGCCGTCACGGCGCTGCCACTGCTCGTCCTCGTGCAGGCGCACGCTGTAGTCCTCCCTGTCAGAGTCGCCGTCGGGTCGCGACCAAATCAGTTCCAGGCCGTTGCCAATGAGGAGCACGTCCTGGCCGCGCTCGTACTTTCCGTAAGACTCCACGCGCAGCTGGTACTGCAAACGTCCGCCGTAGGAGAGCAGCTGGTTGCCCAGGACTCGGCCCTGCAGGCTCCAGTACTTGGGCAGGAAGGCGGTGTGCGAGTAGGTGTAGGTGTTGCGGGCCAGGTCGAAGTTCAGGTTAAGGGTGTCCTCCACCTCGCCGCGAATGTCGGTCAACAGAGGCGGACTGCTGATGAAGTCGACGGGAATCAGCTGGCGGTAGAGCTCAGCGGAGCGGCACTGGCTGGTCAGGCCGGAGCAGTAGCACTCCTTGCAGCCATCGGGATGCAGCTCGGACAGTCCGTAGGTTCCAGGGCGACACTGGTCGCATCGATCGCCGATCACGTTCTGCTTGCACTGGCAGTAGCTGCCGCGGCAGGCGAGGGTTCCCTCCGGCTGGCAGTACGAGTTGCAGTCGCCGATGGTCTGGTTGCCTGCATCTGGATCTGGGCGCGGCGGCACATATCCACCGTCCGGTTGGCAGTCGTAAGGTGTTCCGCGGGTGGGGCTGCCCACGTAGCCGGGCAGGCAAAGGTCGCAGTTCGGTCCCTCAGTGTTGTGGGCGCAGTCCTAGAAAAGATCGATGGATTATTGGATGGACAGACGGAAACCAAGACAAAGTACTTACCAGGCACTCTCCCGTCTCGCTGTGACACTGATTGGAATGGCCGTTGCACTCGCAGGGCACGCAGTAGCCCAGGTAGATGCCCTCGTCCTGGTCGCGTCGGTAGCCGGGGGCGCAGGTCTCGCAGGAGAGACCCGTATAGCCGGGCGGGCAGCGGCACTGCTCCACCTCGACGGCGCGCTGGGTGCCCAGGTTGGTGGCGGTGGCCGTGTCCAGGGTGACCTGCTGCAGGGAGCCCTCCTGGGTGCTGGTCGTGTAGGTGGCCTTGATGTAGATGGCCTTGATGTCGCTGAGGGCCATCAGGACGTGCGGACGCTCGGCAAAGTGTCCGTCGACGCGCTGCCAGGCACTCTCCTTGATCTCCACCGAGTAGGAGTTGGACACGCTGGGGCTAACCGGCGACTTGCGGTAATGGATGAGGGTCATGTCCTCGCCACTTCTGATAACCACATCGGGAGCACTGTTGCGGGACATGATGCCTCCAGGCAGGGGGCTATAGCTCAGGGTGTAGCTCAGTTTTCCGCCGTAGGCTGTCAGTTTGTTGCCCAAGAAGACGACTGGAAGACTCCAGTAGAGGGTCTCGCCGCTGTGATCGGCCGAGCCGCTGAATCTCAAGCCTTCGGGGGTGACGTCGTTCAGGCTAACGCTCTGATAGTTCTCGCGGCCGGTGTAGCCACGCACCAACTGGAAGCCATGGTCCACGCGAGAGCGTCCGAAGGTGCTGGTCACTTGGTCGCGCGACCAGGTGCTGCTGCCGCAGTCCACGTTCAGGCCGCTGCAGAAGCAGTCGATGCAGCCGCCGTAGGTGAAGGAGTTGAGGTGGAAGCTGTTGGCGGCGCAGGAGTCGCAGTGCTCGCCCACGACCTTGTCCTTGCACTGGCACTGTCCGTCGGGCAGGATCTTGTAGGTGCCGTCCATGTTGCACGACGACTCCGGAATCTTGCGGCAGCTGTCGCCGATCAGGGGATTGCCCTGGTAGCCGGAGGCACAGCTCTCACAACGACGTCCCGTGTAGCCTTCGTGGCAGTTGCAGACCACGTCTCCGTCGGGTCTCTGCTGGCAGCCGCTGGCGAAGTTGTTGCTGCCACTCTGGGGGCAGGGACAGTCGCGGCAGGCGACGCCGCGTCGCGGATCACCGTAGGTGCCGGGCGGGCAGGGTTCGGGGGTGAAGGGCACACAGTGTCCCAGCCAAGGACCTCCCGGTTTGCGTACGTAGCCAGGAGCGCAGGATTCGCACGAGTCACCGACGTAGCCGGGCGGGCAAGAGCACTTCTCCACCAGCGGGGCTCCGCCCAGACCTTGGTCAGCCGTTCCGGCGGAGTCCAGGGCAATGTTGATCAGCTCCACCTCGCGGGCAGTGGTGTCCAGGTAGCCGAGACGTATCAGGATGTTGTCCACGTTGGCCAGCACCATCATGATCTCCTCGCGGCTCGCCCGGCGTCCGTCCGGTTTCTGCCAATCGCCGGGCAGGAAGGGAATGCTGACCTTGTTGCTCTGGCCGGCATAGGTGCGAACGCGGTGGGTCAGGGTGTAGCGGTTTCCGGTCATGATCACGTCCGGTCCGTTCACGGGACGTCCGTTGCCCATGTAGCTGACCTCGTAGCGCAGGTGTCCGCCGTAGGACTTGAGCTGGTTGCCCATGTAGTCGCTGGGCAGGGCCAGGTAGGGGGTTTCCCGACCGCCGAACTGGACATTGGAGGCGCGGAACTGGACGCCGTGGTGGAGGGTGAGCAGATCCTGTCCGGAGGCCTCGTTGATCACGATCTCGCGGTACGGACTCAGCTCCACGCTGACCACTCGGTGGGAGAGGATCGGCGGCTGGATGGCGTATGTGAAGAGGTTGGCGCTGTCGCAGGAGGTCGCCACGCCGAGGCAGAAGCACTTGATGCACTCCTCGGAGCTGCGAGCCAACATGTTGAAGAATCCGGGCAGGCAGACATCCTGGCGGACGGGATTGACTGTGACGATCGTGTCTGGGGTCACAAAGTGTGTGCCACGGCTGTTGATGATCTCGCAGGAGTAGGCTCCGCTGTCGCCGGGCCTCATGTCGGGGCAGTGTAGGTTTCCGGTGCCGCCCACGCTCTTCGACTCGCACTTCTCGGGCACGTGGCCCCAGTTGAGGCGCCACACGATGGTCGGGGTGGGGTTGCCGGTGGCCACGCAGGTCAGGTCCAGGGACTCGCCCTCCATCAGGGATTTGAGTGGAGGCGGTGGTCGGATGGGCATAGGAGCAGCTAAAAGAGGAATTATTGTTAGTTACAGAAGGAGTTTAGGAAGGAATAGAAGGACTCACCGCATCCAATCTCATCTGTGCCATCCTGACAATCGTTGACATCGTCGCACTGGAAGCTCTTGGGAATGCAGTGACCGCTTCGGCATCCAAACTCATTGTACCGGCAGGGAGCGCCGCTGGGCTCCGGATCGCAGGAGGCCTCGTCGGAGTTGTCGCCGCAATCGTTCTCACCATCGCAGCGCCAGGTGCGGTCCACACACTTGGAGTTGGCGCACATGAACTGGTTGGGCTGGCACTTGCGTCCGTGGCTGCAGCTCTGCTCGTCGGATCCGTCCGAGCAGTCGGGGGTTCCGTCGCAGATTCCGGTCTTGTCGATGCACTCGCCATTCATGCAGGTGGCCTGGTACTCCGAGCAGGCTGAAGATGGCCGGAAGAGCAGATCGGTGTTGTCTGTCGGTGTTTGAAAAAGGATCCAAAAAGGATATTAGTTTTGAGAATTCAATAAATCGCTTTTTAAACCATTCTTACCACGAAAGAAAGCCAAAGCGGCATGGATTGGAGGTTACAAAAAGAGCAGAGAATATCTTACAATGGAGACCCAGGTTTAAAATCTCAAAAAAATATTTAAATCCTACCTAAACCGAAGAATTCGAGATCGATGTGAGGCACTGTGCCATATCGGATTCGATTCGAACGAATATCATCGTATTTGTGGACACCCCAGGCTGCTTGCAACGATATTTTTGATATGGAAAGCCCCACTTTTTAACCCAATCCGTGCTTTAACTAATACTTACATCGTTCGACGTTCAAGTTGACGGTCACCTGCTGGCCGGGAGTGTAGCTGGCATAGCCAACAGCCTCGCAGACATAAGTTCCAGAATCCTCCACCTGAAAAAATACAAAAATTTTATTAGAAAATCGAGAAAAATCACTTTTCGCCACTTTCTAAGGCCATATCTTTGTCAGTTTTTATCCGATTTTTGAACAAAGTATAGATTTGGAATCTTTATTCTATTCCCTATAAGTCTGCATCAAAATCCGAGACAAAAATATTTTTTCTATTTTTTTGAAATTTTTCTGATGGACCCCCTTGAAAAATCTGAAAATCGAGAAAATTCACTTTTCGCCCATTTCGATGGCCATATCTTTGGCAGTTTTGGCATCCGATATTTTAGCCAAGTATAGATTTGGAATCTTTATTTAATTCCCTATCGATCCTCATCAAAATCCTGGCACAAAATATTTTTTCGATTTTTTTTCAAATTTTTCTGATGGACCCCCTTGAAAAATTTTAAAATCGAGAAAATTCACTTTTTCGCCCCTTTCGAAGGCCATATCTTTGGCAGTTTTGATCTGATTTTTGAGCAAAGTATAGATTTTGAATCTTGGACTTATTTCCTATCGATCTGCATTAAAATCATAGACAAAAATATTTTTTCGATTTTTTTGAAATTTTTCTGACGGATCTCCTTGAAAAATCTGAAAATCGAAAAAATTCACTTTTCGCCTCTTTCGAGGGCCATATCTTTGGCAGTTTTCATCCGATTTTTGGGCAAAGTATAGCTTTGGAATCTGGAATCAATTCCCTATCGATCTGCATTAAAATCCTAGACAAAGATATTTTTTCGAATTTTTTCAAATTTTTCTGATGATGAAAAATCTAAAAATCGAGAAAATTCACTTTTCACCCCTTTCGAAAGCTGTATCTTTAGCAGTTTTCATCCGATTTTGAAACAAAGTATAGATTTTGAATCTTGGATTAATTCTCTATAAATCTGCATCAAAATCCTAGACAAAAATATTTTTTCGATTTTTTTCAAATTTTTCTGATGGATCCCCTTAAAAAATTGGAAAAAGCAAGGAGAGTGACATTTGGGGCCTTTGGAAGGCTGTATCTTTTCCAATTTGTATCCGATTCTTAAGCGGAGTATCTCAAAAGATTTCTAGATTAATTATCTATCCTTTGGATTCATTTTACCTATCCTTTAATACCCTCCAAAAAGATGTAGAGGTTTTAAAGACTTGTACTTACTCGAATATTGGGAATCTCGAGACGTCCGTTGCGATCCGTAAAGCCAGGAGGCAGAGGGCGTCCGCCAGGACGAGACCACTTGACCTTGGCGCGGGCAGGACCTTCGTCACGGCAACGGAAGATGACCTCGCGACCTATGGGAATGGTAGAAAGTTTATTAAAAAGACGATTCCAAAGAAAAACTAAAAGCAAGGCGAGCAAATAAGGATTTTTGGGGGAGTACAGGATCTATAGGCTTTACAAGGTAACTAAATGCAAAACTCTTAATAGAATTATTGAAAAAGTGAAGGGGATTTCGTGTCTAGAATTTCGACAAAATATACAACTCCACTCCGAGCCAATCGATCGTTGGTGTGGTTCGTGCGATATCGTAGTGCTGGTGCTGGGATTTGATTTTGATTTTAATTTTAATTTTAATTTTGATTTTGATTTAAATTTTGGATTTTTCTATTAATATTTGATTGATTGTTTTGTCCAGGTGCTACTACAAATGCATTAAAGTCAGTGTTGTTAGGCCAACTTACCCTCCCTAATATATCCTGGGGTTTATTTATATTTATTTTGGTTTATAAATTGGGTTTTGATTTTGATTTTGATTGGGTTAAGCATTAACGAGAACAGAGAACGGCAATTAGGATTGTCCAAAAAAGTATTTCAAAAAATATTATATATTATATTAAAGATTTGTTACTGAACAAATCACGATTTCTAGTTGTAGTTTTTGGAAAAGGAAAAGCTGATTAGATGGGATTAGTCTGGAATACTTACTCTCCTTGATGATTTGGCTGTCGGGATAGGTCTTCAGGTTCAACTGATTGGATCCACGTCCAGGACTGGGTTCAGCAGCTGATGAATAAGAATAATAATCATTAGAAATCAAATATAGAAAGATATCTGGATTAATTAATTGGGTGATCAAAACTTAAACTAAAGAGATGTGTGTTTATCAGCCATCGCCCTTAGTCTCTCGGTTAGTTAGTAACTACTTCTGGGAAGGATATAAAAGCCAAACGGTGTGGTAGACGGTTATTTTTTTTGGTTTGTGGCTCGCTCGTTGGGTCTCTGGCCACTTACGATCGATTTCGTTGCTCACAGACTGACCACAGTCCGTCTCATCGCTGCTGTCATAAGGACAGTCGATGCGTCCATTGCAGCGCAGCCCCAAGGATATGCAGGGCCCGTTGTCGCACCGGAAGGCGGTGGGTGGACAGATGATCCGGAGCGGTGTAGCCGGGCTGGTGGGGCTACTGGTTCCCATGGTCGGTGTCGTTAAAGTGGTCAGGATGGTGGGGCTAGTCGTCGGCGCTGGATGATAACCTTTTATATGTGGCATATATATGTATAAGCAAGCGAATGATGGTAATGATGAACCCTCTCAGAACCCCCTTTTTTGTTCCCTTTCCCCAGGATAACCCGAAAACTTACGGCAGTTGGCTTCATCAGAGCTGTCCATGCAGTCGGTGCGTCCATTGCAGCGGGCTGTGGAGCTCACACACTGGCCACTGTTGCAGCGGAACTGGTTGGGCAGGCACTCGTAGATGCCACCGCAGTTGAGTTCATCGGAGCCGTCGCGGCACTGGGGAACACCATCGCAGGGGGCGCTGCCAGGGACACAGTCACCGTTTTGGCAGCGGTACTGATTGGAGGCGCAACCTGGGGGTAAAACAGGAGAAGAACAATCGTTAGAATGGGATTTTTTAGAGTTTCGAAAACTGCTACAACTTCTGAAAGATAAGAGGTTTCAAATTCTTCTTATAGGATAACCAAAAAAACAGTGCTTTTCTTTATATTTAAAGCATGCAGGTAGGTAGTCTAGATCTAGAGCTAAAACCCAAAAATCAACTAAGCTGTTTACGAGTATTAACCAATGCAATTCTGCTCATCGGAAAAGTCACGACAGTCGTAGTATCCATCACAGTGCTGAGTGGTATTTATGCAGAACTGGAAATCAAAGCAGAGGAACTCGTGATCCTTGCACTGGATGCCAGTACCTGTATCGATATTTTTTGTGATTTAGGTGAGTGGGTGGTTTGGGTGCAAAAGTACAAAAAACAAATGGTTTGCGATTGCATAATGAAAGCAAAGTGAAAGGAGCAGTGAGAGCGGTGAGTGAGAGAGAAAGAAACAGAGAGAAAGGTGAGAAGAGAAAGTATTAGCAAATGAAAAAGCATTACAACGAGACACTCAAGTGTGTGAAAAAAGTAGCTGAAAGGTGCTTGAAAAAAAACCAAGAGGCGAGTACGATAGTTTTCCCCCAAAAACCAATTCATCCTTAAAAGCCATCCAGGAGGAGGATCCCAGGGTGAGGTAATGAATGCGTTATGGAGACGGGAAACTTACAGTTGGCCTCATCGGAACCATCCTCGCAGTGATTCCGCCGGTCGCAGCGCTCACTCTCCGAGTAACACCTGCCGCTGGGGCACCTGTGCTGTGGACAAGGCAGTCCGGTGGGATAGCGATGCGATCCCGATCCCGATCCGGGATACGAGTGGGACTGACAGTCCGCTTCGTCGCTGTGGTCGGAGCAGTCGACATGGCCGTTGCATCGCACCGAACGATTCAAGCAGGAGGCATCGCAGAAGAACTGATCGGCCTTGCAATCGCTGGGGGTTAGTACGTTCGTGGCTATAGATCCGATCCGGGGTTACAGTCGGATCATGGCGTCATGCATTGATGGTGGTGGTATGTTTTTTGGTTTTTTGTGTATTTTGATGGTTTTGTGGCAAGAAAGAGAGACAAGAATGCTGCATGAATAAGCTGCTTGGCCAGAGCCATGAATATTTTCGAAGCTTACAAGATACTATATCTTACGAATACAAACCTGCATCCAAAAACGGAGACACTTATATACTAAATCTTATTCTAGGGCCTTTATAAAATAATTTACCATTGCTGAGGCAGATCTCATCGGATCCATCAGCGCAATCTTCGATATCATTGCAGTATAACCTGTAATCGATGCACTCGAGATTATCGCATTGCCATTCGTTTGGCTGGCAACTTCTCGGCTTTGGATATGGATTTGGTTGTGTGGTGGTCGGTGGTTGTGGGGCAGTGTTCACTGTATTTCCATGTTGTGATGTTGATGTTGTTGGTGTGTGTAATGGGTGTTAACATTTAGATGGAACGACAAGACAAAACAAACAATCAGCGAACGAATGCTGGAGTTATTAGCACAAGCAGGTTAGGAGTAAGGAGTAAGATATGGAAAAGCAGAGTGGAGTAGAGATCGTAAGATATCACACTATCGTCTATGGAAGAGACTAGGCCGGTAGAACGGCGAATTATCGATGAATTCGATTATTTTCGATTGGTTTACCCGGACAGTGGAGCTCATCGCTGCCATCGCGACAATCGCGTCGGCCATTGCATCGCAGATTCTCAAACACGCAGAGACCATCGCAGGCTATATAATGTGGCGGACAGATGTCCCTGGCTTGAAATATCACAAAAGAGTAAAATTTTCTCCATAATTATAGACAAAAACCAGATCAAATTCTACGCCAGCGAAGGTGATGTGACCCATTCAAGTGCTAAGATACTTATTCGAGAAATCAAGCAACCCAGAAGCAAAGCAGCAACATCTAAACTACCAGGGTTAGGTTGGGGGTTTGCAGGAGGTGTTCAGGAGGATATGGAGTTCAAGGATATGGATGGATCTTACCGCAGAGACGCTCGTCGCTGCCATCGGCACAGTCGGCTTTGCCGTCGCAGCGCTGATTGCTTGCCACACACTCGCCGGTGTTGCAGCTTGATATCGGTTATCGAAAAGTTGTTGTTCATGGTGTTGATGGTGTTGATGGTGTTGGTGGTGTTGATGGTGGGTGTTGTGGATGTAGATGTTGTGTATGTGGTGTTTGTTTTGTGGGAATCCAATGACATGGAAGAGGAGAGAAGATGATTATGATACGAAAGGAATACAGAGGGTTTAGGGGGAATCGATTATTTCGATTGTAAAACGATTATTCCGATAAATCGATAAGGATTTCGATGGTTAGGTTAGAAATGGTTTAAGGGGTTAGGTGAGTAATGGATAATGGCTTACAGATAGGCGTCGTCGCGGCAGAAGGGGCAGTTGCGCTCGTCCCTGCCGTCGTGGCAATCGGTAATACCGTTACACAGCTGTTCGCGTGGCAGGCAGTAATCGTCGCACTCGAACTCGTTCTTTAGACAATGGTCTGTGGAATGATGGTGGCGGATGAGATTGAATGATTGGGACTGATTGGGGAGCGATTGGGGTGTCACGCGACTGATTGAGGTTAGCACCTGGATCCGGGGGTTAGGCCCGTTCGATCGGGGTCTTTACCTGTGTAGGCCGGACAATCGAGCTCGTCCGTTTCGTCGTCACAGTCCATCTTGCCATCGCACTTCTTCTCCAAAGGCAGGCATCGACTTAAGTCGCATTCAAACTGTAGGATCTCGCATACATTCAGCGGATTGTTGTCCGGATAGGGGTCTGTGTGGGTGTTGTGTTTGTGTGTGTATGTTGTGTGTGTGTGAGTGTGTGTATAGGTGTATGAAAAGTTTGAAAAATATAAGATAAGTGATCAGAGAAGATTCAGCTAGTCTGGCATACAGATGCAATGTCGTTAAGGACTCTAGTAAAGCCTCTGGGGTATCTCTCAAAGGTAACTTTTTGAAAATAAACCCCTCCAGCTTTTCTAGAATCCTAAACGCTATTGCAGCGAGCTATAGATCGATGATTTAGATGATTAAGGAGTGGGAGTGGTACCATAATCGGGATCGTCGTAGATGTCGGGGCAGTTAACCTCGTCGGCGCCGTCGGCGCAGTCAATGATTCCATTGCAGTACTTGTAGCCCTCGATGCAGCTGCCATCACCGCACTGGGTCTGATGTTTCATACACTCAACCCCCAGGCGGCTCTTATTGAACCTGCCAAGGCCAACTGGTGGTCGATGGGGATGGGGATCAGAATCAGAATCAGGAGTCGTTATCGAGGGATTTCAGAGTTACGGGTTTGATGAAGATTCATAGTACGGGGTATAGATTGTTTTGTTTAAAACGGGATCGGGCGCAGAGAGAGAACAAAATAGAAAGTACAGTTAGCAACAAAAGTCGATAGAAATGTGGGGCCTGGGAGCGGGATTAAGGAGTAATCGGGAAGGCATGGCACTAGCTGTTAGCAGTTCAACCAATTAGCAAAGGCTTCCTACGCATCTAAGTTAGCTTTCGAACTCAAACTCAGGCTTAGATCTAAGCTTAAAGCTAGGTTATATAAAATTTGACCAAAGGGCTTGTGTGTTAATGAGGTGGGAGATGATCGAGGAACGGGATAGATAGATTCGATAGATTCGATAGAATCGATAGTTTGAGAGATAGGAATGGTACTTACGGCAAGCACTCTCGTCACTGCCGTCGAGGCAATGCGATATGCCATCGCAAACTTTCTCCTTTTCAATGCAACGTCCCCCGCGCAGGCATTTGAACTGGGAAAAGCATGAAAATGTGTTTCGGTTTTTTTTGTACAGATGCATGGGTTGTGTGTAATGTGTGTGTGAGGTGTGAGGAGGTAAAGTGCTTTTTAGGATTCAATCTAATTTCGATTAAAATCGATTATTCCGATTGTATAGGCCATCTAAAAAAGCACTCTCTCTCGTGTGTAGGGTCTGGTCTGGTGGTGCTGCCTGAGGTCTCACCATATCGCCCCTGCAGTTGCAGAGCTCATAGTCCTCGTCTTCGTCTAGGTCGCAATCGGGAGTGTTATCGCAGACGCTCTCAATCGGAATGCAGACGTGATTGTGGCACGCGAATTCGATGTTTTCGAGGCAGTTCCCTCCACCACCCGACGGCGATGACGATGACGATGAGGATGATGATGATGAGTTGTCTAAATGGGTTGGTTGTTGTTTGTTTGTTGGTTTGTTGGTTGGTTTGTTGGTTGTTTGTTGGTTGGTGTGATGATAGGTGGTGGGCACAGCAAGATAATATTGTATATACATAATCGGTATGATAGTAAAAACAAGCCATAAAAATAGAACGAAAGAGAAACAAGAGAAGGATGTATGTACAAGTGAGTCGTTTGTGGGGTAATATCAATTAAAAATGAATATAAATTAAATTCGAAATTAACTAGCATTGTGGGTTGGTTATAACTAAAGTAGGTTTCAATGTTTCAAACATGCCATGCACTTCTCTTACTTGGCTTTTCGCTTTCTAAATACCAAAACGTGACTTAAAGCTAATATATGGAGGTTACCCAATTATCCGATTACTTGCAGGTATTTTGCAGGAAATACAAATTAAGGATGCTTTTTAGATACTAGCTTTGAATTATAATGGTTATAGTCCTTGATTTGTATTTCCCTCAAACACAAAACCCTTTGCCCTGCAATGTATGCTACACTTTTTGTTCTTTCCCTCAAAGGACACCTACTCGCTACGCCAACTGTTGTTATTGGGTTAGTCGTTGTGGTTTCGATGGACGGATACGATGGTCGCCTTGGTGGGGCAGGTGGGGCTTCTGTGGTCGTCCTGGCAGTCGTCGTCGGGGCTCGAGTCGTTGAGGTTCGTTGGTTTAGGGCACCGGGCACATCCCAGGGCGAGTTGGTGGACACCTTGGCCGGTGGCCGGCGGGTGGTCACCGGTCGGACATACTGGTCGCAGCCCATTTCGTCGCTTAGGTCGTTGCAGTGATAGGAATTATCGCAACGCAGGTGCAGGGGTATGCACACGTTCGTGGTGGTGCAGCGGAATTCGTTGTCTTGGCAGGGATTCTTGGCATTGGCCTTGGGGTACATTTTCGTGGGGAAGTACTCCCTCTCGTCGGCCTCGTGGATCCAGGTGGGCGGTGGGCGACCGATCGGAATACCAACGCGATCTACTTCTTCACTAGATTGCGCTGTTTTCGTTTCGTTTTCGATTTTTTAAGGATAATTACATGTAACACAGCAGGACAGGACGAGACATTACGAACCACATGCAAACCATGGGCGGGGGGTTTGTTAAAAAAGGGTTTGTTTTTTTTTTGGATTTACATGCAAGTTGGGTTTAGTTTTTGGTTTTTTTGTAGCGTTGGGCCGTTGGTCATCATTGTTGGTTGGTTTTGGCGTAGTTGGTGGTTCCGGATTTTCATTTCCAAGACGGGTTCACGTGCGGTTAATCGATTAATTTTGGTTTAAACATTCGATAACCACAACCAGGGGGATTTTTTGGGTGGACGGGGGGGAAAAAGAAAATAAAAATGCATCGAGTTAAAAATAAAATTCAAATAAATCATCTTTTACCAACACAAATAACACGGTTTTTTTTTCTCTGTGATAGATGGCACAGGAACGGAACACAGGAAGAGCAAGTAGAGCGAAAGAGAGAGACGGGTAGAGATATGTATCAAGGAAAGGGACAAAAAATAGTAGCGACCAACACCAATTAATGCATTTAGTTACCCACGAGAGAGCGAGAAGCATAGAACGGAAAGAGACAAAACTAATCGATAACTTTTTGACAGGACACAGGAAGCGCGCTTACCGCAGGCCAATTCATCGCTGTTATCGTTGCAATCGTAAATGTTATCGCACACCTGACGCATCGGTATGCACTCCCCAGTGTTGCACTGGAAGTCATCGCTGTGACACCCATCGTAGATATCGCCACCTGGCGACGACGATCGATCACGTTCGATCATGTTCGATCAAGCACGCGTTTTGTTAGTGTTTTTCGTGATTCGTGATTTGTGATGCTCGATTGTGAGGTGAGATGATGAGGTGATAAAGTCTCTAGAAACTTACCTTTTCCTTGGTCTTTCAGAGGAACTAGAGCCTTGGCTAACTACTCACCATCGCAATAGCGTTCATCGGATATGTCCTCGGGACAATCGATGTTGCCGTTGCAGAGCAGTTCCTTGGCAATGCAAGTCCCATCGTCGCACTGCCATTTGTCGTACAGACAGGCTGCATTCCCCGATTAGAGAAGCAAAAACAAGAGTTTGGGAAAAAAATAGGAAGAAATATGACAGATAGAGCCGGGGGATTGACGTTTATCGGACACCTACGACACCCCTCCTCATCCGATCGATCGTGCGGACAATCGGCGCGACCGTCACACCGATGGACTATCGAAATGCAGCTCAGATCGCGGCAGGTGAACTTGCCCTTGGGGCAGGAGTATCGTAGCTTGGGCACAACTGTACCACGAAAGCAGCATTTTTTTAAGGAGATAGAGAGGTGGATGATGGATGAAACTGAATGGATTATGGGGCGTTACTCACTTCCGTCGCAGTGCTCCTCGTCGTCGCCACCGTCGCAATCTTGGCGACCATCGCACTGCTGACTAACACTGATGCAGCGCGTACCGTCGCTACACTGGTATTCCATAGCACTGCAGGCGGTGGCTGTTAGTAGTATTGGTTAGTTGTTGATTATATTTTTTAGTATCGGTATTGGTAGATGTTGTTGTTGTTCGGGTTAGCATGGTTGGGGTTAAACGAGAGAGAGAGAGAGAGAGAGAGTTAGTCTATGGGATATCTTTTGAGGTTTTTGTAGCCCTGTTTGATCTTAAGATACAACTTACTAACTAAGTAAGCCACTTAGTTCTAGATTAAGCATAGCTCTCGTATAAGATATAGTTACAAAATACTCGGTATTAGCACTGGTTGGTTTCACTTCATGTCTAGGTTCTCTACTAGAATTCGGTAAAGGATATCTAAGGATTGATTCTTGACTTACGGCAATCCTCGCTCTCGTCCTCGCCATCGGGGCAGTCCAGATTGTAGTCGCAGCGCTTCCTCTCGTCGATGCACTGTCCGTTGTTGCATCTAAACTCGTTCGATGCACATTCTGGAAATAAAAAATAGAATACATTTTAGACTTTGACGTCTACCTTGATGTGACTTTATGGGCCTGCAATTAGATGACAACACCGACCGGATGCAGTTTAACAAGGACATCCGCTTCCAGCTCTCTTTTCAGCCGTCAACTTGAAAGCAAAAGTTTGTTAGGTGTTTGTTGTGTGACAGCAAATCCCATCCTCGAGTATCCCAACCCACGCCCCTTTCCTGGCATCGTTAGCCACAGTTTCCTGTGCATGTTCGGGGCTGCCTTTTGAACCCTTTTCGTCCTCGCCTCGGCTGGCCGGACTAGCCGCTTAATATTTCATACAGCTTTAGCAGAAAATTTCAACAAAATATATATTTGGATAATTTTGTTGGTCCTTGTGTCCTTGTGTCCTGGCGCAACAAAAAGTGACACAAGAACGCGGATTTGATTACAAGCGGCGAGTACACACGAAGGGATAGATAACAAAGTGTTTTTATTTTCAGAAGAGCCGCGAGCAGAGGCTAATTAAAAGCAAAGAAAAGTCAAGTGAACATTAAGCAGGAGCAGGAGCAGGTCCTGGAGGAGGGAGTTGTAATCAGAGCAGCTTAAAGCAAAAGCCAATTCGGGAGCAAACAATTAGCGGAGCTTTTCGCAGGATGTTCTACACTGTATCCTGGAAAAAAAAACAATTAAATTGTTTTTGTTTTCCAAGTCAATAATTTGTCATTCGGTTGGGGAAAAAGTTAATGCCGCGAAACTGCAGCCCAAAAAACTTTTCTGCAATTTTCAACACGAAGCCCGGGAGCCGTTTCTTGGCTAAAATTTTGACAATTTCATTGCGGACAGACGGACAGGTGGAGGTGGCAGCCAGGTGGAGGCGCCTCAACACAATTTGCAAATATGATTTCTGTTTGTGCTGCCACTGCCCTGCTGCTCCTTCTCGCTTATTGGCATTAAAGATTCAAAATAATAGTCGGAAAAGGGGTTTTGGGTGCTCTGTCTGGGAAAGACTTTCGGCTTTCGAATGCCAAAGGTTGTTGGGCTCCAATTATTTGGCCAGACGTGTGATCCTAATCCTTTTGACGGCAAACAAACAAACAGAGAAAAAAAACAAGAAAATTATAATCCGCAAGATGGAAAACAAGTTTTTGCCAAGTTTCTGTTTGATGAAGGTGCAAGGTGGCAAGGGTAGAGGTGATGGCAAAAGCTTAGGTTCTTTTTTGGTTTTTTTTTCAAATTAAATAATTGTTAGATAATTTCCAAGGCATGGCCGTTGTTAAAGTCGGCTTCACCTTGTTGCATTTCCTTGCCACACGTCGAGTGTCGGATTTTCCGGACGCCTTGAAACTGGAGCCTCTCGGCGGTCTCTGGACTTCCCTCCCTCCAGCGACTTGCACTTGAACTTAAAGCGCTGCAGCTGCCGCAAAGGCAGCAAAAAAAATATATTCAGAAAAAAAAGCCTGGAGTCCAAAGAAGAACCAAAAAATTCGAGCCGATAATTGATACATGGGGCGCCGCAGCACATGGGGCATGGAAAACGCAAAAAGCCGCAAACAAACAAGTTAAGCGATGGATGGGTTTGGGTTTGGGATTCAGATTGGAAGTGGAAGCTTGAGAGGGTGGCCTTGCAGGGTGGGTGGTGATTCGTCTGACAACCCCCTGTAATGTGGGGTTAAAATTTTTCACTTTGCCGCAAACAAGCTGCGAAGAAAATTGTATAAAAATTCAGATGAGTTTGTTGTATGTTGGATGTAGCTTCTAGGTTGTAGCTTCTAGCTTATGGCTTGTTTCTTGTCGTTTAAGAGCAATTTGGCGACGAAAGAATAAAAAGTGTTCTTTGATTTGATTATTGCTCGTTAGCGCTTCGCCAAGGGCGCTTCATCTTCGAGTTTATCTCATCAATGGGGCAGATGGAGGTGGGAGCCATCGAATCATTAACTCGCTTTATTCCCTGGCAAAGTGCTTGCCAGACACGCCTCGGCTTAAAGCTTAAAGTCCTCTAGTCTGGCTCTGTCTCTGGCCAAGACAAGCAAACAAAACGATTGCCATGCAAAAGCGTTATTACCTTAACCTTCCACTTAATTACTGACTGGAAGGAGGAGAAACTATCAGCGATAAACATTCATTCGGTTTTACGGTCTATGACTAATCGATTTCCGTTGTCGGTCTACCGGAAAAAGGGTTCCGAAACCGTTGCCGGAAACGTCCTTTCCCTGATGCAGATCAGGACACTCATATGCTTAATTACTTGTAAATGGCTTTTCACTGATAGAACTAGGAAATGAGCCAGACTTTCCAACATTCGGCGTAATTATACTTCAAATTATAGTTCAAAAACATCGAAATTTCGTAGTAATGCAGCAGCATGTTTGCTTAAATCAATCCCAACACCATCCAACCATCATTCATGATCAGATTCATCAACATATTCGTTTAGTTATTAGGTCCTTCGGCCCCCTCCTCTCTCGGCAAATGCATGTCAAGTGGCACAAGAGACACAGAGTCTGGCTTGATTGATAGCTTGATTCATATTCAGATTCATATTCATATTCATATTCATGTGCACTCGGCTCGACTCGTCTTTTTCGGCTATGCAAACACTACCAACTACCAACCGCTATCCGCCAACAGTTGACGTCAAAATGGCAGCTTAACACGAAGCTCATGAATATGCACATACAGACTAGAGACTATATAGTATAGTATGGTATATATATCCCCAATAGACCCATCCGATCGACCCTTAACCGCTTGGTGCAGCGCGTTATTTAATGAGTCATTAGCTGGAAGGGACATGGGTTGCAGGTTGCAGGTCGCAAAGGTTGCCCCACAGTGTTTAGTTTCGGTTGCAGTTTGACTTCGCTGGCGATGCGACGCCGAAGAAAGACAGGGAAACCGTGTCAAACACCAGTGACAGTTGTCAGTAAAAGCACAGAGAGAAAACTACAGGATATTCTGATGAATCTTTGATTCTTTTGTCTAAAAAACCCCTTTTTTTGAGCTCAAAATCAACTACAATTCATAGAACATCTGTATATCCTTTCCTAGTCTTAAAATCTCTGATTCTTTTGCCTAAAAAACCCCTCTTTTTGAGCACAAAATCAACTACATTTCACAGGACATCTGTATAACCTTTTCTAGTCTATTTTCTTTCAGTGCACAAGGCCTCTATGCTGCAGGGGGCGACAATTATGTGGCGTCTGCAGTTTTAAGTGCGCCTTTGCATGTGACTTTGTTTGCTCAAGCTCAAGCAGCGCGGTTCTCCTCCTTTTTTTTTTGCCAGGACCTCCCAGGACCACCCAGGACCACCCAGGACCACCCACTTTTTGCGACGCTTCTTCAATCTATTCCACATTTCACTTATTCATTTCGAAAACCGTAAACACACAATGAAAATGTCGCATAAATAATTTCGAAAAACAAAAAAAAACCAAGGAAGGAAACTGAGCCACAACGGCGACAACTTGTTGGCCAAAAAACTCCGCAACAGAAACCACAAAAAAAAAAAACGGAAAAGGGGGGGAAATACCTGCGGAATCGATGAAATTGTTTGACGTTGGCATGTGTGCCTGCCACGCCTCCACCAACTCCTACTGCCGTGCCCCATCATCCTGTCCTGTCTGCGGGTTAAAGTTTTTCCACTGATTTGTCGCATTCCGAGCGCAATGTGACAAACGTTAATTTTTGTGGCTTGTTTTGCATAAACTTTTGCTGTAAGACATATCTTTTAGCCCCCTACCCCCCCTAGGGAAGGAGGCGTGGCAGAATAAGGGGGGGACTGCGTTGTCATTGCGTGCGTCGTCTTAGTTACTTCGGCAATTTATGGCAAATTAAATAAATTTATCATTTCCCAAGCCAAGACCCAGACCCAGGAAAGGGGCAGAGTTCTCAGGCAAGGAAAGCAGCTACAAGCAGCCAGAAAATGTTTCCTTTCCTTTCCTGCCGAAAAGTATGCAAAAAAATATATTTTCCAAAAAACAAAACACAAAATCCACATAATAATAAAGAAATTAACTTTTCTACACATTCCGGAGTAAATCAAACTGAATACCAGATGACAGACCTGGACAGGACCATACTCCTTTTCCGTATTCTCATCCTTTTAATCTGCTTGCCGTCGCATGTTGCAAGTTGCTGGTTGCAAGTTGCTGGCTACCGGTTACCGGTTACTGGTTACTGGTTGCTGGTTACCAGTCACCAGTTGCCGCCTTCTTGGTCCTGGGACAAAGTAAAAGTGTCAGCGCGTGCCAGGCACCATCGACAAAGGACAAAGGACATGGACAGCAGAGAGAGAGGAAGAAGAAACCGAAAACCAAACGACTCCAAAAGACAAATCCGAAAAACGAATTGCAAGTTTTTCGTTTGCGTTTTCTGTGTTGCAAGTTTCTTAAATACTTTTGTGTGGCAAGGAGCCCACCCAGTCGTACAGGAGGAGGGGCAGGACAACCACAAGCCAAGACCAACAACAACAAGAATCGACCGCAAAATGTCGGTGGTGGCAACAATAACAACCAAATCGGTGGCCAGCAATTAATGACGCTTTTGGCTGGTCTGGAAAATTGGCCAAAAAGGCTTTAAAATTATAACGAGAAGCTACAGTTGCGGTTAAGAGAATAGTTTTTCAGAAGAAAACAAGAAACTTGTAGAAACTTTTATTTAAATTTCTCTAAAAGAAGCTCTAATCTAAAAATATTTGCCACACTGTAGAGCAAAAACATCAACAAAGCAGAGTTTGTACAACATGTCGTATGCGTGATTTGAGTGTCTTTTGGTTTATGAGTTGATTTTGCAGGTGAAGCGCGTTGGCATATAATATGCAATGCAAAAATATGTAAATACATTAAATTCTTTTGCCTTTTTCCCTGTTGTTTTTGTTAACAATTTATTTAATTTTCAAGTCTTGAAGGGGTCGGGCAGGGGCGGCAGACGCGGTTGCAGCAATGTCGCTGCTATCTGGTGATATATCGCTGGGCAATTAAATGTTATCGGCCAGAGAGACGTCAGGCACATGCCCCGTCCCCGGACCAGTCCCAGTAATACAAATACATCTCAATATATATCTGTACATCCCATACATGGTTGTAGCCGGAAAGCCAGGGAGTAGCCAGGGAGTAGCCAGGCCATAAGTAGGAAAATTGAAGCGACACGGTCAATCCAAAAATTGTCATTAATCATCGCGGTCAGGACACGCAATGCAGTGTCGCGACATAACCATAATAACCATTTTGTGGCCAAATATTTGTTCCAGCTCCAGCTACAGCTTTCTATGATTGAAACAGGACACGCGCTTCGCTTTCAGTCATCCTCGAATTGAAGTTCATTGCCAAAAATTTCAAATGCCGTCCGAATATGCAAATGCCGCGATGTGGCATGCCCCTCGCAAACTGATCGATGGGCAACAAGAGCATGCAACAAAGTTAAGAGATTTGTGGCCCAGAAATAATGATGATGTCGTGTTTTGGCTTTTAAAGCTACAACGATTTCCGAATTGAAATGGATATGAATTTCCTTTTTAGTCAAACTTCCTGAGGAAATATGACTAACTCTACGAAATCTATAAAAATGATTCATTCGGAATCGCGTAATCGTTTTAATAAATATTAATGAATGGCCACCTCGCGTGGCATATTCAAATTCCTTCTCGTCCATCATTCGATTGGAATGCATCCATAAATTCAATTCGCGGTTTTCCATAAAAGAAACAGAATTGACCGCTTGGGTCCATCTCAGATCTGTTCTGATTCCGATTCCGATTTACTATATCTTCCTGCCTCAACCCTCCTCCAACCCGATGGGCAGCATTTTTGTGAGAAGTTCATTCAGATTTCTTTCTTGGTGGCGGTGTCGGCACTTTTGTCTACCTCTCCTGCTCTATCCCTCTTGCCCCGTCTCTTTCTAGTGTATATATGTCGTTCTCGATCGTCATACTAATGGCATCAGCTGTCGGCCGATGATGTCAAGCTGCCTGTAATAGCAATTACAAATCGTTCAAAATGCATTTTCAGGCTACAGTTGGCCAAAAAGTTTATACTTTCTGAAGGTTTTCTATAAGAAAAGTCTATAGAATAGGTAATACTTTATAGAAGATAGGGATTACTAAGGTATTTCTTTGCTTAAATAAGTAGAAACTCTGAAATTATTTGCAGTGCACGATTGTCGACAACGTTTATCGTTCTGGGATGCTCGATTAAAATTCTTTACGTCATTTACGATAACGAAGTGCTCTGGCCTAGCACTTTTTTGCCAGTGCTGTTTGTTTTGTTTTTTGTAGATTTTTGCATTGCTGATAAAGTTTCATAAAAAAAAGCAAACAAACAAACAAGTAACCCAGAGAATAAGAATCAAATCTTTTTGCATCTTGCGCGTCAAGTGGGTGCAGTTCGGTGCAATTTGTGGGGATTATCGACCCGGCTAATACCCTCCTCACGAATGGAATTCACGGATTGTTCTGCCATTAAGCAGGTGTGATCGTTTGGAAATCGATCGTTGGATTTAATGGGTGTGGGTGTGGTGTTTCTTCTCCTTCTATGAATAATGTATCCATGACAAGGGAAAAAGGAATTTGTAGAGAAAAATGCTTTCATTTTGCAAATTGATTTCCTTTTTCGCAATTCAAATGCCTCCCTTTTGCAATGGATAGACGGATGGATAGGCCATCTATGTATCTGGCAGATACATTATGCGGTATCTAAGCCGCATCTGCAGTCTGCTCGTAAATTCACTTTTGCTGTCCGTTGTCTCGCGATTGTCGTTGTCGGTTGTCCGTCTGTCCAGTGTCCGCTTGTCCCCAGTCAGTGTCGTTCTACGTTGTCGGTTGTCATGCAAGTCTGTCAGAGTCGCTGGCATTTGCATAGAGCAGCAAATAAAACTATAATACATAAATAAATTTACAAAATACAAGCCTCGCTGCTGCGATACAATTGCGAAAAAAAGGTTTAATAAATAAGTTATAGTTGTAGAGTGCACGTGCCAAACACTTTAGTTAAGACAGTTAAGACAGAGACGAACGCAGATGCAATTGCAATTAATAGCATGCATAGAGTACACTGTCAGAAAATAGTTCTATTTATTCAGATTTATTGGCAGTGCCTGCTCCCCCCAATATCCGATCAAGGCCAGGGAGCTGTTTGTCACTCGTCACTCAAATGTTTTATTCTAATTGCAGTGCAGCGCATAAATTTGCCTAATGCCTTGCATGTATCTTGTATCTTTAAGATACACTCAGCCGCAGTCGCAGCCGCAGCTGTCAGCATAGGAATTAAGTCACGTATTTAATCAGCTAAACAGATTTTGTTCCGGAAAGAATGAACAGAAAAAGATTGTTGCCTGTCATCGGCAACAAAGTCTCTCCTCTCGGCTGGCCATTTTCCATTTTCCATTTTCCGATCCCCCGGATTCCTATTATTATTTGCTAGTTTATTTTTTTTTTTTGTGCGAAAAAAACACCCAGCACAAATATCAAATCTCATTGCAAAAAAATAAGCTAAGAAAAGCAAAGTTCTTGGTACAATCTGCAGTTCGTACTCTTGACATTTCGCACGCGCTCTCAACAAGCAAATTACGTGCCTTGGAAAATGGTGAAAAGCGGGTGGAAAATCGTTGACAAAGCCGGTAGAGGAGGGGTACCTTTTTTTTTGGTAGCAAGCAAGTCATATGCCCAATGGCATTTAGACGTTTTGACATTTTTGTTAATGGCATAAGCATCAAATTACATGCAAGCCAGAGCCAGAGCCAGAGCTAGAGCCAGAGCTAGAGCCGGAGAGAAGCCGTCGGCCAGTGAAGGGTTTTCCATGCAACAACAATGGTTGAGGAAAAACCCAGAGCCAGAGGCGAGAAAAGAAAAACTTTAATCCGAGGCAAGCGGATGGCAAACAATCGAGCAAACAAAACGGTAAACAAGCAAGTGTAGAGTTAACCCTGAAAAAATAATATAGAACTCGAGAGCACACTCAGATACTCTGTTACAGATACAAAGATGCTGTGCTTGTCAAACTGTAAATGGAAAAACTCAGCTCTCGAGCTTCTAATTGTTCTCAAAGTCGCTTACATCAGCGCATGAGCATGCAGCTTGCCACCTTGCCACCTCCGCCTGCCCCTTGACTATGCTACATCAATCCCATTCCGTCCTCCTCCAAAGGCCTGAGTGAGCATTTATTTATTCAAGAACCTCGCCAGATCTTGTTTCGTTTTTGGTTTCTGGCTTTCTGACTTTCTGGCTTTCAGGAAGCGTTCGGGCCAGGCAACCAGAAAACTTGCTAAAAAGGATGGGGAGGGGCAGGGGTGTTTGTGCCACACATTGTACTAAAAATAAACATTTTCTCAATTCATTCTTCTAGCAATTGCAAGAAGCAAACGGCGGCAAGGGCCCTGCCGAGTAAACAACGAAACCCGAATTGAAAACGTTGATTTTTTCGGGACAAAAGCAGCGACACTTGAATGCCCTGCAGGCCAGGCACAGTACACAGCGTTTCATGGCTTTAAGGATACTAAAAATGTATAGAAGATCTCATTCCAAGGCTCTTAATCATATTTAAAAATAATCCATGATTAGAATCTAGTTTCCGCCTGTATTTGGGTCAAGCCATAAATTGTCTAGCCCCCGGGATCTGAGAGAGCTGCAGTTATCGCAGAAAGCAAATATAGAGCTATTAATAGTTGGATTACTATATAGTAGAGCAACTACTATACTTTGCAGTACTATATATTATATATATGACGAAATAGCAAAGATCTGACTCAGATGCAATTCCCGACGATGACTTAAGATTAATGTAAGAAAAAAAAAGAATCTATAGAATACAATCTAAGGGCTTGGCTTGGTTGGTCCTACACTCTGGTTTGTTTGTTTAAATGTTTATTTGTTTGTTTAAATGTTTATTTGTTTGTCTCTCTGCTGCTGCTGATGTTGCAGCTTCACTGCCAAAAGTATCGGGTTGCTACGGTTAATGAAGTCAAGGATGACATTGCTGTAATTGTATGAAAATGCATTCGACTTGGCCACGTTAACAGTTTCCATTTCTCTCTCTTGGTCGAAACTGTATTCGGTTCCTGGTATATCAGATATCCAGATATCAGAGGCTACCTTTCTCCCACTGACCGTGACCAAAGGCCTAGAAAAAAAAACACAGTTATGGGCAGAGTCTAAGGGAAAGCCCCCGCCGTCTCCAAATAATTATTCTATTTCGGGATCATCTTGGAAAAGCTTGCCCCTTCAAGTGTTTGCAAGTGCTTTGTGTTTGAGAATTTGAGAATTTATATACGAGAACGAGAGTATTGTCTTCGCGCGGTTGCCTAAATTAAGATGTTTGTGCAAATTAATTGGTCGCTGGCATCATTATTACAACAGCGACAAACAATTAGCCTAGATTTCCGCCACAACTCGCCTCAAAATCAACTCAAGACTCGAAATGCAACACAACTTGAGTCAACGGATTGCAATGCGGCGACTTGAAGTCATCTGATGATGATAGGGCAGAGCACTTGCCACCTCCGAAACAATCTCTGGTGCAGCATGCAACATCATGCAGCTGCATTCCATTCCATTTCATTCTATAAACTCGGTATTATTTCTCTCATTTCTCAATATCAAGAAGCTGGCAATTGTTGTCACTTGAGTAGCAATTAAATGAAAATGAAAATGAAAATGAATATGAATATGGAGATGGAGATGGATATAGAGATGCAGATGGAGATGGTAATGGAGAATGGGGTATCAGATCGATTGAAATAAATTGCCATCGAATCGAATCGAATTGCAACATTGTGTTGCATTCTCAAATATCTCATTGGGGTTGCTTTTGGTTTTCGATTAAATTGTTTAAGAATCTTAGGTTGTACCTTTTAAGGTAAAGCTGTCTTCTGCGGACAAGGCTTACCATCTTCCATTAAGAACCCCCCCGTGAAAATCCAGGACTTACCAATATAGTTCACATATGTGCCGCGTGCTTCCACTTTTTGTGGACTTTGTAGGGCGATCAGGGCCGCCAGCAGCCAGAAGGCTGCTCTCAGGCGCCGTCCCATCGCGGTTTCGAATACGGATTCGAATGCGGAGGCGAATACGGATGCGGTTGCGGATACGCGACCTAAGATGAAAGGCTATGGGGGAGATGGGAAAAAAGGGTTTCCCCTCTAGTTCAAGACTCTATTTTTTTTGTCCAGTTTTTTGTGTTTTTTAAGCAGCTTTTGGAATGCGCAAAAATGTTTCTGTTTCTGCTTCTGTTTTTCACTTCGAGGTGGCGCATAAAAATCTCAGCAGGACACACGCTGGATGATAAAAAAAAAGTCAAAAAAGTAGAGTGGCGAGTGGCGACACTTCCGCTGGCAAACTGAACGCATTAACAACAACAAAAAGAAGGATACTTTAACAAACATTTCCGTTACAAATGAAAGCAATGAACAGGCCACCCACCCACACACAGTGCGACCCAATTGACCCACCCAACCCGACCACCCCGGACTTCCGCCTTTGTCTATGCCAGCCGAGCTACACTTTGGAAAAAAAGGGTCTCATATTCTTTAAATGCAGAATTATGAATAAGGTTTAGGCCCCGCTTTTCTCCCAGTGATGCTTTATAAAAAAAACCGAGCAATATTGAACATAGTCCTGGTGGCATTAAGTGTTTGCTTAATTTTAAATAACGCAACCACTCCACCACTCGAGTTCTCGGGATAGTCTTGCTGATATCCTTGCTGGAGGACACCCGCCAGCAGCAGGCTTCATCAGCATTCAATTGTTGGCATTTAGCTTTTGACTCTTGGCCTTTTTTTCATATTGAGCCAGAAATGTGAAATATTTCCATATAGAATGCCGCCTTTTGTTAGCCTTTTTTTTCTCTTTTTTTACAAAAGAAAATTGTGTAAGCTTTGAAATCTTGTATTTTATTTGAAATTTAAAATTTGTATCTGTATTTGAATTTATTTATAAGACACGACCCACCACCACCCTTGACTATATAGATTTCGATCTCACGATTGGAGAGAGAGACCGTTTCGAAACATATATCCCGAAAAAAACGTGACCAATTAATGAACATTTGGATTTCAATTAAGAATAATAATAATTTCAAAGAAACATTTTTCACCATGGGAAAGCGAAAAACCTCGCAAAGTTTCTTTATTTTTTTTTTGCATAAATTACAAATAAATTGGTTGGCATTTTCTATATAAATTTTTCGGACCGACCGCCGTGAGACCTAATGAACTTGAACTTGAGATACAACTGAGTATTATGTATATTATATATCAAAAAACATATATATTTCTATGTAAAAAGGCAAGATCTGAGCTAAAAAAGTGCCAAGTCGAGTGAAAGGTTTCAGTTTCTGGCTGATTTTTTCTGTAGTTTTGTTCGACGATCGACTGTGCCTTTTATCCGTATCTGTGAGATACGCGCCTAAAAGCTTTGTTGTTTATGCGGTTTTGGCAAGATGCCTGCATTTTTTCAATTATTATACTCGTACAGCAAAAAGTTGTTTGCCCAGAGACAGAGCCAGAGCCGTGGCGGCTTTTGTTGGCCATTTGTTGTTAAGTATGTTTCAATTAAGCGAAGCATTAAAGGAATGCTTTTAGCCGCGGCATCTTGGCCAAGTTTCGGGTTTCGGGTTACCCAACATGTTACGCATAATAATAATAATAATAATTGGCAACAAATGCAGCAACGCCCGTGCACCAACCTCATGCAGCAGGAGGCATGCGGCTATTTTACTTCATCGCCAAACACTAATGAGATGCATCGCAGCATCCTATTCATACAAAGTACATATAAAAGGAGCTCTTAATGATGAGTTTTTTTGTGAAAACAAATTGCGGCCAAGTTATGTATTTAGCCGGCATATTAAAAGTCATTAAAATTAATGAGGCATGTCGGTTGGCAGATCCTCTCAAAGTCCGTTTAGATGTTGGTCACAGGATGGAGACTTTCCAAGTTCTAGGCTTTACTTCTCTAACATTTTTCATTCACGAATCGCACCTTTTTGTAGTAATTAGATCTAAAAACCTTTATTACTCAATGAATGATTGTCGAGGAAAATGCCAAGCTAGCACAAAAAGACAATTATTTTGGGTTTTTTTTGTATTCCCACCAAACCGAATATCATGGAAGACGATCTCCGCCGGGGGCGATCCTGGCTGAGCAGAGTTTTGGCCACAAAATGTTGAGGCAAGCAAATTGCATTTCTCAGACAGCTGCACAAATTTTCAAATTCCAAAAAACAAGAAACCCTCAAGACGCGAAGAACCAAAAATAGTCTTCTGCCATATTTGGATTGTTATTTTTGTTTAAGAGCAGCGGAAAAAATTTGTCAGCGACACCTTCTCCTTGGGATCCCATCCCCCGACCCCTTGATTTATATTCTATTTTTATAAATTATCGGAAAAATATCAAGAGGGCGGCAAGTCGGAGATCAAGTGAGCAATCAGTGTCAGAAAATCCGCTGTTTGTTTTGCCTGAACGGACGAGATTTATTTGCCTGGGCCGAGACGTTGTCTCTTAGCCAAGAAGCGACCACTTTTAGCCGACTTTCAGCTTCTCCGCTGATTGAGATTTACGACCTGGCAACAGGCAATCGGCCGTCGGTGGCATTTTGTGGCAGCAACCTCAAACCACCGCCGCTGGCAAATGCAACCGCAACATGTCAGCCGGCTAAATTAATAACCAATCGCAAACATTTGGCCTATAACCTAATCCCCTAATCCCCCTTCTACTCCTTTAAAGCCAACAAAAAACACGCCATAATTCTATAACAAAAATGAATGATTCGATTCGTCGGGCAAACATATTCGAATGATTTAAGTGGTTTGTTTTCCTCTCCAGGCGGTTTGCAATCCGTTTCGCCAGCGATCGTGTGGTTCGACACTTTTTCACTCGACTTGGGTTTCATTTGCGAAAAGAAAACCAAAACTCTGGCTCAAAAAGAGCTAAAAAATCAAGAAAAAGCCAAGAAAAACCCAAGAAATAAATCAAAACTTAACGAGAAACTCATAATTTGTGATTTACTTTGAGGAAAAGAGTTGAAAACCTTTAAAAAGGTCTAAAAAAAATGAAGTTTTTTAAAGGAAAAACAAGCTTTTGGAGTTACAACAAAGCAAAGGCTTGAAAATAATCAAAAAGTCCTTTTTTTAGGCTCTAAAATATATTCTAAGGAAGTTTAAAAACAAAGCAAAGGTTTAGGGATAAAAATTAACAACTTTTCTTTAAAAAACCCTTCACTAAGCCACAAAAAAAAAGGATTTTTGAGTCGCTAACACATTAAAAAAATACTTTCAAGAATCACAGTAATCTTTGGTAATCCCTTTAAAAAAAAAAACTGATCTATTAATCACACTCCCCGTCAGTAAAAGAAGATTTTCGCAAAGCATAAATAGACTTATCTCAATCATCAAGATTGAGATCCCAAAACCAACAACACAGCCACTCAAACATTGCATTTTTTTAAGGCCACACCGAAGATAAGAAAAGGTTTTTGTTTCGTCTTATAGATGTTTTTTTTTTGTTAAATGAGATCACAATGGGGATCCTGCTGCACAGAAAAAAACAGAATTTGCACAACCAAAAGCTGCTTAGGTTTCAGATATTTTGTGGACACAGTTTTTGGGGGAAAAAAAATGAAACCAAAAAAAAAAACACAGCACTGGGCACTCTAATAGTTTATGTTTTTTAAGGAAACTATAAAAAATACCGATGAATAAGGACTAAATGGAGTTGGTAACTTGGCAACTTGGCTAGGACTCAAGTCAAAAGTTGAATTTAAAGTCAAAAAGCTGAACACGCGCCAACGTAACGCACACGCAAACGCTTCACGTTGAACTGACGCAGCTCAATCCGGCAGATACAGATACCAGCAGATACAGATACTTTTCTGGCAGCCGCCAGCCGCTGAAAGCGAACTTCGCTTCGCTTTTCCCCAGCTGGGCAGGCGCCAACGCTTCGGCCCCCAAGCCGACCGACCGCCAGACACCCGACGAGCCGACGAGCTGACGGATTCCCGACCGCCCGACGACGACGGGAATGACGAATTGCCGAACCGACAGATGGCCGATATGGTGACGGCATCCGGCGTATTCGTGTCACTTCGGTTGCGGCCCGAACCCGCACACACACACACACACACGCACAGGGCTGGCAGGGAACAGCCAACCAGGCCAGGTCTTGGCTGGCCAGAAGGCCAAATGTTGCCGCAGGTTCGTCTTGTTGCCAACAACATGTTGCTGGCCAACTCGGAAATAAGCCAAAACCATGCGCTTGCGTCAGAACCTCAAGGCTCTGGTTTAGAGGGTAACCTTCTCAACAAAATCGGAATTAAATTGGTAACAAAAAAGGATTAAAAGCTTTTTTAAGCTCAAAACAGTTGGAAAATCAAGCCTCAAATAGTGAGAAATAATAAATAGTTTCTTTTTAACGCTTTTTTTCTTTAAAGTATCAACAAGGTGCGGAGGAGGAAACCCTATATACCTTCTTTTTTTACAAGTACCAGGTATCAATATTTAAGTAGCCAAAAAAAGCGTAATAAAAAGTTATTTTTAAAACCAAATCTCTTTATCAAAAAATAAACACAAACAAGATAATCAAAAAATGCAATTTAAATTAAGGGGAAACCCAAGAATTCCAAACCTCCAATCTTCAAAATTGTCTAACTTTTCAAAAAGAAATTATTCTCCCTATTTAATAAAATAAAATTCATATTTTAGATAATTTCCAAGTGTGATAAAAAAAAACAAGAAACAACACCAACCAGGAAGTGCCAGGATTTTCACTTTCCCCTCAAAAACAGGACACAAAAAAAGCTCATCAGACATGCACAGTTCCCTTGAGGGGGGGTAGAGAGGAGCAAGGGGTTTAGCTTTGTTTACAGTTATGATTTTTTATGATTTCAACCAAAAGCCAAAAACAAATACGAGTCCACACGAATGGCAATTAACTTGGCCCAGAGCAGCAGCAAACCATGAATCTTTTGAGTTAATAGAATGTTTTTTTTAGTTCTAGCTAAGCTTCTAAAATAGAAAATAAACAAGGTTTAACTTTTAAAAAACTATAATTTATGATGCTTTCAATATTGATTTATTTAAAATGCCAAGAACCAGTAGCTAAAAATAAATAAAAATTAAGCAAAAAATGCTAAAAATTACTTAGAAGCTAAAATAAATTATCGTAAATTGTAAAGAGTCTTGTAGGGAAAAAAGAGACACTGAGGGAAAAAAGGTCTTTGATTTGTTAGCACTTCCATGATCCTTAAAAATACTTTAATGGAAAAATAAAGGATCTTAACTTTTAAGAGTCTTGTAGGTAGAATATCCCCTTGAATCTCTGTTATAAACCTTGAAGTTTAATCTTGATTTTTTCCAGGGTATTATCCCTATCTTTACCCTGGATTTTCTACCACTTCTTCCGTATTCTATATAGCATCTTCCTCTGCTTTTGTTTGTTTGTTTATTTCCCATTTCTTGGCTTAATTTTCGCCCTTTTTCGCCCTTTTTGGCGCTGGGCGAGAAAAGAAAAGCGTTGGCTGGCAAATTCAATTTGCATATGTGGCCAAGTTGTTGTTGTTGCGTTTTTTTGCACACTTTCCTTGTCTATGCAATTTTGTATATATATCTATGTTTCCAGTGTGTGTGGTTGCTGGGTTGGTGGGCGAACATTGAAATCCGCTGCCATTTAACACAGTTCAGGCAACTGAAGCTGCTAATTGACTCGAGCCACTTTTTATTTTTGGCGCGGAAAAACATTTCGCTTGTCGTCTTTTGGCAAATTTAATCAAGCAACAAAAAACCAGCCACAAACCGACAAAACAAACCTAAAAACAATTGTAAAATTTTTCGGGGGGGAGAAAAACTGAGAGCATGTCCATAAATTCAAATGCAACTTTTGAATACCAAATTACAAAATGGGGGCGAGTGCGATTGCGATTGCAAAAGGGCCGCGTAATTACATTTCCCAACCACCCAGCTATGGACTCTACATATATATATGTTCTCCACTTGCATAATGATAAAAACAGAGTCTCACAATTTAGGTTCTCGGCTTCAAGTGCAGCTCCCATTGACGCACTTTCGAAACCAACAACAAAACCCAACATCCATCCCGTAAACTGCCAGTTTCGGATTTCAGAACGACACAAAACCCAGAAACAGAAACACAGCAACAGAGAAACAAACAAACAAAGCATCGTGTGTGTGCAAAGAAAATATATCCACATGCTAAATGAATATAATTATAATAATAATAATAACAAAACAATAACGAATAAGGGGTAGCCAGAGAGTGCAGAAATGTGGCAGAAAAGGTTTAGATCAAAGGTAGGAAGAGTCTTCATTGAAATAGAAGGTAAACCATGGGCTTTACGGTCTTTGACTTTAGAATTTCCTTAAAAAAAGTAATCTAGAAAGTTTCTCAACACTTGAAGTATTGAAAAATATCCCTTTTCCAGGTTTGTTAAATATTTTTCAATAAAGAATCTAAGCTTATAGATTTGTATATTAAAAAATAAAACCCCATAACCTCTAAACCATTCCAAAAATGGTTCTTTGACTTTAGAAGTTCCTTGAAAAAGTCCCCTAGGAACTTTCTCAACACTAGTATTGAAGGTAAGTGTTGAAGGATATCCTTTTTCAATGTCTGTGAAAGATTTTTCAATAACGAGTCTAAACTTATAGATAACACATCTTATATTCAAGAAGAAGTCCTTGAAGAAGTCCCCTAAAAACATTCTTAACACTCGTAATATTGAAAGATATCCTTTTTCCAGGTTTCTAAATGATTTCTCATCAAAGAATCTAAACGTTTAGATTCAAAATCTTTTATTTAATTTATATTTTAAATAAAAAACCTCCGAAACCCGTAAACCATTCCAAAAATCGTTCTTTTTTTAGCACCGCCACCGCCTCCGTCTCTCTTGGATGCCCAGGAGTCGAGTGTTGAAAATTCATTAAATTTCCAAGGACACAACTTTCGGGCACTGGTGGGTGTGTGGTGGGTGGTTTGGGTGGGATTCCTGCGTGTGTGTGGGTGGTTTGGGGAGGTGGCAACCTCTGACATTGCATTTAATCTCGTTGACAGCACTTAGCACGCCCCCAAGTAGTAAAACTGGCAACTCTCGACTGTGAACTGGATATAAGGAGTCAGGATTTGGTTTTTGTGGGGTTGGTCCTGTATATTTTTTTGTTTGTTGCAGCAACAGCAAGCAAGCAAGCAAGTGGCAAGTGGCAAGTGGCAAGCGGCAAGCGGATTATTTAAGTTTATAATACGCTTAGGGGTAATTTTAATCTGTTGCAAATTGTTTTTGCCGTTACACACGCTGTCAGACCCCAAATCACCATCTATATAACATATTTTTTCCCCTCTCGTTGCGTTGCATACTTTTGTGGCATATTTCATAGATATTGTAATCTGGTTCAGGACGAGGAACAGGACTAGAACAGAGTCAGGACCAGGACAGAGTCAGAAGGTTGTGGTTTTTGGAATGGTTTGTAATTTTCCATCTTGTTTCGGGTTTTTTTGTCTCTGCTACTATTTGCATTTATGTTTTGTGTTTTTTTGAGCAATTTCCACAGCATGAGGTCTTGCTTTGCTTCTTTTTTAGGAAAATTCACTAAATTGTGTACAGAAATTGTCACTTTCTTAAAGACGAAAAAAGTCGAGAACGAACAAGAACAGACTTGATCGCTGATCCGGCAACAGGTCACACTATTTTAAGGTATTTTCCAGCACTGATAGAAGCAAAACTCGTTGTATCCTTTAGGGAAAGCAAGATAGTTCATTGAACCTTTTTAGAAAGATATTATTCCCATCGAAATATTCTCTTTCAAAAACCCCTAAACCAGAAAACACATCGAAATCATTTCACGTTTCATCAAATCTTCAACGCTTCGTTAATAGAAATTGCTTCCCCAAAAACGAAACGAAATGGAATGTACAATTTTGCGGCAAATGACGATTGTTATTCGATTGCATTCCAATGCATTGGAAATCCATTAGAACATTAAAAATTCGACTAAATGGACCTCGAAGCAAAGCGAACTTAATTCAAGTTGAAAGAATACAACACAACCAAACCGAAGAAACTCATAAATAAAATTATGAAAAGATATTACAAAGAAGAAAAGGAACATTTTGTGTGGCGGCGGCACTCAGTCGAAAGATTCGTTTATCGGGCCAATTAATATTGAGAATTTATTTGGCCATTACAGGGCATATATATATTCGCTTATATATCCACACGATTCTATTAGAAACTAATGCTGGGAATGAGATCAGCCATTCCGAATGTGGCGATGATTCCACTTCACAAAATAACCCAAAAAAACAACAAACAAAATTTGGCAAAAAAAAATCAAAAAGATAATAAGACTAAATAACATAAAACATATATGCACTTAAAGCAAATCAAAATCAAATTAAAATAACTCACCCGGCAAAGGTTCTGGCTGATCGGATGTCTGTTCTGGACGTTCTGGTTGTTCGGGTTGTTGTGGGTCTTCGGGGACTTCTGGTTGTTCTGGTTGTTGTGGCAGTGGAGGTATACGACATCCTGCCTCATCGGTTTGATCCGCACAATCCATACGCCCGTTGCACCGCAGGGTCAAAGGCAAACACCTATTGTCGCACTTGAACTCAGAATCATTGCAAACTAAGGGCAGGCAAACAATAAACGAAATCGTAAATTATAATCAAAGGAATATAATCGGAGGAAAGCCAAATGATATCTAAATGAAATGAAATAAATGCTTGAAATGTGATCGATTTTAACCGATTATATCGATACCAAAACACCGATAACCGATATTCTATTAGATTTGAAGCCAATTTGAAGCATTCATGAGATTTTTAGTTTAGATGAAACGATCATGAATATCCTGTTCTAATTTTTTACCCTCGTTATCGTAGTAGCAGTTCTGTTCGTCCTCGCCCTCGGAACAGTCCCTGTTGCCATCGCAGCGCATATCGTCGCAGATAATGCGACCACTTCTGGGGCAGGTGAAGGTGGTGTCGCCGCGGCAGTTGGAATCGATAGTTTCATCGGAGCCGGAGCCCTCGACTTGGGTGGCGTCGTACGGTCGTCTTGGCTTCTGTTCTGGTACGGGTTCGGGTTCGTGTCCGTTTTCCGGGTCTTCTTCCCCATCAGCTGCATAACCACAAATCGAATTAGCTCGGCAAGACACGGGTCGAGAACAACGTAGAGACAGAGACTTGTATAGACAGAGATATAGACTATATATAGGGACGATCACAGAGATGGAGACAGAGTGAGTTGGGTACAAGAGGTTCGAAACCTTTTCCATGACAAAGAGAGAGACATCACAGAGATACAGATCATACAGGACACACGGGTCTCACAGGACAGTTCACATTTATAGCTCTGATCGAGATCAGGGTTAGTTCTGGTTCCGTTTTATGGTTTCCATTTCCGACTCCATTTTCGAGTAAAGGACCAACCTTGAGAGGTGCTGCAGGATCTTTCGTCGGAGCCGTCAGGACAATCGTTCTCAGAGTTACACACCTGGTAGCAGGGAATGTACTGGCCGTTGCTGCACATAAAATAGTCGCCATTGCAGGCAGGAGGGGCTTTGGTGGTCTCGGGTTGATCGGGTTCGTCAGGCACCAGACTGAGGTTAAAGATTCGCGGTCCTCCGTCCAGGGAGCCGCGTGGTTGGGCGGGCGGATCAAAGACACTGGGACGTTGGGGTTCGGGCTCATCGGGGCGCAGGTTTAGGCCGTAGATCCGCTTGCCTCCGTCCAAGGACAACGTCGGCCCAGCCGAAGGACTAAAGCCAACGCCACTACTCTCCGTCGGTTGTAGTTTCGGGTCTTTTGGGGGTTTTAAAAACAATAAACGTTTGGATTGAGGATAGGGACCAAGGATTGCCATCGATGGGATAGCTTTGAATGTCCCACATTTCAGGATCTTCAAAGATATCCTCATCGATCCCGGCAATCTCTGGCTTGAGGGGGAAATGGTTGAGGATGGGTGTCATGGCATAGTTTTCTACAAGCGGCGTCTCACACCAAAAGCAGCAAAAGTCATAGAAAATAGAAGGAAGTATCTACGGGATCGGAAACCTTAACCGAAACTTACCCTGGACTTCGGTGAAGGAGTAGTTCTCATCGGCGGAGGCTCCGAGGTTCTCAATTCGCTGATAATGGGTCAGTTGGTCGTAGAACTTGTTCTGGAAATCGGTAATCCTCTCGGGGATTTGGAGTTTCAGCAAAACATTCACCTTGAACGAGTCTTCCGTTTGACTGGAATACAAAATATCGAAAAGTTATTCATCGAATCCTTGCTTTGGAAAGGATTCCTGTAGACTTACTCGACTCGCACTAGGATGCTGCGGATTTCCAGTTCGTCCACGAAACTAGGATACGTGTTGTCGAAGAAAGTTCGCAGATCGTTCTCGAGGGATGTCTGGAGCTGGAGGTAAGCGTCGCTGTCCGGATCGTTGAAGTCCTCCTGGTAGGGCTCGTGGAGGGTGAAGTAGACGCGATCTTTTCAGAAAGGATAAAAGGATTTTAAGAGAACAGACCAGAGTGGAGACAAGTACTTACAGTTGACAAAGTCCTGGTCCTGATCCACCTCTCCGCCGGATCCTTCGGTCTCGTCGAACGAGTCCCGCTTGAAGGGTCCATGGCCGGCACCGATGGCTCGCTTGGCCTGCTGGTCCTGGCGCTGGCGCTCTCTTAGATCCTGGCGCTGGCGTGCCTCCTGCTGTCGCTGCTCCTTGGCCAGACGGCGGCGCTCCTTCTGCCGCTCAATCGCCTGCCGCCGGGTGTGGGTCTGCTCCTTGTCGCCGCCAAAGAAGCGGGAGAGGGAGCGACGCACCCGGTGGACGCCCTGGCTAAACCAGCCGGCATCTTCTGCAGCCGGTTCCTCCACCAGGAACTGTTCATCGTCCTCGGCCAGGTCGAGCTTGTACGAGTCGTCTTTGTCGCCAATCGAGACATCACTGTTCGATTGCAGGGTAGCCTCGTCGGCCAGCATAAAGTCCAGATCATCGTCAATAACATTTGCAATTTGCTATAAAAAAAGGAGGAAATTAAGGGAATTAATTAAGATTATTATTAAAATTAATGAAAATTAATATTAAATTATTAATTTCTTTAAAAAACTTTAAAAAAAAGCCCCATTTCGTTAGCTTTTCCCATTTTCCTTTCTTTTAAAGAAAACTAAGCATTTTCTTGGTTGTTGTCTTGGCTAACCCAAGCGACGCCACAGTTTAGGAGTCACGGTTTAAGAGTCATTGTGCTTGTATTAGCTTCTCACCACGATGCTTCCCAAACTGTATAGCACTGTAAACTTTTGTTTCAACGGAAATTCTAGATTTTATTAAAGTTTTAGGCGGTTTTTTTTATCTATGATAATTTTTTCAAGATAAATATTATTGGGACTTAATAAAAAATGATGTCAGGACTAAGTAGGTAAGCTCTGGTAAGTCAGAAAAGCTCAACACTGGAGTTTGCCCCTTTTTGAGGTATTTTTAGACACATTCTCTAATTGAGCTTTGATTTCAAGTGTAATTTTTGGATTTTCTTTGTTTTTTTTGGGGGGAGAGTCATGTGGCAGGGGCGGGATTGGTGTGGGAGGTGCGGCAAGTGTCAGCCGCGACGCGTGGCTACGTCATATGTTTATTTATTGTTCCCCTCTGGCTGATAAAAGGCATTTGTCCGCGCTCCCTCCCTCCCCAGATCGTATCTTGCCACAAAATTGATGTTCGATGTGCTCTCTTTCTTCGGGGCCCTCCGGGAACTCCTTCTTTCGATTCTTCCCCCTTTCGATTCTTCCATTCTTCCATTCTTCCATGTGGGAATAAATGGAATGTGGGCCAAATGTGCATGGCCCGAGCCCGAGCCGAGCCGAGCCACTCTTCTATCCTCTTATCGAAATACTTCGATAAACTAAAAAGATAGTGGCAAGACACGAGACACGAGAATGCAACCGATCCCCCCAAGGGGCGGGGCAGTTGCCTAGAAAATGTTTCTCTCTCTGTTCTATTATTTCTATTTTTTACAATGATTTTCAATTAAAAGAACATTGATTTAGAAATAAGCAGAAAAGAAGGTCTTAGAAGATTGTAAACTCTAAAAATATTAAAGGAAATATAATATTTTTCCCTTAAAAGCCAAATCTAAAGCTTAACAAAAGATTTGGTGACGAATTCCCTTTCTAAATTGTTGCGATTTCCTTAATTTGTTGTTTTGAGTCAAAAAAGAAGGGATTAGAACCTTCCAAACTAAACAAATATTAAAAGAAACCTCCAATCATATTCAAAAATGAAACATTCTCCCTCAAGAGTCGAAACAAAACCTTAACAAAACTTTTAGTGACGAATTGTGGTTGTGATTTCCTTTGTTTTCCCTTTTAAAACAAAAAAAACACGTTTTAACCTTAACAACTGACTAAATATTAAAGAAAACCTTAAATTCTATTCAAAAACATCATAATTTCCCCCAAAAACCAAACCTAAACTTTAACTAAACTTTTAGTGACGAACTCCCAACCACATTGTTGTGATTTTTGTGATTTTTGTTTTATTTTCCGTTTTGAGATTTAACCATCTCGACTTCGTGATGTCTACAAAGTGTCTGTCGCTTTTATGGGCTCCGAAAAACAAGGAATAGACTTGAAGGATGGGCTTTCCTGGTGGCTTACCAAGCTGCAGGGTCACGTAAAAGGACTTTGAAGTTGTTACCCTCCCCATGGCAAGTTTTTCCGCCCCCGACTGTGTGTTGTACATAATAATAATATTTCCCGACATAGATAGCCCATCGATATTCCTGTTTTTTTTTTTAGAGGAATTTCCAGCAATAATTGCTGCTGCTCGATGCTCCTTTTTTGGTTAGTTTTGAGAAATATTTTTCAGAGAAGCATCTGGCGATTACGTTGGAGGCTGCTGCATGCTTCTTGACACAGATTCCGCGGGCGTTTATTGTGATTAGACGGAGAGCTGTCCGGTAATTCATGCAAACAGCATGGCCGGACACCGCAGAGCCTCTAAAACTGTGCCGCCGCCGCCCACATCGATTTTCTCGCACAAATTGCAAGCGAACGTGCAACGTTCAACGTGCAACGTAAATATTATGAATGCAAACGAAATGTTATTTATGTGCCCCGCCAATTAGATGACACCGATGATGCCGATGTCCTTGAACCCATTCCTGCCCCGCGTTGCAAGATCTGCCAGATTTATGCGTTTGCCAAAAGCACAGAGAAAGCACAGAACAAGAGCTGCTTATTGTCAATTGTCTCAACTTGTTGCTTATTGTTGCAGCCACAAAGTGGGTCAATCGCATAGCAGGAAAGGTCGTGACTCTGCCACCCCTTGAAACGGTAAACCCACCCTAAGCCTCCCCCTTTGTAAGGATAACAACCAGAAACCACATGCGTGTAGCTTTGATTTTTTTGCGGCTCATTTCCTGAAAGACAAATTACACAGCCCGCCCCGTTTGCCGTTTTGGGGCAGCCATAAATTTGTTGCACATATGTGTGCCGGCAATTTATTTTCATCAAATGTTCGAAAAAAATCGCCAGACATCGAGCCATTTTCTCGCTAAATCGATGCCAGTCTGGCCGAGACTGAGAAAGAAAAAGTTATTGACTGACGGAGCGACTGACTGACTGACTGACGCCAGACGGTGGGCGGTCATCTGTCCCAGGGCGTGGCTTTCTACAACTCCAAAAAAAACAGACAAAAAAAACAGACAAAAAAAAGGAGCAACAAAAAAATAGATTCAAGTCTAAAAAGTTGCTACACTTGAAAAGTAACAAAAAAAGGATAAAAAAGACTCCAATTTTGCAAAAAAAAATATTAAAAATTAAGGAAATTTATACAGAAAGATATAAAAAATAAATTCTTTTAATATTTAAGAATAAAATGTTAAAAATTTTATGAGAAACATTGCAGAGAAAAGTGTATTTTCAAACCAAAAATCACATTTGGCCAAAACTTTTGTCTGTTGGCCGCAATTATCACGGAAAAAGGGCCGGAAAAAGGCCCGGAAAAGGGGGAAAGAGATAGAGTCAAAGACACAGAGCGAGACAGAGGAAGGAAATTGAGGGGAGGGGTGGAAACATGTGGAAATTTGATTAAAAAACTAGCTTCAAGGTAATTGCCGCCGCCAGACAGACGATTCCTGGTGTCCTCCTCCTAAAGCTTAGTTTTTGACGCAAAAAAAATGCTGAAAAAAGTGCATTTCTAGGGAAAATCTCTGGAATCTGGAATCTAAAAACCGACATCTGGGATATGGCGGAAAATCTGGGTCTCTAGAGCAAGTGCAAAGCAATTGACGCGCAACACGACGACTCGAGACTCGAGACTCAAGACTCAAGACAACGAGATCCTCCGGCAAGAACGATTACACGATTACCCGTCAATCATCATTGTCCCCCGACTCGAGATATATATCTGACAGATACTATATATATATATCAGCTGTTGGGCGATTATTTCCATATTCTTTTTTGTTTTTTTTTTTTAGTTTCGGATTCCAGAAACTCAGCAGGAAATATTTAGAGCGCATTTTGCATTTTTTATTTTGCATTTTTTTACTCGCCTTAATTAAGATTTTTTTTCTCTTGCTTTTTTGTTGCTAGATTTGCTTTGATTTAATTAGTTTTTGCCACACATCTATGTGCCACACATTCTTGACTATGAGACTAGAACAATTCAAGGATTTATTGTATAATATTTTTTGCTGAATGCTGGATTCTGGATTTATTCTTGATTCTCACGAACCTAAACAAATAATTCAATTTAGCTTTGATTGCCCCTTTTTGTGGCACCCTGGTGAACCCTGCCCTGGCACCTGCAAAACCATGTGGCTTGCCCCAAACACAATGACAAGGAAATTAAATTTCCACAAAACAATCAAGAGATAGGAAAAGGTTTTGCAATCGAAGAAAATGTTGCTTTTTTTATGGTTTTTTAAGGGTTTTCTTTCTTACTTTTAAAAGTTAAAAAAAAGCTTAAAACTAACTAAGAATTTCCTAGAAATTTATGATATTTTAAAGGGTATTTTTTACCCATTACACCCTCCCTCTAAAGGGTAGCAAAAAAGCAACACCTGCTTGAGCTTTGATTTGTGGCCAAAACAGAAGCAGAAGCTCTCCGGGAAAAAAGGCCAAAGTTCAGCCAGAGTTGACAATGCGATGAATGCCATGTGGCGGGTTAATATTTATGCTTTGTTTTGTTGCACAAACTCATTTAAATGTGGAAGCCACTCCAAGGTTGGCACGTCCAGAAAAAAAGACAGAAAAAAAACGCAGAGAAATATATGTTTTTTTCTGAGGCACGCTTGGCGACTGTTGATCCTTGGCGCTTTGATGTCCTTCCATCCTGCCACCGTTTGTGGATGCCGCTCACGTTTTGGCAATTTCTCATAAAACAAACGACCATTAACGCCTTTAAGTTGTCGGCAGGATATCTGCCCCGCCTGCGACTCTGCGAGTTGAGACTTGAGGCTTGAGGCTCTTGCCTCTGGTTCGTGCCTCATATTAAGTTGTCAGCCAGCTCTTGTCCTTGCCACAAAAAAAAAAAATCAAGAAAGAATCAAATATATATATGTGGCAGGAAGTGCAGTTACTTTGTTGTTGCCATTCCTAAGCCCCGTTTAATGGCCAAAATTTTTCGTTGCACATAAAAAAAAATAAAGAAATCAAAGTTGAAACTTTTCCGGGATTCGAAGTCCTTAAAAAAGATGAAGATCTCTTAGAAAAAGCTTAAATTTGATAAAAAAATATATATTAAATAAAGAAATTTAAGGTAGTTTTCTAGGAATCTTAAAAATCCTTTAAAAATAATTCCATAAATGATCTTTTTAGCCTTGGAATCCCTTGGAATTCCTCTGAAATCTTCCATTTCTTTGACAAAAAACTGACTTTTTAGGAAATTCTTTAAGAAAAACCTTAAAAAAACTTCTTAAAAACTAAAAACTAATAAAAATAATCCTAAAAAATATCTCTTCACCCTTTTAAACCCTCCAAAACCTCCCTGAATTTCTCTCACTGCATGAGAAAAAGAGTGACGAGTGGCACGGGACGGATTGCAGGCAAACTATCGATGCTGCATCCTGTGGCAACATTCTGTGGCAAGCAAGCAAGCACCAGTACCACCACCACCACCAGCCCCGTGGCAAGAAGCACCACCCCTGCCCCCAGCATCATCAACCACTGACACAACAAAGCCAATTTGCGTGCGTAATTTGTGGCACTTAGAAGCTACGTGACAATGATGAGGCAGGCAGGAGAAGGCCCAGCCCCGTCCTGCCACAGCCACTTGCCACTTGCCACTTGCCACTTGCAGGTGCCTCTGCCTGTCATTTGTCTGCATTAGTTGCCCCAAAAAAAATATAGAAAAATATTCAAAAAATAGAAAGAAAGTCAAAGAAAGCCAAAGAAAGCCAAGAGGCAGGACACTCCATCAATTTGCATTAAACGCCCACCTGGAACAAGGATTCTCTGCCCCTTCTGCCCCATAATTAATGCTTCCAATTAACTTACAAATTTGTGGCAAGAACAAAAAAAGAGAGAGGCACAAACAACAACATTCTTGTTATTTGCAACATTAATTGCCACATCATTAAAAATTATGGAAAAATGTTTACGATCTTTTGTGATGTTTCTGATTATTTCGGATTTTTCTGATTTTTACATCAAAACTAGAGGAATTTATTTCTTTCTAGTTTTTAGAACTTTTATGGAAGATTTTAGAAAATTTTTTAGAAGATTTTTGTTGGATTTTTAAGAAGATTTTTAGAAGATTTTGTAGAGAATTTTTGAAGGATGACATTTTGTTATATTTTTGTTAGATTTCTGGATGAATTTTTGTTAGATTTTTGTTGAAATTTTCAAAGGTATTTGTGGCTGGGTTATTACGACGATTGTTGCCAACTTTTATGAGCCATGTTTTGTATGTTTTTATGGCCCTCAACCGCTGCCTTACCCCCTCCCGGTGCCTGCTTCTTTATTTCGAAAAAATTCTGTAATAATCTCAAGACCTCAACCCCTTGGCTCTCTTGGTATCAAATTTAATGGCCACGTGTTTGCCTTTTGTCGAGAGGGGTATTTATAGTGATGACTGATGCCTTCAATGCATAAATATAAGTGCATAAAATTGTGACAAAGTCCAACTTGGATTTCACAAGGAAACTTTTCTTTATTTTGACAGAAAAAATTATTAATTTTTTTAGGCGGAAAAGATGTTTCCAATTTGTTTACACAACTTTTTGATTTATTTGATTTTTTCGGCTCTTCTCGTTTCACTTGTTTGTTTTTTTAATTAAAACAAATTGCTTTTATTCGTTTTTAAATCGTTTATTGCCACCGAAAAGTTCCATATTTTCCAGCCCTCCCAGCCTATCAATGGCCTCGATTTTTCGGTGTTTTTTTTGTGTTTTTTTGTTCGATTTACAAATATATATAGTATGTAGTATATAGTATTATAGTATTGTGTAGCCGATTATGAAAGAATCAAGCGAAATGCCTCGATTTTCGTTTTTTCGTTTTTGAGGAAATGAATTTCGATTTTCAATGACTTGGAACTTCTATAAAAAGCATTTACGCAATATTTCTGTGCCTCTTCCAGTGCCTCCAGTGCTTTGTTGTTGCTGTTATTTATAGTACTACCATAGTTCCATAGTTCTATATAGTTCCATATAGCCTGAAGTCTGATAACGCACTCCCGCCCCGAGCGATACTCCAAAAAGTTTACTACCCGAAGGCGGCCCCCGATCGCTTCGCTGATAGCGTTTTATTCAATGAATATTAATTAATAACTAGACGCAGAGTCCAAACTACGTAAGGCACTGCAAACGAATAAAGTAACTTAAAAAATCAATAAAATGAATCATTTCCGGGTTTTAGGGATAAAATCGAAAAGGTTTCCTCCCAAAAAGGCTAAAAAATAGGAAACTAGAATGAAGAAAATATATTAATGAAATAGATTTAAGGGAAATCGATATAGGAATCATTTGAGGTATTCCTCTTAAGAATCGGTTGAGATTTGACCAAGATATAGCCTTTCCAGTGCTTGATATCCAAAAATCCACATTTTTTAAGGCGAAAAATCGAGGAAAAATCCAGGAAAATTTAAAAAAAAAATTGAAAAAAAATTCCTAGATTCCTAGAATTCCTAGATTTTAATGCAGATTTATAGGGAATTGATTCCAGATTCCAAATCTATACTTTGTTCAAAAATCGGATGAAAAGTGTCAAAGATATGGCGTTCGAAAGGGGCGAAAAGTGAATTTTCTCGATTTTTAGATTTTTCAAGGGATCCATCAGAAAAAATTTGAAAAAAATCGAAAAAATATTTTGTGCCAGGATTTTGATGCAGATTTATAGAAAATTAAATAAAGATTCCAAATCTATACTTTGTTCAAAAATCGGATGAAAACTGCCCAAGATATGGCCCTCGAAAAGGGCGAAAAGTGAATTTTCTCGATTTTTAGATTTTTCAAGGGGATCCATCAGAAAAATTTGAAAAAATCGAAAAAATATTTTGTTCCAGGATTTTGATGCAGATTTATAGGGAATTGAATAAAGATTCCAAATCTATACTTTGTTCAAAAATCGGATAAAAACTGCCAAAGATATGGCCATCGAAAGGGGCGAAAAGTGATTTTTCAAATTTTTCAAGGGGATCGATCAGAAAATTTTGAAAAAAATCGGAAAAATATTTTGTGCCAGGATTATAATGCAGATTTATAGGGAATTAATCCTAGATTCCAAATCTATACTTGGCTAAAAGATCGGATGAAAACTGCCCAAGATATGGCCATCGAAAGAGGCGAAAAGTGATTTTTCTCGATTTTCACATTTTTCAAGGGGGTCCATCAGAAAAATTTAAAAAAAATCGAAAAAATATTTTGTGCCAGGATTTTGATGCAGATTGATAGGGAATTGAATAAAGATTCCAAATCTATACTTGGCTCAAAGATCGGATGAAAACTGCCCAAGATATGACCCTCTAAAAGGGCGAAAAGTGAATTTTCTCGGTTTTCAGATTTTTCAAGGGGATCGATCAGAAAAATTTGAAAAAAAACCAAAAAAATATTTTGTGCCAGGATTTTGATGCAGATCGATAGGGAATTGAATAAAGATTCCAAAGCTATACTTGGCTCAAAGATCGGATGAAAACTGCCCAAGATATGACCCTCTAAAAGGGCGAAAAGTGAATTTTCTCGGTTTTCAGATTTTTCAAGGGGATCGATCAGAAAAATTTGAAAAAAATCGCAAAAATATTTTGTGCCAGGATTTTGATGTGTATTGGTAGATAATTAATCCGAGATTCCAAATCTATACTTGGCTAAAAGATCGGATGAAAACTGCCCAAGATATGGCCCTCGAAAGGGGCGAAAAGTGAATTTTCTCGATTTTTAGATTTTTCAAGGGGGTCCATCAGAAAAATTTAAAAAAAATCGAAAAAATATTTTCTGCCAGGATTTTGATGCAGAATTGTAGGGAATTGATGTAGAAATCTTTTAAGATATTCCTCGCAAGAATCGGATGAATATTGGCAAAGATTTAAACATTCTTGTGGGGCATATATGACTTTTATAGGAAAACCCATAAAATCCTGAATTTTTAAAAGGGGTAACATCATAAAAAATGACAAAAAATCGAATAAAATTGCTATCCCAGATTTTGATCTAGAATAGGGAATCTTTCTAGGAATCTTTTAAGATATTCCTCTCAAGAATCGCATTAAATTGCCAAAACCAGAGCTATTCCCCGTTTTTGGGTGAGAGAAAAATTAGCCTTTTTCCTTAATTAAGAGAATCCTTTGGCGAGATTCCGAGATCCTTGGCGGTTAATGAGGCCTATCCTGCCCTGCTTAACCCTGTTTAGGACAAAGTCGAAGCATTAGAGCAACTCGGAGCAGCAGAGTTGTTGATTTTTTAGCTCTCACTTCCCCGGAAAGCTGACTGAAACCTGAGCTCAATTAGAAAAGGCAAGTTCGGGAGTCCCCCGGAACGTCCTGGCGCGGCAGTGGAAAGCATTTCCTGGCTTCCTGTTGCCAGCTGCAGAGCTTCGACAACAATTTCATTTTGACCAACAAAAACGAGGTACGAGGAGAGTTTGTGGCAAGCAAAGGCAAGACGAGGCAAGGCAGCGAAACATTTTTGCGGCCACGTGTGTTTTCAGTTTTAATTTATCTAAACTTTAGCAAGTTTTTGACTGTCTGCCAGGCATCGGCCTGGCCACAATTTGCAATCTGACCTTTTAACCCTTTTGTGCGAGACAGACAGACAACGATGCTGCTGCTGCTGCTGCGACCTTGTAACCACAGCAACACAGCCCGAAATGGATAAAAAAAAAAACAACCAGGAGAGGCATTTCCCTTCAGAGCAGAGGCATGCCTCAATCCATCATCATTTGTTGGCATTTAAATGGCAAATCTTTTCGATGGAATAACTATTTGCAACAGGTTTTCCGTAAAAAACTAAACAAAAATATTAAATATATTTAACCTGGAAAGCTTAGACGCCCCAAGGACTTTCGTAATTTGCATTCCCAAGTCATCAGCGGCGATAAGTTTTGGAAGATAACTGCCGGAGTTTCGTCCAAATATTCATAATTCATGCGGTTGGGCAGCTCAAGGAGGTGAGCTGACAATTATTCTCGGTAGCTTATCGGCTGTCTGACTGTCCAAGAGGCAGAAAAAAAACTAACAACGACTGTGACTCACCCTGTAAACTTTACGCGGAAAACTGTGTCACTTTTTGGATCACTTTTCTGCTCTACAATGATGTCAGCGATGCCTTTTTTCGCCATGATATCATTATTCTTTGGCTAAAAATAAATCATTCTTCGCGAAAAATCCGCAAATCCCCGAAGCCATTTATCAAAGTTCGACCATCAAGATGTTAACATCAAAATTACAGAGTCATAAAAGATAGAAAAAAGCGCTTGATTCGAGCAAAAGTCGTTGGCCAAACCGGTGGACCAACTCCAAAGAGGAGCCCCTTGCCACCGTGGAGGTGCCTCTGGGTGGTGGGTGCAGTGCTCGGCTTGGCTTGGCTTGGCTTCGCTTGGAGCGTGTTTAATTGCGTGCAATTTGTTTTAGCGACTCCGCGGCGGCTACTCACAGACCAGACCACCTGACACACTGAAACCTCACAGGGAATGAACTAGACAACAAGGAAAACCCAGCTAGGAGGTCCTGGAAACCCCAAAATCCTAAATAACAAGAAAAAACTCAACTAGGAGTTGCTGGAAACACAAATTCTAGATTATTTTTCTCTTAAAACAGGGATAAATCTTACAAAACCTTAAAATCTTCTTTTTTAAGGTTAAAAAACCTATCAAAAGACGCTGTTGTTTATTGTACGGCTTGGATAGCGAGAGAATTAAGTACAGAAAAGAAGGTTTTTTCGTGCAAAGCGTCTACTTTATGATCTTTTTCTCTTGTTTTCCTTTAAATCTCAAATAATCCTTTGATTTCTCTACAAAATCCATTAAGACCAGGTTCCACTGTACTAGACAATCGGCGGCTATGTGGGCCAGGCTATATGTTACAGCCACTCACAATCGCCGAGGGTCGGATGAAAATTTGAGGTTTTGCATTTCAGCAACTCATTAGGCACGCACAGACGCCGGAGTGACGAATCTTAAACGAAGATGATGATGTTTATGATGATAAAGATGCTTATTATGATGATGAAGATGATAAATAAGATGATGAAGATTGTGATGATGTTTTAGAGCAATGATGATGATGAAAACAAAGCCTTCTTGTAGGTCATCTCTGGGCGAGACTCCTTCACAGTTCCTTCGCTTTTCCTCGGATTCAAGACTCTCCTTAGGGAAAGCCTCTAATAAGACTCTAAAAGAGAGAAAAATGTCTAAAAAAAAGACTCATAGATTAAGACTTACAACCTCTGGGAGCTAAAAAAGACCTTAAATCCCTTTTTAAACCAAACTTTTAGAGTATTTAAACCCTCGACTTGTTGAAATATTTCCCTCATTTTTTCTCAGTTTCATTTTTTACTTCAACTTTAAACTTAATTACCTCAACAACTGAATCTAGAAATATAGAAAAAACAGTCACAGCCACGCACTAGAGCAGCAGAAGCTGCCACAAATCACTTTTTATTCAACACGAACTTCCTTATGGGACAAAGTCGAGAAAAAACATCCAGAACGATGCTTCATTGTTTCTATTTACAAATATTATTCAAGTCAAGTTTTTTAATGTTTTTTTGTGTAAAAAATATAAGAAATATATTCAAAATTAGCCTAGAGAGAGCGGTGCCTGGCCTGACTATATCTATAAATCAAATATTGACGTAGACCGGCGGTTAACTTATCACATCGTATCGTATCGTATCGCCTGGCCTGGCACACCGACCTCGGATCGGGCTTATCGCCTTACCCAGATATTACCTCATCATCGGGCATAATCGGCCAAAAGCACCAAGCCAGAGAAGGGTAGCGGGGAATCAATCAAAAATTGCCTAAAAAAAAGAAATACTTTCCAGGCAAAACTATGCAAAAGGCGTCGCTGAGGAACTGAGTCTTGGAAGAGGCATAAATCAGTCTTTTTTTCAGGCTTTTTTTTCAGGGCGCGGTCCATATGCAAAGCACGTTGCACAATCAGCGATCTCCGATCCCCTTCCTCAAAAGCTAATGCTTCCAAAGTCTGCATTTCTGACACTAATGTGGATCAGATAAGACCCGACTTTTATGCATTATTCTTGGAAAAAAACGACAAACAAAAGGAAATCCAGGTGTTTGGATATCATTTATGGCAGAGTTTGGCTCTTTCGAGGAAGGAAAATTTCAGTTTTGGAAAAGTTTTAGCGTTTTCTTTAGCATTCTCCGCATTCCCTGCCCTACAGAGAAGCCTAGAGAATCCTTAGCTTCTTCTAACCGCAAAACTAACCTCAAGAAAAGGAGTTTTTTTCTATCCACAAATCGCTTAGAAAATGAGAATGGGCTTCATTATGTTGCGGCTGAGAGCCCTGGCTGGATGACCTCAAGTGTCTCGCCCAGAAAGACAAAAAGCCTCAACCTGCCACAAAGGTAACGTCTCTTGTCTGTCCTTCCCTCCCTCTCGCACACTCGGTGCCTCTTGCTTGCTCTCGCTAGAGTGACTATCAACCGATGCAGTTGTCATCAAGTGCAACGTCATCCTGCTTATTAAAGGTATTACACCGAATGCGACACACAATGCGAATGCAAAAGGGAAAAGCTCTGTGCCACAGAGGTCTGTGTCTGTGCCACAGAGAGTCTTGCCCCGCAGAGTCTTGTGCTTTAGAGTCTTGCCCCTCATAGAGTTTTGTGCCACACGAGACAACAAGTAAACGTAATTACAGCCAAGTCTCTGCCACAGCCAAGTCTCTGCCGCAGTTGCAGTTTCTGCCTCACAATTCTTGAAAAATTTCAAAGATTTTCTAGTTTTTTTGGAAGATTTTCAACAAGAAATAATTCTGCTTGAAAAAGACTTGAATTTCCTTTAAAAAATAGCTAAAAAATATCAATCTTAGCCATTTCTCTCAGTGCCTATTCTAGTTGTTGTGGCTGTAGGCCTTCTACTCTTTGTCACACAGAAAAAATAGGAAAAAAACACAGAAAAAACACAAAAAAATAGGAAAAAAACACAAAAAAAAATAGGAAAAAATAGGGAAAAAATAGGAAAAAAAAAAAAAAAAAATAGAATAAAAAGTAGAAAAGAAAAGGCTCTTGACGGTGCGGCTTGTTGATTTCTTCGTTTCTTGACGGGACATGGACGGGGACCAGAAGGGTTTCCAAAAGGGGGCAACAACAACAACCGCGACGACGACAACAACAACCGCGACTCGCGTCGCCTCGCATTGCTGCACATATTTTTTCCGCGGCAAACAAAAAAAGCAAACAAAAAAGTTATTTCTTCTATGATTCCAGCACTTGAACTGCATTAGCGTAAGCTGCGACACACCCACAACAACAGAGACAAAAAAAAGGGGTATAGATGGGGGTTTTCCATACTCGTATACCCCCTTTCATAGCCATCCATCATAACCGGGTCTAAAAGTCACAAAAAATGCCACCTGACAATACATCAATGGCTGTCAAACTGTCGATGGGGGGCAAAAGTGTTAAAAAAAAAAGATGCCACTTTGGTTGCCACTCTGCTTGCCTCTTGAGAGCTTTGTCACCTGGAAGGCCAAATTATATATCCAGATATATCATATATATATCATATATATCATAAAAAAGGCAGAAAACATTACAAGCCACTTCTAAGACGCGTTTCTTTATGTTTTTCTGCGTTTTTTCTTCGTTTTTTCTCTAAAAAAGCAACAAGTTGTAGGGAAAAACATTTATAAACACGTAAAATTCTCTAAATTACTTGAATTTTGTTTTTTTTATGCAAATTTCCCAGAAAATGCTTTTAGTTTTTTCTCGTTTTTTAAGCACTCTTAACTACTGGTTAGAGTAATGAGCTTTTTGAGTCGTTTAAAGTTTAGTTTCAGGAATTTCAAGGGTTAAAAAGTTAACAAAAATTATGAAATTCATAAAAGGGAGTTACATTTTAAAGAAATATTTAAGAAAATATTAGAGAACTATTCCATTTTTTAGAGTAAAGGTGTAAAAAACACCAAAAGAAATGTATCTTTTCTCGTTTTACATTTCGTATCTTTCTATATTTTTCTCGCTCATCCATCTCGTTATCTATTTTTTACATCTTGTTAGCAACAACATCAAAAAATATGCCTTTTTTTAGAGTCTAAGAGTCCAAGAGCCAAGGTCAAGTCGCTCTTTTTGGCTAACAACAAAAAATGGGCTAAAAAAAGAAATCACAGGCTGTCTAAAGTTTATATTTGGTTTTGGATGTTTTTTTTTCTCTATTTTTTTGGCGGCACGTTTCATTTGTTGCCAACAGCAGCTACAACAACAACAGTAATACTAACAACAACAACACTAACAAAAAAAAACAGGAAATAAATCAAGTTTGGCTTTTTGGTCGAAAGTCAAGAAGATTGTTGGCCGCCACCGCCGCCGCTTCGACAGCGACAAATATTTGTCTTTTGACAGCTAATGGGCTCATTTAGAGATCGCCAGAAATCGCTGGCTATATATATATATCTGTATATCTGTATATCTGTATAGATATAGACCCAGGCGGGCAGCGGTCAGGGGCGTTGGTCCAAGCGTCAAGCAGTCTGTTTACCTCGCAGCTCGCGGCTCTCGAATCGGAATCCGAATCGGATTTGGATTTGGAATCGAAATGGAAATAGATTTTTGTTTTACCTGAAACAGAAAAAGAGAAAAAAAATAAATAAAACTCGGTTGTTAATTGAATTATTAATGCATAAATCAATAAGTAGAATAATGTCAGAGATCGGTGGAGATCGGGGAGGATAATTGGGGAACTTGTTTCCGATTTTTTGCCGCTCCAAAAAAAAAACCAACACAAAAAATGGTTGCATTTGTCATCGATTTTTAATTGGTTTTAGATTTTAGAAGTTTTTTGGGTAGAAATATTATCAATAGATCGTTTATCCCTACAAATCGTACCCCTTGATCCCTAATTATCACTTTTTTTGGTCGAAATCCTATCCCTAGATCGTTTACCTCTAAAAATCTAACCCTATTTGTCCATTATGGATCATTTTTTCCATGGAAATTATACTCCTAGATCATTTACCCCTAAAATCGTAACCCTAGAAAACCTATAAGGCACACTCTAAGGTATTTTTTGGTAGGAATACGATCCCTAGATCATTTACCTCTAAAATGTTACCTTTATGGCACATTTTTTGGCCCGAAATCCTACTCCTAGATCATTTACCTTTCAAATCTAACCCTAAATAGCACATTTTTAGATAGGATTACGATCAGCTGATCCCCGAAACCGAAACCCTGATAACCTAAAACCTGACAACCGAATCCCCCGTCGAAAAGCTAATGAACTTAGCCGGAAAACGCTGATCTGGTGTAAAAATAAAAAATAATAAAAAATAAAAGCAGAGAAAACAGAGAAAACGGCACAATTTTGAGGCATTGGAGCGCGGTTTCCAGCGTAGTTCCAGCAAAAAAAAAAATGCGATTCCTCAGCGAGAGTCAAGTTTAAGAAACGCGAAAAAAAATTGTGAAGGAAAAACTTTAAATAGAGCGATGGCTCCGGTTGGGGTGTCGGATTAGGATCTGCCCCTTCGAAAGGTGCCCCAAAAGGTGCCCCTAAAGCCCCCCCCTTAATGGTCAAAAATAATCATAAACTGTGGCAGCTTCTGATGGCCAAGAAACAGGTTTTAGTTTCGGTTAAAAAGTGACGATCTCACACGATTTTGGTCATGCAAATGTCAGGCTTTTGTTTGAATTAAATTAAGATTTATCAGAGACACGAGCTGGCATATAGATATAGATATATATATAATACCGAACGACCCGATTCGAAAACCATATCAGTCGTTAGAGAAGTCGAAACCTTATCAACTTGGCAACAACATTGGTGGAGCATTGGAAGTGCTGCAGCAGCAACAACGACAACGACGTCGAGAAACTATGCCACCTTGTAGGTGATTTTCTATATCTTATCAGCCATTCCAGGCTATATACCTATGTGGGCTTTTCGTTCCTTTCTCCAGATACTACACTACCCGAGCGACTCGTAACTCTTTAAACTCTAAAACATTTTTCTTTAATTGAATTCTTTGCTTCGGTTTTCTCTTTTGTTTTTGTCAAAAAATTAAGAAAAAAACAACAAACAAATTCGATGAAATATCAATAAAAAGTAGCTGACACGATGGAATATATATAGATATAGATTCAGAAATATTTAATACGAAAACGAAACCTAAACCGATCTCGAAACACTCTTACAATTATGACGCATTTTTGGAACATTTTTGGAACATTTCTGGCTTTTAAAATTATGATTCTGATTAGATTATCGCGTCTATATCTTCTCAAGATCAAAATTATATAGCCTAATCGTGTTTTTTTTGGTTGTTATCTTAAATGATTTGAAGTTGTTAAGGAATTAAGGGGTTCTTTTTAATAGTTAGGGAGCAAAAGTTGCTATTTTTTAGGGAAAAGTAGGATCAGAGAGCAGTACCGGGTATCGTATTGGCTCTAGAATTTGGAAGATACCTGAAATTACTCTTAGAAGGCCATGATAAATGTTTCTAACTTACGTTTGATTCAAGTTGTTAGGGAATTAAGAGCTTCAGAAGCAAAACTTGATACTTTTTAGGAAAATAGAGCAGTACCGGGTATCATTTTGAACCAAAACTACTAGAAATCGCTCTACAAATGCTTCCAACTTATTTTCCATTCAATTTTTTAGTAATTTAAGAGCTAAAGAACTAAAATTTAAGACTTTAAAGTAAAATAGAGCAATTTATATTAAAATAGAGCAGTACCGGGTATCGTTTTAACTAGAAAATACTATAAATTCCTCTACAAAGTCCCTGACAAATGCTTCTGGCTTATTTTGGATTCAAATCAAATCACCATTTGAGATCGAATGGCGTTGAAAATCAAAGTGTTTGTCAAGCCTTTTTGTTGGTTTAATTTTGTAGATTTTTTGTTGCTTTAATTTTGTAGATTTTTTGTTTCTTTATTTCTTTATTTTTTGTATATTTTTTTTAGCATTTTTAAGCATAAATATATGCAGGTCGCGTAAGGCAATGGCAAATTAAGGAATTAGCATAATTATGCATCAATTTTGAGTCGTTTTTTGTCTCGTCGTGTTTTTTTTTTGGGGCTTTTGGCTTGTTTGATTGCTGCTTTTATGCTTTGTTTACTAATTAATTGGCTCTCGACTCGATCGCAGTTTTGAGAGCCACTGGATTGGATGACCGAAAGACGATCCAAAAAATTCGGTATTTTTTTTTCTGACTCAACAATTAGGGATCTCGCAGCTTCAATTTAAAACAAATTGAAATGTTGCTGTGAATTTCCATTAAAATTGTGGTGCCTCCTTTTTTTTTATCATTTATCTTAATTCCAAAGCTTGCCCCACGACTTTGTCATGCTCCAAATGATCCAAAATGATGATGCAACATGCCCCCAGACGTTGTTTTTTTTTTTAATTTCCCGAAAAAGCATTTAAGATTTATTGGAGGATCCCTGGAACATGATGTCATCATCGTTTCTTTCTTCATTTTTTTAATTGCAAAAACCCATCCCATCTGCGATATTTGATATTTTTTAACGATTAACGACGCGGCTGGTCGATTGGGGAGAGAAAATTTACATAAAACTGAAAACTGATTGATCTGTAATTGGAAAGGAATTGGAAATGGAATTGGAAAGGAATTGAAATGGAATTGACTTTCAATTGAAAGCCTTTTCGTTGATTAAAAGATCCCCAAAAGATCGTAAAGTTCAAGAAGAAACTTTAAAACGAAACGAAACCAGTTTCTACAGATTTTTCTCCTCATTTTTTTTATCATCCAATTTCTATTCCTAACCAGAACTCTATAGTTTTCAATCACATTTATTGCCATAGCTTCCCCGACGATCCCTTTCGCATATCGAATGAGAAACCAAACCCCAAAAAAAAACCCGCGACAAATGTCTGGAATACTAAAAACTAAAAACTATATCCATTTTATGATCATTTTTTCGCCTTCTTAAATAGAAAATTTAAATGCAATTCTAAAACACAAAAACACTCGCGAGATTTTATGGCGTCATTTTTCAGACTATTTTTTGTATCTTTTGCTAGCTTTTGTATCTTTAAGATGATGACACAATATAGATACTATACAGATACTATATAGATACTATATAGAATATATATATATATAGTTTACACCCCCGACTAGGTCGAGCATTGCAATAACTCTCTCGTTGGGAGAAAAATTGCGACACTTTTTGTCTATTTTCAACATTTTTTTTCCTTTTTTTTCAACATTTTACGCAATGCATTAGCCAAACAATAATTGCTCAGATGCCAGATATATATCTAGCCTGTATATATACTATATATCGCGTATATATATCCCCCGACAGACGCGCCATGCAAATATTAAATTACAAAAAAAAAACGAACTAAAAATCGGTTTACATTTGTCAGCTGTTGGCTTTTAGCTTTTAGCGGCTTTATTTTACATTGTTTAGTCTAGAATCTATGAAGCTATATCTATATATATAGCTTTGGATATTGGATTGGATCGGGGGGATATATATTGCCAGGAATTGCACCTGCCGAGGGTGGAATGACCTTACATGAAAAACGAGCAGGAGGAGATGGTTTCCAGAAGGGTTTCTAGGAGGGTTTCCTTTTTCTCTTACAAAGTTGCAGATTTCATCAGAAAATCAGAAAAACTAGCAAGAACTTTGTTGGAAATAATTAGCATGTTTTTTAGTCTTTTTTAGACTCTTTTTTAGCGTCTTTTTCGAGTCTTTTTAGAGTCTTTTTTAGAGCCTATTTTAGGGTTTTTTTCGAGTATTTTTTAGAGTCTTCTGTAGAGCCTTTTTAGGGACCTATTAGCGTTTTTTTAGTCTTTTTAGGGTAATTTTTAACGTCTTTTTCGAGTCTTTTTACGGACTTTTTTTAGAGTCTGTTTAGGGTCTTTTATAGCGCTTCTTCGAGTTTTTTTCGAGTCGTTTTTAGAGTCTTTTTCGAGTCATTTTTAGGGCTTTTTTTTAGCGTGATTTAGAGTCTTTTTTAGCGTATTTTTTTGAGCCTTCTTTAGCGTTATTTCATGGCATTATTTTATAGCAAGATTATCCTTTTTTAATGACAATTTAATCCTATTTACAGGGTAGCAGCGAGACTCTACACATTCTCAGATCCTCAACTCCTAAAACTTCAATTGGAATCCATTTTCTGGTTTCTTGTCGCGTTTCTATTTATAAATTCTTGCTTCATCTTCGAGAAATTCCCGAAACCGATTCCCGATCTCCGATTCCCGTGACTTTTTCGACGCGGATAGCCAGACAGATCCCTCCCCAGGTCAGAGGCTTTCCATCATGACTAATAGAGCGAGGGGAGTTCTAGAAAAGCGACACACAAAAACACTTGAATCGCACCTCGCACTGAACTTGAGACTCCAAAAGGGAGAGCCTCTTCCTGACTCTTCTCTTCCCCAGAAAAAAATTGCAAATCCCTCAGATACTATCCCTCAAATACTAAGATACAGATACTAAGATACAAATACTAAGATACAGATACAAATACATCTCGCAGATACATTGCCACATGTGCGATCGCGGGTCCAACATCTTGCGTCCATATGTTGCACAAACAAACAAAATCCGAGACAACGCCAGGAATGTGCCAGCGAACGCATCTTTTACACCGAAAAAAAGCCCCAACATAATCCCGAAAAAAGCCAAAAAAAATATCAAATTTTCAAGAAACAAAGATGAATAAAAATCAAAAAAAAAAGGCGAAAAAAATCGAAAAAAGGTCACAAAAAGGCGGAAAAAAAATCAAAAAAAAGTCTAAAAAACGAAAAAAAGTCAAAAAAAAAGAGGAAAAAAGTCTCCGAAAAACAGAATTTTTCTCGGTCTATTGTTGTATTTTTATTGTCGGATTTTCTGTGCTTTTCTGTAATTTTTGTTTCTTATTTGTTTGCTTTGCAGTTGCTGCTGCTTGTGGATGATGCAAATATTTTGACAGTTTGTTTGACAGACAAGTGGCAGGCGGGCGCGATGTAAACCGTACACCAAAGGGCAGCGCCCGGAAAAGCAACAGCCCTACTTGATTTTTGTAAACAATTAAATCGAACTTTTGGTCAAAACATCTGGATTGGGTCTCTTCTTTTGAGTAATTTTTGAAGTTTTTTAAACAAACTTTTGGATCGATCGCTTTGACAATGTTTGTTTGTTTTCTTAGGGATAAAACCTGATTTAGGAATAAAAAATAACACTCATACGCCGGATGGGCCGTTGTCAGTGACCTCATTAAGAAAAAATAATAATACAAAAAGAGAGCGAACGTTTTGCAGTCCTTCTGGAAAGTGTTTCGAACATCCCGATAAGGCCCGTCCAGGCGATATAAATTTGGCCTCATTTACGCAACTTCCGATGTGATAAAAAGTGAACCAGAGCAGCAATGCAGCAAAACAAATCGAAACGAAATGGAAAACAAATAAAAAACACGCTGAACAGAAATTCGGACATTGCGGACATGTGGCTTCTGATTGTTAATTCGAAATAAATTTAATTTAAGAAATTATTTCATTGCAAAAGACAACAAGACAACGACAAGGCATCCGTCTGTGCGGCCACACATGTCATTAACACTCTGATAAGGCGCTATCATCGGGTGGCAGGCAGGCAGGAAAAAGCATAAAAAACAACACACATGGCCACACACCAGAGATAGATTTTTTTAGAACTGGAACAATCGTCTTTATACTCGAACATAATTGGCAAAAAAATCCAAACACAATCGCAGCATTCAACCAAGAATCATAAATATATATAGAAAAATATATATATTTTTTTGGAAAGAAAGGAAATTAATTCAACGACTTGGACAGACGGCGATAACCCCGCGAGGATGACCTGTCGCTGCTGGCCGAGATTTGAGATATTTTATTGGCCTCCTGTCGCCACCAAATCCGGTCTTGTTTCCAGTCTTGACTTTTCCGATTTTTAATTGCTCTTTTATAGCTTCTTCCATAGCTCTTCTATAGCTTTTCTATCGCTCTTTTCCCTTCGAAAGAAACACACACACATTTTTATGCTAATTCGTGCGTGTTTTTTGGGGGAAAATGTGTGTCATGTCAAAAAATGTTTAAAAAAATGTTAAATAGTTCAAGTTCGTCGCGTTGTGTCATCCGAGAGTGATTTTTAATACTCCCCAGAAGGGAAATTAATGGGTGATTAATGGGTCTCGAGGCGCAGCACGACTCTGGGAAACTCTTTTAAAACATTTCTGATTAATAATCGAAGAAGATCCTATTAAAGCTCGCCTATAAAAGCTTTAAAATATCTTCTTTTTCAATATTACTCGAAATTTCATTAATTTACAACGAAATTACTTAAAATTCCATTAAAATCCATTAAAAACATTCCAAAAACTTCTCACACGCTTTTATTTCGTTTAAAACTCAATCTATCTAAGCCGTACAATAAACAGCAGCGCCCCCTTGGCGAAAAAGAAACTTAAAACTAAAAGCAACGGTAATTAAAGCTCCGCTTAAAGGTTCATTGAAGAGTTAGAAAAAGAAACTTGAAGTCCTTTGAAATTAAATCAAAATAAATCCTTGAAAAGCTCCCCCGAAACCCAAAACTCACCTTGGCATTCGTCAGCGGGGCGTGGCAGAAAGTCAGGACCAAGGCCACGGCCAGGACGCGCAGGAGCAGCGATCCAGAGCGACTCCTTCGACCGGATATCGCGATCGCGATGGCGGATGCCGCCGGCGGCGGCGCAGCGGATCCCGGCGATCCCATCTTTGTGGCAAGTGGGATGCGGGTGGTGCAGGTGGCGGGGGTGCAGGTGCGCGGGTACGCGGGTTTATTCGGTATTTGGTTTCTTTTTTTTGGCAGCTATTGAGGTTAGGTACTTGGGTGTTTGGGCAGTTTTCGGTTCGTATTTGAGTTTTGGTTTTTGAACGGCTGGCAGGTTGTGGTTACGGTTATGGCACTGCACAGAGAGAAAAGTCAAGCAACAATGAAAAAAAATACAAAAGAAATCTAGAAAAGGATCTTCGAATAAAACTGAAACACTTTTATGCTAATGTCCGAGACTGTTTTTTAAAACTAACGGTAACCAGAAAACAAAATTTGAAGAAAAGAAAAAGAGGAAATGAAGATTTGAGAAGAAGAAACAACAAGGAGCGCACAAAAACGAGAAGCTTTTTCCGACATCAGCGAAAAGTTTCAGGAACAGAAACCAGAAACTGCACCGAAACTGCGAAAAAAAAACACCGAAAACATGAAAGTGAAGATGAGACGGCGAGAATCTGCGAGAATTCCCCCGAAAACTCTAACGGTAGTTGGCACTGCTCGCTTATGTGTCACCCCGTGCTTTCGATTCCTCCATTTTCTCGATTTCCATTTTCTTTTTCGGGCGTCACTTTTCTCTTGATACAGTTATGTCTCCCTTTTTAACACGCGCGCGTTAACGGGAATCGCACACTTTTGGGAAGATCGATCACACAGCAATGGAAGCATAAAACCAAAAAACAAAAAAAAACAGTACAGTGTTGGGGTTTTTGGTTAGATTCGATTCGATTTGAACTTCGGATGGGTTTTATCCTTGAGCAAGGAGTTTCCAGCACTTGGTGTGGGTGAGAGCACTTTAAAAAAAAAAAACATCCAGCGAGAGGGACAGGGCCTGGTCCGGTCCGAAGAGTCAGTGGCTAGGAGAACGTACCGTGGACTGTGCGACCGCCTCGAACGATGGCGCGCAACCGAATAAAAATGTCCAAGAACCGTGCTATGGTGCCCGCCTGGCTCTGGCTCTGGTCGCTGCCGCAGCCGCAGTCCGCAGCCGCTGCCGAGGCGGCGACACGACAAAACACGAAACGAGACGAAAGCAGCAAAAGTTTTGCGTGCTCTTGTTGTTCTTCTTGTTATTGTTTTGGGGCTTTGGCTGTTGCCAACCTTACGGCGCTTAAGTGGCCGCCACTGCAGTCGGCTCAAGCCTCTTGCGTCGATGCAGCTCCCTCTCATTGCTCTCTGTCGTTTGATTTACTCTCTCTTCGTTGGGGCCCTGCACCTACTCTCGCCGGCTCCCCTTTCTCACTTGCTCCCCAGCACCTAGACCGGGTGCGTGGGGGTTGACTTACGCAAAGTAAAACGCGCCTGCTCTTTCTGGGCTTTGCATTGCGAGGAGGATGCCCATATTCTGCTCTCCTCCTCTGTAGGTCAAATGCTGTCTGCTTTTAAGCCTTTTACAGTTGTTGTTTGGTGTTGCTTTAGCCGGTTTGCAGTTACTCTCCACTCTCCCTCAAGGCATTAACCATTTTTTCTTGTTACTTCGCACTTTTTTGTTTACAGAATTTTGCATTTGTACACTTAAAGAAAAGCTTCTAGAGGAAAATTAATTAAATTTTTCGTTTCTTAACGAAATCTGGCAGATTATTCATCGATCTTAAACCAACAATGACGTACCCCACGAAAGAGAATCAAAAAACAATGAGGAATGTGCAGCTGTGCTTTGCTTTTCACTTTCCCCGCCGATCCCCGTCCCAGAATTCTCGTGTTTTATCGGCATTTCTCGGTATGCCGAAACTTCATGCTCCAACATGTAGAGGGGGCGGGCTGGACAGGTGAAAAGTGCAACAAGGCGCCCAGGTGAAGGGGCATTCTTGCTCTATAAAGTCATTATTTTTGTGGCAAGCATGAAAAACATGAAAAACGCCTGCCTCGGACAGTGCGGTCATCATCTAAAAATTGTTGCATTTGATTTCTGGCTTCTGGCTTCTTGCAACCACAAACAAAACATTAAATACTTTGAATATTTTGCACTAAATTATATTTATTTAACATACTTTAGGTCGTTTAACAGATATTATTTGCTTCTGAAACAATGTTTTTCTTCGTTTTTATTTCAGTTTTGAAAAATAACGTATACGCCCTGTGGACCAGCTGTTGTTTTTCCAATTTTCAAGCTTTTTTGGCATTCAGTTATGTGGAATAACGGTATTTAACTGTATTTTAAGAAGCTTTCGCGGTTTTATTGACTAATTTTTCTTTTAGAAAAAAATTTGAAATATTACGTATACGTAATTTTTTTTTGAAAAAAATCTGAAATATTACGTATACGTAATTTTTTTTAAAGAAAATTTTGAAGCTTTTTTTGTTTAAAATTAAGATCTATATTGATAAAAAAGCTTTAATAATTGTAATTAATTTAAATCTTAGCCTACGACCCCTGCTAAGCTGTGACCTTCGGCCTGGTGGGGGCTAACCCCTCCCCCTTAACCTTATCCCGCCCCCCTTTCACCTCCTCCCTGCCTGTTTTTGTGGCAAGCCGGCTTCCCATTGGCGCCTGACCCAATGACATCCAAGCACGACGCATGCGTTGGCCTGGAATTCCGGACTGGGAGGCCGACGCCCCATCGCCGGGATACGGGCTGGGGGGCAGCCCTCGACCAATGGACACGTTGCGAATTTTTTTGGACCACCTCCCCCCGCCCCCTGCCCCCTTCCATCACTAGGAGCTGCGCTGATGACCCCCCCTTTACCCTTCTGATAGGGCGCCTTTGCAAATTGCCACAGCTTCCGTTCTTGATAAGAAAAGATGCTAAAAATAAAGAAAAAAATCCCACACTCAAACAAAAACTGACTTAATTAGGAAACGGACATACATATGTCAAGGAAATGGAGCAGTGAACAATACAGAGAGAGAAAAAAGAGTCAAAAAACCAAAAAAAAACATGAAAATTTGCATATTTAAGAATTTCTTTGGTATTTCATAAGAAAATCCTTATATAATTTTAGTATTAATATTAATACTTACTTATTTTCAGTGTATGAATTTAGAACATGCCCTTATAGAGGAACCCGCCTTCCTACATCCCAAGAAAACAAACATATTTTTGGAGTGTCAAAGGTGAACCTTATCGCCTCCTCAAGCTACGAAATTGGAACAAATTCAGAAATAATTATCAATCTCAGGCATCCCGAAACCGAAGCTAAAGACACTCAAAGAAAAAAGGTTATCTATCGGTTATCTACGGTGTGAAAAACCCCAATAACAAAAACCTTTATTTGAATGATCCAAAGCCACCACAATCGTGCGGGAGCATGTGTGGTGAATAGACTCTGTTAGCCGCTTTCGAAAGCTGCTGCAAAAGTTTGACAGTCACTCGACCCAAAGCGGCGTCAAGCTTTCAGCCAAGTCAACAAAAGCTGCTAGCAAAAGCTAACCAAAAAGCCAAGGCTAGAACTTTAGTAACCAAGTTAATGAAACATTGGAACAGGATATCTGATGTCTAAGAATTAATTAATTGCAAACCACGTAATGCGATTAGCCAGATGGAAAAGCCTGGCCGAAAGCAGATTAAAGTTTATGTAACGAGATTCTGATTCCAGGAATTCGATTCCAAACTGAGATAATCATAAAGCAATTTATTTTTAATCCGATTAACTTGGAGAGATACTATTTTATTATAATAAAACAATAAAACAATTACAAATAATTTACAATTCATGTTAAAAAGTATTTCCAAGAACAATCACTTTGTGTTATCCTTTTTTAACTGCTGTTTCCCCTCTCACGCCATTTTTCGTCGCCATTTAGCTTTTTCTGCTTCCGGTGCTAAATGTTTACCGTTACCCACACACCCCTGAAATTCCGTTTCGCCACCCCAACCCCCTCCCAGTCACGTGTTTTACATTGGCAACTTGTTGGTTTCCATTCCACAAAAAAACGAGAAGGAGAAAAATTTCAAATAAAAAACATACCTGCAGGTAGGAGAGTCCTTCACATATACATGTACTCGGTGGTCGCCATTTTTGTAATTGAAAACTAATTGTTGTTGTGAATAATTTAGAATTCCGTTGAACGGCTTGTTCTATTTTTATTGCTTGACGCAGCCTTGACAAGCGGGTCGACCATTATTTTCGTATCAAATCAATCGAAAAATTAGCAACCGGAACGAGTACGAGTACGAGTACGAGTACCAGGTAGTACGAGTACCCCCCCGACAATTAGAACTTCATCGGAGAATCCTTTGGCTTCGGGTCCGCCCATAAAATTAAATCATTATGAGAATAATTAATCAGGACAATTACTAATTTCCAGGTATTTAATGCATGTTGGGTCAATTATGTCCTTAAAAAGAGACGTTTTAAAGTATTTTCTTGGCATTCTCAGGATCCACTGACTGATATCCTTAAGCTTTTGTAACCCTGAAACAGAGAAGAAACACTTTATTATATACACACCAATAGTTTACCCTCCGTTTGGCAAATCCCTGGAAATTCGGTTACGCGGAAGCCCTTGAAAGCGTTTTCCACTTGCCACTCGACGGTCTCTTGGCAAGCCGAACAAGTGGTAGGTAACAAGTTGCCATAAGTTGCAAGTTGCGAATCGCAAATTGCAGCTTGCATAAGACAGAGCTCTCGAAGCCTTCGATATCACCTTCGAAGATTCCTGGAAAAAAATAACAAATAAATGAAAAGTTTAAATCGTCATTCGGGAACAAGTCTATTTCATGTTTTACAATGACTGGCTTCGGGACTAAGGACTCAGGATTAAGGACTAAGGATTGAGGACTGAAAACGTGTGCTAATTGTTCGAGTTGGGTTTTCTTTGGCCAAGATTTAGGCTTTTAGCTTAATTAAGAAGACCTACCTGAAGGCTTTAGCATTGCTTGTGCCACAAGTCCCCGTTGTCATCAATACCGACTCGAAATTTAATTTCGTTTAAATTCGTTTTCCCATTAATTAAATTGACCTCCTTGGAGGATGTTTTTTTCCATCTTTTTTTGGCCTGGATTGTGCAAAAAAGCGACGCCGTAAAGCCGCCAAAAGGTCAACATTTATTATTGAAAGGCAGGCGAAGATTTGTGGATTGCGAAAAGGTGAGGGGGGATTTTCGGTGACAGATTAAGTAATTAGATTAAAGTAATTAATGAGGAAAGTATTGGTTTTTTCAGCCCTTATATACCTTTCGATATTTTATAATAAAAGTTTTTTTAACTCTCAAAAAACCATAATTCTTTTTCAACCCAAAATACTTTTTTTTATTCATTCTTTGATCTTCAATTCAATGATTTGTTTATTTATATTATTTTTAATCGCTGTCTAAGTGCATTTTAATTGAAATCAATTCATTTATTATGGTAATCTGTTAAAATTGTTCCAAAAAAATGGAAATAAAACTCAAACAATCGGACCAGGCCAACGAGCCAGTTGGCCAAAAAAGACAAAAGAAGGCCGTTGCCCGGCTTAATCACAAATAATGTTTTTCGTTTCATTATATTTTTGTTTTATTATTATTTATTTTTGTTTTATTGCTTGTGTGTATTTGTATTTTGTATTTATTTTTTGTTGTATTTTTTTTTGTTGCCGCCTAAATAGAGATTTGCTATTTTCGCGCTAAAACGCCATTGTTTATGTTTATTTGCTGGCTCAGTAATTAAAAGGCAATCAAAAGGCAAATAGACTCTCGGACTCTTTGGCTACCTGGGCCACGCCCCCCGTCCCACACCAATGCGCCTCCCGCGTGGGACCCGTGTTTCTGTCAACCTTGTTTCGTGGAGCGAAAAATCCTACCCACCGGCCGGGTCGAAACGAAAACGAAAACATTTTCTTCTCGCTGTCGGCTAATAAATGCTCGGGAAAAATCTAAACAAAGCTGAAAAAGCAGCAACAGGGCAATAAAAAATTGATTTCCCCCCCTCTCTAGATGGGGGCGGGGGCGGTGGCAGGCAGCGTTTTTGTTTAAACAAATTTTGTTGCCAAACCCGGCACAACTGACAGTCGTAAAAGTCTTGACTATATGGGTTAAAATCCCGGGGAGATATCAAGGCGGGAAGTCGTTAGGATTTGGGTTTTGGAATATAGATACCCTAGGGGAATACTAGACTTTATAATAAATTTTACTAAAAGATAGGTTACCCTCTAATTAAGGTTAAACTCTGGATGTTCTTCTATAACCTGGAACTTTCTTCATAACTTTTTTAAGACAAAACCAACCTATTTCTTTAGATTATTTATATATTCTTTTAAACCTTTCTCTATGAAACTTAAGTAATATATAAAATAAATATAAAAATATAGAATATAGCTTCCCCAGCCCAAAACCCCTCAAAATACCTCTACTTTTCGTATCTCAAAGAAAAGAAAACATACTCGAAGCATAAAAATTGCGCAAATGGCTCCAAACTGAGAAATGGCCAGATTTTGGGGAAGGGCTGGAGGAAGAGACCAGGGAGGAGGACAGAGCAGGGGGAATAGGGCCAAAAAACGTGGCCAACTAGAAAGGGGGCTCTTAAATTTGCAATTTTCTAAAAAAAAAAATCCCTCGTTGACTGCAAAAACTTCAGCTGACAAAACAAAATAAAAAAGTTTTATGCCGGAACAAAAAAACAACTTTGAAGATGCATTAAAATAGAAATGACCTCTAAACTCGCAATGGCCTTGTAAATTTGCTTTTAATTTGGTCTAAAACCCTGTCCAGGACTCCTTTCGATCAATTAAAGTCCTCAAGATGGCAACTTCAATACAAAAGTTCGCCTTTGCCTGTAAGTAGTTCTATATTATATATTTTTTTTTTTGCTTTGTTTGTTGCCAGAAGGAAGAAATTCAGATGCAGTTGCAGATGAAGCCGTGTGTCCCCGTTTCGTTTCCGTTTCCGCTCCTGCCACTTCCGCTTTGCTCCTTCTCAGGACTCAGTCAATTTAACGCTTCATTTGCACAAGTTTTTTCCTTTATTTTCTACTATTACTATTTTCTTTTTATTTCTCCCTTTTCAAAATGGACAAAAGGGAAGCATTCAAGGCAAGCAAAATGTGGCGCAAAATGTGGCAAGGTGGCAAGGTGGGTCGGAGGAGGACAGACTGCCAAGGAAAGCAAAGGAAATTGCAGGAAAATCTCCTCGACCAGGTGCCGGTGAGTGGCACTTAAAAATTAAAATCAGCATAAAGCTCAGCGAAGGCAATCGAAATAAATCGTAATATGCTTTAAGTAATAAAAAGGAAACAGAGTGTTGGCGAGAAAAAAAGGATTAAAGGTAGAGATGGGAGCGGAAGCGATTATCGATAGAAATCGTATCGAAATATATCGAAGTAATCGCTTGCTTTAAGTTTCTCTTAGTGTTCGATGATAACTGCGTTGACAGGCTACAGAAAGGCAACAGATTCTGATTATTATAATGCAGAGAAGCGTTGCTCTTTATTCGAAATAAAGCAACAACTGTGCTTTAGTCCTTTTGTTTCTCAAACACAGCCTTTCAGAATCTTTCATCCTTTCATGGCAATAAGAAACAGCTGCTTATGAAGTCCTTTACCCAACAATTATCTCTATAGCTTTATAGCTTTTATATAATGTTTATCGAAATTATCGAAAGCTTAAGCTTTCTTTTCCAGGGTATTTCCCTGAAGCCTAGAGCTTGGCAATTTTCCTTTGACATTTTCATATCGTAGTCGTAATATATATATATTTTTTTCCCCTCCTGATGTTTATTTAATTTCTTACTTATTCGCTTTTTCCATTTGCTGTAATTTATGCCCCAGAAGACGCATTGAGAAAAGCGGAAAACCAGAAAAGCGGGGGCGGTGCCTCACAAATTCTGTTGCAATTGCTGTTTGTCGTCAGCTCGGGGTTATACGAGATACAGATATTATTATTATTATATATTTTTTTTTATTGCTCACTCTACTATCATTAGAAATTCTAATGCATTTGATGTTGCTGTGGTTGCTGTTTGCTTTCGCCCTGTGGCTTACCTTTGTTCCTGTCAAAAAATTTCCCAGAACTTTTCTTGTTTGTGTCGTTGATGCAACATGTTGCCGTTGCCGTTGCCGTTTTTGTGGTTTACGACATTGTAATATCTCACTTTATAAATACTCAGGCATGTGTATAAATCATATATAATGTAATTTTGAGTGTTGCTTCTACTTCTTTTCTTTTGTTGCATGTTTGCAGGTTGGAGGTTGCTTTTGTCTCTCACTGTATGGTTGCTCATTATAGCTGAATATATATACTTGTACTATATATAGACCGGATGTTACTGCAGTTGTTCTTTTTGTTGTTCCTCCTCCTATATCAACGATTGCGATACTTAAAGCTAAGTTGCAGTTTCGATTTCGCCTCCAGTTGCCGGTTGCCTATCAACGCCGCCTGATCGTCGCACGTTTAACTTATATATAGTATATAAGACTATATAGTACTATATAATACTCTATATATACTCTCTATATACTCGCGAAGCAATGGAAAACATAGTTTGACAAACAAACAACAACGACCGGGTACTTGAGCGATAAGCCGCCTAATCTCATTCCATAGTATTGGTTTTTTAATTGCTTTTTTCAAGTTAAAGTTCACGGCCATATACAGATTCATACTATATGTTTTTTTTAAAGAAATTCCTATATATTAAGTACAAACAATAGCCAAAGTGCTGACTGAAAATTGATTTGTTTCTCTAAAAATCAAAAATTTCAAAAATTCTCCTATTAACGATCTTTGGCTGAGCTCTGGAAAATCTCTGGTAAACAAATCGCATAGAGTCTAGGCCCTTCGAGGGCTTCTCTCCTTGATTTATGAATTTGGCCAAGTTTTGTTTGGCCAAAACAAACATAAATGTCCAGAAAGAGTGTTGGACGAGTACGAGTACGAGTACGAGTGTGTGGCTGTGAGGTTTGATGGGAAAAGCATTTGATTTATGAACGTGAGAGGCCTACCCGGCGCCTCATTCTCAGTCAGTGAGTCAATCTTTCATTCAGTAAATCATTCATTCCCTTCACCATACTCCTTTAGCGACTATAATTAAACACTGCTGGCCAATGTTGGTTTAGTTTTTATTTCAATGTTTTTTCTTCTGTTGGTTTTTTGCTCTAGAAATGGAAATAAAAGTAGAAGGGTAACGATCCTTTATAAAATACCTCACATCCTGGTGTTAAATACTAAATATTTTCCATCAAAGAAGATCCTTTTCCGAAAGGAACTCCCCTTAAGCTTGGGAAGTGCTTGTAAAATCCATAATATATTACTCATACGCCTGGTATACCCTTCTTACTGCGTACCCTACTGGGTGCAGGCTGGCAAATGAACAAAGGCAGTGTGGCACGAATGCCGACAACAAGCCCCAAATGATACGAGATGAGAGATTCGAGAACAAACGTAACGGGTCGAGGGGCGGGCAAGGAACGAGCGACGTGCAACGGGCGGAGGCGAAGCGCGACGAGTCTAGATGAACGAATCAAAACGTGACTAGGCCAATGTTGAGGACTGACGTTGGTTTGTTGCTGCCGCTGCCACTGCCGCTGCCGCAGCCGCATCTGCCTCTGCCCCTCTGTTTCTGCGTTTCTGCTGCGTTGACGTGGGCGCAACTCTGCTGTGCTTATGACAGCAAATTGAAGCGCCGCTTTGGAGGCGGGGCTGGATGGGGTCACACACATATGCCTAAATATAGCGAGGCATCTTGGCCGCATTCACGATGCAGGCCAACGGTCACGTGCTCCGGCATCTTTTCACGGCAACTGCGTTGTGCAACCGGCAGCAATATTTCACGGCCAAGGTGTTCGGGTTCGGGTGCGGGTTGGGGTCCCTGAAAGATGTCCAAAAAATTATAGCATACCTTTGAGGGCAAGGTCTAAGGATAAATATTGATGTCCTAATGTCCTCAGACTTAGATGATGGGAGTTTTCTACAAAATACTCCTCATATTCGATATATTTTTATCTTTTTAGAAGTTTCTATAAATTAAAAATAAAATTTTTTTAATTTTTGGGTCTTAAAATTTTATTTTTTTATTTAAAAAAAACGAAAATAATTTATTTTCTGGTATTAATTATCACCAATATTACCTTTTTTAGCTTTTAAATCAATTAGGAACATTATTTTCCTATCCCATTCGTACAACACTGCGTATACGTAATATTAAGAATGGAGACATCATCGACATCACGTATACGCACTGTTGTCTTTTTGAGAGCAAATATGAAGTATTCCTGGAAAGTCTTCTAATTCTGCCACTTTTTTTGCAGTGCAAGTACACTAAGCACCTTTACTTTGTGCCACATGGTTTTTCTTTCTATTTTTTCGTAATATTAAGAATCAAGACATCACCGACATCACGTATACGCACTGTTGTCGAACAAACATGAAGTCTTCCAGGAATATTTTCTAATTCTGTCCCTTTTTTTGCAGTGCAGGTACACTAACCACAGTTTCTTTTTTCTCCTTTTTTTCTCTATTTTTTTGTAACATTAAGAATCAAGACATCATCGACATCACGTATACGCACTGTTGTCCTTATGAGAGCGAACAAATATGAAGTCTTCCTGGAAAGTCTTCTAATTCTCCCTCTTTTCTGGCAGTGCAGGTACACTAAGCACAGTTTCTTTTTTCTCCTTTTTCTCTCTACTTTTTCGTAACATTAAGAATCAAGTCTTCACCGACATCACGTATACGCACTGTTGTCGAACAAACATGAAGTCTTACTGGAAACTCTTCTAATTCTCCCTCTTTTCTGGCAGTGCAAGTACACTAAGCACATTTTTTCTATGCTACATTTTTTTCTCTCTATTTTTTGTGCATTTTATTTTTGGCACGGAATGCATTTTAGGTAAAAAGGAGCCTTTCTTTGTTGTCGGTTGATGGCTGTGACGACGATTGCTGCGACAGGACGCGTGCGTTTGAAATGTGTGTGCTTTGCCGGTAACGGGAATTTATTTTCACTTTTATTTTATGGCACTGCTGGCTAGAGTCGGCAGTAAACAGTAAACAAACAGGGAAACAAACAACAGTGAAACTTGCAATGCATAAAACTGCGGGAGCGAGAGTGGGAGGGGACGACCAGGAGAAAGCAGGAAAGGACAGGACATGAGGGAGCCCAGAGAGCAGGAGCTGAAAAGAGAAAGAGAAAGGCGTGGGAGCATGCAGCTAAGCTGTCGCTTTGACCGTTAAACGCCTGCAGTTGCACTCACACACACAACTGACACAGTCACCCACTCTCACCCACACACACACCGACACACACACCGGTTAATGGTGAAAGCCGAGCACTCGTTCGTTTCGTTTGGCATTCGGGCGAGTCGGCGGGCAGGATAAGTTGCTCAGATGCTCGCAAGATTCTGTCATAACGGCTTCGGCTCTCGTGGCGCACGCCTCGCACGCTTTTCCAGCAGAGCAGCAGCAGCAGCAGCAGCAGAGCAGCAGCAGCCTCCGCCCCCGCAACATTCGTGCCGTTTTCGAAAACGTTTTTTTTAAACTCAAAAATTCTGTAAAACCATCGAAAGAAAGAAAGTAATTTTGTTATTTTTTTCTGTGCTTTTTAACGCGTGTTCCGGGACATGTTATGGCTTTTGTATATTCAAAAAATCTGCCCAAAAAACCCGAAATCTAATAAAAAACAAACTCAAAACCAACCAAAGACTAACAACTTTTGAAACTGAGAAACCAAAAAAACCAAGAAAAGCAGCAACTATAGAAAACCGGAGGCAGGTGAGAGTCAATTAATCGAAAAACAAATAATAGTTTTCAGTGTTTGAAAGATAAAAAAATTCTTCTATTTGCTCAACTTTTATACTCGTTGCCCTTTTTTTTCTATTTATTTAAATATTACGAGATAATTGTCTAGTTATCGTTTCGACTTTTTATCAAAGTTTCGGTTTGTTTATGTGGAAAATTTTATGAAATTTTATAAAAATTCATAAACAAAAAGTATTCTCTTTAAAAAGAATACTTAAAAATGTATTTTGATTAATTTTTTAGAGAATATTCAAAGCAATCTAATATCTTGATTAAACTGATAATCAAAGTATTGTTTGTTTTCATATTTTTTATCTATTTTTGAAAAAGTTAGCTTAACCTTTTGCTGGGTTTTGATTTTCAAACAAAATATAACCTTTCTTAATTGGGATTTTTTGATAAAAACTTATCTAGAATGTTTACAGATTTAAGCAAACTTTGTTTAAGCATTAAAAGCAAATAATTTGTTCTGTTTTTAGAACAGAAATTGGGTCTTTAATAAGCTATGATATAGGATGCTATACTTGTGTCCTTTTTGTTAATGAAATCCTTTTTCAAACTTGTTGCGCAGCCTGGAAATGAGTTGCGCAATCGGGAAAAGCGAAACCAGATTAATGGGAAATGCATCTGCCAAAATAAATATAAATATTTATGAAAGTAGATCAAATGCTTTAAGTAGAAGCATTGTAGATTTCTTAATATACTCAATTCCGACAGCGTCAAAAATCCAAATCCAAATCAGAATCCAATCATTTGTGGTCCAAATATTTACTAATATGTCATACTTGGTATAACTTCTCTATTGTATGGTAAACATGCTGTCATTTTTTCTGCAATTTTTCTTTTTTTTTGGCAAACAAAACTATTCTTCGCTCGTTTCGGTGGGGCGGTTTGGGGAGACTAAGAATTGCATTTTTCGGAAGCAAAAGTTCGAGTCTAGAGGATGCGGAATGTGTGCCCCAGTCCCAGACCCAGCCCCAGTCGCAGACCCAGCAAGGAAGCGACATTTTGTATTTATATTTCAAGAGCCCTAACCCGGGGACTAACCCGCACCCCTGCGGAATCTGTGCGAGCTCGTTAGCATTGTCCAAAGTGCTGTGTCCTGAAGTGTTTTTGTGTTTTCTGTATTTCTGTATTTTTGTATTTTTTGTATTTTCTGTTCGTGTCTCGTGTGTGACTTTAAACGGCCCTGACTCTCTGCTTCTCGCTCTCTAATGAACTGCAACTGCATCCCTGCCTCTGTTCTGCATGTCCTTTATGTCCTGGCTCGCAACCGGAAAAACCACCTGCCTTCTACCGTCTGTTCGGTGGTATCGCCCACCTGGCCATCTCATTATCGGCCAGACCTGCGGCCAACTTAAACGTTCTTGTAATCAAATTGTGCCACTTGCGGCCCAAACTCAGCCAACTCGACCATTTTGGCCACATTTGACCTTTCCTGCCACAGTCAGAGAGCCAGAGCCAGAGCCAGGGCCAGGCACTGTGGACTGTGTGCCATGTGTTGCAACTTTCAAGTTTTCTCAATTAAATTATCCTCAAGAGTCAGGGACAAATATGCAATTGGGGATAGTTGGTGGTTTTTGAAAGGGTTTTGGTTGATTATTTTTTAACAAAGAAGGAAGGGGAAATCAATTTTAATAAAAATTCAAAAATGATTTAAGGAATTCAAAGGAAAATTGTTCAGAGCAAAGGCCTGGTTTTGAATCATCGTCAACCACTGCCAAGTGGCCTACCAATTGTCCTGTCAAGCGTCGCCTTTTTGATAAGGAAAGGACATGTCAAAGGAGGAGGACACTACGATTGAATTTCTGTTAGAAACCGAGGCGGGTTCCAGATGCGGTTACAGTTACAGTTGCATACGCAGTGGCATTGGCACTTTGGCGTTCCGGCGCTTTCCGACGCTTTCCGGTGCATCACGGCGTATACGTAATGTTTCAAACAGCGCCAGTGCGCTGGCCCCGAAATAGGTTTATCAGCCAGTGTCTAAACAAAACACAACGCCGAAGCATAAACAATCCCCAAAACCTAAACAAGAGACAGTAAAAATTCGGCAGGTGGACCGGGCCAAGCCAAAACAATAATATTAATAGCTTGAGAGCTTGAGAGCTCTTTAAGGTAAGTGGTCGAAGCCTATTAGGCGCGGATTTTGGTATTACAAGGCTCTAAGGACACTTTTGCTCGTGGCACAACTATGTCTGGTATTTCCACACCAACCTCCCAATCCAATTTAAATCTTCTCGAATTCCTTATCGAAAAAAAGGAGTTGCTAGGAGTTGCTAGGAGTGTGAATGGAAAACCCCATAAACAAGAACTACTTTCCCGAATTTGAGATGAAAAATTGATTGACATTTTTGGTGGCGAATCAAATCAAATTACCGAAAGGTGAGCAGGCTCCTTGGAAGCTTAATGAATCGATGGAAACATTTTCCGCATTGGTCATAATTGTTCGACACTCACTCGAATAACAAAATGTTGTAACAGAGGCCCGAAAGGGCAAACCGGCTCCAGTTTTATTCGTTTCCAGCGCAACTAATTAATTACTCCTCCTGGCTTGGCACGGCTTTTGCTCAGCTTTTTCTAATGCTCCTCCAGACGCCAGGCTTTGAGGTTTTTTTTCCCGGCACGAGCCCCGAAAAAAAGCCTTAAATGGCATGGAAATTGCGATTGGAATTTATCCTGCCTGCTATCCTTCCAAATGAAAATGAAATTCAATTGAAATTTAAGCCTTTAGAGTTTTTGTTCTAGTTTCCACCCAACAATGATGAATTTCTGATTAAATTTATTTATAAATTCCTTTTTTTTGTTGCCTTTATTCGTAATTTAAAATAGAGTTTTTAACTTGAATTGAATCTGACAGGAAGTCACTTAAAAGTTTGGTTTGAAACATGCCCTGGAAATATTTCCATCTCTTAGTTTATTTTTGGTTTATAAATTATGGTAGCTTTGTGTTACTTTGTCAACCATTTAGGATCCCAAAAAAAAACACCCTCGAAGGGCTATTTAATGGGTATCCGAGACCCATCACACCGCAGGACACTGGCAGGCTCTAGGCTATTGGAGTGTCGATTCCGTGCATTCGTCCTGGCTCGTCCTGGCATTGCATTTAGCGCTGAATTTGATACATATGGAAAAACAATTTATTGGCATCGACGATACGATACGAAACGAAACGAATTGAAACGAAAAATCGCATAAAAACAGCCCCAGGGATGGTGGGCGGAAGAAAGAATATATATTTATAAAAATGTTGCGGGGTAGAGAGAGGGTAGAGCAGTGGCGCATATATGCGTATATTGTTGAAACAATAAATCAATTATATAGTTTGTTTCTGGCATTCTTTTTTTTTGTTGTTAATATGAATAACATGAAAAGTACGTGAAAACAGCAACCAACCCATTGCAGAAAAGTTTATTTTTAATCAAAAGGAGGAGGCAGGATGCCATATATCCGTGTGGCATCAATTGACGTCAAATTGTTTCACAAAAATTGACGGGCTGGGATTGAAAAACAAAGACTCGATTCAATTCTTTATATCTCTCGAGGATTAAAACGGAAATCAACGAAACTTCCGCTTTGCCAGTTTTTAAATAATTAATATGTTTTTCAGGGAATTAAACCATCATAGTTGAAGGAATTCGATCAAAATAAATCATAAAGCTGGTTTTATTTTTAATAATAAAGCTCCAAAGTAAGCTATGACATTTGCAACTCAAAAATTATCCTCCAACTTTGCAAAATGGCGGCAGGAAGCTTAGCCAAGATCGGAAGAAATACTTCCACTCTGGCTAATACCACTCTGGCTAAGCACTCGATGGAATTTTCATTCTGTTCCACTCGTCGTCAACGGATTAAAGCTCCCATTTATGATGAATCGCAAATTAAAACGCGACTTGGCCCGTTCAAATCCTTTCGTTTTCCCAGTTGTAAGAGTTAACTGTCAATGGGGCTCAGACACAAACACACACGCACACATACTTAGATCCAAACACACACTTACACCTACACAGATGCACGTGCATAAAAGGATGTCAAACACCCAACGGTACTTTCAACCATTTTCGCCCCTTTTTGTCGAATATCCAAGTGTTAATGTGTGAGTGTAGAGTGTGTCTGTGTGTCAGGCTCTCGAAACATGTTCTAGTTGTTGTTGTTCTTGTTGTTGTTGTGTGTGTTTGTGTGTGTGTATCCTTGTTGTGGCGAAATTCCCAACTAAATCGGCTTAGTGGCAAGGCGCAACACATACTCCCACACCGGAAGTTAGTGATGTCCTGATTTGTATATATCCCAAAGGATCTATCGAAAAAGAGATATTAGCTTTTTGAGATTCAAAAATATATCGAAAATATCGGAATTATGATAATATTAAGAACATAAGCTATTCTTTCTTAATAATTTCCCAACAAAGCCCTTAAAAAATGATCTTAACCAGAAATCTTATAAAGAAACTAAAGGTTCTTGAAGTTAAACTAAAGCTATAGATGAGAAATAATCATTAATATCGATAAACTATCGATTAATCATTATTTTCTATACTCTTCTATAGGGAAACTTTTACAGTTCCTACAACTAACATCTTTAGATATATTAATTTTTTGGAATATCATCTCTATTAAGATGCCATTGGCGTTAGCTGATGGGATAAATTGGGCGTGGCAATGGAGCCACGCTGCCTCTTAAATTTATTTGCGCATTTGAGCGCATTTAAAACGGAATTCGACGCCAGCGGCGATTGAGCGGTTCACTGAGTGTATGAATGCGACTGAGTCTGAGTCTGAGTGTGGGTGTGACTGAGTGTGTGGGTGTGTGAGTAATTGCATCTGTATACGTGTAGTAGAAAGCCATGCACCTCTGACTAGTCGACGTGACTTCCATAATCCTTGCACTTGCCCTACACCGTGCGAAATAAATATTTCCAAAAATATCAACAACAAAAGCGTTAAGAATATACAAAAATGGATAATTTCTGGGCATTTCATTCATGGACATGGACCATGTGTTCCCATCCACCTGAAGGCATTAAATCATTTTAATTCATAAACAATTTCTGGCCATAAAACTTTTGTGTTTGAAATTAACAAAAATTACCTTGATTTTAATAGCTTTCCATTCTAAAAAAGAAAGCTAAAAATATTTCTGTTCTGGTTTCTGAGTGCATTGTGAAAAGTTTTGATAAAGTCTGTCGCTTTATCCATAATGCTTTGCACTTTTTTTGATGATTTCATTATTGATTTTTGATAAACATATACGAGTATAGGGAAGGATATACTACTATAAATGCAGCGAACACTCATACATGGCATGCCACATGCTACATGTAGCACATTATTATGGCATACTTTTTTATTTTTTGGCCCAGAAATTTTACTGCATCAGCCGTAGGCTAACAATGAGTGGTAAGAGGAAGAAAACGCAGAAGCAGGACCAGCAGGAGCGGCAGCGGTAGAAGAAGAAACTGTTCTAGTCCTTTGGCTTCGGCTCTGCTGCTTCTTGTTCAACGCATCCTTATGTGACATTACATTGCTTGGCTTTGTGTACGCCTGCGGGCATATAAATACACTCATTCCTATACTCGTACACTGAAAGAAAATAAAGTTTATTTAAAAAAAAAATAAGCTTGCTTTAATTTTAAGCTTTCAGTGTTTTTTTTACGATTTAAAAGCTTAATTTCTTCATTTGGTTGTTATTTAAGTGGGTTCCTGCTTATAATTCTCAACTGGTTATAGTCTTAGAATGTCTTAGGGTCCTTTAAGATCTTCTAAGTTTCATCTTCTTCTTGTTGCTAATACTTGTATTAGCTTTAATTTTTCTTATAAATAAGCCTAAAAAGCACTTAAATTTTGATGCACGATAAACTCTTCTCTCAGTGACTTCCGTTTTGGGTTGCAACCAACTTATGGCTCAGATTTTTAAAGCCCACTCAGCCAAAGTTGGAAAGCAATTGAAAAGAAATTTAATCGAGTAACTAACCAATCCACTTGCTACTTTCTGCCACTGCTCCTAATAGGAGGAGGAGTTCCTCTCCTTTTTCACTTTTCCACCCATTTTGGCCTGTGTTGTCAATCTCATTTGGCTGCCATGGCAATTATTTCTCCGAGACTTTCTAATTGAATCGACGCCATTAGAGGAAGCACCCATATTTGCCCCACATTTTCTGCTACTGCGAGAGGGGTGACCCCAACCCCCAAGACCCAACCCCATTGGTCTTTATGATCCTTAATTTATGCACATCTCAGTTGTCCTTGCACATGGCATGCATAACATAATTGGCAAATTGCAATTGCCAGGACCGCAAAGACAGCGACGACTAATGTCAAATGAAAGTTGCTGTCAGGACCACCACCATCCTATACATCCTATACATCCTTAGGACTGCAAGAGAAATGGGTATATAATTCACAGTGACTTCTGGCTGATGCTGCAAATGAGCTAAGAAGGCAATTAGACACTTCTGTTGCATTACCGAGATAAATTTAAAGCCAAAGCTGGGAAAGCCAGCTTTCGAGAACCGCAGAGCAGACGAGGAGCCATTAGCTTAAAACTGTCCCCCTTTTGGGGAATAAAGTTTTTCTATTTGCTTCCAGAGCCAGCTCTCTCTTCTCCCAGAGGTGGCTGGAAAAAATCCTCTATTCAAGTCAAAAAAGGCATCCAGTATCCTCTGATTTATTTAAAAATAAGCTAAAAATATAATTTTTTGTCAAACTTTTCATACAAAACCCTCACCCCTCTCTGCTACACCACTGTTGGAAATGTCTTTTTTTGACTGAAAATTGAAGGCAGGGGCACTGACACGGAAGGAAATCTGAATTTTTGGCACTCAGCGGAGGGTGAGAGGCAAAAGGACTCTTGTCTCCTGGGCGGCACAAGCCGCTAATTTCACTTAACTTGCTGCAAATTTGCATACGACAGGTGCCACAAGGCAGGGTTTTTTGTGTGTGCCACACTTTAGGCCACTCATAACCAATTCCCTTTGGGTTGCCCCAACTACAAGCTGACTTTTCAACTTAATTTGGCAACATATTTTAAGGTCCTAAGCCTCCGGTAGGTAGTAAGCCAAGATATTACCCAACTCTGTCAGGGGATGGTGAAGCCCTCGACTTGGCAACATAGAATCGTCTTGTAAACAACAAATTAAAGGCAATTGGACACGAAAATGTACAAAACAATGTGTTTAATTTTTGATAACATTTGACATGGAATAAAACGAAGACAAAAGTAGACAAAAGGTATTGAAAATTTAAGTGAACAAAACATGAAAGACTTTACAAGGTACAGAATTATAGCAGAAATACCATAAAAAAGGTTGTGAAAGGTTAAGTATTTTGTCTTCAACTGTCTAGGGACTTGAAATACATTTTATTTTCCCCCAAAAAATGCTGTCAAAATGAAATATTTATGCAACCTTTGGAACCACACAAAAAATGTATAGTTGTTAAACAAATCTCACGTTTAATTATCCTGTCCGCTAATAAAAAGGATGTTCCTTTGAATATTTAACAAGCTGACAGTGGAAAAAAATGGAAAAAAAAAGTGGGAGGGAATGCGAGAGAAAGAATGCGAAACAGCTGGATGTTGAGTAAACCTAGAAAGTTAATTAAATGCCAAAAGGCGAATATGGCCAAAAGCTTTAAGAATGGCCTAGACCACACACACACCACTGCATAACGCGGTCAGCTGTGTGTCGGTGTGTGTAGGATTTATAGTTCGCTTTTTTTTTCCTCCTTCTTCCTTTTAGAAAGCAAGGACGGGACTTTTGATGGCAGGCCTAGTTGGTAGTAGAAGGCTTCTGTTGCCAAACCAGAAGAACCATTTTTTTAGCGAAATAAAAAGGCTGGAAAATGGAGGAGGCGGAGCCGGCAAGGACACTGCAAAAGTCGGCCAACGCCGTTGGTCATTTTGGCGGCCATTCGCCAGCCATTCGCCGGGCAGCGAAAATACAAATAATAATTAAAAACTTTAACCAGGCATTGGGGCGGAGGGTTGGGAATCAAACACAAAAATTGTGAAAATAGTTGAGATGGAAAAGTTATCCGGTTCTGCCTGCCACTTCTGGCCGCAAAAACTTCTCAATAGCCAATTTCTGGCATCCAATTCCGATGGCCGAGATCCAAGCAGCTGAACCATTGCCAAGTGGACTTGCCAGTAAGGTATCCAACTTATATAGAAAAAGTAATAGAATCCAATAAAGCCGATTCAATTTATAGCCGCGAACGCTTAAGGTGAGGAAAAGCAGAAGACCGACAAAAAAAGGAAGAAAAAACCATGAAAGAATGCAAATAAAGGAGGCAATAAGGAATCTAAGAAGGAAAAAAAGAAGGAAACTTTGCTTCTTGGCTATTTTTATTGGCAGATTTTTTATAGAGTTGCAAAAACTTAAAGAAAGTTCTTGCAGAATCTGTTGAATGCAATTACCGTCGCTAAAGGTTTGAAAACATATCGAGAATAATCGATAAAATTCAATTTAAAGCAAAAACACCAACCCATCTCTAGTTTATTAAATATTTACCTATGCATTTTCCTGGATTTCATATTCATTTTCTGCACCTTCTGTAAGCTGTAATGTAAGTAAAAGGCAAAGCAATTGATTTATGCATTATATATATCGTATATATCCTTTCCCCTTAGCTCTTTCTCTTTCCTCCAAGCCAGAGATGTACCGTTTCAAGATCACGGTCGTACAGCTTTTTTTTTCCACTCACATGGTCACATGTGCTACCGATTTTCTGTTATTTTTTCTGTATTTTTCTTGTATTTTTGTTTGTTTTTTTTTTTTTTTTGTATTTTTCAAGTAGAACAAGTGATGCGTTCAGTCGCCGCCTCATATGCAAATCTCTGTCTTTGCATATCCTTGCTGCTATCCATCTATCTCTTTCGCCCCCGTCTATGCGTCTATCTCTTTCGGGAGCGTTGGCAAGAGTTAAATATATTAAGGATGTGCAAACACACACACAAACATGGACACAAGAACAAACATGCATGGACATGATGAGGAAGCGTCCTTGTCTTCTCTCTCATTCTGGCTATTATACTTTTCTCTTTCTTTCCTTCACACTGATTAACATAAACGGCAGGGCAAACGGTAATACCAAAAATCTAAAGGCTTCCGTTTAAACAGTGACTTTTGGTAGAAAAACTTGGCATTTCTTTGTGATAAAAGTAATCGATAGTTTCGATATATTTTCAAGGGATAATAATTAATCTAAAAAGTCGATTGTTTCTGTAAGCTTTTATCCCAATTTGCTCCACTGTTCTAAAGCTAAGCAAAACTTGAGATATTGCGATTACAGTGGACTCTGGGTATAAGATTTCATTGCCGCATTGTCTTGCCCAGCCCCTGCCCCTGCCACGCCCCCTTCGGGCAGTAAAAAAGCGTGGCAGCCCCAACCCCGCCTTTGTTTTGTTTTCTTGTTTTTTTTTTTCTTGTTTTTTTGTGGATTGCGTAGCCGGAACAATGCAACAGTTTTGGCCTGGCCAAGACTGGCCTGGCAAACAAAGCCAGCCATAATAATAACAACAATAATACACATAATAAGAAAAAAGCCTCTCCCTCTCTTTCCCTCCTGGGCATTTAGAACAATGTGGGCGGTAGGCGGTGGGAACGCCTCTTAACGTTGTCTGATTTTTCGAGGCCTTTGTCTCTTCCCAACAAAACCAACAAGAAACACAACAAAAAAAGATGAAAAAGTGCAAAGCGCAGCAGAAACATTAGCCACCTATTGTTTATATATATATTTTTTCTTCAAGTGTACTAAAGATACTAAAGCCAATCGAGGTGTTTGAAGGAATATTTAATTCAAGCAATTCAATCAAGATTTTGTGGAATGCGGAAATTAAATTGAAATAAATTAAATTCCATCAAACACCATGAGATTGAAGCGCAATTAAGGAATGTCCGATGGTAATTGAAATCATTTGGGGGGAAATCTATTTTAATTAGAACACAAAGATTTTCCAAACAACGAAAAAAGAATGACACGTAATTGATAATCTGATTGATGAAATCGATATGACAAAAAATCAAGCAATAATCTACAAATTATTTGATTAAATGTTTATATACAAAAATACATAATATATATTGTATTTATTTACTTTTTATTGATTGCGACCCGCATTCCGATTTGGAATCGGATCTCGGATTTAATTTGTTTTGCGGTCACCATTGCGTATGCGTAATATATTTTACGAGCCGCATTAATCATACGCCATGTGGTACGGCTGTCCAGTGGATGTCCGGTGGGATGTCCTGCAAAACAGCAACATCTAACCACTGCAGTTAATTCAATTAGAAAGCAAAGTTAATCGAAGCGCATAGCTTACCGTTTAATTAATTCATAAAACAAGTTCCTGGAATATCCTTTCTGGTCTATCCATATCCATATCCTTCGGCTCGTTTAAATTTTCACATACGAGTACATCGTTTAAGTGGCGTTTTATTCTGGTTTCGGGTTGAATTAAAGTATGGCTCGTTTAATATGCAAATAATTAGCGCCTGTCATGCTGGCCATAAGCCCTCGAGTTACCATGGCTTTGCGGGCTAATCCTGCAGATATTATTCTTGGCAGTCGGCCGTGTTTTTTGCTTATTCGATGTCCAAAAAAAAAGAACAGGCTGGCAAAAAAGCAGCCAGAGTTTCCATCTTGACTGCGGTCTGGCCAGAAACCACGGCAAACCAAACGCAGCACCAAAAAGTTATGCTAATCCGGAATGTACTGAGAAAAATCAAAATAAAATATGTCAGAGAATGTTTAAAAATAGATATCCCTAGAAAAATATATAGTATTTAAAATCGAGTAATTTCTATTTAAAATTGGACAACTTCTTTCCTAGAAAATCCTCTCAGTGTGGGAAGCACAATAGGCGGACAGCGAAAAAAAGCGGGAAAAGCAGTCAAACGGAAAGCCGAAAAACCGGAGAACTGCAAACCAGAAACGGGATAACACAACACGCAGTTGCTGTTTTTCTTGTGGTTTCAGTAAAAGCAAATGTGGCAAACGGGGCAAATGTTGCAAATGCAACTGCAACTGCAGCAGCAGAGGCAGCGGCCAAACGCAGCAAAGTATGCTACAATTTTTTTCCTCTCCTCTGGTGGATAGTTCCGGGGATGCCCAGTAAGCTGCTTGGCCCAAACTCAAAGGGAATGCAAAAAGGCCACCCTAGAGGGGGGGGGGGGGATCAAAAGGGGGCAGCCACTTAGAGGTCACACACACACACACACACACGCACACCCCCGCACATCGTGTATGTTGCAAAATGGCAAAAGGCTTAACGGGAAATGTAAAATGCGAAATGTTATGCAAACATTTATGTAAACGTAGGCGGCTCGCAGTGGCAATTAGCCAACCGCAAAGGCAGTCAGCTGTTACACAGAGAAAAAGTAATTATATTAATAAATTAAAAGGCCTTTCAAAGGCCAAATCGAGAATATATTAATAGATTGAAAATAATAAAGACTTTCCCTTTCCTTGCCCATCAACCTTGACCTTGACTCTTAACCCTTGGCAACCAGGCCGCGCTGAGATTCTTGGGGCTCATCACGAGGTCCTCAATTAAGGCAATCCCCACCCACAACCACCGGAAACCACCGAGCACTGAGAACCACTGGGCACTCCACTCAATTGGCTTAATCCCCACCTGACAGCGGGCCAGAAGTCACACCGCGTCGCATCCCCTTTGATCTTTAATCCGGATTTCATTACACTTTCACCGTCCACTGGGTGGCCTGGCCGGCCTGGGTGCTTCCCTACACTTTGACAGCAGCTGTCAGTGGTTTAAGTCCGCCAAAAAAAAAAGAAAACAATAAAAAAAAGTTAAGCAATACGCAACTGCCGACTTTCAATGCTAACTCAAAGTCCTGTCATCGTCCTGGCATCACCCTGTGCCATTCTCCTACTTCCGGTTGCCTCTGACAGCCGCGGATATTGAAATCCTAGGAGCTCCGAATGACTCTTGGCCATTGCAGTTGCACTTTCCTTCTACGCCATCTGCCTGGCTTCGCCTGAAATCGTAGTCTCGAGCCGGAAAAAGTAAACACAAACAAACGCCAAGTAAACAGAACAAAATTCGAAGAAATTTATAAGGAATTCAAGAAAAAAATCTTAAAGATATACCTCACTTGAAAAGTATTTCAATTGGCAAAGATATTGACATCCTAGTGCGGCATATGGGAGAGGGGTCCGATTTTTCAAGGGGGTTCATCAGAAAAATTTAAAAAAAAATTGAAAAAATATTTTGTTCCAAGATTTTAATGCAGATCGATAGGGAATTAATCCAAGATTCAGAATCTATACTTGGCTTTAAAATCGGATAAAAACTGCCAAATATATGGCCTTCGAAATGGGCTAAAAGTGAAATTTCTCGATTTTCACATTTTTCAAGGGGGTCCATCAGAAAAATTTGAAGAAAATCGAAAAAATATTTTGTGTCAGGATTTTAATGCAGATTTATAGAAAATTGAATAAAGATTCCAAATCTATACTTTGATCGAAAATCGGATGGAAACTGCCAAAGATATGGCTTTCAAAAGGGGCAAAAAGTGATTTTTCTCGATTTTTGAGATTTTTCAAGGGGATCCATCAGAAAAATTTGAAAAAAATCGAAAAAATATTTTGTGTAATGATTTTGATGAGGATCGATAGGGAATTAAATAAAGATTCCAAATCTATACTTGGCTAAAAGATCGGATAAAAACTGCCAAAGATATGGCCTTTGAAAGGGGCGAAAAGTGATTTTTCTCGATTTTCAAATTTTTTAAGGGGGTCCATCATTTGAAAAAAAACTAAAAAATATTTTGTGCCAGGATTTTAATGCAGATTTATAGGGAATTGATCCGAGATTCCAAATCTTGTCTTTGTTAAAGAATCGGATGAAAACTGCCAAAGATATAGCCTTCGAAAGGGGCGAAAAGTGAGTTTTTCAGAATTATAGGGAATCGACGTAGAAATCGTTTGAGATATTCCGCTTGCGAATCGGGTCAAAATCCTCTAAGATATAGACATCCTAGTGAGCTATATTCATCAAAGACCTAAGTATTTTTTTTGCAGTGGACATAAGTATGAGTTGTATTTTCTACAAGCAAATCCTAACATTCTGACAGGCTTTTATTGAAAGAGCCAAGGAATAAGGATTTAGTTTGATTTTTAAGAACAAAAAAAATCCATTCTCTTTAAAGAAAATAAAATTCTCGAAGCTGCAACTCAAGTCCCTTAAAGCCCAGGACGTGTGGAAGGAATAAAATCTCGGAACACATTAGTTGGAAAAAGTGGCGCCGCTCCTGCTTTTTGTCGCTCTCACTTAGGGCTTGCAACAATTTTATGAATGTTTCCGCTGGCCTCTTTGTGGCACGGGAAAAAGGAAAGTAATAATCAGAGGATGGAAATGTGGAACGCTGTAAGTGTGGCAGCCACAACACAGCTGTGCCACAAGACCAAGGACCAAGGACTCGCCAGACTTTTGTTGCATAATAAAAAATAAAATCGAACTGAATCGAATCGAACCCGCACATTCTGGCAATGAAATTTATTTATTGTGTTCAAGAGATTATGCAATGAGAATCCCTTCGACATGGACACTGACAGCTGAAAGCTGAAAGCCAATGGAACGGAAAGCAACAATGAACCCAAGGGTCCAACGGGGGTTCTGAAAATCAAAGGAATAATATACAAAATATATATTTTTTGCTGTTGTTGGGGAGAGCAACATAATAACAACATAATTATGAATAATTGTGTGGCCAACAATTAGGAGAGATTCATTATTTTGATGTCATTCGAAACGCTAAACAAGCGACTGAACAAAACGCAGATACAGATACAGATACAGATACATCTATAAGATAGAAAGCAGGGAAGCTGAAAAACAGGCGACCACAACAATCAGGCAGCGAACCAAAACGAGAGTTACAATCATTTTTCTGGCAGTCAGCCAAAAATATATAAAAAATACACTAAAAAAAAGTACAGTCCCTAATCATTTAGAATTTGTATTTTGTCAAAATTTTGTAAACTATTGAATCTTGAATTTAGGTCCCAGCGGTGAAAAAGTCATCGAAAAAAATCAAAAAACAGGTCCTAGTCCGTTTCCTCCTCTTCTTCCTCTAGCCCCTCGTACTCGGCCTCCAGTTCGTCCTCGCCCAGGATAAGCTCTTCCTCCTCAGCTTCTTCTTCCTGGGTGCCGATCCCTTTCGGATAACCCAACTTCTTCCTTGGAAGTTTCTTGTTATTCGGATCTGGTTTGCAGGTACAGGTACTCGGGGCTGCTTCCGTCGATTCTTCATCATCGCTAGTCACGTTCATCAAATCGGAATCATCGTGCTCCATCATATACTTGGCCTCACACAATTGCAGAATACTATCCTTCTCGTCCTTGTCGTCATTGGGCAGCTTAACCTTCTTGGATATAGTCTTGGTATTCACCTTTTTAGCCAGCCTTGTCTTCGCTTTGACTGTCGGATTATTCGCGACTGTATTTTTCGGTTCATGATTGCACTTTTTGAAGGGAGGCATTTTTTACGGATCTATTCTTAGTTGTACTTTCTTTGAAATAGTAATAAATACTTAAGGTTTAACAATAGAAAAGCTAGTAACTGAAAAGTCAAGGCTTGCTTCGAAATCACTAAAAAATCACATCAAAGTGTGACCATTACCGCTTTAGCTGCAAAAGTGTGACCCTAACATATTCAGAATAATTCATAGAAACCCACAATTATTTCTCTCACTTTTGGTTGAATCACAAAAAATGGAACAAAAGCAGCGCAGATCCTGTTGCCCTGTTGTCAAGGTCCTGTGCCCGGCTAACGAGTAAAGAATTTCCTTGTTGGCCAGAGACAGGGGCGCCGACAAATATGAGAAAAAAATGAAGGGGCGCCACGGCGTGGCAGGAGGGTAGCCAGTGCAGCCAATTTGGGGCCAGTGCCACCAAGCCTCGGGCTTTTTGGGGTGAAACGAGAGCAAATAGCCGACGAACCTTGACTCTAGTACAGTGCGTTTCGAAACGGACCGACCGTCGGTCGGGGGGTAGCGTTTTTTCGATCAACAGGTGCCCTTTCGAGCTTTGCCAATTTGTTTTTTTTCGCCTTATATAAGTCATAGCAGGCTGACTTATTATTGGATAATGTAATGGCATTACCCGTGTATGGTCATTCGCCATTTATGCAAGCCACTTAGTTGTTTACGTAATCTGCCTGGATTATTCAGGTTTAATAGAAAATAAATAGGAAATATATTAGATTTTAGGGTAGGGTTTCTAAGAATCAAAGGAAACAAAAACAATCCTCCAGCTCCAGGTTTATTTCTTCAAAGAAAGGATATTTTTAAAGTTAAAAAAATCTCATTACTTTAAAGTAATAAATAATAAAGAGACTTGTTTGGATTATTTTTGGTTTTGAAAAAACGAATATTTGAAGGCTCTTCTGGCCTTGACTGTGAACCGAGGGGCTGCTGCTGGGTGTACCTGGAATCCGAGTGGCACGACGACTGTAACTGGCAGTGCCATTGGCATTGGCTTCTGCCAACCTCCGATGTCCAATTGCCAACTGACAGTAAATGTTGGCTAGGCCCGGCACGTTCGATATTGATTTATGGAGTGTCAATCTGGCAAATTGCACAACAGCAGCAGGAAAAGCTGGGAAACTAGGGAAACCAGGGAAAGCAGGGAAAGCAGGGAATCCAGGCAATCCAGGGAATCCATGGAATCCAATGAAAAGCAATGCAACAGTTACAGGAATGGCATTTTCCGGGTGGAAAAGCCCTTACAGGGAAAGGCTTTCATTCGCGGAAATACAAAGCATTCTGACGAGCTGTCAAAATCTGTTTTGGCCTGTCAAATGGATTTCAATAAAATGTATACAATAAGTACATATAAAGCACATAATATTCATTCATTGGATTACTTCTTTTATTGTCCTTGAGGCTTTGGTTATTCAGTTATTCAGTTATTCAATTACAAGTGTCCCTGACCAAGACTTTGCCATCCATCCAAAAACCAAGTGAAAACAAAGGTCTAGGGATTCGAAGGGAGATCCCAGGGATGTCGAGGGATAGCTGGGACTCCAAGGATCCAACGAGCTGCCCTGCAGTCGAGAGGGGCAAACCGCTTCAATGCCAAATTGTATAAGCAGCTGCAGTGGCTCAGCCAAGCGGCAAATGTCCTGCGGTGACAAAAGCAAAGCACAACCCGGCACCTCAGCACCACCTCAGTGCCACTACAAAAGCACCCAACCATCCTGGTGGTATCGTGCCACCCCAACCACCCAACCAACTATAGAAACCACCAACCATCGACAGCAACCGCTGAGATTTCTTTAAGTTTCCTTTTTTTTGGGTCAGAAAAAAAGGTGAAAAGGTGATTCAAGCTGAGGGTTCATTCTTTCTATTTTTCTTGGAAAATTAAAATACCTTAAATCTTAGTTAATATTATAAGTTATAAATAATATTTAAACCTTAAAATTATGGTCAGAAAATGTTTTTAAATTCAGTTTTTTGGCTTCCATCTGAAATGTCTTTTTTTTAACATTTGCCAAAAGTTTGAATGGAAAAAGCTTTTGTTGAGTCCTTAATTGGTTCCGACTTTGAAGTCTACAGTGGGTTTTAAAAATATTAAATAAAAGGAAAATATAATAAAATATATTTCATAAAGTTGGATTTATTTAAAACTAAAAATAAAACTAATTAGACGAAAAAGCTGGAATGAAAATAAAACATAGATTTCTAGATGGATATCAAAATAAACAGAGATTTATTTATACACTCTCCTATTTTATATTGTTTTATAATTAATAAAATTGTATATTTATTTAGGGTTTGAATTATATAAGATTTATTACACTGTTTCTAGAGCAACTCTTTGCCTGCACTTACAAAAGAAAGGAAAGCCGCAGTGAAAAGTCTTTTCTGGCTTGTCAAATAGCGCGAAAACTTTTCAAATGTCGGCTGTAAGCTGGCTACCAAAATTTTCACCCAACTTTCACCCTAGTTGTACCCTACTTTCACCCTATTTTCAACCCATTTTCTTACAATTTTCCACACATTTCCACAGCCCTCAGCTTTTTGTTTGCATTTTTGGTTTCTTTGAATGGGAGAGCTCTTGAGCTATTTTTTGGCTATAATTCTGGGCCGAAGGCTTTAATTACGAATTATATATAGTATCTGGCTAAAAAACAATCAATGTTAAAACTGAAAGCTTCAGTGTAATTACGAATTGAAATCCATATAAATACTTTATAGAATATCGATGGCATTGACAACTTATTTGGGGCATTCCGAGGCGTGTTAAATAATTGAATTGCCTCGCCTTGCCGGGTGTCCGGCTATAAGAAGGTCGATTAATTATTAAAATGACCTCAGTGCTCGGTATTGTGGGTAATCGAGTAAATATCAATTCAGAAAATTTACGTGCCAAGGCCATGAATATTTTTGTTTCTCTCAAAATTTCAAGAGATCTTTGCATTGTGATATCCTCTATTATTCAGGCTTTGTCTCTTTGGAAAATATTAATTATTTCATTATATCTAAATAAATATCTAATTAGTTTTCGTATTCAATTATCCTTTGCCCTTAAAGTTATGCAGGTTGCAGGATGCTGCCAAGTGACCCAAATCGGAGCCTGACGTCTGGCTGGGAATCCGTACGGATAAGGCAGACACTCAGGGCTGGAGGGAGAACAATCCGCCTCCTTTTGTCCTGGTTTTGAGTTGAGGTTTCGAGTGGCTTAGCGCTTAGTTGGCTTAATTACGAACGCGTCCTGAAACGGGCCGCTGCACCGATAAGTATCGATTAAAATCGGCAAAGTGAGTGCTCGGCAAGGATAACCAAGGATACTAAATAAGCTGCATTATGCAGGCGCTACACTGGGAAAAGGGTTTCTATTTTTTGAGGGTTTTTTAAGCGGTTTTGTTGCTTTCAAACTTTTAAAACAAGCCTCCAATTCTTAGACTTTCTCTGAGTGTATACTTATCCTTATGCAACATAATTATCGGGTTCGAGACCAGGACACTCGGCAAGCCCTGGAGCGGAGGAACACAGAAGGTCGGTCCCTGCATGCTTAAAATGCATTTCTTTGAAAATTCTTCGAAATTATATAAAAATGCACTCAAAGGGCAGCTTTGAGCAGCTAGGCAGCTTCTCCCCGAAATGTCCTTCGTCCTGTGAAGTAGAATCCAATTTTAGAGTCAATATTTTGGGTTAATTGAAGGGATATTGATTGCATAGAGAGGGTTATTTTTTAAATCAATCCCTCAATGGCAATTAAAGGCTTATGCCACTTACGACGACGATTGTTGGGAAAATGCCATCGAATCAGTAGAGACACCCACGCGTTCTCCACACACAATAATCCCCAGCCAATGGTTGCCACAGAAATGAATCCGCAACTCAGTAAAAATATATAAACAGGAAATGCAACTGCCAACGAATGTGCATTTATTAGAAGATATACAAAACGTATTTGAATCATCCATCGATGTGGGAAAAAAATAGAGATTTCCATAAACAATGGAGAGCCTCGTGTATGGCAGTTTCCAATGTTCGATAAGCTTTCAATTAAATCGTGAACCCCACTGGGGACTCTGGACTGGGAAAAAAACAGAAAACAATGAAAAATAAAGCGGAAACGGAAACGGAAGCGGAAGCGAAAATGGTGGCAGCTTCAGCTATCAATATCCTTTCAGCGGGTTTCCATAAATAGCTCTCGAGATAGTCCTCTTTCTAGTTGTCTCTTTGTTTCTCACCTTAGTTTTTTAATGACTTTTCCCTTAAAAAAGGATCTCCCCAAGGTCAAGAATAATACATTTTTATTAACAAAAAAACCTTTTTCCAATCCCCAGGGCCAGCATGTGGACATTGGCAATATGACACTGCTATCGAGTATCCTCGATTCCGGCGGAAGTGTATCCGTTCAGCGCCTCACCCGCTTGCTGCGCCAGTCCAGCACATCCGCATCCGCAGCCGCAGCCGCTTCAGCTTCAGGAACACTCCCCGCCACGGAGCCAACATCCTCGCAAATGCTAAACGGAATTACCGACGGAGCAAGAGTACCCAGTTTGGGCCAGGACTTTTCCTCGACAACAGAGACTACCAGCCAATCGGCGAATGTCATCATCGATAGAGTAACTAATGTGGCCAAGATGGCGCTGAAGGCGACGGTGATGGATGTCCTGCCCGATCCCGAGGCGGATCCGGTCCTGGCCGGGGTGAATGCCAGCGCCCACTGGAACATGACGCTCTCCACGTCGACGGCCACCAACTATGAGAACTGCTCGGCGCTGTTCGCCAACTACACCCTGCCACAGACAGGTGAGAGATCCAGAAAACAAAGTACACCGGGTACGGGTTCGGGTCCGGGTTGAGCTGAGAGTCCATTGTCAAAACAGATCAGAAATCAGATTTTTTCCACATTTTCCGGACATTCAGATCTTGTTTTTTTAAAAGCCGAAATTTCTCATCCCCTACTCCGAGTAACGAGTCTCGACGCGACACTGCGAGCATGGCAAATATGTTGCGGTGGATCATGAGATTCTCTGTGAAGAATCCGGCGACCGGCGGCCGACCGGAAATGTTAGTGCGATCTCGTGTCTTCCGGCTGCCGGTGGAGCCGATCATTGAAGACCAAAGCCCCTCCAAAGCCCCTTCCAGCTGCACTTGGCAGCCGGTGTCCAGGTCCCTCACCGAGGGGGAGTTCTTCGAGGAGCCCAATGTCTTCTCGGCGGTCGCCGTCAATAGTTCACCGGATGTGGTTTCCGTCTCCAGTGTCACCAGTGTCTCCGAATGTTCAGGCCAAGCCTCGCGTATCAAAAGGTGTCACAAGCTAGTCGAAAAAAATTCTTTGTAAATGCCGAAACTTCCAACAGAATAAAAAATAAAATAAAATAAAAGTAAAGGATATAAAAAGAGGGTTCTTAGAAGGGATAAAAGTATCGGGTATGGAGTAGCTTTTAATTAATTTTTAATGTTAATTCCTTTCCAGGTCTCTACTGCAATTGGACCTGGGATACTCTACTCTGCTGGCCACCCACTCCGGCCGGCGTCCTGGCCCGGATGAACTGCCCGGGTGGCTATCATGGCGTTGATACACGAAGTAAGTCCTTACAGCCATATCACAGCCATATCCTGTTGATCTGTAAATAATCCTCGTATATGTAATTGGCGGTCACAAGTTATACGGATCATTAGATACGGAATCCCTTGAAGTGCTGACCTGGCAAACAATTACTTGATTTCGTATTCATTGAAAGGACGTCAATATTTACATGCATGACGGCGTCGCGTTCATTCAACCAAACTTCCAATCCTGCCAATCCTTCTACCTCCATATCCTGGGGGTCTGGCGCTCAGGACGTAACTGGGCCAGCTGTCTGGGTGCATAGCTATGGATCCTCCGCCTCGAAAAAAGGCTTACAAATCGATTTCTTAATTACGTGTTGGGTTGGGTACGACCCAGGGCGGACCCTGGAGCCCCACGAAAATCAGCTAACCCGCTAATAGTGGCGCTTTCCAAGGCAAATTCGTTTTTAATAACCAATGCAGAGGCACTCAGAGAAAGAGTGTAGTAGCTTTTTTTTACTTACTTGAAAATTAGATATCCTTTCACCTGGTTTAGAGGTAGAACTTTGTTTCAAGTGCACCATTACCCTGGCCTCATTTCAATTGTCAGTTTTCAGTTTTCATTCGACGGGGGACGGTGGAGAGTCCTGTTCCGCCCCCGCGATTGGCATAATTGCACTTGTCCTGTCCGTCGCTCTGATGGTCACCAGTTTAATCCATTTTCTGGTTTTTTGTGTTTTTTGAAGAGTTTGCAAATCGAAAATGCGAGCTTGATGGCCGCTGGGGCAGTCGGCCAAATGCCACGGAACCCAGTCAGGCGGGATGGACCGATTACGGGCCGTGCTACAAGCCGGAGGTGATACGCCTGATGCAGTCCATGGGCAGCAAGGACATTGATGTAAGGACAGCCATTTGACACATCTATTTAAATAGGATTTAAAAGTTTTCTTCACCTCCCATAGATTTACATCGATATAGCCAGAAGAACGCGTACTTTGGAGATTGTAGGCCTTTGGGTCTCCCTCTTCGCTCTGGTCATATCGCTTCTGATCTTCTGCACCTTCCGATCGCTCCGGAACAATAGGACCAAGATCCACAAGAACCTATTCATCGCCATGGTGCTCCAGGTCATCGTACGGCTGACTCTCTATCTGGATCAGTACCGGAGGGGCAACAAGGAGGCGGCCACAAACACGAGTCTATCGGCTATAGAAAATACAGTAAGTTCCTCTGGAAATCCTCTAGGAGACCTCTTAATCCTAACCTTTCTATGTTTCCCCTTCAAGCCATACCTTTGTGAAGCCTCGTACGTTTTATTGGAGTACGCCCGTACCGCCATGTTCATGTGGATGTTCATCGAGGGACTGTACCTCCACAATATGGTCACCGTGGCTGTGTTCCAGGGCAGCTTTCCCCTCAAGTTCTTCTCCCGCCTGGGCTGGTGTGTCCCCATCCTGATGACCTTTGTCTGGGCCAGGTGTACGGTCATCTACATGGACACCTCCATGGGGGAGTGCCTGTGGAACTATAATCTCACGCCCTACTACTGGATCCTCGAAGGACCAAGACTAGCGGTAATTTTGGTGAGAATCTCTCTAATTTCTTGATTTTTCTTTGGATTACTATTTGTGAATCCTTTTGGGTAGCTGAATTTTTGTTTCCTGGTTAATATCATAAGAGTCCTGGTGGTCAAGCTGAGGCAATCGCAGGCCAGTGATATTGAGCAAACCCGGAAGGCGGTCCGAGCCGCCATTGTCCTTTTGCCTTTATTGGGCATCACGAATCTTCTCCACCAACTGGCTCCCCTTAAGACGGCCACCAATTTCGCGGTCTGGTCCTATGGCACCCACTTTCTGACCTCCTTTCAAGGATTCTTCATAGCGCTGATCTATTGTTTTCTCAACGGAGAGGTAAGTCTTGGGTTCGAGAACCAAAATGGAAACTATATCCTTTTTCTTAGGTCCGTGCTGTTTTGTTGAAGAGTCTGGCCACTCAAATGTCCGTGCGTGGTCATCCGGAATGGGTTCCCAAACGGGCGTCCATGTACTCCGGAGCCTACAACACAGCCCCGGATACTGATGCGGTTATCCAGCAAACTGGCGAGAATCCTGCCACAGGAAAAAGGTAAAAGATCAAGATCTTTTCAATAAAAAGAAAAACTAACTTTTTCTCCTTTTAATAAACAGAATATCTCCTCCAAATAAAAGGCTTAATAGCAGAAAGGCCAGTAGTGCCAGTATAGTGATGATCCATGAACCGCAACAGCGACACCGACTATTGCCACGCCTCCAGAGCCAGAACCGGGGAAAGGACAGGGACAAGGCCAAGGATAAAGACAAGGATAGAGATCGGCAGATGGAGGAGAGGCATTTGGAGGAGACCGAAGCTGATCAAGCCATCTCCTCGGCGGCCAATCGCATTCACAGCAAGGACAACGGATCGGGCCGGAATCGTGGCTCCAAGTGGATGATGGACATCATCTGCTTCCGGGGTCAAAAGGTACTTAGAGTACCGTCAGCGTCATCCGTGCCACCCGAGTCAGTTGTATTTGAGTTGTCAGAGCAGTAGCCCAAAAAAAAACCTAAATCTAGACGTAGACGTAGCTGTAGCCGTAGAAGTAGCTATCGCCAAAGCCACCAAAACTCCACAGTAGCCAGCACTAGCAACCACAAAGCCTCCAATCCAATTCCTCTTCAAATCAAAAAGGTCCTTTAATCCTTTAATCGCCAACATATGCCACATGTATAAAGCTTTTATGTACATATCATCTAGGACAGATCTGATTAACATATATCCGGCATAGTTTCCTTCCTCTCCAAAAACGATTCGAAAGCTCCAAAATTTAATTACTTTTTATCTGCTGACAATAAATCTTTACTTAGCGCATCACTCTGTTCTGGACACACAAATACTTTCAGAAAAAAACAAAAAATAATAATACTATATAATAATAATAATAATAATAATATGCTACACCAGCACACGGTTACAAACTTGATGAAATTTTCCAGCAAAACTTGAGCGGCATGTTCTTCTTCTACTTCTTAACTTAGTACATTATTTCGCAGTGTGACCAAATCGGTTGGATATCCCAGCCACAGCCAGTGTGTCCATAATCTCAATTGTTCATTTATCATACTTTGATCTTAATTTTGTATTATTTATTTAGTTTTTAAACAGCTTGTGTATCCTATTTTTAATTTATTTTGTTTGTAATTTGTGTTTTATTAAGAAAGCTTTAAGGTACATACAATGTACACATTTATGTTTGTATCATAAATAAAAAAGAAATGAGCATTTATAATATCTATTGTTTTGTTAAGACTTTGCTTTATAATTTCTCAGCTTGGTCACACTGCCAGTCACGTTTGATCACGTTCACAGTCACTGCATTGAATTTTTTACTAGCTGCGCTTTGTTTTGCCACGAAAACTTTGCCACGATTGCTAAAAATAACAAACTAATGGGGTACATTGTGAGAGACATTTAGTAAATAAACTATTTCCGGTCTATCTTCCGTCCCCTTTCCAACACTGAACAATGCGGCTTCCTTTCTGGATATCTCTGTGTCTCTTTTCTCTTTCTGTGTGCTTTTTTTCGTGTCGATTGCAGGACAAATGTGTGATGCCAGGTCCTCAAAAGCCGCAGCAGCAGATATTTATGACGTCACAGCTGCCGCCGACGTCTAAGCTGGCAGCCATTACAACAACAGCATTAAGCAACAGCACAACAACCACAACAACAGTCGCAACCGCAGTAGCAGCCGCAGCCATAAAAACAACAACCACAATATCCACGATAACCAAGTCGAAAGCTAAACCCAAGCCGATCCTAAAGAATCAACGAAACCCCAAAGCCTAGCCATCTGCTAGCTATCTGTCCCACTTCCACTCAGCATCTGCAACTACTACATCGTGCTATCCCTCTTGCTCGGAGAGGAAATCGCCGGCTTAGCATCCAAGGGCAAAACTGTACTAAAAAAAAATACTAAACTAAAAACTAAATAGCTGGAAATGCACACTTTTTTGGATGCAGCTAGGAATTAATATATGAGTATTTTTTTTATATTAAAAAACACATAATTGTTTTCTGCATATATACATTTTAAAGAGAGAAATGTATCAAATGGAGTAAATGTTAAACATGTATTTTTTTTTTGGTATAAAATAAGCTCAATATTCATATATAAATGTGAAGTTATTTACATAAAAAAGAAACATACATATTTACAAAACTTGGTATTTACAAAAAAGAAATGACAAGAATGACCAGAAACCTGATAGAAATGTCGGAGTATAGATCGTATATTGGATATACATGGGATATATAATATATAGGGAAATAATTGTATACACAGGCAAAGAGAGTACAAAGCACTTGGAATGGAACGATAAAAAAAAATATAAAAATCGACAAAAAAATGATCAATATTCAACTATCTTTTAAGCTTATTGTGCATTTTTTCAATGGAATGTATTATGTAAATAAGTGTGTGTGAAACTTTATATTATTATATACATATATTTTAATTTAATCGCTTCAAGCAATTTTTCTTCTTAATTAAGATTTCAAGCCGAATTTAATCGATGAAACTAAAAATAAAAAAGTATGTTTAAAAAACCAGAACAGAACACACACTCACACACCTTGGTCAATGGCAAACTATTACGTGTATAAGTCTAAATGGATTATTGAATAAACATGATTTTGTATGCTATACCTCGTCTTATTAGCCCGATTTCTGGATCAGGTTCTGCGGTTGCGAAATCCGTAAACCCCTAAACCCGTAACCCCCTAATCAAAATTCAAAAAAAAAGTAACCTAATGATAACGCGATAACGTTTGTGGCTTCTAAACGGCACGTGCCGTTCGTGGGGAGTATTTTTTTTGGTATCGCGGAATTGCCAATTAAGGCCTTAAGCGGTTTAAACGACCGTTTTTAATGGCCTATTGACAAAAGCCATAAAGCTTGAAAATATGAGGAAAGTATGGGGGGAGAGCTCTCGGTGGAAGGTGAAAGATAAATATATTCATATTGAATATTTATACATGAAGAAAAAATACTTTTAGCAACAGCTTTCTAAACATTTACAACTTTTTAAACGGTTATTTTTATATTCCTATAGTTTCATGGTCACACTCCTCTTTCAGTGTGTCCCTAGTTTTAAAATTTTTAAATTTAAAGCACGGTTTCTTTATCAATCTTCCTGAAATGATCTCATTGATCACTAAATTAAATCAGTTTTAAATATAGAGAATGCAAAGAATACATATAATTATTATTTCATAACTTACGTATAGTTGATTTTCAAAATACTTTTCCCTCAGTGCATAAAGCACACATCGACATGCTGGACAATTGAAACCACAGAGAAATAATTGTAATAAAAAAAACAAATTTGACGACACAAGACAACGATCACATAAAGGTTATGGATTCTATTTCAAACATCCGGATCACAAATTCAAACCGAAACGACAAATAACAACGAGAGTGGGATGGTTGGAGGTAGTGGGGAGAGTGTAATAGAAAGGTTGAAGGTCAGAGGTAGCAGTGTTGGATAGTGGTGTACGAGTATAGTGGCGAGTCTTCTCAAAAAAGCAGATCCTCATCACCGTCCTCGTCGAGGATATTTTGCACTTCCTGCGTCTCCGATATCTCTCCCAGACGCCTTTGTTCCGCACGCTTCCGATCGGCGGCTTTACGGGCTTCTCGTTTCTTATCCTGGATCTTCTTAAGCCTGTAGAACTCTTCACGTTCCAGTTCATCCAGTTCACTGATAATGTACTCAATAGTCCGATTTATCCTTGGTATGATAACTATTAAAGGAAAACATTACTATTATTTCAATTAAAACTGATTTGTAAGATATAATACCATGCTCTATGGCATTCACCCTTCGGTTGGTGACCTTAATCACATCATCGAGGGTCACAAAGGATGTCTGAAGGGAAGCCAACTCCACCAGGAGTCTCACGGCGCTTTGGTAGTTCTTTTTTAACTTGGCTAACTGCTGACCTCCTCGGGCCAAGCCGGCCAGCTCGTAGGTGTCCACACCATCTATGTAGGGCTCGAAAACCGGCAACGTAACACCGGCCACATTATCCTTTTTGGTCCTTATCTTAATCTGTGCCTTGGTCACGTTTTGCAAGACTATTTGATTGATGTCTCCGGTTGTGAACTTGACCTCGGCCAGCGAGAAGGCAGCCTCCTTCATGACCTGACCCATCAGGGTTTTGGTCTAAAGAACACAATTTTTATTAGATTTTATTTATAGAAATTATTAGCTTTATTAGCATCCAAACTTACCTCTATGATTTTTCCTAAAATCAAACGAAAACGCATTTGCAGGGCATCTGCCTTCTTTTTGAGTAGGCCATGTCCCTTGGTGGCACCAGCCAGACGGGATTTCATCAATGTTTGAGCTCTAAAAGCAGAGGATCCTTTTTTATGGGGATACCTGGGGTTCTGTGTAGTACTCACCCTCGTGAGGGAAATATGGGCAGGCGATCTTTAGCTGCCATTTTTTAACAAACAAAACAGCCACTCAACAAAATAAAAAATATAAAAAAATATACAAAAAAATTACAAGCACAACACACACCACGCCAACCGAGACGAAACTATAAATAACAATAACAAAATATTTACTAAAATTTATATATTTATCTATATATGCGACAATAAGAAAATTTTAGACAATTTTAGACAACGAATCGGGGGAAAGCGATGCGATTCGCAGCTCTTGAGGGAAAACAACGACCTGTGGCGGCGACAACACGACAACAAACTGGGCCAACGAATCTTCAGAATATAAATATATATATATTATTGGACGAGATCGGATCGGATCGGATCGGGTTGGGTTTTGGGATGGGACATCATATTCGGGTGCGATTCGCCGCGTCTCGGGCCACTCAGCTGATCCGGAACAGACGAATATATACTTTATACAGGGTATTACTAATTTATACCAGAGTATGATCTATCTACGGGTTAGTCTTATGTTTATATAGGTCAGGGATAAAGTTAAAATAGGGAGAAATAAACTTGGAGTACTTCCAAAACGTAAACCTCTCTAATAACGAATATCATACAAGCTTTCCGCTCTGCAGGATTAAAGAAAGAAATATCTTTCTCATGAAGAAGTTCTTTAAAAGAATGTATAGTATATGCTTTTATTTTTATATATCTAATATACTATTTTAGGAATATATTTCAATAAGAACTACTAGGTATTCTGAAAGCCTATACCTCTTAAAAAAATTCGAAGCTAAAATGATCTTAGAAGATGTTTCATCCAATTGAAAACTGTCTGAGCTTAAGAGTATTCCTTTTTAATTGGATTACGGAAAACAGAATTAAATTCTTGGAAAGATAAGATAAAAAACCTGAATAAATTAAAGACAATTAATTAAAAAACCCTTTAGTTTTTAGAACTCAAAAACGAATGACATCATTAGCAAAAAAAAACCTAACTTCCTGTCGGTTAGATGTCACTTTAAAAACTATATTTTAAAAATCCTAAAAGTTATGTCAAATTATTGGAATAATCTCGAAGAACTTCTATTGTGTTTGCTCTTCATGAAATGTAAAATATCACAGATAATCCCAAGGATATCACATCCTCAAAGCTTTAGATCCTGTCGCCGCTTATTCAAGGTCAGTTTAATCCGAAAAAAAGATCGATAGTTTCGCGGTGCTGTCAACGTTGATCGTTTAGTTTTTCGATAGCGCAGATTGAATTCAATTGATAATGATTGCCAACAATAACGCACAACAATTTTTATTTACTATTTTTTCGGACAAAAGACATGCCACACGCGGCACACTGAGGCCCTGACTTTGAAATACCTTTCGTACACCCCGGTCTAGATTTTCTACGGGTCCGAATCCGAGCAGAAGTGGTTCCAATCCTCCACCCAATCCAAGACCGGGTCACGCAATATGCGTCATGTGGCATGATTTTTAATTTACGCATAAAAAGGGCATGGAAGATAATATTAGATCTTAGAGGTAAAAGGTATTCTAGGAAATTCTAGGTCAAAAAAAGGTCTAGCTTCCTATTTTAAGAGCTTCCTAGTTCAAGGAGTTCCTAGTTCTAGTTCCTCCTAGTTCCTAGTTGCAGAAAGTATTAAAAGTTCTTCCAAAAGTTATAAAATAATTTCTTTTTTGTTAAATAATTGAATAATAGCAATCGACCTACAACTTCCACGGTATACGAGCTTCGGCTCCACCCAAAGCTGGCCACCCCTCTCTTGTTTCTAGTTCCCCCAAAGAGCCATTGTCCGGCCCCAGACACGTGTCCACCCCATATGGCCACAGCCCACTGGACACTCACCACCAAGTGCGGTTATTAATTAAAGTAATGAATATGCATGCCATGGGTGTAAGGTCGCCATTCCGACACATTTTTGGTATAGATTTTTTTGTGTTTTTTATTGGGCAACCGTTGTCTAGACACTAAAATATTTACCCTTGAGTTTGCAATAAAAACTGAATCATAAAAGGGGAGTTTTTCATATAAAAAACGTGACTAACTAGCATTTAAAATACATTTAAAGAGTCCCTGCCATGCCTTTTTATACCCTGTACCCATTAAAAATGGGTGAAAAGGGTATCATAATATGGTGCAAATGTATGTAACAGGCAGAAGGAAGCATCTCCGACCCCATAAAGTATATATATTCTTGATCAGCATCAACAGCCGAGTCGATATAGCCATGTCCGTCTGTCCGTCCGTCCGTCCGTCCGTCCGTCCGTCCGTCCGTCCGTCCGTCTGTCCGTATCAACGCCTAGATCTCAGAAACTACAAGAGCTACAGACATGTGCCATATATCGTTGGATAGGTAATTACCATACGCAGTACAAGTTTGTTTTTTTATTTTGATATCACCCCCCCGTTTCCCCGCAAACAGCAAAAAACTGTCACGACCACGCTCCCCCACAAACCTCAAAAAACTGCCACGCCCACAATTATTGTCCTAATGCTATGCAATTCGGCATATGCGTTGGTGCTTATAAAAGCTATCAAACTTTTAAATTTGAACTAAATCGGATAAGAAACACGGAAGTTATGCCACATGCAAAATCTATGGCAAGGGAAGCAGAAGCGCAGAAAAACACGTATTGCGCGACGCCGACTGCGACGTTGACAGCGAAATGTGTATGGCTTTATGACACACGAAACTTATTTTCATAACCAAAATCATACCAAATTTATATTGTTATGGTCCTCTTTTCTAATAGAATATTGTTTCATTTATTTATTGATACTAAATAAATAAATTGTAAGCATGTCTAAGGGTACAGGGTATTTTGCAATCGGGAAACTCGACTGCTGCTACCTTACTTGTTATACTAAAAGTAGATGAAAAAGATATCATCTGCATATTTAATCAAGAGCATGTATGTTTTTTTATGTATATATTAATACAATTTGTCAGGGAAGTCGTCCTTTTTGAATAGGGCACGTCCTGGTCGTTGAGTAAGTTATGCCAAAAGTCGAATTCTTTCCAAGTGTGCGTGAAACAGGCACTGAGAAAAATCAATCAACATTTATTAAATAAATTTACCTTTTTATGATATAGTTTCTACAAATTTAAGTCTCTAATGAAGTTATAAATTCCTTTTTATCTTTTAATTTATTAAAAACCCACCTCCTTTGTTCCAGTGTCCTGTTCTTCTCTGTAAGGACATGCATTGTACGCCGGATCTAACCTCACAAAGGCGGAATCAACAGTTGGTCCTCCCGAACAACAAAGGGAAATTCAAGAGGGGGAGAAAATTCGGTTTCGGGGAAAACTCTTGATATTACGGGGCCAGCAATTGTACGAGAGTATTGGCATTTGGTATCTGGTATTTGGCATAAGTCACAGCCAGGCAATCGCTTAACACACACACACACATAAATAGGACACACTCACACAAAAAGGACACACACTCACACACTCGCATAGCATTAGTGTGTCTGTGTATGTTGCGTATACGCACTGTTGGTGGGGCGGGATTTGCCACTCGACTTCCTTTCATTGTTGGCCCCAAAACCCCCCAAAACGGCAGCATTTTTCTCATGCTTCGGCTGTAAGGATACACGAGGCTGTACACTGAACGGAAAACTAAGGTTTTTTTTGTTAAAATATATATTCCAAAGCATAACTAAAAGGTGGAATGAATGATTTAGAAATGGGAAATATATGCTTGATATGCTTTAGAATTATTCCAAAAACTTTTCGCCGAGTGTCGGAACTGGGATGCTGGTTCGCCTGTGTCGCCCGCCGCTTTTTGTTCTCCAGTCGCAGTTCGCATCTGGCAGCGCCCGCAAGTAGGTTACACATTTTTTTTAGCCCAAGCCAAGGCAAACAAACAACCTGCTGCCTGGTGGCCAAAACGGGATCCATCTTTGAGCTCTCCACGCCTGACCACCAGTTCATCCATCTGGCAATAATCTCCGGAGTAAGTGTCCAACCAAACTACCGAAAAAAAACACGACATGATTCGATATTTGACAGCCGTTTTGTGTCCTATAACCTTTATCATTTCACGCGGATTAAATTTCATGGTGTAGTGGGTGGCTTTCTGGGTGTTTTGGGCGTTCCTGGGGGGTGTGTTTAGGGGGTGTGTCATTAGGCCATCATAAGGAAGGAGTGTGTGTGAGAGTGCAGTTAAAACGAAAGTAATTGAAAGCGAACAAGGAGCGTAGCAGGATGCTGTTTTACTAATTGAGTTATATAGAAAATATATATAAAAGGGTCCTCCCTAGGGTCCTGCTCTGAAAAATTGTTTAATAATACAACTTTCCATTTATAAATAAGCAAAAGTCTAAGACTATTATTCCATTCTTCTATATAAATCTTTCTATAACATCTTAAACAAAGCTTCCTTCTTATAGAATCAACAGGCGGTTCCTTTGACTTGCAGAAACGCCTCAAAGAATCAAAACGCTGCCATGGAGTACAAGCTGATCGGTCCAGAGCACTACAAACTGGTCCTGGAGCATCTTCGGCGGAGCTTCTTCGCCGACGAGCCGCTCAACAAGGCCGCTGGACTGTGCCAGAACGGGTGCAGTAACCCCGAACTGGAGGATCACTGTGTGGAGGCGCTCCAGGATCGAATGAGTCTAATGGCCGTAGACCAGAAGGCCGCCCAGGATGGGCAATGCAAGATTGCCGGAGTGGTGCTCAACGGCATCCTGCGTGCTGGCGACACGGCCAAGGCTTTGGACAAGCTCGAGGAGAGCTGCGATGCGGATTTCCGGAAGATCTTCGAGCTGCTGTACCGCCACAACCTCAAATACGATCTCTTTAAACACTTCGACGTGGATGCCATGTTTGATGTACGAATCCTTTCCGTGGACTCCGGCTACAGGGGCCAGGGTATTGCCAACGAACTGGTCCGTCAGTCGATCGCAGTGGCCAAGAAGAACGGCTTCCGCCTCCTAAAGGCCGACGCCACTGGCATATTCTCGCAGAAGATATTCCGTTCGCACGGATTCGACGTTTTTGCCGAACAGCCATACGATAAGTATACGGATCCGGATGGGAAGATCATCCTGCCGGTGGAGGCGCCTCACATCAAGCTGCAGCTGCTCTACAAACGCATCTGCAACGAGGGCAAGGAGCGGGAGCTCAACCAGTAAGAAGACCACGACTGCACGCCCTCTGGTTTGGAACAATAATCTTTTGTATTTTCTACATACAGAACATATTGTATATTTTATGCATTATCTTATTGGAATGTAGTCTAGGGTAGGTCGAATCGAAACCAACGCAAAATTTTAACAGGGCGGAATGTCATACTTAAAGTTTCAGTTTATAAGCTTAACCAAAGGAATTGATACAGGATTGTCCGTCCGTCTGTCCGCGTCTCAATTTAACTTCAGTCTATAATTTTATATAATATATTCCAGTAAAAGTTTTATAACTTTGAACACATATTTTGCAACGTTCTAGACAATAATTTTGCTTATAATATAAATTTAAGCTTGGCAATTTTTGCGAAAAAGAACACATTCCGCCCCTTTACCTTGACAAAGAATATAAAATGTAATGATTATATCGATCGACCTACTCTAATTTAGACAGCTGCCTGGCTGCTTTACATAAGTCGTTTGTAATTGTTGTTTTTTATGGGGACCAACTGCTAGCAATATCTTAATAAAGTACACTGTTGTGCCAAAGTTAACCAAGCAGCAAGCAGTTCCTAATCACACTTCGTCCATTGTCCAGCACATCTTGAACTCCTTCTAACAAACTAATATCACATAGCGCAGATTCCAATCCTCCTGTTATTCTTCTCTGGCAACCTGGCAACGGCAGGTACAATATTTTGCTGGGAGCTTGTCTTAGCTCCTGTTAAAAATGCTTTCAGCTTAGTCCATTGTTGGAGCCTTTTTCTCGAAGATGAAGATGATGTCCTCGTCGGTGCCGTAAGCACGCCTGGCCGTGTCCATCGAGTCCACTAGGCAGCGACAAGTGTCTGCCAAAAGATGAAAAATAATAAAATCAATGAAGGCATTGGGTAGATTTTTCCAATACTCACGGCCGTCTTGCACTTCGGGATTGTGGTAGAAGAGCTTCTGGGCGGCCATGTCATAGCCACAGAGAACCACATAGTGACCAGCATAGCTTTGTTTGGGTTCCGGGGAGCGCGTATTTCGGGCAATACAATTTATATTAAAACAGCTTTTGTTTCAAGGCGAGGGTTAGGAGGAATGGCGTGCATAAGGATGGGGATGTTAGGTTAACAACACTGAAGCTTACCCGAACTTTTCCAGGACATTACGCTTGCACACTTCACAGGTGAGCAGCGAGGCATTGGTCAGCATTATGACCGGGCCGTGACGCGCCAGATGACGCAGGATGACCTCCATGCCGACTGTGCGCTGTTCTACACGAAGGCCATGTGCCCGGGCGTCCTTGAACTTGCGCGTGACGCGACGCTCGTCCTTGTCGATGATCTTGGAGTAGTAGGTGTGCTGGGCATAGTTCGGATCGATTCCCAGCGTTTGGGTGAAGTATTCGTGGCGCACCTGGTAGCGCAACAGCAGGTAGCAGAGGTCAATTGTCCAGGTACTCGATCCGAAGCCCTCGTCGCTGCACACGGCGTCAAAGTTGTTCAGGAACTCCTCGCGCTGCTGCGTTCCAAGGACCATTATGATACAGGATAAACCGCAGTCCCAGTTATAACGCTGCTGGTAGTGCGTTAGATTGTAGTGCTTGCTCGGTGGCAGACCGTTCATCCTTGCGGTTGTATCCTTGGGCCCTTGGTCCTGCGCCAGCAGATGCTGTATAAATTTTGAAGTCCAGTCGGTGGAATGTTTTGATTTTCCCTTGGGGTTGTTGTTTTGTGTAGGCCAGTGTGCCCGTAGGCGGAGAAACAAGAAATCTAGCTGTGTTAAGCTTTATAAGCTCTGTTTCAACCAACTATTTTTGGAGTAATGCATAGGAACCCTTATGTTAACTTTAAAAATATGTATTTCAAAATGTGTACATACTTAAAAATCATTTTATCGAAACCTAACATCGATACTCGTTCAGTTGGGAGACTATTTATAACATTTTCTATCGATAAGCAGCTTCAAATCTCGTCAAGACTTATAAAACAAATACAAAACTTATTTTTGAATTCGAAAAATCGTTTTTTTAAGCTTTAATTCCATTAGGCTTCACGGTATTTTATGGCCACGTCCGTAACGGTCCCATTAGCGTGCACACGCGTGTCAGGATTTGAGCTACCGCGCCCAAACGGTCACACTTTCGCTGCAATTTATTTTATTTTTCACGTGTGGCAGGAAACGCGAGCCCCCAAAATACGCCAAAACCAAACAAACCGAACCACTAGCCGACGCCAAGCGAATCGAAACGATAACACTCACCAAAAATCAGGCATAGAATCTGATCCCAGAGGTCAGGATACAAACATTAGCGTTCCTCCGGCCGGAAGAAGAAGAAGCACGTGTGCGGTGCGGCAAGGGTGAAAAGTATTGCAAAAAAACAAGAAAAACGGAGCCCCCAGGTATAATCTGCTAGCCCAAGGCCAATCAAGGGAAAACAAACAGGAAGATGGTGCCAATTGGAGCCGTGCATGGCAACCATCCCGGCATAGTCCATCCTCCGCCGCAACCCCTTCCCACGGCGCCCACCGGCCCGAATACATTGCAGGCGAGTTCGGTGGCTGCCGGCGTCAACACCAACGCCAACACCAGCGTCTCCTCCAACAAAGGATCCCTGTCGGTGAAGCCCAACTACACGCTCAAGTTCACCCTCGCTGGACACACCAAGGCGGTGTCAGCGGTCAAGTTCAGTCCCAACGGCGAGTGGCTGGCCAGTTCATGTAAGTAACCCCACAGATCACTTGCAAATGGTTGTGAAACCAGAGAATCTCTTTTAGCCGCCGATAAACTAATCAAAATCTGGGGTGCCTACGATGGCAAGTTTGAGAAGACCATTTCGGGACACAAGCTCGGCATCAGCGATGTGGCATGGAGCTCCGATTCCCGACTCTTGGTCAGCGGCAGCGATGACAAAACCCTGAAAGTCTGGGAGCTGAGCACTGGCAAGAGCCTGAAGACCCTAAAGGGTCACAGCAACTACGTCTTCTGCTGCAACTTCAATCCACAATCGAACCTAATCGTTTCCGGCAGCTTCGACGAGAGCGTCCGGATCTGGGACGTTCGCACAGGCAAGTGCCTGAAGACCCTGCCCGCCCACTCGGACCCCGTGTCCGCCGTGCATTTCAATAGAGACGGCTCGCTGATTGTGAGCAGCAGCTACGACGGCTTGTGCCGCATCTGGGACACTGCCAGTGGCCAGTGCCTGAAGACCCTCATTGACGACGACAATCCACCGGTTAGTTTTGTCAAATTCTCGCCCAATGGAAAGTATATCTTGGCCGCCACCCTGGACAATACGCTTAAGCTGTGGGACTACTCGAAGGGCAAGTGCCTGAAGACGTACACTGGACACAAGAACGAGAAGTACTGCATATTTGCCAATTTTTCGGTCACAGGAGGAAAGGTAAGTTATTGTGAAGCTTCTCTCTCTTCTCTAGCTTAACCTAAACATCCATTTATAGTGGATTGTTAGCGGCAGCGAGGACAATATGGTTTATATCTGGAATCTGCAGAGCAAGGAGGTGGTACAGAAGCTCCAAGGACACACCGACACCGTTCTCTGCACCGCCTGCCATCCCACGGAGAACATCATCGCCTCGGCGGCGCTGGAAAACGACAAGACTATTAAGCTGTGGAAGTCGGACACATAGATCGCTGGTATCCAGCTGGTGAGATAAACGGAACGGAAGGAAAGTCGGAAGGAATAAAAAACGGCGGTCGCAGCGATCGCAGCGAGTGATTGCTGCTCTTAGACACATACACATTTCTTGAATAATCTTATGTTAGCGAAGGAGCTATAATTTAAATCCTTTTTTTTTAACTATTCGTATTTAATCGTCGCACGTTTTAAGTCGTCTTATCCTTCAATCACAATTTAAAACTCACATTCTAAGCAAAAAGATTGGCAAGCCTTGCCTTGTATACATACACACGTAAAATTTATGCAAAACCTTTAAACCTTAAAAACACAAACACACAAAAAAAAAACGTAAAAATTAACTAATGTATAAATAAATATATTTATTAGCCTAATGTATTGGCCACAAAGCTAAAGCGAAAAATTCCCAAAAAAAACACAATTTTTTTGTAACCTTTGCCACAAACACAACCAACAACAAACACACCCCGCCCTCAAAATTGATGATCTTATGGTGTCGAGAAAACTAAATTTAAGATATCTCTCACACAAACAAAAAGCTTTCTGGTTCTCGGGAACCGGAGTGCAAGAAAGAATATATATAAAATACGAAATGTAAATCTAAAATAAAAGAAAAAATGTCCTTAAAAGCGCCCAGCCACTGTTGGTAATTGTGCGATTAGTGAGGCGAATCACATATTTGTAACAACTGACGTGTTTTTAATTGGAATGCTTGTTAATGGGAAAAATCTTACTTAATCGGAAGATATAGGTATAGTCTTAGAAGCAGCTTTTTAAATCTGGCGCCCTATCAAATGCAGTTATCGATTTTCGATAAATAATTAACCGGCACCGTTTTTAGAAGAGTAAAAAAAAGGCAAGTCAAACGCCAACTAACCACATTGTGGGAGGAAAGCAACATATTATAAATAAAAAATATATAAAGAAGTAAATATCGATGTTTGTTTCATAACTTTAGTGCTGTTAACGATGCTGCAAAGCTTGAAATATCGAAACTGGTATTAATCCTAATCGAAACATCGATATTTCGATTTTCGACAGCTACGGGCGACAGCGGTTGAAATATTAATATTAGGAAGAAATCGACAAAAACGTTGCAACGGTCAATCGCCTGGGGCTGAATCTGCATTCTAAGCCAAGATGTGCGCGCGAATTAACGACAACGCAAACGTCCAGTCTTTCAAGTGAATTGGCATAAGGCAATTGCATTTTTTTTGATTACCAACACCGCTCACCCCCACACACCAGCCACATACACGCGCGCACGCACGCACAGTGAAAAAATTGCAATAAAAAAAAGCGTCGACAAGGAAGGAAAAGCCGTGTGGGAAAATCGATAGATTCTCGGCGTCTCGTCGTTAAATCGTGTTGGTTGCGCCAGCCTTAAATCATTGTGCTTTGCTGCGATCTGTTGGTTATTGTTTTCGGTCTTAATTTTTTTTTGCTGGTGCAAAGTACGCTCTTGGAAATTCGGCAAAAGAGCAGTGAACCGGTGAAGAGAGGTGGCAAGGCAAGGCAAGACAAGGCAAGGCGCTACATAAATAAATATATATCGCGAAATATTAAGGAACCAGCCACTGCCACTGCTACTGGTACTGCTACTGTGTGGCGGCAACAACAAAAACAAAAACAAAGCATTGACAAAAATTTCTAATACGAAAAAAATACAAAAATAAACCAAACAAATCGGCGCCGCTGGCAACAAGACTAAGGAAGAAGAAGAAGGAGAACCCCTCAAGAGAGAGCACGGAGAGAGCAAGCGGCTGGGAGTGGAGCGGCAAGAGAGAAGAAGCGCATCTTGAGCGCGCGTCATCGATATATATCTTCTATATCTTCAATTGTTTACTCGAGTGTATATAATTTTCGCATCGGCACACCCAACGCAGGGTCTCCGTCTCCGTCTCTGCCCAGTTTAACCTGCAAAAAGGGACCCGGACTTGGACTTGGTCTTCCTCTTCTAGACGTTCGGCTGGCATGGAGAGCATGGTAAGTGGATCGAATCCAAAACAAAATCCAGTTAGCCGCCACCCGCTAACGCGCCTAACGCGCCCCACCCTCAGCCACTCCTCGTGTCTCCCACCCCCTCGTCACTCCCACCTCACCCCCTTTCGCTTGTCTACGCCCTTGGGCTGCCCATTAGCACATTTCGGTTTGTTTTTGTTGTTCTTGTCCTGTCTCGCAGTGTCTGATTTTACAGTGGAGGTCAGCAGACTAAGGCCAGCCAAAAAAATTAAATATTCTTGTAATCCGCGATGCATAACGAGGGGCGCTGCTGTTTATCGTACAGCTAGGATTGGGGGCATAGATCAAGAAGAATAAAGTATAGAAAAGATTACGTGGAAAAGGTGTAAAGGGAATATTCTTCCTTCTGCATTTAATTTCTAAGATTTTTTATAATTTAATAATAATAAAGATACATTCCTTGGCTTTATAGACACTTAGAATTTCTATAAGAAAACCTCCCCGAATAGAGCATTATATTTATGACCTCTAGTGTATGTTTTTTCAAGAGATCGCGTGTTTGTTTTCCGTTGATAATTTTTTGTTACCTTCCGTCCGTCCGTTGACAATGGTGACCTGTTAAGTTGGAAAGCTAGTCGAGTCGGGAATCTCGTGACTTTCGACTGCATTTAACATGGAAAAGCGAGAGGCTAAATGTCCTTGGGCAAGGAAGGGTTTTCCCCGGAGACTCACGCCCCTGTTGGGAGGGAGAGTACAGTTTGGTACAAAAAATTAAAGAAAAATCAACATCTTATTGCAGGATGTTTGCCTGCAAGTCGCACAATGTGTTTGCATTTGCTCGAAAAATACACTCGGGGTTTGGGTTTTTTTTGTAAACAATCTTTCGGGGAATGAATGCCGGGGAATTGTTTAAAAAAAAGCGTGTTTATTTCCGTTTAAAGGGAATGGGAATTAGGAATCGATCCAGACTATAGCTTTTCTTTGGATATATCTTGTTTATATATTTTTTTCCTAAGAAAAAGTGATTTAGATTGAGAGCTTCTTGATGTTTTTTTGCTTAATCCCCGGGGAAGTGTGTTGACAAGGCGGCTTTATTTTTTTGGGGACATTAAACGGCGCTTATCTACGAGCAAATACAGATACAAATGCAGATACAGATACTTGTACAGCTATAGATACAGATACAGCTACACCTAAAGCTATAGATACAGATACATGGGCGGCTGAAACGGATACAGATACACGTCGAGGTAGAGAGGTTTGTTGGTGTTTGCTCAACCCAGTCTGATAAGAACTAGAACCATAGCCATAGCCCTAGCCCCTGCCAGTCTACGGCACATTAGCCCTCGCGTTGCCCCAGAAAAGGTTCGAAAACCTGCACCACCCCCAACACCACCCACCACCCCCGATCGGGGTCTGGGAATTTGTGGCGCGTGACAAATGACAACGCAAATTGCAGGACCTGCCACCTCAATTAATGTCCTTTTGGTGGGAGTTTTCTATCCATTAAGTAGATGTCCTGGAGATACTAAAGGATTTTTATTGATTAAATAATTATTATTGTTTTTTTCTGGTAAAAAATCGATAATTCTTATGCACAATAATTATTGTCCTATAAGGATCCCTTTCCTCTTGATCCAAGTCGACTTTTCTTGGAATTTCCACCTAAATTAATGTCCTTTGGTACATTTTTCTATCCATTAAGTAGATTCCCTAGAGATATAGATTTTTATTGATTTTATAATCATTGGAAATGGATTTTGAATTGTTTTAAGGGTAAAACATGGAAAATTCTTATAAGAAAACTAGAAGGATATTTATCCTCTTCCCTAGAGATACCAAAGGAAAGGATGTTTATTGATTATAGAATCTAGAATTCTAAGAACCAAAAAAATCTTCTATTATTATATTATATTATAAGGATCCCTATCTCTATCGGTATCCATATCCCCCTGATCCATGACGACATTTCTTGGAAGTTTATAAATAACAGAGCTTCGAGTGTCTCATAGATATCGAGAATCGAGTGCACTTGCTCTGGAATTAGTCACCCTTTTCCGGGGACCCGGGACCCTGTTTTGCACTCGGTAAATGATTCAAAAATACACTTAAAGAATATCTATATAATAGTATAGATATTATATAATATATATGGAACTGAGAAAGAGATTAAAGCATCGTCTGTGACTTTATCTTTGATTTTTCCCAATTTTTCGATGAATTCAGATGAGTTTTTGCGTAATTTTTGTCGAATTTCAACGTCATTGAGACATGCGAATCGTAATCTTTTCCATTCTTAGATTCCTGAGCAGCACTTTATCGCCGAAAAGTGGTTCCTCATGCGGACTTGTACTCGGGAAGTACTCCTTCTTTGAGGAAGATCGCCGAGTGGGTGGATGGTTGGGTTTCGTTCGAGTTTGAGTTCGTTTCGTTGCTGATTGCGTTCAACGCTTGATAAGGTATTTAATTTATTATTATGACGGCATGACGGTGGCGGCGGCGGCACAAACACCACCAAGTACTCTACCCAGAGATACTCTACTCGATTATGGAAGCCGTTCTAGCCGTTCTACCTGTACCTGTACCCGGACGGGGTTTCTACGGAGCTTAGTGTACCGGCGACCGTCTTCGGAGTTCCAAGTTCCCAAGCTCGAGAAAACGAATCGAAAACGTGCCGCGAATTGTAGCAAAAACATTAAAGTTTTATAAAAAAAAACGAAATCCAAATCGAAATCAAATCGAAATCAAAACAAAAAACAGAAAACGAAATCCAAATCGAAATTGAAACCAAAAAAAACTTGGACCTAATCATGGACTGGTAATGGCTGAAGGAAAAGCAACAGAAATATTGTTTGTGATTCATCAAAATAATCATAATTTGCATAGTTTTTTTTTCCGTGCATGGCAAGGGATTTCCCATTCGTATTCCGATGGACTTTGACATTGAATGTGTCTAGTTTTTGTTGCCTTAATTGACTTCTAGGTCAGTCCCCGGGCCAGAGAAGTGCTAATTAATGGACTGAAAGGGTGGTGGAACTATAACCTCAACTATAGAGAGAGACCCAAGCAGGTTCTCAAGTGCCTCCCGAGATTAGATTCCGATTCCACCTGCACTTGGCTTGGCTGCTTCATCACTTGAAAATGGTCCTCGGTAACAATGATGTGCCAGTTAGTTGCCGCGAGGCAATTAAATACCGAATACATCGAATAATATCAGCAAATCGTTATATACTTTATACGATCACACAGCACACAGTGGTTATCATCATCCAGCCTGGAAATAGTTCGTAAATCTGAGCTCTGGATAAGATTAATCGGTTTGGTTAAAGTTCTCGTCATTGTCATGGAAAAACAATTAATTTCAAGGGAAAAATCGTACCTAGAAGTTCCTTTCACAAACACGATCTGTGTTTACACTTTCGATCTTGTTGGACTCTGTTTGGGTTTCACTGTAGTTTCCACTGCAATCGGTGAAGCGTTGCATTCATTTTGCAAAGAAAAAACAAACACAATTATTGCACCGAGTTAGTCAGTCTCTGAGTTATTGTTTATATAAGAGAGGAGAGCTGGAACCAGACCGGTTATCGCCTCCGATCCAAGTTCATTACGCCCCCAACAAAAGCTGGAAAATATATAAAAAAAATAGAAATACAAAAAAACAAGGGAGAGCAGTTATCAGAAGCTGGGAAGCCGGGTCTGTGATTCATTCAGAATTCTGAAATCTTGATCGGGTTTCGAACTGCGGGTTCGCCTTTTGATAAGATGCCGGGAGTCGAGTCAATGGCATTACTTGTTAGTCATACGAAAGCGATTCCAGCGATCACTCAGGGATTGTGTCTGTGTCTGAGAAGATAAAGCCAACCCTTAGCTTTTTGTATCTCGGATTTCGCAGTCGCAGTGGCAGTCGCTTGAAGGCCGTCGCTTATCGCATAAATAATGTACTCATTCCTGGCTATATCTCATTCCTGCGTAGTTTTGCAAGTTTCTATCGAAAAATAGTGGCCACCTCTTATCGAAGGTACAGTGGAGACCCAACTACATGGACTCTTTGATCCAATTAAAATGTAAAACCTACAAAAACCCTTTATCTTTGATATCGTTTCTAGTTTCCTGTAGAAAAAAAACAACTTTTATAATAAAGATAAAGCTTTGTGCCGCCATAAACACCTTTTACTGTGGCCACTCAAGCGGCTTTCGAGTGCTCCGATCGACTATATAGTAGGGTATATATATATATTTCACAAGAGGCTATAGCAAGAGGCTATAGATTCCAAGAAAATATCGCAAATTCGAAATGTTACGTCGTTGCTGATTCTTGGTTTGCGATTTGCGATTCTTGGTTCTTGATTCCCGATTCCCGATTCTTCATTCTTGATTCTTGATTCTCCATTCCCGATTCTTGGTTATCAAAAGCCCAACCTTTTCGATATTCCATGGGTAGAGCAGCCACATAATCTTTATGCCTCGGAATACGCCTCCGGAACAGGGAAACACTCCCCTTTCAGATGATGGAAAATTTATGCCGAAAATTTCTCTCACTCTCGTTTCTTTCTTTATTCATTATTTGTTCTATATATATATATATATACTCGTACATTATCGGGAATCAACGTAGAACATACAACGGACACTGGTCACAAGTCGCAAGTCCAACCTCATGAATCACGCAAACTCTATACTATATATTCTCTTTATTTGTCACTTTTCTGAGGGCTCTCGGGTTGAGATAAGGTTTTGCTGGTAAACCTTGTTTATAGAGATACTACAGAGGGGTACTATAGAGAGGTACTAAAGAGGTTCTAAAGAGCTTCTAGTAATCCATTAAAAACCCTCTTAAAGCCAAGCTTAAAGTTCGCTAAAACTTTGCCATCCATTTTCTGGTTTGCTCATGTTTTTGCTCGTTTTTTTTTTAAACTAAAAAACATTTCTAATCATAAATTTTAAAGAGAATTAGAAGAGAGAGAGCGCCCTGTTTAGATATTGATAGATATTTAATTGTTTGAACGAGAGATTCTACTGAAAATTTTGACTAAAAACATTTCGAGGACAATCAACAAAAAATATTAATAAAGAGCCGGGGAGCCGGCTGATGAACTCTCATTTGAACTCTAATCTCACAATTGTTGACCAATTACACGCTCTAGAAGATCTGGAGGGGATCTATGATCAATATTTGTGAGCTCTGCCATGGGAGAGGTTACCATCCATCCACCCCGTCCCAGTTTGTGGGCTAAAGGCCATTTCGTTGCTAATTAATTCGTAATGCCCGCAGCGAGAGAGAGCGATACATATTTTTATGATATTCACGAGGTTTTCTAATCAAATTACTAATTGTTTTCATTCTCTTTCTCGTCCATAGAAATGTCTGACGCGGATTCAGAGCTGAGAGTCTCAAATGCTAGCTGCTATTCGAAGTCCAGACCGAGACAAGCGGGAGCATCCTAGTCGACCAAAACCCGAAGAGGAGAGGAGTCATCATCGTCATCATTGTCATTGTCATTGTTGCGGAGGAGCCAGCCCAGGAGCAGATAGTAGCGTCAAAAGCCATTGACTGGGTCAACTTCCGTTCCGCAACAGGCACCTCTACAGAAGCTCAAAAACGAACTAAACGAACGAACAAAGAGAAGACTTTGCCACAAGGATAACCAGTCAGGAGAATCGGGGACTAAATCCAACTAAAAACGAACTAAATCGGACTAACATTAAGCTAATAAAACCTTAAAAAAATAAAGATGAACTCCACCACGAAGCATCTGCTGCACTGCACACTGCTCATCACTGTGATAGTTACCTTCGAAGTATTCTCCGGCGGTATCAAGATCGACGAGAATTCGTTTACGATCGTCGATCCTTGGACTGAGTACGGCCAGGTGGCGACGGTCCTGCTGTACTTACTGCGCTTTCTCACCCTCCTCACGCTGCCCCAGGTCCTGTTCAACTTCTGCGGCCTCGTCTTCTACAACGCCTTCCCCGAGAAGGTCGTCCTCAAGGGCAGCCCCCTGCTGGCGCCCTTCATCTGCATCCGTGTCGTCACACGCGGCGATTTTCCCGACCTCGTCAAGACCAATGTGCTCCGGAATATGAATACCTGCCTGGACACTGGCCTGGAGAACTTCTTGATTGAAGTGGTGACTGATAAGGCCGTCCATCTCGCGCAACATCGTCGCATTCGGGAGATCGTCGTTCCGAAGGAGTACAAGACGCGCACCGGTGCCCTGTTCAAGTCGCGTGCTCTGCAGTACTGCTTGGAGGACAATGTCAATGTCCTGAACGACAGCGACTGGATCGTCCACCTCGACGAGGAGACCCTGCTTACCGAGAACTCGGTGCGCGGCATCATCAACTTTGTCCTCGACGGCAAGCATCCCTTCGGCCAGGGCCTGATCACCTACGCCAACGAGAACGTCGTCAACTGGCTGACCACCCTGGCCGACAGTTTCCGCGTCTCCGACGACATGGGCAAGCTCCGGCTGCAGTTCAAGCTCTTCCACAAGCCCCTCTTCAGCTGGAAGGGCAGCTACGTCGTCACCCAGGTGGGTTAAACCGAGAGTGAGGTGTTTTTTTATCGTTCGGTTATACCCCGGGCTAGGTCTTTTATCAACTTTTGACACTTCCTTAAGTCCCCCTAATGGGCTTTGGGTTTTTCGACTACAAAATTATGCAATTTATTAATAATACTTTCCCCTTTTTAGGTGGCTGCTGAACGTTCAGTGTCCTTTGACAATGGCATCGATGGCTCCGTGGCCGAGGACTGCTTCTTTGCGATGCGCGCCTTCAGCCAGGGATACACCTTCAACTTTATCGATGGCGAGATGTACGAAAAGTCACCGTTCACCATGCTCGACTTTCTGCAGCAAAGGAAGCGCTGGCTCCAGGGCATCCTCCTCGTTGTCCACTCCAAGATGATACCCTTCAAGCACAAGCTGCTCCTCGGCATCAGCGTCTATTCGTGGGTCACGATGCCCTTCTCCACCTCGAACATCATCTTTGCCGCCGTCTACCCGATACCGTGTCCCAATCTGGTCGACTTTGTCTGCGCCTTCATAGCTGCGATCAACATCTACATGTACGTGTTCGGCGTGATCAAGTCCTTCTCGCTGTACCGCTTCGGACTGTTCCGATTCCTGGCCTGCGTCCTGGGAGCTGTGTGCACGATACCCGTCAACGTGGTGATCGAGAACGTGGCCGTCATTTGGGGCCTCGTCGGCAAGAAGCACAAGTTCTATGTCGTCCAGAAGGATGTTCGCGTGCTGGAGACTGTCTAGGAGGGGAGTTATCACTATACTGGAGAGTGGACCCAAGCATCAAGTCAGCATCAATTAGCCATCGTTGCATCCTCAGCAAAACCAAATATAAACAACAAACAAATATCGCACAATTTGGCAAGGTTCCGTGTTGTCCTGTCACTATTCTGATTTACCATATTTGTACATTTTTTTTCTAAGGATAAGAGCCACCCACACACCCACAATCACAATTCAAGCATACACCTCAAACCGCATCTGAAATTGTTGTTTTGTTCTAAATTTGTCATTGAAATCATTATATCAAAAATAATATTGCCAAAAAAATAAGAAAAACTATTCATTAAAAAGTAAAAAACCTAAAAAACTAAAAACAAGAACAAATGTTTTAGACAAGATCTATAAAAAAATGCACGCACACACAGCACAACACTTAGGGGAATCACACACAACACCCAACACACACCACACCACACACAACTCTCCATTATGTGTAATTTCATTATATATTATATATATATATAATTTTTTTGTATAGTCTGTAGTGAGAAAGAATTGCGCTATATTTATATAAATATAAATATTGTATGTATATTGAGTAGAACTATTATGTATTATTATTACGATTATTTAAACTTTGTAAATTAATATATATTGTAAATTGATAATCTGTTAAACAAAAACGAAAACGAAAAAACAACAAATAATATCATTCACACCAAAACAAAAAACAAAAAACTAGAAACAAAAAACAAAAAACGAAGCGAAACGTAACGAAAAGATAAGAATTCTAGACTTTATGTACTTACAAGCGCAAAAATCTATGTACTTGTACAAATATCATTCACTTCCACCCACAAGTCCTTAAAGCAAGTTATCCTTTTCCCTATCTTAACCCCAAAGGATCATCAGTTCTGGTTTCGGAGCCGCAATCATTTCAACATTTTTTCATATTTATTGCAAATCACTGTTTTGGCCAACCAGCTGATCCTCCTCCTGATATCCCTTATCCTTGATCCTTAATAATTGTGGTGTGAATGATATAATCGTGATTAGCGGTAGAGGTCCTGGCTTTTTTCCGGGCACCCATCGAATTTCTTTGTTCTTTTTTTTTTAAATATTTTTTTACGTCTGTTCTTTATATTTTTTTTGTTTGTTTCTCTTTGTCATTCTGTTTAACTGTTATCGGTGCTTTAAGAAACACGCCCCTCCATCCACGACCAACACCTCAAGAAAACTTAATAAATACAAAAAAATATCCTGAAGATACGTGAGTCCTGCGAGCACACCAACACTCCCAAACACACACACCCTACACCTCACCTACACACAAAACACACATTAAACTGTTATGAAAAAAGAACCAAATACAAAACAATAAATGTCAAAAATATATATTCCACGTCTTTCTATATCTCGGGAGGTCATAAAAAAAGGATTCAAAGTCAAGTTCTCCTTTGAAGTCCTTGATAAAGTTGGAATTTTTCATATACTGCCTACTATGATGTATGTATCTTTTGCAATTTTAATCCGATTCTTGAGAGGAATCTCTAAAACGATTTCTAGATCGATTTCCTATAATTCTGCATCAAAATCCTGGCACAAAATATTTTTTCGATTTTTTCAAATTTTTCTGATGGACCCCCTTGAAAAATTTTAAAATCGAGAAAATTCACTTTTTCGCCCCTTTCGAAGGCCATATCTTTGGCAGTTTTGATCCGATATTTTAGCCAAGTATAGATTTGGAATCTTTATTTAATTCCCTATTGATCCTCATCAAAATCCTGACACAAAATATTTTTTCGATTTTTTTCAAATTTTTCTGATGGACCCCCTTGAAAAATCTGAAAATCGAGAGAAATCACTTTTCGCCCCTTTCGAAGGCCATATCTTTGGCAGTTTTGATCCGATATTTTAGCCAAGTATAGATTTGGAATCTTTATTTAATTCCCTATCGATCCTTATCAAAATCCTGGCACAAAATACTTTTTCGATTTTTTTCAAATTTTTCTGATGAAAAATCTGAAAATCGAGAAAAATCACTTTTCGCCCCTTTCGAAGGCCATATCTTTGGCAGTTTTGATCCGATATTTTAGCCAAGTATAGATTTGGAATCTTTATTTAATTCCCTATCGATCCTCATCAAAATCCTGGCACAAAATATTTTTTTCGATTTTTTCAAATTTTTCTGATGGACCCCCTTGAAAAATCTGAAAATCGAGAAAATTCACTTTTTCGCCCATTCCGAAGGCCATATCTTTGGCAGTTTTTATCCGATTTTTAAGCAAAGTATAGATTTGGAATCTTTATTCAATTCCCTATCAATATGCATCAAAATCCTGGCACAAAATATTTTTTTCGATTTTTTCAAATTTTTCTGATGGACCCCCTTGAAAAATCTGAAAATCGAGAAAATTCACTTTTTCGCCCCTTCCGAAGGCCATATCTTTGGCAGTTTTTATCCGATTTTTAAGCAAAGTATAGATTTGGAATCTTTATTCAATTCCCTATCAATATGCATCAAAATCCTGGCACAAAATATTTTTTCGATTTTTTCAAATTTTTCTGATGGACCCCCTTGAAAAATTTTAAAATCGAGAAAAATCACTTTTCGCCCCTTTCGAAGGCCATATCTTTGGCAGTTTTGATCCGATATTTTAGCCAAGTATAGATTTGGAATCTTTATTTAATTCCCTATCGATCCTTATCAAAATCCTGGCACAAAATACTTTTTCGATTATTTTCAAATTTTTCTGATGAAAAATCTGAAAATCGAGAAAATTCACTTTTTCGCCCCTTTCGAAGGCCATATCTTTGGCAGTTTTCATCAGATTCTTAAACAAAGTATAGATTTGGAATCTTTATTTAATCCCCTATCGATCCTCATCAAAATCCTGGCACAAAATATTTTTTCGATTTTTTTCAAATTTTTCTGATGGACCCCCTTGAAAAATCTGAAAATCGAGAAAAATCACTTTTCGCCCCTTTCGAAGGCCATATCTTTGGCAGTTTTGATCCGATCTTTTAGCCAAGTATAGATTTGGAATCTTTATTTAATTCCCTATCGATCCTCATCAAAATCCTGGCACAAAATATTTTTTCGATTTTTTTCAAATTTTTCTGATGAAAAATCTGAAAATCGAGAAAAATCACTTTTCGCCCCTTTCGAAGGCCATATCTTTGGCAGTTTTGATCCGATCTTTTAGCCAAGTATAGATTTGGAATCTTTATTTAATTCCCTATTGATCCTCATCAAAATCCTGACACAAAATATTTTTTCGATTTTTTCAAATTTTTCTGATGGACCCCCTTGAAAAATTTTAAAATCGAGAAAATTCACTTTTTCGCCCCTTTCGAAGGCCATATCTTTGGCAGTTTTGATCCGATATTTTAGCCAAGTATAGATTTGGAATCTTTATTTAATTCCCTATCGATCCTCATCAAAATCCTGGCACAAAATACCTTTTCGATTTTTTTTCAAATTTTTCTGATGAAAAATCTGAAAATCGAGAAAAATCACTTTTCGCCCCTTTCGAAGGCCATATCTTTGGCAGTTTTGATCCGATATTTTAGCCAAGTATAGATTTGGAATCTTTATTTAATTCCCTATCGATCCTCATCAAAATCCTGGCACAAAATATTTTTTCGATTTTTTTCAAATTTTTCTGATGGACCCCCTTGAAAAATCTGAAAATCGAGAAAATTCACTTTTTCGCCCATTCCGAAGGCCATATCTTTGGCAGTTTTTATCCGATTTTTAAGCAAAGTATAGATTTGGAATCTTTATTCAATTCCCTATCAATATGCATCAAAATCCTGGCACAAAATATTTTTTCGATTTTTTTCAAATTTTTCTGATGGACCCCCTTGAAAAATCTGAAAATCGAGAAAATTCACTTTTTCGCCCCTTTCGAAGGCCATATCTTTGGCAGTTTTTATCCGATCTTTTAGCCAAGTATAGATTTGGAATCTTTATTCAATTCCCTATCAATATGCATCAAAATCCTGGCACAAAATATTTTTTCGATTTTTTCAAATTTTTCTGATGGACCCCCTTGAAAAATTTTAAAATCGAGAAAAATCACTTTTCGCCCCTTTCGAAGGCCATATCTTTGGCAGTTTTGATCCGATATTTTAGCCAAGTATAGATTTGGAATCTTTATTTAATTCCCTATCGATCCTTATCAAAATCCTGGCACAAAATATTTTTTCGATTTTTTTCAAATTTTTCTGATGGACCCCCTTGAAAAATCTGAAAATCGAGAAAATTCACTTTTTCGCCCCTTTCGAAGGCCATATCTTTGGCAGTTTTCATCAGATTCTTAAACAAAGTATAGATTTGGAATCTAGGATTAATTCCCTATAAATCTGCATTATAATCCTGGCACGAAATATTTTTTCGATTTTTTTCAAATTTTTCTGATGGACCCCCTTGAAAAATCTGAAAATCGAGAAAATTCACTTTTTCTCCCCTTTCGAAGGCCATATCTTTGTCAGTTTTCATCCGATTTTTAAACAAAGTATAGATTTTGAATCTTGCATCAATTCCCTATAAATCTGCATTAAAATCTTAAGACAAAATATTTTTTCGACATTTTTCTGATGGGGTTCCCTATAAAAATCGGAATCATTCCCATATGGCTATATATATAGCGCCCAAAAACAGAAGATCGAGGATTTATAACATTTCCCTAATTTTCTAATTTATTTCGGTATTATTAAAACTATATTTAGGCGAAATGGACGTGCTCTTAGGTCTACTTGATAATGTCAATATTTTTTATATAATAGGATAATAAAATAGTATTTATTTAATAATAATAAAATAATATTAAAATAAAAGAAACCCCATTCTGTAGGGGAACAGACTTCTTTAAGGTAAAAAACAACAATCCGAGAGAGAGGAGGCATCTATAACCGTCTCGCTCGTTCTCATGCTGATGGCTCCATCAAAAAATAATCTTGGAATCCGGTAATAATTTAGAACGAGAAGAATAGACACCTGGAGAGGTCGTTTGTCAAAGGTTTATTGGTGATATCTGATACCCAACAGTTTAGGGATATAGCAGACAAAAGTTGACAAACGAAAAGAAAGTAGAACCCCAAAAAAAAAAAACGGAACGGTGGGTGTGGTTGTGGTCCAGGGTCATCCGGTCCATTAGAAGAACTTGCGCCTTGGCGTGGAGAAGGCTAGTCCGGACATCCTGCAAATTGGAAACATTGAATAGACTTGATAGCGAACAGTGTTACGGATTCGTGCCCACCTGGCCAGCTTGGGAGCGCTGAACTCATCGGTGGCAGGATTGGCGCTGGTCAGCGGTGGACCGCCATTCGCTGCCTGCTGCTCCACGGAGCCCTTCGGCTCATCTGCCGATGAGGATGATGGCCCTGTTGGCAACGGCGGAGAAACAAAGTTCTCCTTGCCCGACTGCTCATCCGACTTGGAAGCTGAAGTTGATGCAGCTGCGGTCTCCTCATCCTCTGGCTCCTCATGGATCTGAGCCTTGATGATGGGGGCATCGCCCTGTCCATTTTCCGGGGCATGATTTTGGATATTATTGGGATTCATGCAGTTGCCCTTGCAAATGCAGCCCGGGTAGCAGCCATTACCGGCTCCGAAGCATCCGCAGCGCTTGGAATTGCATTTGGTGCGGCACTTGCAATGGGATGGACGCTTCACCTCCTCCGGAGCGGCCGCTGCTGTCGGGGTGGTGGCCATCGACATGACCGAGTTGACGGACTGCATGGATCCATTGCTGGGATCCTGAGGCAGTGAGTTATCCCGATCGACCGTATTGTTGCGATTCTTCGACTGCGAAGATCTCTGAGGGGATAAACAAGACAAAAAAATTAATAATCAACCGAAAAACTCTTCCCTAACCCTGGCAAAAACATGAATTTCTAAATATATAAATATATCCAAATATATTATATATATGCTCGATGCCAAAAGCTATTCAATATCGCCCAAAATTACACCAATACTTTTTATACTTCACCTTGGACTTGGTCGAAGTCGGCACCCAGTCGGGATCATCGCTGATGTCGCTCAGCTCCACGGTCTCGGACAGGAGAGCCACGCTGTCGTCGTGGGGCTCTATTTCCATCGGACGCTCCTTTTGCTTCTTCCTGGCGCTTATCCTGGCCTTCAGCTCGTCCAGTTCCCGCTGCAAAGTCTCACGGCTGCTCACCAGCTCATCCAGGAACTGTTGGCGTTGCTTGTCACACTCCTGCTGCTGCTTCTCCAAGGCCTCCATATTGTCTGGGCGGGATGTGGCCACCGATCGCTGGTTGTCTGCGCGCAGCAAGACTGCCACCTTCTCCTCGTAGTTGCGCTGCTGGTTGAGCATCTCCTCCTCGTGCTGGGTCTCGGCGAGGCGCAGACGCTTCACCACCGCCTCGTGCTGCTGCTGGGCCTCCAGCAGCTGAGCCCTCTGCTCGTCCATGAGGGTGCGCTGCTCGGTAACGCTGGCCGCCTGCTGGCGCCGCTGCTGCACCAGGGTCTTCAGCAGGTGCTTGCTCACCCACCGGCACTCGTTGATGCTCTGGACACTGTCGGACAGGACGCGAATACGCGAATCGATGTCGCTCTGGCACACTTTCTGCTGCAGATCGGCTATCTGGGCATTGCGCATCTCCAGCTCCTCCTCTAAGTTGGCCAGGACACGTCGCTGCTCTTCCATGTCGGCCGGATTAATGCTGGTCTGTTTCTCTAGTATATGATAGTGATTGTTGATCACCGCACGGTCTTCCATTAGCTGTTCCAAACTGTGTTCGGCGTCCACCGACGAGAGTATGATCTCCAGTTCGCGATCCACCCAGGAGTCGGTCTTGGCATGGGTGGAGGAGCCGGCGTGGGAGCTGGACGGATGATCCTTCTGAGACTTGTGCCGTTGAGCCTGGGCCGTGGCCTGGCGCTCCAGAGCGTCCTTCAGGCGCTTATTAGTAGCCAGAGCTTCCTCGCACTTGCGCTTCAACACCTGCCGCTGCTTAGCATGGAGCGTCTGCTGGCGCACCATCTCGGACTGCAACTTGCGGTCCTTGCTCTTCAGCTGGGTAAGCTCTTTCTCGCGCACCAGCTTCCACTGGCGGAACTTCTCGGACTCGCCGCGCATGGCCCGAATCAGCTTGACTTTGGACTCCTTCATGGCACGAATCTCGCCGCTCAGGTTCGTGATCTTTTCGCGCTCCTTCTCGCGCATCTTCAGCATATTGGCCTGGGTGATAATCTTGCGCCGCAAGTCGGCGATCTCAGTCTCCAGGGTCTGCAAACGCTTGCGGCGATCCTCGGCAATCTTGGCCATGTTGTCCTTGCTCTTGGTGGTGCGCAGCTGATCCATCAGATCGCGCCGTTCGGTCTCGAGGTCCTCGATCTTCTGGTGGCACAGGCGCAGCTTGTCGTCCTCATCGTCGGCCTCCAATCGGCTGAAATTGCGCATGATGCGCTCCTGCAGCTGCTTCTTGAGATCCAGCTGGCGATTGATGTTGCGCAGCTCGCCGGCCAGATTCAGCTGCTTGTTTGTGAACTCCTCCGACTGGGACTGCATCATCTCCTGCACTTCGTCGCCGCCACTCGAACTGGCTTCCTCGCGCTCGCTTGGCAAGCAGCCCGACAACTGACGTCGCGTCTCCTGGCCATGGGTCTCCAGTTCGTCCTGTGTGCGCTGCAGTTCATTGTCCACTTGCTCCACCAACTGGCTAATCTCCTTCAGCGTCTCACTCATTCCATCGCCGGCTGCTTCGCCTTTTTCTGCTGCTTCCTTCTGCTGTTGCTGCTCAAGTTTGGACTTCAGCTGGAGTACATAGCTGCGCAGCTTCTCCTGGGCCTGCTCGGCTATTTCCACACGCAACTCCTTCTCGGTGAGGTCCACCCATGACTGGTGCAGCTCTTGTTCAAGTTTGCGAGTACGTTCCCCCATCACACGCTTCTCCTCCTTTAAACGTTTGATCTCCTCTGCTTGGGCAGCGGATCCTGCAAGAGAATCGGTACTCGACGTTGAACTCAAGCCAGCTGACCCCATGGCACTGGTGATGGAGCTGCTCATCTTTCCATTTGACAAAAGCTCGACTCGCAGCTTCTGGATGATGTCCTTCAGCATATTGACCTCCGCCGCATGGGGATCGAGATTAACGACAGGCTTGTTCTTGATTTGTAGAGCGCGATCGGCGTAGCGAAGTGTACTAAGTGTTTCGGCCACATTGTAGTCGGCCGGACTGACGCAGGCGATCATGAGGGTGATGGAGTTGCCGCCCAGCGAGTCCTGCAGCAGGCGAGTAAGCTTCGAGTCGCGGTAGCGCACGAATCCAGCAACCTGACCAGCTGAAAGGTGTGAATAATAATGGCAAGGGTTTTATGAAAAATCTGTAGTAGATTCCAAGAGATTACTTACATCCCAAAGCGTTGATAACATTGCCAAGGGCAAGGAGACCCTTGTTAATGTTGACACCCTCCTTGAAGCGATCGCCGCTGGCGAGGGTCTTGGAACAACGCTCGGAACCGGCCAGATCCACCAGATTGAAGCGCGAAGTAGTAACCGATTGTCTGGAAAGGAAAACAACATAAAGAAAACCCCTAAAATATAAAACTGACACCAACTTACGGTCCCTGGATTTTGGTGGCCACCAAAGTGAGAGTAAAGATGGCATGGGATCGCGATGATGTCTCGTTCATGGCAGTGGCGGCCACAGCTCGACCGGCGGAACCGCGCATTAGATACTCGGTCACCTCCTGTGCTGACTTCACCTCCAATTCAGTCAATCCTGGCATCACAATTTTGTTTTTCACCTCCCTGATGTCGACGGTGGCTTTGTCGCGCGACTTGGGCGAGAAGAGATCGTAGAACTGCTCCTGGTACAGCTCAACGAAGGAGCACGTGACTTGAAAGCGGAACTCATCTGACATTACGGCTATTTCACGGAATATATCTTGTACAGCGCGCGGAATCACTCCAGCATGCTCGTCCAGCGAGCCATTGAATGCTGTCCCCATGGTGTACGTCTTCCCCGAGCCCGTCTGGCCGTACGCCAAGATGGTAAGGTTGTAGCCATTCAGCAGTTTCTTCAGCTTACCCTCGACGCAGTTCTCAAACAAATCCTTTTGTGAATCCTCAATGCCAAAAACATGATTATAGGTGTATGACTCGGCACGATTTACGGTGACTTGGGGTGATCCGTCAGCGGCTCGCTCCACAGCAATGCGACAACCGCGATCCACTTCCGACTGAACCAGAGGGCGCACGCGCAGCGCCACGGCCACCGAGCTCGGATCCTCGCCAGACATCTGTGACGGATAGAAAAAGGCGGATTAATAAACTTACTTTTTCACAGCCTAATGGATTTTCTCACCTTCTCGTAGAGCTATCAAATTGTGTATATTTATAGTCAAAAAACAACGACTGAAAAACCGGCAATGTCCACTGACAATTTGGCCTGCACTCGCGCGTTTATTTTCGAAGGACGCGGATCCTATTCGCAAGCAAACACTTTTAGCAATTTTGTTAAATGACAGCGGCACAAATCTTAAATGTAACTTTTTTCTCAGACCCTATTCTAAAAACTGACTGCAGCGTGCCAAAAAGAAAATAGCCGGTAGACGCTACGAGAACATTTTTTTTTTTACGGAGAATTCGAAAATGGTGGGCCCTACGATAAGATTGCTACTGGCGCCTCACTATCGATAGACGTTGGGGCTGGAATACAGGATTAGAATTGCCTACTTTGTTTCCAATTTTTCCCTTATTCCATCTAAAAATGTTCCACAGACTACTTGGTTTAAGTTTTTAGAAATTTAGAAAAATAAAAGAGCGGGTTACCGTGTCTCTTTTAAATTAAATTTGATTTGAAACTTATCTTATCGACTTATCGATTAATTAGGGTTTTAATTTTTGCAAATATTTTACTTCTTATAGCTTGATATACAATTAATATTGTTAAAAAACCATTATTAATCTTCTTAATATAATTTATTCTATTATTGTAAAAAAAAACAACACGTCATAAAAAGCGGTTAACAATCGGCTTTTTGAATTCCTCCCATCACTAGCGGTCCGCAATCGAATCGCCACAAGCCACAAATTGCAGTTTCAGTGTTTGTTTTGATTTGCGTTTGCGGCTATTTGCCAGAAAGGAGAAATCAAATAAGGAATTCAAAGGATCAAAGCGACATGGCTGCAACGGCGCAGGTCCAGGCGATGGAGGAGGTCTTCCAGGAGAACGGCGGCTATGGCGACTGCGCCAGCGTGGAAGCCACCAAGACAGCGATTTTTAAGGTGATGACGCGGGCGGAGCGATTCCAAGTGCGCATCCGGAAGTTTATCGAGGAGGACTACACGGACTTTATGCCGAATCACACCTCGCCGGACATCTACCTCGAGGAATCCAGCTCCCTGAGACGAGAGATAGCTGATCTTCTGGAGACGGTGGGCAGCGAAGGCCTGGGAGCCCTCGATGAAGCAAACTCGAAGCTGGCAGCCGGCGCACGGGAGCTGCGGGAGATTCTTCTGGGCCTGGCCGTCAGCGAACACGTCCTCAAGATCGATGAGCTGTTCCAGTGCGTCGAGGATGCCAAGGCCACCAAGGATTACCTGGTGGTGCTGGATCTAGTGGGTCGCCTGCAGGCTCTGATCTACGGGGACGAGGCCACGCCCGAGGTGCGCCGAGTCTTCCTGGCTCTGGAGTGCTATGACACCATCAAAGTGAAGTACCACGTCCAGGCCCATCTTCTGAAGCAGACTCTCCAGGAGCGCTTCGATCGCCTGGTGCAGCTGCAGTGCAAATCCTTCCCCACCTCGCGCTGCGTCACCCTGCAGGTTAGCCAGGACGAGGCCCAGCTACAGGATGTGGTCCATGCTCTCTTCCAGGAGAGCTACAATCCCATCAAGCTGTGCGAGTTCCTTTGGGAGAACTGCATCGAGCCTCTGATCCGGAGACCGGTCATGGCGGAGTTCAATGAAACCGCCGAGGGGGACACCTTCATCCACTTGTCGCTCTCGTACTCCACCAAGGAGCCGAACTCCTCGCAGCTGCGACCGAGCTACAAACAAGTCCTGGCCAACTTCCAACTTCTGCTCCAAACGCTAAGCGGCATCAACTGCAGTGTCTCCAGCGACAAGCATGTCTTCACCATCATTGGGGACCACATCAAGGACAAAATGTTGGATCTGCTGATCAACGAGTGCCTGATTCCTGCCGTTCCCGAGACCATGGAGGAGTACCAGTCGTCCACGTTGTGCGAGGACGTGGCGAACTTTGAGCAGCTACTGGCCGACACGTTCCTCATTAATCCCGAAGAAGATCGGGCTTTGGGGGAGTTTGTAAAGCAATATGAAACGTATTTCCGCAACAGGCTGTTCCGCCGTGTTCTGGAGACGGCGCGCGAGATCATTCAGCGGGATTTGCAGGACATGGTGCTGGTGGCGCCCAACAACCTGGCCTCCGAGGTGGCCGGCGATCCCTTCCTCTTTCCCCGCTGCATGGTCTCCAAGAGTGCGCAGGTCAGTCGAAGATTTAATGGTTCTGGAAATGCCTGACTTAATATATAATATATTTTCAGGACTATGCCAAGCTAATGGATCGCATCTTGCGCCAGCCTGCTGAAAAAGTGGGCGACGACGAGGTGGAGCCCTTGTCCGGGGTCATTGGAGTTATGCTGCAAACGTACATGTCGGAAGTGCCCATTGTGCACCGCAAACTGCTGGACAGTGTGCCCCAGCAGTCGGTGCTCTTCTACAACAACTGCATGTACTTCCAGCACTGGGTGGCCCAGCATGCCAACAAGGGCATCGATAGCCTGCCGGCACTGTCGAAGACGTTACAGGCCTGCGGCCAGAAGCAGTTCCGGGTCCAGGTCGACTACCAGGCCTCCATCCTGATGGAAATCCTGCAGGGTTTCGAGTTCGAGAGTCCGCACACCTTGGGCACGGGGCCTCTGAAACTGGTACGCCAGTGCCTGCGTCAATTGGAGCTTCTCAAGAACGTCTGGTACAACGTTCTGCCCGAGAAGACGTACATCAGCACCTTTTGCGAGCTCTTGAATGCCTTCGTCGGCGAACTAATCCGCAGGGTCTTTACTCTGAGGGACATATCGGCCACAATGACATGCGAGCTGAGCGACCTTATCGACGTGGTGCTCCAGAAAGCGCCCACGTTGTTTGGCGAACCCAATCAGGTGGTACAGGTGCGCTCTTGGCTGAAGCTGCAACAGCTCAAGGCCATGATGAATGCCAATCTCCAGGAGATCACCGAGCTATGGTACAACGGATCCGGGCCTCTAACCGCCAGCTACAAGGCCGATGAGATAAAGCATCTGATCCGGGCGCTTTTCCGAGACACGGATCGAAGGGCCAAGGCGATCACCCAGATCGTTTAAAGGAAAGCAAATGTTTAGTGTTGATATATCAGGATAATGTTGTTCCATAATTATGATTATGTCCAAAGCCTCCATTTACATTATATATTCTCTTAGCTTAAACTTTATTTTTACCAATAAAAACACAACAAAGATAACCCCACACACCTAGTTGGCTTCATGTCGCGCCTGGATGAGCAGGGGATAGAGTTGCTCTGCCAGAAGTCGGTGATCGCGCCCATGGGTCACGGTGATAATGCGCAAGGCCTCTTCCAGGTGATGCAGTGCCTCCTTGGAATGTTGCTCGTACAGCTGGATTTTGCCCAGCTTCATATGCAATAATCCAAGCAACGGGTTCCAGGCACCATGGTACTTCCTAAATCCCGGCACAAGCCTTTGGCCGTAGTCAAGGGCATCGGCCCACTTGCCCACATCGATGGCAGCTTCAAAGGCAGCATCCAGGGTCTTTACATGCCACACGTTCAGAGGATGCAGGACGCCTGTCTGCTTATTAAGACACACTTTGCACACATCCAGGTCTGGAAATGAAACGATTATCGACCTAGAACATCAAAAATAGTCGTAAACCTTACATGCCACTTCCTTCATGGACTCCAGATTGGATCGGGTTAGGGCCATTACCTCCTGGTAGGCATTCCTCAACTTGGGACTGATCCCGGCATCACATCGCTTGCAGTTTGTCCTTTCCGGGTTCACTCCGACGCCGCAATTCCGATTAGGACATAGCGCCGCTGTCATCTCTCTCGTCTCCTGCGGATCGATGCACTTGCTGCAGCAGCAGAGGAAGTAGTAGTGCTCCTTGAGGTCCAGTCGCCTCTGCTCCGGCGTATTCAGCAGGTCAATGTAGCTAATGAAGATCTTGGACCAGTCCAGACACTCCATATCCTCGGTGGCATGAATGTGCAGCTCGTTGCCTTCGAACGTGGCCACCGCATTCGGCTTGCAGCTATGATCCGTGATCGAGACGCCCAGGTAAATGGCCGTGGCAATGGAGTTCATCTCGGCGTCCAACACATTGAACCCATTGGTAATAAGCTGTGGGTGTGGATAGGGGATAGCAAAAATGAGTGAGAAAAACTCGTGCAATGCGAACGACGCCACCGGGCAAACCTTCCCCGAGATGATCAATTTTCTGGCAATCCGCCAACCAAACAGCAGTGATTGTCATTTAATTTGGCGGCCAACCAGGCTACCAGGAGCAGCTCCTCTTTAGAACTAAGGTGATTTACTTCTTAAACTAATTAAATTCAAAATTTCTTAAAAAATATATACTCTAAAAGGCTGAGAACTATAAAAAGATTTTGAGGGTAATATATTCCCTATAGCCTCAAGGCCTCAAGGTGATCCGCTCCTGAAAAGCAGGTGGTGGTGCCTTGTCGGTGCCCTACCCCACCGCCCTGATCACTTACACGTCCGTAAATGCTCATCAGTTCCGTCTTGTTTGGCACCGTGCTGGGACTCTCCTCCATCATGTCAGTGAGCACAGCGTGCAAGGAGTCCAAATGCTCCAGTCGCATTGGGTCATTCTTGATCTCCGCATAATCTGGATAAAGTAAATGAGGAATTAAACCTTTTTTAGGCCAGAAAATCATTCGAAATACGAACGCGACATGAGATCCCGGAACTTGCGAGAGCCATGCTCCGTGTAGTAGCCGCGTATAAGGTCACCGCCGTGCTCCAGGCGCAGGATAAGGCGGCACAGCATCCGGGCAGCATCTGGCACGATCCGAGGATGCACCTTCTTCAGAAAAGGACACTCGTGCTTGTGCTGGGCCCAGGCTTGGGATTGGCAGGCTCGATTGCAGTAAGATACATAGCGGCAGTTGGAGCATTTGAGGACTTTGGTGCTACGGGATGCAAAGGACATTATTAGCAAGCTGGGAAGGATTAGGATATGGATAAAACTTACGCCTCCAGGCAGTTATCACATCTTTCCAGTCGGTACTTGGACTTCAGGACACAGGCGAATGGCTTCTCGGTGAGAATCCTTTGACCCCGCTTGATCTGGGGATTGGGAATGCTGGATTTCGAGGAGCCACTGGCTTTTACATGGGAGGTTTTTCGCAATTCCATTTTCCCTGGGGCAGTGGAAACACCTTCGAGTCGATTCGATTCTGGGGGCCGGTCACGTCCGACTGAAAATGAGCGCACACCTGCAGCTCAAAAATATTGTTTCGTGTCTCTTGGTCAATTTTAAATGTTTTGCGGCATCTATCTGTTCTATATTTAGACCCAAACGCAAACACAATCTACGCAAATCGCTGGCAAAGCAAAAAAAACATCAAAAAACAACACAAATAATAAAAACATTCAGTTTTAGTGTGACCATAGTGACCATAGTGCTCCCCAAACAGTGGGAACTCCTTACAGTGGAAAATTGATAAGGAAAAGATAATTAGATAAACAAAAAACAATAAACAAATAATACAAATACAACTTGAATTAATTTTAGGTAATCCTTTGGATCCTTGGATTCTTTGATTTGTTGGTTACTGTATCCCATGTTATCCCCTGAATACCAAAAAGAAAGGGATAGCAGTATGTCTTCCGATTCCAATTATGAAAACATAATTTTAATTATAATTTCTGAATAACTAAAAACTATACACTTTTGATGACATTAAATTAAACCTTTCTTCACACTTTCGGTGCCCCTGGGGGCAGTTTCATTTTATTTTTGTATTTTGTAGCAAACTTATAGATTAAGGACATATGTGATCGATCCTAGAACTCGTATAAGCAGTAGTAGTGGTAAGGGCGGGGATACAGGTTGAAGAAAGAAGGAAACGGACAGGGAGAACCTAATTATTCTGTGGCTTGGACCACTCGACACTCAGAATCAGATGGTCGTAGCCGTGACCGTTGAGGATTTCGATGGCGGCAGCAGCATCCTTGCGCTGCTTGAAGTGCACGTAGGCGAAGCCCTTGCAGAGGCCGGTGTTCTTGTCTCGCGCCAGGTACATCTTGCTATGAGGCCCGATCTTCTTGACCAGCTCCTCCAGATCCGCCTCGGTCATCGACTCAGAAAGATTGGAGATACGGATGGCGGCCGTGTCGTCGCGTCCTCGCATGCCCATGCCAATCTTTTGGCTGTCCTTGAGGAACGGCGGCACGTATTTGCCAGACTTGGGCGCATCCACAGCGGCGGCGGCAGCGGCCGTGGCCTTCTTCTCCATCATGTTCGTGTCCATGGCGGTGCCCTTGTAGGGACAGTTGACCGACCAATGCTCTCCGTTGCAGATACGGCACTTGGCGATGTTCTTTGTGGGGTCGAGGAGCGGATCGTTGGCCTTCTCGTCCTCCTTGGAGTTGAGGAACTGCATGATGATCTCTTCGGACACCATCGTCGTCTGGGAGTTGGGGCCGGGCTTGTCGTTCTTTGATTCACCAAACTTCGTCCAGGTGCGTCGCTTGGCCACCGTTTTGGGCACTACTTGCTTGGAGATCTTGTACGTTCGCACCACCTTGGTCTTCTTGTCGTCCTTGTTGTACTTGTACTCCGTCACATACTTGTGGCCGTTCTCCACGGTCTCGGTTGTCGGCGGCAGGCCTCCATAGTCCAGCTCCACCTCATCGGCCCACGAGGATTTGATCGTTTCAATGCCCGGCATCTGGAAAGGTTCGAATGTTATTGGAATCTGGGCAGGGTAATCGACCGATTCGATGGTATTTACTCTGTTTTGCAATGCAAGTTGACAGCGTACGGAAAATGCAAAATTTCGCCACGAGTAAGCGGACGGGATTCAGCACAACGAAAAGAGTGTAGCCAGATGCCAGGGGCAGCACCCTGAATAAGACTAAATGTATCTGGTAACACCAAAAAAGGGTTGTCATGGGTATTTTTCAAAACATTTTAAATACAAAATAAGTGTAGTCTAAATAACAAATATAATAATAAAAAAATATTAATAATAAATCTTATAAATAAACTAAAAATACATAAAAAACATAGGAAAATCATACCACACCAAAGCAGTATTTCCATTGAGACCTATTACTGAAACTGGTCATGAAGAGTATAAGTATAGGGGCTTTAAAGCTTCTTAAACTTTTTAGCTTTCTTTAATATAGAATATAGACTTGTAAAATTTTATATTTTTAATTAACATATTATTAAGGTATGTATTTTTCGCGTTGCCAACTAAATACTAAATACTATTTCGGTGTTTTTTTGGCCCTTTTTTATATACCAACTGCTGCCACACTATTTTCTTCTTTATAACCTCAACACGTCGGCCATTTCTTTTCCTCGTGGTTTTTGACTGATTAAGATGGCTCCGACCGTAAGTGCTCCTGAATAGTAAGGATTTGAATAATAATAGCTAAAGAACAATAGTTAAATTAAAAAATAATAAAGATCACGGCGACTAGAACCCGTGGCATGAATTTGACAAGAAAAAGAAATAAAAAGGGCATGCAAGACCATGTAACACGCGCCTCATTATGTGATTATTTTTTTTTCTGTGATTTAGGCCAAGACCAACAAGGGTGATACCAAGGCTGCCGCCAAGCCGGCCGAAAAGAAGGCCGCTCCTGCCGCCGCCGCCAAGGGCAAGGTGGAGAAGCCAAAGGCTGAGGCCGCCAAGCCCGCCGCCGCTGCCGCCAAGAACGTCAAGAAGGCGCCTGAGGCCGCCAAGGACGTGAAGGCTGCCGCCGCCGCTGCCGCCAAGCCCGCAGCTGCCAAGGCTGCCGCGGCCAAGCCCGCCGCCGCCAAGGATGCCGGCAAGAAGGCTCCCGCCGCTGCCGCTGCTCCCAAGAAGGACGCAAAGGCCGCTGCCCCCGCCAAGGCTGCTGCCCCCGCCAAGAAGGCTGCCTCCACCCCGGCTGCCGCTCCCCCAGCAAAGAAGGCTGCTCCGGCCGCCAAGGCTGCCGCTCCAGCTGCTGCTGCCGCCGCCGCCGCAGTTCCGGCTGCTGCTGCTCCTGCCGCCGCCGCCAAGCCTGCTGCCCCCAAGCCCAAGGCAAAGACCGCCCCGGCTCCCAGCAAGGTGGCTCCCAAGAAGAACGTGCTCCGCGGCAAGGGCCAGAAGAAGAAGAAGGTCTCCCTCCGCTTCACCATCGACTGCACCAACATTGCCGAGGACAGCATCATGGATGTGGCCGACTTTGTAAGTATCCGGAGAGGCCTTGGGAAGCCTTTTCCTGCACACCCATATCAGAATCAGAATCCTAATTCTACCACACCAAGCTTTTCATTGCCCGCCAACTCAGTCTAGGGGCTTTGGATAAAAAGTTGTGGTTATAGCGAAGCTTCTCCATTTGCGATTACTGCCAGCAGACGATCTGCCGAGCTGCTGGTGGTTAACAACGTCTGGAACAAAGGCTAAAGCTTTAGTAGAATGTAGAAAAAGTAGTTTTAGATTGTGTTCCGTAACTCCTCGATCTACCTTCGCTGCCTTCGCTCTCAATGCTTGGCACACGCGTTCTGTTCTTTCCGACAAGGGGCTCTGGTCGTTGCGCAACGGGGTAGCCACTGACCGCCAGTGACCTGGCACTGGCCAGTGGTGCAACCGTCTGCGAACAGCGTCAAGTCGTGCTATGTGTACCGCCACGTGGTGGGCCCTGGGTTGAGTGCGTCACAACCGTGTCGCCTCAGGCCAAAATTCATAGTGCGCCCTGCTTCAAGGTGCTTCCAACTTCGTGGCACTGCAGGTTTTCCCACTTTAAGATTGTGTTTCGAATCCCAACCTCCTTCACAAGCTCTAAGAGATACCCCGAAACGTGGGCAAACCGAGTGCTCTGGACGAGCCAACTAGTAGAGAGCAGGGCGCGATCCCTTTTTTGCTTCCATCCACGACAGCATCAGGTAACTATCATCATTCAAGACTAATCCATAATCAGAATCCTAGAAGTAAAGCCACGCCGATTTGCCGTCAGAGAGTGAGCTTAATGCGTCGCTCTGATGGCAGTGTACTCAGTGGCATAGTAAAAAATTGGTCACTCTTCTTTATTTGGGCCTTTTGTTCTACCTTTCTCGACTTTTGGCCTTAACAAAGCAAGAGACATTACCTCGAAAAGAGACTAACCCATGGAAGAAAGATTCCCTATCTCCAAGCAGAACTAACTCAAGTCTCAATCAACCTAATCCACAGGAAAAGTACGTCAAGGCTCGCCTTAAGGTCAACGGCAAGGTGAACAACCTGGGCAACAACGTCACCTTCGAGCGCTCCAAGCTGAAGCTCCATGTCAGCTCCGATGTGCACTTCTCCAAGGCCTACCTCAAGTACTTGACCAAGAAGTACCTGAAGAAGAACAGCCTGCGCGACTGGATCCGCGTGGTGGCCAACGAGAAGGACTCGTACGAGCTGCGCTACTTCAGAATCAGCTCCAACGACGACGAGGACGACGATGCCGAGTAAACACTGGATTGGATTGTCTTTCATTGTCTTCATAAGCAATCCTCAGCAACAACAACATAAAATTAGGTTTACAATGAATCTTGTATGGCTGATTTGTTTTTATTAAATCTACAGCCGCCCTTGATGGGTGGGCGTGTGTGTTTTTTTATAAGCAAACAAAATATTATTGTGAAATCTAAAAGAAAATCCTCCATGCTGGTTCACCGCAGAATAAAATTTGTGTGTAAATCTCAAATACGATTGTTTTTTAAATGTCATGTAAAATGAGCGATTAATCATAGGAAAAACTACAATTAGAAACTGTTTTTCTAGCTAACTAATTATATTTAACCTTTTAAAAGAGCTTGATGTGCTTTTGAGATAAATTATAATTGCTTTTGTTAGTTTTTTCTATAAAAATGTAGACCAATACCGACGTCTCGCTCTAATTTGCGATTCGCGAGGGTGAAAGTGTGGTTTCCCTTTTAATAATTCCGTAATGTTTTTATTAACTTACAATTATGGGAACTTTTTACACTATTAGAAAGGCTTTGAATAGTTTTTAGAATATATTAAAACATCAAGGTGGGAGTTTAAGAGGGTAGTCTTGGTTTAGGAGTCTGAAAAGTCATCTCTTGGATGATGACCCTCCTGGAAAGCATGTCTTTTCATGGTTTTTCATGTTCCTTCCCAATATTGGGAATTTTTTACACAATTATAAAGGCTTTGGATAGTTTAAAGTTATATTGAAACATCAAGGACTATAGATTCAGTTTAGGACTCTGAAAAGTAACCTCTTGGACTCCCCTTCTCGACAGCATGTCTCTTCATGTCTTATCACGTCTCTTCCCAATATTTGATTACCTTATCCAAGTCGCTTGTTTTGCGACCAACAACGCCCACCCAGACCCTCCCTCATTGCTTGAATATTCAATTCCATATTTAGTTATGAACATGACTAAGTGTTTTCATTATTTAAACAATCCGGTTAACGAAAAAAAAACCACTACGTGTCGGTGCTATGGGTGTAGGCGAAAGCGTTTATTTATAACAATTTGAGTAGGAGTAGTGCAACAAATACAATTTCTTACAACGATACAAACAATAAAGCAACAATTACGCTAACAATTCTAGAAAAATATACACTTTTAGTGAGAACTCGGGTTCCTTTGTCTTTTGTTTGTTTGGTTCTTGTTTGGGGGGGTTTCCGTATAGTTTACATACAATATATATTCGAATGTTTTTGTTGAGAGAGATTCACAATAAACATATCTTTTCGTTTCGTTGTCGATTTAAAGATGGCTTTCCCATCGTAATCACATTTAAAGGTTGAGTGGGGAGAGAGTCCCCAAAATTATAGACTGGAAATATCAAAAGAAAATACTGGGGATGGCCAGGAGGATTCTAAGACCACACAAATACTGTTAAATTAACAAATTCTTGTCCAATTAGCGCCTGCATATACGAGTATATCGATCTTGGCCAGGTAAACAAAAACTGCGCCACTTCGGGGTGACAAAAGAAAATAATCAACAAAACACAAGACCTTGAAAGCTGGGAGGGCATTAGGAAATACAAAGTTTCAGGGGGGTTTCCGGCGGATTGGGGAATGAGTGAGAGAAGCGACTGCCGCCAAGAATGCAGCTTGGAACGTTCGAGAAGCGAAAAACTTTCTAGTAGCCAGCGAAAGCAAAGCGCTTGGCCAGAAGACCAAACAGCAGAGACGTCACTGCAGCCATCAGACCGCTCAAGGACTCGGCTCCGCTGGTATTCGACTTGACGGAGGCCTGTACTGGACTGGCCACATCGGGAGACTGCTGCACCTGCTGCGATCCCGGCTGAACGGGTGCCATGGGCGCCAACGGAGCTGGACCCTCGCCAGCAGGAGTTGCCGGTGGCGGTGGAGCCGGATAGCAGGCAATCTTCTCCACTTCGACCATCTTGGTGCTGTCGTTCGGATCCGTTTCGTTCACCTTGGTGGGCACACAAATGATGCCGCCAGGCGGTGGTGGCGCTGCACCAGCGTCCGTGGCATTCGGTGCAGTCATGTTGGAGGCCTCAGGATTGAAGGGAGCCATCGGGGCCATTGGAACAGCTGGCTGACCATCTTGGGTGGCGTTCATGGCTGGAACTGGAACTGCTCCCGGTGCCGCAGCCACTCCAGCAGCATTGATCACGGTCGTACCATCGCTGGCATTCACCGGCACTCCATTGTTGATGATGATAATGCGGTCCTGTCCAGCGGCAGGAGCTGCGGCGGCCGCCGGCTGCGAGGAGGAGCTGCCACCAGAAGGTGTGAGGGCGTGACCCAACAGAGCGCCGCCCAAGCCGCCAGCCAAGAGACCAGTTCCTGCAAACAGAACTCAATTAGTAATCAAGGTTTTTTCCACAGTAAGACGTTAGACCAAGAGTGAGTAATGTTTCGAGCAAATAAATGGCCAAAAGTGGTAATGACTTTGGTTAATATTTGAAAGAAACGGTTGATTGAAGGTGCGTAATGCTTTTCCCAAACACAAAACTGATTCTTGTACAAATGGAAACCTTAAAAAGTTACTCAAGACTCACCGAAACCCAGACCCGAGGAGGATTGCTGCGGAGGCGCTGAATAATAGGTGGCTCCGGGTGGCAGAGCTGAGCCAGCCTGGTAGTAGGTGGCGCCCGGAGGAGGAGCAGCTGCAGGATGATAGCCGCCAGCCATGGGAACATGACCAGCCGATGGGTAGTAGGTGGCACCGGCAGGCAGATTCGAAGGATAGCCACCGACGCCGCCAGCATGTCCAGCCGATGGATAGTAAGTGGCACCGGCTGGCACACCCGAGTACTGGGTTCCATGGTTCTGGGTGGCGGTAATCGGCTGGTGGACATTCGATCCTGTGGCCGCCCCATAGCTGGGCGGAGCGGCGCCGTAGTTGGGGGCATGGTAGGCCGGCGGCTGTTCGTGCATGTTGGGACGAGCTCCGCCAGCGGGATTGGAGGCGGAATAGGCTGGAGGCGGACCCTGGGGCACATTCCAGCCGGGCTGAGGAGCACTGCCACTGCTCGGCGGCCGATTGGGCTGCGAATTGTAGTTGGGATAGCTCAGCTTGGCCACATCGGCATGCGAGTTGCCAGCTCCGTGACCGTTCGTATTGTAGCTGGGCTGGGTCACGTGACCGTAGCCAGAGCCGGAGGAGGATGAGGATGAGGAGGTCTTCCGCTGATTGTTGCCTTGGTTACGGCGCGCATCCACAACATGGGTGCCGTGCGTCAGCAGGAGAGCAAACACTGTCCAGGTGACAAGGACTCGATGACTGTTCTGGATGGCCATCATGCGATCCAGTCCGAACTGCTTGAGAAATGAGAAACCTATAAAAATGCGACGACGTTAATGATTTTTGGTCGTAAATCGGTGAGACGGAATCAAATGATGTGCATGCTAATTACCTAAACCCGTTTGGATGCGACTCGAAGCGATGCTGGTGTACTGGTGCTGGTGCTCGTGCGTCAAAATATTGTCGTCTCTGCGGCGGTACTTAAATAGTAGCTTTTGATTCGGAGAAGTCGGTTAAAGCTTTGAACCGTTGGATGGCGATTTCTCCAGTGCGCCAGTGTGAAGGTGGCGCGCGCTTGGCAAAATCCCGCGAGTACGGTATCACTAATTGGGTTGCCAGATGGCCAGATGGGGTTCCAATTGGACTTTATACAGGCTGCCAGAGTGTCGGGAATACAAAGGCCAGCCAGCGATTTGTTTATTATTATAAGAATCTCTGAATTTTAAGAAGAAAGCCGACGACAGGTTGAAAATCAAACTCAGCACATTCCAGGAGCACCTTTAACGCTTAAAAGCACACATTCCGCCGGAGGTAGACGGCGCCGTTGTGCCCGGGGAACTACGGAGTACGTGGCAATGAAACCGCTGACCGGAGCCGGTACTGCATCCTAATAATTTTGCGGGCTGATCCCGCAATCTGTCCAAGATGGCGGCCACCTTGAGATATCGTGGTGATAAGAGCCAACTCCTTGAGTTTGCCAAAAATCTGGATGCTTTCAAGAAGGTGCCGGAGAAGTACACAGAGACCACGGAAATCGGAGGAACACGTAAGTCTTTCCCAGCCAAAATAGTGGGTGTGCCTTATACTAATTACTCTTCATTTCAGTCTCCCTGCTGAGCCGCTTGTTGATTGTCTATCTGGTGTACACGGAACTTCACTATTATTGGCACGAAACCGACATTGTTTATCAGTTCGAGCCGGATTTGTCGCTGGATGATCAGGTGCAGATGCATGTGGACATCACGGTGGCCATGCCATGTGCTTCCCTCTCCGGCGTGGATCTAATGGATGAGACGCAGCAGGATGTGTTCGCCTACGGGACGCTGCAACGCGAGGGTGTCTGGTGGGAGATGAACGACCACGATCGTCTACAGTTCCAGGCCATTCAGATCGAGAACCACTATCTGCGCGAGGAGTTCCATTCCGTGGCCGATCTTCTGTTCAAGGACATAATGCGGGATACGCATCCGACGCGAGAGAGTCCTACGTACCAGGCGGCTCCACCGCCACCAGGAGCTCTGCCCGTGGCCCTGGACTTCCACATGTCCAACCCGGCTGCTGGTGCTGCTGCCAATCCCGAGACCAAGTTCGATGCCTGCCGCCTGCACGGCACATTGGGCATCAACAAGGTTGCCGGTGTCCTTCACCTGGTGGGTGGAGCTCAGCCGGTGGTGGGACTGTTCGAGGACCACTGGATGATCGAGTTGCGTCGCATGCCGGCCAACTTCACGCATCGCATAAATAGGCTCAGCTTTGGGCAGTATTCGCGGTGGATTGTCCAACCGCTGGAGGGCGACGAGACGATCATTCACGAGGAGGCAACCACGGTGCAATATTTCCTGAAGGTGGTGCCCACGGAGATCCGTCAGACATTCAGCACAATCAATACGTTCCAGTACTCCGTCACTGAGAATGCCAGGAAACTAGGTGAGTCTCGGTTTTAGCTGCAGAAGCCTGACCTTTCGATTAAATGGACTTCCTTTCTTACTCTCTTTCAGATTCCGAGAGAAACTCGTACGGCTCGCCGGGAATTTACTTTAAATATGACTGGTCCGCTCTCAAAATTATGGTGGCCAACGATCGTGATCACCTGGTCACCTTCATCATTCGACTGTGCTCCATCATTTCGGGCATTATTGTAATCTCGGGAGCAATGAATTCCCTGTTGGTTGGCATCCAGCGTCGCCTGCTGCGCACGTTTGCACCGCAGTTGTACCACCGATTGGCCAACCCGCCACCAGCTCCTACTTCTCCCACTCCGGCCATTCCTACTGCCCCATCCGTGACAGCCCCGCCTGTTAATGAACTGCTCCAAACTGCCAACCTAATGGCCAGAGTGGACATTTCGGCGTATCTGCCGACAGCACAACCCAAGCTCAAGTCCGGATTATAATCGTAGGGGAATCTCAGTCTGCAATACCTCGGCTTTATGTTTTATTTTTAAACTAATTTTTATTCAATTCAAAAAAAAAAAAGAATGGAAAACACAAATATGGCAAAAATATTGTACATAAATATTAATAAGTTCCAAAGCGCTTCGGATTTGTGTTATTTAATCCTTCAATCGCTCCCCAGGATGCCAGTATCAATGTTTTTCCAGTGTCCGGATCGCCGATATCCAAACATGCTCTTGAGGATCTCCAGGCCGGACTCCACGGTGGTGCGAACATCTCGCTCGCTTCCCAGCTTCGGATTGATCTCGACCAAGTCCACACCTTGGACCCGCTTGGTGTCCCGAAGCGCCTCCACGATGCTGATGCCCTCCCGCAAGGTAAGACCTCCTCGGACAGCGGTTCCAGTGCTGGGCGCCACATTACTGTCCAGGGCGTCGATGTCGAAGCTGACGTGGATTTTGTTCTGCGGATTCAGTGCGTCAAGAGTCATCTCAATGATTTTGGGCACTCCCACGCGATCGATTGTCTGCAGGGAAAGGATGATAGTTATCAGAAGAGAATCTCATGTAGGGAATTCCATTTATTATATCTGAGATACTTTATCTGGAAACTGAATTGGGAACCAATGGCTATCGGAACTGTACCCAGGAAACCGAAATTTGTGATTCCCATCCCCTGCATTACCTTATCGCATATTCCAATTGCAAATTCCGATCGAACTAATGAGCTATAATAAATTTGCAGCTTTGGCTGCGACAGGATAGTAAAATCAGGATTGGGTAAGGACGGGGGAGATCAGGATCAGGCAGCAGGAGCAGGAACCATTTTTCAACATACGTCGATTTTGCACGAGCCATAAATAATGGGCAATGAGCTGACAAGGATGCGAACCACGCAGGATGTGGCCGGGCACGTAATTCTCACATGTACGCGACTGTGTGTGTGCGTTGTGTGAGTCACCACCTTTTGCAAGGATCGGAAGTCCTGTAACAGGGGCTGCCACCGCTAGAGAGGGGTGGCAAAAGGATATATATATGCCCTGTAGGCTCCTCCTTAGGGGCAAGAGGCAACCCCTATAAATGCCAAGCTTACAACTTTACACACACACACATGCAAGGATGCAGGACTCTCTGTCACGCACGATCGTCATTCGATACGATCCTGTAGCACGAGAGGGGAAAAGGGCGACTAGAGAGGAATAGAGGGGGCAGAAACCGGAATTTTACAATTTTTACAACTGCCAGGATAACCAAAAAGGATCTGAGAACCAAAACGCATGGCAGGAGTTTAAAAAAAAGGTCGATCTGTCTACCTAGGTGCGGCTGTTTTACTCTAGTTTCTGCACTTGAAACAAAACAGGGAGGTTTACTAAACTTATATACCAAATATTACAAGCAGGAGTCTTCGATTTGTAACCTTAGACCTTACCTTAGTCCTTTTTGTATCAAGACTTTTCTTTCAGTGTACTTACATCCATGGCATAGTAGCGTATTCCAACTTTATTCAATATAAACGCCTCGTAGGGGTCAATGTCCCTCAGGCCAATGTACACTAACTGATCCTTGGGCAAACTGAAATGACAAGCAGAACATAGAAAAGGATCAGTACCAAGAATAAGGGAACATATATATTTTCATAAAGGACACACAGCTGACAGGATCGACCAGCGTGTAAGCAAATAGTCGTGGGTTCCACTCCAAGGAACCTGGGCCCGAAACAGGAGAAGTCCTCAAAGTGCAGGACGAAAATGATCCCTCGGTCAATGATCTGCACTAAACATAAAAGGACTTTAAGTTCGTGCTAAAGTCCTTCCGGTTTCCTGATTGGGCTAGGTCAAGATCTTAGGGATATCCTTCTGGGGAGCTCTTTCCTGATCAAGCCAAAATATACGATATATATGGCACATATGTTTCCCCTAGTTTTTGCCATTCTTGATCCTGATTAGTAAGCCAGGTGGCAAGTCCTTGGCCTTATTGCAACCCCGAAAAAAAAATTACTGCAACCGAATCGGATTCGGGAATAGGAATCGAAATGGAAACGGGAGTGGGAACAAGAGCAGGCTGCACTTTTGACAATGCTGAAACAATTTTTGTAAATGGGAAACGGCAACAAAAACCCAACGGCCAGGGGGAAGCACACATGCCACGATTCCATGCCACGATCGTGCTCTATTCCACATCAAGGATATATCAAGGATATTCAGTTATATATTTTGCAGCAAACACTCCCTGCTTTTCTAGTCCTGCAGCGATCGAACCTTGCCCCTGGTGTCTTATGGTAATTTTTATGATTATTAACCATTAGTTTCGGGGTAAAACTGCATCTGTCGGTCAGAAAGGACTACGGATTCGGTTCTATATAGGAATATGGAGTGTGTTTGTGTGCAGCCAGACGTGCAAAGTTAAAAGCGCCCTAAGGATCATTATATGTAAATATATGCCCAAGTGGAGTGGGTGAACCCTAAAAGGTAGGGAGGAATAGATCCTGCCAGATGCAAGCGGACATATAGTAGAGGAGAAGCTATATATCTAGATCCTAGACAGATTCTTAGATCCTTGTGAAAAACTCCTGGCCGATTGCAGTTGCATTCCCAGGACATGAAGGTCCAAGGATCGCTTGATGTTACTGTAACTTTTAGGGGTTGGGCCATCCTCCCTTACCTTTAGACCAACCCATACCCCCTACCCCCTTTTCAGTGGCCCAGCATTTGTTGTAATCTTGTGTTGGCCCTGCTTTTTTAATCCTGTTTTGTTGGTGTTTTGTTTTGCTTTTCGGCCGTGGCTAAAACGGATTAGACAACCCTTTTCAATCCGGTATTGTTTTTGTATTCAACGTACAATTTAAAAAAAACGAAAAAAGAACCCTTGGTCCTTTTTCTGCATCCTTTTTTTTGTAGTACGCCGAAATTCTATAGCCTACTGTTTGGGGTTAGGAGGAGTGGAAAGTGGATGGAGAAGGCACGTGACCATCAACTTGGACCCGAAATATATACAATAATCTATAGTTTTTTATACAAAAGGAGACAGTATAGAAACACTACTTGATCCTTACAATCCTTAAGCTTTAAATTGATTAAAATTCAAAGACAAGATTCAATCAACAAGATGCAAATCCTTTGATTAAAAACCACATTTTCCATTTCCCATTTGCATTTTACATGCAAGGAACTGTAAGGACTTTGGTCCTTGCATGATATATATATATTTTCTTGATATATAAAACTTATTTATGTGAATTTGTGTGCAAAACCAGACACTTGCGACGCCGATCTGTCTGAATCCACATATCCGGCATGGACAGTAACACCACCCTACCGCCTATACCACTGGCTATGGCACCTCCACCTCCTTTTCGTCCTCGACACCACACCACCCTTCGGCACAGTCGTTGGCAAAAACCACCCTCAGGGCAAAAGTTGCGTTACAATTTCGTTGGACTTTATTTCGCAAGTACAGAGAAAGAAACGAATATAAATCTATTTAAATATACGATTATTTCTACTTCATGAAACACCTTCGGTTTTTGATAGTGCATGGCTGTTTGTAAATTGGAACAAGCCGTTGCCACAGACTGCTGTGGAACATACAGGGTAAAAATCAGCACATGGAACACAGGAAGTTGTAAGGGCTGGGGGTGTCGGAGGGTGGCTATATATGGTATATAGCATGTCGAGTGCCGAATACAAGCGCAATTAAGCACACGCACGCAACACGCAACATGGAACAAACAACAAAAGCAAAAATAACGAAGGGAAATATTGACAAAAACGACAGGATTGCAGTTGAAATTGAAACGCCTCTTGGAAATGGGTCCTTTTGGGTTTCGGATAGAGGGTGGTATAGCATGCTGCACGGAAACCACCCCAACTGTCGAGCGTTGGTGGTTGCTAGTGCAAAAAAACAAGAAAATACGAATAATAATAATAAAGAAGGACATAAAACCAGAACAGCCCTTAGAACTGGGATATTTGGCAAGGATAATGGTCGCGTGCATCATAAAACGGTTGACGACCTCTTTTTCTGGCAAATGGTCAGAGTCATGATTTCCAATAGCGAAACTAATTTCAAATTTGGGTTTCCCTCTATTTGTAACGATCGATAGATCCTTCGATTGCCGATAGACAGTTATCAAGGCAGGACAACCCTAGGTCTTAGTAAAAGTTATTCAAATTGACTAAATTAAAGTTTTATTGGGATTTTGTTTTTGATTACTCTTAAAATATTACATTTTTATTGTATTTATTGATTAACAATAAGAATTGTAAATGAGCGCGCTCATTTAAACATATCTGTCACTGCAATTGGCAACTCTGCACTCGCTCTCTTTACCTCAGCCATAGCGGGAGGCGGCCATTTTGACTTGAACTCTAAGCTGCGTTTACATTGTCCAATTGAATATTACAAACTAATCTCTAAACTCGAGGACGAATCCAGCCTAAACAAGGCTTTAATCAAACGTATTAGCTACATTTGTGGATGCAACATAAAATTGTGAGTGATCAACACAGAGTTGCAAGAATTGATGGAGCTATGTGAACGCGACGCGCATTTGCGAACGCAGGGGCTGTGGCAGAGGCGTCCTCGACCGGTGAAAGGGGATTCATGTAAGCAGTTTAAATGTTTATTCGTAAGTTTTTACAGTGAAATTAGCAATGGTGTTGGGACTATTATTCAATATAAAAATGGCAAACATTTTTCCGCCATAACAAAACAGGAAAACTTTTGCCAAAGCACTTTCTTCGCCTACACCCATGGCGCTACTCTCTCCGACTCTCTCCCTCACTGTCGCCGCTAGCCGCCACTGGCGATAACTCTCACTGTAATTTCTACGTTACAACGGGTGAGCGGGAGAACGGGAGAGAGCGCCTTGCCTCCGCCGCCACCAACAATCCACGAAAATCCAACAAAACATCCGTGCCTCTGCGAACGGCTCGCATTCGTTTTTGAACTTGCTTTTGAACGCTACGCTCCGTGTGCGTTGCCACTGAAAATCTCGTGCTCCGTGTGCTTTTTCTGCAATTGATTTTTTTTTTTCGAAAGTAGTGCAAAACAATAACTGTTGTAACGACTAAATCCACAACAAAAAGAATACCAGCAACAGCAACAACAACAAGAAAGCCAAGCTTATGCCGCAGCAGTAAACCCCAAACGAAACGTAAGAATAACAAGAATCTCGGATATCCGGAACTATCCGGAACAACTGTGCCACGGTTAAATCAACATAAATCAACAAAACCAACAACAACTATAACTACGATAACTAACATGAAACGAAACAATTTGAAATTGTTACATTTTGCCAAATGATCGCGTCGCGCTGCATAATTGTGCAATTATATACAAACATCTATATCTATTTTTTTTTCTGTTGGCTAGTGGTGTCTGCTAGTGTGTGTGTGTGTGTGTTGGTTGGAAATATTATACAGTCGAAACATATATATTAATAGGAAAAGAAATAACAATATGCAATTTGGCTATAAAGGAGGATAAGATGGTGGTGGAGGCGAATCAGCGAAAGGAGAAACAAAAAATATTATTGCTGAATGGTTGTAGTAGGGGGGTGTAGGAGGGGGAGTGACTGGAAATAGTAGTAGTGTTAAAATCTATCGCCGACGTCGACGCCGACGCCGATGTCGATGGCGATGTCGATGCCTCTGCTGGCAGTGCTGCTACTGCTGCTGTGTCTGTGCTGTGTATCTGTAAACGCGCGCTCTCCTCTCTCACAGACAGGGAGCTATGGCGCAAAAAGGGCGCAGCTACCATATCGATTTTATGTGCAAGGAGCATTGTACGGACAGAGCCAACAACAATAACAGTTAGAAGTAGATATTCTGTTTGGTCAAAAGACTGGGGGTAGGGTGGTAGTGGGCGGTAAGTGGTAGCCCCGCGAGGAGAGAAGCGTCACGGAGGGGCGGTTTTTTGCAGTAAACAAAACGCCGGTTGCCATAAAAAGCGAGCCGTGTACAAGTATTAGTAGTTACAAGAGTTTCGAACGCGCGGAAGTACGAATTAGGGCATTTCCATGAACAAAACTGTATATAACAAACGGACATACATACTATATGTACGTTTTCCTATGGCTATGTAGATCAAAAACATTTTTCGAAATTTAAAGAAGAGCAGCGCGTGTTTAGTCGCAACAAAAACAACAAATAACTTATAGATACTAAACGCTTGTATTTGTGAGAGCGCGTTCTCTTTTGGCGTAGCTGTGTCTGTGTGTTTGTTTCGTTTTAACGGCAGCAGCTGAGGCAGCCATACATTGTATTTAGAAAGGAGTGCGAGTGAGTCCCACCAACCACCTCCTCCCGCCTGTCAGCCTGTCCACCTCCCCCCATCATCCCACGAATATCCAAATATTTAATGCAGCCAAGAGAGATACTGTTATAATGAGCATCACAAAAATAGCCACTCACACAATAGAATTGTATAACAACAAATTGCTTTTTGATAATATACATAAGTATATGTTTTTTTTTTGCCAGTGATATGTATGAAATATAAATTGCTGAGATTGATGTGCGATGTGAGAGGTGCGGGGAGTGGTTGGGGGGATAATAAATCGATAAAATCGATTTGCCGTTTAGAGAGATAGCAAACACACCAAAAATTTACCGCTTCTTTTGTTTTGTTTTATTTTTGTTTTTGTCAGCGTTTCATTACAACAATCAACAACAACAACAACAAAGAAGGTCCTGAACCACCGAAGATTCTGAAAGAGCGAGAGCAAGAGTGAAGGAGGCAGCGCCGTGAGAGCGCGCGCACATTCAAAAGGATTCAAAAAGGATACACCGGGAGAGAGACCAAATATATATAGAGAAATCGTAGGAACTAATTCAACAAAAAGCAATCGCAATCGCAATCTCCTTCCCCCTGGAAAATCAGCAAAACGCTCGAAACTAAAACAAGTGAGTACTTTTTGTTTAATTTATCAGAAGACTAAGACGTAGAGCTAAGCTAGGACGAAAAGGACTCTGAAAAGGGTGCGACTGTGTTTGGCGGCTGTCATGGTGAAAGCGAGACGACTCTAGTCCGGGTGGGTGTGGGGTAACGGGGAGTGCGGTTGACCTTTTGACTCTCTCTCTGTCAGCCGAGAAGGTGCGAATTGGCAACTTTTAAGATATAGTATCTTTTAGCTATCAGAAATACTTTTAGAAACTATCTTTAAGATACAAAATAGAAATAATCGTTGAAAGGATATCGTTGATGTCCTGTAGGTTAGTTAACCCCCAAAGTCTAGTTTTCAGGAGTATCGAATATCCTTTTTGGCGATCGTTTTGTTTATCCTGGCCTGGCTAGTTCATTGAACCGAGAGAATTGCAACATCCTAGCAGGCACAGCATCTGCTCAGCTCTCTCTCTAGACCCGAGGAGAGAGCCTTAGACAGGGCTTAGGCTTAGGGGGTGGCAAGGTCTGGCGTTTAACCCTTAAGCAGTGCCAAAAACGAAAGGAAATATTACAACTTGTTTTAGGGCTAAGGGTGGGTTTGTCGTCGCCGTCGCCGGGTTGCTCATTTTTGCTGTCAGCAATTTTCGGTGTTTTTCCAAGGGGTGCGAATTGTATCCTTCCCCTAACACCCGCCCCCCCAACCACCCTGCTTCTGTGTTACATAACTGGGCGGGGTAACACGGAGAGGGCTGTAACAGTTTGCCAGAGCTGAGGCGGTGGTGGGGGTGCGGGGTTTACCGGCTGAGAGCTCTCGTGCGAGAGCCTGGCCAGAAAGTCCTGCGCTCAGAAGCATCGTGTGCCTGGAACGTAGCGGATCTGTGCCTCTGTCTAGCCGCCACTCAATACGCTAATAGGCAAAAGTTATTTAAATAAAATCAAGCATCAGAAACCGAAAAGAAAACGAAAACACACAAAAGCAAAAGCACATAAATTAACGCCAGATTAAAGACAAAAACAAAAGTCAAAAACAAAAGCAAAAACCAAAAGCCAAAAGCAAAACCACAAACAAAAGCAAAAGCATATCCAGTGGAAGTTCTATTTTTCGGTGACGAGGTGTGTGCGTAGTGTAGTGTCTGTGTGTGCGATAGTGTGTGAGTGTGCGTCTGAGAGCTTTGATTCCCCAGTGGGTGGTGGAAGAGGAAGGAGAAAGGAGAAAATAGTGAGAGAGAGATTCAGGGCGAAGAGAGAGAACAAGTAAGTGGGCCGCTGGGCGGCGCCAGTGAGCAAAGCTCCTTCAACTAACCGCTAACTGCTACCCGTTAACCGTTAATCAGCCTAATCAGCCGCTAACCCCAAAAATAGAGCAAGATATCCTCTGAATGTAATCCTTACAGTGTCCTGTCATATAAAAAACAAATTTAAAATGTAATAAATAATAAAAGAAAAGTTTTTTTTAAAGTGAATTTAACTTCTAACTTAATATTAATCCTTGTAAACTAACTAATCCTTTTGATAACTTACTAACACATCATACAAATGGTTTAATCTTGACATTTAACTATTCTTTCCATGCGCCTCCCCCTGCGTTGGTCGTCACCCAACTCAACGCTAACCAAACTCTCCAAAATCGACTAAAATCTCAACCCGATCCAACCGATTCACCCGATCCAGTGGACTTTATGATGGCAAACAACGGAGCCAACGGCGGAGTCGACACACAGGCCCAGCTGATGCAGAACGCAGCAGCAGCCGCGGCCGTGGCAGCCACAAATGCGGCAGCCGCCCCAGTACAGAACGCCGCCGCGGTGGCCGCGGCCGCCCAGCTGCAGCAGCAGCAGCAGGTGCAGCAGGCCATACTTCAGGTGCAACAACAGCAGACACAGCAGGCCGTGGCCGCGGCAGCCGCAGCCGTGACGCAGCAGCTGCAGCAGCAGCAAGTGGCCCAGCAAACGGTGCAACAGCAACAGCAACAGCAGCAGCAACAGGCCGTGGTGGTGCCCCCACCGGCGGCAGTGCAGCAGGCGGTGGTGCAGCAACAGCAACCGCAGCCCAACACCAATGGCAGCGGCGGCGGAGGAGGAGCCCAGAACGGGAGCAACGGCAGCACGGAGACGCGCACAAACCTCATCGTGAACTACTTGCCACAGACGATGACCGAGGACGAGATCCGGTCGCTCTTCTCCAGCGTCGGCGAGATCGAATCGGTGAAGCTGATACGCGACAAGTCGCAGGTCTACATCGATCCGCTGAATCCCCAGGCGCCCAGCAAGGGTCAGTCTTTGGGCTACGGATTTGTGAACTACGTGCGGCCGCAGGATGCCGAGCAGGCCGTCAATGTCCTTAACGGACTGCGGCTGCAGAACAAGACGATCAAGGTGTCGTTCGCCCGGCCCTCGTCGGACGCCATCAAGGGCGCCAATCTGTACGTCTCCGGCCTGCCCAAGACCATGACCCAGCAGGAGCTGGAGGCGATCTTTGCCCCCTTCGGAGCCATCATCACGTCGCGCATCCTGCAAAATGCCGGCAACGATACACAGACCAAGGGCGTGGGATTCATACGCTTCGATAAGCGGGAAGAGGCCACCCGCGCCATTATCGCTTTGAATGGAACCACCCCCTCCAGCTGCACCGATCCCATCGTGGTCAAGTTCTCCAACACACCCGGCAGCACCAGCAAGATAATCCAGCCCCAGCTGCCGGCCTTCCTCAATCCCCAGCTGGTCCGTCGCATCGGCGGAGCGATGCACACGCCAGTCAACAAGGGACTGGCCCGGTTCTCGCCCATGGCCGGCGACATGCTGGACGTGATGCTGCCCAACGGTTTGGGGGCTGCGGCGGCGGCGGCCACAACGCTGGCCAGCGGTCCCGGCGGTGCCTATCCCATTTTCATTTACAATCTGGCGCCGGAAACGGAAGAGGCCGCCCTGTGGCAGCTGTTCGGTCCGTTCGGGGCTGTGCAATCGGTGAAGATCGTCAAGGATCCGACCACCAACCAGTGCAAGGGCTACGGCTTCGTCTCGATGACCAACTACGACGAGGCGGCGATGGCCATTCGCGCCCTCAACGGCTACACCATGGGCAATCGGGTGCTGCAGGTCAGCTTCAAGACCAACAAGCCCAAGTAAATGCGAGGAGCAGCCATTGACCCTCATCCTGACACATCCTGACACACCCACACACCACACACCCACACACACAACACACACATATATAAATATGCATGGTATAACGGTAACTAAGCGCAACAAAACAGTATGTGTAAAACACTCGAAAAAAAACAACAACACTCAAAACAAAACAAAACAAAACTCAAAAAGGACTAAAAAGAAAGAAAGAGTCCTGGCCAGGCAGGAGGCGGAGTAGTACTCTCTCTCACGTGTCGAGACAACGAACGGCGGTCCAGCCACACACACCCAGCGTCCTGCTATCCCTCATCCTTGCCATCCTTGCAGAGTCCTTGCAAAGAACCAACCCAACCCAAGCCCAAACCCTGTTCAGCCGCCGGCCAAAGCGTTGCAATAGAAAAATTCTTCTTGTTTAGCATTTAAGTAACAAATCATTGACTAAAAACGAACAAACAAACAAAAGCAAACAAAAACAAACATAAAACAAGGAGTTGTATTAGAAAGAGAGATTTGTGAAAGAAAGAGATAGTAAGAGAGAGCGAGAGAGATAGGCAAACAAGTGAGATTATAAGGAAATTGCCACAAAACTTTGGCAGCTAAAGCGAAAAGGTCAAAGGTTGCCGCTGCCGCCGCCGCAATCAAGTCAGTCGCAAAGCAAAACAAAGAAATCAACCATACACACAAAAAAAAAACAAAAACAAAAGACGTAAGCAAATTTAAACAAACAAAAAATGAATATTACTAGCGAAAAAAAAAGAGAAATTTTAAAAATTTATTAAACTTAAGTAAAACGCAGCAATGAAAATCTTCCAAAAAACTAAAAACAAAAAAACTCTGTTAGTTACCAAACTCCAACTTTTCTACCATCAAAAAATCTTAAATCTTGATTCAAAAAAACTAAAAAAAAACAAACAAAAACTTAAAAAAAAACCAGAATTAAGATTGAGGAAAGAAAATGCGAAAAAATGACAAGGAAAAGGAGTTCAGTTTAAGGACCTCAGTTCGGCCTTTGATCCGAGGGCTGGACGAAAAGTATTCGATGGGCGATCGAGATCGCAATTATAATAAATAGAAACATAACATGGAGGCTGCTACAGTATTAAAACTTAAAAAAAAAACAAACAAACAGCAAGTTTAATATTTCTATAAAAAAAACAAACAAACAAAACAAAAAGAGAGTTATATACAAATCCATATGTATGTGGGAATTCTATATCTATCTAGATATATACGTTTATATATAGAAATTTAACGAATTTTTTTTTTTAAATGTTTTGTGTTTGTTTTTCCTACACTTAGAGAAACGAGGAGAGCCCAAAATATATGCAATTGGCCGAACTGGTGTCCTTGAAGCACGAAAGGCAGAGGGAAAAGCTAACCTAAACCTAGCAGTAAAAAGCAGTTTTTAACTGTAAAAATATAGAAAGATAGAAAGAAGCAGATCGAGAAGTAGAGGAGGCAAAAGTAATACAATAATTTATGCGCAAATTTGAAACGTTTTACTAAAGTAAATAATTGTTAGTGAATATTATATTGTATACTGTACTGTAATAATTGTGCATGTGTATATAGTATAGGATATAATTATCCTTGAATGCAGCAGGCACATAACAGGCTTTCGTAAGCGCATCTTATATACTTTATATAATGTATAGTTCAAGGAGCAAGTAAGCCTAAAACCGATATTTGAACAAACGAGTAAAAAACAACAAACATTTTAGTGTTTAAACAAAGCGTAGCACAAACAACAAAAAAAAGGACGAAAACATGAACATGAGAAACAGCAACAATTTTTTTTACAACAGTTTGAAACAAAAGTAAAAAATTAACAAAAAATCATTAGCAAAGCGTTTTCTTAGCCAAGTAAGTTAAAAAACAAAAACATAGAGAAGAAAGGAAAGGATAGTAGAGAGGATAACTCCAAGCACATCCCATATATAATCCAATCCCCCATTAATATATATTATATATCCGAGAATTTGTGCAATTTTTTGCGTTGATTTATTTGTTGAACTTTTGTATAATCGACTTTTCGTTTGCTTCTTTTTTTTTATATCTTTATTGAATTGCGTTTTTTTTTTTACTGAGAGTGAGACAATATACACCATCGACCGACCAACAACAACATCTATCAAAACTATATAATTTCGATTCTGGATTAAGTTTTCTTTGATTTCTTTGTTTGCTTTGTGTACGAATTTTTGATAGAGGCTCCTGCATCCAACCAGTTCTAGTTTTAGTTAAAAAACAAAACTCACGACCCGACCATGCATATTTATACGAAACGATTTGTGTTCTTACATATATCTCTATATATATATATATATGATTTTGAGTTGATTTTCCAAAAATAGCGAAATTTCTTAACCTCAAAACAGCAACTTTTTGAACAGAAATCAGAAATCAGAAAGAGAATCCTTAGCGAGGAGCCACGTAGAAATTGATTTAATTATTATTCTTATTATTACGATACTTAGCTCTATGTGTAATCGGATATATATATATTTTACCTATATATATCTCCTTAAATGTAATCATATATTTTTTTTTACGTATAATTATAGGCCAACAAAGAAATCTTTTTTTGTGTTTGAACAAAATTTGCAACAAGAAATCTAGTCAGAAGATTATAAGAAGAAATGGAAGGAGAATGTTAAAGAGAATATATAGAAAGAAGATCAAACCAAAAGAAAACTATGGCAATTTCTAGTAGCTACCAATAAGCATAGCAAAATGATTGATTGATTGATTAAAAGAAATGAAAAAAAAAGAATAAGGCCTGCTCTCCCCTTTCCAAAGATTAGCCTCCCCAGACTCCAGGAGAAAGTTGTCCACTTTCTTTCGGGAGCTTTACGAACAATCTGCTAGTTTATTTATATATTAAAAAAACATACACAAATCGATTATGTACTTGATTTCGTTTAATTTGTAATTCTTTCAAAACACACATTACACACACAACACACCACACACATCACACACAAATATATTCAATATATAATTTAATTAATCCTTTATATATATATAAATTTATGTATAATTATTACAATTATGCTTATATTTTTGTCATCAATGATCTAATTAATTGTAGTAATTCTAATTCTTGTGCAATAGTTTTAAAATGCAACTAACGGCAAAAACGACAACAAACAACAACCACAACAGAAACAACAAATTTCAAGCATCTCAAAGTTTAATTTAAAAAAAAAGAAAAACGAACGAAAACGAAAAGAAATTCTAATTTTTGTTCAAGTGTAACGAGTCGAAATGAAATCAATGAATACGATTATGTAACTCTATTCAATCCTCTATTATTATTATTATACCGTAAATGACAAACAACAACAACAAATATTCAACAATTTCATTTTTTTTTGTCGTGTAATTTACAATTTAAGCGAATTTTGAAATGTGCTGCGCCTGCATACATCATATATACAAATATATATATATATACGATTTATATATATATATATAGTATATATTATATTTATATCTCATCATTTTTTCTTTATCATATTTAAGTAAGCAAAGAACCAAGAAAACAAACGGAAACGAAACGAAACAAAATATTATTTATTGTACTTTTATAATTACGTAATTTAATTTAATTCAATTTGAATTTTCAATATTCCTTTGGAAGAAATTAACGAGACGCGACTATGAAGAAGAGTTAGCCTAATTATACAAAAAAAAAACACAAACCCAGAAAAACACCCACACCTGAACAGGAACAGTGAGAGAGAAACGGAAAGTGATTGTTATATGGATCAGAAATATATATCTCTATATAACAGGACTTAATCTGCTCTCTCTTCAAAAAATAATTTATTCTTTTTTCTATCGAACTCTCTACCTTTAATTTTAATTTTGTACTTTGTATTTTATTTTGTTTAATTTTAATTTAATTTTTTGTTTATTTAAAATTACTCATTTGATTTTTGTACCACAACAACAACAACTGCTACAAACAACAAACAATGTTCTAGTTGATACAATATATATCTATGTATATATATCTATATATTTACTCGATATACGATCTGTGTGTACTTTAGAATTCTGTGAGATTAGATTCGTTTTTGCGAATCGAGTCCGAAACCAATCGAATCGAATGACTATGATTATATTCATTATTCTTATTTATATTATTATTATTATTATTATTATGATTTTGTATGGTATGGTTTATTTTTTTTCCCTTGAGTTCGTGTATATTTTGGTTTCGATGTTTGAGAATTACGATCCATTTATGTTTACTTTTATGATTTCACTTGATTTCCGCACCAAACCAAAAAAAAAACAACAAAAAACAAAACAAAAAAAATATATAAAAAGCGAAGAAAAAATTTACTTTCAATAAAAAAAACACTTGATGAAAATTTGTTAGCATCATTTTCGATTTATTTTTTATACTTTTGGTTTTATTTGATTTTTATAATGTATGATTTTTCCATCGGGTTTTAGCCCGATTTATATTTTCTTCCACTATCTCTTATCTATCTAATTTATTTATACACTTAAACAAAAAAGAATGAATACCAGACGTACCAGACACTCAAAACTATAGGAAACGATCTAGTCAAGGCCTATCTATATCTTTAAGGAGATGCCATCGGAAAACATTGATCTCAGAAACAAAAAAACAACCAAACGAAATAATGCAAGACATTCCCAATTGTCCAAAGTTTTTTCTAATAGCCTAGGACTATTTATTATTAATATTATTATTATTACTAACAATAATATTTATTCGAACCCAAGACATTCCGGGTTAATCCGATTGATTTCCGTTTTTGTTGCTCGGTTTTTTGGATAATCATCTATCTGCCAGTTGCAAAACTTTTAATTTGTGCAAAAACCAAAAACAAAAAATCTAAAAACTAAACTAAAAAAACCCATTATGTTTAATGGTTATGAATCTCAGACTCTTATTTAGTTTTAGCGGAGAGATTATGGTGTATGATTTTTACCCACTATCTTGTAATTTTTTGTGTAATATTTACGAGTATGCCATCTGATTTTTTGTATCATTTTATTCATCGATGATATATATATGGGCAGAGAGCGATCAGGAAAGATTGGATGCTTTAGAGTAGCGATAACGCGATTACACAATGATACCGTTAATAATCATAAAAAAAGAATAATACAAGAAAACCAGAACAGAAAAATATATATACATTTCGATATATATTATGATTATTATTATGATTAAAATGATAACGATGAAAACGATGGTGACGGCGAGAGTTGAAAGGAGACAACTATTTAATTTATTTTATTAACATATTTATATCGATTAATTAATTAATTAATAATATTTATCACACATTTCAAATGATATTTCAAAATGGAAACAATACAAAAACCAAAAATCTTAAAAAAAAAAATAGGATACAAGCAAATGAAACAACAACAAAAAGATATTAATATTATAAATGTATTTAAAAATATATAATTATGAGTTTTTCTTGCTTTTTGCATATATTGTATGTATATCTCTCTAAATAGTATATATCAGAAGACACCAAAACTTTTGTTTCAACGCTTCCGTTTCCGTTACCGTTTCGATTTCGATTTCCATTTCCGTTTCCGTTCCGTTTCAGGTTGAGTTGGATTTCTGTTTCCGCTTGGGTTTCGCAATTTCTCCAATTCCTCTTTTTTTTCTTTGTTTTTTTTGTTAGTTTAAATTCTAATTTCAAACTTCTAGTTAAAATGATTTCCACAATTTTTAGCTTGTTTCTACTGACGCCATTTTACCATCTCTTAGACTCTTTGCTCTCCGTTGAACTTGATTTACTTCTTTGGTTTCCTTTTCCTTTTTTTTTACAGTGTTTCTCACACACTAACATACAAATAACACAAACATACTCTCTCTCTAAATAACCAAAAAAACATGAAAAAAAAGAAATTCTTTTCAGTTTGTTGTGTGCTAAAAAAATCCAAAAAAAAAAAACGTTGTCCCACCCACTGCCTCCTTCTTCGGAAGGGAGTATGAACTTTGTTTGCTCTTATGATTTCGCTCAGTGTACTTTGAACATATGCTTCTTTGGTCCCAGTGTAAACGCGAAGCCAGACGAGGAAGTTTGATCTGATCCCGGCGAGAGATAAATCCGATCCGATTTTCTAATTCCGATGTTTTTGTCGAAAAGTTTTAGTTGATTTTTGAACGTTTCCTTTCTTCAAAATCTTTTCCTTAAAATCTCCTCCCCACAAACCCACCTACGTCTGCGGCTGCGGCTGACTATATATATATATTATATATTATATATTCATCGATCCATCGTGTTTGTAGCTGATTTTGGTTTTGTCTCGGGATTTTTTGAGTTTCAGTTAATACTCCGTTGTCGTTGTTGTATTGTTGTACCTCTCACTCACTTTTATTGTTTCGTGTGATTTTTTGGGTAAGTAAATCGGAGAAGATAATACCGCATATACCGCCGATCTATAGATCTTATAGATTGACAAAGAGAGAGAGAGTGAGGGATCTGCTCTAGACAATTTTTGGCACACACATAACTCGTATATATTTTTATATTCCCAATAAACATATTTTATCAGCCAAAACTGATGATTTCTCCAAATGGTTTTCTTTCTCTTATTATATATATTTGTAGCAAAAAAAAAAAAGCTGTAAGCTTCACATCCTGCAGCCCAAAAAAAAAAAAGAAGTATATAATAATTTATAAAGCATTTTCTAATTTGTTTCTTTCTCTTGATTTATTTTCAGGCGTACGTTCTTAATGTTCGTTCGATTTTATAATTGAATTTATGCAAAAACAAAACAAAAAAAAAAATAGAAAACAAACCGAAAAAAAATGAGACACATATATATTTCAAAAACACATTTCTTCAAGTTGAATTTCGATTGAATTGGTTAATTGATTACTTGATTAAACCGATAATGATTGTGTAATTATATTGATTCATTGATACTTTAATCTTTAATATTGATTGTAATTATTTAATGCATAAACCACGAATGTCCAAAAAACTCCTCAGAACCTAAAAAAGCCCATATCCTTGATCCTTTCTCCTTTCTTTCCTTTTTCTCCCATATATATATTTTATATACATAATCTTGTACATACACACACACACATACACTGACAAAAACATTTGCATTATGTATTGTAATTTCAGAAAATAACCAAAAAATAATTAACTTAGTGAGCCACAGATAATTTTGAATTCCGAAGAAATGCTTTTTCTAGTTTCTAGTCGAATTTTTGTTTTTATCAAAGCAATGCACCACAACCTGCCCAAACCCCAGCAACCCGACCAACCCCACTAAAACCACCCACCCACCCTGTGACCTTGAAGACTAACCGAAAAGCGGCAGGCAGTTATTACATAAATTCAAATGTTTCTTTCGTTTTCGAGTGTCATTGTCTGATCTGTGATGTATAATGTACATAAAAAAAAACATTAATTCGAGTATATATCAATAATATATATAATTTCTTTCCGTTTCCCGTCATTTTGTCCGTTGTGTGCCACACATCTTTTTTTTCAGTGTGTATGTACATAAATCTTTTAAGTTCAAGATGACATCAAAAATAATGTCAGACGACGTTTAGTTTGTAAAACTTGAATTTTTGAAAGTTTTCGGTTTTTTCGATTTATTTCGAAGGCGTAGAATCACCATTTAAAAAAATTAAAAAAATAAATAGCACCATCCACAGCCTTTGAAGATTTCTTATATATTTAAATATATAATTGATTATTAATTAATGTTGGTTGTGCCTAGAATAGAGCGCTATATATTGTATTTGAAACCCAAAATAATAATAATTATTAGAAGTCGGTTAGAGCTCGAATTATGGTTTGATTTTCGCGCATCTTGGGTTTTCTGATCGCTGATTTAATAATTTCCAGTAATTGCTATTTTTTGTAATGTCATTCGTTCTAGATTTTGATTAAGCCAAGCTTATGAAAAAAAAATATAAATATAAATCCATAGAGAATAACAAATGGACTGCCGAAAGAAAAACAAAAGCAATGTATTTAAAAAAAAAATGCTATAATTAAGCAATTTCCGAGGTTGATAGCAACTAACCTAAAGACTGAAAAAAATATATGAAAATAATAACAGAAATATAGGAAATCAAAAGAATCGAAAACAAATGAAAAAAACAAACATTTGAAAAAAAACAAAAAGTCTCTTAGTTTTTAAGGCAACTGTGATAAGGCGAAAATCCCCGCCAATAACCCCACCCAGCAACCCAATAATCCACAAAAAACAAACAACAAAAAATACTTGAAAATAAAAACTATATAGTATATGTGTTATAAAAATAATTAAACCCCCCTCGCAGTTAGATAGATAAGTCGAATTTGTGTAGCTATAAGCGATTTGGCGCTAAAATAATAAAGAAATCAATTTCACAAGAGACCAAATCTGTTACGTTTATAAGCTTGCATTTCAAAAAACAACGTTTTCCAAATGTATTCCTAAAGTTTTTAACTATATCCTCATTTTCCAACCCCAATCCTTCCAAACCCTTCGAAAATATTGGAAGCTCCTCTGGCTTTTCGCAAGCTTATAAACGCAACAGTTCGACACTCACCAGTTGGGAGCTATGTCCTGGAGGCCGGCATGCTGCCAGGTGGTGCGCAGCTGCTCCAATAGAAAGGACACGGGCATGCCATGGATGTTGCCCGACTGCGAGGTGCTATGCAGATTGATGTCCGCATGTGCATCGATCCACACCAGCGACAGATTCGGCGTATGCTGCAAATGTCCAGCCACAGAACCTGTTTATCCAAAAACATCCAAAATATTATATAACAATTTTCTATATTTTTGTGTCCAAGTAGGATGTAGGCTGACGGCCAGACTCACCAAATCCGATGGCATGATCCCCGCCAATGGCCAGGAACTGGGAGTTCTCCTTGAGCATCTCCTTCACCTGCTCGATCAGCGCCCGGTTGCAGGCCATGAAATCGGCATAGTTCCGGATGTGATGGTAGTGGACCCGCTGCTGCTGCAGCAAGGACTCGTCCACGGCGTACTGGAGGTTCCCATAGTCCCGAATGACCAAGCCATCTAAAAGAAATAATAAAGAAACCAATGATACTTCCCAAGCAAAGGAAACAGAACTTTATTTTTCAAGGGGAGTCCTTAGACTCTATGATTCTTAACTTTTTAGAGGGTCCTTGGACTCACCATGACTGCTTTGTAGCACCTGGCGGAGGCTACTCTGCCGTAGGAGATCTGGAGCCAGTTCCACGCCCTGCTTGCCCTGACCTTTGGCAAAGGGCACTCCAATAATGCCCAGGGTCTGCTCCGGCTCCAGCGATCCCGGGGATGGGCCGGTGCTCTTGGCCCTGTGGAAGCGGAGACATCTCGAGGCTAACTTACGACTCCACCACATTTTCGATTTGTACGCAACGCTGGAAGCTGAGCTACTGAGGAACCAAATCGAAGAGACAACGCACTGACAACGACAACGACTTGGGCAACGACGACAACTATCTCTTGTGGGTTCTGCCCTGATAAAGCCCGGCGACAGTTCAGCGGAGATCGCTTGCCAATGGACATTGTAGTGCCTCAGAGTGGGATGGGGGCTGGAGAGATAAGGCCCGGCTATCGCCAGATAACCTTGATCCTGGCTCTGACGACAACATCGGCTATGGTCAATGCTTTACTGGCAACAAACCCAGGGATTACATAGGGGGAAAACTTTTGGTTGACAAAACTTTACATTTTTTGTATATATATTTTTATTTAAATATTTTCTTAGGTAGCTATATATAATTGCCATATTTGTGGATATGTATACGGTATATATCAGTATATATTATATATATTTTAGCATAGATATATAAATATATATATTTATTTACATATATTTCGTATATATGCATGCTGCACCTTAATGTTTTTCCTTTCGTTTTTCTCAGATTCGTGCTCTATATATTATATATTTCATAAAGTTTAAAATCGTGCAGTACATTATAAATATTTTTTTATGGATTTTCAAGTTTAGGCATATCAAAGGTAATATTACAAAAGCTGTTAACTGTTTAATATTTATTTATTATATTTTTAAATTATGGAAGCCAAGTAAACAAATCAGCCATAAAATATGCACACAGTGGGTTTCCTTTAAAGGGTAAAAAATGGTAAAAAAAACATAGAACTTAAAATATAAGAGTTGGAGTTAAAATTCATTTGGAGAACTTGAAAATATATATAAAGCTTTAGAGTTGAAACTTATACTAAGACCGTTCTACAGTCTTCAACCGCACTGTATGCCCTTGGCTGGATTCGTTTTTCTTTTGGAAAAGTACAGCTTGGAATGTCCGAAATATTTCAGTTTGTACAATTACATATTTTTCTAGATTCGTGTCTAATTGTTTTTTTTGATACCCTTCTGCTTTTCTCTCAGTCTTAAGTTAAGGTTACGGTTATGGATTAATGCCTATAGAGCTCTCTTGGCTGGACAGATGCTTTCAGAAGAGATTCGCCGAGGTTTCTAGGGAGGATTGGGTAGGGAACAAGGGCACAACATGATCTATTTAAAGCTAACGATTGTGATGCACTTCCTTTCCAGCTGCAAGCTTTCCAATAATTCACTAACATTAAGCGCCGGTCTAAATCGAATTAAGTTACAAATGCGTTTAAATAATTAAAGAATTAGTTAGAACAAAAAAATTGGTAATTAAAAAAATTCTAGAAGAGCATGACGCTGGTTGCTTCTCTTGAAAACGTTTCGAATCACAGTTATGTTGTGTTGCAGTGGTTTTTGTTTGATGTTTCTTCCTGGGATCATCAGTGGGAGTGGGATCTCGGATCCTCTAGTGACGACGCCGATTGCCGTGGTTGTGCAGCATCACGATCTCGTCGCCACTCTCATCGTCGACCACGTCGTCCTCTGGTTCCGGCTCCATACGCGGCCCGTCCTCGTCCTCCTCGTCGTCCGTGTGCAAGATGCGCTCCAGCTGTTCTTCATCAAAGTAAGGCTGAATGGTCATGCCACCTATAATAACGATACGATTTGATTAATTAACTATTCTAGTCTAGTCTGGAAAGATTAAGAAAACTCACGTTTAATAGGCGACCGGAAGAGCTCCGTTTCGCCATCATCTCCCGCCTCATCGTCCAAATCGAACTGCTCCCGACCCTTTTGGGGCAACAGCGAGAAGTTGTAGTAGGGCTTGTTGCCGCGATGGCGACGATAGAACCAGAACTGGGCACACAGGACACACACCACCACGCCAATTATGATCAGAATGCTGGCGATCAGGATGAAGAGGAATCGGGGCAGACCAAAGATGTGTTCGTTGACCTTCAAGTGGAAGACCACATGCTCGGCAGCCGAACTGCCGGCGAACAGGTGCATCTGGCGCGTGGCTTCCAGGTGGCGAGGTGCCTCCACCTTGAGGGTAATCGTGCCCAGCGGCACGGCCGTCAGCCGATACTCGCCCATGCGGTTGGTGAAGTTCCGCAACTGTGCTTTTCCCACCACTGAGACCTTGGCATTCCGCACCGGATGATTGCTCTCGTCCAGCACCACGCCGTCGATACTTGTGGTTGTTGTTTCCGAACGGGATTTACTCGGTAGCTCCACGATCTCACCGCGGATGAGGTTGAAAGCATGCAGGCGGATGGTGCCCAAATCGGTCACCTCACCATCCTTGATTTCCACCTTCAGCATTTGGGATTCATAGTTGGGGGCGGACACCTCCACGCCGTAGATTCCGTGCGGCAGCATCAACTGGAAGCGAGCTGCGTTCCTGGTGACATTGTAGTACCGTTGATGGTCCAACAGCCGGACAGAGGCCTCACGCACCGGCTGACCCTTGTCGTTCTGGACCAGACCACTGACTCCCGTCCGGACCAGGGCCATGAAGTTCTTGATTTTGTCAATATTCTTGCGCCACACGGAGGCAATTTTGCTGTGGCTCGGCATCCGGCAGCAGGATATGCCCAGAGTGAACACCGGCAGGTTGTACATCCTGTACATGAAGTTGGTGAGTCTTTCCGTGGTCTCCCGGTGCTGTTGTCTCGTGGCCGAGGGTGCGCAGTGCAAAGGTGAGTAGCTGAAGTCCGTGCGCTGGATTCCGTGGGCAAACTTATCCAGGATGGTGTCGCCTTTGGGATAGACCAGTTCCGAGCTACCAGCTCCGAAGGTAAGCATCAAATCGAAGCGTTCGCTGCGCAGAAACTGCAGGAACATGTCCTTTGTCTGCTCAGTCTCTGGATTCAGGATGCGTTCGGCCAACTCATCACCCATCACGGGATCACAAATGGTGGTGCTAAGAAACGGAAATCAACGATCAGTTTAAGACTCTAGGTATATGGCATATGGAAGACTCACTTGTAGTTGTACATGTCGAAGACAGCCTTGAACTTCTGGGTTTGAGGCAAAAAGTAAATCACACTGCGCTTCAGCAGCTGCACCACGGAGTGATCCTGCAGCTTGTAGCCCTCGAGCAGGTGGCGGACCAGGTTGAGCAGCACCTCCCTGCCCAAAGGAGCTGATGTATCGAATAGTGAGCTGACCACCAGTAGCTTGTACTTCTGTTCCTCCGGCTCTCCGATCTGTAAAAAAGTAACTTGTATCCACATTTTCATAGAATATGACAGATGCCCCACAAGGATGACTATATCTTTGCCAATTCTCATCCGATTCACAAGCGGAGTACCTCAAACTATTTGTGGATCGATTCCCTATAATTCTGCATCAAAATCTTGAGGGAAAATATTTTTTCGATTTTTTGTCTTTTTTAATGATGGTACCCCTTTCAAAAATTCAGGATTTCCAATAAAGATATAAAGCCCATATATGGCTCATAGGGAAGTCTATATCTCAGCCAATTTTAATCCGATTCCTAAGCGGAATACCTCATTCGATTTCTACATAGATTCCCTATAAATGTACATCAAAATCCTGGGACAAAATATTTTTACGATTTTTTCAAAATTTTTCTGATGACCCCCTTGAAAAATCTGAAAATCGAGAAAAGTCACTTTTCGCCCCTTTCCAAAGCCATATCTTTGGCAGTTTTCATCCGATTTTTAAACAAAGTATAGATTTGGAATCTTTATTTAATTCCCTATTGATCCTCATCAAAATCCTGGCACAAAATATTTTTTCGATTTTTTTCAAATTTTTCTGATGGACCCCCTTGAAAAATCTGAAAATCGAGAAAATTCACTTTTCGCCCCTTTCCAAAGCCATATCTTTGGCAGTTTTCATCCGATTTTTTAACAAAGTATAGCTTTGGAATCTGGAATTAATTCCCTATAAATCTGCATCAAAATCCTGGCACAAAATATTTTTTCGATTTTTTTTAAATTTTTCTGATGGACCCCCTTGAAAAATCTGAAAATCGAGAATATTCACTTTTTGGCCCTTTCGAAGGCCATATCTTTGGCAGTTTTCATCCGATTTTTGGACAAAGTATAGATTCTGAATCTTTATTTAATTCCCTATCGATCTGCATCAAAATCCGGGCACAAAATATTTTTTACATTTTTTTTTAAATTTTTCTGATGGACCCCCTTGAAAAATGTGAAAATCCAGAAAAGTCACTTTTCGCCCCTTTCGAAGGCCATATCTTTGGCAGTTTTCATCCGATTTTAAAGCAAAGTATAGATTCTGAATCTCGAATCAACTCCCTATCGATCTACATCAAAATCCTGGCACAAAATATTTTTTCGATTTTTCCCCCATTTTTCTGATGGAATCTCTATGAAAATCGGTATTCCCCCAATATGGGGCACTCGGATGTCTATATCTCAACCGAAATGCCTTTAAATATTCCAACTTACATCAGAAGTCATTTTGAGGTAGTTAAAGAAGCGGCTGAACTCGTTATCCGCGTAACCGAAGCTGGCTATCTGACCATTTTGGTTCTCCAGCTCGGCCAGACGGGCACGCAGTTCCGGATTGGTGTGGTAACGGGTATTGACCACATTTTCGATGATACGGAAGTCATTGGCCGACGCCCAGTGCTGCGGATCGTCAGCCATGAGGGTTACATCCAGGCGCATCTCGAACGGCTCCTCCTGCGGCACCTCCACCTCGACACGGATGGGAGCGTAGTTGTCACCGAGGACGGTGATGTTGTGCTGACCCGGCAAGGCCAGTTTCCAGTAGTCTCCGAAGGTGTGGCTGTAGGTCGAGTGATTGGCTCCGTCCAAGCGCACCACAGCTCCGGCTATCGGTGTGCCGATGGTGCTATGGACAAAGCCACGAATACCATGATGGACTTGCTCGATGAACTGCAGCATGGGCTCTCGGTGTTCTGACCAGTACTTTGGCAGCTCACTGGCCATCGGAAACTTGTCGCAGCCCATCTCAATCGTTAGCTCCAAGCAGCCGGCACGGACATAATTCCAATCCTGCATCCCACCGGTGACACTGTACCACTGGGCTCCGTTGGTAATGCCCTCGGCGAAGAACTCGTTCTTGAACAGCTCACAGGCCTGGCCCAGATGCATCGTCGGATGGGCCTGGGCATAGATCGTGGCCAGATGCCGGAACAAGGCATTGTCCTCCGTGGGATTCGGTTTGCGTCCGTTGATACTCGAGTTCCGGAGCCGCATATAGGGGTCGCTGAAATCGTTCTCATTATCGTCGTACGGATAGTTGGCCACCAGAGAGCCGCCATGGAGATTGGCGGACAGGACGAACGGCAGGGACAGGGTCCAGTTCATCACAGCCTCCACCTCGGGCTCCGTCACCTTGTTGTATCTATCCGTGCCATATTGGTCGGGGAAGTTCCGGTTCAGATCAACGCCATTGGCGTTGCCGCGGCCCATACCGCTGGTTCGGTCGCCTTCCTTGGACATTTCATAGCCATCCGGATTCATGCTGTAGAGGAAGTGCATCCTGGTGCTGTTGACCATCCGGGTAATCCGGTCGTCGTTGCCGTAGCGCTCCACCATGTACTTGGTGAGCAGTAGAAGCATCTCCCTTCCCACCACCTCGTTGCCGTGCATGTTTGCGACGTATTTGAACTCGGGAACTCCGGGCACGTGGCCACCGGGAGTGGCAAAGATCTCCATGACATACAGCTGCCGGCCCTGGACACTTTTTCCAATGCTGTAGAGGCGGGTGAGTGTGGGATAAGTGGCGGCGATTTCCTTAAGGAAGCTGGAAAGAGGATGATGGTGAGTTTGGCAATGAAAGTTCTTCTCAAATAATAATATGAAATATTTTCCAAGGATGTCGAACCTCTCCATGGCCGTAAAGTTGTGATGCTCGAAGGGCGTTTTCGTGAGGAATCCATTGAACTGCTCCTTGCGCTTCTCCGGCGGCTCCGAGCGCTCCACCTTCACCTTCCGGAAGTTGCCTGCATCGTTAAAGGAAACGGAAACGGGTGAGCAATATGTATATGTGGGTGGGTGGATGGGTGGTTGGGTGGTGTTTGGGTGTACATGCGAGTGCCAGATGTGTTAGGATAAGCAGGACACTGCCAAGGATTAGCTAGAGCTAGAGCTAGAGCAGAGCAGAATCTAAAAGAGCAGCAGAATCACAAGCACAAGCAGATGCAAATGCAAATATAGAATAATTTTGATTTCGTTTATTTTTGCCATAATATTTTTTTTGTCATATACTGGTATATATATTATTTACGTAATAGTTGACATTTATTTTCGAGATAAAATCCAAGATAAAATTCCAAAGAAATGCCTGATTGCCTGCCTCGTACGACCAAGTGCCAGGACATAATCATAGAATCATAGAATAGAGATATACACACAATATTTTATAAATATAATTGTAAAATTTTACATTTGGCACACACGCTCTTTGTTAGTTTTTTTCGTTTTTTCTTTAGTTTTTAGGTACTCAGTGGAATATATAAATATATATTTAAAATATTGTGATAAGACTCAGACACGCCCCCAAATCTCACAGGTGCATAACGTCGTAAGGCAAAAGGATATACACATATAGACGAGGACGGCAAAGGAAACTAAGAGGGGGGAAAAGAAAGGTAGGGATATTACTAACAAAAAAACAAAAACTATAACTAATTCAAAGACTAATCAGAACAAAAAATGCCATTTACCGAGATGAAAATAAAACGCACCAAGCGAAATCATAAATTTTATTCATCCTTAGCAAAGCAACTAGACCCCTCAATCGCGTCATTATCATTATTCATTATCATATTCAGATACAGATCATATACATATATATATATGTGGGTTTTAAAAAGTCGGATCATATTCCATAATAGATAGTGTTCTCTGATTTCGTGTGGAAGAGTTTTTGGAAAAGAGAATCGATTCTGTTAAGACTAGCCATATGTTTTGCATACAATTCATTATCTATATCGATACTGATAAGGATATATTGTATATATATATGTATATTTGGGTTTATAGTTTGCTAAAATACTCCACTGGGATATCTTTTGTATAGTTTGTTTGCTTTTTCGGAGGTCATTGAATGACCTTAAAGTGGGCTTTTGTGGGCTGATTTTTCTTTACAAGTTCCTAAGTACAATTCGCTTATAAGATTATTGTATTTTATTTCGATTTAGATTTTCGTATTTGGTTTGTTTGGTTTTTTGTTCTTATTTTGATCATCCGTTCTTGATTTTGTTCCTATCTCGTTATGTACAAATCAAAGTGAGATATATAGAGAGGCTCGGGGGTAATGAGAGAGCTAATGTCAAAGATGGCTAAAAAAATAAACGAAATATATATAGAGATTCGAAACTAATGAAACACAAATGCAACTAAAAGCCTAACAAAAAACTGATACATAAATCATTAAAAAAAAGAGTCAAATGAACATGCTGCTGGGAAATCGTTTTGGAGCAGGGAAATGAAGGTTATAACATACACATGAATAGAGTTATAGATATAGATAGATAGATATATATATAGTACAGAGGATGTGCGATGTGAGCAGGAGCAGGAGCAGGCTAACTAAAGTGCAGTTCATGACATGGCTATGTGGATTCTCTAGCTGGATTAGCTCGATTAGCTGCAGCATATACATATATAATGTGGTATGTTTTTTTAAGTTTTCTTGTTCTTTTTGGTGTCGGGGCCATCCGGCAGCCGCCACCCGGTGACTAAAGATCCAAAATCCTCTTTAGAAATAATAGGGATTGTGAAAACTGGAAATACCATCAAAGTTTGTCTCGACGGGCGCCAGCTTGAAGTCCAGGCGCAGGGCCTCCTGGTTGTCATTGGTCACGCGAACCTCCTGGGCGGCACTGATCTGGTAACTGAACCCAAACAAAGAGAACCAACAATGTTTAAGTGGAAAAAGACTCGGTAAAGCATTGAAAAAACGCACCCAAAAGCGGCAGCATGGACCTTGTAGAGACCGGGAGTCAACAGGCGCCAGTATTCGCCTCGCTTGGAGGTCCTTATCGGCTTGTCCTCCAATCCGGCCACATAGACATCTGCTCCGGCAATGGGCAGACCACTGACATCCAACACCAGACCCTTGATGCCGATGTGAGCCTGTTTGAGCAGCTGCAGCAACGAAGCCTTGTTCGTGCGCCATTCCTGGGGCAGAGTATCGGCCGCTGGGAACTTGCAGCAGGACAGCTCGATGGTCAGCTCGAAGCAGTTGCTGAAGGCGTAGTTGAAGTCCTGCATGCCACCGGATAGCTCGTACCAGTTGGCACCGTTGGTGATGCCCCGCGAGAAGCTGTCGTTGCAGTTCTTGCCAAGACGCATTACAGGATGGTTGTCGGAGTAGGTGAGGGCCAGCTGCTTGAAGACCCTATCGTCCGGGGTCAAGCTCTCCACACAGCACTCATTGTGAGATCTACAAAAAGTATTTAAATATTACAAGGAACTTTTTGCTTTAGAAAGGAATATAAAACCTACACAGAGTTGTCGTAGGGATAGCTGGCCACGACGGCTCCTCCGTGGAAGTTAGCAGACAGGACAAAGGGTTTGCTCAAAATCCAATTGGCCAGAGCAGCGGTTTCTGGCTGGCGGGACTGGTCCCTGTAGTTCTGGACATAGGCCTGTTCCAGGCGATCTGGGAAGTCGCGGTTCAAGTCAATGCCAGCCGCATTGCCACGTCCCACGTAGTTTGGCAAAGATTCGCAGCTTCCCTCCTGAAAAGGAAAGAAAAAATACATTAAATTGTATATTTTTTAAGCTTTAAAAACTAGTTTCCAGATAAAGTTCATCATTGTTTTTGGAAGTTTCTCTTTTTTCCTGATCTTTAATTTATTTGCTGTCATGGCCTGATTGGCATGCAGGTCACTCCTGACCGGAATTGGCCATTTAGCATGGCAGTCAGGTGTCAGCTGTAATGTGCGATTACACCATAACGAACGAAATCGCGCGGAGAAAGGCCTACTCTTGGTTATTCGATAATAATATGGAGTATTGTGCAATCGAGCGGAGGAAAAGCCAAACAGAAGGAGAAAATAATAGAACCATTGCCTAATCACCGAATGACACCATCCAAAGGGCCACAAATTAAATGGATCATGTCATCGTCCAGCTCTCGGTGGGTAATTATGGCCAAAACAATGATCACGCTACCGGATCGAGACCGAGATCGGGTTTGGGTTTGTGTTCGGGAAAGTCCCACTCGTGGCATCGAAAAAAAGAACTGTTGGTGCATGTCAAGTAAATCAAAATAAATAAACATTTTCTCTGTTGACGCACTTTAACAAAAATAAACATTTTAAACTTGACGAGTTTCATTCATTCTTCAAGTGATTCATAAAGAAAAAGAGCAGGAAATAAGGGGAAATACCTTTCGAGGAAATTCAAGGGAATTCTTATTGGAAGAGAATTCTTATTGGTGCTGTAGCAGTTCTTGGAAATCGCTTTCCCATTCCATTTCTAATTAAATATTGTTCGTTAATGAATGTTTTTCTTCCCTAAAAGACGAGACTCATGACATCCAAAATGATAAACAAATCGCGTCTGATTGGAGGAGGAGGGAAAGAGACTACCCGTGACATTTGAGAAAGAAATACAAACCGAAAGAAGTCCAACCCCTACACTCGCCTACGTCAACACTTATCGATTTTTCACCCCAAAAACTAAATACCCAACAGGTGAGCAGCAAGAAGGAAGTTTACCTGCGACAGGGCATAGCCATCGGGATTCATTGTGGGCACCAGATAGATATCCGTGCTGTTGACCAACCGCCCCACGTCCGACACCCGCTCGAAGTTCTCCAGCAGGTACTGGGCCAGGTAGACCAACAGCTGCCGGCCCACCGTCTCGTCACCGTGCATATTGGCGATGTACTTGACCGGAGGCGTCAGCAGATTCCTCTCCCGGGTATTCCTGGAGATCTGCAACGCCAGCAGGCTCCTGCCCTCCAGGGAGCGGCCCAGATAGTGGACCTTTGCCTGCTCCGGGTAGGCCTTCTCCAGGCCGGCGAACAGATCCTCCAGCTGCTCCTGGCTGGTGTAGTGGGGATTCAGGAGGAAGCCCTCCTCCTCCTTGATGGTGTATCCATTTGCCAAAGTGGCGGCGCAGAGTAAAACGAACCAATAGGTCAGCATCTTGTGATGTCTGATTGGGATGCCGCTGCTGGAACGTCTGATTGGAGCTCTGGCGTTTATCACTGATGTGCAAATTGAAACGACCGAACGGCGGAACGGCGGTACGCTACAGATACAGTTATGTTTCCAGAGGTGCCACACTGATTCTCTCCTCTCCTTCTCCAAAAAGAAAGGCGGGTGGGAGGCTGCCTTCTGTCTTCTGTCTACCGTTGGGCGTTTGGCGTCCGTCGTCGTTGCAGCTCAGCCTCGAAAAATCAACTGTTTGAAAATTTGCTGCGTTGATTGGCCTTAAGCGCCCAACGCCCCGCTCAGTCGACGTCGCGGCTGCCCGCGCTCTGCTCAGAGAGTCGCACTTTGTGTGAGAGTGAAACAAAAACACGAAACCAAAACAACAAACAACAATAATAAAAAAAGGCGCTAATTGGTAGGGAAATTACACGAGGCAGCACTGCCTCTGCCACTGGCTTCAAAACATCTGAAAAATCGCACTCTATTGCTCGCGGAAAGCTTTGTTTCCACACTTTTTTTTCTCCGTTTTTAGATGTCTCCGATTATTGGGGTATTTAAGCGCTTTTAATGGCACAATTACTCGATGGAGATGGAGCCGAGAGTTGCCAGACCGAAAAAGTGGGGCGCCTGCGCGTGGGGAGAGTGCGGGAGAGATTGGAATTGGACGGAGAGGCGGAGAAAAGAGGGTGGGAAGGACAACCACGCACGTCAACAGGATATTTTTAGCGAAACAGAGACAGCGACAGACGCACAACAAAATCGATAACTCCACTCCCACGCACTCGTTGTGACGTCACATGGACAGCCTGCGTGGGTTTAAAAGCCACCCACAAACCCGCACTGATACCCGTGCTAAAGCGAAGGAGAGAGTGGGGAGTAAGCGGGATAGTGAGACAGTAAGATAGTGAAATAGTGAGAGAGGGGTTACCGTTATCGATAAGCAAATGCCACGAAATTAGCAACAAGGCCTTGCGTTCTTATCAGAATAAGAGCATATGGGCAATTCCACAAAAACACTCTCCCACTCTCGCTTCCCATTGGAAAGCTGATCAGCAAATGAGTTCGTAAACAGAGAGCCTCTGTCTTTGTCCCCCCGCCAGCAACTCCTCTTGTGGGGACTGAAAAGAGAGCGCCAAGGAGTAATGCACTTCCTTGGGAAATTGCGGTTAATTCAAAAGTGCAGAGACTGTGAGTCTCAACGAACTGTGGATGCCCTACTATAGACACTTTATACGCATTAATGAGCTCTTCAAGATTAGATTCGTAGAAAAATAAAGAATTAATTTATATTTTTGCTATGACCCCAAATACCAAGATTAACACGTCTTGTATTGATACCTGATTATCGTTTGTATTATCGTTTTACCCGCACAGCTGCAGGTCTATAAAAAAACACACTGTCAATGCTCGCGAGTGCAGCGGAAATTGGCAAACTTTTTGCACTTAATTTGCAACAAATAAAAGAAACCGGTTGCAAGTAAAGTGTCTCAATTGCAGGAAAATAAAATCAAACCAAGAAACATCAAAAAGTTAAGTTATTTCTGTTGTTGTTGTGACATCCAACCAGTTTCTTGCAAGGTAATTGCCATTTTTCGCTGCAAACTACAAGCTGCAAGCCCCAAAGCCCTGTTGCAGTTGCGAAATCATGACGTCAGCCGTTAAGCTTAGCGGAGCGACTAACAGTGTTTATTTTATCACCCGATTATTGGAGGGGTGGGGAGAGGCCATAAAACTGTCACCAGCACCCGCACTCGGACACTTGAAAAAATCACTCTGCATTCTTTGAAAAGTTTTTCAAAGGTTAAAAAAGCTATAAAAGGGCACACCCTGTTGAAGGATTCCTTAGGAAGCTCTAAAGTAATGCAAAAGTAAACTAAATCCAAATCTAAATCGTGTCTGATTTCTCCCAGTGCTGCACTAAACCATACATTACTCTTTGCTAACATTTTAATCTTATCTAAGCCCGGAATGGCCCACCAAAGTGTCAAAAAGATTGGCGGTTAAACAAGGCCATAAATTAGAGTCGAAAGATTAAATCGGTTTATTGAGGATTTTGGATTTTGGTTCCAAACTAAACTTCTAAAGCGAAATTCCAAGCGAAATTCCATGCCAAATCCTCTACAGAAACCTTCGAGTCAAGACTGCTAATAAATAATCATAATTATTTTCATTTAATTGTTGTTTTTATTCAAAAAGTTGTTGAACCTTGACGGTGTGTAAAGATTCTTCCATTTTATGGGACTTTTTAAGTCATTTTTTTAGTCATTAAAAGCTTTATCCGATTTTATAATCAAATGCAACATGGAAAGCAGCTGTGTTTAGTCAAGTGGGTTCTCGAGTGTTTTTAGATGGATTTTCTAGGCAGTATCCAAGACAGTATCTATCCATTATATTTGTATCTTATCATCGTAAACTTCCCTCTAATATGGCTTCAATATCTTCAAGTGGAATCTTGTACCAGAACCAGGAATAAAGAATATATCTAAAGACTTTAATAGAGTATCTAATGGGGGATCCATTCATTATATTTCTATCTTATCATCGTAGAAAATAAGCTTTATCTGATATTAAAATCAAAAGCAATATGAAAAGCAGCTGTGTTTGGCCAAGTGGGTTTGGAATGGATTTCCTAGCCAGTCCCGGGCATAAAGATGATATCTAAAGACTTTACTAGAGTATCCAATGTATCCATCCATTATATTTGTATCTCCTCCTTCTTGAAGTTAAAGTGCCACTCGAAAACCACTTGGCCAAGACATTGAATGGCCATCAAAATGGGGATCCAAAGTGTGGTTTCAAAGTGTGGATAAATGCAGCAGCAGGAGGCAGGCAGCTGGCCCGGCTTGAACTAGATGGAATACCCAAGAGTGCTAATTGAGCGATCATGCCACTTTGGTGGAGCTGTTAAGTGGGTCAACATTCCGATCGGTAGTTGGGGGGCAAGATCTGGTTTCTGGTTACCCAGGAGAATGTAGATTGTAGATTTGTAGAGAGCCAGCTTCTACGACTTGCGACTATTTCTTCGCGTTAAACAAAAGCCCAGCGTACGCGATTCAAAACAAAAGCTCAGCGGATCGAATGGAAATAAATCTATATATTCTTGTATATATATATATTTCTATATATATATGAATGCAGAGAAAGAGAGAGAGATTGGTTTGGGAAAAAAATAGAGATGCTGACGATAGATTCTGAATCATGACGGGGATTTTTCAGTACATTTAGAGAAAAGTTTAGACTTTATTTTAAAGACAAAAATATACATTTTTTCCCTCTTTATTAGACTTTATATCTTTCTCTTCAAAGTTGATTATAAAAGTCGCACCTACATTCACTTTTTGAAGCTTTCTTTGACTCACCTTGGCTTTGGCGAATCCGTCCGGATTGCAGGTGGGCAGGAAATGAATCTCCGTGGTGTTGAGCAGCCGCTGGACCTCCTTGTCGGTGCCGTAGTGGGTGACCAGGTACTGGGCCAGATAGAGCACGATTTGGCGGCCGACTGCCTCGTCACCCTGGATGTTGCCCACCAACTTGACCATGGGACGCAGCAGATCCCCGTCCTTGGCGTCTGGATTTGGAGCACTCAAGGCCAGGGCGTAAAGGGGCAGACCTCTGACAGATTTACCAATGCTATAGGATTGAGCTAGTTCCGGATAATCCGTGGTTAGCTTGTCGAAGAGTTCGCCAATCTCCTTGTTGTTCAAGTAGTGAGGATTGTCCAGGAAGTCCTCCGTCTCCTTGACCACTTGGACCTCGGCATTCTCCGTGTATTCCCCGGCAGCGGAGAGCGAGGCATTGGCCACAATAACCAGAGCCGCTAGAGTCAGCCAATATCCGAACATTTTGGCGATTTTTACGGCGATTTGCGGACACGTAAGCAAAAGCAACACCAACAACAACAAAAAAAGAACAAGGCGCAGGCGCGCGCTCTCTGTCTAAGAGAGAGAGGGAAGGAGCAACAATGGGTGGCAGGGAAAGGTATCACTTGTAGCCACACTTGTTGCTCAGCTTTCTTTCTTCGATTCGGCTTCGAATTTAACTTTAATTCGAATTTGCCACAAATGTTGACACGCACTCACACACCTTTGAACGCGGCGGCTTCACAAATAAACAAATTTTGGACACACTCGCGGTTTGGGGAGCGAAATAGTTCTCCTACACCGTTAGTCCATTTTATTTTGCTTCGTTGGCAGCTTCGCGAAACACCTGCTGGCAAAACATACTTAAACACTATTATTGGATGCAGGTGCAATATGCAAACAAAAAAAACATTCAGTCATACAAATTTTGTGACGAACTACGCGAACGCAACGGTCTAGTGTTGCACAATGTCTGAATGGAGTTCGATCGCGAGCGATTAGAACTGTTGCGATAATTACTCCTAAAACTAGTCATCAATAGCGAGCAGTTTCCAAATTATCAAATTTTATGACCTATATGATGATGCGTTTAAGAATAAAGAATAAAGTCTTTAAAATAACTCAGAAACAATCTAAGACACAAGTCCGTAAAGTAAAACGTTTCTCAAGAGTTATCGATAGGTCGCACTGACCCTGGCGGGAAATTCAAAAACAACTCCCCTCCCAATTAAGACATTGTTAAATTATTCTTTTTATTCATTTTTCGTTCAACAAACAAACTTCCAAAAAGTGAAACAAACACAAGAATAACCAAAAAAAGGTTGCCATTGTGTGTAGCTTAATATGTATGGTTTCTTAATTATTTTTCTTGTTTCTTGTATTCGGGTATCAGTTATATCAGTTTAAAACGTGTCGTATCAAAAACTAGCTCAAATACGATTATGTTAAGGCAAATTTTGGAAAAGTGCATCAGACATTCGGTTCATCGTAAAGTACGCTATTCCTAAAACTAGAAGTGTGCTTCTGTGTGCTTACATCGGGTGTTAATTAGTTGTTAGATATAGTTTTCTATAGTATATCTTGGTATAAAGTAGAGGATCTGATTTCGAGTCTAAATGCTTGGTGTGGTGTGTATTAGCGATATAGTTACACAGTTGATTGCTTCAGATTGGTGTCCCGAGACCTCTTAACCCCTATTCCCCTATTTACTTATTCCCACATTTCCCCTATTTTCCCCCACCAGTTTGACACATTTTCAGCGCCCAGGCCAATCAATAAAGTTCATGGATTATTCATAAATGGCCTGGGCGGGGCAATTGGGTGGCCTGTGGCCCGTGATATCCCCCATTAGCCCACTAGTGCCCACTCCAAAGCCCACTCTGATTTAGGGTTTCTGCTGACTTTGCTGCTTCTGTTGTTGCTGCTGCTTCTGCTGCTTTTGGGAGGTGGCTATCCTTTGCTTTAGGGTGTGGAACGTCTGCTGCATGCTGCGCATCTGGTAGCGTATGGAGCTGCTGACGTCACGCTGCAACTGCTGCACCTCCCGAATGTCCTTGCGCAGGTTCTGGTACTCATTGGTCACCTCGCTCATCGACTCGAGCAGCTCCAGCACCTCCATTTCGTCCATCTGCTCCATGGTCGTCTGTTCCAGGCTTCGCTCCACAGCGTGCAGCTTGTGGGCCATCGTGTAAAGCTGCGAACCGGCATTTGCCACCTGGAAAATGGACGAAAAAACGAATGGCAAGGGGTCAGTAAAGGTCAGTTAACCAGAAACCAAAACCAGCATCCACTATTCATATTAAAACACTTGAAAAGTTTCCAGTGCCTTTCAAAACTTGAGTTTTTCAAATCAAAACTGAAATTCCTACTTTTGTGATTTAAGATATTGATAGATTTAAATTCATGTGATTCTCTACTTCTATTTAAAGGAAATTAAATAAAGAATTCTTTTTAAAGTGTTAAAGTAGATAAAGAAGCCTCCTCAATTTATCTATTTATATTCATTCCCTACAATATTCCCAGACCCTATAATTTTGTAGCCCATTTTCGGGAGCTTCAAATATAGCTTTCGCCGCCAAATTGCCTCTAGATTTATGGCCATGTCATGGCTTATTACTTGCACGTAATTGACCCCTTAAAGATATAAAGACATCAATTTTCTCGCACTGCACGGATGAAAATAAGAAAATAGGAGGAGCCTATCTCCTAGATATTGGCAAGTGTCTTTCGGTCCATTAACTTACCGATTTCTCCAGCGCACTAATGTCCTGATAGCCAGTGGTCTCCATTGTCTTCGATTAATGCCTTGATTCCGGCTTCCTGCTTCCAAAGGGATTGGTGAAAGTTTGAAAGCCAGACGAACTGCGCAAAAAGTCAAAAACAAAAACCCAAGTTGTTGTCTATTTCTCAGGCTCCTTGGCGGGAGCACTGGCACTCGGCTCTCCAAGCAACGCTGGCAGAGTGAGCGAGTCCTGCGGGTCCTTTGCTATTTATATGTCCTGGCTCCATGCTCCAAACGCACACATGCTGGCTTCCGCTTCCGTGAGAGAGCGAGAGAGGTGGAGCCCATTGAAAGTCAAAACAAACACGCTCCCCCAAAGAGAGAGACACGTGTGGATGCCGGGATATTTTTAATGGGGGTTTGGTTTAGTTTGTGATTATTTTTAAATTTTTTCTAAAAAATATCTCTTAATTAAAATATCTTAAAAATCAAGGAAGTCTTTGAGAAACATTCGACTTTTACTTCTAGATTAAGCTTAACTTTAAGTTAACATAAGCCTATGAAAATAGTATAGAAGCTTAGCTAATCCTTTGATGGGGAATCCCCCGACCCACGGCACTGGTTTTTGTGCTAATCCTGCATATGGTAGTCGCGCACCAGGGAAAGTACTTTTAATTATGTTGACCAGAAAGCGGAAGTCCAAGCGAAACTTTGTTTATCCCGTCGAAAAGCGAAATTTAAAAAGCGAAATTCTGCTGAATAGCCCAGTCCTTAAATGTAGGCACTACAATCAGATTGGGCTGTAAGCGTTTTCCTCTTTTAGAGAACATTTGAAAAGTTCATTGTTGTCCTTGGGTAAACTTCTAAACAGGACCCACTTCCTATTTTGTTAAATCTTAAAGACTTGGTTTCTGTTTTAGAATTCTATAAGAAAACCAAGTAAAACAGACATGTATGATTGTTTTTAGTCCTTATAAACAACCATTTTTATTAATTAAAAGCTTTTAAAAGGATAAGTTTGGTTGATCTTGTGTGCTTTTTGAAAGTATTTTGATTAAGGAAATCTTTGTCTTTATAAGTGATTCCACCTTTTACGTTAAGTTAAACCTAGAGTATCAGTATGTTTATATTTTGTTCAGCTGTTTTTAATTAGCTTATAATTATTAATAATTTAAATATTTAAATTTAAATAAAATCGATATTTTTAATATGCCCGCCTTGGGCTAAACTCGATAGACCTCACATGCACAATTCTCATCTTTAGATAGACTGGTCACACTTAACAAGCCGTCGCGCAGGCATTGACGAAAAGGGACAAACCAAAAATCTGCAAAAATAAAGCCTTTGGAAGCAAAATTATTTAACGTGGACACCGGAAACGAATGGCCAGTCGTGGGGCCAGCGCCTCTGTCGTCCACGCCGCCCAGGTGACGGCAACAACATCTCTAACCGGTGGTGGAGTGGTAGAGACTATCGCCAGCGTTCTGACCACTGTTACTTCATTTCACGGAAACAGCATCAACAGCAGCACCACGGTGGTGGCAACGGGGACAACTGCTCCTGCCGGTGGCGGGGCAGAACTTACCATAGGAGATGGAGCCGTTGTTGTGGCTGAGACGGACCCCAACAAGCCGATATATCCACGTTTATTCAACAAGATTGTGCTGACGCTGGAGAATAGCCTTATACCCGAAGCCAAGATCGATGTGACACCCTCGAGTCAGGATGGTCTGGACCACGAAACGGAGAAGGACTTGCGCATCCTGGGCTGCGAGCTCATACAAACGGCGGGCATTCTGCTGCGTTTGCCACAGGTGGCCATGGCCACGGGCCAGGTGCTCTTCCAGCGATTCTTCTACTCCAAGAGTTTTGTACGTCACAACATGGAGACCGTGGCCATGAGCTGCGTCTGCCTAGCCTCCAAGATCGAAGAAGCCCCAAGGCGTATTCGGGACGTAATAAATGTTTTCCACCACATCAAGCAAGTGCGAGCGCAAAAGTGAGTTCCCCAAGCTAGGAATAACCTTTCAAATCTTTCAATAATGGTTCCGTTTTCAGGGAAATTTCGCCCATGGTGCTGGACCCGTACTATACAAGCCTCAAGATGCAGGTGATCAAGGCGGAGCGGCGCGTACTTAAGGAACTGGGCTTCTGTGTTCATGTGAAGCATCCACACAAGCTGATTGTGATGTACCTGCAAGTGCTTCAGTATGAGAAGCACGAAAAGCTGATGCAGCTCTCCTGGAATTTCATGAACGATTCCCTGCGGACCGACGTCTTTATGCGCTACACTCCTGAGGCAATCGCCTGTGCCTGCATCTACTTAAGTGCCCGAAAGCTGAACATCCCGTTGCCCAGCTCGCCGCCGTGGTTCGGCATCTTCCGCGTCCCGATGGCGGACATCACGGATATCTGCTACCGGGTGATGGAGCTGTACACGAGGCCCAAGCCAGTCGTAGAGAAACTGGAGGCTGCTGTGGACGAGCTGAAGAAACGCTACATGGATGCGCGAAATAAGAGCAAGGAGGCAAACACGTCGCCGGCCGTGATCACGGTGGATCGGAACAATGGCTCGCACAATGCATGGGGAGGCTTTATCCAGAGGGCCGTGCCACTGCCGCTGCCATCGGATAAATCACCGGAGAAGGATTCCAGATCGCGGTCCCGCTCAAGAACGCGCACCCACTCGAGAACGCCGAGATCGCGTTCGCCCCGCTCACGGTCGCCAAGTCGAGAGCGCACGAAGAAGTCCCACCGCAGCCACCGATCTTCGCGCTCTCGCACCCCAGCCAAGCATAAAAAGAAGTCCTCGCGCCACTACTCCAGGTCACATTCGCGCTCCGTATCGCCGCACAGCAAGCACCGAAAAAGGTAAGTACCCCGTCCTTCAGTAGTTGCCCTGACTGAAAAATATATTTCGAAACTTAAGTGGAAATCCTTTTAGAAAATCCTCCCGAGATCGCTCCGACTACTATTCCAAGAAGGATCGCTCGGGTAACGCTGGCAGCAGCAGCAACAACGTAGGCAACGATAATGACAAGTATCGCAACTCCGGCAAGCACAGTCGCTACTCCTCATCGTCGCACCGCAGCAGTGGCGGAGGAGGAGGCAGTGGCAGCCATGGCAGCCGCGGCGGCCACAAACACAGAGACGGCGAACGCTCTAGGGACCGAAAACGCTAGCCACAGACAAAAACACACCAATTGATTTTGAATTATTGAATATTGTATTTTACAGATTTTTGCACAGGATATAAATATCATAGTACCGATTGTAGTCCTGGGCGCTAGTTCGATTTATTAATTTCAACTGTAATTAACTCTCTCGGGTAAACAATAAATGGAACTCCTCAATCAAGCAGAGCTGACTAATTAACTTTCACTTTACCTCGTACATATATCACAGCGATCCGATAAAGAAAGAAGTTGCGGGAAATAGAGAGAGAAGAGTGGCGGAAAACTGCGAATTATAATAAATCTTATGCAGCGGCCGGCAAACGCATCTTCGTCGGGATCGGGCTAACTATATTCGTCGGCGAACTATACTTTCAGGTTGAACGTTCTGGTTTAAGGCTTAGATTGTTGTGGAATACGACATCAATGCAATCTGGGGATGTGACAGCGACACATCGCGGAATTCGTCCGTGAAGGACAGAATGAAGAAGCTAAAGATGGTGGCCATGATCCACTCCGAAATGGTACTTATAACATGGAAGTACCAGCCTCCGTCCGAAGGATACCACTTCCGTGGGTTCTGACCCTTGAAGAGAATGTGTGACATCACGCCTGTGACGGCCAGCAGGATGAAGAGGATCGTACAGAAGACCGACATGCCCAGCCGAAGGTGGGCGTAGAGACGGGTGCCCGACATGGGGAAGATCATGTACGAGATGAGCGCCTGCATCCAGAAATACAAGGTGCCGCATCCGAAGCAGCAGAAGGCGCCAATGAAATGCACAATCCTGACGTTGGTCTCCTGGAAATTGCCCACAAAACTAATGCCCAGGCACGAGATTAGTCCACACCACAAGGCCAGGCGATTGTGTCGCAGCACCGCGGCGTCCAGCTCTGGATGGTGCTCGTAAAGCTGTAGCACCTGTCGATACCGGACATATATGGTGATTCCCACTGCAAAACAATACAATTTAGTTAGCGAATGAGTCATCTATCTGCAGATTGGGTGCGGGGGGAAGCTGGAAACTCACAGAGCACGCTCCCGATGTTTATCAGCTGGCCGAAAACACAGCTTTCCGGTGAGTAAGTGGCTGCATCCGATATGTACGGAACAGTGGGCACCACATGGCCCTCCAGCACTGCGAAAATGTATCTAAAGAACAAAGAATAATGTTGTATCCATGATCCTGTTGCAGTAGAGTCCTTCCTCCGCCACTTACGTTCCGATAAAGGTGACCTGAAATATCAGAAACGCGGCCACTGGCAGCAGGTACACCTGGGACATCTTTATGCGTAATTCTGGAGAGGATCGGTGGCAATAGAGCTTTCTGGCGAGAGGACTGGAGCTCTTGCACCGCAGATAAACAATTTTCAGCTGTTTTTGGTATTGCGCTGCAGGCAACCAAAACAGTGTTGCCAGATGGCGGACGTTCTTAGTCCGTTCCAAGAGACCCAGAGTTCCCGCTAGAATCGGCGGGAAAAGGCTAAAATTTGTATTTCCATTGAGTTTCCATTAAAATCATATACTAGAAACATGATTTTATATTTTAAAGTTGTACGCGGTAGTGCTTTTAATATTTTAATGGATTTAAAAAGTTCTTGAATTTCACCAGAATCCATAATGCAGGCCAGTAAAGCTATGTGGGTTAGCTTTCCGAGGAAAACACACAAATCATATAGTAGGCTGTGCTTTCGCATGGGGCGGAAAGAATTTTAACCGGCTAGGATTTCCTTAATAAATGAAACAGTCGACGTTTGGGTGACATTTGAACGAGACATCTCCTGGTATCCCAGCACGTGCTAGAAAAAATAAAAAAAAAACTTTTCTTTTTGCAAAAATCTTGCCTGGACAACATGGAAGCTAATGAGTTTATTGAGATTGATGGTTCGTACCTGGAGGGAGGAGGACAGGCGCTTCGCAACGCTCTGAGCCTGAGCTGCATCCTAGGTAAGGCCGTCCGAGTGGTTAAGATCCGGGCCAACCGCCCGAAGCCGGGACTCTCGCACCAGCATCTACACGGTGTGAATCTGCTTCGGGACATCTCGAATGCGGATGTGGTGGGCAACTCACTGTTCTCCACCTATTTGGAGTTCTCGCCGCGTACCATACGTGGCGATACTTACCGCATTGAGACTAGAACTGCGGCCAGCATTACTTTGATCTACCAGATGGCTTTGCCGGTTCTCCTTTTCGCCGGACGCTCCTCGCGTTTGGACGCCACCGGGGGCACTAATGTCTCGTTTGCCCCCCAGGTGGAGTACATGGAGCAGGTACTGACACCCAATCTGAAGCGATTTGGCATTCAATGCGAACTCAAAACCCTACACTATGGGTTCTATCCTCGTGGCAATGGACGCTGCCTCTTGGAGATTTTGCCTTTACGTCGCTTGGATCCGGGGCAGTTCTTGGAGTTCGGCGAACTGCAGCTGGTAGACGGGTTTGCCTTTTGCGCTGGGCGCTTGCCCAAGAGCATTGCCCTGGATATGCAGCAGACGGCTCAGCGCGAGATTCACCGCTTGTGGCCGCACCAGGAGTGCAACATCGAGGTGATCAAGCATACTCCGGATAAGGCTCGCGACAATGGTGCCGGGATCATCATGACCGCTCGCACCTCGGCTGGATGCATTCTGGGTTCAGCTACTCTTGGTGAGAAAAAGATTGATGGCCATGTTCTCGGCTCTGATGCTTCGTGCCAGCTGGCCGAATACGTGCGCAAGGAGATCTGTGTGGATTCGCACTTGCAGGATCAGCTAATCATCTACATGTCGCTGGCCAGCGGCTGCTCCCGCATGCGCACTGGTCCCCTAACCAAGCATACTCGCACTGCCATACATGTGGCCGAGAAGATGACTGGAGTTAAGTTCGAGACTGAAGTAGAGCCTGGCGGCCAAACCCTGGTGACTTGCAACGGCATGGCCCGTGTCAATGGCTTCTTACTATAAGCTAATGTACGCTAGAATTAATGTTTACATTTATTTATAACGAATAAAACGCAGAGAAATGCGAGCCTAGAGGCGCCTGAAAATGGCCAGAAAGTGATCACCTTTATTGCGCACGACCTTGGCGCCCTCCTCACTACTCTGGTAGAGTTTCGGGGTGATGGGGTCAGATTTCTGTGGGTTAAAAAAAGAAAATTCTTGGTCTCTGATAGTCATTTATTTTTTTTGTTCGAACCTCTTCCTCGTCTTTCAGGCGCTCGTACAGGGGATGCTCCTCCATGTGTGACACTATCCACTGGTGTAGATCCTCGACATCCGTCATAGTGTAGACCAAACCCTGAAAAAAGTAGCGACATTAGTTATAAATCATATAAAAATATTCGGGGGAAAACTCACTCCCTTTTTCAGGACATAGGCGTACTCCGACAGCAGAGCTTGGTTGATGATGCGCCACTTGTGCTTGGCACGCTTGAAATGCGGATCGGGATACAGAAAGAACATCTTCTCCAGCTGGCCCTTGGCGAAGTAGTTTGGCAGATACTTCATGGCATTGGTGCGAAGGCAGGCGATGTTCTTGTAGGCGCCAGTGTCTCCGCTCTTGTGCCTCAGCGCCGTAATCCTGTCCATCACATAGTCGGACACTTTCACCCGGATTTCCATGCCAATGGAGAGCTTTTCGGGAAACATTTCGCCCAAGGTAACAAGGAAACCGCCATAACCGCATCCGATGTCCGCATAGCTTACTTTCTGGCCCGGCTGGATGCTGGGATACAGCGCACGCCAGTCCACATCCTCCGGCCGTGCAGGGCTATGGAGAAATGTATAAATAAGAGGGATTTCATCAGAATTGCGACAACTCACTAGTCAAAACTGTGATCCGCAATGGGATTCGAGTGGGCTCGTTGCCGGTAGAAGCGCTTCTGGGGCAAGCCCGTTACCGCTGACGTGGCGGACAGCCCCTCCGCAGATCCATTGGACTCTGCTTCCATGTCCTGGGCCTCACCGTCTTTGGCCATTAAACTAAACGTTAAAAACAACTCAAAAAATGTAAAGGGGAGCGAAAAGAGTCGAAGGAAAGAGAAACCTAGCACGTTTCCAGAGATGGACTAAGACAACTATCGTAAACTATGTTTTTTTTAATTATTGTTTTTGTAAATCGGACAGTGATTTCGTAACTATTTAACTCAGTAATAGCGTTATTATATATTTATTTATATTTTTCTTTTCTTCGATAGTTTATGGAGTGTTTAAAAAGTGCCGCGAAAAGTATCTCAGCGATAAAAGTTTAATTTAAGTAAGTCTGGCAACGCTGAGAGCTTGTAAACAAACTATTTTATAAAAGATAGTAAAAGTTAAGTGAAAGTAAATTCGTTTTTGACAACAGATATCAATGATAAAATGAAAGGGCATGTGCCAAGATGATGTAAGCTTTGGTAATGTACTTGATTTCATTTAAATTAGCTAATATATGCGGCCACAAGAAGCTTGAATCAACGTAGCGGCAAGTACGTGCCGCTTAAAGAGATTAATTTATCTGTAACGTGCCATCGGTTTGAGCCATTATCGAGTCCAGGCGGCGCTGAAGCGTCATTAGGCGATAATACTTGCCGAGGGAGGAGGTAGACTATACGCTTGGATATTGGGCAATGGCAAACATGTAAGTTTTGGAGCTCCTTCCATTGCGCGCCGGCTGGAAGAAGAGAGTAAGAATAGTCTCCCTCTTCCACTACTGCTATCTCTCTTGCACACTACAGCTGGAATCAAAAGATATCTGATAGATTTATAATATAAATATGTATTAAATTGGCTCTAATTGTTTTGATCGTTCTACGAGTTTTATTACCCGCTAACCAGGACAGGCACCGCTTGGATGGAATAACCGCCAAGAAGCGATCTAGTTCCGCCGATTTGTGAGGCAATCACAGCAACAGGTGCAGAGTGCATTGGTCTGTAACTCGATGAAGGCTATAACATATGTACACGGTTTTTTATTAGATCTTTTTTTTATTCGGCTGGCTGTTCACAATTAAAACCGGTAAGGGACCTGGCTGGGAGCGAGGCGTGTCTAACACGGTGGAGGTAAAAGAGATTGCATGGAAGTGAAGTGCGATGGTGGCAAGGTCGCGGCACAACTCACTCAAACACAAGTATTTCGTTTGGCCAGGTAGGAGAGACACTTGTGGGTAAGATAATAGCTCTCGAAGGGATAGATCTTAAAGGGTTACATGATCGTGACAAATGTAGCCTGTTCTTAACCGCTTTTAATCTTTATGTATTGCAAGTTGAGGTCTCCGATAAGGTCTTCCAATATACTTGTAGTATTCCAAAAGATAAGGATTATGAATATGCATTTATTTTAAAATTAAATATATATAGAAAGAAATATAAGTTAGATTCTCACGATCTATTGTTAGTTAGAACCACAAACATGTCCTATTATCGGGTTCTATTATCTTGACCGGCACTATAGTTTCCGATTCGATTGGGGCTTGGAGCCTCGTGCGGTTGAGGTGGCAGACCATACGCGGTTTGCAGTTCACGCGCGATAGACGTGCCCGCTCTCTCACTCCCCACCTCACCTCGCCCTCGCAACTCGTGCCTCTCTCGCGGCATCCAGGCATCCAGCATCCAGACCTGTTGCACGCATCCGCTGCTCTCTCTCTCGCATCCTTTCCATTGCATTCCAGGCATTTTTTTGTTATTGTTCTTATTTATTTGTTGGTGAGTGAAGGCTGAAGAACGTAGAAAGGAATTTTCTTCTAAAAAACGTTTAGGAATTCGGAAATTCCACATCCATCGAGTGACTCAATCGTAAAGAATAAAGAAACGTTATTTAAGCTCGGGAAATTCAGTAAAAATAAGTGATAACGAGTTTAAATAAATTGATTGATTATTATTTGCGCGGGCGAGTAGCTAAAGCTGTTAACAATTTTAATTTTTCAGTTGGCAATCCTGCTATCGCGGAGCTCTACACTTGGCCAAGACCCAAGCTGCCTGCATTTCTCAAATACTCGAGCTTAAACCAAGGTGAGTCTTTCAATACTCAAAGGATTATATTTCTAATCTTTTCCTAAATCTTTCTTCTAAATAGACTAATCTCTCCAATACTCAACGCACACTCTCTGCAAAATCGTACAATTAAAACCATGGGATCCATCAACTGCAAGGAGTACAAGACCACGGGAAGTACCCCGAAAAAAACCCAATCGCAAGGTAGTGTTTCATCGACTGGGACTAATAATAATAGACCCCAATCCAGACTGTAATTAGAAAACGATAGATTGACCATGTCGTAGATGGTTTGATAGACGGGTCGGTCGGGTTTGGGTCGTGTTCCTTTTACCGATCGAACAAGGCCGTTCGGATACAAACTGTGATTAGGGGAGTGGGAATGACCTGCTTTAGTCTCGCCGGAATGAGCCCCAAATAGAGATAGCGTCTAGCGCCAAAGAGAATGTGAGATGGAGGCGGCGGCACCGGAGGTGGGAGAGCCAAGTCATTGCTGAGTCACTGCCATAGGAGAGATTAGCTAAACAGAAAAATTGTTTACGATTATCGAGTTGGTTTTAATTGCCTTATACATCGGTTCTTATTACATACTCAAAGCTTTCCCGATAATAGTAACATAAGGTTGGATTTCCCCCATAGCTAGACTCCACCGTATCTATCGGCTTTGCCTTTTTAGGTTTTTTGCGTGGCCCCCCTTAGGGCGCGCCGTCATTTCCAGTGCCAGTTGAGTTCGCAGAAATAGTCGGTTAGGAATTCATTCGCTGACCAGCTGCCGGCCTCTAAACGTCACAAAATAGTCACAAATAAAACCCCTCAAGTACCAGTTTGCCAGTTTCCAAGTGAAAATAAAATTAGCTTTTATTTTCCGGCGTATAATTAATTTTTTTGCGTGTGCCCCAATACTTGTTTGTTGTTAAAACTCGTTTCGTTTGCGGTGAGTGTTCTCATGCAATTGTTATTATTCTCATTATTTTGGTTTTGGTTTTCGGTTTTTGGTTGTCGGTTTTTTCTTCTTGAGTCATTTTTGACTTGAGCAAGGCCAACCGGTTTGTTTTTATTTCTTGAACGCTCCGAGTTCGTGTGTAGAAACCCAAATCCGAAAAGTAACATGGCGAATCATTGCTAATTAAACAAGAAATTTGACGCAATTATAAACAACGCTAAAACAACGTAATTTGAGATATGTATTTATGTTGGTTTCATTTTCAAACAAAATTCAACCAAATCTAAATACAGGTTTTAGGCTACTCCACTCTTCTCAGTGGGCCAAATTTCATCAATAATTTGATACAGCCTGGAAGAGAATGAATCTAGAAATCTTTTATTGTATTCCGATCAAGAATCGGGTGGATATTCGTCAAGATATAGCCTCTCCAAGGGGCCACTTTTTCATAATCCACGATTTCTACGATTTTTTAAAGGGGTTCCATCAGAAATTTAAAAAAAAATCGAAAAAATATTTGGTGTCAATATTTTAATGCAGATCGATAGGGAATTGAATAAAGATTCCAAATCTATACTTTGTTCAAGGGTCGGATGAAAACTGCCAAAGATATGGCCTTCGAAAGGGGCGAAAAGTGAATTTTCTCGATTTTCAGATTTTTCAAGGGGGTCCATCAGAAAAATTTGAAAAAAATCGAAAAAATATTTTGTGCCAGGATTTTGATGCAGATCGATAGGGAATTAATCCGAGATTCCAAATCTATACTTTGCTTTAAATTTGGATGAAAACTCTCAAAGATATGGCCTTCGAAAGGGGCGAAAAGTGAATTTTCTCGATTTTCAGATTTTTCAAGGGGATCCATCAGAAAAATTTGAAAAAAATCGAAAAAATATTTTCTGCCTGGATTTTGATTTAGATTGATAGGGAATTAATCCCAGATTCAGAATCTATACTTTGCTCTAAAATTTTTAAGGGGTTCCTTCAGAAAATTTTGAAAAAATCGAAAAAATATTTTGTGCCAGGATTTTGATGCAGATCGATAGGGAATTAATCCGAGATTCCAAATCTATACTTTGCTCTAAAATCGGATGAAAACTCTCAAAGATATGGCCTTCGAAAGGGGCGAAAAGTGAATTTTCTCGATTTTCAGATTTTTCAAGGGGATCCATCAGAAAAATTTGAAAAAAATCGCAAAAATATTTTGTGCCAGGATTTTGATGTGTATTGGTAGATAATTAATCCGAGATTCCAAAGCTATACTTGGCTAAAGGATCGGATAAAAACTGCCAAAGATATGGCCTTCGAAAGGGGTGAATTTTCTCGAAATTTCTTTTCAAATATGAATATATGTATATATTTTATAATGACTTTCTAATTAGATTGGTATACTATGAGTATTTAAATTGTAAAATCCATTTCCATAACCTCCAGTCATTGGGGAATGATCAATAATGGGGTCCCTTATCGGGGAAATATAAAATATATCTCAGTTCAAACAAGGAAATGCAAGTCACAGGCGCAAGCGATAGTGCTTCCATATCTTTGTCATATCAGAAACCAGATGAAACACAAGTTAACAGGTGTGTTCCACTTGTCTGATTTGTTTTTCCATTACTTTTCCATTACTCGCTATTTTTCTCGATGACGTAGCAGTGGAGAGTTGGCTATCAGGTATCAGGTATCATATTTGTTTGACATTGAAACAGGTTGTCCAGATGACTATTGATTATTGATGGATGAGTCAATCGGTGCGGTCGCTAAGATCCGCTTTGTTGTGGTCAGGTTGCTCAGGTGCTGTTGCTATTCCGGTTAATTAGCCAGGTGTCTACCTTTCTGCCTTTTCTTCGCTGTAATGGATAGTTTCAATTACACTTCTGAGCACTAAACAGCTCTCAAATAAGAAAAATATACAAGTAATTGATCAGTTATACTTTTATTTGATCAGAGGTATTAGTGTATAAAAAAAATATAAGCGTACTTAATAAGTCTAGGTCTTTTTAAATTTATTTTTGGCTGCCACGAGCTCCAGACGGGTAATGGCATCGTCCAGGAAGCGTCGCTGCTCCTGCAATTGTGGCAGCAACTCCTCGGCACTTAAAGGTAGCTTAGCTGAGAAGGAAGTTTTAGCCACAATTGCAGATCCGGCGGACTTTTCCGACTCAGCCCAACGGCTCCGCAAGCTAGCCACACCCACCGAAGGCCGCAGCATGTCTAGAACACGTTTGATTATCGAAGGATTGCCAGTTTCCTGGTGCTGCTGATCCTGCTGAGGATTACTATGTTGATGCTGATGCTGGTGCTGGTGGTCGCTGGCCACGTTTCCCTGGGGAAACTCGGGCATGGTCAGCAGTGGTCCCCAGAGAAAGGAGCCCAAACCGGGAGATGGAGCAGCCGGAGCAGGAGCCGGCGTGTGCTCCGCCTCCAATTGCTTGCTCTGAGAGGTGAAACGTCCGTCCAGCAGCTCCAGCTGCCGCTTTAAATCGTCCAGCTTGTGCTGGAGATTCTCAAAATCCGCTGTTAAGTTTATGGCCAGCGCCGGACTGCTGCTAGCCATCTGTAGGTTATCGATCTGGAAGATCAGCTGGTGTTCCCTTAATTGGAGTTCATCCAGCAGCAGTTTGGTCTCCGGTCGAGGCGGTTGCTCCACATAGAGACGAGCCATTTCCGCTTGCAAAAGTTGCAACTCCAAACGCAGCTCAGTAAGCTTTTCACTGGCATCTCCTGCTGCCAGGATAAGGAGCAATCCCAGCAAGACTTCCAGACACGAACGCGACATTTTTAGAACTAAGTTTCTACCTGAGCAGGCCGATGACTTTCCCTTCGTAAAAAAAAAAAAAAAAAAACAAAAAGAAAACCAACACACAATATAGAAAAAATAGGAGAAAAACTGGAAATTGGAAAATTTTTATGTGCTACCCATTTACATTTTACATTTTGAATCTAATTTTTTGTATCTCTCGCTCTTTTCGGTCATCACTTTCCCCTCCAACAAAAAAAACACCACAACCACACCAGGTGGTACCGTCGGTTCTTACCAATCCAAGTGCAACAACCAACCCTCCACGATGTCTGTCGAGTCGTCTGCCCAGCCGTCTGCTCCCGTTGCCGTCGAGTACACGGATCCTGTAGCGGTGGAATGCAAGATCACGGACATGAAGGACAACGAGATGCGGCAGGTGGACTTTGACGAGGATACCCGCGTCCTGCTGGTCAAGCAAAACGGTCGCTTGCAGGCTGTGGGTGCCAAGTGCACCCACTATGGAGCTCCCTTGAATACCGGGGCTCTGGGATTGGGTCGGGTTCGCTGTCCCTGGCACGGAGCCTGTTTCAATTTGGCAACCGGCGACATCGAGGACTTCCCCGGCCTGGATTCCCTGCCCTGCTATCGCGTGGAACTGGGTGACGAGGGTCAGGTGATGTTGCGCGCCAAGAAGTCGGATTTGGCTCAGAACAAGCGGCTGAAGAATATGGTACGTCGCAAAACCGGAGACGAAAGGGTATTCATCGTGGTTGGAGGAGGTCCGTCCGGAGCTGTGGCCGTGGAAACCATCCGTCAGGAGGGCTTCACCGGACGACTGATCTTCGTCTGCCGCGAGGAGTATTTGCCCTACGATCGTGTCAAGATCTCCAAGGCCTTGATGCTGGACATCGATCAGCTGCGCTTCAGGGACGATCAGTTCTACAAGGATCACGACATCGAAGTCTGGCTGGGAGTGGCCGCCGAAAAATTGGACACGGCTCAAAAGGAGCTCCACTGCAGCAATGGCTATGTGGTGAAGTATGACAAGATCTACTTGGCCACCGGTTGCTCGGCCAGCCGTCCGGCCATTCCGGGTGTGGATCTGGAGAACGTGGTCACCATACGCGAGTTGGCCGACTCTAAGGCGGTCAATGCGACTGTCAATTCCGAAACTCGGGTGGTTTGCCTAGGATCAAGCTTCATATCGTTGGAGGCGGCCGCCGGCCTGGTCTCCAAGGCAGCCAGTGTCACAGTGGTGGCTCGAAAGGAGGTGCCTTTCCAGGCGGCCTTTGGCATGGAGATTGGACAGCGAGTACTCAAGCTGTATGAGGACAACAAAGTGGAGATGCGCATGGAGAGCGGCATCAACGAGATCATCGGCGACGAGTCGGGCAAGGTAACCGAAGTCGAGCTTTTGGATGGAACTCGGCTGCCCTGTGACCTGCTGATCCTCGGCACTGGATCAAAGCTGAACACCAAGTTCCTGGCCAAGTCTGGTGTAAAGGTAAACAAGGACGGCTCGGTGGACGTCACCGACTTCCTCGAGTCAAATGTCCCGGACGTCTATGTGGGCGGCGACATAGCCAATGCCCACATCTTTGGTCTGGCCCATGACCGCGTCAATATCGGCCATTACCAGCTGGCTCAATATCACGGCAGGGTGGCGGCCATCAATATGTGCGGCGGCGTCAAGAAACTGGAGGCTGTCCCCTTCTTCTTCACGATGATCTTCGGCAAGGGCATCCGGTATGCCGGCCATGGATCCTACAAACAGGTCATCATCGACGGCAGCATGGACGACCTAAAGTTCGTGGCGTATTATGTGAACGATGCGGATACCGTCACGGCGGTGGTCTCCTGCGGTCGCGATCCGATTGTGGCCCAATTCGCCGAGTTTACCTCGCAGGGCAGGTGCTTGGGTCTTAGCCAGATTGCCGATCCCGAAACTCGTGAAGATTGGACCAAGAAGCTTGGCGAGCCACGGCCCACAGTCCTTTAGGTTATTATCCTTAAGATTTGTTGTTATTATACATACATACATATATATTTTCATGCAATCGTTGAGTATTCAGTATACATATATATATAGATATATTTATGCAAATGTTTACATTAAATTTATATTGTAATTGGTGGGATTTTGCATGCCAACCTGTCGCTCTTGCCAATTCTGGCTACCTTGCCACTTGGTATTCTATATTTTTTCAATTAAATTGAATTTGTATTAATTACATTGTTTTTGATTATTTTTAAATGATAATTCTGATGATTTATCGACGGAGGCAGAGGCTTTAATTTTATTTGGTGTCAGCCTTGCCTTGCCTCTAGTGTCAACCTGGAAAGTATTCCCTTTTGCCAGAATTCAGTTCTCCTATAGCCCCCTAACGCGCCTGATGTTTTACGCACCTAATCCGTCCAAATCGAAATTCCAAATTGAACGTATTGTGCCTGCGGCAAAAACAATAGACCAGGAAGTATCGACATGGCTAGCCCGGGTCGTGATCCGCAACGTTCGCTCCAGGCCTGGCGCCTGCTCAACGAAAGCTTCCGCATGTTTACCATGAAGCTGGGCAAGAATCAACATTTGGTAAGGATTGGGGTTTAATATGGGATTACGTATACTGACTCGAGTCGATGACAGGTTCCCATAGCGGGACGCCAGTGCCTTAGCCTGCAGGAGCGACAGGATCTGAGCGATGCCATGGGCCAGTGCGTGACCAATGTGTCCGGTGTCCTGCATAGTTTGCGCGCCAGTCACCTGCGCCTGGATGTCAACCGACTGCTCCTAATCGTGGAGCAGTCCCAGCTGGACGGTGAGCTACAAGGTAGGCAGGCCCAGCTCTGGAGGACGCAGTGCGAGCTGCGCGCCAAGCGGTTCGAGCTAATCCATCAGATGCACGCCTCGGCCCAGATGACCGAACGCTTGGAGGAAGCCAGACACACCACCATGTTGCTGGAGGAGCGCCATCGCAAGCTGGATGTTCTGGTTGGTATTGGATGTACAAGTTATAGCCTTGCAGTGGCCATTCCTTCTCTTCTTCTAGGCTGTAGACAAAAGTGAGCTTTATAAATCGCGTTCTATGATGCTCCGTTCGCGGATGTTTGATCTCACCCAGGAGCTGATCAACACCAAGATGCGCATCAATAGTTTCGAGCACGCCAAAGCTCAGTTGAAAAGGTAAGCTTGAGGAGATCCTAGCCACTCAGATACTCATGACTGATCCCCGCAGGCGCATCTTGGAGTTGCAGCTGCGTCGTATCCAGCGGCGTCGGAAGCTGTGCGAACAGGTGCAGCTGCTACGAGTAGTCAAGGATCAGTGGCAGCTTTTAATGCCTCCGACGCTGATGCGTGTGTGGAAATTCATGCGCGGTTTGTGGGACTGTGTGGGCAGTCTGGGTCTGGCTTGCCACTCACCCTATAAGATTCAGAGCTCAGCAAGCGCCCTCAATCTATTTGTGGCGTGTTTTTAGAATTTGTTTATAAATGTATTTGAACTTTTGTTGTTATATTTTTTAACGGTCGTTTAGTGTGGCCATAAAGCAGCACAATAAACGTATATTGTATATCTAGTATTTTTGGTTTTGATAACTATCGATAACTTAGTGCGCCCATCCCTAGCAAGTTTAGTGTTGCCAATCGCGAACAACAAAGTACTACAAACAAATATATATTTTCGACATCCCTATTTTCCGATTTCACACACACACACACGACATAAAACACACGCCAGCACATAACGCCGCAAAAACGCCCATAAAATTTGCAGTTAACATTGGCCCAAAGGCGTTAATTTTGGCCAAATAGAGCGCTGAGCCTTCCGGGTGAGAGGAGACGACATTCCAGCCAAGCAGAGAAGCATCAGAGCAACGGCAGCAGCAAGAAGCAGCAGCAGCAACGGATAGCGCAAGGAGAAGAAGAAGAAGAGGAAGCAGGGGAGGAAGCCGATTCAGAGTTTATCAATTATGAATTTCCTGGGCTTTGGCCAGTCAGCGGACATTGAAATCGTGTTCGATGGCGCCGAGCACAAGACAGCCGAGGTCAAAGGGGAGGACGGCAAGGTGGAGAAGATGCTGCTCTTCTACGACGGAGAAACGGTTTCGGGCAAGGTTCGTTTGTGCTTAGCTTTGCTTAAATTTAATCAGTAATTGTGTACGAGCGGGGGAGTATCCCGCATCCCATGAAGGTTTATCACTCGCTAATCATCGCCCTTTTTCTCCGCGTTTATCTAGGTGAATGTCACGCTGAAGAAACCGGGCAGCAAGCTGGAACATCAGGGCATTAAGATCGAGTTCATTGGACAAATAGAGCTGTTGTACGATCGAGGCAATCACCATGAGTTCAAGTGCTTGGCAAAGGCCCTGGCCAGGCCCGGCGATCTCATCCAGAACAACAGCTATCCGTTCGATTTCCCCAAGGTTGAGAAGCAGTTCGAGGTGTATGCGGGTAGCAACGTTAGACTGCGGTACTTCCTGCGTGCCACCATTGTGCGGCGGATCAGCGACATCACCCGGGAGGTGGACATCGCCGTGCACACCCTCTGCAGCTATCCGGAGATGAACAATCCCATCAAAATGGAAGTGGGCATTGAGGATTGCTTGCACATCGAATTCGAGTACAACAAGAGCAAGTATCACTTAAGGGACACGATCATCGGCAAGATATACTTCCTGCTGGTACGCATCAAGATCAAGCACATGGAGATAGCAATTATTAAGCGGGAGAGCACTGGCACCGGTCCGACGATGTTCAACGAGAACGAAACGATTGCCAAGTACGAGATTATGGATGGAGCCCCCGTTAAGGGCGAGAGTATACCCATTCGGGTATTCCTAGCCGGTTACAATCTCACGCCCACTATGCGGGACATAAACAAGAAGTTCTCGGTCAAGTATTTCCTCAATCTGGTCCTCATGGACACCGAGGACAGGCGCTACTTCAAGCAGCAGGAGATTACGCTGTGGCGCAAGGCGGATATACCGCGCTACCACGTAGCCCAGCAGCAACAGAACCAACATCAGCAGCATCAGCACGTCCCGCTGCATGCTCCGCCCCATTTGGTGAGCGGACCGGCAGCGCCCACGGTTGCTCACTCGCTGATTAGCACCAGCACGGATAGCGGAGAGGCGAATGCCGTTCCGGCAGCGGGCACTGTCGGATCCGAGTCCAAAATGGGTCTCTTCACCCGGGAGAGCCCCAATCAGGAGTTCAGCCAACAACAGCTGGACTCGCCGCCGCTGACGCCCAGCGAAGAGCCGACGTCAGCGGTGGGAACAGCTCCAGAATCATCAGCGGCGACATCGGGCCCAGAGCCGCCCGCACCTGAGCGTGGCATGGGCGATGGTGCCGCAGCGGCCACCACAAGTGCCTCGCCAGTTGCCATGCTATCCAGCTCGCCGCCGCCTTTGCTGCCCGCTTCGCCGCTCACCCGATCCCAGGGCGGCGACTCCAATGAGCCGCAGGACGATGAGTCCGTAGATGCGGCCACGAAAGAGACCAGCCCCACGCCGCAGGCCGCCGATTGAGTGACAGTGACGGGTAGCTGGGAAGTGTTGCCGCAATAGCAGGCGGACAGGCGATCAGGCGGAACTATTACGCATATATTCGTATACAGCAGGAGCAGCAGCAGCAACAACAAAATATGCATATATCTATTTTTTTAAAGTTAATTTAAAATTGTTACAAAATCTTTTATTGAGGTTATGCGCATCATTTACCAAAAGCAAAAGCAAAAGCAAACAAAAAACAAAACAACAAAACGCAAATGATAGTAACGAAAACGAAACGAAACCTAGGACAAATGTGACAGGAGGCGATGTCGTCGTAGCTATATGAGATATAAATTTCCATTGGTATTATTGCAAACAAATTGAAAAAAACAAACAAACAAAACCGAGATCCCTTACCCCAATCCATTCTCCCCCCAAAAAACAAAAACGCAAAGAAACTAGTTAACTCCCCTAGTGTTTCGATGATCATTCCCTAATCCTTGCGGGGCGTTTGGAAAATCAGATTTTTCAATTTATAAAGTGTTGAAATTGCTTTCTAAAAGTAAGAGTAAGAGAACAGAAACCCTAAAATCAAAGTTTTCATTAAAAAAAAAACTAAAGAAACCGAAACTCCAATACAAACATAACAGCAATAACAAACAACAAAACATTAAATAATAAAGTTTTAGTCTATAAAGTTCTAACGAATCGATGCTGGGAAGTGGCTAGTTCTGGCTAGTAGTGTTCTGGAGGCGCGGAACGATTATAGAAGCGACAAAAAATGTTACATGCCTTGCATATGTACATAACACAGTTCATATACATAATATACACGAAATATATAAATATATATATACACTTAGAACCGCAATTAAACGAATAAAGCGATGCGAGCAAGCGCTAAACACCCAAAACCGACAGAGACAGAAATACAATGGTTGGGAGAAGTTTTCCAAAGTACTTTCGCGGCTGCATATTAGCTGGAATTGGGCGAAACCTGGTGCCACAGTTGGACTATTATATAACGAAAGTATCAGTAACACATAACGAGTTCTTCCACCCAAACTGGCATGGAAAGTTATAGATTCTGTGGAGTTTCTCCCCCAGTGAGGCGGAGTCGTTATATAATTTCCATAAAATCTAACTTTATTTTAAATTTAATGCGGGTTAACAAGGGTCGTTTTGTAGAACAGTGGTTAGTCCCAGGCCTCCTTGATCTTCAGCTGGTTTAGACGCTCCTCAATGGTAACATGAGGCTTCATCTTGCGCAGGGTTTGCTCAGCCGTCCACTTGGCCACCAGTTTGTCGCGTTTCTGCAGTTCCTTGGCATGACCCGATGATTGTTCCTACAAGAGAGAAATGCTACAGTCTATAACTGTTGATCCTTAATAGTAACCAGTAAACATACCAGTGTCAGGTAGGGATTCCGGAGCAACAGCATCACCTGCTCCTGCCGCTCGTATTCCCGGGTCAGTGTATCCATGGCCTTTTTGCTCACGGGCTTCACCAGGCGCCGCTTTCCACGGAAGATGTGACCCGGCACGGTCTTCTTGAAGAAATTAATCAGCGTCAGTTGCATTTTTGAATCCTTAATTCATAAAAATACAATAACAATAGCGCACGTTAATTTCGGTTGCACAAGTTGGAGCAGCTGATTTTGATTATCGATTTTAATAATCGAAACTATCGTTAAGATAAATTTAAGAGGTATTGATTAATTAGTTAAATACTTAGTTATTCTACTTAGTATTGAAGCAATCGACTTTGTTTTTATTTAATTGTTTCCGTCCAAAGAAGTTAAATTGAAAATCTTCCAATTAGAAAGTATCGAGAAGGTGCATCGCTAACGTTTTCGATAATCACAACAAAGGACAATCGGCTAAAACCAACCGGCTAGTTACAGCATTATAAGAAGAATAATTAAATCATAGCCATATAATATCTTGCTGCCAGATATGGATAACTAGTCGTTCCTATATAAGAAGTCTGATAAGAAAAAGATGAACTTTGCACGCCTGCGCTTTGAGAACATGCTCCTAAGGGGCCTTCGGGCGCCTTTAAAACAGACTCAGTGGTGGAGCCAACGCAGGCGATGGATGGCCTCCACAGCTCCGTCGCCAGCAACGCCGGCGAATGCGGAATCCTCAGCAATGCCAGCAGTTAAGAAACCATTGCCTCGGGTCAAGCCTCTGGCTGAAGAGCGCTTGGAAACGGTCCTGTCGCCCATCCGAACCCGTCTCATCAGGAAGAAACGTTTGGCCATTGACGAACTGTCCGCCCTGGGCTTCCTCAACACGCGGGGCTATACCACCGCTGAGGAGTACAACTTGGAGGACCTACAAATAGCTCTCCGCCAACAAAACCTGTACGAGACCAAGCGGTTCTTTTCCACCGACAACCTGGACGTGGACCAGAACGTTCTGTTTGTAGCCGCCAAGTATCCAACGGGTCAGCAGCCTCGTGAGATCTTCTTTTTCCGCGAGGGCTCCGTTGTCTTCTGGAACTGCAGCGACATCGAAACGAATAACGTGCTCAGCTTCCTTCGATCCTTTGAGCGCGAATCCTATGTGAATGCCTTGGTGCATGGGGAGAGCGAGGTGATGCCGTACACCTACATTCCATCCACAGCAGTGGATGTAGAGGGCGATCTGGTGGCGGAGAGCAGCGACTTCAACGTCGCCTCGAGGGCCTTCTTCCAGAATGGGAAATTCTTTGTGACCGCGGACACGGATAGTTTCCTGTACAAGTACACCTTTTCTAATGCCATGGCCCAGTCCATCAAGTTGGGCATATGGGAGGCCACCTTGGATCGTTATATCGCCTCCATTGAACATCTCACAGAAGACTTGAAACGCGGTCGCCGCCTCAAAATCTCCCGCGCAGCCATGCTCCGGAAAACTGGCGAACTCTTCGCTCTGCGGCATGTTATCAATCTGTCCTCGGATCTGCTGGATGCTCCGGACTTCTATTGGGACCGCGAAGAGCTGGAGGCGTTGTATCTGCAGGTGTGCTCCTACTTCAGCATCACGCGTCGCACCAAGGTGATGAACGAGAAGATCAACCATTGCGTGGAACTGGCTGAGCTGGTATCCCACAATCTGAACGATGCCCATCACATCCGCCTGGAGTGGATGATTATTATCCTGATCATGGTGGAGGTGGGCTTTGAGGTGCTACACTTTGCCAAAAATGGAGGGGATTCGCATGCGCTGGAGGTCCTGCCACTCTCGAACCAAGCGACTTTAACGCAGAAATAGCTTAAGCCAGAGTTTTTGTACTATATAAACCGAAATATAGATTCGTTAAACCTATCGCTAGTTGTAATATAAGGATTAGTAAAAAAAAAAGTAATAATCTTAGATGTTAAAAGCTGGTTTCCCATCCCACAGTTTTCACCGTGTGTTGCCCCTGAAGATCAGCACCTTTTTCATGACTCTGTCACGGCAGCTTGGCCGGGGCATTGTTTACCTTTTTGTGTGTCGCTTTCGGTGTGTAAAACCATTTTTAATTGCTTTGCTGGTTACTCGGCTTGCCCCACTGTCACTTTTCTTTCGGCTGACATTGTAAAAGTTGTTTGGCTGGGCTTTGTTTTCACCTGGTCGGGGACAGCAATCGATGGACCGACCGACTGGCCGTTCGCACCGATGGGAAGCTACGCAGCCGAAGATCAGCCACCGTTTTGATTTGGCAATGCAGGCTCGATGGCTGGCAATGCAGAGCCAGCCGCGAAGTGGCTCAAAAATGGGTCACGGCACAGCAGCAACACCAAGAGCAGCAACTTCAACAGCAGATGCAGCAGCAACATCAACAAAAGCTACATCTTGCAGACCGCCCACTCATGGATCCACACGGAAAATACTTCGAAAAGGTAAAATATTATTTAAAAAAGGTATTTAAAAAACATGGATTAACTCTCGTTGCTAAAATAATCCATTAAATTCGCTGCATGTGTTGCAAATTTATTGTTGCAACAATCTTTATTGGTTCACTTGCAATATGATAAATATTCAATAGGTTTTTCGGCATTTTACTTTATTTTTCTCACTGTACCTGACACTTACAACAACTTAGAGTACTTCAAGCTGCAAAATATTTCAGTTACTGTTTTTTTACCCATTAAATATAAAGAATTTAAGGCCTTAAATATTACAAAAAAGAACTCATATTTTGTAATTGTAAAAAATTGTCTAGTAACTTCAATTTAAAAGCTGTTGCATTTTGTGTCACGCTTTTTTTTGTATCATTCTCATTAAATAAATTGTTTCTAAACAAAAAATAAATATGGTCTGGAGGTTGATGAAACAAAAACTTTAAAAAGGCTACAACCCTCTCCTACTTTTCCATGAAATACATTCATTGTGTGGAAGCTAAAGGCATTTTAATGAGCAGTGTAATTGCTAATGCGATAATTAGAATATATTAAGAACAAAAAAAGTGTATTTCTTAATGCTAACAAACTCCTAATTACCCGAAAGTCATATTCAGATTTTAGTCATATGTTCCATTAGTGCAGGGTATCCACAGGTGCTTACCTGAGCTCACCTGTCCCCACAGTAATTGCTGTTGCTGAGCTGCCGAGCTGCCGCTTTTGCTTTTGACACATTTTCATCGCCCCCAACGCTGGTCGTTGGTTTACACTGAAGAAAATGAGAGGAACTAGCTTGGGAGCTCTTGAAAAACTATCAAAGCAAACAACTCATTTCAAATTATCACTCGATTCCCAGAAAGTCGAGGAGTCCCAAAAGAAGTCACTATAACTCTCAACTTATTTCTCTCAGTGCGTGCGTAGTTTCAGTCGCGACGTCGCAGTCTCAGCGGAGTCTCTCTTGGCGGCTTTTGGGCCCGGCTTGGATTTTGATCGATCAGTTGCTGGCTTTGCGCGGCAGCGAGCGGTTTGCACATTGCGATTGTTGACTTTTTTATAAAGTTTGTAGTTGGGTTTTTTTTCTGTTTTCCGGTTCGAGTCTTTAAAGCTGCGCATGCGCCTCTTTTGAATCGTGGTTTTCAGTTTTTGGCCAAGACCAGCGCTGTTTTTTGTCGTGCTTTGACTGTGAGTGTGTTTTGAAAGTGAAACTGACCAAGCGTAGTCTCCGACAAAGACCGAAATGCAAATGGAAAACTTCTGAGTGCATTATAATTAAAAACAATATCCATTTTTGTGACTTTTTGCCATTGTCTCTTCGATTTTATGGGCCATGAAAAGTGGCGCGCAAGTTCAAAAGTTCGCAGCGATCTGTGGCAGATTCCCAGACCTGTTGTTGCCATTGTTGCAATGCCTTTTATGGACGAACTTGATGAAAGAGGCTCTGCACTTGAAGAAATATCATAAAAAAAGACATTATCGAATGGAAACCTCGAGACTGGACACCCATTGCATGCCAATTTCGAAATCGAAATAAACTTTAATAGCTTTCAGGCCAAAATAGCGAAACCCTAAAAGTCTAATGAATATTTTCATAGAGTTTATAAAAAGCATAAAACTTAATTAAAAATATAACTATCATGGCTCCCAAATTGATGTGAGAAGTTTCGGTCTTTTTATGACAATGCATCCAAGATTGAGTGGCATGAGAAATGGATTATCCAGATATCTCTGGGAGCGATATATATAGAGAGACGCGTATTAGCAGGGCTTTGTGAAGTGTCGCCACGAACCTCTTCTCCCCTGAAGTTGCATAATGTAGAGGAGGGGCAGACCCTGCCACCAGGTCCACCTGCTTCTTGGCCAGGTCCAGCGGAGCATCTTCATGATCGTTTCATCAACATCGCGTGTGCCACAAACTGGAGATCAAAACTGGAGCAAATTAACCGAGATTAAGCCCACAATTAGGTGCCCAATGTGAAAGTTAAGGCAGATCCAAGAGCCAACTAAAAACCTGTTGCTTCTTTATTTTTGTCTTCTGTTTTTTTGTTTTTTGTTTTCTGTTCAACGTGCTCGTGTTGTGGCTTTTTATTTACTTTTTTCTTGGCTCGTGTGCAGTCTTGGCCAAAGAGTAAAGTTTTTATACATTAAATAAAAGAAAAGAACATCCGGATAAAAGCAATAATTTTGAATAGAAAACTCCACATCCCCCAGGCCTGGAGTGGGAGTTTTCTTGGACAGAAATCGAAGAGAAATCAAAGGGGTTTTCGGCCAGGCCATAATAACACGCTTCACTGACCTATGCCAAGGCCCCGAGACAGCTGGCTTGGCCAGCAATTTGCGGCACTAAATCGTATCTCTTTTTGTTTAGTTTTCATTTCTTGTTTTAACTTTTGAACTCGGCCAACTCTCGCCAGCTTCAGACCAAGTTCAAGTTGGCCAAGTATCGTTTTTTTTGCCTTTTTGCTGGTTGCTGGTTGGTTTTGCCGGAAACAACACTTTAGAGCTGATCTCCAGACCTAGACTTGTGGTTCACCAAAGCTTTCATTAAAATCATCATCATCATCATTTTTATCTCGATCCCATTAGTAGTGCTATCAGCGATGAAAACTGTTTAAACTGTTTGAAGTTTCGAGAGACATTCATTTTATTTGGATTTATCATTTATCATAAATCATTTGATTGCTTTCTTCTGTCACTTAATTTCCGTGTAAGATCTTGTGAATTAGGCCCCCGACTTGGCTTGACTTGGCAATGAGTTGACAGTTTCTGATATTTGTCTATAAGCTCTGAAAAAGTTATTCTTCCCAAACACACGAATACGAATACGAATACGAATATTGTATGAAGTACATTCAGAGGCCATGACTAATGACTATTTCCATTTAGTTTCAGCCAAAAGCCAGAGTTTAGACACTGAAGTAACCTATAAAGGTGGTCCAATTATAACCTATCCTAACCCGTTTGGAATTAGGAAGTGGTTTTAGTTTTTTAGTCTCTTGGTGATTCACAAAGCGATGGTTTTAAAGTTCTACTTAGCTTCGTTTTCAAGCCAACTTATCAGACTTTATTGGAATTTTTGTGTGTTTCCATTGCAGATTCGTTTCGGTTATGACTTTACTGGCTATTTGCATTTTCGTTTAGCATTGAACCAACTGCTCCACTTGACACACATATTGACCAGCTTTATCTCTGTAGCTGTGTCTGTCTCTGTATCTTGTATTTTGTATTTTGTATCTCGGATCTGTTGGCCAAGTCAGAGTGAGGTAGAGGGAAAGACACGTGGGTGGAGCCGGAGCTCCAGGCAAGGTCCATTGCCAAACACTGGCACGCCACCAATTTTGTTGGCCCGTCCGTCATCTCATTTATTGGCCATATTTTCGTGGCTATTGGCCTGCCCGGGCCACAATGGAATCACTTTCACTTTGCACACCTAGAGGGCCACCCTGGAGCCGCTACCGCTACCGTTCCCTCTCCTCCGATTCCCCAAAAAACTTGCGTAAAGTTTCGTGCTGTTTTTTAAATAAAAAATATGCGTTGACAAAAAAACACCATAATGGTTATAACAATAAATGTGTGATGAGGCGAGTGGAGACAGAGAGTGGAGTGTGAATCAGGTGTTGTGGCGGACATTTTGGCAGCTTTATTAGCAGGTTGCTGGCGGGGTGCGTGTGTGCGAGCCATTCGAGCCAGGTTGCACCTCCCGAGGGGGGTCTGTTTAAGGTAATAGAGTTGCCAAGAAAGAGGAGAAAACAGAAAAGAAACCACGCTAAGGTCAAGGGACAACTGGCCCCTGACCTTCTGCCATGATGTCAGTTCATGTCAAGATTGCAGAAAATCAATTAGCAAAGTTAAAGAGTTCCTTTAAAAGTTTAGACCCAAAAACTAGTCGAAATTACCAAATCATCATCTCAAATATGAACACTAGAATTTCCTAATCCAACCTGTCGGCAATTATTCCACAATGTACAATGCCTTTTGTCTGTTTTTGGCCATTGTCTGCCCGGGCCTGGGTCTGGACGGCGTATACGTAATATGTTGCATGTATCCGCCCGGTTGGCTTCCAACTAATGAAAGGGCGGGGCTCCGATTCTCGGCCTGGGCTTGGCCTGATGCAATGGATGACACATGTATGCTATGCCAATAGGAGGAGCACGTGTCTCCATTGCCCAGGGCCTGGGAACGGTGTCATCTGAATTGCTGTTTTTTGGCATCTGCTCTTGGCCAGTTGAGGTTTAAAAAGCAACTCAAATCATGGGTTTCGAAGCGCGACTCTCATGGGAAATAGTTCAGCCGACTGACAGGCCTCTAAGTCTTTAAAGTTTTACACTGAAAGGAAGAGATATATTACTCTGCCATTAACTTATCTCTAAGAGAAGACCACTTTTTCCCTCTGTATCGTAAATGGGCGCTTAAATTATTCAGAACCTCCAGGCGACGCCTTCAACATTTGACACGCAGCCCTCACAATTGGCCGAAAGCTAAACCCTATCCCTAGAACAAAACAAGCCACACCACGGTAGTTGGAAGCTATTGTAACTATATAGTTATAGTCCGCGAACCTATCCAGCTGATAAATTAAAGAATAACAATGTTCGTGGCTCTCTCTTTTTCCTCTATTGAAGGCGGCCGTTTCCATCGAAGTAGGACTATTTGGGTAGCGGCTCAGTCCAGCCGGCAATGCCATAGTGGCAGCTCCTCCCGATCCTGCAGAGTCCTCCAAAAGTGCCGCCAAAAAGCATCAACAAAACCAAAACAATGCCCTACAATCTTGGGCTAAGGAGGCGGCTCCAACTGCTGGCCTCGGTGCTCTTCTGCTGCCTGCTGGGCTACCTGACTTCGGCGGCGGTGGCCAAGCCCACGCTGTCCTTCAGCCTGCCGCAGGGACTGCAGGGATTCCCCTCGTTCCAGTCGTTCACCCAGCAGATCATCGAACAGCGCAGCGTCCGGCAGATGAAAACCTACAGGTGAGTCTACATTCAATTGTCAGTCTATCGGCGATCGCATCGAGGCTTTCCACTCGATCACTCCATCGAAACCCATTGCCATGGACGTCACGTACACCTGGGCTGGCCGTGTACCCATAAATGTTCCTTCCAAGCTCTCACTCTGCTGCGACGTCCATCCATCCACTATATCCCTCATCTAATTTCGTATTTCGTATATATCTTTTTGCAGCGGGAAGCGGGTGAGCAACGATTCACTCATTATGATATACTATCACGATCTGACCATAGCCGTTACGGAGCTGGGACCCCAGAAGCTGCTGCTGGGCTGCGAGCTGATCGAAATATAGTGAGTATACACGTATTGATTGGATCAAAGTTATGCGGAAATGATTGGATATTCCGCTTGGGCTTTGAGCCACCCATAGAAAGCCTCTCTAATCCTCTTCCTTTATCTTCCCAGCAACGACAAGGAGGGCAAGATGCTGCTGGAGGGACTCTCGCACTATAATCGCCCCCTGGAGATCAAGTTCGACGAGATGCTGAAGCTGATGGACCAGTGCGAGCATGTGGACAAGCTGAGCTATGTTTCCAGGCACAAAGCCAAGCTGGAGGGCGGAGAAAGGAGCAGTGGTGGAGGTGCGGGAGAAGACTCCACTTCCGCGGGAGGAGCCAACGATGGAGTGGCCCTGAAACTGGCCACCAATATCTTTCCGAGAAGTCCCTTTTCCCTGCTAAGTGGAATAATCCCAGGTAAGTTATGACCAAACCTGGTACTTCTTCTCTACTTTGACATGAATGTATCCTTCTAGGTACCAAGTGGTGTGGAACTGGTGACATCGCGGAGACGTACAGCGATCTGGGCAGTGAAATGGCCATGGATCGCTGCTGTCGCCAGCACGATCTTTGTCCGGTGAAGATCCGGGCCTACCAGCACAAGTACGAACTGAACAATGATTCCTTGTACACAAAGTGAGTTCCTTACAAGAGAGATATATACTCCAGATTGTGATCTCTTTTTTTGCTTTCCTTAGATCCCATTGCATTTGCGATGACATGCTCTTCTCCTGCCTCAAAATGACCAACACATCTGCCTCGCAGCTGATGGGCTCCATTTACTTCAACCTGGTGCAGGTGCCCTGTCTGGACGGGCGGAGCAACCGGTACAAGTTCCGGGCGGCCAAGGAGGGTTTCTAGAACCCGGGGGCATTGCAAATTCCGACGGGGGTAGCACGGGGGTTTTGGGCGGGTGAAAACTATACTCAATGTACAGGAGGCCAAAAGTATACCATAACAAGGATATAAAACCTAATAATGAGAAGACGAGGACGAAGCTTTTTTTTATTTATTTGTTTTTTGTTTATTTTACCAACAATTGATTAGGCCCGCTTTTTATTTTTTTATCGAATATTCTGATGGGTTTACAGTTAACAGTTAGCGTTATCTAGATAAGTATATAAAGTAGTGTTGCATCTTTGTTATACAAATAAAAATATATAAATATATATATATATAATATTATTTATATTGTATGTATTACCTTTGATTAGTTCTCTTTATTCGTTAACCAAAAAACAAGAAAAAAAACAATGGGACACAAAAAAAATATAAATATGGGACTAAAAAAAAACACACAGACTATATTTTCACATTGAATTTTGGTTAATTTTTTTCCATCTTTTCCAAGTTCTTAATCTTAATCGTTGTCTCTCACACAATTATGCACTAAAAAAACAAAAAATGATACAATTTTGATTCAAGTTCGAGGGGTTGGTTTCCGTTTCCGTCGTCTGACTAGGGAGTCTTGTCTTTAATATTCTCATTCCAGATCCAGATCCAGATCCGGATCCGTCGTGTTAGGTACTTGGAAGGGTTGGTGTCGTCGCTGGACTGCGTTAATTTTGGAGGAGATAGGTTTGGAGGAGCCGTCCCGGGCTGGCTTAGAAAATGCTGGCCACATTCGGACCCGGCTGCGAGTTGGTGGGTGTGGGCTGGGTGGGCCGGTCGATGTCCTGATAGCTGCGCTGCTGGCTGGTGGGGAAGACCGATCCAGTCTGGAGGCTGCCGCCTCGCGTATTGAACTCCCTGTAGAGCAGGGCCACGCTCACGGGTCGCAGGATCACGTTGATAATGGTAAAAGCCACGGCCCAGCCATCTGAAAAATCGCATTGTTATTTAATACAGAAAGTAGCAAAAGTTTTTCTCGAATTTCTTCAAGTTACAATGAATGGATGATGATCCGTGCTACTTACTCATGAATTTAAAATAAATAACAATGCTGACTATGTCAAAGAATATACTAGAAGCGTTGATGACGAGCGCCTGAAAAGATATCACAGATGAAACATGAGTTGCGGGGAATGAGGGAAGGTTTTTTATATTTAAAATTAACTTTATATTCTTTCTGAAATATTTAAAAGTATAAGAGTTGGCTTCCCAAAAACTATAGCCTACTTTTTGGCCTGCCCCGCGAATGCATTTGCACTTCTTTGGGACTTTTACTCTTGTCTACAGTTTGGATTTACGAAATATATAAAAAATATAGAACGATAAACAATTAAATGAGTCATTTGATTACCTTTTTCTATATACAATGCCCTGAATATTAATTCTTTTGATGAGTTCTTATTAACTCTTTCCTACTGGCCTTTAATTATTTACCTTGCGTTCTCGGTTTTTTGTTTAACCAGCTGAATAATTATTACAATAAAAGTTAAAGAAAGACCCAAGAGTATCTAGTTCGAGAGCTTTTAATAATTAATTAAATAAACTCAAAAGAAGGATGACATATTCTAAAGTTCCCAGGAAAGTTTTTTTGTGGGCAAAAACTAGAGCAAACAAGACCCTCAGTTATCCAACTATTCAAGACCTCAAGTTATTACAAAGAACGAGGGACACTTTACATATATTTGAAATTAAATAAATTATGTTCATTGATTTTTTCGTTTTCCACGAGGGATCCTTCAGGATTTGGCTCGTTTCATTGAGTCGAGTTGATTAAAAGGCGTTGCTAATGGCTTTCAAGGAACCAAACATGAAATGGAACCCCAAATGGGGGAGGCCAGTTGAAAAATTTCGTGTGAGTGACCGATGCGGGGCAGCCTCGTAAATGGAATTGTAATGCCCGATTTATATGGCTCCCGGGGCCTCTGACCCAAAATGGCAATTGCGTGTCACTATTCCTTTGAAACCGCCAAAGGCTGCTCGCTCTCGGCCGCGGTTTCGGTCTGGAAAGGTGTAAAAGGTGGGCAGTAGGCAGTGGGCAGTGGGTTGCCAGTGTTGAAGTGTTGCCTTCCTGTGGACGGAGGAGGCTTGGCCGGTTTTTGGACGAGTCTAAGGTCAAAGTTGAGGGGGCCATACCACCGTAAATCATCTATTAATACACGCATACCCATAACCGTACACGCAATCATATGGCCAAGTATGTGAAAATATTTATTCAAATAATAAGGAGGCACTGCGAGAGAAAAAGTAGGCTTTCTATCCCACAATTCTTCTGATAATACTGTAATCTCCCAGTATTTTCTCGCAGTGCAGCGTTGACCACCAAAAAGAAACCACTTTCATTAGCATACCACACCACGCGGTGTTCGAATTCGGTTTCCGTTTTGTTTTCTTTATTTATTTTTTGGCCAAGCCACTTGACGGGTTAGGAGGGTATCGTGGGCGGGGGCTCGAAGATGGGGGCGTGGAACCTGTTATGGTCTAACTAAGGCATAAGCCAACAAATTGATTGTCCATAAACTCTCCAGAGTCTCGAGCCAAGACTTGGAGAACCTGGATAACCCATTGGCCTTATCTAATCAGTTGGGGAGTGAAGGAAAGTAACACATTTTCTTTGTCCAGCTATCGGTTTTCCAAGTTAGAATTAGAATTACTCTTCAATTCGTCAGAGAAACTCTGTTTTAGTTGAGAAACTTTCATTGTTTTCATATCAATGTGTTTCCTGTGGGATTCCGTGATTAATGAAAATAAGTCAAGCGATTGATGCATCATCATTGAAGCCCGTTCCCAATCAATCAAGGCATTCATTGACTGCAAAGCCTCGCCGTTGCCCAACTATTTAGTGAGAACATTTGTTAATAATATTTTGCATTTGTATGCTAATTACGAATCCGCGGATTTCGGAGCAACCGGTTTTGTTTGATTTTCTGAGTTGTGAGGCGATATCAGAGCGACTGGGTCTGGAATTTGATTAAGAAATCGCTTAACAAAACAGAAGGAAGTACTAGGCGAAATAATATGCATACTTAAATTAATTGGACAGCCAGACCATGTATATATACGAGTATATATATACACTCCTATATACATATATTTTATACTTATTCACGTTCTTATCAGCTCCGTAGAGAATAAAAGGCTTTGGAAATGCTAACATAAACCAAGATAACAAACGTTTCGTGGCCCAAAAAAACAGATGTACTCTCTAGCAGAGTATTAAATCAATGAAACAGCCAATTAACTTTGATTAGACTGATTGATTAATTGATTGACTCACCGTTTGGACAGCCTCGATGGAGTCCTTGCTGTGCATGGTCCAGAACATGGCGATTATGAAGAGGAAGTTGTAGAACTCGTACGCCCCATGGCCCCAGCTCCCCAGCATGGCATTCGATATGAAGATGAAGTGCACAAACGCCACAAGCTGTAAGAAAATAATAGAGAAAATGTGTTTAGCATTCGGTTAGCATGTTGGATGATGGAGAAACCGATCAGTTTAAGCGGTTTAGTGCCAAGTGAAGCCCCACGAAGTCCGGCCTCCTTTACCGCCACCACCCCAGGGAAGTTGCAAATTGCAAGCCCTCCGCGGTGTCGGTTGTCGTTTTGCGGTTAACTTGAGACGCTAATCAGCCAGCCCGTCCAATCACTCAGCCACTCCAATGGCCATTAACCCACGGAGGAGGCCCAACAAGTGAGAGTGAAAATGCAAGAAGGGAGAGGTTTAGATATCAAAATGTATATTTTACTTTTAGGAATCTGTATTCCATAAACAAAGCTAGGATAATAATCAGTTCCCATTTGAAATCCCTCGAATATTACCTTTCTTTAATGTTTTCCAACGCTCTATACAAAATAGTTCATTTTGGAACCTATTTTCCCCATTCTAGCAACCGACAACAAAGGCTATAAATAACTTTAAAAGCTTTAACTTTAAACGACAATGACAAATGGCAATTGAAATCAAAGTTTAAATACATTTAATAGCGAAATTACAACTCCAACCATACAACGATGACTATCTGCTGCTAAATATGGAATCGTAATCGGGAATATTCCTCCCAGGGGCTCCCAATTTTGTCAACTACGCCCACCATTTCGAATATTCTCCCGATTCCTGCCGGGGGGTCCAATTGGACTGCACTGCTTGCTCTATGGGGATGCTGGGGAGGCGTATACTGCTTGCTTACCTTCACACGGACAAACGGCGATCCCATTAATTCGTTGAGGTCGGTCATGGTGCTCCTTTTTTCTTCGTTTTTCAGTTCTCAGTGCTCCCACTCAGAAATTAACAACAGAAATTTTAGTGAAAATTTGTGTCGAATCTATTTTCACAATGCACTTTCAATTGCTGCCAGCCCGCGCGCGTTTGTGTGTGAGAGAGCGCACTTGTTGGTCTTCCCCCACGATTGTTCCTGGCGGGGGGCGGCTTTGGCGGTTGGATCCCAAAAACAGCAACAAATTAACGGCCACGGCACAACAACAAAATTACACCACCAAATCGCACCCGTATCCACTTGTTATGTGATTATGCGTCGTGTGTGTGTCGTGTGTTGTGTGTAAATGTTGAACAAAAAAATATATACTAGTATACGAATTGTTTCTATTATTTTTTGTCACCAGCGCAGCAGCTCGACCGATTCTAAATTAAATCAAAACCGGAATAAGTAAGCTACTAAACTGAACTGAAGCAGTGTTGTCAGACGAGAGGCCCCCCAGGAAACTCTGTCATCGAATGCCATTAGCCCCCCTTTGGGGCCCATTCAGCTCCAACGCAGCACGGTCACACCTTGAATATGCTTCCCCAATAAATAGTATGAACTTACAACGCATTTAATATTTGAAAATTGTCTTTGTTTTGAATTTCTATAATTGAAATTCAAAAACCAACTGCAATTAGCACTCTTTTTTTAAAGCCCATTGAAAATATTCCTAATACACCTCTTAATATTCAATTTAATTTATTTAAAATAAAAATATATAATATTTAAAGTATTAAATTCAAATTTTTGACGGTTATTTCGATATATTCTTGGTAGAGTTATCGATCGTCCATCCCTGAGTTTCCAATTAATCTAAAATTCCAATTGGACGTTCGATCGCAATAAGACTCAGATGTTCCGATAAATCACTAAGCAACAACATAACAAAGTGGGGGGAGAATTGTATCTTATTGGAACTTTTGTGCTTCCCCGGAAATACCGCCATGGCCGCATCGAATCTTCTTAACCAGTTGGACAGTATCGATGCCAACGATCTCCACTATATTGAAAGAGATCTCAACTTTGCCCAAAAGGTAACACTTCTAATTTCCCACCAAGAATCCATGATTTAATTGTTTATATTTTCCAATAGATTAGCCTTTGTTTTCTTCTATACGGCGATGATCACTCGAACGCCACGTACATTCTGCAGAAGCTGCTGGCTCTGGCTCCTGTGGCTTGGCAGCCCAGTGACTTGCTCCAGCAATATGCCAAGTCCCGGCCACAAACCTGGCAAAGACACCTCGTCGAGGCGCTTTGCATTATCGGTGCCCGGCAGGTGCTCCGCCGCTTGGGCCTCCGCTGGTCGGAGCTCCGTCTCCACTATCTGCCTCATATCGGTGGATTGGCCCTCCACGTGCATCCGCTGCTGAAGACTCTCTACACGATCTGCGAACAATTGACGCTGGCACAGAGCGGTCGTCTGGTCCTGGAGGTGGGTGAGAAGGTGGCGCGACAGCCGGCGGGGTCAGGAGATCCCATGCACTTCAACGATCCCGCTTACCTGGAAATATATCTACTGGACTGGCTGACGCGGAGGTCGATTAAATTGGGCGACATCAATACGAACGGAAGCGATGTCCAGCTGCTGATCGAACACTTCAAGTTCAATGATCTGCAGGAGCAGGCGAAACTCTTGATCGATACGATCAACGCCAATGCCCGGGACGAACCAGAACCCACTCGGGTCGCCAGCCCCGCTCCGGTGTTCGTTAAACAGGAAACCCTGATCGACAGTCAGCCGGTTGCCGCATCCACATCTTCCTTCGAGCCAAGAAATGGCGTTCAGCTAAGCCGGGAAAACGCTGGCATCTGTCTAATCATCAACCAAAGGAAATTCCATCGGAATGTCAACGATCGTTATAAGGTGAGTAATTCAAAATCAGACGAAACCATAACGAAAAATACTTTATTTATGTCCGATGCAGAAATACCTATCCCCCAAACCACTGACCGATCGCCAGGGCACCGATGTAGACGAGAGGGCGTTGGATAAGGTCTTTTCCGCGATGGGCTACAGGGTGGAGTCGCGCCGCGACGTCGATCACATGGAAATGGTGCATCTAATACGCAATGCCACCAAGCGATCCCTGCTCAATGAATCCATAGTGGTGTGTATCCTAAGTCACGGCTTCGAGGGAGCTGTCTGGGGAGCGAATAGCATTGCCCTGTGCATAACAGACATCGAGAATGTCCTGTGCAGCGAAGCCAATGTCTACGACAAACCCAAGCTACTGATTATCCAGGCGTGCCAGGATAAGAACAACAAAGGACAGCAGGGGCTGCCAGTGAGTTGTATACAATTTTTATGTTTTTCATTTTAAATAACTTATTTGAAACCATTCCACAGTTTAAACTAGATGCCACCACCAGTGAGCCAGCTCAGTATAAACACATGGTGCGGGTAATGCCAGTACCCGGATTCCCAGCACTGCGACATACCCATCATGGCAGCTGGTTCATCCAGTGCCTGTGCGACGCCATTGCTCAACATTCCGACAGGTAATGTCTCACCTACTTATTCATTCCATTCAAATTAAATTAAGAGTCTTCTCCTGCCAGCAAACACTTTCTAGACATTGTGACCATCGTCACCAATGAGGTGGCGAAGAAGCGTGGCGACAATAACGAAACCATGCTCCTCAGTACCAATATTTGCATGGTGCAAAACCTTTACTTGCCACCAAGGATTCAAAATAAAGTTGAATAGTGTAATTATCCAATCTGTGAACTAAATGAAAAGCCTAAAACACTATATAAAGTCGTTCAGAAGTTCCTTTTTAATCGATTACTTCGCGGTATACTCGTATATATAATTGCTAAGAACAAAAAACCTTAAAAAGTATTTAAAAGTAAATGGATTACAGGATCCGGTTATTTTTTCGACTTTTTGTTTGGTTTTTTGGACGTCGCCTTATTCGGTTTCACGGCCTCCTTTTCCGCTTCTATCGCTTCCTCTGGCTCTGCCTTCTTGCTCTTTTTGGAGGACTCTTTTTTCTTTTTCAGGGACTTCTTGTCCTCCTTAGCTTCCTCTACTTCCATCGCCTCTACGATTTCTGGTTCTGCCTTCTTGCCCTTTTTGGAGGATTCCTTTTGCTTTTTTACCGGCTTCTCTTCCCGTGAGACTTCCTTCTCCTCGACTTCCATATGCTCCTCCGCTTTTTCTGGTTCATCTTCCTTTGCCTTATCCGTGTTTTGTGGCTTCTTAGCAAGAGTTTTGACCTTCTCCAGGAGCTGGGCGCGTTTCTTCCCACCCTGAGCCAGAATCTTTTGCAACAGCTGCAGCTCCTTGGACCCGCTCTTATCCGATGACTCCAATTGCGTGACAAATCTGGCGAGATGCTTCTCAAACTCCTTGGCATCCGTGGAGCCCTCCTTAAGAGCACTCTCCAGACGCCGGAACTGTTCACCGAGGAGCTTGAGGATCTGCGCACGTCGAAGACTTCGTGTTTTCTTCAAATCCAAATGGGAAACTAACAGCACAGCCAACGGGCCAACTCCGGGCCACTGACCCGCTTGGAACAGAGCCTCGAAGCTGGCCAGAGATAAGCGGCTCTTCCTGCTGGCTACCCACATCTCCAGGAACTCGACGAGCAGCGGCCACACGGCGCTCTTCTTCGGCTCCTCGTTAATGGATCCCTGGCTGACCAAGTATGCGAAGCACTTATCCCGCCAGACGGTGACTTCAGCCTTGGCTTGACGGCTGGACTGCTGTTGCTTCTTCTTGTCCTGGTTTTCTTCGTCCACCTGCTCCTCGCCGGTGCTCATCAACTGCTCAATGGCCTCCAAAATGGGAGACTTGTCGGGCTTCGATTCAAACTCAATGTTCTTTGCCACCAATTTTTTCAAAAGCTTCAAGCTAGCTTCCCGCAAGGACTGCAGCTTGGTGTCGTTAACCGTGTAGCTGAACACCTGGAAGACGCAAAGTAGTACATCCAGGATTACAGTCTGATTTGGCTTGTGGGTGGAAAATAGGTCAAGCAAGTCCAGAGCACGGATGCGGAAGTGCAAAAGAATGGTGTTGTCAATGCGTTCCGATTTGGTGGGCCCCTGTTTGGCCTGGGCTTTGCCGGACTTCGGCTTGAACAGTTGGAACGAACGCTCCAGAGCGGCGTTCAGGCGCTGTCCCTGCTCCTCGCCCACATCATTCCAATCCACGCTGCTGCCATCATCGTCGGCTTCGCCATCAGCTACCAGTGCTTGGCGAACGCTCTCACGGATTTGAGCCAATTGGGACTCATCGCCTTCCTCATCGTCGTCCTCCTCCTTCTCTCCATCCTCATCATCGGAATCGTCTCCTTCCGAATCATCGCTAGAATCATCCTCATCCTCCTCATCGCTTTCCTCTTCGCCATCCTTCTTCTTGCTCAAGGGATTCCGGTTCATGTTCAATACCTCCAAGATCAGCTCCAAATTGCTGGTCTTTAGTTCTGGAATCAAAGCAGTGGCCACCAGGTTGACGAAATCCCTCCAGAAGTGCCCAGTTTGCAGGAGCAGCTGCAGAAGAGCATCCGTGAGGACATCCTGCCACTCGGGTTCATCACCAGCACTCTTAAAAAGGATAAAGAAAGGGATTAGCTAAAGAAATTATGTCCAGAACCATGTTATAGACTAACCTTCTTCTTTTTCTTCTCAAGAGCATTCTGGCGACAGATAATCAAGTCCTCCAACACGGCAACTGGGAGACTGCTCTTGGTGCATAAAGCCAACGCAACGAAAAGGATCAAAGCCTCGAAGCTCTGGGCCAACGCATCCGATTCATCGCTGGGCTTGGTCAGAAGCTTCTCCACCTGCGGCCAGGCCTTCTGCAGTGCCTCGTCCCGCGGTTTGAGCAACTTGCTCTCGGCGTCCTTCTTCGACAGCTGCTTGCTTATAATGCCGAGGTTTTTTTGGAGCAACTGGCACAGGGCTGGCAGACCCGAGCACTTATGCAGCAGGCTGGCCAGGAAGATCTCCTCACAGCGCTCCGAACACTGGCGGCTAAAGACGCTGGCCTCGGCGGCGGAGCACGGCTCCTGGCTGCCATCCAAGTGGAAAATCCCAGCGAGCATTATTTGACGCAATTGTTTGTTACGCCATTTGTTGTCCTTTTCAATCAGTTGGGCGTTCTGAAGGATCACCTGCATTTGATTAAGGCAGTGATATCTGTTGAGCTTCCCCTCCTCGTCCAAAGTAAAGAGTTTATTCTGATAGAAATCGTACAGCTTCTTGAGACTCTCGACGCCCAGCGCAGCGATCACATAAAGACTAAAGCGGGGCAAGGTTATTGCCCAGTCCAATTGGAGCTTCTCCTCCAAGAACTTCTGGAACAGCTGCAGCTTGACATCCTCCTGTTTCAACTGCTTCTCAAATGCCAGCAGAAGGGATCCCTCGAACTTGTAGCAAATCAGGCGCAGCTCCTTCTGGGACGGTTTCTTAACTTCGCTTTTGTCTCCCTTGACACTCGACAACTCCTGGAGCAAGAACTTGATTGTGGTCGGGGTAAAAAGATCCAAAATTGGCTGCTCATCCTCTTCTTCGAAATTGAGGAGTATGTGGCTGAGGATCTGGATCACACAGGCCTTGGCTGAGTTGAATTTTATCGGCTGTTTGGCGTCTACAAACTGCTGCCAAGCGGTAAGTAGCTCCTTTCCGCCCGACGCTAGGAATCTGGCCAAGCGCAAGTAGACACCATCGCTGTGGATCGTGGAGCCGCCGATATAGAGCTCGAAAAGCTGGCCATACTGGGGCTTTTTGGCCCAGAGGCTGGCCAGGAGTTGCTCGCGTCCGAGGATCAAAGGGTAGGACAAGTGGACGGACAACAACAAATCGCTGGTGTTGACCTTAAGAGCACTAAGTGGCTTATTCAAGTGGACCTGCAACAGAGGCCAAACGTGCTCCTCGAAGAGCTTAGCAGGTAACTGAAATCAAAAGGATCGTAAGTCGTTATAGTCGGTTTATTGTACAAAAATCAGACGTTCACCCACCTGCTTGAAGGAATCCGCCAAAATGTCTGAGCACATGGACACCAAGTACTCTCGGCCCTTTAGCTGGCCCACAATGATCTCATAAACGGACTGCACCAGCTTTGGCTTGGCCTGTTCCACGAACTGTGGGGTCTGCAGGATGCTAAAGGCGGTAACGAGCTGACCTACGGCAGCCAAACTATCTTCCTTGCCTTTCTGCTGACTTCCCACAGCCAGATCCTTCTTCAAAATGGCCAGGACTTCGAGGCCATCAATGCCGGGCACGGAACTAAGGATGCAGTGAATGTAGCTTGCGGCCTGTGCTACCGATTTGATGTCATCTGCCCCGGTGGAACGGATCAGACGCTTCAGCACATAGGCGCAAGTGGCTGTACGCTGGGGAATGTTGCTATCATCCCGGAGCAAGACAATTAGCGAATTTATTATCTTTTGTGTCAATGGACTGTTCTGGAGTTTCTTAAAGACTACGAAAACGGCTTTGTTAATCAGCGAGAGATTCGGACCATTGCTGGGGGTATTCTCCTTCTCCTCAGACGGCTTCTCTTTGGTGGAAACCTTTGCAATCTTGGCTGGTTTCAACGTTTCCACATTATCCTCGGATTTCACCGATTTTGGCCGTTTTCGTTCTGTTCTACCCTTTATTTTAGGCGTTCCGCCATTCGTGATGGGTTTGCCTTCCTTTACCTTCATCTTAAGGAATTTATTTAGTCAATTCAATTTATTTCTTGGCTGTCAATGAATTCCCCAATTTAAACGGTAAGCACGTTGTCAAGAAGAGTGCCTATTAGAGATGGCCACTTTATCCTTGGTTTTGTGGCTACCCTACGCGATAGTTATCGATAGTTTCAGCTATTTTGTTTTTTAAATTTAAAAATAAAACTTAAACTTAAGTTGCTTGATCGGTAGGGAACAAATACAAGTTTAAAATTCTCTCATACCCAGTAAAAGTCATTTGCTTTTCGTTTACTATCTTTTTTTACAAAATCTAAATGTTAGGGCTCTAAAGATACATTCAATAATATTTAAAATTTGTGGTTATACATTTTCTTAATTTGTTACATCTTCCACTAGAAATGCTTAAATAAATGCTTCAAATCCGCTAAACGGATTTTGGGATCTGGTTCTTGGACCAGAATTTGGACCTTTGGACTGAAGGCAGTCTAATTTTTTTGTATACCGTCTGAGTATATGCCGTATTTGATATTTTGTGTATATAATATGTAGAGAATATAACATTTAGAGATTTATAAGTTAGTTGCAGCTAGCCGAACATATAAAGTTTGGCATACAGATGAGCATATTTATGTATGAGGGGTTTACATATGTGCGTATATGCATTTATAAAGTCAAAACAAAAACCTCAACATAACTCAAATTCGAAAATAACAACTTTAAATTAACTTTTAAACGAATTTGGAACAGATTCAAATCATTAAACAATGCTCACTTTCTTAAAAAGAACAATTGAAACGTGATAAGCTGTATAAATATGTAAGTTTTTCAAGACAGTCTTCGGTAAAGTGAGTATTTAGAGATTCGTGTTGAAAATCTATCAGGTTCGATCGTACGGCCCAAAGAAGTCGGGCTCCCTCGGATCTCACGCTGACCAACGCGATTTTTGTAGCTCAATCTGACCCTCCAGCGTCTTGGCCAAGTAAATGACCAGCAACTGGACAAGGGCGATGCCCAGAGCGACAGCGGCAATAAAGTACAGATTCCTCTCGGCCCAAACGCGCACAATCTCAATGCAGCCGCTGGTCCAGATACGTTTCCTGGCCTCTGGAACCGGGGCCTCCTGAACGCCATATCCACACATGATGTTGACCAAGCCAGACGAGATGTCGGTGGCATTAATGCAGCAACTGTAGGGCACACCGCACTTCTCCACCGACGGCGACGAACAGTTAAAGTACTCATTCTTGCTCCAGTCCTGGTAGCCGGCGTTGCTCAAGCCACAGCACTTGAACTCCTGCTGAGCAAAGTCGATGAAGTTCTGCAGATCGGGATCATCGCGGTACGAGTGGATGATCTTGTCGGTGAACTGCTTCTCCAGGAACGTGTTCATGTACTGCGGGAAGACGAAGCAGATGATGGCTGGAAAGATGCGAGATGTTCAGTGTTCACGAAAGTGAAAGTTCAAAGCAAATGTGACTCACCGATGGCCATTTCCATGAGAAAGAAGAGCAGCAAACAGAATGAGTAGAACTTTAATAGTCAGGTGTTCTCTCTCAGAGCTCCCAAGCAGCCGGACAGGCTCACCACAAAGATCACGATGCCGGCGATAATCATGACCAATGAAACATTGAAGATGACATCGTAGATGGTCTCCAGCCGTACCCAGCCATTTGCCTCCTCCCACTTGTCCTTGAAGGCATAGACCCCGATCCCCAGAAGCAGTCCGCCGAACTGCCAGAAGATGAAGTTCAGCAAGAAGATCATGTACTTGACGCACACGCTCACGTACGTGAAGTTGTGGAGTGGATGCATCTCATGCAGCTCGATGCCACTGTAGCCGCGACTGCCTATCACGACACCAACTCCACCTCCGCCGCCTCCTTGATACCTGTAGTTACTCATCTCCGGCCGGAATCCTTTCTGTGCTACTGGATATGCTTGGTTTTCCTTGTTGTGTTTGACTTAATTAAAGTTTCACCCACTTTAATCTTAGCGATACGTGATTTTGATTGCTATCACTTTAATTTAAGTACATTTCCTCGAGAAAAACCCTTTTATTTGGCAAAACAAAGGTAAAATGTGTAAATATTAACGGTACAGTGTTAGAAAATCTCAGTGTGACCAGCAGATAACTTATCGGGATTTCCCAAGACCATCTGATTTGGACCGGACCCAACACTGAACAACAAGCTTTTAAAATTAAGCTTAAAATATTCAAACAGCGACAAAATTAATATATAAAGCTGGCATTGTGAATATAGGTAAATGAATGAAAAAAGTCAATATAACAAGCAATATAACAAATGTAACTAGAGCATTTCTAGTTTTTGCAGATTTTAGTTGACTTCCAACCGGTTACTGATCCCCCATCAATGATCGCCAATATCCCCATCAAAAGATCCGCACGTCTATGTTGGCAAGTGTGCAAGTCTTTCGCTATCATCCGAAAGCGACAAGCTCGAAACAAGTCGATTAACTGCCCGTCAATATCATTTCGGCGATGACCTTTGAGCCGGTACAACGTCTGGACGGATCCGCTCTATATAGAGCTAATGAATCAGCCTTCAGTCGATAGGAGGGAGCATGCAAATAGCCGGCAAGGAGAGCAGTGCGGATAGTGGTGCGGTAGTTGGAGTCCAACTGTCGGATAAGGAATCGATAAGCAATCAGTTGATACCGACAGTGGTCGCACCGAAAACCGAAAACCTACAGCAACAAGCGTATTTAATTGGCATCAACGATTTCAGTTGCATTTCGCCGTCATGAACTTTCTGCTGCGCTTCATGGTCTTCTGCCTGGATCCCCTGGGCCTGGGCAGGAGATTCTTCGTCCGGCCGGCCCTCAATCTCGCCTGGAACGTGTACGATCGAGTGCGGAGCAAGGCAGACGAGAAGGTGGGCACCGTGCGAGAACTGGTCCTCCGTCTGGGTCTGATCGCCTTCGCCGTAGTCCTCATCATCTGGCTGGCTGTGTTCATGTACGCCGCCTTCTACTATGTCTACATGCCGGCCATTTCGCACACGCGTCCGGTTCACATGCAGTTCAAGTGCGTATCTGGAAGGGAATAGTCACCACAACTCCTCTCTAATCATTGTAATCTCTTATAGAACCTGCCTGGAAACTAGTACGCCCTGCACCTTTCCCCACGCCCACGTCTCGCTGACCAAGAAGCAGCAACTGCTGATGGTGGGTCAGGCCTACAAGGTTATCGTCAACATTGATATGCCGGAATCGCCGCAAAACCTGGAGCTTGGCATGTTCATGGTCTGTGCCGAGATGCGTGACTACGACTCCATGCTGCGTGGTCACTCCTGCCGCTCGGCCATGATGCGCTACCGATCGCCCCTAATCAGGATGATCTCTACCTGGGCCCTGAGTCCGTTGTATGTGCTTGGTTGGAAAGAGGAATTCCAGCAGGTACCGGTGGAGATATTTTCCAGGTACTTGGAGGAACGCCAGCATCCCATCACGGATGTTTATGTGGAGATCCAGTCACAGAAAATCCAGTTCTATACGGTGACCCTGCATATCGTGGCAGATTTTACCGGTCTGCGATACATTATGTTTAACTGGCCCGTCCTGTCGGCCATAGTGGGTATGTTGGCTAAGAGAATAGGCGCCCAGGATAATATGCTAATCCTTTTTCCACTTTCCAGCCATTAGCACCAATCTGTTCTTTATACTGGTCATCTTTCTGCTCAGCTGGTACCACTGGTCCGACGCCAGCTGGCTGCGCAGCCTGCAAATCAAATACGCCCGGCTCACGGACACGCTGCACTCCTCAGCCACTGCCGCCGCCGGCAGCGTGATCCTCACCGGCCGTCGCAGGAAGATCAAGAGCAGCAGCAGTAGTAGCAGCCTCCACGACGACCTGGACGATCTGGGCGTGGTGTCTGCCTATGCCTCGGACGCTGACAAGTCCGATATCGTTGACGTGAGCGGTGGTCATGCGGCCGATCCTCTGGCCGATTCCGATGCCGATGATCTGCTGGTGGCCAGGTCTGGTACCAAGAAGTCCACTGATCAGGATTCCCTGCGGCGGCGTCAACCCAAAAAGAAAACCACCGCGGATCACTAAGAGGCTGAGTCTAGCTAAGAATTTCTGATCGGGATCACAAATTACCACCGAAGACAGCCGATTCAGTCCACCGCCCATGTGACGCTTGAGCCAAAGACTAAATAGGTTACATTCAGGACATATTCGTAGTCTTAAGTTATTCAACCCGGCTGCCAAATGAAGTATTTCGGCTTTATACTTATGTATATAAAGCCATAGTCCTATACTTTAAGCAGCTCAAAGAAACAGAATAGGTTTTATTTTATGAACTTTTCATATCAAAGAATGCAAGCATTCCTACTTTCAGTTTGAAAATGAATTTAAAGGCCTTTCCTTACGTTAAGATTAGATAATCCCAAGCTAATCTTGGGATCCTGTTAAAAGTAATCAGAGAGATTAAAAATCGGTGAATTAATATAGAATCTAAAGAACATTGTTGAATTTTATTTAACATACTACAAGTAAAAGCTATCAAAGAAAATAATTTGCCTAAACGTCGACCTCATCTTTGGGCTTGCGTCGAGATCTCAAATTAAAGAGTTGCCGAAGCCTTCCCGGGCCCTGATCTTCTTCATTATTGTCCTGCTGCTGAGCAGGGGTATCCCTGGTCTTATCCTTGTATTTAAAGTCATCGAATAGTATCAGGGACAGCAGCTCCAACTGGGTGTTCAGAATCTTTCCCATTTTGATCATTTTCTCGCCCTTGTCCATGTACTTGGTCGACTGCTCGGCCAGGGAGTCCTTTTCCTCAATATGGTAGCCTCTACGCTGCCGCAATGCCATGTACCTCTTACGATCGATATCGTCTAGCTTTCGTTTGATGTTCTCGGACACCGTGCGATTATTGCGGACGTAGTGCTTCCGGAAAAACGGGAGGTTCTGGAAGATGGTGAACATGCGAGGAAATTCCACATACAAGAACTGAATAAAATTGATGTTTTGCTCCTCCCCGGTGGCGTCTCGCATCGCCTTGGCCGTGGTGAAGTAATCGTTGATCAGAGACACAAAAACGTTGATCAGGAGCACGGCTATCACGAAGGCCAGGATGCCGTATAGCAGCATGCCAAGCCATTCCCCGCCGTAGAAGAGCTCCGACGGCTTCACCTGGTTACTGAACCCAAAGGTGAAACACATACACATCACCATGCTCTTGATGAAGTTATTGAAATTGCCGCTATTGTTCCCATTGATGGTCACCACGGCGAAGCAGAAACCCGTGAGGAAGACCGCAATGACCATGGCGGTGCTGGCCACAGCGGACCAGGCCAGGTAAAGGGTCTGGGTGAAGAGGTGGAACACGCTCGAGAACTGCAATATCCTCCAGAGCCGCAGCGTAGTGATGCAGATCAGGAAGCCCACCGTAACCGTGGTCAACTGATGCATCCTTGCGGGTCGCCGGAAGTCGATGAACTCCATCTTACTGGCCCCAGCCACCTGTTCCATCATGCCCTTGACCAGGCCCTCGCGCAGCACCACCAGAATCATCACCATCAGATTCAATAGGAATATTGCCAGATCCATTTTGTTCCAGATAACCTTCAGCAGGTACGGTTCGTACCACAGCTTGATGCACAGACACTGGGAGAATTGGATCAGCACCACGATATAGACGAGCAGGGCCAGGAGGCCGGTGTAGGGCATCTGGTCCACCTCCTCCACCAGCTTCGCGCTCTCAACCTCGACGTGGGGCAGGGTCCCTCCGAACGGTGTTTTCTCTACGCGAAGGGTGCAAATACTGAACAGATTCGCGTCCACGTTGTACAGGGTGAAGTCTAGAAAAACGGCCGTGGTGTTCAGGGTTAGCCAGTTATACTCCGTCAGGTAGTCCAGAACCTATTCAAAAGATAAAGCATCCAAAAGAGCTTAATCCCTCAATGGTTTTAAGGTGTTTCGAAGCCTACCTTCATACTATTCGCCTGACTTCTGGCCAGAAGACTAACGTAACCAACGAGTTCCGGATATGTATTCAGAAATCCGTGATGCTTGAAATTCAGGAGCAGTCCATCGATGAACTCGTAGCTAACGGACAACGGGATCCAGGGCTCAAATATCCGCCAGTACTTGTCGGCATAGTGGAGTTTCCGGTACGGCAGCTGCCAGTCCGGCATGTAGTACATCTCCGAGTAGGCCGGCGGATTCCAGCCGTGATGCGTATCCACCACTCGAACCTGCCGCAGCCGAACCACGCCCATGAGCACGGTCTGCTCGATGTGAACCCAACCCATGCCGGTGCTGGAGTTGGTATTGAAGGCCTTCACCAAAGTGGACTCAATGAAGTCAAAGAGCTGGTTCATGTGGTAGATCTCCTTGAGGCCATAGTAGTCCGTATGGTTGTTCACGAACAGGTCCCGAATGATCCGAGTGTTGTGGAAGAGCGTCTCATCCCGGGTGACCATCACCAGGACCATTAGGCAAAGAAAGTATTGTCCGTAAATAAACAAATCGGCGGCTATCAGCTTGTACCGCTCGTTGAGGGCATAGTTCCTGTACTGGGAGGTTATCACCAGATTCGACCTCTCCCTGTTTAGACGCATCTTCAGGTAATCTCGCTTGTCGTAGTCCTCGTCGTCTTCCTTCTCCAAGGGGCGCGGCAGGTAAATCTTTGGCGGCCAGAAGGCCTTGTCTATGGAGAGAATAACGAACTTGATCGGATCCCCAAGCAGAAACTGGAAGAGCAGCACTATCACCATGCTGGCCAGCATTGTCTTGAACTTGACCACCTCGTGTTTATAGCCGGAATACACCCCGATCAGGACCTGGCATCCCAGCATTATCCCGACCGTGGTCACGAACAAAACCGTGTACTGCCTTTGTAAATTTTTCGGCATTATTTCGGGGTTCGATTTCTCTTGATATTGTACTGTAGATCTCTAATAGGAATGTAAAGCCTCGGATAACTATATTTCGACTCGATTCAAATATGTTAAGCCCTGATTTTTACATTGTCGTAGTGGACGATATATGAATATCCTGGATTTTACAAGGGAAACCCCTTGTTCCATCAGAAAAATTCGAAAAATATCGAAAAAAAATTTAGGCCGCAGGCTTTGATGCAGATTAATAGAAATTCAAAATACTAATCGAAAAAGGTATTCCGTTTAAAGATCGGGTAAAAACTGGCCAAGATATAGCTACTGCAGTGGACGATATATGAATATATATGAATCCTGGATTTTACAAGGGGTTCCATCAGAAAAATTCGAAAAATATCGAAAAAAATTTTTTGATCAGAGATTTTGACGCAGATTAATAGAGAATAAAAATTGTAATCGAGAAAGGTATTCAGTTTAGGGATCGGATGAAAACTGGTGAAGATATATCTAATCTAGTGGACAATATAAGAATATCTTGGATTTTCCAAGAGTTCCATCAGAAAAATTCGAAAAATATCGAAAAAAAATTTTGATTCGAGATTTTGATGCAGATTAATAGAGAATCAAAATTCGAACCGAAGGAGGTTTTCCGTTTAAAGATCGGATGAAAACTGGTGAAGATATAGCTACTGTAGTGGACGATATATGAATATCCTGGATTTTACAAGGGGTTCCATCAGAAAAATTCGAAAAATATCGAAAAAAATTTGGGTCTGAGATTTTGATGCAGAATAATAAAGAATCAAAATTCGAATCGAAAAAGGTATTCCGTTTAGGGATCGGATGAAAACTGGTGAAGATATAGCTAATGTAGTGGCCGGTATATGAATATATAGGAATATCCGGATTTTATAAGAGGTTCCATCAGAAAAATTTGAAAAATATCGAACAAAAATTTTGATCCAAGATTTTGATGCAGATTTATAGAGAATCAAAATTCTAATCGAAAAGGTATTCCGTTTAGGGATCGGATGAAAACTGGTAAAGATATAGCTACTCTTGTGGACGATATATGAATATATATGAATCCTGGATTTTACAAGGGGTTCCATCAGAAAAATTCGAAAAATATCGAAAAAAATTTTTTGATCAGAGATTTTGACGCAGATTAATAGAGAATCAAAATACTGATCGAAAAAGGTATTCCGCTTAAAGATCGGGTAAAAACTGTCCAAGATATAGCTACTGTAGTGGACGATATATGAATATCCTGGATTTTACAAGGGGAACCCCTTGTTCCATCAGAAAAATTTGAAAAATATCGAACAAAAATTTTGATCTAAGATTTTGATGCAGATTAATAGGGAATGAAAATTCTAATCGGAAAAGGTATTCGGTTTAGGGATCGGGTGAAAACTGGTGAAGATATAGCTTCTGTAGTGGACGATATATGAATGTATATGAATCCTGGATTTTGAAAGGGATTCCATCAGAAAAAATCGAAAAATATCGAAAGAAAAATTTAATCAGAGGTTTTAACAGAGGTTGATGGAGAATCAAAAAACTAATCGAAAGAGGTATTCCGCTCAAGAATCGACTGAGAATCGTTGGAGATATAGATATAGAAAGAGTCCCATATGAATCACTAAAGAATCCGATTTATATCGGTCTTAAATCAAAAACTCAGTAGCATCAAAAATCAAGTAGCCTTTGAAACAAAAGTCATTCAAGAAAAGATGACTTGAAAGCTTACCTTCGACCTCGTAGTATAAATAATTTCATTCGTCAGGAAGATAAGATTCAGGTAACATCTAAATCTAGTTAAAAAATTGTATTAATTTTATTATTTTTGTTTAGGAACTTTTCGGACGTTATTAACATTTTAGGCGTAAAGGTAACAGGCATCAATCCTTTGACTTTCGCGTGGGTTTGAAAAGGTAAAATCTATATTTGCAATACTAATGCTTATAGTAATACATATTTTACTTGTTTAGCTTTTAATATTTTGAGAAACATGAGTAAAAACACAAACGGCAACCAAAACGGCAACCAAAACAATCAAAACAACCAAAACAACCAATTCTCTTTCCGGCACATCCATTCACCCGAAATTAACCGCCGTTTCCGGCACGTAACTAGTAAAGTAGGCTTATATATTGCGAACTTGCCGCCACCGCGAGCCCTGTCCAGCTCCCATCGATCCTGGCGACGTGAATTGGAAACGGAACTACCGCGAATCGAGGAATGCCCAGATGGAAGCAGTGAGAATGTTGTGGCCAGCCTCAGTGAACTTTTAGACCTCAAAGTGAAGAGGAGTCAGGTAAGAGACGGCTAAATGCATTCTGACCGCCAATGTATAACATGGCATATCCTTTATCCTTCTGAAGAGATCTGAAACTGATAAGCCATTAGACCCCGTAATGTTCAATTTTAAGAATATAGATAACATCCGGAGAAAGTCAGATAAAAACAAGGAACTAATATCTCCACCAGTAGAACCTGACCTTAATCGCGCCCAGCTCCCACCGGATAACATCCGGAGAAAGTCAGATAAAAGCAAGGAACTAAAATCTCTACCAGTAGAACCTGACCTTAATCGCGCCCAGCTCCCGCCGGAGGAAAACCAGAAAACTGGCGATCCAGATAATGATTCGCTCGGTGGGTTTTCTTCCGAAGAATCCGACCTTTGCTATGAGAACATGTACGACAGTCTAGTGTCCGCCATGGAACGTTTGTTTATATAATCAAGTTATCTGAAGTTATCTTCCAAAAAGCTTAGTTAAGCGAAAAATTTCTAAAAAAAAGTATATATATTTTATAAAGAGGATTCTAGTCTGCTATCGTTTTGCTTTCAAGCTCAGTTGCTTCAAATTTTTTGTCTTGGCAGTAGAATCTGAATAGAAAACATTTTAATTTTTTTAAAAATTTAAAGTAAAATTCGGTTTTTGATTTGAATTGAACCGAAAGTAACGGAAAAAGTTGGTATTCGGCAACTCAGGCAACCGTGGTTACACTGCAGCTGACGAATCGCAGCAGAAGCACGGTCACACTGGCCGACAACAAAATAAAAAATCCAATTTGCGAAACGATTTTCTTCGAATATTCCGACTATGACGACGCCTAGTTAAATATAAGTGCATTTAAATCAATTAAACGCTACGGCGACACAAAGCCAAACGAACGAAGGAGCTTGGGAAGCTGCGAGCGGATAAAAACGAAGGAACGGAACGGATCGGAGTGGTGGTGGAGGAGGAGGAAGAGCTATGACGATGACCGCCTCGGACAAGTACACGTACCAGCGGACGGTGCTCTGCCTGGCCCGGGTTCTGGCCGGTATCCAACCCACGCCATGGGAGAAGGTATGTAGCAAGGTCTGGGGACATCCCGGAAGTCCGGGAAAGTTGCCATGGAAATCGACTTTTCACTTTCCACACTGACCTTGAAATGCGACCACAAAACAGACATGCGTGTGCATGACCCCCCACAAGGCGTGCTGTGAAGGTGAAAGGGAAAATTGCGGAAATTACGAACATGACGAAAAGCGACACACAGACGGGGATGTGTCATCCATGGATTGCCTGACAATAATTTTCCGTTTCTTCTTATCCCTCAGGTTCAGACCCTGTTCCGGTATTGCCCGCAGGAGAATGCAGCCGGGGTGTTCTGCCTGGACACACGAGCCCAGGATGCAGTGATAGCGTTGGGCATTTATTTCCTTGAAGGCGGCTGCCAGCACGAGGGACAGATCGTGCCCTATCTGCTGCGCCTGGCCAAGTGCCTGCCCAAGGCGGTCTGGATCGATGATGCACGGACCAGCAAGATCGAGCGTAAGCTACTCAAAGGGATGTCCCAATCAAAACCAAACTAACTCCCCGTTTTTAGGCGTTCGCATACCCTCGGCGGAAAAGTTCAGCTTCTGCCTGAACACTTTGCTCTCCGACATTGCCGCCAAATGCCCCGACTCCCGCGAGGAGATAATTCTCAACCAGGTGGAGACCCTGGGAGCTCTGGCCAATATTGTGAAATCCAGTCGGGACAGCAGCTCGGCTCCACCGCCAATTATCTTGTGCAAGGCAACAGTGCCGCTGCTCTTCGGCTTGGCCCGATCGATGGGCCGATATGCCGGCAACGACCCGCCGCTGCTCTGCCGCATATTTCCACCAGAACTGCTGCCCATACAGCGCGGCAGTAACCGAGATGGGTCTGGCTCCAGTAGCAGTGCCAGCGGCACCTGTGGCGGATCGTTTAGCAGCAGCGAGCGACTGGCCACCCACCAGTTCCGACCGATCATTCCGCGCTCCATGTCCGGCAGCCTGGCCCAGGTCCAGAACGATGATCCACGTTTGCGGTACCCGAGCAAGCACAAACCCTCGCTCCATAGCTACTTCTCGGTGCCGTACGATCCGCGGACCCACTTCTTCACCCGCTACGGCTCCAGTTTCAATCAGTTCCCGAACATGCGCGTCTGTGATTCACCCACAAAGGGCGGCCCTCGTCCCTTGTACCGAGTGCCACCGTTTCCCATCCAGCACCTGCAGACAATATTCGCCGTGTCGAAGAAGCTGCTCACCAAAGACACGCTGGAGCACCTGGACGAGCAGGCCAGCGATATATTCTCGCTGCACCAGATCAAGGGCTATTGCTACAAGAGTTTCTCGGAAACGCTAAACCTCGTTCTGGTCACCCTGCTGCGGGAGCTGCTGCAGCACCAGGTGGACTTGCCCACGCCCTTCACCAAGGATGTGCAGGAGTTCGTCAAGCGGCTCTTCCTCAACGGGCAGACGGAGCTGCAGAACAAGCAGCAGGACCAGGAGCGCGAACGACGGGAGGAGAACGGCATCGCCGTGGTCAACAAGTACAAGGTCAACGTGATGGCCAATGCGGCCTGTGTGGACCTCCTCGTTTGGGCGATACGCGATGAGACGGGTAAGCGCTGATCCGAAGGTCCATCCCTCTCCGGATCTCCGATCTCCGATCACAACTTCACCAGCTCCAAAGCTACTTCGGCAAAATGCAAAATGCAAAAGCAAAAAAATGGCAAAATGGCATAACAGCTCTGTTTATTATTATTGTGATAAAGAAAGAGAGGAAGTAATGTTTGTAGTTTGAAAGGAAAAGGAAAGAAAATGGATATATGTCGTTTATATATTCAAAAAAAATTATGTTCAAACCTTGTCAATTATTGTCAATTAAGTTGTAAGAAAATTGTCCACAAAATCAACGCCCTTTCTCTCTTTCTTAATCTTAACTCAAAATTCTTAATTCTTAATCTCCCATCATTTCCTTAATTTTATTTAGTTTAATTTTAGTTTTTTGATTTGGTAACTTTGGTTTGTTTACTTTACTTTTTTTTTTGGTGGCCGGAACCCGTAACCCGGAACCCGGAACCCGGGATATTGTTCAGTTGACGTCGACTATAATGTGCCATCCCTGCAGAATGGCTTGCAATTTTTATTGAAGAAAGGTCAAGAGCAGAGTTGTATTGATTTATATCCGTCCCACAGTCCCACCCACTAAATCGGGTTAACCACATTCCACAAAAACCATTCGATTTCATTTGTATAGTTTAGTTTATCCAAGACGATCGAATGTGGTTTCCCTCCCCCCAACAAAAACTTAATTCTATTTTAATTTTGATTTTTGTGGTTATACTATACCTATTTATATTGATATTTGCCTGGCCTACGTTCGCTGCATGCTGCAACAGATCCTCCTGCTCCCCATTGTTCCCAGTTCGCTGAATGATACACTTCAGATCCGATTCGATAGACAGTTTAATTAATTCTTGATATTATCCTTACCCGACAACTCCCCAAACAGAGGCGGACAAGCTGTGCGGACGGCTGTCACAGAAGCTCAACCTGGTGCTGAGCCACAAGATCGTGATGGATCACATGCCCCTGCTGATGGTCTGCCTCGAGGGACTCGGCAAGCTGGCCCAGAAGTTTCCCAACATTGCCGGCACCTCGATCTCGTACCTGCGCGACTTTCTAGTGGATCCCAGTCCGATTCTGGGCAAGCTCCACGCCCATGCCATGCAGACGCTGGCCCAGCAGAAGAAGGAAAAGGAACTGACCCCTTTTAAGATCGTGGTCCAGCACTCGGACTCGCGGGCCGTCGTGGACATCTTCGGGGAGAACCAGAAGCTGCCATCGACGGGACGCAGTGGCCAGGCGGCCTTCGAGTCTCTGCGAGACGCTGCCATCGAGAATCTGTCGATCGCCCTGAGGGCAGCCCATACCCTGGACCAGTTCTGTGTCCCGGCACTGGTGGCCAACGTTTCCAATCGATTGTTTACCGCTGAAAAGTCAGAAAGGTAACTAAAATCTCTAAACTTTATAAAGATTTGATTATAACCCAATGTAATCCCCAGCGAATCGAACCTTGTCAGCCTGAACATCATTGTGATGCTGGGCCATGTGGCTGTGGCCCTGAAGGACACCTCGAAGACCACCCAGAACATCCTGCAGTTCTTCATTCAGCGCTTTTGCAAAGTGCCCTCCGAGCAGAACGCGTTGATCGTCGACCAGCTCGGCTGCATGATCATCTCGCAGTGCGAGACCCACGTCTTCGACGAGATCATGAAGATGTTCTCGCGAGTGACCGTGCAGTCGGCCTCCCTGGCCTACACCTCCGACCCGGAGCACCGCAAGCAATTCCATCATGTCTCGGATGCGGTGGTGAATGCTCTGGGCAACATTGCTGCCAACATCCAGGGTGATTCGGAGATGCTGGAATTGCTCGGAAAGCTGCTGGAACTGTTTGTGCAAATCGGTTTGGATGGCGAGCGCAGCTACGACAATACCCCGGGCGCCCAGAAGGCCAGCTCCCGCGCTGGTAATCTGGGCATGCTTATACCGGTGATTGCGGTACTGGTGCGCCGCCTCCCCCCGATCAAGAATCCCCGCCAGCGGCTGCACAAGCTCTTCAAGGACTTCTGGGCCTACTGCGTGGTCATGGGCTTCACGAATGCTCGCCTTTGGCCAGCGGACTGGTACCAGGGTGTCCAGCAGATTGCGGCCAAGTCGCCGCTGCTCATTTCCCAGACCGCCCACAAGTCGGACATGCGGGAGCTGAACTACACGCTGGCCATCAAGAGCGACTCGGTGAACGAACTGCGCAGCCAGATCCTGGTGCTGCTGGAGCACTCCACGGACAACGTGGCCACCGCCATCAACAAGCTGACCTTTGCCCAGTGCACCTACCTGCTCAGTGTCTACTGGCTGGAGATGTTGCGGGTGGAGAATGCGGACGAGCCCAGTCTGGAGCCCATCATGAGCTATCTCTGCGACACGGCGCTCCAGAAGGACAAGACCGGCATCTGGCAGTGTGTCAAATGGTAAGATTTGATCTTCTTTCAAGACCCTTTGTGTCCTAAAAGTCCGACTCCCCCACAGTGTTGCCGATCAGGTCTTTGAAAAGTTCCGAAACGTTCTCTACGCCCACGACGAGATACGCGAAAAGGTGCTCGAGTCACAGGCCACCCTCCTCCTGGTCTACTTCAACCACATCCACAAGCCCATCCAGGTGGTGGCCGATCAGTATCTCTCCTTCCTGGTGGATCGTTTCCCGCATTTGCTATGGAATCGCCGGGTGCTCTGGTGCATGCTCGACATCCTGCAGTTGCTGGCGTACTCCCTGAGCCTAGATCCCAACGAGGAGACGCCCACATTGCGGGTGGTGTCCACCCCGTATACGCTGCAGTTGATGGACTCGCTGCCGGCCCGCGAATTGCGGCTAAAGGACTTTGCCGATCGCTGCCAGGGTATTGTCAACGAGGCCATGAAGTGGGCACCTCGCTCCACCCGCTCCCATCTGCAGGAGTATCCCAACCAGATCCCCACCCCGGTGCTGGCCCATCACAGCGGCCTGGCACTGGCTTTCGATTCGGTGGTCAGCAGTAGTGCCCTGCATCCGGGCACCCTGAGCAAGCGGCCCAGCTGTGTCAACTCGGACACGCCGAGGTTTGTGTCGGTCCTGTGCCTGCGGAGCAAGTACGCCGGCGAGATCAGTGGCCTGCTGTCGGTGCTGAGCGAGAAGGACAAGGCCGGCTTGGCGGAGCGCCTGGTCAGCGATGTCTGGGAGGCCTGCGCCGAGAAGAGCGACGCCCGACACCGTGGCGCTCTGTGGCGGGCAACCGCCTACCTCATCATCTGCTCGGAAATCGACAGGAAGCTGCTGCACGCGGTGGCCAGTTCGCAGCTGGAACTCTTCACCGAGTCGGCTATGGAAACGGCCGTGGAATGCTGGCAGTGGGTGCTGACAGCTCGCCAGGACCTGGAGCTGTGCTTCATCCAGGAGATGGTCAGTGCCTGGCAGACGACGTTCGAGAAGCGAATGGGCCTATTCGCCTGGGAGACGGAGGTGACCAATCCCCTGGCCGCCTACGACGGCTGCAAGCTGGTCAGTAAGCCGATCCTGATAGCCCCGCATCTGATTTGGCTGCAACTGCTCTCGGAGATGGTGGACACGGCCAAGTACTGCAACAGGGACAAGGTGGAGATGTTCTGTCTGCTCCTCCACCGCTGCCTGCCCATCCTGAAGAGCAGCAAGCAGAACAGGCAGGTCTCCACGGTGGGCTGTCGGTTCAAGCTGCTTCAGTGCGGTCTGTCCCTGCTCCAGGGCAACACCATACCCAAGTCGCTGGCCAGGAACATACTGCGCGAGCGCATCTACTCCAATGCCCTGGACTACTTCTGTGGCCCACCAACGTGCCCCAACCAGAGTCGGGAACAGCTGCTGGAGGATATTCTCATTCTGCTCAAGTTCTGGCAGACGATGCGCAGCGAAAAGAAGCATCTGGTGACCTCTGAAGTGGGAGACTATGACCTGACCAACGCTTCGGTGAGCTCCACCCAGATGCTGGCCGTGAAAACGAACCCGGAGACGGCCTCCCTGATCAGCGGCGGTGGCATTATCACGGACTACACCCGCTCCATGAGCGCCAGCGGAAATGTAGTGGGTGTGGGTATGGGCATGGCTGGCGGTGGCAGCAGCAGTGGCTGGTACAACACCATTCCGCACTCCACGTCGACCCTGTCGAAGCGTTCGAATCGCTCCAAGCGGCTGCAGTACCAGAAGGACTCCTACGACAAGGATTACATGAAGAAGCGCAACCTGATCCTGGAGCTGTTGGCCGTGGAGTTGGAGTTTCTGATCACCTGGTATAATCCCAACAGTCTGCCAGATCTGATAGTGCCAGGTGAGCTTTGGGTCTAGTACTTTTCGTCTATAATCTTTGTTAAAACGAATCCCAATCCCTTATAGGTGAAGAACAAATCACGGAGTGGCGCAGCCGGCCGTACAAACCCAACGTTTGGCGGGACTACGCCCGCCTGGCCTGGTGCTACAATCCATCGCTGGCCGTCTTCCTGCCGCAGCGCATCAAGAACGCCGAGATCATCGACGAGGAGGTGTCCCGTCTGGTCTGCTCGGATCCCATTGCCGTTTGCCACATTCCCGAAGCACTCAAGTACCTGTGCACCACCAAGAACCTGCTCCAGGAGAGCCCCGATCTTGTATACATTCTCTCCTGGTCGCCGGTAACGCCCATCCAGGCCCTGGCCTACTTCTCGCGCCAATATCCGTCGCATCCACTGACGGCACAGTATGCGGTGAAGACCCTGTCCTCGTATCCGGCGGAATCGGTGCTGCCGTACATTCCGCAACTGGTGCAGGCCCTGCGACACGACACCATGGGCTATGTGGTGGAGTTCATCAAGAACATCTCGCGACGGTCGCAGATTGTGGCCCACCAGCTGATCTGGAACATGCAGACGAACATGTACATGGACGAGGATCAACAGCACCGCGATCCCAACCTGTACGAGGCTCTGGATCAGCTGTCGCAAAGTATTATTGCCTCCTTTTCGGGGGCGGCTAAGAGATTCTACGAGCGCGAGTTCGACTTCTTTGGCAAGATTACGGCGGTGTCCGGCGAGATTCGCTCCTTCCCCAAGGGCATTGAACGGAAGAATGCCTGTTTGGCGGCGTTGAGCCGGATCAAGGTGCAAGGCGGCTGTTATCTTCCCTCGAATCCGGAGGCCATGGTCCTGGACATCGATTACAGCAGCGGCACACCCATGCAGAGTGCAGCAAAGGCTCCGTACTTGGCCCGTTTCCGGGTCTACAGGTGTGGCATCACCGAGCTGGAGACCAGGGCCATGGAGGTTTCCAATAATCCGGTAAGGATTGAGTGCACTTCCCATAAGAATATTCTGATTTACGTTGATTTCGATCCTTGCTAGAACTCCCAAGAAGATGCCAAGATGACGCTGGGCGTGGAATCGTGGCAGGCGGCCATCTTCAAAGTCGGCGACGATGTACGCCAAGACATGCTGGCCCTGCAGGTCATCACCATATTCAAAAACATCTTCCAGCAGGTGGGACTGGATCTATTCCTGTTCCCCTACCGCGTGGTGGCCACCGCTCCCGGGGTGAGTAGCAAATCCTAGCTAGAAATCTATTTTCTATATTTAATTCTGATTATTGATTCGAAATTCCAGTGCGGCGTCATCGAGTGTGTGCCAAATGCCAAGTCACGAGACCAGCTGGGCAGGCAGACAGACAGCGGCTTGTCCGAGTATTTCCAGCATCAGTACGGAGACGAGAGCTCCAAGGAGTTCCAGGCGGCCAGAGCGAACTTTGTCAAGTCGATGGCAGCCTACTCGCTGATAGGCTATCTGCTGCAGATTAAGGATCGCCACAATGGCAACATTATGATCGACAAGGATGGCCACATCATACACATTGGTAAGTGTGGGAGGGGAACCTCTTGTAGTCCTGCAATATCTGACACAATCCCCTATAGATTTTGGCTTCATGTTCGAATCATCGCCGGGCGGCAACATCGGCTTCGAGCCGGACATGAAGCTCACCGACGAAATGGTTATGATAATGGGCGGTAAGATGGACTCGCCGGCCTTTAAATGGTTCTGCGAGCTGTGTGTCCAGGCCTTCCTGGCGGTGCGACCCTACCAGGATGCGATCGTATCGCTGGTCTCCCTGATGCTCGACACCGGACTACCCTGTTTCCGGGGCCAGACGATCAACCTGCTGAAGCAGCGCTTTGTGGCAACCAAGAACAATAAGGAAGCGGCCGCCCACATGCTGGGCGTTATCCGGAACTCGTACCAGAACTTCCGCACGCGTACCTACGACATGATCCAGTACTACCAGAATCAGATTCCCTACTAGACTTCCTGAAACTTGAGAAGTTCAAACCGAAACCCCCTGACACAGATACACAGGCGCCTCTTGTTCGTTGTTGTTGGCCAAAAAACACCAAACACCAAGATCCAAACTCCAGACATTATATATATGATATATATATATATCCCTTCCTCTACCCTACGTATTATTGGTTATTACTTTTCTTTTTTCGTATTTATCCAGTGTGTGTGTTTTTCATCGTTTGTTTTTTCGTACTTATAAGATGTTGAACTTTTTCCAAGATTTTACGACGCATACATACGTTATGAAATATTTATAAATATTAAATGAATTATAGGGCAATATGTTATACCAAGGAGCAGGCTTGTTTGAATTTGGCGGGCTTTGCAACAGCAAGAGTTATCGAAATCAAATCCGATAACCGTCTGATATCGTTTTTGGTATTTTTGGAACTACTTTATATAGATCGATTTTTCTCGGGGAATCTCGATCTAGAGTCCAATAATGTTAATAAAGTTAATAGATTAAACTAATCTGCTTAATGTCTTATCATAACCGGTTCGAAAATTATCGCCCGGTTCGTATAAAAAGTGTGACCAGACAACTCCGATAGTACCCAATCCGATGGTAACACTAAACTACGGAAAAACATCGATTCCACCTCTACAGCCGCCTCAGCCTCCATTTTGGCGTCGATTTTCTTGAGTTTTTTCGTGGTTTGTTTCCTTAATTCCAAACACTAAAGTGACTAAAATACAGTAGTGTGTGAATACGATCGAACAAAGTGGCAATAAAGATACTCGATAAAAGATCCGCAACATACGGGAGTTTTTCCCCATCTCGTGCTGGTGCTGGTGCTGAGCGAGTGTGAGTGTGAAAGGTATATGCGGAAGCAAGGTGTGCATGCGTGTGTGTGTGTGTGTGCGTAAGTGAAGGAAAGCAGTCGAAAAATCGAAAAAAAATGGAATAAAACGCAAGAAATGTCGGGCAAAGCGGCGCAAAAAACCGAAAAAAACGCAAAATAGAAAAAGTAGGAAAGCGCCTATAGTATATAGGAGATGAAAAGCGAATCTAACATTGATATATATCCAAGAAATAACGCCGCTCTCCCGACGTTTTCGTGCCTGCGTGTATGTTCGCTTTTTTTTCACCCCATTTTTTCTCTTTTTTTCGTCCTGAATTACCCGACGAGTGAGGGAAATTCGACTGAAAATGAATACGATTTGGCGATATTTTCGATTAAAATTTTTTGGACAATTGCAAAAAACCCCCACACACACACAGAGGGCTAGGAAATTGCGTTACACAAGCAAGTGAACAAGTGTACGTGTGTACGGCTGTACGGGTATCTGTGTGTGTGTTCGTGTTCGTGAGTGTCGCGTGTCTCTCTCTGCCTCGCAGTGTGCGTGCGTGTGTGCGGCTTCAATAATCTAATAATTTTTTTTTTCGAGTGTTGCAACCAAGCAAGAAATTAAATATATATATATATGTATATATAGATATATGTGTATATGTGTGTATATATATAAAAAGATAAAGCAAAGAAAGCAAATCGGAAGAAATTGTTTCAAACAGCAAACAAACACACACGCGAAATCGAATGCACAAAAACGAACGAACTGCTGCAGTCCACGCCTACGCCTACGCCAGCGACGACGTCGACGCTGACCGCGCTGCCAGCGCACAGTGGAGTTGAAAGACCAAACAAAAAGTAAGTTTAAAATCGAAAATATATAACTTTTAGAAGAAGTAAGAAACGCGAAAAGGGGAAGCTTTTGGAAGCTACTTTTGTTTCAAAGAAAAAGAAGGTTAATGCCGCTTTTCCCCTCTAAAGATCGTCAGCTGTGTGGGTCAGCAGCGGCACACACACATTCTTGCACCTGCCGCCCCTGTCGTCGCAGAGAGAGAGAAAGGTGAGAGTGAGTGAAAGACAGCGATTGCCTTGGCCGGAAAGTGCGTCAAGCGAGCTGCTTGTGCTATATTTCTTTTTCCTTTTTTCTTTTTTTTTATTCATTTACCAACACTGAAATATGGAATAGATCTTGGACTAGAATCATGAATTTTCATGTCAAAGGCCTGTTTATGGCGACGTTTCCATAAAATTAACAAAGAAATAAAGCGAAATTCGTGCTGTTTTAGCTTTTGTTGGTTTTAATATCGTTGGAATTTATTATTCTGGCTGCAAAGTGCAACGTTTCAAAGGCGTGTGACATTGAAAATGACGCCAAAGTACAGAAAAACAAACAAATAAACAAAAAAAAGAAAGAAACAAATAAAAAAAATAAACAAAGAAACATAAAAAGACTAAAAACAAACAAAAAACTGAAGAAAACTGATACAGAATCAATGTTTAGAGGATTTCCCTTTGATTCTCTTCGTTTATTTTATTATTATTTATTTATTTTTCTTATAAAAGGGAAGAAAATGTTCGTTAGACAAGAATAAACATGAAACTGGACTCTGCTTTTCCCATAATCCTTTTTTTCTAAAGTTAAATGGTTTACAGTTCATCCTGTTATTATCCTGTTTTTATGACAGCTTTTGCCAAAGGTCCTGCCTGTGTAAAGGAATCACCTTAGCGGTAAATATCATGCCGCAGGAGGGTGCAAGGTGTGAGCGAGACAGGTAGTCAGGAGAGCGGAGGAAAGAAGGCGGAAAGGCGGGTGGCAGCAAAAGAGAGTGGCAGGCGGAAGAGAGCTCAAAGGTTGGCGTTGCACGCTATGCGACGGCACGACACCCAACACACACACATGTCCAGCAACGCCCACGAACTTTTGCAGGGGCACGAACACGCACACAGATACAAATGTATATGTATGTGGAGCCAGAGTTGTCAACCTCCTGGCACGTGTGCGTGTTTCGCGTGGCAACCTCGTTAAAATTGTCACAAAAATATATAAAAGAAAAGGAAGAAAAAAAAGTCCAGTTGCAGGTTTCTCTCTCTCTCTGGCACAGCTGTTTCTCATCCCTCTCTTCTCGACTTTTGCTCCGTTGGCAACACTTTCACACCGTTACTTGGCATTGGTGTGCGTATGTGTGTGTGTGTGCCTTGGCCTGTCCTTCGCCTGCGCATCAAGGATATACATTCCATTCCGATACTTTGTACACAATTTGCACGCCCGCCGCCAACGTTCTATCGATTATTCCATTCGTCATCGTCGCCTTGGACTCTTGGCTCTCAGCTCTTAGCTGTCAAATATTTACGAAAAAAGTTACATTCTGTGAATAATTTAAGGTTGTCCTGGCCTTGGAGGCAACCCTGCTTGGCAGGACAACCCTGCTGGGCCAGAAACTTTGGCTAAAGCTTTCCGAAAGGCAATTTGCGACATGATCGAACTTGTTTTGGCGGGAAAGCAGTTTCGCACTGACATCATGGTCAGTGTTGTAAAGCGGCAACAGCACTAGTTGCGTCGAAGTCGCTGCCCACGTCCTGTGCTCCTGTTCTCGCTCTCTCTGGCTCTCTGCTCTCTCCGTTTCGATATAACGGTTCACTTTTCGCCTTTCGTCTTGTCGCCTTTCGTTTGAGTTTTCAGTCGAATTTCGCCCGCAGACTCAAAATCAATGCGAACTCTTCTCCGCGCTGTGCTGTTTTCCACGTTTTCCAATACAATTAATTTTCGCTTTTTTTTTGCTAGTCGGGATAACGGTTCGTTTGTTGCCTGGGTTTGCCTTGGTTTGGCTTTTCTGGCTTTAAAGAGCTAACGGTAACCAGAAATCAGCTGCTGCAATTACATAATTGTGTGTGTCACGTGCGTCTGACATTTGGGAATGTGTGTCAGTGAGGTGTTGGTGTGTGTGTGTGCAAAAAAAAAAAACAAAAAAAAAAGAGTGAGAAAATTTTGCATTGGAAGCTGCCTGCCGCCGGCTTGAGCTTTTTTTCACTTTTTTTTTACTGTGTAAAGGGGAGGGGAAGTTCTTTTCTTCTTCTGGAAGTTCCAAAAATTAAAAAGTAAGTTTTTCTTATTAATTTTCTCTAAAAAAAATAAAATAAATTGATGGAAAATTGTTACTAAAAGGAAAAAGAAGGCGAACAATTGGAAATCCCCTCTAATCTAAAGAACCCCTTTCGCTATCTCTCAACTGATAGGATCGGTTTCTTGGTGTTTTTTGTTTTTGTTTCCAAAAGAGTTTCAAAATCGAGGAATATAACGCAAAATAATGCCAAAGATTTCTCGAACCCAACCACCGAATCGGAATCGGAGATAAGATTATGATTCTTGTTGCTTAATTTCTTTTTTATTTTTTTTGATATTGCTAAATATGTGTGTTTTTTCTTTATATTACCAACTGTTTTTTAGGGCTCTTTGGTAGATACTTTTGTTGCCGGGAATATACTTGTATAGGAAAATGACTAAGAGATAATATTGGTCGAGGAGTTCTTTGTTTTAATCGGAAATCTACGTAAAAAGTCCTGTTTTTTAGCAAGACTCTTGTAGTCGAATATAAAAAATGTATTCTTTTATTAGTTTTTTGTATAGATTAGTATTTTTTATTATTTATTAGTATTATTTATATAGAAATGACTAAAAGATAATGGTAGGTTGTCGAGGAATTCTTTGTTTTAATCGGAAATCAAGGATTTCTAGGTCGTTTTTTATGTGATCTAGATCCTTGTACAACAAAAAAATGTACAAAAACTGTATTTTTTCTATTAAATATTTCTTTGGCTTTTGGGGGGTTTGTGTGTCGTATGTGTGTGTGTGGGGCGCGTGTATCAATAAATAAAAAGTAAAAAAAAACGGAGGAAAAAAAGGAACTAAAAATACGCGTGAAAAGCACGCGAAAATAGCCGGCAAAGAGCAACAACAAGAAGAAGAATAAATTGAAATGAAGAAGAAGAAAGAGGGAATGGAATGGAATGGAAAGGAAGAGAGAGTGGGAGAAATTATGACGCGCAAAGGCGGCGGCGTCGGTTCGATGTGCCCCGCCTCCTTTTGCCAAAAATAATCCCTATTGGCGACATTTTCGGTTGAGTTTTTTTTGTGGGGAGAAAATAAATGGTAAAAAAGTGGGTGGTGGAGGAGGAGGGGAGGGTGGGGAGGTGCCACCAGCTTAATTTTAAATACAATAAAAAGATAATAGTTTAAATGGGAAAAGGAAAAGGATAAATTGGAGTAAAATAAGAATAATAAGAAGGACCAACAAGTAAGAGTCAAACACTGAGAGAAAAGTTTGAAAAAAGTAGATTTAAAAAAAATCCTATTTTTTAAATATATTTTAGTTTATATTTTGGTTTCTTTTAATATAAAAATTGAAATTAAAATGTAAATTTAATTAAAAACCTTGATTTCTCACGGTGTATTGTATAATTAGGAATATAATGCGGGGGAGGGAGAGCATCAGTAAGAGCAAGAAGAGTGGAGAATGAAGGAGAGAGTGGGGGCTGTCGTCACCCGTTCGCTTTCTCTCGCAATGCCCCGCCGAGGCACCGCCCCGCTCCCCGCCCTTTACCTCCCCCGTTGCCAAAATGTTTGCCTTGACGCCTTTAACCTTGATGGATTCGGATTCGCATTTGTGGGCGTTTTTGCGGGGGGTGGGTGTTTGCGAAAAAGCGTAGGCGCCAGGCGGTAGGTAGCGTGCGGGGGAGGCAATGTTTGCTGCCAAACTTTCGTAGCATACTTTCTGGCAAACACACACAAACATGCCACATACATGTATGGAGAGTGTGGCACGCACAACATTCTTTGCCACATCTCTTTGATTTTCCTTTTTTTCCGTAATTTTTTCCTTTATTTTGTTGTGTATTTTGTCTTACTTTTTTTGGGTTGCCAAGCAGCCCCCCTTTTCTATATACCCCCCTTTAGTCCATCGATCGATATCCTTGCCCCTGCTTCTGCCCCTTCCCTTTAGCATCTTTGAGAATAAAAGAAAAGGTTTTTTTAGAAAGGATATGGGATGTGAAGTATTCCTTTGATATTTTGTTCAAGGAAACCCCTCAAAAAGGACATAAAAAAACGCTTACAAAAGGAATTATTATTAAATTCTTGTTATTATTATTACATATTATTATTATTATTATTGCTTAAATAGTATCCTAAAAATGAAATCTAGGATTAACAATTTTCAGAGAAAATAAATTCAAGGCTTTCCTGGAAATTCCTTGAACCTGCCCCTGTTCCTGCCACTGCCCCGTCCCCTCGAGCTTTGTGGCATGTTTTGTCACCCCAATTATGGCCAACTTAATTTCAATTTGGCTAAAACTCTGGCTCTGAAAATATCCCTCGGCTAGAACGTTAATTACCGAACTGGGCTGGCTTTGTGCGAATTTACTCGCCAAAAACACGCAATTTCACTTAGTAGCAGCGACCTTCGACCCCTGACCCGCAACCTGATCCAGTTTTTTGGTATTTTTTGCATTTTGTTTGCACAAACATTTTGTTTTGTTGGTCAAAAGTCTGAATGAGCTAATTGAATGAATGGAAATGAGGTTAGAAGGGAATATTAGAGAGAGGAGAGTGTGGGATTTGCGTTGAAGGTTGGGGTTCGAGTTGGGAGTTGGGGCTCGAGTTGGCGTTCGTGTTTGAGGTTGGGGGTTCGGTTTGAGTTCTTTTTGGGGTATGGGTTTGGCTTCGGGGTTTGAGTTTTTTTGGGGTTGGGGTTTGGTTTTTTGGAAATTGGAGAACCTTTTCCACGCTGCGGCATTTCGCTTTTTGTGGGTCAAATGGCGGCTGTGGCATGACGACAGCGAAGCCAGCGACCAAGTGTCCTCGTTGTCATCGTCGTGGTGTCGCCACACAGCCCCCTCTCGCTCTGGCTCTGGCTCGAGTTGTCTTTAGGCTGCTCTCTCTTCTCGGGGTCCCTTTTCTCTTGCTTCGCTTTCTTTTCTCTTCCTCAACTCTCTTTTGAAAATAGTCTAGGCCAGTCTAGAGTTCGATTCCTTTGCATTTTGGGCGGGTTTTTAAGTTTTTATTCATTTTTTAACTAAAGTTGCAAGAAAAAAAGGAATGTAAGGTATTATGTGAAAGAAAGGTACATTCTTTAACTATTTAAGTTTATTTTCTATAAAATGCTTTTTTTTTATTGTTTTTTTATTATAAATGGAACTCGAGAGTATTTTTTTATGGACTCGTTTCTATACTTGAGCTTGTCCTTTATTGGCCTTAAATTTATGGCCTGCAGTTTGTGCGACTTGCGTGGTGGCAAGTCATAAATTTGTGGCAACCCTCAGCCCCACCCCACGCCCCCTTGGAGCTAGAGAGAGAGAGATAGAGAAGGGTTTCTGGGGCAGAAGGGTTTCCCTTCCCTTCCTTTGATCTATTTAAGAATTAAATGGTGTCATTGTCAGGCAGTCAATGGGGGTCGAAGGGGGTGGCAGGGAAGTGGCACACGACCAGCTATCTCTTTCTCCTGCTCTAGTTTTGTCTCTTTCTGTTGCAGTTTATTTTTCAATTTTTTACCAGAAGGAAGGAAAAGGACCTTCAAAGGAGAACTTTAAGATTCTTACAAAGGAAGTTTTTTTTTATTCAAAGAAAAAGGACTTTAAAGTTAGGGAGGAGTTCTGGGGAGGGGGGTGGGGGTAAATGGGTCAAATAGGTCAATCAGATGTGGGCCACGCCCTAGCCTTAGCCCCTTGAATTTCTGACTAATGCATCCGCAATTACTCCGCTCTCTCTCTGTTTCTCTCTCTCGGGGCTTCCTCTACCCTCTGTCCTTCCCCCCTTTGAACTGACCTGACCTTTTCTTTTTTTCTGTTTTTTTTTTCCGTTTTTTTTTTCCTATTCTTTTTTTTTTTTTGTTTTTTTGTGGCTTTCCCAGCTGACCCGCTGCCATCTGTCTCGCTCTGGCCCGTCACCATCCATCGACTCTGTCTCTGTCTTTGATTAACATCTGTTTTTGTGTGAATTACGAAGCAATTTATTTTGTTGACAGAGTGGCTAGGAGGGGGATAAAAAGGGGGAAAAGAGGGGTGGGAGAAGTGCATTAGTCAACCCTTCACCTTCAGCCTCTCCACCCTCCTTTCGCCACCTCTCTGCTTTACTGACGTCTCTCCTTTGCCTTTTCCATTAGGATTTCGTTTTTTTTTACAAAAAAAAAGCTAAAAAACGAAGAGCTTAGTGATTCCAAATCACGTATGTCCTATCCTCATCCTTTTGCTTAGGTTTTTCAGGATATTTCTGGCATTTTGTTACCGATTTGGCACCAAGATTAAGTCGAACTTTTACTAACCTAATCTAACCTTATTTTAATTAACTTTAATTAACATTTTCACTAATTAATTTATCTAACTTATCTCTGTTTTTCTTCTTCTATTTGCAGTTTGTCCTTTTCTGGCATTTGAAGCACTGCCAACAAGAGAGATAGAGAGAGAGAACTGAAAATCGAAAAATACTTTTCAACGTTGTGTAAATTGTTACAAGAAGCACAAAAAAACAGCCAAACGCGACATTTCAAGTAATTCCTTGCCTTTGTATGAGTGTGAATGAGTCAGCAATAAAAAAAACAGCCGCAAAAAACAAATCAAAGTAAAAACACAAAAATAAAAACTAGAAAAACTTAAACAAAGTAAAAAAAAAACAAAAAAACAAACCGCCCGCTAAAAAACACGTGACTTTTCGAGACAAAAACAGTACCCCCGCGCGTCTCTAAAAAACCTTCGCGTTTATCCTAAAAAAAAACCTTAAACCTTCGCGTTTCTTCTTTAAAAAACCTTTGCGATTATCCTTAAAAACCTTCGCGTTTATCCTAAAAAAAATTTCCGCCATTTTCTTTCTAATAATTTCTAATTTTAATAATTTTTTTCATCAAAATTTTCAGCTAATTGAACAGAAACAGTTGAACAGAAATTCCTGATCCTGATTGACGAGTTTGTGTGGTGTGTTTTAATAGTTAATTCAAAAAACCAAAAAACTAAATTAATTAAATCAGATAAAAAATCAAGCAAAAAAAGGAATCAAAAGGAGGAGCAAAAGGGAGGAGGCGAAAAAAGGCGTGTAAAAGGATAAAAAGAGGCGTGCAAGCCACATGGCCGTGCCACAGAAGCAGCCACAGAAGCCACAGATTACAAAAGCAACAACTTTAAGGCAACAACAACAAAAGGAGGCGCAGCAATAGATACACTGAAAAAAATAAGGAAGAAAAATTGTTTTTTTTTTGCTGGGCCGCTACTCTGTCCCCCTTTCTTCTCTTGGTCCGCCACCACCCAGCCGCCACCTGCATTCCCCTCTCGTCTTGGTGAAGAAAATTACAACAATTTTGATTGCAACAAAAAAAAAACAACACGAAGAAGAATAATTAAAAAAAAAAAGAACCAATCACACCGACCAACAACAACAACAAAAAACGCAGGAAAAAAGCCAACAAATAAGAAGAAAGAAGAACAAGCAGCAGCAGGAGAAGAACGGAAGCGGAACCGGAAGCGGAAGGAAGAAGCAGCAGAACAGCCTCACCATGAGCGGTCGTCCCAGAACTTCCTCCTTCGCCGAGGGCAACAAACAGTCTCCAAGTCTGGTCCTGGGAGGCGTCAAAACATGCAGTAAGTGCCCCTTTATTCTGATTTTGTTTCAAAAATATTTTACTAAAATTTCGTGTCGAAAATATTGGAAAAAAGGTGTCCTTTAGCGGAATTCATCCTTTTTAAAACGAGGATTTGGAAGAGGAATGTGATTTTCGGTTTCCATATAAGATTACCCATCATTCTCCTTCAAATTCGTTGAGCAACATTTTTTTTAAGATTCTTTGTCCATTTTTTTAATTAAAAATTCGGGATATTTCCTATACCTCCCACAAGGATGTCCTTGTGTCCTCTAATATTCATCCGATCCTTGAGAGGGATGTATTTATAGATTCCTACAATAATTCCCTATCAATCTGCATAAAAATCTCGAGGGGAAATATTTTTTACATTTTTTAAAATTTTTCTGATGGACCCCCTTGAAAAATGTGAAAATCGAGAAAAATCACTTTTCGCCCCTTTCGATGGCCATATCTTTGGAAGTTTTCATCCGATTCTTGTACAAAGTATAGATTTGGAATCTTTATTCAATTCCCTATAAATCTGCATCAAAATCCTGGCACAAAATATTTTTTCGATTTTTTTCAAATTTTTCTGATGGACCCCCTTGAAAAATGTGAAAATCGAGAAAAATCACTTTTCGCCCCTTTCGATGGCCATATCTTTGTCAGTTTTCATCCGATTCTTGTACAAAGTATAGATTTGGAATCTTTATTCAATTCCCTATCAATATGCATCAAAATCCTGGCACAAAATATTTTTTCGATTTTTTTTCAAATTTTTCTGATGGAACCCCTTGAAAAATGTGAAAATCGAGAAAAATCACTTTTCGCCCCTTTCGATGGCCATATCTTTGGCAGTTTTCATCCGATTCTTGTACAAAGTATAGATTTGGAATCTTTATTCAATTCCCTATAAATCTGCATCAAAATCCTGGCACAAAATATTTTTTCGATTTTTTTCAAATTTTTCTGATGGACCCCCTTGAAAAATGTGAAAATCGAGAAAAATCACTTTTCGCCCCTTTCGATGGCCATATCTTTGTCAGTTTTCATCCGATTTTTGAGCAAAGTATAGATTTGGAATCTGGGATTCAATCCCTATCGATCTGCATCAAAATCCTGACCCCAAATATTTTTTCGAATTTTTTCAAATTTTTCTGATGGACCCCCTTGAAAAATCTGAAAATCGAGAAAAATCACTTTTCGCCCCTTTCGAAGGCCATATCTTTGGCAGTTTTCATCCGATTCTTGAGCAAAGTATAGATTTGGAATCTTTATTTAATTCCCTATAAATCTGCATTAAAATCCTGGCACAAAATATTTTTTCGATTTTTTTCAAATTTTTCTGATGGAACCCCTTGAAAAATGTGAAAATCGAGAAAAATCACTTTTCGCCCCTTTCGATGGCCATATCTTTGGCAGTTTTCATCCGATTCTTGTAGAAAGTATAGATTTGGAATCTTTATTCAATTCCCTATAAATCTGCATCAAAATCCTGACACAAAATATTTTTTCATTTTTTTCAAATTTTTCTGATGGAACCCCTTGAAAAATGTGAAAATCGAGAAAAATCACTTTTCGCCCCTTTCGATGGCCATATCTTTGGCAGTTTTCATCCGATTCTTGTACAAAGTATAGATTTGGAATCTTTATTCAATTCCCTATAAATCTGCATCAAAATCCTGACACAAAATATTTTTTCGATTTTTTTTCAAATTTTTCTGATGGACCCCCTTGAAAAATGTGAAAATCGAGAAAAATCACTTTTCGCCCCTTTCGATGGCCATATCTTTGGCAGTTTTCATCCGATTCTTGAGCAAAGTATAGATTTGGAATCTTTATTTAATTCCCTATAAATCTGCATCAAAATCCTGGCACAAAATATTTTTTCGATTTTTTTCAAATTTTTCTGATGGAACCCCTTGAAAAATGTGAAAATCGAGAAAAATCACCTTTCGCCCCTTTCGATGGCCATATCTTTGGCAGTTTTCATCCGATTCTTGAGCAAAGTATAGATTTGGAATCTTTATTTAATTCCCTATAAATCTGCATCAAAATCCTGGCACAAAATATTTTTTCGATTTTTTTTCAAATTTTTCTGATGGACCCCCTTGAAAAATGTGAAAATCGAGAAAAATCACCTTTCGCCCCTTTCGATGGCCATATCTTTGGCAGTTTTCATCCGATTCTTGAACAAAGTATAGATTTTGAATCTTGGACTAATTCCCTATCGATCTGCATCCAAATCCTGGCACAAAATATTTTTTCGATTTTTTTCAAATTTTTCTGATGGACCCCCTTGAAAAATGTGAAAATCGAGAAAAATCACCTTTCGCCCCTTTCGATGGCCATATCTTTGGCAGTTTTCATCCGATTCTTGAACAAAGTATAGATTTTGAATCTTGGACTAATTCCCTATCAATCTGCATCTGGAAAGAACATATTTTTTCGATTTTTTTTAATTTTTCTGATGGACCCCCTTGGAAAAGTGAAAAATCCAATGAAAAGCAATAAGGCCCCAAAAGGAGGCTAAATCTTGGCCAATATCTATTCGATCCTTGCGGGGGATACCATAAACGATTTGTATTTCGATTTCCTATTATTCCAATCATTAAAATATTGAAGAATAATATTAAATAACCTTGTAAACCATTTTAAAATCCATTATTTGAAAATAGGCCAACTTGGCTTAGCCTATTCCCGAGCAGAATCCATTTCTCGAACGATTTCTAAAACGATTCTTTACAAATTTGCATCGAAATCTAGTCCGGAATTGGAATAAATTGTTGAACTTGCCCCCCGCCTGGATTATATTGCTTCCTCGACCGAATTTCGACGCCAAAATATAGAGCAGATTGTTTGGAAATCGATACGCGGATTCGGATTCGGATTCGAGGTCGGCCCGAAAGTGTGCTACTGCATTGAGAGACTTGAGGAAAGATGCAATCCGAGGCAGGGAAAGTTCAAGGTCAGCGCGAGAAATGCAGAAAGCCGTTACCGTTAACTTTTGCGGGTATCTTGCAACCGATAAGATGTTGCAGCATTAACGGGGAATGGAATTTCCCTTTTTTTACCTCCCAATTATCAATAACAATTAAAAAATTGCTTTGACAGGTGTTTGATTTTTGTTTCTCTCTATTTTTTTTCCCCCATTTTTTTTCTATTTTTTATAATCAAATTTATTTGTCTCTTTTTTTGCTCGCGAAATTCCTTCCCTTGTGGGAATTATCAGTGCCCCCTTCACCGCCTGCCTCTCCCTTTGCCTAGTGCCTGTCCACCTGTGCGCTGCTGCTGACCCCCCACCTCCACCCCCAGCCACTTTTCTCTATTTTCCTCGCTCGCTCTCGCCAAGGCAATCGATTTGTACACACACACGTGCACCCCACCAGTGGGGCCTTTTCACCACAGTCGTCGTATGTTCTGACCGCTCTCTCGCTCTTTTTTGGGGCTTCGCAATGCTCTCTTCGCTGCGCTCTCTGCCATTTCGCCGCATTTGCCGCTGCATACAGCTCCACTTTTGATGGCGCGTGTACATGTGTGTGGGTCTGGCGTTTTTTTTCTTCTTCGTTTTTTTTGTGTTTTATTCATTTGTGATTTTTTGTTGGTGTTTTTTTCGAGAATTCCGCAGCGAAAAAGGCAAATTTTAGTAGCAGACGAAATTCGTGGCGTGAAGACGCGGAAAAAAGTGTTTTAAACGCGAAAACGCAAAAATCGCATCCGAAAGGAAAAACTTTCAATTTGTGAGAAGCCGCTTGTGAGAAGCGTTGCTGCTCGGCCAGCGCCTCTGCCCCCCTGCCGCGCTGCCAGCTGCTCTGCCACCGCTCAGTCGCTCAGTTCATTTTGAGATTCGTTCGCTGCGAGTTGGGTTGAGTTCTCTTCGCCGCTCTTCGCTTTTCGCTTCGAAATTTTTAATTCCCGACTTTTCACCAGAAAGTAACTCGAAACAACGAAATTTACGCAAATTTCATCGCAAAAATATACAAACCAAGTAACCCCAAAAATTAAGCCCCAAAAGTGCTGATTTTTTTTACGTGTGTGCCGCGTGTATGTGTACTTGTGCAGTTGACAGCGCAGCGACTGCTACGCAGACAGCGCTGCAGTCGAAAAAGTATTCTTGGATTTTTGTTTTTTAGACAAAAAATAACAAAGAAGAAGGTCACTCAGCCAGCCAGCCAGCAGAAGTCGAAAAGTTTTGCCCGACCGCCCCGTGCGCTGCTTTGCTGCCGCTGCTGCTTCTGCTGCTGCTGCCGTCGGCGCTGACTGCGACAGTGGCGTCGACGTCGACGCCGTCGCCGTTGCCCAGCGTTTTTCTGTTACTTCGCCTTTACTGTTGGCTTCTCAAAGGGATGAGCATGTGGATAAACCGCGGCTCGCTGCTCGAAGGTAACGGAATCAAAAAAACCGCAATAATTAACAGTTAATAATCGTTAATAATCGTAAAAAATCGTTCAAGAAATCCTCTCGATAGATTCTTTTTGTGTTTTCTCAAAGACTTTCTCCTTTCTTCTCCTCACTTTTCCTTTCTTTCTCTGATATTTGCCTCAAAAAAGGAGAAGAAAGGCTACACAGATTCTCTTCTCTTCAAAAAGTTTATTTCTGTTTCCCAAAAATCTAAAATAAACTCATAAATCAATATATATCTCGTAATAATTAATATTTCCCAACAAGAAATCACAATCTATGATAAAAATAAGCAAAAGTATAGTTTTAGAATAGTTTTTTTCAGTGTAGAATATTGAATTCATCATGATTCATTGATCAAGGTGGCCACATTTTATTGTTCGTTCGATTAGATTTCAATTTTCATTCAACAGCACTTTGGAATGCACTTCAAGACCAACTGTCTCTCGTCCACCCACTCAGCAGCCTAGCACCACCCACCACCCAACACCTACTCATTCGGTTTGCATGAAACGTGTTCTGGAGCCACCTTGAGATTACTCCACCTCTCTTTCATCCCATTTCCATTTTCCCACCTGACAGAGATGGCTTTTCCATGCAATTCTTTTCTCTTGCACCTTCATTCATAGTTGGTTTATGCGGGGAAGTTCGTGTATTTGTTCATAAAAAGCTGAATAAATAAAAAGAAGCTTTGATATGGTAGAGAAAAATAGGTTTATGGCTCTAAAAAGTAGTTTCTTCTTAGAAAAAGTTTATTCTGAAGAATTTCTGTCTTACACTTTGAGAAATCTTGGTTTATGCGGCGAAGAGTTTGAGTATTTTCGTTGATTTGTTCATCAAAAACTGAAATAAAGAGAAGATTTGATACTTGGCTTGCTATTAAGGAATAAAAAGGGTTTCTAGATTCAAAAAGAAAAGTTTTCCCTAAAGAATTTCTGTCTTATACTTGGAGAAATCACAGTACAAGTATAGGAAAGTAAAGCTTGCATTTTCTCTCAGTGCTATTTCAATATAGATCGTGCGTTCGCGGCGTTGCTGGCGTCGCTGCTTGCCTTGGCAGCGCTGCGTCATCGGTGTCCGGCGTAAACAAGATAATGACCCACATAGAAAAGGGGGAGGGGGTTGGGGATGGGTAGGGGGTGGGCCGAGGCAAAAGGGGTGGTGCAGCACAGCACAGCGCGCATTCCAAGCGGCAAAGCAAGCGGCGCACATGCAGCAATGTTTTTGCAGTTGCCAGACTGAGAGACTGACGGAATGACGGAGTGACTGACTGAGAGACAGAGACAGACGAACTCTGTTCTCTTTCTATTCTCCTCGTCATCTCATAAATATTTATACAATTGTTCTGCTGCCTTTTTGTCTATTTATATTTATAATTTATAATTTATAATTTTCTTCAACTTTTTGTTCGTGACTTTTGCATTGTTTTTGCACATTCAACGACCCCCAAATGGGGTTTTTTTTATATCAAAATCCGTACTGCATGCGTGCACTTGGCGTTGGTCCAAATCCACAATCCGCAATCCATAATTCATCAATGTTGTTTATAATTGAGGGGTTAAGAAATTAAATAAACGAAACGAAATTCCTTTCAATAGACAAAAATAATACCGAACCAGGGCAGAGACCTCTAGACTTTAAAATAAACAGATATTTCGGTGTGGGAAAGGCGATTTGAAAGCATAATTAGTGTTGGAAAACTACCTTTGAGCCAAGAAACCAAAGACGATTATTTTCGTTTGTTTTATTATCGTTTTTATTATAAAATAAACAAAGATATTCCCCAACATGTGTATTCTTGCATTCTTCAAATGTTTCTCAAAAATTTGATAAAATTTATAAAAAAAACACCTGAAAATGCATTCTTTTATAGATTATTTTCCAGCTTTTTAAAACCGACTTCTGTCTTTGGAGACTTGATTAAAGTTAGCTATTTTTTAATTGCATTTCGTGGCCATACTTTTACCGTTTTAAGTCGCAATTAACTTGGCTTTATGACCGCTGCTTGCCTTTTTAATTACAAAGCAACTGGATAAGGGTTAAAAAAACTCCCAATTCGGGAGAAAGTGCTTAAAAAAAGCAATCATTTTATTTCCGCCTTTGCTGTCAAAATTCTGTTCAAAATCCTTCGTTTAATATTCCGTTGCCATACGCCTAACAAATCGGCACCGCTTCTAATTCCATCGAATCGCGAGAAATTTTCGAGATTGTCCATTAACTCGATGAAAAACCAGCCGTGCCGACTCCATTGATCCAAATCGATCGAATCCCGTTTAAGAATACTTATCGAACAACTATCGATCCAGGACACGCGAGCGTTGGTCGCGTGAATCAGTAAAAATATCGACAAACAAGAAAGTCGTGAAAGCACCCAACCAGCGGGATGTGAAACTCAAGGGAGTCGCCCAAGAGGGCGCCACTAAGCAGCCGGAGAAGCATCTGGACAGGCAGTTTGTTCAATCCGTCAATAGTTAGTGTCCCATTTCCATCTCTATGTCCTTGTATTGACAATTATCGAATATCGATATAAAACATTATCATAAAACCAAAACTAATTCATATTTTCTTTTCTTCTCGTTTTAGGTAAGTTTGAAACAAATATTAATATTATAGAAGCATTATTCTGGTAAGCGAAAGTCTAAGTTTGTGTTCCAAAACTTCCTCAAAAAACGTTAAAAGATCACAAGAATCCAATAGTGTGACCAACTACATATAGATTTTATAGATTTTTAATAGGAGATAACACGCTAAGTCAGTATTTAATTGGTATTTTTGCAAATGCTTCGTATTGAATTATTTAATTACGGTAATTTTCAGCCCACTTACGGTAATATTGTTAACCAATTTTTGCCAAATTAGCGGAATTTTCAATTTGGGGCACACTGAAAAGTGCTGATGTTTGTTTTCTTCTTCTTTGTGGGAGGAGGAGAAGACCTTGGATTGCATACTTTCGGGCGGCGTGCAATTTCGGGGGTGCCTTCCGATTACCTCCCACCGCTTAACTGTTAACCACTCTCCCTCCCCATCGACCCCCAACCCGCCCCAAGTTTATGCTTTGTCTTGTGCGTGTGCGTGTGTGTGTTGAGTCATCGGCGCGGGCCACTCTCTCGCGTCTCTCGGCTGTCTGCGTCGCCGCTCTTTGGCGGTGTTACCTAATTTTTGCATAAGCCAACACGCGAGATGCCGCTGCAACCCCAACCCAAAAACACACAAACACCAGCACACCTGTGAGCCAAAAACATCGCACACACGCATGCAAATGAGCTTTCTGCCTACTAGAAATTCTTTGGCGCCCGCGCTCTCTCTCCGGCCTCCGGCCCCACTCTCTCTCTCTCTCTCTCCTACTCTTTCCATGTGGGGATCCATTTTGCGGTTCTTCGCCCCGTTCAATGCTCCGATACTAGCACAGTGTTAATCAAGGCAATAGGAACGGTTTTCTTGATAATTATTTTTCAATAAATATGATTTAGTGTAGGAAAGGCACTTTGAAAGCATAATTAGTGTTGGAAAAGTACAAGTTTTCATGTTTTTGATATCCTAAGAAACCGATTATATTCATATTCGCTTTTATTATCTGGATCAATCTTTAAAATAAACATTTATGCTGAGGTCACCTAGATAGTTGGCCACTTGTGTGCCCCAAGCATTTGGGGCGCCAGCGTCGCCGTCGCTGCGCTGCCAGCGGCAATGTGGATGTGGATTTGATGCGATGGCGATGGCGATGCTTCGACTCGCTCACTCGCGTTGAATCCATCGAGCAGGCGCGTCGTACTCTCCTCCCGTTCCGTTCCGATCGGTATCGTATCGTTCCGATTTGCCTCGTTCCCCCGGCTCTATTTACTTTTTATCAGTAAAATAAATATAAAAAACGGTTGAAAGAAAAACAACAACAAAAGCTGTGCAAGCGAAACAAAAGTGAAACAAATTCGTGACGCGCCCGAATATTTCTTCTATTTTTTGTTATTATTATTCTATTATTTTTTGTGTCAACAGTGCAGTGTAATGTGTCGAATCCAAAAATCAATAATCAAAAATCAAAAATCGAAATCAATATGCATTGAAATCAAAATCAAAATCAGTTGCCGTTGCCCAACGGCGATGACACCATTAAAAAATAGAGCTTCAAATTCCCCCACAAATCACGCTTAATTGGAGTTTCATTGAGTTGTGAAATCTTTTTTTTGTTAATTCATTTATTTCTTTCTAATTTTCGCAAACTTCAAGTTGGAGTTAATCGATACCCACGCACACGCACACACTTGCGGCACAACCAAGCTTATGCTAATGTATTCCTCCGGCGGGGGGGAAATCTATTAATACATGAATGTTCTAGAAAGCTTCGCGCTGCTCTCTTTCTTCGATATTCGGATTTTGGTTTTGAAATTCTATCAAAACATTGCATTGCAGCTTCACTATAATCTCAAGTCAAGAAGAAGATTGCGACGAAAGCTAAAAAATTCATCAATGGAAAAGTTTTTGCAATATCCCCGTCTCTTTCTTGCGTTTGGTCCTCTCCCTCTTTCTCCTCCTCCAAAGCGGCACAACAAGTGGCGGAGCAAAGTAGCGTCGTCTTCAAACCAGTTTCCCCTGTTGTTTTTGTTACAGTCTTTTACAGTGCACTTAAAGAAAGTAATAATATTTAATAGTTAATATTTAATAACCAATATTTTAGTTTATTTTTGGTAATTTTTAGTATTAAATATAGGCTTTGGAAAGCATTTTCTTACATTTTATGTTTCTTTAAACGCTTTACTAGCTATAAATTTTTTCCAGTGCATTTGTTACTGTTGCGGCTGCGTCTGCGCGCTAATTGGTGTTGGTGGCTCTTTCTCCTTGCTGCCCCCCTTTGCCCCTTTGTACCCCACTCCACCGATCAGCATTTGCTTTTATGGGCAAAAGTTCTTCAATGGGCGGGAGGGAGGTGCGTGGTGGAGCGGGGCAGAGACTAGGGCAAGGAGGGTAGGGGGGCTGCAGTACGTGCATCCAATTCCTTATTGGCGACAATGTTGAAATATGCGCCTACTGCTCCAAACCGACATGATTGTTCACGTTAATAGTTACGAATTAAAGGGAAATTGTTGGGAAATTTCTAAAAAATATTGGGAAATTTTTGGAAAATGTTGGGAAATTTTATATTTAAACTTTTTTTTTAACGATGAAAGGTTTTTTTTTGTGTTATTATTGCATTATGTCTATATTTGTGTGGCCACAATTGTCTTCTCTGATGGCTGCTTGGGCCAAAAGTGAATTATTCATGTTTTTTTCTGCTGTCGCTGCTCTGCCAGTGGAAAATTCCCAAAAAAAATTCGCATGAACTGTGCCGACGACTGCTCCTCCCGGCCCGCCCCGCTCCGCCCCCTGTGGGGACCACCGAGCCCCAGACCATGCTCCTTCACCTCCTCCTTCTCCTCCTCCTTGGTGTTCCTCTTCGCCTGCTTCTTCTTCGAGTGGCCCCAAAGGCAAAATGTCGGAGTCGAAGTCACAGAGTCAGTCGCTTTGGTTTTAGATACCCTACCCGAAGGGTATATTGAAGTTTTTAATTATTTTGTAATCAATTCTAGCGGTAAATAAGTAACTGTTTTTTGTCGTATTCATTTGCTGAGAATTTTTTAATACAAGAGTATAAAAACATCGACTTGCCGTTTTTTATTTATTTTTTTCTTTTTTTTTTCTTTGTTTTTTTACATTGTTTTTTCTTTTTATAAAAATAGCACCGACGAAGAAATATTTGCACACACATTTAAATGTACGCGAGTGTGTGTGGCTGTAGCATTTGCTAATTTTCTTCGTTTGTTTCATTATATTTTTCTTTTATTTGTATTTTTTTGTTTAGCGCTTGCCCCCTGCCTCCTCTCCTTTTCTTGAGGTTTTTTTAATGCCGTCTGGTGTATCTCATTTGTCGTCGTTTTTTCTCTTTTTGTTTCAAATTAATTTTTTTACTTGCAATTTTCGAGGCGACGATCACTTTTCTTTCTCTAGTAAGCTCTGCCGCCTTTCTCCTTCATTCCCCATTCTTTCCACCATTCTTTCATTCTCTCGGTTTTCGTCTTTCGGTCTTTCGGTCCTCCTCGGGCTCACCCACGCCTTAAATGTGTCAATGGTTCAAGGCAGACGCCTGAGAATAATGAATAAGAATAAGAAAAACCGAGACGCCGCGACACCGGGAGCTTTTCCCCCCATCGAAAGCTCCATTTGCGAGAAGCTTTGCTTTCGTCAAGCCTTTTTCGGGGGCCAAAACTGCATGACGCTTGCAATCAGAGAGAGCGCAAAAAAAGAAACCGAAAGCGAAATATAAACAAAAATCAAATAAACAATTCTTAAAAAAGAATTCATCTGTCTTCTTAGCGAGAGTCAAAAAAAGCTTAGTATTTCACTTTTTATCAGGACATGAATAAATATATATTTTTGCATATTAAAGATTCTCGATTCTCGATTTCAACATCCCACGTTTTGGGATTGTGCTCATTATAAAATCTGAATTGATCTCGTTTGATGCAGTTGTTGCTGCTTTTTTATAATCTTTTTTGGTATTTGTTGTCTCTTTCTAGTCAGCTGACTTGTGTTTTGCTTCTGCCACGCGTTCCAACGCGTTCCAAAGCGATCGAAAAAATATAAATTCACGTTCCGATAAGGTCTTTGTTTGTGCATTTATTCCATTCACCGAGACTCATCGAATTCCTTCAACATGATTTCGTATATTTTATATTTGTAATAAAACTGTTTCCAGTTCAAAATCGTTTTGTATTTCAACAAAATAAAAAAAAGGTAATGACGCGTTTGGAACGCCAAAAGTCGCGTTTCTCACGCCCATTTTTGTCTCGAAACGCGGGGCTTTTAGCATTTTTGGCAACCAGAAATGTTTTTTTGCGCAAAAATAAAGGCAATGGCACAAAAACCAGTGCAAGCCAGTCATAAATACCTGTCTGTTGGCTCATACAGTGCGTTTCATAACAGTGAGGCTTCTAAAAAGTTTTTCTATTATATTTGTGATCCTTGACGAAATCAATTATCGATTCTAATGGCTATAGCTTGAGAATACACCCACTAAATAGATAAGATATCCGACCCAGTTCCGAATATTGAATGAGGTCAGTGATTTTGATATAAAAAGTACAAAAAAATTAAAGTATAAATAAATAGGAAGATACCGAAAACAAGCCCTATTTGAGGCGCAAAGTATCCGCTGACGTAGTCGTTCCATTAACTGTTTTCATTCGATTTGCAATAAAATAATCGTACAATAATAATGACAGAGCTGGCTGGCCAGGATGATGATACGGAACCCGGACTGGAATTGAAAGAGAAGGGAACAAAATGATATTAACGGCGACATCCACACAAACACAGCGACGTAAACAACTCAGTTGGATACAAAAATGCAAAAAAAAACAAAAATAAAAATATAAAAAAAAGGCTAAGAAGCCACACGACGTCGACGAGGGCAATGATAATAAAATTGTGACAACAGCACGCGCTGTTTCATTTCAGTTCGTTCCGTGGCTTGGCGTTTTTCGTTTAATTAATTAACTTATTCTGTTTTTTATTATTGGCCACGGCTACAATTCTATTAAGATGTCCTGGTCCATTGATTAGATTGCTGGGATTGCTGGGTTTTCGTGTTTGGCATACAAATTGATTTCTGGAAAACCCATTTTAATATGGAAAAAGTTTTCTATCGATTCTCTTCCTTGTTGAAATTATATTCGTGTTTTTGTTATTGGAAAACCCCTTCCTGCTCTCCATTTACTTTACCGATTCCTCTGAAATCGCTGATTGATCAACAACTGTCATCAGGTTTTTGCAAATTTCGATACCATTGATCGACGTCTAATCTATTAATTGAGTTCTACGGGGAAATGTCAATTAAGGGGTGCTGTACAGAGGGTGTTGGCCCGATAAAGTGCTGTTTGTGTTGTTGTTCCGCTCGATTTCACGGAAATTCCAGGCGCAACACGAAAAAGTGCACTTAATTTATGCGAGAATGTGGAAATGGCGGAAAGGCATGCCTGCCTCCGTTTCTGGAGGTACTCCATCTATATATTGTATATTTCTATTTCATATACAATATATATAATCGCTTTTAACCTTTGCGGTTTTACAACCCAACAAGTGTCGAATCGAAACTAAAAACGCGACTTGGATTCGACTTTGGCTTTGCGGGTTCTTTTGTTGGCGTTTCGGCGAGTGCGAGGCGAGGCCAGCAAACCACATCGCGAAACCTGTTGTTTGGCGTTGCTTGAAATAAAAAAAACTCAACTCCAACACCGACACCCCCACCGCCACCCAGTCCCGCCCCCAAAATTGGCAAGGCCGATTATCGACCGCTGGCCGAAGGCTGCCAAGGCTGCGAAGAAAAGGCAAACAACAAAGCTAAAGCGCCGCAAAAAAACCGTTTAGAAAGTTACCAACTCCGCAGTTGGAGTCGCCTTGATTGATTTATTTTCTGTTACTTCGGAGTATTCCCCAGGTTAATGGCCATATTGGCCTTGAGGCGGAAAATCGAGAAGAATCTGCTGGTATTTTCTGGTAGTTTTAAGAAGTTTGCAAAAAAATGAAATTTGTGCCATTCCTAGATCGAACCTCCAGGCGTTCCATTTCATTTCGTTTCGTTCCACTTAGCGCCGTTTAGTGGGACGCCAATTAGTCGATCAACAATCGAATGGTATCCAAAAATAGATTAAAAGCTGCTTCCACCGCCCCTCCGACTGCCTTCTCAAATATTTATCACTTGGCTTTGGCTATTTTTAATGCAAATTTTGAGTTGGAGAAGGTGCAGGCGGCAGGTAGCAGGCGGCTGGCTGTGGCTTTTAATCAGCGGCGCGTGGCGGGCGTCTAACGAAATTATCGCATGACCAACTAAATCGCGATGCCCTCCGCTACTTTTCGCATCTACCTACCGTTCGCCAAAACTTTCCAGTCTACTGCACAACAATGTGAAACGGAACACGAAACGTTTCTTTTCGATTCCTTTACATTTTTTCTTCTTTTTGCCTTTTTGCGTTTTGCGTTTCGTTGCGAATCTTTTTGGCGCAATTAGCGAGCAGCGAGCGGAGGAGATGCGGAATTAGCACATATCTCTAGCACTTCACTATTACCTGTCCTGACCTGTCCCTGTCCCGCTCTTGATCGTATTTGCGTGCAAATTAAATTAGCAGGCCAGAAAGAGACGACGGGGGCAGTACTGAAACGGATGGAAACTTAATGGGCTTCGAGGTTTCGTTTCTTCCAAAATCTTTTGTGCATTCCAATTACTGATAAGAAAGACAACTTTTCCACTGTTGATCTGCAATTAGCACTCGGTATATTTCTTATTTATATGTCAGATTCATTTTCCGCCCTGCCGGACATTGTCCTGTTAATGATTTAAGAGTAAATATTATATATTGATGCGATCACTTAGCGAGGGTTCATCGATAATCCGCTGATCACGTGCAGTGTCCGAAAAAACGCCCCCGATCGTAGGGTCTGGTCTGGTTTCAACCGACCCGAAACCGGCTTGGAATGGTGGGAACGGGAGTGCAGGCGCCCTGGATTGTCTGGAAAAGTCTTATCGCTATAGAGTCTCTATAACAAATAGTTGTCATCGCTTGGATTGTCTGTGCCAGATACCAACATTCTGTGTTGTGTAAACAAAGTGTCGAAAATCTTTTCTAGTCCAAATTTGTACTCGAAAAAAGGTGTCAAGATTCGTATTACTTCTGACTTTCTTGGGTTTCTTGGGTCGGGATCCAGTGACCTTTGTAATAAGTTCGCCTGCTTTCGGCAAACAATGGGGGCGGAGAAAACAAAGGCGAGACAAATGACAAAAAAGGCCGCGAGAAGAGAGAAGAAAAGCAAACTTCAGCATCGCCTGACGTAAAAGCAGTCACGCATTGCGTCATTATAACGCGAGAGCTTTTTCCTGCTCTGTCTCTCTCCCGAAAGAGACAGCAAGACAGCGTCTTCTTCCGATTAATGTTTCGATTTTTGTGTTCTTGATGACACATGCTTTAATAATTCAGTGAGCCGGAGGAGGGTGTGTACGGTGTGGGGTGTCTGACAGACCCCTAAAAAAAGCCAAAACTAAATAAATAAAAAGAGGAGTAGAGAGTGTAGTAGATAGAGAAGGGGATTCTATAAATAAACCGCAAAAATTTGGTAAAAAGCGACCTCTTTAGGTGCGTAATATCTATGGGAAAGCTTCGTAATTCTCCCCTTCCACACTTTGCTTTCAAATATTTCCGTTTAAATGGTTTTTTCTATCGTTTTTTATGGCCAATAATCATTGACCGAATTGGCTGATGCAATTCATTGATGGTTTTGCGTAGTAATTCATCAAAAAAAAAACAGAGTCGGTTTTTTAGCCAACAGGTTGAAGGGAGTTCGCTGTCTTACTTTGAATTTTTTTCGCCTTGTTTTGTTTTGTTTTGTTTCGAGTTTCGTGGCTTATTGAGCTTGGATTTATATATATATCGGATATATATATGGTATATTTTGTTTTTGGGGGACAACCCAAGTACTTGGAACTCTGCATTTAGTCAGCGTTTGGCTTTTGTGGATGACTAATCCGAGGGGGTTTTTCTGTGAAACTTTTTAGACAGCACAGGATATTGAGTCTTCTTACTAAGCCTTTGAAGAAAGCCCTTAAACCGGGAGAGTTTCACTAAAAAATATGAATATTTGGCGGGGTTTTTAAGTCCCGAGCTAAGAACATGATGATTCATGTTGTTTTTTGTTTTGTTTTGTTTATAATCAGCTTTAAGACTTTCCCATGGAATAAATTAACAAATATTTGTTTACATTTTGTAATTTTGTTATCAATCTAAAGTTTCTTTGTTTATTTGTTTACATTGAGCAAGAAATTGTTGTTGTTTGTCTTTGGCAACCGAGCAAAAAATATGTAATTATGATAACAAAATGCAGTTGAAAAACAAGGAACAAAGGACGCTTCGCTTGGCAACTGGACAAAAGAAATGTCAATATTTTTTAGGGGTGATATTTTTCGTGTTTTTTTTAGAGGCAAAAAAAGATTCTTATCAACTTCGAGTTAATCGCTGCTCTGGGTTTTATACTGAAAAATATGGTGGGGGCTATATAGATAGGCGATACACAACGGATGTATATGCCCAGTAATCGTTAATGGAGTCTATAACTACCCGTTCCATTCCATTCTGTGTTCCATGCCTGTGTTCCATTCCTTCCTTAAAATAACGGTGAAAAAAATACTCATCCAAAGTTCAATCTACAAAAAAAACGTTTTATATTATTATTTTTGATTAATTAGGCAATTTGCTTGATTTTTTCCCCTCTAGCTTCGTATTTTTGTTTTTTTTTCGTGCATTTTTAGTGATAAGATAGGACGTCGGCGTGAATTGTGGTTTTGTTTTATTGTTGTTGGGGTTCGCACGTGTGGTTGGTCAGCACTTCCACTTTCATAACGAAAACTAGGAACTAACAACCACCACCCACTAGACCACTGGATTTGCGATTCCCAATTGCGTTTCGGCTTTAATCGAAAACAGCATTCGATTATAGGGAGAGATGCAAATTGATTCCAAAAGTCAAAGTCTGTCTCACAAAGTGAACCGAATAATCTCGCAGTTTCTTTGTTTCTGTCGTCTGTCACGTCGATGTCATATAAGTGGGTTAAATAATTATCATATAATTGCCGCTCTAATGATACGAGCAAGCTGTATTCATTGTTTTTCCAATAAACTAAATACTAATGTGTATATTATTATTAGTGATATGCCATCACCATTATTATGTATACATATTTTCTCTATTATGCGATATTTGCTGTTTACTATCGCAAATTATCGCATTTGGCAAGACGCAGTTTTCTGCCGTTTTCCCGACTTTTGGACTGGACTCTTTCCTTTGTTGTTTTTTTTTTGTGTTCTTTTCTGCCATTTTGGAACATGAAACCGTTGTTGTTGTGGGTGGTTGGGTGGGTTGTTAGCAGGCTTTTTGTGTTTTTTACAGTCACTAATCGCGTGTTGGCTCTGGCACCTTCTTTGCTTTGGTGGCGCCTCTTTTTTTCTTGTTTTTTTTTTTGGCTTTTTGCCATTTTTTGTTGTGTTCTTTTGTGTGTGTGTTTCATTATGCCCCTTTTGTTGTGGATATTTCCATTGTCTTTCTGCTTCTCTGTTTATCGATTGGCTTGCAGAAAATGCATACAAACAGAGTATGGTAACACTGCAAGAAAGAAAGTTTCTATTCCATCATTAATCATGGGTCGTAAAAGCGTTTTTTTTGGCAACCACTTGAAAATGTACATCCAAGATTATTGCTATCGTTATCGCTATCGCTATCGCCCAAATCGAAGCTTGTTTTCCGTCTGTTATCGAGATTGAAGTCTCCTCATTGATTACTGGACTGGCGTGGTCAGACCGTCCGTCTGTCATGGGTTAATTGCCTTGGTCAGCTCTAATTATTGATTGAGTCGAGTCGGTCATTAGCAGCTGTCGAAAGATACTACATATATAGAAGATAATACCCCCCAGTGTTCTGTTTTTCGTTGGTTTTCCTTTGTCCGTCGAGTCCTTGGTAAATACAGTCGCACAAGTGTCCTACGGCCACATCTCCGAGTCCAAATGAAATGCAAATATGTGCTTTTTTTGTCTCTAATTCTATTCTTTTCTCTGGTTTTTGTACTTTCGCTTTCTTTGCACTAATGGCCAATAGATGGCGCTGCAGATGGTGATGCAGCAACAGGCGGCGTTGGAACAGTGAAACCCCTGGGAAAGAAACACCTACAAGTGGCTTTTCTTTTGGTTTATTTTTGGTTTGTCTTCGCCGCTGTCTTCGCTCTGTTCTAAATATTTGCATTTCACTTTCTACCAAGACGCCAAGACGCAATTTTATTTTTAGTTCTTTTCATTTATTTTCTCAATTCAGATCGATCTAGCCATTAACCTAGACCCAAAAAGCTGAAACGAATGGGAATTTCAGTGGAACACAACAAATTGCGCGTTTTATTAAGAATATTTCTCTCGAAACAACAAGAATCAATAGTTTCCAGTACAAACACGGGCTGGGGGTTGTAAAAATAGCCAAAATTACAGCGATAATGCCACACGGAAAAATACGGAAAATGTCAGGCCGCATTATTGACGACATGCAAGTTCAAGTCCAAGAACCAAGAAAAGCCCATGGAACACTACGACAAAACGACAGCCCCTCCTGCCAAGGGCCAACTAATTTGCTATTCAAATTGAAGTTGACTCGAAACTAGAACCTCATGGCACGTGGAAGAAATCAGTGCAAGTCTCCGACCTGGCTTCCCTTTGATAAATAATGGCTATAAAATCTTGGAATACCCTTTGAAGAGATCGAAATACTAGTATATCTGGTTGAAAAGAAGTGTTTTCTAGTATTATGCAACTGCAGTATGCAAATTCGAACTTGTTTAATGGAACAAGAACCCTCTTTCCCGGTTAGAACCCCTTTGCAGCGTAAAGAATAACTAATAACTTGTAGATATTAGATATTAAATATTAGACATTAGATATGCGAGAAGGTGCAAGTCGTGTGTGTCTAGTCTAAGCTCAATGTCAAGTCGATAAATATGAAAACATATGACGCAGAAAGGGTTGCTCTTCGCGAGGGGTCGGTCTATAGCCTATAGCCTATATATCCCAGGTAAATGTCGGCAAAGGCGAAAGTCAAAGTCGTGCTGGGGTTAACCAAGCAAAGAAAGTTGATGAGAAAGTTTCTCGATGGGGCTGGGGAGGGAACAAATTGCTTAGCGGAGTGATTACAAATTCAGGACGAAGGACAACACGACAACAGGACAGCAGAGTCAAGCACGTGGCTCGGAAACCTTAAAATAGGCAAGCTCTTCAGGGTTTTCAAGTGGAAATTTTTAGATAATTTCTCAGAAATCTTGGTTTTTCGAGAGCCTTGAAGTCTTGAGACTGCCTCTGGTTGCTTTTCTCGATGCTTTACTGTAGTTGGCTTTGTTTATTCATCCCCTCCACTAACTGGGTTTCGTTTTTCCTTCTTTATTATTATTATTTTCTTTTTTCTTTCTGGTTTCTGGTCGTTTTTTTTTTGTGCCATTGCATGACCTAACCAACTAAGCCAACAAACTGACCTAAGCACCCTCCGTAATTTCCAGCCACCGCCCATCCCACACCCCTTAGACTCTTCCTTCCTTGCCACTTGACGTTGTCTGAAACTGCTTTCAACCTGAAACCGTATACGTACCGCTAAGGGAGGGGGGACTCGTGCTATAATTCTGTTGTTGTTCCAACAGGGTTTGCCTTTGGTCTATTGCGCATTGTCTGCTGACCACTGTTTAATGAAATACACTCAAAGAAAATGATATACTTTGCTTTTTAGAGACTAGACTCCAAGGAAGACTCAAACAGTCACGAATTTGTTCTCAGTGCCTTGTTAATATTGTATTTGTGGGTGTGTGTCTCTCTGGGTAGAGGGCGCTGTTGTGTTTACCGTTCACCGTTTACCGTTGTTCAGCTGCCCCTCTTCGGTTCCATTTCATTTCAATTCATTTGGCCAAAGGACACTCCTCTAATTTGCGGTAATGTCTCGAGTTTCTTGGTCCTATTATCCTGTTTCGATTCCATTTAGTCAGTAAATAGTATTAACTTCAATTACAATTCATTTTGCATCAATTTTCTTTCTAGTCTCGTCTCCAAGCATTCTTTTTCCTCATCAAGAGATGAGTTTTAAATTTTATTTATATAATTTTATTTAATTTTGGGTTAATTCCGTTGTCTGGCTTTTATATTTATCCGCTGATCCTCCCAGCTGTTGCTTAATTTATATTTCTGTTCTTGTTTGATTTAACGCCCACCTCCGCCTGCCTGCCTGCCTTTTGACACTCTTTTCTTGATAAAATATAAATTATAGCTTAATGCCGAGAACAACAATGGCTGGCTGGCATATGCATTGGGAAATAAAAATTCCTGCTGTTGCTTTATTATTGTTTAACTCGGGTTCTTTAATAATTTCTTTCCCCCTTCTTTTTTGTGGCTAATAAAAAGCAATTCTTAAGTACTGATAAGATTGTGGCTTATGGCCAGAAGAGACAGAAAGAGGAAAGAGCCAGGCTACTACCGAAATATTATCAGTTGCACCCTCTCTTTGGGGGAGAAACATACATGTTTCGTTTCCTTGTGTTGCGCTGCAGGTGTTCCATTGCGAAGAGTTCCGCCACAACAACAACACGCCATAAAGCGTCGACGCACTCTGCTCAAGAGTTGGCTGCGTTCTTATGCCACACATTCCGCTCAAGCTTTCGACAGAGTGTTTGTTTGGGTGTGTGAGTGGCGTGCGTCAGCGATAATAATTTGGAATTACCGCAGTCGCCGCTGCCGATTTGTTGCCGTTTCTTCTCACCGTTTCGCAGCGTTTCAGTTCCGCTCGTGCCAGTGGCGGTTTTATTTCCCAGTTTCTCGGCTTTTCGTTCATTCGCGACTTCAAAGGCGGCCGCACATGTTGCACGCCGAGAAAATCTACACAAAAAACTAGCAAAAACGCAGCAACAAGAATAGCCAAAATCACGCAACACACAAATTTGATTTTCAAAAAACCACAAATCGGAAAAGTCTCTTTTTTTTGGAAAAGTTTCGAAACAAAACGAAACTCTCTCTTCTCTTCGTTTCTTTTCTTTTCCCGCGTTGGTGTGTGCTTTGAGAGGGTGTCTGTGTGTAGGTTAAATTTAAATTATTTTTGTTTGCTTTTTATTTATATATTGTTGTTTTTTTTTTGTGTTTCAAAAAACGATGGGCTAAATTTAGCCACAAAAAGTGTGTGTTTTTGATTTTGATTTGAATGCTAAAACAAATCTAAAAAAAAGATCGAAAGAAAATTCAAACAAATCCGAAAAACCGGTATTTAATCGAGGAATTATGTATTAATTATTATTTCTGTGAGCAGGCAATGTGACTGAAACAAAAATACAAATTGAAAAGTGAAGAAGTGAAGAAGATAATTCATATTTTGAAACAAAAACAAAAACAATTTGTGCCTTTGAGACACTCGAAAAAAACTATATAAAAAACTATACAAATTTTTTAAAAATACTCCACTGAGTATTTGAAAAAAGTGAAATCCAAAACCTGATGGCAACAACAACAACGCAAACGGCAGCTGTAGCTGCGCCGGCACTCAATCTCCTGCCCACCAGCAGCCGCTCCCACTCAGAATCCCAATCCTCGAGCAGCAGGAGCAGCACAGCCAGTAGCAACAACAACAATAACTCAGCAACAAGTACCGTTATTAGTCAACCCATAAAAATACCGTTGAGCGAAAGGTTCTCCTCGCAGACATCGACGGGTTCGGCAGACAGCGGCGTGATTGTTTCCAGTGCATCGCAGCAGCAGTTGCAGCAACTCCAGCTGCCGCCTCCGCGCAGCAGCAGCGGTTCCTTGAGCCTGCCACAGGCGCCACCCGGCGGCAAGTGGCGCCAGAAGAAGCAGCAGCAGCTGCTCCTCAGCCAGGACAGCGGCATCGAGAATGGTGTGGCAACCACCAGTGGCAAGTCTGGCCAAGTGAAGCCCGCGGGTGGATCTTCTAAAACCGAAAACGGCGGCAATGCCGGCAACAGCAGCAGCGAGAGCTTAGAGAGCGGCGGCATTGGAGTCGTGGCGGAGAACCAGCCCAGGATTAGGGCCGCCTCTGCTCTAGAGCTCTCCACATCCGCCTCCGCATCGAGCGGCACCAATATCCTGCGCAGCAGGATCAAATACAAGAGCACCAATAGCACTGGGACCCAGGGATTCGATGTGGAGGATCGCATCGATGAGGTGGACATCTGTGATGACGACGATGACGAGGAGGAGGACGTGGATGTGGATGACGAGGAGGATGATGGCGTGAATGTGGATGATGTGGAGGAGGTGGACAACCAGTCGGACAGCCAGTCAGGTATTATCATCAATCTAAAGAACAAACCGCAGGCGGCCGAGGATCAGACCAAGCCGGATGGAGCCACAGATCAGGGGGCAGTATCCGGAGGTTCCCTCAGACTTCCGCCTGTGGATCAGGCGGAGCTGACACTAGCGGCCGCTCTGGCCCGTCGGAGAGATGCCAAGTCCCTGGGCACCGACGGACACATCTACTTCCCGCTGCTGAAGATCAGCGAGGATCCGCACATCGATTCCAAGCTGATCAACCGCAAGGACGGCCTCCAGGACACCATGTACTATTTAGATGAGTTTGGAAGCCCCAAGCTGAGGGAGAAGTTTGCGAGGAAGCAGAAACAGCTCCTGGCCAAGCAGCAGAAGCAGCTCCTCAAGAGGGAGAGGAGGAGCGAGGAGCAGCGCAAGAAGCGCAACACCACGGTGGCCTCCAACCTGGCGGCCAGCGGCGAAACCAAAGATGAACCCCACTGTGATAGCTCCACCATAAGGAGCAAGCATAACTCCGTTCCGCCCATCCGGATCCAGGAGGACATCGACGATGTCCATGTCGATGTGGCCGAGGACGACGACGACGACGCTGGGGATGGTCCCGTGAAGATGCGTCGCCACAGCCACGACAACCACTACGACAGCCAGCAGAGCAGCCGGAGAACCATAGCTCAAGGCAACACTAGCACCACCCGCCCCGCAAATCCTCTCCAGAATCAGGATGAGGACCCTGACCAGGACATTGAGCAGGCAGCCGAGCCGGCTCTCGTAGAGGCAGGAGACCAACAGGACGAAAGTCCCGAGAACATCAAGACTGCCAAGTTGGCCAGAACCCAGTCCTGCGTCAGTTGGACCAAAGTGGTGCAAAAGTTTAAGAACATTTTAGGTAAAAATTATAGATAGATCTTCCCTATTTGTAATACCCATTTAAATTCATTCAAAAACTATCGAAATGATTAATTATCAAAAGTATATATAACTAGATTCGAGCCATTAAATCTAATTTTATCTTTTTGATATTAGTTTGATTGCCACCTCAGGCCTCAGGCTGTAAAAAACGATTTATGACTCATAGAATCATGAAAATATAACCACCCAACCCAGATTTGGTAATACAAGGCTTGCCAAACCTTCGGTTTAGGTTTTAAAACAATAAATCTATATTTTATATCAATTTTATAGAATTATTAATAACAAAATTATGATAATAATCATGGTTAGTGTTTATGATTCATGGAACCCAGCTTAGACTTTCAAATTAGTTTCAAATAAGTTTATTCTCAAATGTTTTTCCATTATTCTAATATCTTTTATTTTCTTTTCATTCTAGGTAAGTGTTAAATGGAAATAATACCCAAAAATCTACAAAAACCCTGTAGAATCCGTACCTCTAGAGGGCCTATCGGGTGAGATTGTTCTATAAAGCACGCACACATTCCTATAGATAAGTATTTCTTTATGACGATGGAAAATTTTCATAGGGCATTGATGATAAAGTTGAGACATTTTCGCTGATCAGTCTGGGATTTAAGCTATACATTATCTACTATACTATATACTCCCTCTATAGAGTCCAAAGAAAGGTCAACGATCGCTTGAGAAAACAACAATTTTTCCTGTTAGCTTTGTCAGTCTTTTGTGATAAAAACAAAAGGGAAAATGCATTTGTATAAAGAGCGGAAATGCTCAGGGATCGTATATATATACGATTATATATAGTATATAGTATATAGTGGGATATATATTTTTCCGTCATCCTATTTTATTGTTTCTGTCACTTGATGCCTTTCTACAAAATGTTTCTCTTGTGAAAAGAAGCCAGCCTCTTGTCAGATAACGAAAAGCGGATTTTTCTCAACCATAAAGAGTATATATATGTTCTTTATATATATATAGCTTGATATATATGTTAATTCCTGTTGTTGCATTTCGGTTCTTGATAAGAACAAGTCACCCATGGGGGGCGGAAGAACCAGAGGCTGGGCTCGTGATTCAATTACATTTTATGACTCGACAAACTTGAGATTTATTATGTTTTGTTTTTTTGTTTTGAATAAAAAAATATAAAGATAGATGAGACTGGGAGTTGTGGGAATACGATCTAGGGAGTGGGCAGAATATTAGGGGGTTATTTGCCCAAGAAAGGTATAAATAGGGGGAAAATATAAACATTTTTCGCTTAGATTTGGAAAGTAACTAAAGAAACACGAAGATTTTATTCAGATTATTTCAGATTGTTCTCAGATGGAGAAAGATGAGCCAGGGAGTTGTGGGAATACGATCCAAGGGGGTATTTAAGCCCAGTAATGCCATAGATAGTGGGAAAATATAAACATTTCTTCCCTGTATTACTACTCAATAGAGAAAGATGATCAAGGGAGTCGTGGGAATTCGATCCATGGAGTAGCATAAAATTAGGGGGTATTTGTGCCCAGTAAAAGCATAAATAGTGGGAAATTGAAACAAAAAGATTATTTTCAATAAAGCAAGATGAGCCAGGGAACACGATCCAAGAAGTAGGCATAAAATTAGGGGGATTTGAGCTTAGTAAAGCCATAAATAGTGGGGAAATTAGAAGCATTTTTTCCCTGTATTTCGAAAAAACATCGTAACAGCATACTCGGAACCGTATAGTATTACTATATGGTATAAATACTATAGAAATATATTACTTCTACAAGTTTTTAGATGCAATATATATCTGTAATAAGTTTTATAATCAAGCAACTGTCATAACAAATCAGTTTTTTGTTATTCAAGAACTGGAAACTACTTGTATTTAGTTATAGAGTTGTCAGTTTGTGGTTATATCATTTGGGGATCTTGGATGGGGAAGTTAGCGAGGCGTTAACATTACGGTGTGAAATATAACAATACCGTTATTACGAAGGCAGTACCCTTATTTTTTGTTCCGCTTGTCACCTTCATTTCGGTTTCGTAGAACTTTGAGATTGAGAAAAGTTCCAGTTCCCATCCGGCCGAGTCATAAAAAATGATTTGCGACTTAAGCAGATGCTGACTGATAAGGAAAGGCGGCGGGGCTGGCCGTGATGAGGCAGCACTGAGAGAAACAGGGGTGACCTTTAAATAACAAGAAGATAAGATTTCTAGGGTATAAAAAATCAATTATCGATGCTAATGCCGCCTGCATGATCAGAGATCAAGAAGCACGCGGCTATAATGCTGCCTACACATTATAGTCTAGATCTTGGGGCGATCTTGGGGTCTCGGGAGGATTCCTGCCTGTTTTTTTCTTCGCCTTGCCTCGTCTTGTTATTGTTTTTGCTTCTGGGGCTTCGACAATCACGCGCTCGTCTCATAAAACGCATGACGGGGCAAAAAACGTTTCCAAAAATATCAAAAAACCCAAACCAGCATATACATGTTTTTAAATATATTTAAATATATATATTTTATATATATATTTCGCTTTGAATGTATTCACAAATCAGCGGATCTAATTTTATGACCAAATGGAGGCTTGTCTCTCGATGTTTTGCATTTTTTGTGCCCTGTGCCCCCCTGCCCTGCCTCACGCTATTGATTTGAATATTAAAAAGGCAAAAAAAATATGTTTTTCACTCAAAACTCTGCTGGGGGCAGGCTCTGGGAAGATAACAAGATTCATTAAGGTTTAAAGTCAAGTCTCTCTGACTAGTTTTTTTCTCTCTGTGTAGTTGGTGGGTTGACAACAGCAGCTGTTCCGGCCCCTTTCCCCCACTGGCGCTCTGTTTTTTTCTATATTTTTCACAGCCTCAGCTGTTGTCTTTATATTTTCATTATTGCTTTTTTTATGGTTTTGTTATTTGTATTAATTTGTGCCAATGGCAAAGCTTAGTTTGTTTTTGTTTAAAAAGACAATTATTAGCAAAGATTTTTAAAAATAATACAAAAAAATGGGATAAAAAGAAAACTACATTTATTTTTAAAGCAAAAAAAAAAAACACTTGAAATGATTAAAGAATGATTTTATTTATTGATTTTTGTCTGATTTTAAATCTAATCTTGATAATGAGTTTATTTTTAGCAAATCGTATGATTAATTTTAAATATTTTCCACTGTACTCTCTGATTGTAATTGTTTTTCTGCCTCCCCGACTTTGTTCAACTGTGTTTCTCATTGTTTTTATTTTATTTATTTATAATAATTTTGTTTTTCCCATTTCTATATACATTTATATATATTTTATATTGTTTTTTAGCCCAGCAACTCGATTTTTTATTATTTGATCAGCTGGCAGCCCCCAGAAAGCCAAAGAGAATTAGTTGCTGTGTTCTAGTTCTCTTTAGTTCGATCGATTTCGATTTCTCTTAGCTCATCGATTTTCTCTTGCTTGGCTTCGTGAAAGCGCAGCCCCAAAAGTATGTTACGAGCTTTTGGGGCTCTTCGATGAAAGTTAATTGGGCAGCTGCCTGTCCCCAAAACTAAGAGATAATTAATTTCTGTATTGTTCTCTTAGATTTGATCGATTTCTCTGATGATGATGATGGATAAAAGTTAATGGGGCAGCTGCCGGTCCCCCAAAATCAAAGAAAAAAGAGAACTTTTTTAGATTTGATCGATTTTGATTTCTCTTAGCTCACTTGCTTGGCTTCTTGAAAGCGCAGCCCCAAAGTATGCTACGAGCTTTTGGGGCTCATCGACAATGATAATAATGATGATGCTGAAAGTTAATTGGGTTTTTTGCCTGCCAAATGCCTCAGGTGCACTTTGTGGGGCATCTCGTGATCTCCGCCCGCGTGGTGTCGTCATCTCTCCATCTCTTTCAACCCCCCGTCAGTCACCCACCGCCCCCACTCCGTCCCCCTCCTCGATTTCCTATAGAAAATCGATTTTCACCCACGACTTATCCACGATTTGTGATCGACATTTGGCTATGGCAGCCAAAAATACGAAAAAAAATAGTATAAGAAAAAAGTATCAAAAAAAATGGCATTGAAAATAGGTTTTTTATTTCTATTTCTATGAACTCGTTACAATTTAAGGTAATATGTAATGTTTTTCGTTGCTTAAAAGTAAGAAAAGTTACGAAAATATTACGAAAAGTCATGAAAAAATACGAAAAGTTACGAAAAATTCGTATGTAAAGTTCAAAAAGAGTTGTAGAGAAAAATCCTTTGAATCCAGAAATCCTTTGAATTTATACATATGTCTATTTAAGGTTATATCTAATGCTTTTCGTTAATTTAAGTTAGGAAAAGTTATAAAAAGTATCAAAAACTATTATGTAAAGTTTGAAAAGAGTTCTAGAACGTAAAACCCCTTTGAATCCTGATTTCTGCTTTAGTTATCTTTGGATTTCTGTGGATGTCAAGCCATTAAAGAGGGTTTATCTATCAAAAGGGTTTTGAATTCTTCGAAGTTTGAAAGGGGTTTAAATCTTGATTTCTGCTTCGATTTTCTTTGGATTCCAACCTCTTAAAGAGTCTTGATCGAAAAACAGATGCAAATTCTTATTTAAAGGGTTTTGAATCCTTTAAAGAGGATTTATCTTATCGAAAGGGTTTTGAATCCTTTGAATCCCTTGAATCCTAGTTTCTGCTTTGTTTTCCTTTGTATTTCAAGCCATTTAAGAGTCTTTATCTAGGAGCGTATGCAAATTCTTATCGAAAGGGTTCTGTTTTTAGTAGTCTAGTGGGCGGTGGGTGGTGGGGGCGTGGTCGTGGTTTAATTTTAGCCCCAAGAGTTTCGTTTCGTTAATTTGCTTCTGACACGACTCCTGTGGGTGGAATAAAAACGATGACTCGATGTCTATTGGGAGTATAGAGGAGAGAGGAAGTGGAGGGGATAGTGGGTGGCTCCAGTGGGTGCTGCCAGTGGGTGGCTTTAGTTTTGTTTGATTGTTTGGTAACGGTCTCTGTTTTATTTTTATTGCTCAGACTTCTCGTTTGCAGTTGTGGTTCCTCCTTCGAGTCGACTCCAATTTTTTTGCCACTTCTTTCCCAGCTCTCCTTTCCATTTTGTGCTGCGTCATTCCATTTTGCATGCCACCCACCTACTAACCCACCCACTACCCTCTTTCCATGCCCTCTTTAGTCTTGTTTTTTCTGTTGTTGTTTTTTTGCGGGCGAGTGGTGCCAACTGCTTGTATATCGATTAGTTTCCGTCCCGCGTTGGCGGCTAAACAAATTGCTTTCCCATCTAGACAGCTCCAACTGTTTTCTCAGCCCCTTTTCAGCCACTCCCCCTCTGTTTTTCATCAACTTGGAGGGAGGGATGAGGGGTGTTTATGGCTTACCTATCGATAATTTGATTGATTCAGCCGTGTTCGAGTCTTGAATAAATTGAATTGATTAATTTGCAACGCAGAGGAGGGAGAGGTTTGACTTTAATCGAGAATAAATAGATATATATTATATTTAATATATATCTTTATGATTCTTAGTACTTGAATTAGAATTATTAATACAATGTCAATGCCGAGTCACCCTTGACCTGCTTTGATTACCTTTTTTAATTGATTCATTAAAATAAAATAAATTCTGCTGCTGCTGCGTCTATGATCCTTTGATTCTTCTTCATTGAGCTGTCAGCTGTCTGTCGTCCGGCGGGGGGCGGTGGCTAGCAAAGAGGGCGTGGCTGTCGCATGCTTCACCACTCTTGACTGCCACCGCTGCTGCTGTCTTGTCTCTTGTGTCTTCTGGCCCCCGAATTCTTCGGCGCTGGCCTCGTCCTATCTCTCTTGGCCCGCTGGCAATCGCCCTGCAATTTTCCTGCAATTAAAATTTCTTTCAGGCCAAAACTCAAATTGCGAACAAAAAGAAAACAAAATTTATGAAAATAAACATGAGTTTTTGCAAAAACTAAAAGTCGCGTGCGTTGCCGTTGCCTGAAAAACAATTAAAGGTTTGGATGCGAATTTTTTTTTGTCAAATCGGAATCCGCATTCGAATCCGAATCGGAATCGGAATCCGTTGGATTCATCCGTCTGTAGGCCGATCTGTAGGGTGTGTGGATCGCAAGTGGATTTGTGTGGATCTTCGGGAAATTGGCTTGGCGAATTTTTTTAATTATTGCCAATTGTGCAACGGAAGCTCGAGCGATCGCATCGCCACGGATTCGAAAAAAACATTGCCCGGAGAGCTACTTTTTACTCTCTTTTAAAAAACTAAAAAATACGAAAATACGTCGTAAAACTCGTGCTATTTTTTATACTATTCTTTTTTTGTTTTTGCTGTGCTGTGCTGTGATATTTTATTTTATTTTTTTTGTTACCGAGTGTTTGCATTTTCTTGGCTATTTGAAGATCGATCGATCGATTGATCTGAACGAGACGTCAAGTGCCCGAAAATAAAACTAGGCCAAAGCCTGCAGAGCACCATCAAATCTTGCGATTGCACCAACTAACCCAACCACCCAACCACCCATTGAAACCTGGTCAAAAGCAGCATCCACCGAGGATCTCAAGGTGGATAAGTCACAGGTGGTGCCCCGTGGCGGGGGGGTGCGCAAGGTGGTGCGGGTGGTGCGCAAGAAGAAGCGACCCGGCGCCTCCGTCAACGATGCCAGCGAGTCGGACACCACCACGACCACCACGACGAACTCTGGCAGGCAGAACTCCATAGATTCCATACCAGGTGGCAGTGGCAGCAAGCCGCCGGCCAAAAGCAAGAAGGGAGGGGCAGCAGCGGCATCAGCCCCGCCCATTCCTCTAGCCCTGCTGGGGAAAAAGAAGAAGGCCAAGCGCCGATCCTCCAGCGAGGACAGCCAGGACAGCGAGTCCTCGGAGAGCGAGTCCCGGTCGACGGGCAATGACTCGGACTCGGATTCGGATTCGGACTCGGAGAGCGATTCCAACGGTAGCAGCGACAGTGGCACCAGCAGCGGCAGCAGCAACGATGCCACCTCCAGCTCCGACTCATCGCCTCCTGCGGAGCGCCGCAAGGCCAACGGGCGCCACCACCACAAGCCGCTCTCGGCGGCGGCCAAGGCGGCCCAGTCCACCTGCTCCTCCTCCCTGGCGGCCCTCAAGAAGACAACCAAGCCGACGGCAGGGATTCAGAGGGCAGCAGGGAGTGGCAGTTCCGCCAACCTCGCCGCCTCCACCTCCAGCATTGGCGGAGGGAAACAGTACAAGGATCCAAGTACAGATCCCTTGATCCCTAGATCCTCCCTTTACCTTTCCCTCTCCTCCTCCCTTTTTGTGATTTTGAAATTGTGATCCAATCAAACAGATGCAAGCAGATGCCTTGCCCCTCGTCATCATTTCATGATCATCCAAAAGCAACTTTGGCGCCAATGCCAAAATTAATTAGCAAAAACAAATTTCAAATCAAAGAATCGCGGATCGGAAAGGTAGAGATTCATCACAATGACAATTTGCCAGAAAAAGGTTATATCTTTTTGCGTAGCAAGCGATTTTTTTTATATAATCTTTTAGGCTTCCAAAAGCGTAAACCTTTCTCTTTGATAACTTGGAATCTTCTATTGGGAGTCTCATCCTTTTGTGTCTCTGTTGAACCCCGATAACCCATCTTTCTACTCCGTTCTGTCTCCTTTCTGTCTTTGTCCTGATCTTGTTTCTATATCCTGTTTATGATATAATCTTTGATGCTTCCAAAAGCTTAAAACATTCTCTTTTATAACTTGGAACTAAAAAGTGTACACTTATTGTGTCTCTGTTGAACCCCGAAAACCCTTCCTATCTCCTTTCTGTCTTTATCCCGATCTAGTTTCTATATCCTGTATTATCTGATCTGATCCGATTCGCTTTGATGTGTGTGGCAGGCATGAAGCAACTAATCGGCAAACTGAACGACTTGTGGCCCGAGCACAGTGTTGCCCTGTCCATTCCAAAGGAGGTCGATAGAAGCAAAGAGAAGCTGGAGGGAGCCTGGGAGACAACAGGTTGGGGTTAAGGGTTAATTTTTTATCAAAAATGTGTGTGTGTTTTATAGAACAAGGTGTAGTTTTCAAAGGTACTTCAACATCCATCTAATGCATCTTTTTTCTGTATTTATTTAGGCCGCGATGGTTCCAAAATTACAACAGTTGTTGCAACACCCGGCCAAGGCACTGATCGTGTACAAGAGGTCTCCTATACAGACACAAAGGTCATCGGCAATGGCAGCTTCGGAGTCGTGTTCCAGGCCAAGCTCTGCGACACCGGCGAACTGGTGGCAATCAAAAAAGTTTTACAAGACAGACGATTTAAGGTAAGGATTCTATTCTAATAAAAACCCAAAGAAAAGCATTATCTAATGTATTATTCTTTTAGAATCGTGAATTGCAAATTATGCGCAAATTGGAGCATTGTAACATTGTAAAGCTTTTGTACTTTTTCTATTCGAGTGGTGAAAAGGTAAGTTTCGACTCCAGTAGACTCTTGAAACCCAGCGACCTTTTTGAAACAGGGAGATGAACGATGAACTGCTGAAGTTGCAAAAGCAAACAAGAAACTAACTGAAATCCTTTCTCACTTGCATATTGAAACCGAAACCAAAACCTAGATGGCCGAGTTCCCCATCGATTTGGGCATATTTGCAAGTGTGCTCAAGCCCCAGGTATCTCTCCAGATCTCTCTCTTCCGATTCAGATTCAGATCATTCAGAAGCAGATATATAGATCTATCTCAATATCTTTCGATCGATTGTCTCTCTCTCTCATTTGAATCCTTATGCTAACCAGAAACCAGAAACCAGAAAAGTAATCTAAAGTACAGAGAAACGTACAGAGACGAGTGTGCACACACCGCATGGTATAACATATCCTGTGAAACTCCTTCCTGGCTATGCTAGTTTGCTAGTTTTTGCTGAATTTGAATTTGAATTTGTGTGTGGCCTTAGCATGTTGAGATCAAACAGCTCGCAACTTCATCGGTCAGCTCCCTAATCACTTCCCCCATATTCCCCCCATAAATCCATTTCTAACTAAAAAGAATCCTTCTAATCGTTCTTTATATTTCTTTCGATGCCTTGACAGCGTGATGAAGTATTTTTGAATTTAGTCCTCGAATATATACCAGAAACTGTATACAAAGTGGCTCGCCAATATGCCAAAACCAAGCAAACGATACCAATCAACTTTATTCGGGTAAGTAATTAATATACATTCCTGTATCATGATTTTTATTAATCTTTAAATTTCTCTCCATAGCTCTACATGTACCAACTGTTCAGAAGTTTGGCCTACATCCACTCGCTGGGCATTTGCCATCGTGATATCAAGCCGCAGAACCTTCTGCTCGATCCGGAGACGGCCGTACTGAAGCTCTGTGACTTTGGCAGCGCCAAGCAGCTCCTCCACGGCGAGCCGAATGTCTCGTACATCTGCTCCCGCTACTACCGCGCCCCAGAGCTCATTTTCGGCGCCATTAATTACACCACAAAGATCGGTGGGTTATAGTTTAAAACTCTAAAACATATAGTTCTTTATATTAATAAAACTCCCTCTTCTAGATGTGTGGAGTGCCGGTTGCGTTTTAGCCGAGCTGCTGTTAGGTCAGCCCATCTTCCCCGGCGATTCCGGTGTCGATCAGCTCGTCGAGGTCATCAAGGTCCTGGGCACACCGACAAGAGAACAGATACGCGAAATGAATCCAAACTACACGGAATTCAAGTTCCCACAAATTAAGAGTCATCCATGGCAGAAAGTAAGCAGCTTTGCCTTCGGATTCTTTCCGAGACGTATTCCCCCTTTCGCTTACAATTTGTCATAAGGTCTCCGTCACATTCCCCTCTGTCACACCAATCTTATCCCCTCTGGAAACTCTGTTTTTTAACCGAAAATGTGTGTACATAAAAACTCGTTGCAGTCACTACTCGAACGCACCCAATTTCCAAACGCCCTAAACCAGAAACAGCGATTGAGAGTAAGCCAAGAACCGAATCGAAACCAAGAACCTCGAAATTATTTAAAATTGTTTCAAAAACCAAATGCCTTAATGCCTAAAATGCAGAAATAATTCATAAATCATGGCCTGATCAAGGGAATCTATAGTAAAAGTTTAGGAAAGAAGCCTTTCATTGTTTGAGTTCAAGTTTTCATGGCTTTCTTCATGCTCAGCTTTGATTGCCAGCCTTTCCCAGCTCCACAGGTGTTTTTATTGATTGATTTATTGATTGATTAGTTAATTGGATTTGAATTTGACTTTCATTGTTTTGGTTTCTTGCCCCGCCTACTGCCAACGTTTGTTTTTTTTTCAAATACGGAACGATTCCATGATGTTTTTTGTAATCTTATTAAAATACATCCAAGAATTTTATCCCACACTACGAATATCCTTGTAAATACGAAAGCTTCCTCTGTGTCCTGTCTCCTGTCCTGTTTTCTTTCTGTCTTTTACCCTGTTCTGTCCCGTCCCGCAAAGCGATCCTCCTCTGGCGACCATTTAACTAATTTGACAATCCCACCTGCAGGTTTTCCGTATTCGCACTCCTACAGAAGCTATCAACTTGGTGTCCCTGCTGCTCGAGTACACCCCCAGCGCCAGGATCACACCGCTCAAGGCCTGTGCACATCCGTTCTTCGACGAGCTGCGCATGGAGGGCAACCACACCTTGCCCAACGGTCGCGAAATGCCGCCGCTGTTCAACTTCACAGAGCATGGTGAGTACAGTCTCTCTTTTTGGGGTTAATCCTTCTCCTAATAATCGAATCCAATCCCCAAACAGAGCTCTCGATACAGCCCAGCCTAGTGCCACAGTTGTTGCCGAAACATCTTCAGAATGCAGCCGGCGGTGCTGCAGCCAACCGATCCTCGGCTGGCGGTGGCGCCTCAGCAGCGGCTAGTGGTTCCACCAGCGTCTCCTCAACGGGTAGCGGCGCCTCCGCGGAAGGATCGGCCCAGCCACAGCAGCAGGCCACATCAGCAACAGCAGCCACATCGGCATCGGGTGCTGGCGCAGGAGCCGGTTCCGGTTCCGGCTCGTCGTCGGGAGCAACAGGCACAGCCGGTGCCGCAGGAGGAGCAGCTGGCGCCACCGGATCTGGATCGGGGGGCAATAGCAGCAGCGGCGGTGTCGGAGCGCCGTCCGCCGTAAATGCGCAGCAGGCCAATGCAGCTGCCACATCTGGTGGTGGTGGTGGTGGTGGTGGCGGTTCGGCGGCAGCTGCTGCCACTGGAGCCGCTGCAGCCGGGGCCATGACCGCGACCAATGCTGGTGGGGCTAATGTAACAGGTGAGTGAGCGGTTGGCCGGCCTTCAGCCACCCTGAGATCTCCATCCTCCATCATCCGTAACTTCCACTGTCACCGCCTCCTCCTGGTCATGTTCCTCTTCCATAACTGCTTTTCCACCAAAAGATTTCTGGATGCAATGTCATATCGATAGGATTTCATTTGAATTGTTCTTTTCGCTTGTTGTGATTTCTAATTTGTGATTTCTGTTGTTTGAAAATCTCGATATGACTTTCATATGGATACTTTTATATTCTTGCTTGATTATTTTATCCTTCCGGATCACCCTAAAGTCCTGCAACTTCCTTAGTTGACGTTAATCTCATGCTGAAGCCACCGCGCAAGTTGCCGCAGCCGGGGAAGCCCTTTGTGCGCAGCAGCCAGCTCGAAAACTGAACTCCATTGATCATCAATCAACTTAATCGATCTCGATCTCGATCCTAAATCCAACATTGAATCCCTTCCATTGAAACATCCCGCCCATCCACCAAGCACCTAGCCCAGCCCCTTGAGAAAATCCTCCTCACCTCCCATTTCAAAAATCTTGTGGAACAACCTACGGAGAAAGTAGGAGAGCGGAAAGGAAAGATCGAAAACCCAAAGGGAAATCAAACAAAAAGGATAACCGACAAAAGGGCAAAGAAAAATAGGAGTTCGGAGTTTCTTTCTTTAACTCTATATGGAACCTAATCAAAAACTATAAATATATATATATATATGTTTATCTATATGTATATATATAGCCATCTATCCGAAAGGAAGCATGTACAAGCATATAGAACTCTCCAATAAGCGTCCACAGTTTGCAGTGCAGTAAAATCTCAAATTAATCGAACAACTTTTAAGATGCCACTGAAAAAAAAATAGGCTTTATTTTCTACACATTTAACCAGTTAAATCTTTAGCCAGTTCTTTCTCTGAATTTTTTCCGACTGTCAAGTTAAATGCAATAAATATTATAAAAATTATAAATATACCGTATACTCGTGTGTAATTCGCTTTACAAAGAGCTTTGGTCGCACTGCAATTGGCTTTCCCCCAGCTGGTCACACTAGGCATGTCCGCCTATCGCTAATCGATGCTTACTTTTGTTTTTTGCGGCGAAGAATTGGATTGAGATGCCCCGCCCACTCATTTTCATTTATTTTTTATTTCATTTCTGTTAATTATTAATTAGTGATGCTAAGCTATGATTTTGTGATTTTGATTTTAATTTTCTTTTCTTTCGATCTTTTCATGTTTTATTTACAGATTCATAGGGGCAATAGTAACATACATATATAACTTACACACACGCATATATATGTATATACGAGTATATATATATGTATATGGTTAAATATATATAAAACACACAAACACACACACACCAATACCAACACAACCACATAAATAGCAACAAGAATGTAATAATACCAGAAAATACAACGGAAAGCAAGCGAAAGCAACAACAGCAGTGCAGCAGCAACAACAGCAGCAACAATTATATATAAAGGCTATATATAAAGATATATACCAACACCCACACACCGACCGACACACCCACAACACCCACAACCACACCCACAACAAATAATACATTTAACGAGAAAGCAAAAGCAGCAACAAAAACAAAGATGAGGAAAAGGATAAGAAACCGCAGCAGATCAGAGTTAGATTTAGAAAAGGAGAAAGAGCAGATAAGAGAGGATGAGAGAAGAAAGCTAAAGCGAAAAAAAGCATAAAAAGCGAAAAAGCAAAAAAGCAAAAAGCAAAGCAAAAGCAGAAGCAAAAGCAGAAGCAAAATTATAACTAAAACAAAAACAAAAACAAAAACATTTTACTTAGGTAAAATTAAATTTATTTTAAATCTAAAATAAAACTAATAAGCCTATAATAATAAATATAATAATAATAATAATACAAATTAATACTGATAATAAACAATAATGGTAAATAAAAACACATTAATTATAATAGTAAAGCGCTGATTGATTGTCATTTTTAGTTATATATTATATAATTCTCCTGACTTCCTCTGCATCTTCGCCCCCACTCTCTCCCCCACTACTCTCTCTATTCATAGTGTATTTTTTTTTATTTTTTTTACTGCTACATAAACTTTACACCTACACACACACAGTTATGATAAAATAATGATAATGATAATAATTAAATGTATGTATATTGAACACGAAGAGTCATTGCATATTTTTTTGTACCACTTTCTGTTTAGTATCTTTTTAATGTCTAAGGAATGTTGGAATCGGAATGAGAATGAGAATGAGAAGAAGCAGAAAATCTAAAATATACGATAAATAAACGAGAGTTTGTGTAGTAAACAAATTTTAGAAATAAAACCACACTTTAATTAATAAAATTCAATAGCCACATATACACACACATATACTTATATGCAAATAACGGAGAAAGTAAGAAAGGAGAAGAAAGTAAATGAAATTAAATCAAAGCTGAGAAAATACACACACACTGAGACACGCACTTACACTCACACTAGCGGGAAGAGCCAGAGAAGGTGAATAACAAGTAGAAGAGGAGACAGAAAGATAAATTAAATTAAATTATAAAGAAAAAAACAAAAGAAAACAAACAAAAAAATACAAGAAATTAAAGCAGAAGCAGAAGCCGAAGCCGAACATAATGTTAATGTTATGTTAAAACTAAATAAAAAAGGAAACGATTAAAACAAATCTAAATCTAAAAAAAAAACAAGCAACAAAACAAAACAAAAGAAAACAAAAACAAAAAGCAAAAACTGTTTAAACTATACATATATAATATAAATATATATATACCTATGAAGTGAACCATTTTTTTTGCAATTATGTATACATACATATTAAATAAATAAATTATTTTTATTTTTATTAAATAATTATTATTATTTTGTAATAAATAAAAGCAAATAATTGAATAATTCAACACAGTAAGAGAAGGAAAGAAGTCAGAGTGTGGAGATCTAATTTAAACGTAATATATATGCATATATATTTTTTTGGTTAAATCCAGAAATAGCTGGCCGATCGAAGATGTAATTACATAATATACACTTCATCCTTTTTTTTTATTTCTTTGCTTAAAAATATATATGTACAGAGATATATGGAGAAAACAAAACAAAAGAAACTTATGTATGATGTATTATTACTTAGCCAGTAGAAGTCGCGCGAAAGTTGCGTGTTGATTTAATAACGGAACCGGAAACGGAACGAAATGGAAGTTGGAACGGTAGCGGAAGTGGAAATGAAACGGAAGTTATTTAATCGCCGAACTCGGTTATCGATATGTGTATGTAGGAACAGTTAGAGAACAGCTAGAACAGAACAGGAAAAAGATAAATGATAAATGATAAAAAAGAAAATACAAAGAGATGAAGATGTGCGGGCATCGGAGAACCAACGGTTTAGTTGCAATATGTAGATAAGGTCCAAAATCGGATTCATCGTTTCGATAAGATATCGATGTCGGTAGCCGATAAATTACTGTGTAACTGTAGCTGCATTAGTAGTGCATAGTCAGTGTCGCCTTGCCTCGCCCCCACCCACTACACCCACAATCCTCTCCCATTATCCTTCCCCACCCCCCCAACGCCCTTGGATTCAGAGCTGCTGAATATTAATGATTTTTTTTTGGTTTTCGTCGGTTAATGGTTAGAAATGCAAGCAGAACTGTATAAAATAAAAAATAAAAAAGCAAACAAAAAAAATATTAAGAAATGAGAAAAAAAAACACTTATATTTATTTCTATAGTTTATTATAATCCAAGCTAAACTAATTATGCTAATTATACAAGATTAATGGATACACACGCAGAATAAAATACATTTTCCTAGTAATTTAGGCATACACACGTACACAAAAACATTACAAAAACAAAAAAAACAAAAACAAATAAAAATGAATAAAAGAAAAGGATGAATACAAGAAAAAGAACAAAAAATTCAACAAATTGATCTAATTTTTAAATTTTGCTAATTACATAAAAAAAACAAAAAGGAAAAGAAAATGCATAAGGAATACTAAAAACACACACACATACAGACCAGAACCAGAACCACAACCACACGCATACACACACATTAATACGCATACTCTGACAAATGTATATGTAATGCTGTAATAATCATGATAATATATAGAATCGTTGATGATAATGAGCCAAGAAGCCGTAATATAATAATTGCTAATAATTAAATGAATGAATGAATACAACAAAAATCCAACAAATAAAAGAAACAAATACAATATTTAAACGAAAAGTAAAAAAAACCGTTTTGTTGCCTTTCCTTTATATATTATATCTCTTCTCGATCATTTTTCGTTCAGTTTAACGTTGAGTTGCCTTCTGGGCTTTGGTGGGCGGGGCATCATCATCACCATCCTCTCAGCATCGTCATCAAGGATACTTCTCCACTTCTCTTCTTCGTCTATCGCATCCTTAAACATACGTATCCTCTGCATACGTATCCGTATCCGTATCTGTATCTGTAAATGTATCTCTTAATGTAGCTTTGTGTGCATGCTAGAAGAATTTCCATTGGGAATCCAATCACTTGGTCTCCATTTTCTGAAATTACAATCCTAGAGTGGACTTCTAAAAACAGTCAAGCAGTACCACGTTGCGTATGAGTAATATTTTTTCGACTTGGGAATCCAACAGGTCGTATGAGTGATATTTTCATGGAGTTTGGAGGTCCACTCTTGAGTGAATTTTCGGTTTAAAGGATATTTTGGGGATTTATAATCAGATGATATTTTATACCGAATCAAACCACATTTGTCTTTCTGCTTTGTGTAAATAACATTCACAGGTTCGCAATCGAACAGCGCCCTGAATAGCAGCGGAAACGGCAATGGTAGCGGAAACGGAAATGGCGGAGGCAGCGCCGGAAGCGGAAATGGCGAGGCGGCAGAGGAGGCTGGCGCAGCAGCAGCAGAAGCGCCAGCAGCAGCAGCATCAGCAGAAAACGAGGCAGCAGCGTCGGGTTAGCGCGTCGAAAAAAGCGCTCTGTTAATCTAATCTTAATCACAGGATTTTAGTCACATAAATCCCATTAAACAAATTTAAAAACAACTTAAACGAGCCATTAAACAAGGGTTAATTACACTCGAAATTAAAAGAATGGAAATTTAATATAATTCTCTATCACTCGCACACTCACACATCAACACAACACACACACCACACACACCAACACTCAAACACATATGTATGTATGTATATCCTTGCTAAAGGCATTGGGTGCAGGAAAATATTTAGCATAAAACTTGAAATAATATTAAAGCAAAAAAAATATAACAAAAAAATCAACTTTAAACTTTGCATAAATAATAATTAAAATAATATGTATTATTAAAAAGAACGTAAAGAATAAAATCTCGGAATAAATGTTGAAAAGTATTGGAAATCGAAAGTCCCTTCCTCCCCCCTTTAAAAAACAAATAGCTCGCGAAACGTAATAAATATTAAGAGAATACTTAGTAAAATAAATCAAAATTTTTTGTCCCATTTAACGTTTATATATATAAATGAAAATATATATATGCGGTTATACATAAAGTATATGAAAGATCACAAGTTATCAAAGCCATAGATGAAATATTTCGGGGGAAAGGAGGATGAAAAAAAAAACAAAAAAACTAGAACAAAACCATTTACTAAACTCGCGCAAGTGCATCTATATAAATACGATATAGATATTATATAAACATAGTTATATACAGATATATAAATATATATATATGTAAACAAGATATTAAACCAAACATTCGTAATCCTAGTAGACAAAAGCCCAGAGAAACAGAGAAGCGGAGAAAGAACAACAAACAAACAAACAAAAGCAAAGTAATAGAAACATTTATTGGTGGCCTGTTCTTAAGTCAAGTTTAGATTATGTAAGGAAGCGGAAACGGTGGCGAGAACCGAAACCGAGAAGCGGAAACGAATGCAGTTCGATTGTCAAATGCAATATAAACTATATATATATTAAAAATGAAGATTGAAAGAGTTCAGTTTTCTTAAAGTTATCGTAAATAAAAACAAGGACGTGGAATGGAAATGAATGAGGAAAACGCTTTTAGCGCGCGACGCCACCCATAAACTTAAAATAATTAATGAAAAATCAGAGATTAATCGATGATCTTGAAATATGTAAAACTAATCAACAGAAACCATTTAGCTGCAATTGAAACCCTAAAATAATTTAAAACAAATTGAGGCATAGGTATTTAAGGCATTATTAGAACAACAGGACTCACCTCTTCGACTCAACTATTTGATTGGATTCTGCTCTTAGACCTTAGTCCTTAGCCCATAGTCCTTGCCCCCATAAAGCCCCCATAACTCCAGTTAAACTGCTTGATTCTTGTTTCAAAACCGTGAATATTTAATTATTTCCCAGCACTACTAAGAAAAATACAAAAAATAAAACCAAAATACACGGGAAGCAAGCCTATTTCTATGTCCGAGTATTTCGATAGAATCTCCTTGCAAAGCATATATATTAAATGGTAAATATTTTTTTTACTAACTATAAACATTGAGTTTTCGGCATTACAACTAAATAAAATTAAATTTAAAAACAAACACACTCCCTCACTTACACTCACGCACATACGATTAATAATTTCCAATTAAAATTAGAAGAAAAAAACGTATTGATCTTGAACAACTGTATGATCCAAGCAAAATACAGTTTAGTTTCCACCCAACACAAGCATACACTGAAAATTATTGATTGAAATTACTGAAATGCTAAATCAATACAAATATATATAAACACACACATATATATGCATAGAAAAAAGGAAAGTAACATACTTATATGATGAACAATTTCAGCTTAAAATATGAGACAAAAAAATAAATTAAACACAAAACTTAAACCTAATTAAAAAAGTAAACAAAACAGAAACAAAAATAATATAAAGAGAACCTAAATCTTAATCCGAAATTGACAAAAATGGAAATGATAATGAAACATGAACAACACGAGAGCTAAGTGCGTGAAGAAAGCATTAATTTAAAAACAATAAAAATTACGAACAAAAATATATAAAAAAAAATTGTGTACGATTTTTTAAAGGATTTCAATTTTCAGATTAAAGTCCTACCTGGTTCACAAATGATATTTCGTTTTCAAATCGAATGCGAAGTGTTTGAAATATTTCCTATAACTAACGTCATAGCCATGGGTGCGATTTCGTGGCCGATCGTCAATTTGGAATACCTCTCCGGTTACTATAATTCACGAAAAATTTGTCAATTTGTTTCTTTTTTTATGAACATTTGGAATATTCCTTAAACGATTTTGGAATGGGAATATTTTGGAATCAATACTTCATTCTCCGCCGATCTGCGTTCAAAGATTTGGAAAATCGAACAAAAAAATATTCGATATATTTTTCCGAATTTTCAAAGGGGTACCCTTATGATTTTTTGCAAAAATCGGCTCAGTGAAATTTTGACGCTTTTCTTTCACTTTTTCAGAATATTTTAAATATTCCTACATATGTTTATAACCGAATGGAGCAAAGTAGAACGAACAAAATTTCGATCGATTTTTTGCGATTTTGGAAAGGGGTTTTCTTGCTTTTTTTGTAAATTTCCCGAATACTGGGATAAAGATTACGGGCTAAAATACGGGCTTTTCATAACATATGAATATATGGGTTAGCCGAGACACGAACCGATCTTTCGATATTTGATACCAGCTGAAGAATATCAAGCATTTTTTAGTGTGTCCATGACTGGTCACACCGATTCTAATTAGCAAAACAAATGTGTTGTTTTGCTTGTTTTTATACTTAAAACTAATCAAATAAGAACAAATTTAAAAAACTGAACGTAACTAGACCAGAAGAGTGCCCCAAAGATCATTCAAAGGATGAAGAAAGGCCCCAGAACGGACCCTGAGGTATCAATAGCTGCGAACCTGCTTGGCGGGAAACACATGACCAAGGCGGCACCGGAAGATCGTTGGGATGGAGGAGATCTCGGGAAAACAGTGGAGCTTTTAGGTCTGTACTAAAAATTGGTAGAATAGGCACATACCAAAAAACCTGTATTTTTTTTCTTCGGCTTCGTAGAACAGTACTTCACCTTGGATTACTCACATGTTAAAGCCGTGACACCTGCGTTACCACTGAGGCGCCTGAGAGGAAGTGATCCTCACCAGCAACGTCCCATTATCGGGTAAGTGAATATCTCTAAGAGTGAAACCAAACATTGCATTGAGATTTCGTTGCCGTTGCATGTTTCCAAAATATCTTTTTCTCAGCATTTTCATAAATATCTTGCCCATTTAGTAACCGATTCCGAAACTAAGTACCATTTTGGAACCAGCGCTTCATTTGCCGCCAATCTGCATCAAAAGTTTTGGAAAAGAGGACAACAAAATTTCGATCGATTTTTTGCGATTTTGGAAAGGGGTACCATCATGATTTTTTGCAAAAATCGGGTTAGTTTGATTTTATCGATTTTCTGTTAGTTTTTTATGAATATTTTGGCCATTTCCTAACAGATTTCGGAACGGTATACCATTTTGGAACCAGCGCTTCATTTGCCGCCAATCTGCATAAAAAGATCTGGAAAAGAGGACAACAAAATTTCGATCGATTTTTTGCGATTTTGGAAAGGGGTACCATCATGATTTTTTGCAAAAATCGGGTTAGTTTGATTTTATCGATTTTCTGTTAGTTTTTTATGAATATTTTGGCCATTTCCCAACAGATTATGGAATGGTATACCATTTTGGAACCAGCGCTTCATTTGCCGCCAATCTGCATCAAAAGATCTGGAAAAGAGGACAACAAAATTTCGATCGATTTTTTGCGATTTTGGAAAGGGGTACCATCATGATTTTTTGCAAAAATCGGGTTAGTTTGATTTTATCGATTTTCTGTTAGTTTTTTATGAATATTTTGGCCATTTCCTAACAGATTTCGGAACGGTATACCATTTTGGAACCAGCGCTTCATTTGCCGCCAATCTGCATAAAAAGATCTGGAAAAGAGGACAACAAAATTTCGATCGATTTTTTGCGATTTTGGAAAGGGGTACCATCATGATTTTTTGCAAAAATCGGGTTAGTTTGATTTTATCGATTTTCTGTTAGTTTTTTATGAATATTTTGGCCATTTCCCAACAGATTATGGAATGGTATACCATTTTGGAACCAGCGCTTCATTTGCCGCCAATCTGCATCAAAAGATCTGGAAAAGAGGACAACAAAATTTCGATCGATTTTTTGCGATTTTGGAAAGGGGTACCATCATGATTTTTTGCAAAAATCGGGTTAGTTTGATTTTATCGATTTTCTGTTAGTTTTTTATGAATATTTTGGCCATTTCTTAACAGATTTCGGAAGGGTATACCATTTTGAAACCAGCGCTTCATTTGCCGCCAATCTGCATAAAAAAATCTGGAAAAGAGGACAACAAAATTTCGATCGATTTTTTGCGATTTTGGAAAGGGGTACCATCATGATTTTTTGCAAAAATCGGGTTAGTTTGATTTTATCGATTTTCTGTTAGTTTTTTATGAATATTTTGGCCATTTCCCAACAGATTATGGAATGGTATACCATTTTGGAACCAGCGCTTCATTTGCCGCCAATCTGCATCAAAAGATCTGGAAAAGAGGACAACAAAATTTCGATCGATTTTTTGCGATTTTGGAAAGGGGCAGAATGAAGTTCTGATTCCAAAATGCTATTCCATTCAAAAGTCGGTTGGGAAATATTCAAAATATTTATAAAAAGTACCTTTCCAAATCGCTTGAGAACCGGCAAAGATTTTTAAAGGAAACTGTTGAAAAACATCGAATTTTTGACTAAAAACGGCTTCCTAATGTTTTTTTTTATTTATGCAGCTTCTGCAGCACCAGATCAGTACATGGAGCATCGGATCAGCACCAAAAACACCTCTAGCAGCACTGGAATAGCTCCTGCAGCAACTGTAGCACCACCTGAAGCACCAATCCAGCATCTGGAGCACCTGTAGCAGGTCCAGCAGGGGTAGAGCCGCCGGTATAGCCCCAGAGCAGTACCAGAGCAGCTTCTGCAGCATCAGATCAGTACCTGGAGCATCCGATCAGCACCAGAAGCACCTTTGGCAGCACCTAGCAGAACTGGAACCGCAGGTCAGCCCTGGATCAGCTGTATCAGCACCTAGAGCATCGGAGGGGCACCTGAAGCACCTGTAGCAGTACCAGGAGCACCACGGCAGTACCAGGAGCACCGTTACCAGTACCAGGAATACCAGGCTCACCTGTAGCAGTACCAGGAGCACCTGTAGCAGTACCAGGAGTACCTGTACTAGTACCAGGAGCACCTCTAGTATTACCAGGAGCACCTGTAGAGGCACCAGAGTACCTTATGCAACACCTGGAGCTGCCGTAGGAGATCCTGAAGGTCCTGGAGATCCAGAACAGCACCTAATTTACCATATTTTAAGCATTTTCCTATAAAAATACATGTATCTGTATTTGTAAGCACGTTTTATTGAAAATAAAGCTCACAGTTTACACAAAATTTCCGAGTTTTCATTAATTTTCCAGGTTTTCCCCGAATTTTCCCGACTTTCCCACCCTTCCCAGTTTTCCGAATGTACCTGAATTTTCCCGATTTTTCCTGAATTTTCCCGAATTTTCCAGATTTTTCCTGATTTTTCCTGAATTTTCCTGAATTTTTCAGAATTTGTCTGCATTTTCAGATTTTTAAAAATCCCAAAATCGCCCTCCGCCACTTCTGAAGTACCAGGCGAACAGAAATCAGCAGAAGGTGGATGCCAAAATTAAAATGTTGCATACTTTTGAGCGGGAATTTTTAAAAGTTGGCGGGAATCCGTTAATTTTCAAATTTGAATTTGAAAAAATATACCAAAAAAATTTTAACGGAAAAATACCAAAAAATGTAACGGAAAAATACCAAAAAAATTTTAAATCTGGTATTTTTCCGTTACATTTTTTGGTATTTTTCCGTTAAAATTTTGTTGGTATTTTATTCAAATTCAAATTTGAAAATTAACGGATTCCCGCCAACTTTTAAAGATTCCCGCTCAAAAGTATGCAACATTTTAATTTTGGCATCCACCTTCTGCTGATTTCTGTTCGCCTGGTACCTAAGAAGTGGCGGAGGGCGATTTTGGGGATTTTTAAAATTTTTAAAAATTCGGGAAAATTCTGAAAAATCAGGAAAATTCTACAAAATTCGGGAAAATTCAGGAAAAATCAGGAAAATTCAGGAAAAATCAGGAAAACTCTGATTTTTTTTTTCAAAAAACCAGTATTTCCCAGTATTTTTTAAAAATTGGTTTTTATCGTATATCTCGACTATTTCACGTCCGACCAAGCCCAGAAACGGCTTATACGATGAGGAAAAATGATGCCCATCGATGCCTATATCCCCCAAGGATAAAAAACATACCATTTCAATTTAAAACATGTTTATTTCAGTTTTATACAGTTTTATACAATATAAATAGTATAATTACATAAAATTATGTATTAAAAGCTATGCAGAGAAGTTATCGTGAAGATTCGATCCGATGAGCGGCGAATAAACGGCGATTAGACGTTTTCCATAGTCCGTAGATGAATTCCAGCCGCTACCAGTGGTGAGCCGGATCCGGATGCCTCGTCTGCAGGATCTCGTAGGCCTCGAGGCACCTGAAAGCAGAAATATAGGGCGCAGAACATTCATCCGGTTCACCTGGAGAATTAGAAACAATTAGAGCATGAAAGTAAAATTGATTTTTTTTCTGAAGGATATTGACTTACGAGAGAATGGAAGAATGGAATGGAAGAATGGAGTGCTTGAAGCACTCAGTCGCATAAATCAGGGGTAAGCACTACTCTCGTGAATAAATTCCCATCCATGGCCAAAGTCCTGTAGATACAAAAGTACATGAATATTAAAGCGAATTCCTCCTGTTTAGTATATTTAAACCAAAACACTTATTTGTATCCTTTAGAAAGCATATTTTGGCTTTTTCTCAACTGAAACGGAAACGGAGTCCCATTCCCGAATCAGGTCTTGAATGTGCTTCGATCTGTATCAAAGGACCAGTAAAATCGAACAAAAAAAATTTCAAGACATTTTTTGCAAAAAATCATGATGGTACCCCTTTCCAAAATCGCAAAAAATCGATCGAAATTTTGTTGTCCTCTTTTCCAGATTTTTTTATGCAGATTGGCGGCAAATGAAGCGCTGGTTTCAAAATGGTATACCCTTCCGAAATCTGTTAAGAAATGGCCAAAATATTCATAAAAAACTAACAGAAAATCGATAAAATCAAACTAACCCGATTTTTGCAAAAAATCATGATGGTACCCCTTTCCAAAATCGCAAAAAATCGATCGAAATTTTGTTGTCCTCTTTTCCAGATCTTTTTATGCAGATTGGCGGCAAATGAAGCGCTGGTTCCAAAATGGTATACCGTTCCGAAATCTGTTAAGAAATGGCCAAAATATTCATAAAAAAACTAGCAGAAAATCGATAAAATCAAACTAACCCGATTTTTGCAAAAAATCATGATGGTACCCCTTTCCAAAATCGCAAAAAATCGATCGAAATTTTGTTGTCCTCTTTTCCAGATCTTTTGATGCAGATTGGCGGCAAATGAAGCGCTGGTTCCAAAATGGTATACCGTTCCGAAATCTGTTAAGAAATGGCCAAAATATTCATAAAAAAACTAACAGAAAATCGATAAAATCAAACTAACCCGATTTTTGCAAAAAATCATGATGGTACCCCTTTCCAAAATCGCAAAAAATCGATCGAAATTTTTTTGTCCTCTTTTCCAGATCTTTTGATGCAGATTGGCGGCAAATGAAGCGCTGGTTCCAAAATGGTATACCGTTCCGAAATCTGTTAAGAAATGGCTAAAATATTCATAAAAAACTAACAGAAAATCGATAAAATCAAACTAACCCGATTTTTGCAAAAAATCATGATGGTACCCCTTTCCAAAATCGCAAAAAATCGATCGAAATTTTGTTGTCCTCTTTTCCAAAACTTTTGATGCAGATTGGCGGCAAATGAAGCGCTGGTTCCAAAATGGTATACCATTCCATAATCTGTTGGGAAATGGCCAAAATATTCATAAAAAACTAACCGAAAATCGATAAAATCAAACTAACCAGATTTTTGCAAAAAATCATGATGGTACCCCTTTCCAAAATCGCAAAAAATCGATCGAAATTTTTTTCGTCCTACTTTTAGGATATTTGGATGCTTGTCGAAGGGGCTGAAGCCCTGATTCAAAAATGGTACTTAGTTTCGGAATCGGTTACTAAATGGGCAAGATATTTATGAAAATGCTGAGAAAAAGATATTTTGGAAACATGCAACGGCAATGAAATCTCAATGCAATGTTTGGTTTCACTCTTAGAGATATTCACTTACCCGATAATGGGACGTTTCTGGTGAGGATCACTTCCTCTCAGGCGCCTCAGTGGTAACGCAGGTGTCACGGCTTTAACATGTGAGTAATCCAAGGTGAAGTACTGTTCTACGAAGCCGAAGAAAAAAAATACAGGTTTTTTGGTATGTGCCTATTCTACCAATTTTTAGTACAGACCTAAAAGCTCCACTGTTTTCCCGAGATCTCCTCCATCCCAACGATCTTCCGGTGCCGCCTTGGTCATGTGTTTCCCGCCAAGCAGGTTCGCAGCTATTGATACCTCAGGGTCCGTTCTGGGGCCTTTCTTCATCCTTTGAATGATCTTTGGGGCACTCTTCTGGTCTAGTTACGTTCAGTTTTTTAAATTTGTTCTTATTTGATTAGTTTTAAGTATAAAAACAAGCAAAACAACACATTTGTTTTGCTAATTAGAATCGGTGTGACCAGTCATGGACACACTAAAAAATGCTTGATATTCTTCAACTGGTATCAAATATCGAAAGATCGGTTCGTGTCTCGGCTAACCCATATGTTCATATGTTATGAAAAGCATATATCGGCCAGGTTTCAGCAGATTTTAGCCCGAAATCTTTATCCCAGTATTCGGGAAATCGATAAAATCAAACTAACCCGATTTTTGCAAAAAATCATGATGGTACCCCTTTCCAAAATCGCAAAAAATCAATCGAAATTCTTTTCGCTCTACTTTCAAAATCTTTTGATGCAGATTGGCGGCAAATGAAGCGCTGGTTCCAAAATGGTATACCGTTCCGAAATCTGTTAAGAAATGGCCAAAATATTCATAAAAAACTAACAGAAAATCGATAAAATCAAACTAACCCGATTTTTGCAAAAAATCATGATGGTACCCCTTTCCAAAATCGCAAAAAATCGATCGAAATTTTGTTGTCCTCTTTTCCAGATCTTTTGATGCAGATTGGCGGCAAATGAAGCGCTGGTTCCAAAATGGTATACCGTTCCGAAATCTGTTAAGAAATGGCCAAAATATTCATAAAAAAACTAGCAGAAAATCGATAAAATCAAACTAACCCGATTTTTGCAAAAAATCATGATGGTACCCCTTTCCAAAATCGCAAAAAATCGATCGAAATTTTGTTGTCCTCTTTTCCAGATCTTTTGATGCAGATTGGCGGCAAATGAAGCGCTGGTTCCAAAATGGTATACCGTTCCGAAATCTGTTAAGAAATGGCCAAAATATTCATAAAAAAACTAACAGAAAATCGATAAAATCAAACTAACCCGATTTTTGCAAAAAATCATGATGGTACCCCTTTCCAAAATCGCAAAAAATCGATCGAAATTTTTTTGTCCTCTTTTCCAGATCTTTTGATGCAGATTGGCGGCAAATGAAGCGCTGGTTCCAAAATGGTATACCGTTCCGAAATCTGTTAAGAAATGGCTAAAATATTCATAAAAAACTAACAGAAAATCGATAAAATCAAACTAACCCGATTTTTGCAAAAAATCATGATGGTACCCCTTTCCAAAATCGCAAAAAATCGATCGAAATTTTGTTGTCCTCTTTTCCAAAACTTTTGATGCAGATTGGCGGCAAATGAAGCGCTGGTTCCAAAATGGTATACCATTCCATAATCTGTTGGGAAATGGCCAAAATATTCATAAAAAACTAACCGAAAATCGATAAAATCAAACTAACCAGATTTTTGCAAAAAATCATGATGGTACCCCTTTCCAAAATCGCAAAAAATCGATCGAAATTTTTTTCGTCCTACTTTTAGGATATTTGGATGCTTGTCGAAGGGGGCTGAAGCCCTGATTCAAAAATGGTACTTAGTTTCGGAATCGGTTACTAAATGGGCAAGATATTTATGAAAATGCTGAGAAAAAGATATTTTGGAAACATGCAACGGCAATGAAATCTCAATGCAATGTTTGGTTTCACTCTTAGAGATATTCACTTACCCGATAATGGGACGTTTCTGGTGAGGATCACTTCCTCTCAGGCGCCTCAGTGGTAACGCAGGTGTCACGGCTTTAACATGTGAGTAATCCAAGGTGAAGTACTGTTCTACGAAGCCGAAGAAAAAAAATACAGGTTTTTTGGTATGTGCCTATTCTACCAATTTTTAGTACAGACCTAAAAGCTCCACTGTTTTCCCGAGATCTCCTCCATCCCAACGATCTTCCGGTGCCGCCTTGGTCATGTGTTTCCCGCCAAGCAGGTTCGCAGCTATTGATACCTCAGGGTCCGTTCTGGGGCCTTTCTTCATCCTTTGAATGATCTTTGGGGCACTCTTCTGGTCTAGTTACGTTCAGTTTTTTAAATTTGTTCTTATTTGATTAGTTTTAAGTATAAAAACAAGCAAAACAACACATTTGTTTTGCTAATTAGAATCGGTGTGACCAGTCATGGACACACTAAAAAATGCTTGATATTCTTCAACTGGTATCAAATATCGAAAGATCGGTTCGTGTCTCGGCTAACCCATATGTTCATATGTTATGAAAAGCATATATCGGCCAGGTTTCAGCAGATTTTAGCCCGAAATCTTTATCCCAGTATTCGGGAAATCGATAAAATCAAACTAACCCGATTTTTGCAAAAAATCATGATGGTACCCCTTTCCAAAATCGCAAAAAATCAATCGAAATTCTTTTCGCTCTACTTTCAAAATCTTTTGATGCAGATTGGCGGCAAATGAAGCGCTGGTTCCAAAATGGTATACCGTTCCGAAATCTGTTAAGAAATGGCCAAAATATTCATAAAAAACTAACAGAAAATCGATAAAATCAAACTAACCCGATTTTTGCAAAAAATCATGATGGTACCCCTTTCCAAAATCGCAAAAAATCGATCGAAATTTTTTTCGTCCTACTTTTAGGATATTTGGATGCTTGTCGAAGGGGGCTGAAGCCCTGATTCAAAAATGGTACTTAGTTTCGGAATCGGTTACTAAATGGGCAAGATATTTATGAAAATGCTGAGAAAAAGATATTTTGGAAACATGCAACGGCAATGAAATCTCAATGCAATGTTTGGTTTCACTCTTAGAGATATTCACTTACCCGATAATGGGACGTTTCTGGTGAGGATCACTTCCTCTCAGGCGCCTCAGTGGTAACGCAGGTGTCACGGCTTTAACATGTGAGTAATCCAAGGTGAAGTACTGTTCTACGAAGCCGAAGAAAAAAATACAGGTTTTTTGGTATGTGCCTATTCTACCAATTTTTAGTACAGACCTAAAAGCTCCACTGTTTTCCCGAGATCTCCTCCATCCCAACGATCTTCCGGTGCCGCCTTGGTCATGTGTTTCCCGCCAAGCAGGTTCGCAGCTATTGATACCTCAGGGTCCGTTCTGGGGCCTTTCTTCATCCTTTGAATGATCTTTGGGGCACTCTTCTGGTCTAGTTACGTTCAGTTTTTTAAATTTGTTCTTATTTGATTAGTTTTAAGTATAAAAACAAGCAAAACAACACATTTGTTTTGCTAATTAGAATCGGTGTGACCAGTCATGGACACACTAAAAAATGCTTGATATTCTTCAACTGGTATCAAATATCGAAAGATCGGTTCGTGTCTCGGCTAACCCATATGTTCATATGTTATGAAAAGCATATATCGGCCAGGTTTCAGCAGATTTTAGCCCGAAATCTTTATCCCAGTATTCGGGAAATCGATAAAATCAAACTAACCTGATTTTTGCAAAAAATCATGATGGTACCCCTTTCCAAAATCGCAAAAAATCAATCGAAATTCTTTTCGCTCTACTTTCAAAATCTTTTGATGCAGATTGGCGGCAAATGAAGCGCTGGTTCCAAAATGGTATACCGTTCCGAAATCTGTTAAGAAATGGCCAAAATATTCATAAAAAACTAACAGAAAATCGATAAAATCAAACTAACCCGATTTTTGCAAAAAATCATGATGGTACCCCTTTCCAAAATCGCAAAAAATCGATCGAAATTTTGTTGTCCTCTTTTCCAGATCTTTTGATGCAGATTGGCGGCAAATGAAGCGCTGGTTCCAAAATGGTATACCGTTCCGAAATCTGTTAAGAAATGGCCAAAATATTCATAAAAAACTAACAGAAAATCGATAAAATCAAACTAACCCGATTTTTGCAAAAATCATGATGGTACCCCTTTCCAAAATCGCAAAAAATCGATCGAAATTTTGTTGTCCTCTTTTCCAGATCTTTTGATGCAGATTGGCGGCAAATGAAGCGCTGGTTCCAAAATGGTATACCGTTCCGAAATCTGTTAAGAAATGGCCAAAATATTCATAAAAAAACTAACAGAAAATCGATAAAATCAAACTAACCCGATTTTTGCAAAAAATCATGATGGTACCCCTTTCCAAAATCGCAAAAAATCGATCGAAATTTTTTTGTCCTCTTTTCCAGATCTTTTGATGCAGATTGGCGGCAAATGAAGCGCTGGTTCCAAAATGGTATACCGTTCCAAAATCTGTTAAGAAATGGCCAAAATATTCATAAAAAACTAACAGAAAATCGATAAAATAAAACTAACCCGATTTTTGCAAAAATCATGATGGTACCCCTTTCCAAAATCGCAAAAAATCGATCGAAATTTTTTTGTCCTCTTTTCCAGATCTTTTGATGCAGATTGGCGGCAAATGAAGCGCTGGTTCCAAAATGGTATACCGTTCCGAAATCTGTTAAGAAATGGCCAAAATATTCATAAAAAACTAACAGAAAATCGATAAAATCAAACTAACCCGATTTTTGCAAAAAATCATGATGGTACCCCTTTCCAAAATCGCAAAAAATCGATCGAAATTTTGTTGTCCTCTTTTCCAAAACTTTTGATGCAGATTGGCGGCAAATGAAGCGCTGGTTCCAAATTGGTATACCGTTCCGAAATCTGTTAGGAAATGGCCAAAATATTCATAAAAAAACTAACAGAAAATCGATAAAATCAAACTAACCCGATTAATTAGAATCGGTGTGACCAGTCATGGACACACTAAAAAATGCTTGATATTCTTCAACTGGTATCAAATATCGAAAGATCGGTTCGTGTCTCGGCTAACCCATATGTTCATATGTTATGAAAAGCATATATCGGCCAGGTTTCCGCAGATTTTAGCCCGAAATCTGTTAAGAAATGGCCAAAATATTCATAAAAAACTAACAGAAAATCGATAAAATCAAACTAACCCGATTTTTGCAAAAAATCATGATGGTACCCCTTTCCAAAATCGCAAAAAATCAATCGAAATTTTGTTGTCCTCTTTTCCAGATCTTTTGATGCAGATTGGCGGCAAATGAAGCGCTGGTTCCAAAATGGTATACCATTCCATAATCTGTTGGGAAATGGCCAAAATATTCATAAAAAACTAACAGAAAATCGATAAAATCAAACTAACCCGATTTTTGCAAAAAATCATGATGGTACCCCTTTTCAAAATCGCAAAAAATCGATCAAAATTTTGTTGTCCTCTTTTCCAGATCTTTTGATGCAGATTGGCGGCAAATGAAGCGCTGGTTCCAAAATGGTATACCGTTCCGAAATCTGTTAAGAAATGGCCAAAATCATAAAAAACTAACAGAAAATCGATAAAATCAAACTAACCCGATTTTTGCAAAAAATCATACCCCTTTCCAAAATCGCAAAAAATCGATCGAAATTTTTTTCGTCCTACTTTTAGGATATTTGGATGCTTGTCGAAGGGGGCTGAAGCCCTGATTCAAAAATGGTACTTAGTTTCGGAATCGGTTACTAAATGGGCAAGATATTTATGAAAATGCTGAGAAAAAGATATTTTGGAAACATGCAACGGCAATGAAATCTCAATGCAATGTTTGGTTTCACTCTTAGAGATATTCACTTACCCGATAATGGGACGTTTCTGGTGAGAATCACTTCCTCTCAGGCGCCTCAGTGGTAACGCAGGTGTTACCACGGCTTTAACATGTGAGTAATCCAAGGTGAAGTACTGTTCTACGAAGCCGAAGAAAAAAAATACAGGTTTTATGGTATGTGCCTATTCTACCAATTTTTAGTACAGACCTAAAAGCTCCACTGTTTTCCCGAGATCTCCTCCATCCCAACGATCTTCCGGTGCCGCCTTGGTCATGTGTTTCCCGCCAAGCAGGTTCGCAGCTATTGATACCTCAGGGTCCGTTCTGGGGCCTTTCTTCATCCTTTGAATGATCTTTGGGGCACTCTTCTGGTCTAGTTACGTTCAGTTTTTTAAATTTGTTCTTATTTGATTAGTTTTAAGTATAAAAACAAGCAAAACAACACATTTGTTTTGCTAATTAGAATCGGTGTGACCAGTCATGGACACACTAAAAAATGCTTGATATTCTTCAACTGGTATCAAATATCGAAAGATCGGTTCGTGTCTCGGCTAACCCATATGTTCATATGTTATGAAAAGCATATATCGGCCAGGTTTCCGCAGATTTTAGCCCGAAATCTGTTAAGAAATGGCCAAAATATTCATAAAAAACTAACAGAAAATCGATAAAATCAAACTAACCCGATTTTTGCAAAAAATCATGATGGTACCCCTTTCCAAAATCGCAAAAAATCGATCGAAATTTTATTGTCATCTTTTCCAAAACTTTTGATGCAGATTGGCGGCAAATGAAGCGCTGGTTCCAAAATGGTATACCGTTCCGAAATCTGTTAAGAAATGGCCAAAATATTCATAAAAAACTAGCAGAAAATCGATAAAATCAAACTAACCCGATTTTTGCAAAAAATCATGATGGTACCCCTTTCCAAAATCGCAAAAAACCGATCGAAATTTGGTTCGTTCTACTTTCCAGATCTTTTGATGCAGATTGGCGGCATATGAAGCGCTGGTTTTAAAATGGTATACCATTCCATAATCTGTTGGGAAATGGCCAAAATATTCATGAAAAACTAACAGAAAATCGATAAAATCAAACTAACCCGATTTTTGCAAAAAATCATGGTGTTCGAAAAATGGGTCGAAATTTTTTTTGTTCGGTTTTTCAGATCCTCGAAAGAGTATTCCATTTTAAAAATTAATAAAAAGGTTAAAAAAAAAACGATTTTGGTGAATTTAAAATGATGTAGTTGTTATCGATATTTAGTATTGGGAAGCGCAAGAAATGGGCGTAGAACAATTTCGATAGATTTTTTACTATCGATAGTTACAGCACGAAAATGGTACTTTTTCTGATCAGTTGGGAAATGGCCGACATATTTTAATATTTCAATATCTGGGAAGAATGGGTTGTATGCAGGCCGATATTTCGTTGAAACATTTTTATAACTTATATTGCACTAGGTTAGAGAATATGATTTCAATCCCTGGATGAATTGATAATTATTCGTATACAAAGGCAGTTGAATAGACTTTATGCTAATGATATTGAAACGATTAAATAAATACATTCTAGAAATTTGACAAAAGCACAACATTCGAATATCAACAGTAACACGTTGAAGCATTTGCATCTAGATCCTGGTTGGTGCCTATATCCATGCCATTGGCAGAGCCGTTTCCATTGCCAAAGTACTCGGAGGAAACAATCTTTCATATGAAAAAGAGAATAGAAGCGAATAAATTTTAGAGTCCAAAAGAAATGGAACCGTTCTTACTTTCTCTACTACGTCCTTGAACACGTCGCTGACAAACTGGTCGCACTTGGCTGAAGTTTCAATAAACAGAGCACGGTGCTTGCGGGCAAACTTACGGCCCTCTTCCCGATCCACAACACGCTCCTGGTCAATCTTGTTGCCCACCACAATGATGGCAATGTTTGGGTTGTCACTGTAGCTGTCCAACTCAGCTAGCCACGCTTCCAGTTTCACTAACGAATCCCGATTGGTAATGTCGTATACTAGAATAGCGCCCAGCGCCTTCCGGTAGAAGCTTGGGGTCAAACTTCGAAACCTTTCCGCTCCGGCTGTGTCCCACAACGCCACTTTGTAGTCGATCCCGTCCACGTTCATCACCTTGCTTTTGAAGTCCATGCCGATTGTGACGTCATGGTTCTCGTCGAACTTGTTCTCCACGAAGCGACGAATCAGACTGCGCAGTGGAAACGTTAAAACAATGATGCAATAGTTTCCATTTCGAATATACGCAGCGGATAAATAGTACTAAGGTTGCTGCTGGAATCTCTTACCTGGACTTGCCCACTCCGCTTTCTCCGATCACAAGGAGCTTGATGGCCCGATCTGCCATTGTTTTAGAAACTCTGTTTTGGTGTTGTGTGTTTGGCGTTCATTAACCTAAGGCTATTTACTTTTAGATAACGAATATTGTGAATCAAATTATTTATACAGCGAAAATCAACCTATGGGAGTGTTGCCACCTTGTTTGTTTGTTTACATTCGCACTCTAGAGATGGTACTCTGCGATATTTTATCGAACTCAACTTCCAGCACATTCTAGAATTTTTATCCAAATTAAACGAAGTACTTCTTGATGTTACGATAATTTAGTTTAAGTACCAAAGTTCGGTCTGAACCAGAAGAATCTATTCTTTTTGTGTCGAAACACACCGATTCGAATTGAAAAAACAGTGCTGCAAAGCTCGAAAAACAGGGCTGGAATACCCGAATGTGACCTTATATCGATACTTCGATACCCAAAAATATTTTCGACATCCCTACTGGTATCTGGCAACACTATTTCTTTCTTTTTCCCTATCCGTTTCCGGCGAGGTATATACGCTTAATTTTCTGCTCCACGTTTTTCCATATTTTTTAATAGTTTGTTTTCTGTTTTTAGGTTGAATAATATCCATTCAAGATGGTGGGTGTGCGATTTTGGACAAATACCGAATTACCTTATAACAGCTGGCTGTTCAGTTTGTTTTGTGGATGCACTTTTTCTGTTGGTTACATATTAAAGCTTTTTTTTACTGTTTTGCCGCGCAGGTGAAGGTAAAGTGCTCCGAGCTGAGGACGAAGGACAAGAAGGAGCTGACCAAGCAGCTCGATGACCTTAAGATTGAGCTTCTCAATCTGCGCGTGGCCAAGGTGACTGGCGGAGCTCCCTCGAAGCTCTCCAAAATGTGAGTATTTATTAGGACAATTCTCGTTGAAGAGCTAGTACGTTAACCCAAATTGTTTCCCCTTAGCCGCGTGGTCCGCAAAGCCATCGCTCGCGTCTACATCGTCATGCACCAGAAGCAGAAGGAGAACCTGCGCAAGGTCTTCAAGAACAAAAAGTACAAGCCCCTGGATCTGCGCAAAAAGAAGACCCGCGCCATCCGCAAGGCTCTCTCGCCCCGCGATGCCAACCGCAAGACCCTGAAGGAGATCCGCAAGCGCTCGATCTTCCCTCAGCGCAAATTCGCCGTCAAGGCCTAAGTTACGGACTCCTTGGTGCTCCATGGTGTCCCAACTAACCAACTAGTGTGCGTTAAGAGTTCTCCAGCGACGATAGACGAAGAAAAATAAAACCTTTTTTTTAAAGTGAATCGAAATGTGTTTTTTTTGGTGCGTTACCCCGAGCCCTACACCAGCACGTGGGACAAATGTATTCAGTGTACGAAAAGGTTTATTGAAACTCTGCTAATGTGAAAAGTTTAATTAACTTCTAAATGCCACATCTTTAAAGGCTAAACCTTTTCGGTGGTAAATAATATAAAGAAATCCATCAGCGGAGCTTCAATTCATTTTGTTAGAGCTTGTATAGTGTTTGTTGCGTTTCAAATACAAAAGATATTCCTTCTAATTGGTCTACATAAATTTAATGTATTTATTTCGTTTGTCTTCGATGGAGGTTCTGTTCTCTCATCCTTTCGCATTTGTGAAATAAATTAAAAAGTAATAAGTAATTAAATTATATGAATGACAAGCTCTAATACAAAGAATCAAATCTGAACTATAAATCGAATCGACTCGAATCATACTGAATATGTTTGGCACATTTGGTTAATACTATTCTTCTGCACAGCGTGGAAGAGCGGCGTGCTCCGGATGACGCCCGACAGCTCCTTGGAGTTCTTGCTTTGGTGATAGTTTCTACTTGGCATCGGGGACAGTGGCTCGCCCCAGAACTTGAGCAGCGCAAAGATCTTGTAGTATGCCACTCTACGAAATGGAGGAAGTAATGCTTAATGTTCCCTGGTATTCTAGCTGATGTATTACCTGTAATTCCGGTTACTGGCCGCATAGATGATCGGGTTGATGACACTGGAGGCCCAGGCCATGACCGAGGCGATGATGTGCAGCCAGGGATACGATGTCTTGCGCTCGTCGTCCACCACATTGGCCAGCATGAGCGGCAGGAAGCAGACGAGGAAGCACAGGAAGATGGTGACCATCATCACGGTCAGTCGGTTGTCCTCGCGCGCCTTCCGTTGGCAGGTGGTGATCACATAGGATCCCCCAGCGCCCGGGGAGCCTGCCTTGCCCGCTCCACTAGCTCCGATCTGGAAGTTGTCATGGCTGCGGATCTTTTTCTTCTGGTGCAGCACCGTGATGTAGATGCAGGAGTACGACACGATAATCACCAGGCAGGGCAGTAGGAAACCGATGAGGAAGAGCGTCTTCTTGATCGACTTGCCCTCCTTCTTGAGTATCGTGCAGGAGAAGGTGGCCTCGTCGAGTCCCATCTCGCCCCAGATGCCCAGTATAGGTGGCAACTGTATCAAACAATGTATCAGTAATCTCTAGGGGGATCTTTTATTATCGTTGTACTTACCAGGAGCAGGAAGGACACGGCCCACACGAAAAGCAGTTGCAGCGTTATGAACTTGGGCTTGTAGATTTGCGAATAGCGGCTGTGACAAGCGATGAGTATGTATCTGTCGAGGGGATTAGCCGGATCAGCTGGATTTGTGATAGATGAATGGCAAGAAAAGAGGCTTACCTATTCAGGGTGATGCCCACCATGCTGAGCAGGGACACGGCTACGTTGCCGTAGAAGATCACTGGAAAGATCTTGCACAATGTACTGCCAAAGGTCCAGCTCTGAAAGGGAGTAATATATAATGTAATCGTTCCTGGGAGAGACTGTAGTGACTCACCTCCTGAAAGAATCGCACCGCCGTCAGGGGGAGGCTGAAGGAGCAGAAGAGCAGGTCCGAGATACTCAGGGAAATAACAAAGGCGGTGGTGGCGTGCTCTCGTATCGTGGGGCTCTTCAATAGCGCCAGCAATGTGATCAGGTTTCCTGTCAAACAAAGAAGGAAAGGTTAGCCGGTGAACAGGCAAGTCCAGAAGGAGATTACTCACCCAGAACACCGATGGTCACAAAGACGCAGGCACTGATGGCGGCGAAGAGCGTCGCCGAATGCGGGTAGATAGACTGTTGGGCCACTGGGGCATCCATTAGCATGTCTGTGTCCATGTCCATGTCCATTTCCATGTCCATGCTGCGGGCAATAGAATAGAATCAAAGGTTAGTATTTATTAAATGCAATTTGTAAAGAAGATTAATAAAGAAATCTAATTCGGAATCCGGAAAAGGACCAGCAACTACCACTCAGTTCCTCTCATGCCACTCCATGCGGCTTAAAGAGGAAGTATTATCGCAAAATCGGGACAGAGTCGCGTGAAAATCTGTGAATGAATGGACTGACACATAAAAAATGTCTGAGCCAGGATCGAAGCGGGTAACTAATTGCAGCTTGGCGGATGCAATAGCCTCGTTTGCTCCACTGGATACCAAATCGAATTGAAAACCAGATCAGATCCCGAGGAAGTCTGCATACAACATACTCGAACGATATACAAATACTCCCACCGGTAATGATCGCATCCGAGACATTTGATTTATGTGGACCGCTTACCTGGCCTCCTATAATGACCAGGGATCCGGTTTGCTCACGATTTGAATTCGCATTTGCTTGAATTTTCTTTTGGAAATAGTTTCCTTGAATTTCCTCATCTGTGGGGCAGCATTGAATATGTAAAAATGTTGGATTTGTTGCATTTGTTGGATTGTATTTATCAAATCGCCGCTGACTGCTTGATTGATGGCTGCGAGATTATTAATTATCGCATCAGGATCGGGATTAGAGCAGCAGGGGATCAATGTCAAAGGCAGACAGGATCATTAAAGCCTGGCACTTTTTTGGATAAAAACGTTTTCCAACTGGAAATCAAATACTGTAATTTAATTCGAAAACGGAAAAGCATTTTGCTTTGACATAAAAAAGCAGAATCAGGTGGCGATGACTCACAAGCCTGGCTTTCTTTCTTTTCTTAATTATTAGTCACGTTTAGCTTTTATATTAATTTATTATTAATAAAGCTAGTCCGAGAATGCTAATAAGTCTGAGTACATTAACTATCAAGTTTCCTGAATGCTGAATACACCTGCTCAAACGCTGCTTTGTTTTTCTCTCAAATATTTTAAAATTTGTTTGGAAAAAACTGGCATACTTGAACGTTATGAAACGGAAGAAGTTCGTGGTAGGCTGAAGACTTCCTATTTAGATAACCAACATGTTTGGCGATCCTCGATCTTGATGTAAAATATCTAAAAACCTGACTAGGAATAATAACAGGGAGTAGAAAATGGTTTTTGAAACTAGTTTCTGGTTGGATTGATAGGATTATCACGTATTGATTAACTCCACCTCCCGTTTGGTGTCTCTAAAACTTCCTTTTGGAAAAAGTCTGTTTCTAATTTGTTTTTCTTATCGCTTCTGGATTTGAGAACCTTGCTCCAAAGACTTGTTTTCAGCGTTATCGCTTTGGACAAACGGCGATAACTTTAATGCACTTTTTTACGACCAATTAAATTTTCATTTTCCTTTCTTTTCGAAATGATAAGCGTGGCGAAAGCAATGGAAAATAAGTCTTGCCACATGACACCCCAAGAAAACACAAGAAAAAACGAAAGTTTTTCCTAACAATTTGCTAGAATTTTATCTTTCTACCAAGAATAATGGTAAGGGTCAAGGGTAAGGCTCTTCAAAGACCCAAGGGACTGCTAAGGATATAGTCGAGTGTAGAAAGTATCTCTAACTTTTTTTAGAGTGTAAAAAGCTAATCAAATGGTTCCCGTTCCCGTTCCCATTTCGGTTTTCCGGAGGAGAGTATTGAATCAATGAAAAATTTCAATTAAGCCAAGCTTTGTCACTCCCTCCGCTGATATTTGTCGGATTCCCAACCCGCTGCGATAAGGCGGGGGAGCAAGTGGTTTGCATATGCACACAATTCCATTTATTTAAGGCTTTTTATTTGGTTTTGGTTGCGATTTGTGAGTGCGGTTGAATTAAAAAGCGCCTTGTTACGCATTTAACGATATTTCCGGTGCGTGCTGCTGGCTCTGGGAATTCTGGGAACCTCGCTCTCGCCCAGAAGGGGTGCCTCGATATATTATATATCCTCCTTTATATATATACTATATAGAGCGAGTATGTGTGCCAAGGGGGGGATACGATCCGATCCGAGGGTGGGGGAGCGGCGGCTTTCATGCATGATCAACATGTGTGTTTGTTTTCAGAGTTCAGAGCGAGCTCTGCGCTTGTTGTTTTAGTTCTTTCTGTTGTCTTTGACAGGGGGAGCTCCCAGCTCCAGCTACAGTTCCAGCTCCAGAGCATCCCAAAACATAGAGGGAACCCCATCCATGGCACTCTACTTACCACAGACACGGTTGAGTGGCTAGAAATGTTCTCGGATCGAAAGATGGTCCCCAAAAAAAAATTGTCTCTCAAAGACCCCTACATTATTTGTTTTATTTCCTTTCACAGAGCCAACACAGACCTAACACAGAGCTGGGGAACCTATTGAATCGCCCCTGATTGTTCCTGCCCCCCAACCATGCCACCAGTTGGCAATGATGATGGCACAGATACCAGAGATAGCGCTCCCCCCTTTGGGTTGCACACACAGCTAAGCACATAAGCGTTTATGTACACAAATTTCGTAAATAATAAATTTACATCGAGTATCCGCTTTATCAGTCACGGTTTCCCATCGCTCCAAATTCTTTCGGACAACATTCTGACACACGGATATCCAAGACAAGCGGAACCCACAACAGAGCTTAAAAAATAATCAATCAATAAATAAGGGAGAGAAGCTTATTATGCAAATTATTTTCCCACACACGAATATTGTAACTATATATCTAAATTTCCTTTAACTTTAATATCATTTTCTTGGCTGACTTTGCTGACTAATCAAAAGCCAAAGGCCAGCTTAATGCCCAAATAAGACTTATCGGTAGTCCAGGGGGTATATATCTGCCGATAATATATATATATATATACTCGTACTCGTATAAGAACCTCTTGTCTTGTAATGAAACGTTTCGGGTCCGGGTTTTTTTTTTGTTTTTCCCCAGACTTGAGCTGAATGAGTCGCTTTGCTGCCAACTGTTGCGCTGGGAAAGAGCGGAGGGGACTTGGATGAATCATGCAGCTGATGTTTTGGTAAATGATATTTGTATTGTACATATATGCATTATATAGTATATAAATGTGGTATTTAGGTATGCAAGGGGAGGAGGGAAGAGCAGCGGAAGTGGCAGCAGAGGAATTAAGAGAAATTTGTAAATAAAAACAAAAGACTTTGGCGGGCAACAGGGATTGTCAATCTCTACATAGAAAACATGAAGAGGATGAATATTTATGATTAAAAATCCAATATTTCACAACAAATCCCTATATTCTCTCTGTGCATTCTTTGGTTATTTTCCTCCTCCACTAGATGTTGCTGATTTAAAAAAAAGGGAGGGTGGAATCGGAGTTTCGGATGCAGTTGCAGTTGCAGTTGCCGAGCAGCTGGAACCAAAAGAGAGGATGCACTGGGAAGCAGCCATTCCTTTATCACAAACGCAAACAGGCCGCATTGCGTTTGCGCAAATGCTACAAAAACAACAAGACCCTCCCGAATTGTTAACAGAAATCAGTTAGTACGGGAGGCTGAAACTGAGGCTTAAATACTCACCCGAACTCGTTTTATTCCCTGATTTGGTCTCTGTTCTAAAAAGAGATTTGATTTGCCGATCGTTTTCTAAATACTTTCGAATCGCATCTTGCTGGGCTCCGAATTGGTAGCACACACTGGCTGATATTATTGGCTCTAACAGGTAGCAAACAACAACAGGAACATAAAAAAAATATCTCAAACAAATACAAAATACAATTCTCTGGCCTTCTGACGTTGGCAACAGCGCACTGAGCGAATTTCAAGTGGCAAGTTCGAGTTTTTAGAGTTTTTAGTGAGAGATCTCGGATCACGGAGGTCGTGTTTTCTTTGGCAATTAACAGCACAGCTTTATAATTCGTTATTGGTTAAATCCCACCGGACAAGATCAACTTTTTCGATCGCGAGTCAAACGAGAATTATGGTTCGTGCCAGTGCCTTCCAGATTGGATTTCGTCCGTTGTTTTGGCTCGATTCTCGATTCCCGATACACCGATACCGAAGCTGGGATTCCAACATCGCAGAATGTTCTATCGATAGCCGATTTATGGCAACAAAGGGCGCCTTTTTTGAAAAATCATTTCGACTCCTTCGTTGGGACTAAAATCGTTGGTGTAGTTAACTATAATTAAATTTCACATCCGGCAGTTTGTGTTTCTTGTAAACACTTTTGTGCTGTGCCAACAAGAACACATCTATCGAAAAGCGATATTTCGCGTACGACCAAAGTTGGCTGTGACTTGGCCATATTTCGTTAGAGATTTAATGCCTTTGGGCCAACGCATATTTTCAGTCAGTCGCCGTCGTCGGCTCGAGCTGGGTACAGCTAAAGGCTCCCGTCTTATTTTAATTATTATTTTCTTTTATTTGCATTTAACAATATTGCACTTTTTCATTTTATTTTTCGATTGCAATCATTAAGTTATGGACTCTTCGCAGCTCATTTTTTACTTACAACTGCTTTCCACTTTTATTTTGAATTTATTTGTTTTCTATATTTCAACAACTCGTTGACCCTCGCTATTCCCCTTTTTAATTTATCTTTTTATTTGTCCCTATTCATGGGATTTTGTATTAATTAGATCCCCTGCAAGGTGCCTCTTATTTTCTCATTTGATTTATTTGAACATTTTCTGAAATACCTTGGATCCTTGTATTAATTAGATCTCCTGCAACATGCCTCTTATTTTCTGATTTTATTTTTTTAAACTTTATCTGACATACCTTGGAATCCTTGTATTAATTAGATCCCCCGCAACGTCTCTTATTTTCTGATTTTATTTATTTAAACTTTATCTGAAAAACCTTGGACCCTTGTATTAATTAGATCCCCCGCAACGTGCCTCTGATTTTATTTATTTAAACTTTATCTGAAAAACCTTGGACCCTTGTATTAATTAGATCTCCAGCAACGTGCCTCTTATTTTTTTATTTTATTTATTTAAACTTTATCTGAAATAAATTGGGATCCTTTGTATTAATTAGATCCCCCGCAACGTTCGTCTAATTTATGATTTTATTTATTTAAACTTTATCTGAAATACCTTGGATCCTTGTATTAATTAGATCCCCCGCAACGTGCCTCTTATTTTCTGATTTGATTTATTTAAACTTTAAAGGCAGCTATTTGCAATTTAAATTAATAAAATTAATTAATTAATTAAATAAAATATCTTTTAAATTGTACTCCAGTTATAGTATAAATGACACATTTTATGTCAATTTTTGATCAGGACTGGGACGTAGAACGTTGTAGCTAGTTGACGCAGCTGGATCTTCTTTTTTTTTATTTATTATAATCCTGTCTATATTTTTATTTTATATCATAACTATTTTTCCATTTGCAATTTCTTTTCTATTAAATTAAATTACTTTATAGCAGCATTTCCATGGACTCTTCTGACGGAATCTGGTTGTTATTTCACTTTAATGGATTAATTAGATCCCCAGCAACGTGCCTCTTATTTTCTGATTTTATTTATTTTAACTTTATCTAAAATTCCCTGGGATCCTTGTATTAATTAGATCCCCCGCAACGTCCTTCTTATTTGCTGATTTTATTTATTTAAACTTTATCCTCGACAACGTACCTCCTTTTATTTTCGGATTTTATTTGAAACTTGTATTGGCTTTCCTCCCATTTGGCCTTCTTCAGTGCTTGGGAGATGTCTTTTTGGAACTTATCTTTTATTAGCCTACTTAACATATGGCTCTTATATATTATTTATATCTCCAGCGGGTTCTCCTATTTTTATTGCATATTCAAACTTTATTATTTTCATTTTATTTTCTTTTAAATCAATGAGCTTCTGTGGTTCCTATCTGACATATGCACATTTTTCCTTGGGTACAAATGTATTAATTAGTTTTTGTTTTATTGTAAGCCAGCTTCCTGCTAATATTTTTATTTCATATTCCAACATTTTTTTTCTATTAAATAAAATATCTTTTTAATTGTACTCTAGTTATAGTATAAATGGCACATTTTATATGTAAATTTTTGAATTTGATCAGGACTGAGACGTAGAACCTTGTAGCTAGTTGCCGCAGTTGGATCTGCTTTTTTTTTTATTTATTATAACCCTGCTACCTCTTAATATTTTTATTTCATATTCCAACTATTTTTCCATTTACAATTTCTTTTCTATGACATTTCCATGGACCCTCTTCCGACGCAATCTGGTTGTTATTTGACTTTAATGTATTCATTAGATGGTCAGCAGTGTCTCTCATTTAATCTCCTTTAAATTTTTGATTTTATTTTTTAATTTAAAATTACTTCTTGACCACCCAGGGCCTTTTATTTTCATTCTGCAGCCATTTGCATGTTTCGTTGCAATTTGCAACCACAATTAAAATATCATTAGCTGGCACCTGTCCTGGAACCCTTGGCTCATTAAAGGACTGAAGCCCAACCGGAATGCCAGCAAAAATCGAAAGGACTCGTTCTAAGCGCAGGATTCTTCGGTGGAAAAACCACGCCAGGAAGTGGCTGCTCCAGCTAAGGAACAACAATGTCCAGTGGAGAGGCAGGATTACATTTTTTTCCAATCCGAATGCTTAATTATCGCTTACCCTGTTCAGCTGACCAGGAACGTGGCACCAGGAAGTACTTTATTCACAAGGGCAGCTTCCACGAGGCAGTGGCTCCAGTTTTGACGGTGGCCCAATTTTTCTGCCTAATGCCAGTTCTCGGAATAGGTGCCTCCTCGGTCCGCGGCTTGCATTTCACCCGGAAGAGCTGGCGGTTCTGGTATAGTTGCCTTTTCTTGTGCTCCACCACCTTGGATTTGATGTTCAGCATTCGGAAAGTGTCCCACAGTGGCCTGGATGTACGCCGTGTGGGTAGGTCCTAGTCATCCATTATATTTTCAAATATCTGATTATCTTTGCTTTGTTTTTAGAGCCCATTGTTTTCCACGTGAGCGTTCTGATAGCTGCTTGGCATTTCCTGAACCTGGCCAATCTCTGGCCGGGACTAATGAGCCATTGGGCGGCGGTGGAGAAGCGCCTGCCTCGTTATGGTTGCTATTTGGAGAGATCCCACCCTGCACGGCGCATCCGCTTGGTTGCCTTCATCCTGCTGGCCCTCTCACTAAGTTGGGTAACCTCCTTCCGCAAAAGGGAGCCATTTACTAAACGCTTGAGCCCTTCTAGCGGAGCACCTGCTGAGCATCATCGCCGTGGTCTACTACGACTTCTGTCCGAGGCGGAAAGATCCTGTGGAATCGTATCTGCACGGCACCAGCTTGCATCTCTTCGAGGTCTTTGCCTACTCCAACTGGCTGGGCTGGTTGGGCAAAGTCCAAAACGTTCTACTCACCTTTGGGTGGAGCTACATGGACATTTTCCTGATGATTCTCGGCATGGGCCTCAGTGAGATGTTGGCCAGGCTGAATCGCAGTTTGAAGAGCAATGTGAATCAGCCGATGCCGGAAGCCTACTGGACTTGGGCCCGCACTCTCTATCGCTCCATTGTGGAGCTCATCCGGGAGGTGGACGATGCCATATCTGGCATAATGCTGATCTCCTTTGGCAGTAATCTCTACTTCATATGCCTGCAATTGTTAAAGAGTATCAAGTGAGTAAAATTGAGAGATTTCGCAAGATATTTTATGAACTTAAAATGTTTTACCTTCAGCACCATGGCCTCATCCGCTCATGCTGTCTACTTTTACTTCTCACTCTGCTTTCTCCTGAGCAGAGCCTCCTTGGTCCTGCTGCTGGTCTCCGCCATCAATGACCAGGCCAGAAAGCCCCTGCAGCTCCTGCGTCTGATTCCCTCGGACGCCTATCACCAGCCGGAGGTCATCCGCTTCGCCGCCGAGCTGGCCAGCGACCAGGTGGCTCTCACAGGAGCCAAGTTCTTCAATGTGACCAGGAGACTCTTTCTGGCGGTACCTTGGCCTTTGGTCCTTGTCAATTATAGGATTATAATCTTGGATTTCTTTCAGGTGGCTGGCACTGTGGCCACCTATGAGTTGGTGTTAATCCAGTTTCACGAGGATAAAAAGTCTTGGATCTGCTCTGTGGAGACTTTTGATTAAATGAATAATAAGGCACCTTAAAGTTTGTTTGTATTTCCCGAATGAATAAAACCAAGTACTTGCTGTGGATATGCTTTGTTTTTTAATTGAATCAAATTGTTTATGTCATGTCACTGGCAAACGCATCACTCATACGCAATGTTGGCACAGATTTCAGCTTTGCCACTCAGCTTTGCCGGCAGATAAAACAAAAAGTAGGAATACCATTGGATAGGATTGGGATTTCTTTCACAGATACACCACAGGCCGTGTGCTTCACACATCGACACACATCGGAGGATAACCAGTTTTCATCTGCCCGCGTTTTTCACTTTTCACATCGTTTTCGGTTTCGTTTTCGTTTGGCTTGGTTTGACTTGACTTGGTCTGGTCATCCAGTGGAGAGACAGTGGAGCGGCATCCATGTGATGCAATGGCAACCATAAATGGTTCACGCTTCCTAGCCACTAACTGAAATGCGTAAATAGCGATTCGAATGCACATTTCGCATTCGGGTTGGCTTGGAATTGCAGTTGGAGTTCGAGTTGGAATGGGAACGGGATTGAACCAGTTGACCAAATGCCAATGCCGATGGATACTCCGCCCCGCATCGAATATCCTCAAGCTCCTCGGCAAGTCCCGAGCCTGATGCTTCCGGCCTGCTACACAATCCAGGCCGGTTCCAGTTCCAGAGCCTCAACCAGAGCCGCAGCCAAATGTTAACCCAATTCACCCAGATCCCAGGCATATAAAAGAGCCACCGCAACCGTTTAATCCCACAGATACAAATCGCGCTTCGTTAAAGATGGCTGGTTATCCGAGTAGCATCCACTGCATCCTGCTCCTGGTCCTGCACGTGGCCAGTGGCCAGTTCCTTCACGGTCACGCACCGCCACGGCCTCAACGATCGCTCTTCGGTCCGCCGGGGCATTCGATCGGACCCATCCACGGACCCTGGAGCAGTCCCAGCTTCAGCTTTGGCCACCTGCCTCCCTCCTCCAGTCCGCACGTGACCAAGGACGAGCTGCTGGCTCTGCTATCCGCCTGGAAAGATGTAGAGCCGAGGCCCACGACGCCGGCACCCGAGCCGGAGGAAGAACCTGAGCCAGAGACTACGCCAGCTCCGCCACCACCGCCTCCACCGGAGGAGGACGAGGACGAACCTGAACCGGAGGCACCGGCTCCTCCCGCGCCACCACTTGGTCCACCTCCCGGCGTTCCAGTCACCGTTTCGCTGCCCGCCCTGGTGCCCATCCAACTGGCGGCCATGTGGCAGCAGCCTGGACCCGGCGCTGCGCCTGGTGGACTTGGTAATCTGGGCCTGGCTGGCTTGGGAATCGGCGGAGGCGTTGCACTGAACAATCTAGGCGGCGGTGGAGCAGCAGCGGCCGGAGCTGCTGCCGCTGGAGGTGGTGGAGCGGCCGGAGCAGCAGCTGCCACAGCGCGATCAGGTCGTTCCCGAGCCCGGGCAAGGATCGGAGGACGAGCACCGTCTGCCATCCGCTTCCCGGTAGCCAATCCTCGCAGCTTTGCATCGGGCAACTATGTGGCCCCCAGACCTCGCTACTATCGCGACACGGAGTCCATGCGGTGGGTACCTTTTCCATTGAATTTCTAATCCTTTACTAAGTTCTCCTGTTCTACAGCCTCGACGTAATGTCCGCTCCTCCGGCGTATCCAATGGCCAACTACCCGGGTCCCGTGCAGCTGGTCAACGCCTACTGGCAGTGAAAGTCCTTCCACACTGGTGTCCTTCATATATCCTCCAAGTCGTTAATATTACTTAAAACTCTAAGGTAGATCTGTACAAAGCTATAGGTGTATATGGAATGCCATCTATTGTTAACAAGTCGGATTTGTTTTTTTTTTGTATGTGTTTAACAATAAAATATTTTAACAAACTAAAAGAATACTGGTTTTATGAATTCTTGGGGGGACGGGAAAGGAATGCGGGTAGGCTCACAGGATATCAGAAAGTTGTTTAGCTCTTCAGCCACTTAAGGTGTCTTACCTTTCTAAACACTCAGAGATTGCCGAACGTTACACGATTTTAAAGTATATGGACAAGAAAATAATTTATCGGCCAAAACCAAGATAAATCGGCACAACAGGCAATTCGCTTTTCAATTAAAGACTGGCTGGATCCAAAGATAGTTTAATTAATTCAAAGCCTTATCTGTTAATGTTACACAACCCATCCTAATTAGTTAATGGAAATCTGTCACCGCTTCGGCAAACGCGGGTTTTTATCAGCAGGGTGTCGAATTAAAAGAAAATTTACAGCGGCATCTGGACATCGAACTGCCACAGCTGCTTATATCACAAACCGAATTGGCCAAATGAATGGACGGAATCCATAATGAATATTTGTTTAATCCAGGCGCACATGAGTGTGCAACATTCAATGTCCTAATCTGGGTAACGGCCGTGTTTGGCTACTGCATGTTCGCCCATATACAGCTCCCGGGGGTGTTGTAGCAGCCTCACCCAGTGACTCGATCCAGATATGCACCGCCACAAGCGACACATGCCACACGCCGCCAAATGAGACATTAAGCTGATGGGCCGGTTGATGGATTCAAACTTGATTGGGTGGTGGCGCAGCATGGGCAGGTCTCCTTGTGGGCGAAACTGGCACGTACTCGATCAATTTGAAATTATTTACGTGTTCGTCTGCTTTGCCAGTACACTGGTCAGCCAGTTGGGTTTATTCATTGCTTTATTTCCATACGCAAGGTAAAAAGTATATAAAAAATGGTTGACATTTAAAAAACACAGAGGTAGCTATGCTTTCTAAAAGTATTCTCCAAATTAGACAAGTTCTGATTGCGACTTATGGCAGTAAGGTTAGTAAGGCTACAAGCTATCTCGCAGAGGCAATACTATTACAGGACTTGAATATAAATAAAGTTAAAGTTAAAGTGTAAACAATGATAACAAATACTTTACAAAACATACTATCAAGTTGTGACTTAGTTAATGGGAATTTAAATCTTCTATAATTATGTCTTTGGCTAAAAGAAAGTACCGAGTCTGGCGACAGAGTGTAACGAACCGATAGTGACTGACATTTATGGACATTTTCACACATTGCACCCAAATGGAGATTGACGTGCCTCAGCCACCGGTGGTTAAACGCGGTCCATGGATGACCAAAACTGCCGGCGGCAGGCGTAAAAACAATTTACTATGTAATGCGCCATAGCAGCTACGCCCAGCCCGCTTTGCCGTTTGGACTTCCCGCTAGGACCGATTGAGATCACTTACATAATGCCCAGACCCGGTCTAAACAAACTTTAACTAATGCAGTAATAAATAAACAAATCAGAAATTAATAAGAACTAAGGTAAAACAGAAGAGTCCTAGGAGAGGCGGCGTATCAACATCCACAGGGTTTGGTGGACGGCCAGTAGAGCAAAGGCTCCAGCGAAGACATAGTTGAGTCTATAGACGGCCGCCTGGCAGTACAGTAAAACCACTCCAGCCAGAAAGTAGAAAAGAATTGACAGGATCCAGTAACCAGCACTGCAAATGGAATTGATTAAAAGGCTGGCAAGTAAATTCTTTTCAAAACAAACCATTTTTGGGGCGCCCGCAGTTGCAGAAGCAGGCTTAGTGATCCCAAAACCACAATGCTGGGATACAAACCCGGATCGGGCAGAACAATTCCATGGCTAAAAGTAGAGGAAACAAACATGAGTCTCGGACAGCATCTGGAAGGACTAACTCCAACTCACTGTCGACTGCGCAACCAGGCCAAGCTGGCCGGAGCATTGAGCAGGAGCTGCACGAGCAGTATCAGCAGCAGGGTGACGTGGAAGGAGAAGTTTTGCAGGCCGACACAGGGCTCCGGTTCCTCCTCCTCCGTTTGATCCTCGCTGGACGACACCAAGTCCTGATCCTCCTCCTGGCCCTCCTCCTCACTGGAAGCGTCCTCTGACTTAACCGCAGGAGCTGGAGACTTCGGTTTACCTTTCACCAGATTGGCTGCCTTTTGCCACAAAAAGTCCTCCAAATAATCCTTGTAGGCATTTGAAAGCATCAGGAAATAGAAGATGAATGCCAGGAGCAGACCCACACCACTGCATGTGCCCATGGCTGTGGCAATTGTCAGGACGCCGTATGTGATGGGCAAGTGGGTGACAATCGATACAATCATATTGGAGGTGGCCTGGGAGAGCGTGGTAAGCCGCAGGGCCACCCGGTAGAAGGCATTCCCATACAGCGTCAGGGCCAACCAGGTGGCCAAGGTGGCCAACAGCGACAGCGCTATTGCGGCACAGTGGATGATAATGGACACATTGATGCTGTAGTCCAGGGGTTCAGGCTCTGGCAAGAAACCGCTGGTGAGGATTACCTTCTTTAGCAGGCGACAGGCTGAAAAACGGAGAGCAAAATGGGGAGAATAAATATTGAATATGAAATAATGGAAAAAATTCCAAAAAATGTAAAACTATTTATTCTAAAGGATTTAGATGAGGAAATGATCTATTCGAAGCGCTGATCACAGAAAGCTATGCCTTCTCCTGATCGGATCTAAATTGGTGGAGCTATGCGCTGTGGAATGTAGGGAAAATAGGGAAAAGGGGGACATCGAAAATTTCGATTTTTTATAGGGGTACCCCTGTAAAAAATTCGAAAAAAATTAAAACTCTTTTTTCAAAGGGATTTAGATGAGGAAATATTCTACTCCAAGCGCTGATCACAGATATATATACCTTTTCCTGATCGGATCTAAATTGGAGTAGCTATGCGCATCGGAATAGAGGGAAAATAGGGAAAAAGGGGGGCATTGGAAATTTCGATTTTTTATAGGGATACCCCTGCAAAAAATTCGAAAAAATTTAAAACTTTTTATTCAAAAAGATTTTGATCAGGAAATATTCTATTCGAAGCGCTGATCAGGGAAAGATATACCTTTTTCTGATCGGATCTAAATTGGAGGAGCTATGCGCATCGGAATAGAGGGAAAATAGGGAAAAAGGGGGAATTCGGAAATTGCGATTTTTCATGGGGGTACCCCCTGCAAAAAAATCGAAAAAAATCAAAACTCTTGATTTTGGAATATTTAGATGAGGAAATATTCTACTCCAAGCGCTGAGCACAGAAAGATATACCTTTTCCTGATCGGATCTAAATTGGTGGAGCTATGCTCATCGGAATAGAGGGAAAATAGGGAAAAAGGGGGAATTCGGAAATTGCGATTTTTCATGGGGGTACCCCTGCAAAAAAATCGAAAAAAATCAAAACTCTTGATTTGGGAATATTTAGATGAGGAAATAATCTATTCGAAGCCCTAATCACAGAAAGGTATACCTTTTCCTGATTGGAGCCAAATTGGAGGAGCTATTTGCATCGGAAAAGGAAAATAGGGGGAAATCGGAACATCCGAATTTTCATGGGGGCCCTTCCTTTCGAGTCGTAATTACCTGTGACGACGAATAGAGATGTATATTGAAGGTATCCAACGTAGGGACGCAGGCTTCGAAAGCTGCCCACCTCCTGGAAGGTCTCCACCTGCTTCCGCAGGACTATCAGTAAAACGCAGGCCAAATGAGCCGGTAGCCAGCCATAGAACTCGAGGACGAGGCGAGATAATGCCGAGGTGTAGGAGTATTCGTAGCTGGAAAGACACCAATTAGAGCGAGGCAGAGATGTGGGAGAGAACTTACCTAATGCGATACCGGCAGATGGGGTCCAGATACAGATCGAGAGTTACGGGATTCACTGTGGTGTTGTAATGCCTTGGCACCAGGGTGGGCACATTAGCATAAAGTAGGGGCTTCTGATCGGCAGTCCTTTAAAGTACAAATTAATTCTAGAACTTTTCCTATGAAAGTTTTTTTACTTAAGTGTCTGAAATCGTTCGAATCCTGCAGCCCAAGGAACACACAGCCTTGCGGTGACACGGTACTCTGGTTGAAGACACTGCAATGGCTCTACATTTATCCGTAGACTTTGGTAAGGATCCACCAGTCCTGAGATGCGCAGCCGGAGGTGCAGTGTTCCCTGCAGCGTCTCGTTTATTAGCGGCAACTTGGCCATTGTGTACCAACGCGGCATCTGTATGTCCATTACACGCTCCCTTGGATCGTACATGTCCAGGTTGTAGCCAATGCGGCGATTGCCAGGAGGAAGCCGTACCACCACGTGCGTCCATTCTAAGTAGGTTCGGCGTAGATTGTGCAGATCCAAGACGGCAACGCTACGCGGATCGCTGTCCTCGTTTGGCAGCCGTTGGACGAGGTGCATCAGGGATGTTACTTTATCGCTGCAAGGATAAGGGTAACAGATTAAATGTCTTTCAGCCACTCTAGTTACCTACCAGTATAGCTGACCCGTGCCATCGTGCTCCTCTGCTGAGCACCCAAACAGCCATTCGGCGTTCTCCACGTTTAGGGCCTCTATGGCCATCTTCTTGTAGCGTTCCTGGCGATGCAGGCCAATTAGTTCCAAGTAGGTGCCCTTTAGGCCATTGGCGAAGTACTTGTTAATGACCAACCGGCGTTCCTCGTGCCAACTGCCGCTGTTGAAGCCCATACGCCCAAAGTTTTGCTGCCGCCTTCGTGGTTTCTGAAAAGAATTGTATTATTATATGAATATTTTCGGGACCTAGACGGGACCTGTACTTACCACAAAGTTCTGCAGAGCCGACTGCAGATTGCGCTGCTTGTTGGTGCCAAAAACCACCGAGGAGCGATCGCCACGCAGGTGGGCCATGCTGAAGAGGAAGCGGTTGATGGCCTGCATGAACTGCAGACACCACACGGCCGACAGGTGATCGCAGCTTAAGCTGACGCGCGGAATGGCGGAGGTCATGGCATGCAGATCGTTGAACCGGGAGTTTGTCAAGCCAGGTCTGACCAGAAGATCTCTGTTTCCACCGCCCGTGGAAATCAGCAAGACGTTGTCCAAACGCCCAGAACTCTCCTGGTTGGCCATTCGCTGTACGCTTGGCGGCCTCTGGTGCAGGCTATCGCAGACATTCGTGGTGCTTGTGGGCACTGTGGAGGTACGCATGTTGCCCAACCCCGTGTTCGTTTGCCAATAGAAGGCCTCCAATTCAGAGTCCAGATTCAGTACCGGCCGGTCTAGCGGCGTCGAGATGCTGATAATCGTGTTAATGTGCTGGGCAATCGCCGAGTCCGTAAGAACTGACTGGGCTAGCTTGCCGCCCATCGAGTGCCCAATCAGTACGATGCTCGGTTGATCTGCACGTCCCTCGTAGATGGACAGAATCGTACGGATGCAGAGCTTTAGAAAGTTCTGCTGGCGTGGGAGGTAGCCGCCGTACAAAGCGGACAGCTCCTCGTCGTAGTCGATGGTGTAGTAGTCCAGGCGGATGCCTGCATCGTTGTCCCGTGCCTTGCGCAGAGCTACGGAAGCCAAGGAGCGCACCTGCTTGTACGAGCCGGCGTTTCCGGGCACAAATATTACCGGCGCACCCGACATCCGGTTTTTCAAGGGATCTAGCGGTTGTTTCTCGCCTTCGTAGTAATAATACAGGCCATAGTTTGGGTAATGGCTTCCATTCTCGACCCGAACTCGCTGAAAATAGAGTTATAAGTATAAACCGAAATGCAGAAAAAAAGACGCACAATCACTTACCGCATACATCGGTTTGCCGAACATATAAGTCATTCGGCAGGCATTTGGCTCCACCTCCACGTGCAGGTTGAAGAGGCCAAAGATGAAGCAGCAGGCTGAGCCAATTACCAGCAGAACAGCACAGTTTCGGAACATAAACATCTCGGTAATTGTTACTTTTGCATTCTTGTGTTTACGTCTGGGTCTGGGTCTGGGTGTTGTTGTTGTCGTTCTGTCCAGTGCTGCCAGACTGTCGCAGGGAGGAGTTGTCAGAGCTAGTAATGAGTGTATCCGATAGATGTATCTGTATCTCAACTTTTCGTATCTCTAATATTATTTCTTCAAAACTTTGGAATACAATTTGAATTGTACTGGATTAATTTAATAAAGCTACATATTCAAGTCACATAAAGACTGTTGGCCAAACCTGCGACCATCTCTAGCCATTGGGATCTTCATGCTACTGTTGTGGCTCCCCTATTCGAGAGTTGATCAGTTAGCGTACGCGTGCGCTCGCCTCCGATCCACCGTTTCTAGGGTTCGATCGATCGCGCACCGGAATTGTCAACAATCTTTGACGCGACACAGCTTCGTAACGTGTTTACGTCTAAGTCACTGTTTTTTTTTCTGTTTTTCTCTGTTGATTCCTCTCTTTCACTCTTTCACTCCTGCGCTTCGGATTTCCGTGTGTGTGCTGGCTTAATTACCACTGTAGTGGTGGCCGTGTTGTCTAGCCTGTTAACTTGGCTCGGAGCGACGACGACAGTTATGCCCTACCAATAGCAAAACAACAACAACAAACACAACGAGACGCGGCAGCATCCGCTCTGATCCGCTTGCTAGTGTTCGCCTGCTGTTGTTGTCGTTGGTTTGATCGATCGCCCGATCGTAATATATATATAAATATTCATAGGGCAATAAAAATAATACAAAAAGAAAAGAAAATATAGAAGAAAAAACATTTACATTTACAAGAGTTTCAAGTGGTGAGTGCGTCGTGTGTGCGTTCGTTCCTATTTGTTTTGCTTTTGTACAAAAATTGGCTGTAGATATATAGCTAGAGGCTATATAGTATCTGAACATTCCATTCTCCTGCTCTGCTCTGCTCTGCCCCCGCGCACCCGCATATCCGCATTTCCGCACCATGGAAATTTGGCGCTCAGTGGGTTTGAGTGCCTTCCTGGTCCTGGGACTGGTCTTCCTCTATGGCACCGTCGAGTCCTGCAACGAGGTGGTCTGCGCCTCCATCGTCTCCAAGTGCATGCTCACCCAGAGCTGCAAGTGCGAGCTGAAGAACTGTTCCTGCTGCAAGGAGTGCCTCAAGTGCCTGGGCAAGAACTACGAGGAGTGCTGCAGTTGTGTGGGTAAGCGATCCACTGCGTCCTTCTCTATCTCCCTCCCCACCCCAATGGGAGGTGCTCCAAGTGGGGTGGTGGGCTTCGGAATGAATAATATATGGTGCCTTTAGCTGTGGCGATGATGTGATGGCGCTTTGTTTTTGTTGTTGTCAAATGTATTCCATCCAGAGCTTGTGTGTGTGAACATGATCTCGCCTTTAGGTGTGTGTGTTGAGGGAGGGCGGGTGTTTGTGATGTGCCAACTAGTTATCGGCTATCGATAGCAGGCTTAAAGCGGGCCTAGACTTGAGCCCTTAGATTTGAATTAGGTCTAGATATCTTGATGTCTAATTAGGGAATATCACTAAAAAAAGATCTTTCTTTTCGATTCCAAAGTCAGCTTAGGTTTTAAGAAACCAAGCTTAGGTAGTAACGGTTTCGTATCTTGTAAAAATCATTCTAAAGAAGTCAAATATCCATTTGAAATCCCATATAAAGTTTGTCTTAGGGGTTTCAACTTAGTCAGGAATTATTTACTTTCAAGTATTTAATAAACTACCAATTCGTTTCTCCACAATTGTGACTGGGTATAGCCCCTTGAAGCGGCATTTTATTATCACTATTAAGAAAACAAATTTTCGAAAAATGTAAATAAACATTTGGCACAATCCCCATCGTGCTTAGGCGACATCCGATCTGCAAGCTCGAAGCAAAAACGTCTCAAGTGTATCATTCTCACACCATAAATCGAAGCTAACAATTGTAGGAAAATAAATAAACTATAATATTTATTTATTGTATCATCAGAACTCTGCCCAAAGCCAAATGACACGCGTAACTCGCTTTCGAAGAAGTCGCACGTGGAGGAGTTCGATGGAGTTCCGGAACTTTTTAACGCCGTAGCCACTTTGGACGAAAACGACAACTACGGCTATAACTGGGACGTCTTTACGTTTCAAGTGGACTTTGACAAGTACTTGAAAGGTCCCAAATTGGAGAAGGACGGCAATTACTTCCTAAGTAAGTGTAGAACTTCCAGTGAGCTCTTAAGACTTCTTACCGTTTTGCTTCTCTAGGAACTAATGACAAGAACCTCGATGAGGCGATCCAGGAACGAAACAACATAGTGACAGTAAACTGCACGGTTATATATCTGAATCAGTGCGTTTCGTGGAACAAGTGCAGGCACAGCTGCAAATCCACAGGCGCCAGCAGCACGAGGTAATCCTCCCCAGAAAGGGAATCGAATCCTAAATAATACGGCTATTTGTGTTTATTTAAGATGGTTCCACGACGGCTGCTGCGAGTGCGTTGGCTCTACGTGCATAAATTACGGCGTAAATGAAAGCCGTTGTCGGAATTGCCCGGAGCAGGACAATCTGGGCGACGAACTGGACGAAAACGCCGAGGAGGAAATGCAGGACTTTGGCGAGAGCATGGGCCCCTTCGACGGACCCGTGAACAACAATTACTGAGCGCGGTGCGGTGCGGTCAATGAATGCCATTCAATGAACAGAACAACGTCTAACAAATTAGCTACTCAATTCAGTGACATTATTATTATATATCATAGTACGAAGTAATATTTGTATCCGGAGGGTAACGAACGCTTCAGTAGCTCCAGAGAGCGGCGTTCCGAAATCACCGCTAGGGCGGCGGTAAAAAAGTTTGTTAGTCAAAGAAACGATTGTATTGTAAAATTAAAAGTGTTTATTTCCTTAAAATTGACTTGGGATTGGAAAAATTGGGGAAGGATCCATCCGGCGATCTTGGCCCTAACTGGACAGTTTCCTTTGCTTGGAGTCTGAAGGCTGAAGCTCTGTGAAGAAGACGAGCGACCAACAGAAAGTTCAGACGGATAAACCTAAAATAAAAAAAATAACGTATTTTATTTCAGAAAATTTAATTTTTGAAAAACGAACATCGTCATCGCTAACCGATAGTCCCCGCTCGTAGGGCTGCCACATTTGATTTGCTAATTTGATAGGTAATGGAAGGATTCGAAACTTTGCGCAAGCTAAGCATTCATTTGGAAATCAAGGCAAAATTCAAGTGTAGAAAAATATTTGGCTGCTAAACTAAAAAATTTTGAAAAACTAAAAACCATAACAGCTGCTTTGTGACCATCTGGCAACGCTGCGCCGCCGCCGCTATTTCAAGCAAAGACTCCAAAGTTACGTATTCGCACCGGAGGCTATCCGCCGGGGAATCGGAAACACTCAACATGTTAAAGGGGCTGCGGCATATGCGGCAAGTGCTGCAGCGTGGCCGCCACCAGTTGGCCCAGATCCGCGGCGCATCTGAGATGTGTACGCCACCAGGAACCGGTAGGGCAGAGGTTTCCTTGCTGCCGCTCAGCCGGCGACAGGTGAGTCAACTAGGTTACAGCTTTTTAGGGGTACTATATCCTCCTTCTCCTTTACTTGGTGCTTCACAGGTGCTCCAGTTGCAGGCAGAGTACAAGGCAATCGTCGGAGTCATAGCCAGGTCCCTGCAGCTGACACCCCGAGAGGTGCGCCTCATGCATCTGCGCTGCATGAGCTCCAACGCGAGCAAGCCACCCAAAGACGGGGAAAAAGAACCTACAGCTAAAGGAAAGTCTGAAGAGGCGGAGCCCGAGAAACAGCAGGAAAAGCCTACGTCAGGCAGAAGGCAGAAAAGCGGTAAAGATTCAGAGGAACAAACCCCCAGCCCGACAAGCGCCACTTCCAGCTCCAGCAGCAGCAGCAGTAGTAGCGGGGATCCCGCCGAGGATCCCAACAAAAATAACAACGAGAATGACGAAAAGATGCGTTCGGTGCTGACGAAAGCCGTTCTCTGGCTCTTCACCATCTACATGTTCGTGGCCTTTTTCTCTTTGCTTATAACCCCGCGCTCTGAGCGACCTGAGGTAGATCTTAAGTTAGTAGGGCTACAAAAGAAATATTACACCTTGTTCCTACCTTCCAGGGCTCCACGCGCTATGTTTCCTGGAACGAGTTCGTTCATCATATGCTAGCAGTGGGCGAGGTCAAGGAACTGATCATTCGACCTGACATGGAAATGGTTACAATCATTCTGCACGAAGGTGCTGTAATCAAGGGAAGAAAGGTCACCTCTAACATCTTCCACATGGCGGTGGCCGATGCTAACAAGTTCGAGGAGAAGCTGCGTGAGGTGGAGAAGCGGCTAGGTATTAAGGAGGGCGTACCGGTGACCTACGACCGACAGACGGACACCACTGGCCGCATCCTCATGTTGCTCCTCATCTGCGCCCTGCTCATGTCCATAGCTACCCGCATGAAGAGCATGAAGAGTCCGCTCAGCATGGACTCCTTTGTGAGCAGCCCGTTTATTTATGTAAAATTCTGTAAACTTACTTACGCCATACTTTCCCATATAGAACCAAATGGGACGCGCCAAGTTCACGCTGGTAGATCCATTTGACGGTGGACGGGGTGTTCTATTCCGGGACGTTGCCGGCTTGAGTGAAGCCAAGCAAGAGGTGAAAGAGTTCGTGGACTATCTGAAGTCACCGGAGAAGTACCAGCGCTTGGGAGCTAAGGTTCCACGCGGTGCCCTGCTCCTTGGTCCGCCCGGCTGCGGTAAGACGCTGCTGGCCAAGGCGGTAGCCACCGAGGCTCAAGTGCCGTTCTTGAGTATGAATGGCTCCGAGTTTATTGAGATGATTGGAGGTCTGGGGGCAGCCCGAGTTCGGGATCTCTTCAAGGAGGGCAAGAAGAGGGCGCCATGTATCATCTACATTGACGAAATCGACGCCATTGGACGTCAGCGCTCGGGGACTGAAAGCATGGGCCAGGGCAGCTCCGGAGAATCGGAGCAGACGTTAAATCAGCTGCTGGTGGAGATGGACGGCATGGCCACGAAGGAGGGAGTCCTAATGCTGGCGAGTACAAACCGTGCTGATATTTTGGACAAGGTAAACCGTCTAGAGGTTTTCGTTTTCCTGGAATGCACATGAAACTTACTTTTTGTTAGGCTCTTTTGCGACCTGGACGCTTCGACCGACACATCCTTATCGACCTGCCCACCCTGATCGAGCGCAAGGAGATCTTCGAGAAGCATCTGTCTTCGGTCAAGTTGGAGCAGCCGCCAGAGACCTTTTCCCAGCGATTGGCCCGTCTTACCCCAGGGTTCTCTGGAGCAGACATAGCTAATGTCTGCAATGAAGCGGCTCTTCACGCTGCCCGTAACACCCAAAAGGAAGTGAGCAGCAAGAACCTTGAGTATGCTGTAGAAAGGTTAGTTGGTAAGTATTCTTTGCATGGATTTTGTTCACATTTCGTGACTCATTACTTTGTTTTCCAGGCGGCACAGAAAAGCGATCGCATGCTCTGTCCTTGGCGGAGCGGAAGGTGATTGCGTACCATGAGTCCGGGCACGCGCTCGTTGGCTGGATGTTGCCCAATTCCGATATCCTGCTCAAGGTGACCATTGTCCCGCGTACCAGTCTAGCCCTTGGCTTTGCCCAATACACGCCTAGCGAGCAGCATCTGTACAGCAAGGAGGAGCTCTTTGACAAGATGTGCATGGCTCTGGGAGGGCGGGCGGCGGAGAATCTGATCTTTAACCGCATCACCACAGGTGCCCAGAACGACTTGGAGAAGGTGACCAAGATCGCGTATGCGCAGATCAAAAAGTTTGGCATGAATCCGAACCTAGGTCCTATTTATGTGCGGGATGCGGACGAGACGGACGGCGGCGGTTCGCTGGGAGCCGGCGGTGGCAAGAAGCCCTTCTCCAGGGCCATGGAGAGCATGATAGATAACGAGGCGCGTCATGTGGTGGCGTCCGCCTATCAGACAACAGAGTTAATTCTTACCGAAAATCGCGAAAAACTGGAAAAGGTGCGTAATGTTGCCTTTATTCTTCCCATTTCCCATTTTAGACACCTGTGGAGACAAAATCTAATTTTATGCAAGAGACTTGATACTCTTATGTTCTGTTATGTTTGAATTTCTAATTTATGGCACTTGTTACCATTAGCATTTGTAGCATTACAAAATGGATGTGAATATGTTATACCGGTTTCTAATACTCCATCCACCCGCTTGGTTCTATTACCGCTCTACTCTACCCTGTCTCTTTTTATTTCAGCTGGCCGAAGCTCTGCTGGAGAAGGAAACCCTGGACTATGACGAGGTTGTGGAACTGATCGGACCGCCGCCCCATGAGATCGGCAAGCGGCAAGTGGACTCTGTGGAGTTCGAGCAATCACTGAAAAACCTGGGCTCCGCTGACACGGACAACCCAAAAGTCTGAGCTTGAGGCAGGCGGATTCGTCACACATTCACAATCGATAATCAAGAGTTATTCATCATTCACCGCTATCGCCATCGCCACCACGTGTTCCCAGTTGAGTCGATCACCTGCCTGCCCCATGGTGCCCCTGGTTCATGTTCGTTGAATGTAAATAAAGTTGTTTACCTTTTTAAATGACTCCGAGACGGTGTTCATTCATTTAATTGCCTCGCTAAAAAACAGAGAACAAAAAACAGTGAAGAGACGCCTGGGGGCTGGTCAAGGGGATGTCTAACAACCTAACGGATATTCGCTGTCAACTTGATTTGAAGTCTTACCAATTTATTGACTCTTTTGAAACTGTGCGTTATAAAATATGTCATACTCTGTATTTTTAATAAATTGTTAAACATATAAAGATATGTGTATGTTTTCTAGGCAATCCATGGGGATTTGTAGCTTATATACCTTCCGATACCCTCATTCCGAATCTAATCGGACATGACTGGAGATGAAAAGTTTGAACCCAAACTGGAGGTGATCACCTAGAACATGATATTGTCAACTACGTGGGTATCCACACTCATCTGGCATAGTCATCCAGTTGCCTAGTCACTTCGTCACCTGATCACTAGGAAATCAAAAATGTAGGTTTCCTTCTCCAAAATATTGGGTATTACAAGTGTAAACCCTAAAAGTACCATCCACTCGACTGGGTTAAGCCCAGGGGTTAAGCTATATCCAGAGTTCACTGCATTCACATTTCAAATATAAATATTTGTCCTAACTCGAGTGACAAGAGAGCGAGAGATCGCTGTGGGGAACCCGTTCGACATGGCTGCTTGGGTTTTCATCATCCCACTCGGATTGTGGTCTAGTCCCATACCGACACGATAATGCCACTTTAAATTAATTAAATAAAACTAAATAATGAATATAGAATAGTTAGGTGATAGTTTCTCCAGAAAACTGTTTCAGTAGTTTTCCATAAATTTGATTTAATTTTAATTCAAATTCAATGAAAACCCGAAATCGAAAAACCCCCTCAAAGCTAACTAGGTGTCATGCCGGTATAGCTTGGCTTGGAGTCGTCGTTAATCCAAGCTCAGCACTCGTATCGGAGGATGCATAAATAGGCCCGGCTCCATGCTATAGTTAATCAGTTGCTAATCGTTTTAAGACGGAAAACATAATACGGAAATCGTATGTTTCGAAATGCATTTTATCGGTAGATCTTTCCTTATGGGATGGATGTGTCTCTTGGTTGCTATATGTTTGCTTCCTGATTGTATCCACGCTTCGATTGGCTTCCGTGAGTAGAAATAGAAGGGACGGGAAAGGGATACACCTCTTACCTCTTGGATATTCCAAATATTATATTTCCAGCTTCTCCTCTGAAGCGGTGCAAGTGGCAGGATGAAGTCTGCTTTGTGTCCCAGGCCAATACCTTCTTCAAGGCCTTCAAAAATGGCATCGCAGAGAGGCAGGTGCCTGGCCTGGACCCCATTGAGTTGGGCACGATGCGGATCGAGAGTGGTGGACACTCGGATTCGCTGCAATTTAAGCTGACCATGTCCGACTCCAAGCTGTACAACCTGCCCCAGTCGGTGGTGGTGAAGAGCTTCAAGGGCTTCACCAAGGACCTGACCAAGCCCCAGAAGCTCACCCTGGTCATGCAGGCCTCGAAGCTTGAGGTGCGTGCCAAGTACGACGTGGATGGCAAGCTGCTCATCCTGCCCATTGTCAGCTCGGGCACTGTGGTCATCAAGTTGTCCGAAGTCCATGCCAAGTCAAGGATTTTGGTTGAGCCGGTGAAGCGGTCGGATGGCCACAGCTATTTAAATATTACGGACATGAGAACCATCACCAAGCTGAGGAAGTAAGTCCAAAAACATAGCATACTTTTTTGGGTAGTCGCAATGAATAGTGAATGACTCACAAAGAAACTCAATCTCTTATCCCTAGTGGCAACTTTAATTTGAGCAACTTGTTCAATGACAACGTGGAGCTACGCGACAGTACTCTGACGGTCCTTAACCAGGAGTGGGATGCCCTGGCTGCGGATGTCCAGCCGGCCTTGAACGAAGCCTGCAGCAGATCCTTTAAAACTATCATACAAAGTCTATGGAATGATATCCCCTATGATGAGTTCTTCGAAGATGAATAGATTAAGATGAGAATAAAATACAGAGAATCCTTCCAATGAAAACATTAAGCTATGTTTTCTTTCTCCATAAAAATAATTCATAATTTATTGTGTGTTGATTTTGAATTTATTTAAAATAAATTAAAAGTTTCTAAAGTAAGAAAAAAAATTCTTAAAGATAGTCTGCAGTTTTTGAGAAGTTCGATTGAAGAATGTTTGTCGAGGCTGTGTATTGTTGAAAATCCTTTGGGGTGATTCTTGAAGGATAATTGCTTTTATTCATCTCTCAAGGCCAGTCTATATACTGTGGAATATACGGTTTGTGCGTGTGAAAAACTACGGCATACCCTTGATATTATTCGATAAAGATAAAAAAATAGGACTCGAAGAATACTTACAGATTGTTATGATCCCATATAGCTTCAGGTGGCTGCTAATGGGATCATTGAGGACCGCCTAGGGATCCACATCCGTCACATTGTGCACCTGATTGTGTACGTCTGTCAGCAACAGCTTCGGGTTGGGCTATCCGTCCGGTCCGTGCTGTGTCTGGTCACCCTCCGGGTGCTCCATGATCTTGTTATCCGATGTATTCATGATCTGCTTATGGGTATTCCTGATGACAATTATTAATTTCTTTCTGGCCACCAACTCACCTTTAGCTTACGGTGTTTGGCGTCTTTGTCGTTGTCCGGCGGGCTCTCTGATCCGTCCGTGGTTTTGATGAACGACGAGTAGAAGGACGAGAAGCTGGACCCGTCCATGTCATCACTATTCCCATTGCTATCGGTGTATTTCTGGAGAAGGATCAAGGGATTCGAATCAATTATTAGAGAGGGGTTGGGGTTCTTACCTTGGTGTTGGTGGGATTACTGCTGCAGGGCCGATCCGAGGTGTAGTCACCCATGACCGAGGGTATGGGAGAGTCCGGAACTTCCTTCTTCGAGGACTCCGAGGGTGCCACGTTCGAGCCCGGCTCCGCCTTCACAGAGGTGGCCTGGGAGGCGGATCTCTGGCTGGGAGTGACAGAGTGGAAGGCTCCGGGCATGGGTCCCTTGGCTGCAGATGTTGTTGGAGGCACCACCACTGGCTGGGACTAATGAGGATTAGGATTAGAGGGATAGCAACAGAGCTAGGAAACGGAAGACTTACCGAGTAAACGTTCTTTCCGTAGCCGTTACCTTGGCCAGAAGATCCTCCGTTCACTGGCTCCTGGGGCATGGGCATGGCATTGGCCATTCCGGGGAAGGGCATCGGTTGGTACATCATCGCCGTGGCTGCCGCAGCCGCCGCTGCTGCCGGATGGGTGTAGAAGAGCGAAGGGTGCGGGTACATCACGCCGGCCATGTACTGGAGCGGCATAGCCGTAGCAGCCGCCGCCGCCTGTTGCGAGGTGCTCGGCTGGTCTATGTTCTTGAGGGAATTGGAGTGGCTGTGCTGGTGCTTCGATCCGGCAGAAGTAGGAAGCGTGGCGGCGGGAATGTAGTAGAAGGTGGGGAACAGTCCGGCTGCGGCCGAGGAGAAGCTGCTCTGGGCCATGGCGGTGTGGGTGGAGTGGACTGGCGTGGTGATTCCCACCGAGAACGGTGGCCAGAGATTGATGTTCTGGGTGCAGGTCATGCTGCTCGTTTGGTACTGCGAAGTGCCGGATGGTCCAGGTGTGGAGCTACCCATGGAGCCATTGGCGGGGTTTCCCCCGCCAACTCCTGGTGTGCCTGTTCCCACAGATATTCCACCTCCTCCACCGCCACCGCCGCCAAGTCCTCCGCCAGCCACGCCAGGTCCTCCGGGTCCAACTCCTCCATTGCTCCCTGGCTCCGGCTTGGGTATAGAGATACCCACACCCACGCCCACGCTGTTCAGAGTCAGCTGCTGCTTCGGCTTGTTGGCCTCGCCTTCCCAAGAGTGCGATCCTCCCCGCTTGATCCCATGTCCCGGTCCACTGTACTCCAGCATCTTCAGAGTGGTGACTTCGTTATTCGACTTCTTGGACTTGTCCCCGGATCTGCCGCGCGACTCGCGATGCTTCTTCAGCATGAACTTCTCCATCTCGTCATTATGCTTGTTCAGTAGGGACTCTGTGAGGGTCACTGGAGGCGAGGAGGCCGCGGTGGCTGTGGTGGTGCTCCTGGTCGTGGTGGTTGTGGTGGTGCCAGGGCCCCCTGTATCATTTGTGGCGCCTGTTCCTGTTACAGTGCCGACCGCTGTTCCTGTACCGGTAGTACCCGTACCGGTGCCCGTACCCGTTCCTGTACCCGTGCCCGTGCCTGTTCCGGTACCCGTTCCTGTTCCCGTATTTGTCCCGGTGTTCGTTCCGGTTCCTCCGGTTCCAGCATTGCTGGTATTGGTCACACTGCTCATGTGGACGTTGCTGCCGGTGGTAAAGTTCCCAGACGAACCGCTGCCACCGCTGCCCTCGAACCCAAATCCGTGGACTGGACTTAGATTGCTACGCTGGCCATCCGCATAGGGCGAATCCTGGGTACCGCCAGCCGAGACAGAGGCGCCGGTGGTCACTGTGGCCACCTTCGGTGGATCAAACACCACGGGCGCAGTAATAGGCTTGCTGTTGAAAAAACGCAGCAGGTTCTCGTTGTAGTTCAACTGATTGTAGCTCGGCGGCGTCTCCGTGGAACTCTTACTGTCGTAGTAATCATGGTGCGGCGAGATCTCACCCAGCATTACGCTGTCCCGCTCCGAGACAGTCAGCTCGTTCTCGTGCGGCAGCTCAAGCTTAAGGTCCGCCCGCGTGACCTCGTCCATGAGCGTTTCCATGAAGCTGGCCAGGGCCTGGCAGCGGCGGGACACCTCCTGCTTGACAGTGTCCGAGGGACGGGACACTGTCTCCGCCAGTAACTTGACAATATCCTCTTTGATCCTGGTATTCCGGCCTTGGGCCTCCTCTGAGATTTTAAGCTTGCAGCTGGGAGCTGCTTCGAAAACATTGCATTGTTTGGGTCCTAAAGAGAACGAAGGGAATCTAAGACGTGGAGACGAGAAACAACTAACCAATGACTCACCTTGGAAAACTCGGTGATGACCAACCACAAACTCTAGCTTTCGTGACCAGGGATTCACGAAGCTGGTCCACTCGGTTTCGAGGAGCACGTAGCATCCGTTTTGGATCAAGAAACGATATGGTTTGCTGCAGAAGGAGGCGCCAGCGGTCTGGCCCTTCTTCATCACCGTCTCGTAGGTCTCCTTCATGACGGCCAGATCCTCGTGATGGTAGAAATCCATGATGCTGCGACCGATGAGGTCCTGTGGCAGATACCCCAAGGCACTCACCGCCGCACTGTCCACGTGGGAGATGATTCCGGTGGCCGTGTGACGGATGGCGAACTTGGGACTCTTTTGCGAGAGAATCTCGTCAGGAACTGAAAGGAAATTCAAGGATCAATGAAGGTGAAGCAAGAGAAACTTCGAGTAAAGACTCACCTCGGTAGCTGCTTTTGATGGGCGTGGCACAGATGACGAGGAGCATGTTAGTGCCATTGGAGACCATGTAGTTGTCCGGTCTGGCCTCCTCCGGCGCCTCCCGGAAAGTGAGTCCCAGGCGGAAGGGCTCGTAGCTCACAGAGCGTCCAATCACTCCAAATCCCCCAGACTTGAGGCCGCGATAGCGACGCAACATTACACAGAAGGTGCTCCTGGCATCCTTGGGGGTGCTGCCCCGAGATTCGGCTATGGGAATGCCAGTGGTTATCTGACTGGCAAAGGTGGCCCGATCCTTGATGTGGACAAAGTCGATAAAGGAACGACCGAGCCACATGTCACGTGGAAAGCCTAGGACGTCGGTGATGCTGGGTGTGGTGTACAGGACGATGCCATCGTGCATGGATATGACGCAGCAGAAGCTATCCTCCTTCACCTTCTCGGCCCGAGCAGTGCCTGCCGCGAGTCCGGCAACGGTCTCCAGCTTTCCGGGGGCGGATTCGCACGTCTTCTCCGACTTTCCACCGCCTCCGATGCCAGAGTCCGTGCCGGAGGCGCCGACGTGGCAGCTATTGCCTCCAATGACACTGCTCAGGGATGTGGGCAGCGTAGTGACAGACATGGGTGAGGGAGTGGGGAATGTTTGGGTCGGTTCTGACTTTGATTCCTGGTTTAGGCACTCTTCGCCCTCGGCTTCCTCCTCGGAGCCGGATACCTCGACCTCCTCCTCCTCTTCTTCCTCCTCGGCACCGAGGTGCTCTTCGCGAGCTCCTGGCTTTTGGTCCTGTTCTGCCAGGATCTGTGAGTCTGTGCAGCTGGAGCTGGCCATGATTCCCTCCTCTGTCTGCTGTCCCTGGGCTCTGTTTTTCAATGAGCTCGTCCCAGCTGTGCAAGTGCCGACCCTGCTCTGATCCTGGCTCTGTGTCTGTGTCTGGTTCTGGACCTTGCTTTTCTTCTTCTTGCGGGACTTGTCCTTGTTCCGCTTTATCATCATGTCGCTGCTCGAGGCTTGCGTTGAAGGCTTTCCTCCGTAGCCGCTGCTGCCGGAAGAGTGACTGCCACTAAGTCGGGACTTGGAGCTCCCACTGCGGCACAACAAAGAATCGATTAGTTTTCGATGAACTCTTACTCTTATCGAATCCTTTGGATCCGGATCCTATCACGAGAAAAAACTTGCCTAAAATATTTTACACTTTTTTTTTTTTTTTTTTTGTTGATTTAATTAATATTATTTAATATTTAAAAGAGCTGTTACTGAAGCAAGGTTCAGCTTTCGACTGAGCTTGTTTGTTAGAATACTTCAAAGGTTGAAAAATTACAATGATTTAGCTTTCTCGGACTACTAGGTATTTAAAAATTGCACTTCTAGCTTGGCAAGTTTTCTCTTGTGGTTCAAAGGACCTGCAAGGATAACGCACCTGCGCTGCGACTGGCTATTACTGCAGCTGTTCGAATATGCCGAATCGGACACCTTGGTGTTGTGATTCGATTCCGTCGACTCGCCGCCCTCCATGTTGTTCAAGTTCTCTGCGCTTCCGATCGTGGCGGTAATATTTATATATTGAGAAGATCCTTTAAATATAATTTTTGTCAAGATATAATAATATATTAGTAAGAACTATAGGTAGTCGTATGGTACAGTTTCAAATTTCAATTTAGACTCGTAGACGGCGAAACGAAAAACATACCCAACGATAGTTTACTGAATTCGCTTTTAATAATGTCAATGAGCAAGGCCATTTAAAACGTTGCCATTCTGAAAGATATTTGAAAAGATTTCGAAAGTAGTGAAAACAATTTTGAGTAACTTAAAGGCTTATCCCTGTTCCCTACAAGATGCGGGTGATCTAACACCTTTGCTTGAAGTTCACACCAATAATTTGGAGTGGCATCAACACTCTGACACTCTGATTAACACCCGATTGGTGGCATAATGACATCTGCCGCAGTGGCAGCGGCAGAATCGTACAAAAATGATTAACAACACACACATGCAACGCACAAGGGGTACATCCAGAGAGAGAGAGAGCCAATGAGTTGCATTCACGTGCCCCAACAGGCGTTGAAAAATCCAAGCACGAAATAAATCCAACAGATACACACGTACACCCCCCAGATACTATATACAAGATAGGCAGAAACATAGATAGATGGACAGATAAGGAAAGATAAACCAATAAATCGAGTTTAAATTAAAAAAGAGATACATAAAATATTATAAATCATTATAGCATTTATTTCCTCTTGTTAAATCTGCTGAACAGAATTATTCGCTAATCGGGCTTCTCATATTTCCCAAACATCCACACAGTCGCGTTCGCATATGGACGGAGTTCCCTTTAATTGCATAAATTCGCCAACAAGAATGGCAGAACAATGCTTACATAACAGAAAACAAAGCCAATGAAATAAAAACACAAGAAATAGTAAGATGGATTGCGCAACAAGCGAATCTGGTGGCTTGAGACGCGATGCACCAAACACGCTGCTGCATATTCAGCATTTTCAGGCATTAGAAAAAAGAATGGCCGAGCGCGACAGTAGTTGTAATATCTTTGTCGGTGAATGAATCTCGTCCTGTTTGCATATGTGGCAAGGACATTCTCTGTTAGATAATGCATCCGCGCAGTTGAGCAATCGCCATCGTGTAATAGTTCTTTAAGAGGAATATTACTATCTTTTTATCTTGTAATAGTCCTTTACTTCGTCATTGGTAATGTCTTTTAGGTCCTTAAAGTTATAATAGTCCTTAAATATTGCAATAACTATCTTCTAGTCTTGTAATAGTCCTTTGCCAGCTAACTACGTCGTCACACTGGGCGTATGAGTAATATTTCCAAGACACGTTTTTCCTAATGAAAAAGTGTGACCAACATTACATTTAAAGCAAAACTGTACTTACTGATTGCAGGCTTAAGAATTTAGTTTCTAATGATACCTTAACGCACCTTAACTAAAGACTTAACTAATACTTTTGTAAATAATATAAACATTTTGGAAACTTCAACAGAATTCAACCATTAGAAATGCATAAAATGGCTGAATCGCTGCCATCTGGTACACCACTACGTATGCGTAATATTCAGCGAGTCTGAAACAGAAGTCGAAGCATTCCAGGTGAATAGTTTTGTTGTTTCAATGGCCGGCTTTGTTTACGCTGAGATTACTTTGTTTCTTATTTATTTTTATATTTATTTTGTGCAACGTGCTCCCCGGACAATTGTTATTGTTTTTCTTGGCTTTTTTCGCAGTGTCTGTGCTCTGCGCTCTGGCCGCTCTAGCGGCTCTGACCGGCACCTATTAATAAGCACTATATACCCGTTACGAACGCTGTTGTTTATGTAAGTTGTGGGGCCATGAGATTGTTTTGTTTTTGATTTTTGCACACTATTGTTGTTGCAGTCGCAGTTTGCAATATGATAATGTAGTCCCTCTCTCTCTCTCTCTCGGTGGCCGAAGGCAACTGTTGCTTTTTTTATTGAAGCAACGTGACAGTATCTCTCACTCGCACTCTCTCACTGGGTCACTCGCAAGCTTAGTAGCTTCCTTGGAGTTATTAATCCCGTTACTTTACATATTTCACCAAAAAATAACTGTTTTTGCTTTAAGCTAAGCTTTAATTAGGGGGCTTTTGATACCGTTTTCTATCTTCCGTTTCGAAATTCAATCTCGACCGTCTGTGTCGACCTACTTGCTGGGAATTCGCTTGAATACTGTCATGCATTCGGATTCGCAATCGCCTGGAAATGAAAATGAAAATGAAAACGAGCGTGAGAACTTTGGCGTGCACTCTCGGCGTTCTCATGCCCCAGCGGGGGGACTCGCAGTTTCTCTCCGCAGCCCAGCTTCGGGGCTCCAACGGTTATCGCTCTCCCCCATCGGCAAATGGCAATCGGCTTTTGACGTTAACCCTTGGCAGAGTTCAAAACGAAATGCAGATATTGTATCTGATGGATATTCCTCGACAGTGGGATATCTTCTGGAATTGATAAAAATTTTACCTTTTTTGAATGATATCTTTGAAATATTTTAAATATTACTCATATACTATAGATATTTTAAGTTTCAACTCATTCGTTTCACTAAAGATATCTTTCTGCATAGATACATTCCCATTGGAACTCCAATGGGTTAAGGGAATCCCTAGAATACGCAGCTGCCTGGCCTCTTGGACTCTCCAACAAAGGGGCTTGCCGTGTGGGGGCGGTAGCGTGATGAGAACCCAGCCTGGGCTCTGGGCTCTGGGCTTGCCATGTGCGTGTGTGGGAGGGTGCTGCGGGCGCCGGCGAGCGAATTTGTGGGTCAAGTCACGCACCATGCCACGTGAGTTGTGGCTTTCGTTGTTGTTGCACTTACTGTTGCGTTGCTTTTTCTTTTGTTATTGGCTTTCTTTTCTTGTCTTGTTGTTGTTTTTTTTACTTTGTTTTCCCCGCCAGGCAAAAGCATTGTATTTATTCCCCGACGACCAGGGCCTGCCCCAAGATGCATTTTGTTTTGCTTATTTCGCAACGTTGACATTAATCATTAGTCATCGAATCCAATGCACTTTCTTGCTCTCTGGATTCTGGATTCTAGATTTTAGATTCTCTCAGGGCTCTCGCTCAGGTGCTCCCACCTGCAGCTTCCGCAGCAGCAGATGCAGTTTTCCGGGATTTCACGTAAGAGGGTTATATGGCGGTTAAAAATAGCTGACTAAGGTTATTTCGGATTAAAAGGAAATGTATGGATTCTGAAGTTGTAAGAGATGGGACGAGACGACCACCACCGCCGGTTATTGCTGGCTTCAATACCTGTGGCGCCAGGACTTTCCCCTCGCGGATCTCAGGCCGTGTTCGCGTGTGTGTGTGACAGGTTGGGAGAGACAAATGTGCTCAGCGGCACGTTCGCTGTTGACTATGAACTAACGGTAATATCGAAGCCGCAGGGAAGCTTTTTCTGCAACAGAGGGCGGCCAATGACCTTTTAGATTTCTTCATAAAAAAGAATGTCCTTAGAATAACGATAGAAAATATATCCTGCACGTTTGTGCTTAAAATCTTAGCAATATCTCTAACTGACCACGCCTGGCAATTCGTTTTTTATCGACACTCTCCATCGACGGTGGCCTGCGGTGGCTCAAAGTAATTGAATTTTATTAATTGGCGGCTTTCGGCCGTCGAGTGGGTGTGAAAACCCATTTTAACCCGGACACGTGTGAGTGTTTGCCGTATTTTTGGCTCTTATCTTTGCCAACCATACACGTGCCCGACACCCGGGCATCCGGGCCACTCCGCAGGACGCACACCCTGTCGTCGGGATGATAAAACGTCTTTGAATTAGTCACCAAAAACGATGCTAATTTGATTTTGATACTAGCCACTGTTGATATTTCCCTGACTTTTGGTTTATTTTGATTTTTTAGGTGATATACGATTTGATTGTTGCTAAGCGGCTTATGGATTTAGGACTTTCACTTTCTGGGGGTGGGTTTGCCTTTCCTTTGGTGAACTGTGCATTGCGGACTGGGAGCGGGATTAGGCTGACGTTCCCAAGGCCAACCCTCTAATGCCAAAATTATGACCTGCCCACGGGGTACGGGTTTCCGCGACTTGGGGGAGATCAGGTGCTTGCTGGTAGTCCATCTAAACTTTTTATTACTTAGCCATTAAGAGAGCCTTAGGTTGTAATATATATCCATTCCATTGTGAAATCTATATCTTTCGCAATTTTGGATCATACTCTTAAGGGAAGTATCTCTATCTACAACCCCTTTCCGAAGGCCATGTCTTAACCGATATCCTTTCGATGGGATAAGCTCAAATCCATCCGATTCTTGAGGGGAATACCCCAAAAGATGTCTTGATCTATTTTCAATCAAACCCAATCACCAAAAATCAAGTATGCCTTTAAGTTTGTTTAAAATCAAGCATGCCATGATATAGCTTTCCATCGGGGCATTCGAGAACAAGGGACTTACCTCACTCACTCGATCAGAGTCTAGAGCAGAAAACGGGAACAGCATGACTGACCAACACCTGGATCTGGCCTACAGCCGCTGTGTACTGGCAGCCGACTACGAGCAGCGTCTGGAGCAGCACGAGCGACGCGTCCTTTTGGGCAGCGTTGCCCAGACCCTCAACCACTCGATCCAAAATGGTCGCTGGACCCATCAGATTCGTGTTTATATTAAAGCCATAATTATGGGAAAGAAGTTAGAGAAGAAAATGAAGAAGGACAAGGGAGATGTGGATAATCAGGCCAAAGCGGAGGCGGACTCGGACAACGATTCGGAGAAGGAAGAGATCCAGGAGCCACTGGCCGACTATGTGGAGAAAGTGGTATTCCGTTTCAACGATGAGTGCTCCAATTGTATACACATTGTCGACAAGCCACCGTTCTGGAGCAGCTCCTTCTGCAGCCGCGACTCCACTGTCAGCGTGACACTGCTCTTCCTGGACACGAATCACACATGCACCATATTCCATCACAACGTAAATCTGCCCACCGATGCTTTTCCAGCCCGTTGCATCCAAGAATCGGTGCGCACTATCATCTTTGTGAATCCCTCTGAAAGGATGAAGGGGATGCTTAAACTGTCTGTTGCTGCCACCAATCCGGAAAAGAAGGCTAAATTGCAGGAAAAGCCGAAGCAGGGTGATCCGAAGCAGGATGATCCAAAGCAGGATGATGATCCAAAGCAGGATGATGATCCAAAGCAGGATGATCCAAAACAGGATGATCCAAAGCAGGATGATCCAAAACAGGATGATCCAAAGCAGGATGATCCAAATCAGGATGATCCAAAGCAGGACGAGCCAAGGCAGGATGAGCCAAACCAGGATGAGCCAGGGCAGGATGAGCCAAAGCAGGACGAGCCAAAGCAGGACGAGCCAAAGCAGGACGAGCCAAAGCATGATGAGTCGAAGGTGGAGCAGCAGGATGATGGGCAAGAAAAGTTGCAAGTTGAGTCGGAAAAGGACTCTGATCCTGATATGTACGATGAGATGGAAGACTATGACTTGACAGATGATGACTTGGAAGACGATTCTGAGCTAGAAGAAATTGAGGAGGAGCAGGAAGAGAAGCCGGGGGATGAGCAGGCAAAGCGAGATGAGGTCCCAAAGGAGAAGGAAAAGGAGCTTACACCGGAGGAACTGGAGCTCCAGCGCCAGAAGGAAGAGCTCAAGAAGGATCTGAAACGCGCCCGCAAGGCCCTTAACCAGGAGCGCCGTTTCCTGGTCAATCCAGGACCCCGTGATCTCTAAGCGGCCGCTTCCTCGAAGTATCCCGATAATTTTATTTTCCTTTTCTACGCATATATATACGTATATATGGTATATTGTCATAAATTTATATAATTCTTTAACCGAACACATGGTAAACGAATAAACCTTGCAGTTGGACTTCGATTGAATCGAAATCCCACAAATTTCCAAGTTAAATAAAAAAGAATAAGTTCCCAGGACATCCCAGTGTTTTTTTAACCAAAGTTTAAGGCTCCGCCTCTTGGCGCCTGCGCCATTTTAAGTTCTGACTGCCCTGACCCTTCTCTTCCCTTCTTTTTTATTTTTTCTCCATTAAGGACTTAAAAAACAGGACAAATATGTATAAAAAAAAGCGTTGAAATTTCCACGCTTTAAGGCAAAACTTTTTACTGGAAATTTTAATCCCCGAGTAAGGTCCTAAGATATCCCGAAAGAAAAGGAGAGAAAAAGGGAAAAAAGGTTAAGAAAAAGGTTTTCCTTGGAAAATTGCTGAAACATAAATTTGTTTCTTTTAGAAAATTAATCAATCCTTCATAGTAACCTTTGATTTCCACATCCGTTCCGTTTGTACTCCAAATTCTCATTTGTTTTCAATGCTCTTTTCATAACAAGCTTAAAAATTTGTTCTGTGAAACTTTTCGGTATAAATTTATAAAATTAAATATTCGAAATAAAATAAATATATTAGTTATTTATATAAAGTGCGCGTTCCTGTTCCCGTTCCTGTTCCAGGATGAGTTATACCCATCTTTTGCGCCATCAGAACGTGGTCGATGACTGCCAGCGGGTGAGTTGCAATCGCGGTCCCGGAAATGCCCTGACCGGACGATGTGTCATCTCCCGGGACATCATCCTCGGCTGCGAAATGGAGATGTGCGACCCGGATCTGCCCTACATGCTGGAGCCCACCTGGAGTGTCTACCTGCGCTCCGGCCCGGATGGTGGCGACTTGTCCAAATACGTAAAACGCGTCTCCTTCCGGATGTCGCCGAAGCTGCCACTGCGACTCCATGTGGCCGATACGGCTCCGTTCGAGATAAGCGAGGTCCTGGGCAGTGATTTCCCGGTGGAGGTGCAGATCCAATACATCGATGCCCGGATGACGCCAACCACCTACATCTTCCGGCCACGTGCTGTCCGCGAGGGACACAGCGGCCAGCGTGAGGAGATGCACGACAAGATGATCTTTGTGAATCCTTCGGCTGCGATGCGACTCAACCTTCAGCCGATTGCGGTGCCTGGCGGCGATTCCAAGCCATCAAGGATGGGCTCATCCTTGAACCGCGAATTGGATTTCGGGGGCGGAGAAGAGGAGCGGGAGGAAGTCGGCGACGCACCACGTCGCGCGGAGCAGCTGCGTCTCTCCAGTGTTGATCTTCTCAAGAAACGTTTTGGAGGAGTCTAATTAAGCCCCACAATTTATAATATTTTTGGTCTACTCGTATGTGGGGTATAAACCGCGATTCACTGTCAGATTCAGAGAACATATACAATCAGAGAACATATTCAAAATATATGCAATAATTAATCTTTAAAGTAAAAGTCAGTCATGGCTGGAACTCCCTACTCCTTGATGGAGGAATCTGGCTAAGCTCCACCCCTTTTTTCGTGTGTATGCCTTCAACCCCCGTTTCCTTTGGACCAGACTCCGCCTCTATTATGGTTGCCAGAGGGTTGTTGCAACATTATGTTGCTGTGGCTGCTCACTTGGCTGCTGGACGTGGACCACAGCGGACGTTTCATTCGGCAGAGGACAGAGACATGGCCTGGCTACCGAGCAGTTCCAACGGAGCAGACAATGGAGATGAAAGGAGCACGGCCTCCAGTGGAGGCTCTTCCAGTGGACGAAGGGACCAGGAAGAACCAAACGGAGGAGGTGCAGTCGGCGCGGGAGGCTCTTCTGGAGGCTTTCACGACTCCTCAAGGTCCACGGTTAGGCAACCGCCTGCCCTGCTCCGCCATGCCACGCCCCATTTGCAGCCCAAGACGGAATCCATCTCGGACGGCGATGCCGATGGCGATGGCGACGCTGAGTTATCCGACTTTTCGCTAAACGATACGGAAGAGGACGAGGAGGATCTCAGGGATTACTTGGTCCTTAATGGCAATCAAGGAGATGGTAAGGATACAGTGGATAATACAATCATTGGTGATCTTCGATATACGCTGTGTTTCATCCACAGCGAATCGTTCCTTGTCCAGTTCTCCGCGCAGTCATTCCCGGAACGGACCTTTAACGGCACCGGCCAGTTCGGGAAGTTCCGTCGGCGGAACCGGCAGCGGTGGTGGTGGTGGCGGCGGCTCCGTGGCCAGTTCTGGTGGAGTGAATGGGGGAGGCAGTGGTTCCTGTTCGGGGAACGGTGTCGGTGGAGTCCGGAAAGTCTTCACGAACACCCGGGAACGCTGGCGCCAACAAAACGTATCCGGAGCTTTTGCCGAACTCCGTAAGTTGGTGCCCACTCATCCGCCGGACAAGAAACTCTCCAAGAACGAGATCCTGCGCTCGGCCATCAAGTACATCAAGCTCCTGACCGGCATCCTGGAGTGGCAGCAGCGTCAGAATCTCGAGCAGAACAACAACGACAATCGCACGGTGAACGGTCATGCCCTGGACCCTTGTATTCCGGACTCCGGGGATTCTATGGATAATCCATCCGTAAGGCACATCAAATGTGAACGCGGGGAGCACCGAAATGGTGGGAACGATCTCCTCATGATTGCACCAGAAGCTCTAATAAAAACGGAGCATCTACAGGATGCCAGTGCCACAGCCACACCCACCTTGCCCTCCCTGCCACTGACTCCACATGCCCATATTCCGGGTGAAAACAGCCGGATTGTGGCAACTGGAGCATCAGGTGGACAGGGATCAGGGCTAAGGCTAACGGCCAGGAGTAGCAAGCGACGCCACAAGCCCGAAAACGGAACCGGAAATGGAAACGGAGGCGGAAATGGAGCAACAGATCTCAGTCTTGGAAAAAGAAGACGGACATGAACAAAAATATTTCAAATATTTTAAAACCTAGTTAAAACCTTTTTTTTATAATTAAAAACCACTTCTGGTAAACCAGAAAACAATAAAACAAGAATTAAATTGGATATTGAATTAAAAACTAACATAAAAAATTATAAAAACATGGAAAAGGTATAATTATAATATAATATGATTTATTAAATAGCATTTCGTACGAAAATGTTTTCATATTTGGCTTTAAATCCATTTTAACTTAATCATTTTCCATTTAAATCCATTTAAATTTAATTCCAGCCAAGAGCGCCAAAACTGTTTCGTCGAATTCGGTCGATTTCGCCTGTGGCCAGATTTGAAGTACCAGGCCAACAGAAACGATCAACAAGCAGTGCAGTGACGTCAGAGCAGCAAGAGCTCCACTCTTTTTAAGTGATAAAAACGTGTGGGTGCGAGAAGGACAAACTATGCCGATTTAGTTATGAAACAACGGTACCCAAAATCAATGATGGCTGGCGTTTCCCCAATCCCTGTCTCCCAAATTCCAGTCCAGAATGGAAATCTGCACTCAGGGATGCCAAGTTCCAGGCGTCGCAAGTGGCTGTTGATCGGGTGGACATTTTTGGGTCCTCAATCAATTTTTTTCCATGTGGGCCTTATTTTATAGGGCCCACGTAAGCCCCAATTAATGTTTTTGTACGGGAACCATTGCTTAGTGTCTTTCTATAGAGCCACATTTCATCCTATAACGCTTCCGCGCGAGCATCACTAACTACGGGCATTGTTTTGAAACAACGGTACCCAAAATCAATGATGGCAGGCGTTTCCCCAATCCCTGTCTCCAAAATTCCAGTCCAGAAAGGAAATCTGCACTCAGTGATGCCAAGTTCCAGGCGTCGCAAGTGGCTGTTGGTCGGGTGGACGTTTTGGGGCCTCAATCAATGTTTTTCCATGTGGGCTATATTTTATAGGGCCCACGTAAGCCCCAATTAATGTTTTTGTACGGGTACCATTGTGTAGTGTCTTTCTATAGCACTACATGTCATGCTATAACGCTTCCGCGCGAGCATCACTAACTAAGGGCATTGATATGAAAAAACGGTACCCAAAATCAATGATGGCTGGCGTTTCCCCAATCCCAGTCCCCCAAAAAAGTGTTTGCTTTTGCTCCTCTGACGTCACTGCGCTACTTGCTGACAGTTCCTGTTCGCCTAGTACTTCAGATTTTTCCCCATACGAATTTCAAGCAGTTCGACGCCGAAGTAGCGCAATTTTGGAAGCTCATATCTTGGCCATTTCGCAACGGATTTGGAAAGGACGCACCATTTCTTAATCAGGACTTCAATATCCTTCAATCTACATCTTAATTTTAGCGAAATTTGGAAGAAAAAATTTTGATCGATTTTTGAAAAAAATCATGATGGTACCCCTTTAAAAAATCGGAAAAAAAAAGGTCAAAATTTTTTTTGTTCGATTTTCCAAATCCTTGAATGAAGATCGACGCAGATTGAAGTTCTGATTCCAAAATGGTATTCCATTCCATAATCGGTTGCGAAATATTCAAAATATTTATAAAAAAGTGGAAGAAAAGCGTCAAAATGATCCTAAGCTGATTTTTGCAAAAAATCATGATGGTACCCCTTTCAAAAATTCGAAAAAATAGGTCGAAATTTTTTTGTTCGACCTTCCAAATCCTTGAATGCAGATCGACGCAGATTGAAGTTCTGATTCCAAAATGGTACTCCATTCCATAATCGGTTGCGAAATATCCAAAATATTCATAAAAAAGTGGAAGAAAAGCGTCAAAATGATCCTAAGCTGATTTTTGCAAAAAATCATGATGGTACCCCTTTCAAAAATCGGAAAAAAAGGTCAAAATTTTTTTTGTTCGATTTTCCAAATCCTTGAATAAAGATCGACGCAGATTGAAGTTCTGATTCCAAAATGGTATTCCATTCCATAATCGGTTGCGAAATATTCAAAATATTCATAAAAAAGTGGAAGAAAAGCGTCAAAATGATCCTAAGCTGATTTTTGCAAAAAATCATGATGGTACCCCTTTCAAAAATTCGAAAAAATAGGTCGAAATTTTTTTTGTTCGACCTTCCAAATCCTTGAATGCAGATCGACGCAGATTGAAGTTCTGATTCCAAAATGGTACTCCATTCCATAATCGGTTGCGAAATATCCAAAATATTCATAAAAAGTGGAAGAAAAGCGTCAAAATGATCCTAAGCTGATTTTTGCAAAAAATCATGATGGTACCCCTTTCAAAAATCGGAAAAAAAGATCAAAATTTTTTTGTTCGATTTTCCAAATCCTTGAATAAAGATCGACGCAGATTGAAGTTCTGATTCCAAAATGGTATTCCATTCCATAATCGGTTGCGAAATATTCAAAATATTCATAAAAAAGTGGAAGAAAAGCGTCAAAATGATCCTAAGCTGATTTTTGCAAAAAATCATGATGGTACCCCTTTCAAAAATTCGAAAAAATAGGTCGAAATTTTTTTTGTTCGACCTTCCAAATCCTTGAATGCAGATCGACGCAGATTGAAGTTCTGATTCCAAAATGGTACTCCATTCCATAATCGGTTGCGAAATATCCAAAATATTCATAAAAAAGTGGAAGAAAAGCGTCAAAATGATCCTAAGCTGATTTTTGCAAAAAATCATGATGGTACCCCTTTCAAAAATCGGAAAAAAAGATCAAAATTTTTTTTGTTCGATTTTCCAAATCCTTGAATAAAGATCGACGCAGATTGAAGTTCTGATTCCAAAATGGTATTCCATTCCATAATCGGTTGCGAAATATTCAAAATATTTATAAAAAAGTGGAAGAAAAGCGTCAAAATGATCCTAAGCTGATTTTTGCAAAAAATCATGATGGTACCCCTTTCAAAAATCGGAAAAAAAGATCAAAATTTTTTTTGTTCGATTTTCCAAATCCTTGAATAAAGATCGACGCAGATTGAAGTTCTGATTCCAAAATGGTATTCCATTCCATAATCGGTTGCGAAATATTCAAAATATTCATAAAAAAGTGGAAGAAAAGCCCCAAAATGACCCCAAGCTGATTTTTGCAAAAAATCATGATCCATATCCTTCCCCATAGCCACCGTACTCACCAACATAGCGCTTTTCCTGCAACGGAGCGTAGCTGCTGTCGGCGGCCATCTGGCCCTCCGCCGAGGCCGTCACCCCTGCCGGTGTGGATGCGGACGCCACCTGCTCCAGGTCCGTCGCATCTTCGCGGAAACACTCACCAGACTGATTCTAATTTTTAAGAACTGGGATGTTAAATATTTAAATTAGTTTTTTTTGTATTTTAATTTTCAACATTAATGAATTTTAATGATGCTTAAGTATGCCCCATGAGAATCGAGGAGGAGGGCGATGAATTTATTAAGTATTTTTAATGCTGCTCAACTACACTTTATGAGAATATACTTTATTAATTCTATTTTTTTTAAGTATTTTTAATGCTGCTTAAGTATGCCTTATGAGAATCGAGGAGGAGGGCGATGAATTTTTTGAAAGAATTTTTAATGCTGCTTAAGTACCCCCTATGAGAATCGAGGAGGAGGGCGATTGATTTTTTGAAAGAATTTTTAATGCTGCTTATGTACCCTCTATGAGAATCGAGGAGGAGGGCGGTCAATTTTGAAAGTGTTTTTAATGCTGCTTAACTACACAATATGAGAATCGAGGAGGAGGGCGGTGTATTTATATATTTTATTTTTTTTCCATTTTTAATTTATTATTTTTTTTTTGTATTATGCTTTTGTTTAATATATTAAAATAGCTTTATTAAATGATATTTAAAACCCCATATTCGGTTGATATTCGGGAATTGGTTGGGAACTTTCTATATGTGGATCTGAGGAAAAGCTATATCTTGTGCACCTACAGTTTGTCAAGAAACTGTTTACACACCGAAAATAAATGGTATTTTCTGACTTTGAATGCAAAATTAAAGGCTTTTTATCAAAATTCAGGATTTTTTTTTTATTTATATCTATTTATTAATATATTTTTTATCAATATGTAAAAAAATAATAACATAATTATAAACAGTTAACGAGAAAAATAACAATAACTAAGTTTACACACTTTTGACACTGTCAAGAAAGTGTTTACACAAATTACTCTAGCTCTATTACAGTTAAATTTTAAAGAAAAGATAATAAAAAACTAATAGTTTTAATACATTGTATAGTCTCCATTAGCATTAGGAACATATTGGAGGCGATTTTTCATCGATCCAATCAGTTTTGGTAGGTCATATTCCTTGGAATCTCTTGCCACTCTTCTAGTTAGTGCTGCTCGGTTTTTTGGTGCCCTTTTTCCCACTTCTTTCTTAAGGTGGACCCAAAATTTTTCTATGGGGTTTAGAACTGGGCTTTGGGGTGGTGTGTCGATGACTTGCCGCAGTTCTAAAGGACCCAGTTCCACACAGGAAGCGCATAATGCTTAGGGACACTGTCTTGATAAAATTTGAAATTAGGCTTATTATTGGTATACATCCGAATTTTTGGGCGCTAAATGTCAAATTGGACTTTAAAATTTCTGGGAATTGAGCTGCATTCGTTGTGTTCTCAATAAATGCCGAATCTGCAACATCTCGGCTGGATATGCACCCCCACATCATAACCAACAGTTTGAAAAATTTGACTGTCGGTATGATGTTGAGGTTCTCCAGCGCAGTTAGCCCAGTTAGCGCCTTGCGCCATACTCTGTTGGGTCCATCATTGTAATACAACACCATCTAGATTTCATCTGCTAAAATCCAGTAATCTTCCGGCCGATTTTGCATCCTGGTAGCGAAAATGAGCCGCTTTTCAATGTTGATTGGCAACAGCATCGGTTTCTTACGTGCTATTCTTGACTTGTACTTATGCCGGAGGATGGCTTGGAGCACTGTTTCGTGTGACACATCCAAATCACACTCTTCCTTATGGTCCTTAGCAACAGTCCTTAACGATATATGACATTTAGCGCCCAAAAATTCGGATGTATACCAATAATAAGCCTAATTTCAAATTTTATCAAGACAGTGTCCCTAAGCATTATGCGCTTCCTGTGTGGAACTGGGTCCTTTAGAACTGCGGCAAGTCATCGACACACCACCCCAAAGCCCAGTTCTAAACCCCATAGAAAAATTTTGGGTCCACCTTAAGAAAGAAGTGGGAAAAAGGGCACCAAAAAACCGAGCAGCACTAACTAGAAGAGTGGCAAGAGATTCCAAGGAATATGACCTACCAAAACTGATTGGATCGATGAAAAATCGCCTCCAATATGTTCCTAATGCTAATGGAGACTATACAATGTATTAAAACTATTAGTTTTTTATTATCTTTTCTTTAAAATTTAACTGTAATAGAGCTAGAGTAATTTGTGTAAACACTTTCTTGACAGTGTCAAAAGTGTGTAAACTTAGTTATTGTTATTTTTCTCGTTAACTGTTTATAATTATGTTATTATTTTTTTACATATTGATAAAAAATATATTAATAAATAGATATAAATAAAAAAAAAATCCTGAATTTTGATAAAAAGCCTTTAATTTTGCATTCAAAGTCAGAAAATACCATTTATTTTCGGTGTGTAAACAGTTTCTTGACAAACTGTATATAGATTGATGCCATGATTTATAAAAGCTATTCCGTTTCTAAATCGGTTGAAAATTTTTAGAAAAATTGCATAAATAAAATTCCAAAAGTATCAAATTTTTAAGACTATAAGAAAATATGCAGTCTGAATAAAATTTCGGCTTTTTTTTAGAACCTATTTCAGATGAAACTGTTCCGGCAAGAAACTGCCAATAAGAATCCTTCCTTTAAATTATAAAATCAAATTTTTGTTGTCCGATTTTCCAAATCCTTGAATGAAGATCGACGCAGATTGAAGTTCTGATTCCAAAATGGTATTCCATTCCATAATCGGTTGCGAAATATTCAAAATATTCATAAAAAAGTGGAAGAAAAGCCCCAAAATGACCCTAAGCTGATTTTTTGAAAAAATCATGATGGTACCCCTTTCAAAATTCGGGAAAAATAGGTCGAAATTTTTGTTGTTCGTTTTTCCAAATCATTGAATGCAGATCGACGCAGAATGAAGTTCTGATTCCAAAATGACATTCCATTCCAAAATCGGTTAGAACATATTCAAAATATTCATAAAAAAGTGGAAGAAAAGCCCCAAAATGACCCTAAGCTGATTTTTGCAAAATGATGGTACCCCAAAGCAATCCCTGATAACCACTGTCTTTTAGCACACAAAAAATATTAGAAAATTAAAAAGGCAATTTTTTAAATACTTAATTAGATTAACATAGTTTTTACTTTAATTTTAGTTAAAATATTAAACAAGACTGCAAAAATAGCCCCCCACGGTATGCAACAAATAATTTTAAAGCCCTCCCGGCAGCACATTTTCGCTTCGATTTCGCTTGTGGCCTGTTTTGAAGTACCAGGCCAACAGAAACTAATAGAAAGCGGCGCAGTGACGTCAGTGCAGTAAAATTCTGGACTGGAATTTTGGGGACAGTGATTGGGGGAACGCCTGCCATCATTGATTTTGGGTACCGTTTTTTCATAACTAAGTGCGCCAAGTTAGTGATGCTCACGCGGAAGCGTTATATTATGACAGATGGCACGATAGCAAGACACTAAGCAATGGTTACCGTAAAAATACATTAATTGGGGCTACAGCGGGCCTCATAGAAAAAGGCCCACACAAAATAACATTGATTGGGGCCCCAAATAGTGCCACGCCAACCACAACCATGTGTAACATCTGGAACTTGGCATCACTGAATTCAGATTTCCATTCCGGACTGGAATTTTGGGGACAGTGATTGGGGAAACGCCTGCCATCATTGATTTTAGGTACCGTTGTTTTCATAACAAAATAGGCATAGAACTTTTGCTCCTCTGACGTCACTGCGCCGCTTTCTGCGGGTTCCTGTTCGCCTAGTACTTCAGAATTTCTCCCATACGAATTTCAAGCAGCTTGGCCACCGAAATGGCACATTTTCGGAAGCGCATATCTTGGCCATTTCGCAACGGATTTAGAAACGACGTACCATTCCTTAATTAGGGCTTCAATATCTTTTAATCTGCATCTAAATTATAGCAGAATTTTGAAAAAAAAATTTCGATCGATTTTTGAAAAAAACCATGATGGTACCCCTTTCAAAATTTGCAAAAAATGGGTTGAAATTTTTTTGTTCGTTTTTGAATATCCTTTGATGCAGATCGACGGGGAATGAAGTTCTGATTCCAAAATGGTATTCCATTCCGAAATCGGTTGTAAATTGGCTAAAATATTCAGAAAAAAGTTAAAGAAAGTCGACAAAATGACCCCAAGCCGATTTTTGAAAAAAATCATGATGACCCTAAACACTCTTGTTTGAGTATTCTATATATACCCTTCCAGGGATTACGAATCAGGACCTGGTGCAATACGTGTCCCTGTATTATAATAAACTACATTTATCTATTTTTATTGAATGATTTATTTGTTTGCTCTCAAGTCAATGATCTGAATAAGAAATGACGCCTGAATGGACAACGGATTTTGATGCGACATTAGGATAAAGGATATTCGGGGTAAAAATAAACCGAAATATACATGGGCTATGGTGTTGTTGATGTCGGGCTTTTGTTGCATATGTGCTGTTGTGTTGTGTGTGTTGTTTATAGTGCGTTCAGTGTGTATTTACAATAATAGATGAATAAATTTAGCAATTACCGCTAACATTAACAGAAAGGGCTAAGAAATCGTCGAGCGTACACAATAGCTCTTATTAGATGTTTCCCGTGCCGCCTTTTGTTTGCTCTTATATGGAGAGTATAAGAAAAAAAAGCTCAAAATAAGATCTGGAGAATGCAGTGTATGTACAATTTTTAAGCCGTATCTTAAAGTCTATATAATCCGGGCGATGTTCCTCCCACAATGATCCCTCGATCCGCAGCCTTATTTACGCCTCCGGCCCTGGTATTGCGGGGGTGTTATATCCGCCAATTACTTCCCCGCAATGCCGCTCTTTTTGGCATCCAGTTCGTAGATCAGCAGTCGCCACATCTTCACCACAAACACTTCAGCCTCCTCGTCCAGTACCTGCCAGGATTGTACACATAGTATGAAAAGAAAAGAGACAGCATTAGTTTGAATAGATTATTTAAAAGAAAGGATTTCCAAAGGATACTCACCATTTGGACATCATCTAGGATGCTTTGGGGCGGACTACCGGCCAACACTTTGGAACATATAAAGTCCACCAGCGTCGGCTCCGGCTCACCGATATATTCGATGATTTTCTTATTGATCCATGGACGTATTTTGCGGGCCATTAGACCGCTGTCAATCTCGTTGCGGTCAAGCTTATAATTAAATAGCTCCTCCTTTTGCGTTGGTATCCTGTCAATAATGCTTTTTATATGCCGCCGTTTTTCATCATACACCTTTGCACCATTCTCATCCTTTTTGGTGTTTGTAGCGGCAGCATCTGCGCTACTGCTCGCAGATGCAGCTGCATCATTCTTACCATGTTTGCTGCTGCTGCTGCCGCTGTTGTGTTTGCTGCTACCGCCGCTGTTGTTATGGCCGTGGCTGTTGCTGCCACTGTTGCTCTTGCCGTTGCCGGTAGAGCCCGAACCGGAGCCGGATCCCGTGCCGGAGCCGGAGCCAGCCTGGGCAATCTTCTGGCTAACAGCAGCGGCTGCAGCTGTCGCCGCCGACACGGCGGAGCTTTGGCGATCCGTTGAGCTGCTGCTATTGCTGCTGCTCTTGACCCCGCTCTCACTACCCCCTACATCACCACCGGCTGGATGGCCCGATGGCGTGCTGTTGCTCATGTTGTCGTCATAGTCTATACGGACGAGATAGAGATTGTTAGAAAAACTATCTAAAAAGTAAGATTCTTTTTTACTCACCTAGGGGAACCAATTTGCGCTTCTTGGGATTGATATTCTCATCGTTATCGTCGTCGTTCACAAAGACGCCCGTGGCCTCAATCTTTTTCTTCTTTAGGTTATTGCCCAGTGTCAGAGAGATGAGAGGCATGGTAATGGGCGGTGTGGCCGAGGTCAAGTGGGGATCATGCGCTGACCCGGGACCGGACCCTGATCCAGACCCAGAACCCTGATCGTTCAGCATGGCCGACTGGGTGGGCGTGTGGATGTGAGAGAGCGAGTCGCGGGACTCACTGTTCTGGCGACTGATACTATTTTGGCGCGACGACAGGGACTTCTCGTTATTGTTGTTCTTGGCATAGGCACCGCCACTAGTATTGGAAGCTGTGTCTGCCATCGAGGCGTGGTCGTCGTTCGATATGGAATCCTCATTGTGGGCGGCTAGGTTTGGCTCGAAGCTATCCGACTGATTCTTGCGCTGCTTTTGTCCGCCAGTCGCTAGATTCGAAGGCGTGCCGCTTTCTCCGGCGGCCGAAGCGGCCTGCTTTCCACGCTGATGTGTCGCCGCGTTGCCGGCCGAAGATTCCAAGTTGACGTTGATCAGAATGCGAGGCTCGTAGAGCTTCTCAATTTCTCGACGGGCCTTCTCATACTCCAGCGAGGGATTCTCAAACTCCCCGCTGAAGATTTTGTTTTTGAGCTCGGCCAGTTCGTCGGCCTCCTTCTCGCGGTCCTTGGAATCGGCATCTGCCTCTCGCACTCGTTCTGCCAGGCGCTGTTGCAGCTCACGTCCACGATAATACAGCGAGTCGTCGCGTTCGTCATCGTAGTCCTCCACGAACTCCTTCAAACGCTTGGCATCCGTCTCACGTTCCTCCTGGCGCAGCAGCTCCTTTAGACGGTACTGAAACCAAAACATTTTGAGTGTTAATTAGTTTTTTAATATTTAGAGACTACGCCTCTGTTACCTTCTCGTTCTCCTTGGCCTTCCGCTTCTCCCGAATCTCCCAGTTGGACAGACGCTCCTGGTACGCAGCCTCCTTCTCACGCGCCTTCTTCTCAGACTTCTTGCGCTCTCGCAGCTCCTCCTCCATCTCCTTTTCCCGGCGCGAATCGCGCACTGGCTTCAGGATCTTCTCCTCGCGTTCCCGTTCACGCTCCCGGTCCCGCTCGCGTTCCCTTTCCCGTTCGCGCTCCCGCTCCCGCTCACGCATCTCGTTCCGCTCCCGTTCGCGTTCCCGCATCTCGACGCGTTCACGTTCCCGCTGCTCCCGTTCGCGTTCACGCTCCCGTTCCCGCTCCCGCTCCCTTTCACGCTCCTTGTCGCGTTGCTCCCGCATTTCACGCTCCCGTTCGTGATCCTTGGAACGGGATTTGGAGCGTCGTCGTCGAGATTCTTTGGAGTCTGCTCGTCGCTCCTTGTGGGTGTCCGTGCTGCCAGAGTCCTTGTTCCGACTGCTTCCACTGCTACGACCACCCGATGACGATTCCTTTGTGTCCTTAGACGCCGTTGACTCCTTGCCGGCGGGTGGTGTATCCTTATCATCTATTTCCACAACATCCCCGCCATCCTTGGCGGTGGTGGAGCTTGCGGCGGCAGACGATGAGCCGGACTTGCTGGAGGAGGATTTGCTGGAGCGCTCGCTCTCCCGCTGCTGCTTTTTGCGTTCCCGGTCGCGCTCCTTCTCCTTGCTGGCCGCCAGCTTCTCTTTCTCCTTCTCCTTTTCCAGCTCCTTGCGGTGCTCGTCGGCCTCGGCGCGCATGCGGAACTTTCCGATCTCGCTGCTGATCAGATTGCGCTTCTCCTCCTCTAGCGCATTGTCGTTCATGACCTTAATCTTGATATCGTCGTCGCGGCGCGTCTTTTTGTTCCGGTTGGTGCTACCGTAGAGATCGCCACGGTTGCTCCCATCAAATCCCTCGAACTCGTGCTTGTGCTCCTCGAGAAGATCGTGCATTTGGCCGACGGCGTACTCGTCTTCGGTCTTCTCGTCCACGGAACTGCCGCCGTCACCGTTTTTGCACTCCTTCTCCTTGTAGTCTTCGATGAGAACTTTATTCTTGGCATCCACCTTGGCCACCAGCTTCTTCCCGTCGATCTCCATCTCGCTGAGCAGGCGAACAGCCCTCATGGCTGCAATGGGGCCACTGAAAGAGATCGAGTTTATTAATTGAAGCCGCAAAAACCATTTAAAGAGGTCATCTAAGAGGTCAACTTACTCGAACTCGCAGAAGCCGAAGGTGGAAACGCGTTTCCAATTAATAACCACACCGCAGGTGGCCAGGATTCGCTTGAGTAGCGCCTCGGGAACGCGCTCGCTGATGTTGCCAACGAAGACGGTGATGATGGGTCCCCGGAACTGAGGCTGTGGCTCCGGCGGCCGATGGTAGACTGTCGGCTGTGAGCTGATTGTTGCCGAGTTGCGAAAGCTGCGCGGCGGTGGATTACCCATGTTCGGCATCATCTGGAAATTGGAAAGGGTGATGTAGGGGGTGATTTTGATGATGGGGATGCCTGGGCGGCAGGCGGCTTGGGACTTACGTGCGGCGGCGGAATCGAGGGATTCATGAAGGGCGGCATGGGCGCCCTTGGTGGGTACGACATTCTGATATCCTCCTGCTATCCGCTTCCTGTGCGTCTTTAAATCACAGCTATGGGAGTTCTTCTAAATTAAAGCCGACAAATTACAGACACAGACGAACGCACCAGGCACGCACACACAGACACGACACACACACGAAAGAGTGGGAATGTGCGTTGAATTGTGGTGTACTATTGGGTTTTGGTAACACAGAATCACTGAAATGAATCTGGTTGGCTGCGGGATGGCCTGCTGCTGGTCCTGATGTTGCTGGTTTCACCAATGCATGAAAAAACCACGCCGAAAACTTGAAAAGCGAATGCAATATTCTTTTTCACAACTCTGCGGCCGCTGCTCTAGAGATGGGAAAGTCCAACAAGCATCTATCGGTTGAGAGGCGTGAAAAAATCGATAATTCTTTGCTACACGACTAGGTGGCAAGGCCGAACCGATTTTATGACTATCGGAATGTTTTTAAGCATTTCCAAAAATTAAGAAATTTACTTTGAAACATCATATTGCTTTTCGAATAAATTGATATATATATATATTGGGTCAATACTTTCACCGCCTCCTGGTGATTCCATCCACTTGCCGCCTTCACGAGTGACCAAAGCATCCGAGTCTAACACTAATCAGCTGTTTCGGATGCGGTAACTAGTAGAAAATAATATACAAAGGAGGAATAATGCGAGTAGGTGGCCTGCTTAGGTTCCGGTGCACTGCTTTGGCAAATAGCAAGGCTAGGCAACAATATGTGCCACAGCACAAGCCCGTCCTGGAGGATGACATAAAGCGGCTGGAGGATTTCCTCCTGTCCAAGCCCAATGTTTTGGTTTTAACGGGCGCGGGAATCTCAACAGAGTCGGGTAAGGGGATTACTGACTACTTTGAGGTGTTGTCCTTGTTACCTTTACCTTATTACCTACCACAGGCATTCCCGATTACCGATCCGAAGGCGTAGGGCTATACGCCAGAACGAACCACAAGCCCATCCAGCATATGGAGTTCGTGAAATCGTCGGCGGTGCGGAAGCGCTATTGGGCAAGGAACTTTGTGGGCTGGCCCAACTTCTCTGCTACCCAGCCGAATTCCACGCACCACGCTCTGGCCAGGTTCGAGCGGGAACAACGTGTACAGGCGGTGGTAACCCAGAACGTGGACAGGCTGCACACGAAAGCAGGAAGCAAGCAGGTGGTGGAGGTCCATGGCAGTGGCTATGTGGTCAAGTGCTTGTCCTGCGAATACCGTCTCGATCGTCACGAGTTCCAGAGCATTCTGTCTTCCCTTAATCCAGCCTTTAAAGATGCTCCTGACATGATTCGTCCCGATGGAGATGTCGAAATACCGGCGGAGTACATTGAAAACTTCAAGATACCCGAGTGCCCGGACTGCGGCGGTGATCTCAAGCCAGAGATCGTATTCTTCGGGGACAACGTGCCACGAAATCGGCTGGACGAGATTGCGGCGCTGGTGTACAACAGCGATGGCTTGCTTGTCCTGGGATCCAGCCTGCTTGTCTTTTCTGGCTACAGGGTTGTGCTGCAGACCAAGGACCTAAAGCTTCCTGTGGCGATCGTGAATATTGGAGACACCCGGGCTGATCATTTGGCTGACATCAAGATATCTGCAAAATGCGGCGATGTGATACCTCAACTCTTTGATTATCGTTCTAAAAGTGTTGGTTAATTATGATTGTTGTTTTCTATTAAAATTTAACTTGTAATTAGTACTAGTACTTACTATTATACAGTCCCTGGCAGGCTAGTCTTTTATATTGAACAAATCCATCAAAATATTTGCGCGCCCACTAACCGTGGAATCATGTGGTGGGGTCTCCGGTTATCGGTTATCGATATTCTCCCAGAAGGTGCCGGTTGTTTTCGGCTATTTTGTTTCGTAATTTATAGAATTGTTGGGAGTTGAATGGAATAGGGCGAAATGCAGCGAGCCCGCTTGTTATCCAGTCTGTGCATGCGCTGGCAGCGTATGCTCCAGCTTCCGGCAAGGACTGCCGGCTGGGAAAGCCATGGATTGCTTTATGCCGGAACGTCCAGCCGGTGGCAGATGGACGGAAGGTACCTCAGCCTTGGGAGTCCTACCTGGAGTGTAGCGGACAAGAGAAGCAGGGCTAGAAATCCCAAAGCATCTCCCAAGAGTCCAGTGGACATTGAACATCTGTGGACTCAGCTGGACTCTTATTACAAACAAAACAGCCTATTGAGCTTCGAGCACTGCCAGCGGCTGGTTGAGCACCTGCAGCGGTCACACAATCCGGAAGGTATCACCACGGAGCAGCTGCACTTTCTCCTTGGCTCCTGCGTACCAGAGGTTCTGCCCGCCCAAAGCAGTCAGGAACGGCTGCAACTTTTCCAGAGCCTTTGGGCTCAGTTGCTAAAACTGGGCCAGCCCACGTTAGCTCATTATCACACCCAGCTGCAGGTGCTGCGTCAGAACCGACTGCCTTTGCCGGATCACCGTTCCCTGCTCGCCGAGATTGCCGTCTACCATGGATCGGCTGATGTTTCGCTCTACAGTGCTCTCCTGGCGGTGGCATGTTCGGCAGGAAACATGCGGCAGGCCACTGAGATCCTGGCCGAGATGCGCGAACGCAGCTTCGCCCTTACGGAGCACAACTTCCACTCCATGCTACTGGGCCATGCTCGCAACGGTGACCTTACCGGAACCGAGTCGGTGCTGTCCAGCATGCGAGCTGCTGGCATACCGTTGGGAACGAGTACTCAGGCTCTGCTCTTTGAGGCACTCGTGACCAACGGACAGCTGAAGCAGGCCAAGGATGTGGCTCAATCGGAGACTGATTTCACGGCTCCACAGCTACTTCAGATGCTAAGGGCTGTCCTGGCCGTCAAGGAGGTAGACATCGAGCTGGTGCAGCTGTTGGTTAAGAAATTACCGCGCGATTTCCTAGCCGGGCTTGATTTGCCCTTGGCTTTGAGGAATATTTGCATCCAGCTGGCGCACAGTGGCCGTGCCGAAGTCGTCCTTCAACTGGTTGCCGCCCTCCCGGCTCCTAAGATCGAAGCGCCCAACCAGAACGAGGACGCGTACGCTGCCCTGCTGCTCCAGGAGTTCTTCCGTGCCAGTGTACCTCTGAATCTAACGCTTCAGTTCGCCAAGGAACTGGTGCAGCGGGGACAAAACCCTCGGGCCCTGCACATGGTGACGGAGCTGGCCCTGCGCCGCCTGCCCTCAGCCTCTTTGAACTGTCTGGAGGAACTTTCTGCGGCTGGCCAGGAACTGAGACCGCACTATTTCTGGCCCTTGATCGTCCACTACCATAGCCGCGAGGGAGAGAGTGGGATGCTCCGTTTGGTCGGCGAGATGAAGCGTCTCAAGGTGGAGTGCGATGAGGAGACGCTGCGCAACTACCTGCTGCCTAAGTTGAAGCACTCCCTGGCTCAGCCGTTGGAGACTTTAAAGGCTCTGGAGGCCGTGGGGGTGCGCCCCTCGCAGACACTCGTCCTGGTGATCGAATCAATACTGCAGAACCACCAACAGCAAATGACAGAGGTCCTAGAGCTCCTCAAGCGGTATCCCACTCGCATACAGCTTTCCACTCTCATTCAGCCGCTGTCTTCGCTGGCGGTGAATGCGAGAGCCACCAAGCGCTTCCAGCAGTTTGCGCAAGTGGTCCAGGCCCTGCAGCAGAAGTCACTTCAGCCAGAGGAGGACTTTGTAGGCACGCTGCTGATCCAAATGTGCGGTCCTCAATCCCGGTTGCGCCAGGATGTTCCTTCGTTGGCGCGCTTTGTGCACGAAATGCGCCGCCTTAACCTGGAGCTTTCACCGGCCGCCTCCGAGTCAATAATGTCTGTGGCACGCAATGCCACGGAGGATCAGGAGCTGTCTCAGGCACTGAGCAAGGCTTTACAGAAAATGCACAATCCCTTGTTGGTGCTGGCGGCCGATTTGGCAGCCAATGGCAGCTTCATCAAGCACCCGCGTGACATGAGTTTGGACGAGTTGGAGTGCCATCTGGTTGAGCTGGAGGCGAAGCAGCTTAATCCGCGCGGCGTGCTCCGGCGCCTACTGCAGCTCACGGTTAGGAGCGGCAGACTAGAGCGGGCCCAGCAGCACTTGGTCAAGTGCCAGGCGCTCAAGGTTCAACAGAGTGCCGGAATGTTGGCCTCTATCCTGGATTTGCACATCAAACTGCGCGATCTGCCGCGAGCCCAGGAGAGCCTAAAGCGTCTGGAGAGCACCTATCCAGGTTCGCACTTGAAATGGTTTCTTCTCCACATTCGCTAATCCTCTTTTTGTTGTCTAGCATTCCAGATAGACGAACACAAGCTGATAGACTTCGCCGGCCTTCTGGTCCACTGCGAGCAGCTGGATCTCGCCAAGCAGATGCTCCAAAAGCGTGCAGAGGCGCACAAGATCGTTGGCGGCGACTATGTGATCAAGAACGTCTGGCAGCTTCTGTCCAACGTGGCCCAGCTGTCGGCGAAAAGTAACCCAATCCAAAAAGATGCTGAAACCGACACCAAAAGCCCTAATCTCACCTATGAAACCTTGGAATTCCTGCGGAAACTGGGATACTGCCAGATGCACAACGCTCTCCTCGGACCAGTTGTACGCGAGTGGTTGCTCCGCGGAGATCTGGAGTCAGCCGTGGCAGAGTTCCAACGCCTAGCAACCACCTACAAGCACACCCCACTCCAGTTTGAACTCCTGTCGCTGTTGGTGCGCCTGGGGAACGGGGATCAGGAGGAGCTGGCTCGCTATCCAGGCACCTCCGCAGAGTCGGCACAACGGAATCTAGGAACAGTGACCACCACAGTCAGCAAGATCCATGGATCGGCGAACATGAACAGCGCCCTGCTGCTTGCCTTGGCGGAGTCTGGAACTGAGACCCAACTCCGACGACTGATCATCAACCCAGAGTTCCGGCTAAACCACGAACTGTTGGTGAAGAACTGCGAGCATCTGGGTCAGGAGGGAGCAGTGCGAACCCTTCTGCGCCTGGCTAGAGGAGTACGAGGTGTCCAGCGAACTATTGACGAGCAGCGCATCTACGACTTGCTGCTGGCCCAGTTCAGTCGAAGCAATGACTACGAGGCAGCCTTGGATCTCTTCGAGCGCCTCGAGGCCGACGACGAGATGAAGGTCTCGCAAGAGTTTCTGCGCAACTTGGTGCAGCTGCTCCAGGTGAACCATGTGGAAATACCCAGTGGCATTGCCCTGCGTGCCCAAATCAGATAGTTTCTATTGGATCATGTCCACCTACCTCTAGTTCTAGTCCTTAAGGTGCTACTTGTTTGACGTTTAAGAAAACATTTTCAGAAAAATCTAAAGCTGATTTTTGTCTAGGTTGCTCTGGGTTAAGATTCTATTCAGTATGGCTGATCTCCTAAGGTTCCTCTCCTTAAAAACACTCGGTATATATAGGTGGAAAAACAAAAGATGTTTATTTATGCCGCCACAGAGGCAGATGCGCTCGACAAGAGCAAGAGGTGGTGTTGCCACGGTTCCTTAGAACTGGCCATCGCTTCCCCAGGAGGTCTTGACGGTGTCCTCGTTCCAGTCCTCGACACCTCCGACGGTCTCGGCGGCAACCTCATCGGCCCAGTTGGTGGTCTCCTCGACGGGATGATCCACAGCCTCCTCAATCTTGGGAGGAGGCAGAAGCTCCTTGGCAGCAGCCTCTTCCTTCTCAGCCTCCTCGGGATCGCGGTAGAAGAACAGATCCACAACCACGGGCCACTCGACGGTGCGAGAGATGGTGCCGCGCAGGCGGAGCACCTCCCTGGCCAAGAGCCACCACATCAGACCGATGGAGTGAGCAGACTTGTTGTTGCAGGGGATGGCGATATCGATGTAGCGCAAGGGCGAATCGGTGTTGGTGAAGGCGATGACGGGGATGTTCACGTACGAGGCCTCCATGATGGGCTGATGGTCAGTGTTGGGGTCGGTCACCACCAACAGACGGGGCTCGCGGAAAGCGGGCTGGATCTGATTGGTGAAGGCACCGGGAGTGAAGCGGCCAGCAATCGGAGTGGTGTCCGTGTACTTGGCGAACTTCAGGACGGCGCGCTGACCGATGGGACGGGACGAGATGACGAACACCTAAAAACGAAGGTATTTTCGTTAGTTTTATACAGAAAGAAGGATGGATGAGAATCCCTTGGAGAGTGAGGCTTGGCTGGTCAGCGGTTAAAGTGAAATCATTACATTTCATACCCGAAAGATTGTTGGAATCATCACGTGCAGCCACGCCTTCAGAAGGGACAAAAGATCATCTCAGATCGTATACTTACATCGGAAGCGTTGTCGATGGCCACGATGGCGCGGGCAGCGAGCTGCAGCTTCTCCCAGGTCTTGCCCAGGTTGATGATGTTGACACCGTCGGCGCGGCGCTTGTAGACGTACTGCTCCATCTGGAAGTTGACGTTCTCGGAGCCGAGGTGGGTGGTGGCCACCAACATCTTGGTGATGTCGTCCTCTTTGAGGGACAGAATATCTAAGCCTCCCGACATGTTAACGTGGTGAGAGTTACGGAACCTATAACAATTAACACACAAAACGGAAAACTTTAGTTGGTCGTCGGAGGAACACAACCTCAAATTCCACGTGCGCACAAAATACCATTTTTTCTATGATATTTTAAAGCGTTTTTATACATTGCGCCAGATTAGCTTTAAGCTATTTCTTTAGGCGGCACTTTGAAGCTCATTTTTCAGTAAATGAACCACATTTTTATATACAATAAAAAAAAATATCACAGAAACCGGAGGACTTACGTCTGGATGCCGCTGGGAGTTTTGACAAAATGGCCGATTGTAGGCCGGAAGAACTGAAACCTCGATTTTCAGCAGGGTTGCTCATTTAGTTTATATCGATACTCCTCGATGGTTCGTGTCTTCGCTTAGTGGTATCACCTTTCGATTACAAGTATCGATAAAACACTTTGCTGTGGTGGGTTTCTGATTTAAAATTCAAAAACACTTTTAGTATTTCTTCCACCACGTTTAAATAAAAGACTTGATTTTTTTGTATACACATTTATTGCAAGTTGGTTTGTTTATATTTTAAATTACGTGTATGCTCCTCGCCATCCGTAACTACCACAACAATGTACGCATATTTCATTTGCTAAATTTTATGTACGTGAAACGTTTTCTCATCCAATATCGACTTTTCGACTTCCTGGCTGAATAAAATATGTTTGGATGTCGTGTTAGTAACTTAAAAAACGATCTGCCGTCGTTACTATCTCATTTATGCTCAGGTTACAATGTTTTCGAAAAGATTCAGATTCAGATTTGGATTCAGATTCACTGATTCGTTATGTTCGAGGAAATATCTTTGCGTTTAAAAATTGATTCGGTTTTTGTTTTTTATATATATTTTATTTTATGTTTCTGATATTCAACACCTAAAAAAATGCACTCGTTATTCGTGTGAATGTGTGACTCTGTCTGGGAGTGTTTTAATACATACTTCTTCCCGTTCTTCCTCGTTATTCGTACTCGTACTCGTAAATTAATAACATTAATAATAATAAAAAAAATCGTTTTATATTCATAAACTTTTCCTTTCATTTAGTATCATCATCGTCGTTCGTGATTTAGCTTATTTCTTTGGGTTTAGTTTTAAATTACTAACTACTTATATAATGTAATGTTAACTTTTTTTACTTGTTTTAATTTGTCCGTAAAGGGTTGGTTTTCTCATACTCGTCACCTCGTCATCTCGTCCTTGCCACCCCCATCTATCTCGCCTGTTTGTTGCTTTCTCCCTTCCATCATACTTTCTCGGGATTTAATTCTAATCCTGTCTGCAAGATCATCTTCCATACTTGTTACTCGCTCTTGTTAGTACTCGTATAACAAATCTGAACAATTTGTATTAAAAAATATATACATATACGTAATAATTAACATTTCACTATGTCCTCCGTTCCTTTCATCCGTAACTTGTGTATAAAATATATCCACTATAAAAAATCACTCTTTTGCAAATAAAACTCAATAAGTTTCTTTGTTTTGTTACGTGTTACGTTTTTTTTTGCTGTTAACATTGTTTCTTGTCCTTCTGTCCGGCTGTTAGTTTGTTTGTTTGTTGGTTTTTTTGTCGCGTGTTGTGTCGCTATCTCGTTCACTTCAGCGCTCTAGTTTTTAACGGAAATAAGAACAGGCATTCGAACGCATAACGGTCTATAAAGGTACTAACGAAAAGGTCCTGAAAGAAGCACACACACCTGTCGCATCTGACACATGAATACGTACGCGTGTGTTTGGTTGTTTTACATATGTTTTGTATGTATGCGTGATTAAAGTTGCCTTTCATATAATTGGCACAACGATTTAAAATTCTTACATGAATTGTTTTTAATTTCTTCGTCCGGACGAGCAGCGAGAAAGCCCGCTCCTCCGATTTCGGGGATCTCTAGGAAGGAAACCGTTAAACCCACAAGCTTTCGAGCTGTCGGAGAGGCGGCTTTTTCGCTGCGGGTCGCTTCTCCTTTACATTTAGATCCTTGGTTTTAGTTTATCTTATTTATCCTCACTAACACATAGAAGAAACACATAAAAAATACCAACACAAACAGTTATATAATGCTGCCGCCTTAAATGTCCTGCCTACGTTTTAAATATACTCTTCGAATTTTAGTTATTTCCTTTTGTTAATGCTTTTCATTTGTTACCCTTTGTACATACATATTTTTAATTCAATTTTAAAGTTGGAGCTTAGTTTAATTCTGATTAAGCATGTTTTGTTCTCGTCACAACAACAATGCACATTTAAAATTACATTCGTTTTATTCGTATTTCCTTTTACGTTTGGTGTCCTGGGTGCGTATCTGTGTGTGTATGTGTGTGTGTGAAAAGGATGTGGCACATGCAAGAGATTCACACGAACTAGAAAGCAAAGACGCGATAGAGAAAGCTATCGGCGAACGAGCAAAGTGAAAGCGAAACGAAAGAAAACGATGATTAAAAGCTAACGGTTCTCTAGCGAAGCGGTAAAAAGCAACTCAAAAGAAGCCTCGAGTGTGGACAGGATTTCCATATCCTTGCAGTGGTTTTAAAGTTATTCTTTTAGTATTGGAAAATGTTAGAATTCTGAAACTGGACAGTGTGACCATAGCTGGCTTTGATCAAGCTTTCGATCTACACGCGAGGGAAAGAAAATAGCTCACTGCAAGGATATTTAAGTGAAAATTTACTGATTCTGGCGGCACATAAGCATTTTTGTTTTCATTTTCGATTTTGTTTTTCTATGAAAATCAGAAAATCAAAAAAATATATAATATATAGCATATGCAAGCACACATGCATGTACGCCCGTTTGTAAATATTTGTTTTCCCTTTGTTTGGATTTGTTCCTTGAATATTTATGTATGTGAAATATATGCAATAACATTTATGTATATCGTCGTAATCATAGCAAGGTAAATACATATAAATTTTGTGTACATTGTATAGGGGGCTCGGCAACCTGCGCCGCCCCATTCGATTTCGATTACGATACTGTATATATTTTGGTATGTATATGAATTTTAATAATTAAGCATAATTTGTTAAATTCTTACTATCCAAAAAAGGACAACAAACAAAACAACAATCACAAACAATCAAACAGATTACATACAAACATTCTAGTTATTTTTTGTTGGGTTGGGGGTGCCTTACACTTCCGTTTCCGCTTCCGCTTCTTTTTTATGTATTTATTTCGTTTAACAGTTCAATCGCCAAAAATGTAACGGTTGATCTTTAATCCTATATCTTTATCCTTTTCGTTTTGTTTAAAACTTAGTTTATGAAGTACTCGTGCTGCGGCGGCTTTGGTTGTTTCTTGTTTCTTGTTTGGTTTGGTTTTCTTTTCAATTTTTAGGTCATTAGCTATTTTTAGTCATACGTTTAGTTAGTTTAGTTTAAATTTATACACTCTTTGGATTTCCTTTGCTTGGGGCTTGGGGATTGTGTGTTTGTGTGTCTGGGTGTGCAGTTATGGGCGAGGCTCCTCCTCCTCCCGTCCTCCTATGTCCTTCTTAGTTAACATACTTTTTGAAACGTTAATTTTGATTTGACGCACTGGCTCGAGGACTCGTCCAGTGCCTTTCCCCCAGTAGCCCCAAAAACGGCAGTGGCCTGGTATGGGTGTGCGTGTGCCTGGGTTAGCGGTCCAGTCGGTCCTGTTCTTGACAATTCCATTTTCACTTCCGCTTCCGTTCCTGTTTCTGTTTCTGTTGTTCCGAACTCTTCAAAGCACCGTCTCCATCTCGGCGATTTCCGTCTTGTAGGACCTGTGATTCGTGTGTGTGTTGTTGCAAAGGAGAACGTTTCCCTAGGGTTAGTGGAGGAAATACTTGGAGGGAACACACACACAAAGAGAAGGTAACAAGTGCAATCACATCGAACATGCTCAAGGACTAAGGTGCTTGGAGGAGAGTGAGTGCTTTTCCAACTTTGATGCCAAAAAAATTAGCATGTGCGAACGACTAGGCTAAATATCAGCACTGTGCCACGGGAATCGAACTAAAAGCAAGGACCCTGGGATACTGGATCCCAGCTCCATCATCAATCAATCAGAGCCTAATGGGTCGAGAGCATTCAAGGGTTTGCGTGTAAATAAATTAGTGCCAAAAAGCAAATGCGAATCACCACATCATCACAGGGCGGTGTCGAAAAGGATCTCTACAAATTCATATTTAAATGTCTGGGCAATTGAATAAACCAATTCCTGGCTTTCCCCCATTTCCAGCAATAACACAAACACGGCTCTGGTGGACGTTTTATTTGATCCTTTTACAGCTTTTAGAGGGAACCCGAGCAGGACCTCCCCTCTATCCTCGCTAGTGCCACGAATTGTTTTCGAGCGACAAAATAGACGAGTAAATGATTGACTGGCTTGCCCAGTTGACCTGAAGCGGTAACTGGTGTTGGTTCGTTGCTGCTCCCGTACTGATTCAATAATTGCTGGCCATGTTGGTTGGCCAACCGAGAGAAGGCCATTGTCTGGCTGGGAGGGGACTACCTCCACAATCCGGTTATAATCCGCACAGAAAAAAAATCTCCCTTTTGCAACGCTCTTCAGTTCGGGGGCGGGACTGATTGAATGACAACAGAAACTGAACAGTAACTCAACTCAAACGAGGGATTTCCAATAAGGCGGAAACCCCTTTGAAGCTTAGCACGGGATGGGATTAAGGTGATGGTGATTAAATAAACTTAAGTGACAGGACACTAGCAGGACACTAGCAGGATGTGCAACAGAAACATTAAGGGGGCATGCTTGAAAAAAACTTACCACCTGTATAGATCTTGGGCACTGGCGGCGAGACTGAGATTCCCCAGCAGCGGCGGTCGTTCCTTCAGATGATGATGATTCAATAGATCCGAGGAGGAGGCCAACCTGGAAAATGGTTAAAAAAGAAAGTCATAAAAAATACTTGGAGATTGAAATCGAAACGCACCTCAACTGCGGTGCCTTGATGCCGTGCTTGTCCATGACCTTCTCCAGTTGGCGGACCCGCAGCCGGGACATGTCCAGCTCGTGCTTCACCTTCCAGAGGTGGGTGTCGCAGATGGGGTCGTTGCAGCGATGCTTCTTGAGGATCTCCGTGGCCTCGTAGACGGCGCCGCGAAACGTCAGCGACTTGCCCATGGAGAGGGAGATGAGGGCGCAGCAATGGCCGCCGTCCTTCTTGGCCAGCCGCTTGCGGATGTACTTGAAGTAGACGTGCTCGAGGAGGAGGAGCAGGGCAGCCAGCAGGATGCCGGCCATCAGGAGCAGAAATGCGGACAAGAACTGCTCGAGGGCCAGCGGGTCGGAGGACTTGTGCTCCTGCTTGCCCGGCCGACACGTTCCCGTCATCCAGTACCGCCGCAGCCGTTCCAGGTCTCCGTTGGCTCGGAACTCGAGGAGCCGCTTGTTGAACATCTGGACGTACTTGGAGTTGCGGCTGAAGGCGAGACCGTAGCCTAGAGGGAAGGACGATTAATATTAAAGGAAAAAGAAAGATGACCTTCTCTGTCCACTTACCCGTCATGGCATACCAACTGCCCACGGTCATGAGGCGGCAGTCCTCGTCCTGGGCCACCAGGTAGTCCAGCACAGTGCCATCGTAGATGAAGGAGTCCAAGTTGCCATTCAGCACGGCGGCCACTCCATCGGCCACGCTGGTCTTGTTGTACCTTTTATACAAAAAAGACAAAGGATTCAGACAAGAGTCTCAGAGGTAATCCCCGAAAGAATCACTTACTGGCGCATGTAGTTGTGCATGACATTAAAGTACTTGTGGATTGTCGAGTCGGTGTGGCTGTAGGGGATGGTGCCGAACTTGAAGGAGGGCTTGTGGGAGAAGGGATGCACCAGCCGGGTGTCGTTCAACCCGCTGAACTCGTGGAACTCCTCCCTGGGGACACAAAAACGGAGCAGTTAGTCGGGGAAATCCCTCAAAACCCGAGTGTAGCACCAGAAACAGACCTGGTTATCATGAAGGCGGCTAGGTTGGCAGTGTAGATGGCCAAGAACACCACAGCGAAGAGGGCCCAGACGTTGGTCATGAAGCGGGAGGTGAAGCCGCGCGGCGAGTCGACGTGGACGGCGGCCTGGAAGAGGACGGCCCAGACCAGCCAGTAGGTGCGGAACAGGGAGAACCGGTAGGGAGTGACGTTGGTGTTCTGGAGGTAGAGCTTCATGTCGTAGCCGCTGGGCGAGAGCCACTCGAACAGGAAGATCATGAAGGTGGCCGCCTGGATGGCCACGATGCCCACCTGGACCGCGGAGGAAGAAGATAGAACGGAAAAGAAGAGAGAGAGGGAGACTTACCCGCGTGAGGAGACTGGACTGGCAAGAGGGGAAAAAATGAGGAGAGGAGCAAGACTTACCAGCATCCAGGACGCGGTGTCGAAGGGCTCCAGGAAGGCGGTGGGCGAGATGATGCCCGTCCGCTTGGCCACCACAATGGCGATGCCCGTCTCCATGAAGGGCTCCGAGAAGTCAACGACCGCCTCGCGCTCCGTGTTGATCATGAGCGAGGTGAGGACCATGTCCGTCTTGCGGTTGACCAGGTCGGCGATCAGGCCGTTCCACTTGCCATTCTCGAGGGTACCCCATTTACCATCTTCGACCCGCACCAGTTCGTAAGTGAAGCCGAGTTCCTCGGCAAACTTCTCCAGCAGATCGATGCAGAAGCCGCTGCAGCATTGGTAGAAGGACTCGTTGCGGTGTGCCTGGCCCACATCGATATCGGCGGCCATTTCATGGTCGGCGGCCACCCGGCAGAGCACACCGCGGTCCATCAGGCATTTACCGCTCACCGGATCAGCGGGCGACAGATTGATATAGGGTGCCTCCTCTAAGAACGTTATCTTCAAGTGGAACTTCTCCGGCACGCCCTGGGGCGGGGCATGCGAGTTGCCGGGCCACGCAATGTCGCGGATGTCCAGCTTCTGTGTCTCCCACGATTTCCACACCCCGATCTATGGATCGTGGATCGGTTTCCGGGATTTACGAGTAGGTTTACCAATGATTCGAATATGGTGGTGGCATAATTACAAAGCGGTGCAAAGAGGTGCGATTCGATTGCGGTTCGGTTGGGGATCAGGTTTCATCGGATTAGGAGAATAGTGACAAAAAGTTTGAAGAGGAAAAGGATTGTGAGCAAAAGCATGCCGAAAGCAAACACTCCACTTACCTCCTCCCAGACGAGGTTCTTGTTATTGGCACTCGGCCGGAGATTCATGATCTTGAGCTCTGCCGATCGCAGATCTCCGTCCGCCGTGAACTCGATGTTCGGCTTGTTGAGGTCGCCCTCAATGGACACGTTGCGCAGATACTTGAAGAAGCTAGGGGAGAGGTGACACAAAGGTTAAAAGAGGATGCACATGCTCTGACATCAAGTCAAAGCCAGGATGCTCTACAACAAGGAATCTCTAGAGGCACTCTACTCGGTCACTCACATTTCTCCATTGTCCCAGCGACCGCGGCCCTCGTCCTCGCAGGACAGCGACTGGGTGGTGAGCCGCCTGTCCCGGTTAGCGGGGTCCGTCAAGTAGGCCTCCACTCCGTAGCTGTAGATCTTGATGGCGTTGGAGATCTCGTTCATGAGCGCGGCGCTGGAGGTGTCGAAGTGGACGCCCAGCATGCCGACCGGGAACTGGGAGTGGGCGTCCTTCTTCTCGATCACCGACTGGCTGACCACCCAGACGTAGTTCTCGCCCGTCAGCTTCATCTCCTCGGCGGCCCGCAGGATGGTGATGGCCTCCGTCTGGGTGGCGTAGAGCAGCATCACCCGCGCCTCGCTGTTGACCAGCTCCATGAGGTCGCTGGTCCGGGTCACCACAATCGAGTTCAAGATCGTGAACTTGAAGTGCTCCTGCATCTCGGCCACGCGTTCCCGCACCGCCTGGACGAAGTCGTCGTGGCCGGCGATCTGGGAGGTGACCACCGAGAACTGATGCCACTTGTAGCGCTCCAGGATGCTCAGCATGGCGGCGCTCTGGTGCTCGATGCTCGGCGCCAGCTGCAGCTGCAGCGTCGACTGGGAGGCCCGTCGCTCCAGGCCGGAGTTGTCGGCGTTCCACGATATCACCGGTATGCCCAGGTATCCTGCCAGCTGGAGGAAGTACTGGGCCGAGGCGGTGCTGTGGCCGAACTGTTCGTTGTTCATCATGTACAGGATGGCGGACACGTTGACGCGCAGGAACTCCTTGCAGAGAGTGCTTAGAATTGCTGGAAAAAAGTATGAGGTATCATTATTGCGGTTCGTTTTGGAAACTTTGGCCAGGACTGTGTCTAAGCCAAATTAGATTTTATGCGGCCGACCTCTGACCCACTAACCTCGTACCAAAAATAGCACCCACTCCCTGTCCTTCTACTTTTCCTTTTCCGATGAAAATCACAATCCCAATCTCTGCTCGTGCGTGTCTTGTGTACAGATGTGTGGCAATTAATTGCAGATTAGCCACCTTTCGAGGTTTGGGCTGGTGCCACGCCTGAAACCAAATCAAAGTGGGGCAGGGGTCCTGGGGCTCTAAGCTTGCGGCTTGGGCTCTACGGCCGTACGCACCACTCGCTAATTGACCTACTTAAACGGGTTACGATGGCGGGGGTGGTCGGGTCGTTGGGCTGTGGGCTGTGGGAAATTTTCAACACCACAGCCACATGATAATTGTATTCCCTGGCAGCCTCGCTAGTTGCTAGCCAACAAAGTATAATTTCAAAGCACAACTGAGTAATATTTTGCGGGGAAATCGATGACAAGACATTGTCAAGTTCCTGACAAGCAGCCGCCCCTCCAACCGCCAGGACTGTCAGTCGTCTGTCAATACTTTGGCAAAAATGTGAAATCTCATCAAAAAGTTTAATTAACTTTTTCATCACTTTACTTCTGCTATCTACATTTCAGCAATGACAGGCTGGCGGGGTCCTCAGTTCCTAAGTTTTCTCCTCCCAGGACTCCTCCCAGGACTCTCTCCCCCAGGAGCCCATGCATTCAATTACCATTTTCTATATAGTCACTGGATGGTCCCGAAACCGCACAATGATAGATCGATAGGCGGCACATTTTAAACCATAAATAGAAACTCACTTGACACCGAAATTAATTTGCTCTTCCTTGCTCCTTGCTATCCCTGTGAGGAATCCTTAAAATCATTCATTAAAAATGTAATTACTTGCTTTATGCGCCCAGTAATTGCATTATTAAACCTCTCCGGTCAGTGTAGAGTCGCTTTTGCTTTTGCGAGGGCTTTTTGAAGTATTTTGGAAGGAGCTGAATGCGGAACAAGGACCTGAATTGGGTGCTCCAACACATTCCTGCCTATTGTAATGGGAAAATTGAATTTTGACACAGCCTGGCGCCTCCGTTGCCGCCTCAATTTGACTGTCAAAGCGGCAGTGGCAAGCAGCAAGTGCCAAGTGGCAATAGGAAAGTGGCAAGTGGCAAGTAGCAAGAAGTGGCGGTGGCCGTGGCAGATGCAGGACCACCTCGAGCTGATTATTCTTGTGCCTGACAAAGTAAGAATAAGAAGTAAGAGGCTGGCTGCGAGGTGAGAGTGTGAGGCAACTGACAGCTGTCAGCGTGACTTGCCTCCTCCTGCCAGGAGCCTTGCCTCACGTCCTGTTCTCGGCTCGACTTTGTCAGCTTTGAAGGACATGGAGGCGTGGTGGAGCCAGAGCCCCAGGGTGGCTTCTGGGGGGCCACTCTGTCAACTTATTATAACATCCATTAATTTCATTTAAGCATCATTCAATTGCCTTCGTTATCGCAACTTGCCTCCAAGGAAGGGTTGTCAGTGAGTGTGTGATGGCTCCCAAATCTCTGGAGGAATGGAGAGACACACATCCCAGTTCCGGTTCGGATTCGGTTTCTGTTTCGGTTTCGGCTTCGATAATTTAGAATAACGCTCGATTAGGGGCTGTTGCCTTGGGGCCTTGGGCGGCGGTGGTCTGAAGGAAACCGAAACCGAAACCAAAACCAGAACCAGAACCAGAACCGAAAGCGAAACCGATGCCGAAGCCGAAAGCCAATTTAATGCCCGCATCCTAGCCGTGAAAATGTTTCAGCCCCGTCAGCAGAATCGCTTCCCTCTCTCTGCCAGAAATCAAAACCTAATTCCTGAAGCTTAACCTGGCTGTGTCCTAATTGGAACCACACCAGAAGGACACCTAGTTTTTAGGGACTCTGCAAGTTGGGCATCAACTATTTCCAACTCCAACGAATTCCCAGGATGATTTTAGAGTTCTGACCTCATCAGGCGCATAGGCGAGTCCTTCGCACACACACACACAGCCTCCCCCTGCCAGCAGCTTTCCTGCCACTCAAACATAAACACACACACACACCCACACTCACTCGGCTCTGACATGGGCGTGGCATGCAAAAAAAAAAAAGGGAGAAAAAATGGCATATTTGGCGGAGCAGTGGCTGGAAAAACAGGAGCCGGAGCAGGACGAACAGGACGAAACTTAAGCAAACTCGAAGCTATGCGCTGGCAACTTGACGCATATTTTATAACTTGACGTCACTAGCCCCGATACACACACCACACCACACCCTTGCCCAAATCCTTATGAAGGCAATAATGGCAAGTGGTGGGAGGGCAAGGATAACGGCACAGGACAACAGAGGACAGTGGACAGAGGACTAACGATAGAGGAACCGAGATGGGGTAGCAACGATTTCAACAAAGACGAGTGTCCAAAAACATCTCATCGAATATCAAAGTGTTGCCAGATGCCAGATGATTCCCCGCATTTCGTGTCCTTACCAGGATGAGTTTCGCACGTGAAATATTTAGCACACCCACACACTAATGCTCTGAAGGATGTGTGGCGTGCAGCACGGGTGCAGGAGGCAGGAGGCAGCTTGGAAACTTGGGAACTATGCCAGCTTTAGCTCTGGCTTTGGCCCCGAGAATGCCAGAGCTGGGAGGGCTTTTTTCCGCCTCGTGTCCTTGTCTAGTCCTGCCAACTTCTTATCCCATTTCACTCTTCTCCATGTACTTATTCGATCCAGAAGGGTGTCCTTCCGAGTATCGCAGCCAGGAACGTTTGGATGCCACAACTATGAATCGCAAAATACTCCGAATATAAAATTTAATTAAAAATCTCTGCACCTGCAGTTCTATCGAAAACCTAAAAACCGAAAACCAAGCAAACATTGTCACATTCTGCTTTAATAATCTGAAAGAATTTAATTATTTTTCGGGGAAAGTAAACTAAAAATAAAGACTAAATGGCCAAGGTCGTAGGACGTGGTTCGCTAGCGAATTGAAACCGAAACCAAAACTGAAACCAAAACCAGACTAACTGCCTTCTGTCCGGCAGAGATCAACCGCAGGGCCCCGAGGCTACTCGCTCCTCCACATCCTACCCAAGGCCCGGACCAACTTCAAAAGTCCCCTCTGAGTGGGTGGACGGAGGGATTCGGATGAAAAGGCACAAATATGAAAAGGCAGGGAGGGTCCAGGCAGGGCCAGGCAGGACGAGCTTGCTGGAGGGCCATTTTTGACCTGCAAGTGACTCCCAAACCCACGGCTTCTGTTTTGGAAGTGATTTTGGTTTCCCTGTCCATTCAGAGCTCATCGTGTGTGTGTGGGGCGAGAGAGAATTTGTGGCTTAATTCTGGCCAGTAGCGGGTATCGTACAGTTTAAAATTCCCCTGCCATAAACAGCTTTCATACTCTGACTCTGACTCTGGCTCTTCTGAATGCCATTAAACTACTTGACTTGGCTTTTCCCATTCTTCTCTGCCATTCTGCCATTGAATGATTTTCCTTTTTTCCTTCTTTTGATGAATTTGTTTAGGACTTGCCGCCTGGCTACTGGCTACTGGCTACTGGCAAGACTACAGGACAATACAAGTTTTATCTGACTGCCCTCAGCTTATGATGTCGGGATGCATAGAGGGAGAAACAATTTACGATTTTCCTCACAATCTGCATAGTTCAATGGGGCGGTGTGGGAGGACCCTGCAGGGTACTCGCTTTATAGAATCGATAATGGGAGGGGCAAGCCAACCGACCAACCGACCACCCCACAGGTGTACAAAGCGATACCTGTTAATGGCAGAAACCACCTGGTCTCAAAAGCTTATTATGGCTAGAATGCAGGCGAGTGGCAGGACCGGTGGCAGACAAGGTGCCGGCCAGTCCACACCTCTCGGTACTCGGTAATCGCGGGTCATTGGCTAATAATAACGACAACCCCCCCCGCACACAGTCCCACTTCGTCGTCCGAAGGACAATAAATTGAAGGACATCTCATCTCAGCTCAGCTCGGCTCGGTCAGCTCGGTATCGGGAACCCGTACAAGTAACCGGATGACAAGTTAAAAATGACTTCTGGCTGACGGGTATCGGAGTTGTCCAGACACTCACAATGGAGTGATGTATGATGGGGAATCCGGAATCGGGAATCCGGCATCCGGAGGGGGCTGCCTCGATTCAATATAATATTTCATTTGGCAAAGTGGTCCGGGTCCTGGTCGTAGTCCTGGCCCAGCATGGGAATGTTAGGGAGTGGGCCGGGGAGATCATTTAATTATCCTTTCATTGGCAGGCATCGCTTTCGCATTCGCAGTCGCATTCGCATTCGCAGTTGCCTCTTCGGCATGTCCATTGAAATCAAGGACCGTGTCAGTCATCATTTGCATTCGTGCCGGGACGAGAAGACGGCGCAGTTGTTGTTTCAAACATGACAGCCGACCGACAACAGTTTACATTAAACATAGACACAGGATAACATGCCAATGGAACAAGGACTACAGGCAGCCAACTACGGACGAAGGACTAAGGACTATGGACTGCAAACGGCAGACTACAGACTGCGTTGCGGCGATCTTAATTACACACAAACGTTCAATTATCACAAACTGCCAGAGTGCTTGCGGTGTTTTAAAGGATGTGTAATCATGATCCTGCCATTTAAAGGACTCGGATGAAAATAAATAAATGTGTGCGTTTTTATAAAAGACGTCGTTAGTGTAGGAGAGCCAGCTCCCTCCCCGCCATGTCTTAGGTGTTTGTCCTTAATTCTCCCTCGACATCAGGCAGAAAATGAGCCAAACTCGATAACCAGGCCATCAAAGTTTATGGCCCAAAAGGCCAAAAAGGACAGGACGAAACCACTTTCCTGGCTGTTGTGTCTGGCGGTTAAGGTAATATCATTTTATACGAAATTATTTTCAACACAAAATGCTCTGAGAGAGGAGCTTTATAGGACATCCTGCCATCCCTGCTCCAGTCTGTGTAAATTGTGATTCCTCTCCCAGTCCGACCTCGTCCGCGTCTCAAATGGAAAACCATTCTGCCATTGGATTAAATTCAATTTCCATTTCCCAGCGAATATTATAAGACTTGTCTTTGCCGATAATTTGATTATTGATTCTGTGTATGTCCTGCATCCTGCCTCCTGCTCTTGGTCCTGCTCCTGGCCAGAATAATCATTTCAACTTGATTGCGAATTCGTTTTGATTTCAACTTGTTTCTGTATTTATGGAATAGCCTTAAAGTTTTTAAAGTCTTAGCTGGAAAGCTGGGATTATAGGCCAGACAATGTTTAAATCGGAAACCTCCTGACGTCCTCCTTGACGGGCTGACACTACTTTGATCCTGGCCAAAACATTCCTCCCTATCCCTAACCCTCCCAAGGACTCTGGTCCTTTTCTCATTTCGCCTTTATTGCCATGGCAGTGGCCAAGAAAGCAGAAAGAGGGTTAAGTAGCTCGCAAATAATGGCCATTACAAAGGTGAACGTAATTAAAGGACTTGCCAGGTGTTACGCGTTCCCGCGACGAATCGCGGGCGGTCTCAGGAATTCAAAAATGGCAGGACTCAGAGCTACACTGAGAGGATTCCCCTCTACATTCTACGATTAAAAAAAGATATAAAAAAGTAGACTCACCTGTTGGACTTGGCGTTAAAGACATCATGTCAAAGTGTATGTTCTTCTGCTCAAAGGAGTAGTCCTTGAGGAAGGTGAGCTTAGCGCCCCGGGTCTTGGTAAGGCCGGTGACCGCATTGTTGATGCTCCGCAGGTACTCCCGCTTCCCGAAGTTCGTGTGCGGAGCGATGAGGCCGATGTTGAGCTGCTCCTTGTTGGCGGCGGCGCCCTTGCTGAGGCTGCTGCCGCCGTTGGTGAGACGCAGTGCCTCCGCCTGGCCGCTGGCCAGGAGCAGCGGTGCTAGCAGCAGAATCAATGGCAGGAACGCTGGCGCTCTAAAGGGAGGATGTGGCGCTGGTTGTCTCGTGGGAGTATTGTGCTGGCGACTGGCAGTGATCGGATCATCGTCTTGGTGGTGGTTCTGGTGGCCACTGGTTTGCTCTGTTCTGTAGGAGGAGGAGGAGCAGGAGGAGCCGTTCCACCTGCTGCTCCTGCATTTCAGCTTCACGCGGCTGAGCAGCATGACTTGGACTTGACTTGGCCGAGGGTTTCCGGAACGACGTTCTCTAGTGCATCTGGATCTGTGCATCCGATGCCTGGATGGACTTGGGTTTGTTTTGGAGCTGCTGCTGCTGGTGCTGTTTTCCTCTTCTCTTCCTTTCCTGCTTTCCTGCTGCCGGATATCCTTTTGCTGCTCCGTTAAGTTACTTGGCGTCTGCTTCTGTTGGTTTTTTTTATAGAATTGAAACGGGTTTCTGTTAGTCAAGGGGAGTGAATGGAAGAAAAAAAAAGGCAGCCACCCATGCTACGCCCACGCACGCTTGCACTCATTCATGTGGCAACATCTGCAGAAACAGAAACAGCAACAGCAACAGCAACATGGCCCACACAGTCGTCATTGACGTTTTCCGCCATTTCCGCTTCCGCTACTAATTTGTTATGGCCGCCGCAGAGGCATAACCGGGCGCCCAGAAAAGTATGCTACACCGTGCGAAGCGGGACTCTTGGCAAGATTTGAGAATAAAATAAAATAAAAGGTGTGTCCCTTGATCCTTGTCAACTTCCGGCAATGATTGGGCAATCCAAGCTAGCGTAGAAAATTACCAAAGAGTGAAAAATCGAATAAAAATATAATAATAGGCATTAGGTACGCTGCGCTCTCTCTGTTCCTTCAAATCATATTATTCAAAGTTATGTTGTTCGCCCAGATTCAATTTGTGCGCAATTTGCCATTCTACATAAATTAAATGGGACACCGGGTGCCGACGTCCTGCCCTCGTCCTGCTGCCGTGCACCGCGCCGTCTGCCTCGTGAATTTCTCACTTTTAATTATTTTTAATGTTGCGCCAGCAGCAGCACCAGCATCGTGCCAACCAAATCCCCAACTGTTAAAGCCATACAGTAAGGAAAAACCAGGAACAATAGCTCGGAATCGGGATTGGGATTGGGATTGGAGTCGGGATTGGGGTCGGGATGGGTCGCAGAACACAAAACGTGCTGAGGCAAAAATCAGCTATTCGAAAGGCAAAATCGGAAAGCCTCGGAAAACGCCTATATATTTTTGGGGTGTGGTCGCTGTCGCTGTCGCTGGCCAAGTCGCATCCCTCGTGAAAGTCATCATCATAAATATCTCCCACATACTGTGGGTATACTACTGCTCTGCTGGTAGTTTCCCGTATCTTATCCTCCTGCTCCTTATTTTTTCCCAGCTTCGCGTTTTCCCTTTTGTTTGGCTTGTATGGCTTTTATTTTGGGGCGACACTGAGAGAAAATGGGTTTTAAACATATCCTTAAAAGGACATCTAGTATAGGAGGAGAGCTCTAGCTTTTCTTTCTGTGCAGGTCGGGCTTTGGGCGTCGCCTGCTGTGGCTTCGCGTCATCATTGAATGCGAATGCATGACGCAGCCAGGCAGCCCGGGGAGGACCCTCCCCCAGTCCGGGAGCTGAATATGTTTTGGATCATAATTTGTTGGTGGCGACTCCGTCTGACCCCGACCCCGACCCCGACCCGACTCTGCAGAGCCTCTGCTCGGCTGCTCTGTGTTTTGACACATGCCAGACATCCTGACTGTCAATAGGCGCTCTTTCGCTCTCTCTCTATGGCTTTCACCGCCTTTCTTGCGGATCCTGGCAGGGAAGGAGTGTTAAATGGGACTCCTGCCTGCTCCTCAATCCCTGCTACCCGAAAGTCCTGTTAGACAACATCTAAACAGGACCGAAGCTGGCTCAGCCATGCAATGGCCGCCAAAAACGCCGAAGGTCATGGGCTTCTTTTGCAGGATACACAAGGATATTCGTGTGTGCGAGGCACATGTGCCTGTGTGTGTGTGTGTGTGTCTCGTACACCTCGTACATGAGGGCAATAAATTGTATCTTGTGAGAGGAAAGAATAAAGAAAGGAGCCGAAGTAACAGACACCCAGGATAACGATGGTGGAGGAGGAGGTTAAGGACGATGAGGAGTGGGAGGAGAAGGAGGCGGTGGTGGATCATTCATTGGACGTGTAATGAATTCACGGCGTATTAAACTTTTGATTGCAAATGTTTGTTGCTCTGGCAGCTCTAGCTCTAGCTTCAGATCCTGCCTAGGTCCTAGTCCTTCCCCTACTCCTGCTCCTTCCCCTGTCCTTGCTACGAAAAGGCATTAGAAAGTGGCCGCCATTATGCCGAGGGGTGTGTGTTTGTATTTATGAGACATGGGCCCAGGCAAACAAGGATATCCCCACCACGCTCATCCTCGGACCCTTTTGACAGTTATTTACTTTTTAGCCCAACTCACATCGCCCTTCTTCTTCTTCTTTGGCTTTCCTTCTCCTTCTTCTTGGCCTGGACCACGCCCACTAAATGCAATACTTTCATTTATTTCTCTTTTTTTCTGCTTATCCTCTGACCGGGGCTGGGAATCCTTTTTTTTGCGGCGTCTAATTTGACAGAGCCCGGACCGCTGTCAGCCTTATTAGTTTTTGGCCAAACGGTTTCTGTCAACTCTTCGTCCTCCATTTGGGCCACAAAAAAACTACCCACTGCTGGGTGTATAATCTATCAAAGCCGAGTTCCATCCAATTCATTAATTCAAACTTGACCCCCTTCCGGGGACGTCGTCCTCGTCGTCGTCGTCGTGTCGAGCCGCCAAAACAACAAGCAAACAAAGTTTGTGCCCCAAAAAGTTGGCCAAATGCAAATCCCACTACACGGACTACACGGTGCTGTTGCAACAGCAGCAATTGCAGGACAAGCGAGGAGCAGCCGGAAAAAGCATGACAAGGATCAGGACTACAAAACACAAACACGAATACTAAACACGTCTGCAGTTTGTCCCAGCCAGGATGTTTTTTTTTTGTTTTCACCCCAAAAAGTTTGCAGCTCCCGAAAACTGCAACTGTTTCGCCACCAACGGAATATTTAATGTCCTGCAAGGATTTCAGGCATTTTTAGACGGGTTTTAGAGTGTGTCCTGAAACAGGATTACCCATAGCTCTTCCCTCGCTCCACAAAACCCACTAATTAATAGAAATCTGAAGAGCCTCGGGTTTCGGGTTTTGTAATTCCCCGAAGGACCCAAAAGCTCCGCCCAGGTGTAAGGAGATTATTGATTTATTCTGATGCATTTGGTGCGGCTTTGATGAATAATGCAGCCACCACCACCCCCTCGTTGGTTTGTTTACATTTCGGGCTGCAACAAAGGAAAGAAGGTGGCTTGAAGGATTCACACAAGATGGGGGACAGGAGCAGGAGATGCGCCAACACGCGCCAAAACCCCCCACGGCAGCTGATCCGCTTGGCCTACCGTCTCGAATTCGCGAAAATTTCTTCTTTCTTTTATTTTTGTTGTTTTTGTTTTCAACATAATGCGAGCTATGCAGGGGGAGGGATGCGAGGAGGCTAACAGGACTCATAATTAAAATGTGTCATAAGGGCGGCGCTGGAGGGGCGGATGCGGCGGCCAGGTAGTTCCGTGGCTTTTGTTTGGCTTTCACGCTTTCTTTTTTCTCTCTTTTCGACACTTTTAATGCACCGCCATTGTTTTTGTTGTTGGTCCTGGCACAGTCACACACTCATACACACACATACCCCCGAAAAAGGAGTGAACAAAAACAAAATAAAAAATGACAGCTCTGCCAGCAAAGAGAGACTGCACTTTCTTTTCACTTTTTTTCGTAGCTTTTTTGCTCCGTTACTTTTTTGCGCTTTCGGTTATTTTTATAATGCACACATATTTGTTGTTGTTGCTGTTGCTGTTGCTGCTGATGCTGCTAGTGCTTCCTAGCCAGAAAGTTTTGTTTTATGCTGACAGTTCAGGGGCGTAAGCTGCTTGGCCAAGGCGGGTGGGAGGTAGGTCGAAGGGAGCGATAGAAAGATGAGACAGAAGCTGAAACATGAAACAAGTCCACACCCAAAAAGTCAAAGGCACGCACAACAACCACGACAAGTACAAATACACGAGTAAAGCAACGATGACGACGACGCAGCCTCCCAGACACACACACACACATATACATTTACAGTTGCCAAAAAAGCAGAAAATAAAAATACACGCACACTAATACAGTTAGCCCTAAAACAGGCAAGGCAGACTTTTTACATACAGCCCCAACCCCCCCCAACTGTGGAACAAAAAAAAAAATCATTTAATTTGTTGTTCTTGCTCCTTTTTGCCATTACCCGCTGGCTCCCCGTTTGATTTTCGGTATCACTGCTCTTGGTATTATTGTGGCAGAGTCCTATTGTTGTTGTTTCTGTTGCTGCGCATCTACACACACTAATGGTGGGTAGCGTTAGTAGCGTTAGTACCGTTAGCATCGCTAGTACCGTTCTTCTTTGTTATAAAACAAAACACAATCGGATTGGTACAAGGCACAAGGGCGGGGACATCGAGGACTCTTGCTTACATTTCCGCTCACATCGCTTGTCGTCTGTGCCTGTGCCTGGTGCTTGGCGGTCAGTCCGCTAATCCGGCCTCTATGATCCTGTGTCCTGGCTGGGGCCTTACCGCTTGCGGATCAAAGGATCAACGGATCAACGGGTCAACGGATCCCCGGACACACACAACAACAAAAACACAAAAAACAACGCCTTCTGTACAGAGAACCGGAGGACAGAATTAAGCACTAAAACAGAACAGAATAGAACGAGCTGAGCAGAGCGGATCGGAACGGAGAGGAACGGAGCGCGCTCTGCGGACTGAATGCGACGAGCCACCGAATGGCACTGCCATCCCGGGTCCGCAGAGCAGCCTCCGGAGCAGCAGAAGCAGCCTCCCAAAAAAAGTACGACCCAGCATCCGAGCCAAGTTACGAAATCCACACAGGCGCAGGCAGGGTGCGCTCGTTTTTCGTGTCCTAGCATGAACGAAGCGGGGGAGCTAGAAGCTAAAGGGGGGCCCGGCCGAAGCTCGGCCAAAGCTCGGCAAAAGCCCGAAGCCGGAGCATTGTCAATGTCACAGAGAAAGAGGGATTGACTTGGTTTCGATTTCGATTTCGTTTCTCCTCGCGTCATCAGCCTGCGTCAAACGGGCATGTAACACGCCCTCCTGCAGCGTTCACGTAATATTCCTCTCTTTCTCGGGCTCTGGCTCTCCGGGAGCCAAACCCACTTGCTGTCCGGGTTGCCATCCACACGTGTAAAGGGATATTAGGGTTAGAACCTTACAAGTAAACCTTTAAAGCTTTCTTTTTGATAGAAGTATTATAGAAACACAAACAATTATGAAATAAAATTATAGAACATTATACTATAGAACAAAATAATTATAAATAAAATATAGAAATCTCTCTGAAAATTAACATCTTAACTATACAAGTTATATAATCATTTTATTCTAAAATAAAATAGTTAAATAGTTAAATACATAATAGTTAAATATTATAGTTAAACCATAGAAAGTTCCTAACAAAAACTTTGACTTACAAAATGCTTTCCTTTTCTTTAGCCTGGCAACCCTGGAAATTTCACTTTTGCGGCTGCGCCACTCTCACCCTAGACGGGGGGGCAAGGGACGAAGGCAAGTCCTCGACCTCGACGGCCATAGTACTCAGAATGGTGTCCAGAAACCACGTGTTGATTTGTTTTTATTGTACGCTTTGGTCGCGTTTCCAGCTTCCAAGCTTCAGCTTTAGCTTCAGCTTCTGTTTCTGGCTCTGCTTCTACTTTGTTTTCGCTGCCATCCTTTATCCTGTGCTGACTTTCTCCGTGCAACTCCTCCGATTGAATCCTGTTCCGACATGCTCCCCGCATAGTGATGAGGCTTAGGTCTCCTACAAAGACATAATTTTAATCAATCCCAAACGTCAAATTCAATTTAGAAATCTCCAAGCAGGACTAATTCCTCTAAAAACTCGCAACTCGCAAAATAACTCCAACTCGGAGTCCGAGCCAACATGTCGTATGAGTGATGTTGAGCCGAAAAAAAAACCAACGTGGCGTATGAGTAACTTATTTATGCACTGCTTTTATTTGGTTTTATTTGGTTTACATTTTATATTCTCACATAATCTTCTCCCGAAGATGTGGCACCTGCCACCACTGTGTCAGCGTGTCATCCTTCGGCTTTCGAAGGGGGGCGTGGTGGGGCATTGGGGTTTCTATTTTCCGGCTTTCAGCTTTCGGCTTGAATTTCAGGCCATCTGCGCCAAAAAAGCCAAAGCGAGGAAACGCTTTGCGGCTTTTCTTGTTTCCATAGTTTTATGTTATCCTCCGTTCCACCCTGATGCTATTTTTTTTTTGTATCCTGCCTGGTATCCTGCCTAGTATCCCCACCCTCCGCTGCCCCCCCAGATCGTCTGTGGCCTAACTTGCCAAATTAATAAATTGCCTGTAAAGACGTTCGGTCTGGAAAAAGATAGCGACGTGTATTCGTTGATTAGATTTGAATGAGCGGGGAGGTGATGAGGCAATGTTTGTGTGTGTAAAGGATATATACACACACACACACACACACAAAGAGACACACTGATAGGTGGAGATGGAGATGTCTATGATAGATGATTGGAGGTTGCTACCATGGCTCCTGTTCCGGGATTATCCGGCTTCCTGTTTTCGGGTTGGTACTTTGGTTCGGCATTTTCGGTTTTTCAGTTCTCTGAGACTGCGAGACTTTGATGGATGCGATTACGATACGGTTCCATTGAAAGGTCGATTAATTACGCTGGCCGATGATTTTGGAATTCCCTTTCCTTCCCTTCCCTACCCAAGCCACGCCCCATCCGCCGACATCCTGCGTTGACTTTAAGTTTGATATAATTTCGTGTTCGTCTCTGTGCAAAGCCATGTATGTCCTTGTTCGGGGAAAACTCTGTTTGCCAACGCGAAATTTCATTAAGTTTCCGATTTTGTTGCCCCCGGGACATTTTGTGTAAAGGCCGAAACCAGGAGTCTAAAGAGTTTCCTTGGCTCCGTCACACAGCCCACACGGCCCACACGGAAAACAGAGAGCAGGAAACAGGCAACAGAGATAAAAGCATTTAAAATAAATTGGTTAGCCGGGCATTTTCCTGTTTCATTTGATAAACCGACAAAACAGTACGAGTTTCAAGTAATTTTCCACATCATTGGACGGCGCCCAACTCACCGGATGATGCACGACAAACAGGACGTGCGCCAATTAGATGTGGACCATGCTCATTCCCTTCCCTTCCCTCGAACTCATTTGCATAAATTCCCACGCTGGAGCCAGACCCGGACCCAGAGCCAGAGCCAGAGCCAGAGCCGGAGCCGGGTCACGAGAGCCACCCGGAAGGCAAACTGAATCCGAATGCGAAAGCGAATGGAAATCGGAATAGGAATCGACAATGACCAAGTGTAGTCCAGCGAGTGGAGTCCAACTGCATCGACATGCAACCCCAATCCGCAATTAGATCACGCCCAGTGCCATGTCCCTGGCAAGATACAAAGCAAACCCCAACAAAAAGAAATTAATGACTTCGTGTCTCCATGGCCGGGTCGGAAATTCCAGCCTTTTCAATGTAGCGTTACGATCCACCTTGACTGAGTCATTAAAACCTCCTTTTCACTGCAACTTTTATGCAAATTGATGGGAAATGAGTTCTCAAATCGTTTAACATATTCCGCTTGAGAATCCGATGTAATTTGGCAAAGATATAAGCATCCTTCTGGTTAACCCACGATTTCTTAAATTTTGTAAGGGGGTCCATCAGAAAATTTTTGAAAAAATCTAAAAAATATTTTCTATCAGGATTTTGATGCAGATTGATAGGGAATTGATTCAAGATTCAGAATCTATACTTTGTTCAAAAATCGGATGAAAACTGGCAAAGATATAGCCTTCGAAAGGGGCGGAAAGTGAATTTTCTCGATTTTTCAAGAGGGTCCATCAGAAAAATTTGAGAAAAATCGAAAAAATATTTTCTATCAGGATTTTGATGCAGATTTTTAGGGAATTGAATAAAGATTCCAAATCTATACTTTGTTCAAAAATCGGATGAAAACTGCCAAAGATATGGCCTTCGAAATGGGCGAAAAGTGTCTTTTCTCGATTTTCAGATTTTTCAAGGGGTTCCATCAGAAAATTATGGAAAAAATCGAAAAAATATTTTCTGTCAGGATTTTGATGCAGATTTATAGGGAATTGAATAAAGATTCCAAATCTATACTTTGTTCAAAAATCGGATGAAAACTGCCAAAGATATGGCCTTCGAAATGGGCGAAAAGTGAATTTTCTCGGTTTTCAGATTTTTCAAGGGGGTCCATCAGGAAAATTTGAAAAAATCGAAAAAATATTTTGTTTGTAGATTTAAATGCAGATTGATAGATAATCAATCTACAAATCGAATGCGGTATTCCGCTCAAGGATCGGATAAGTATTGGCCAAGATATAGAGCTGGCTAGTGGTCATGCATTAAAGAACTTGGTATAAGGAAAAAAGCATAATCCTACTAAAGGATTATGGTTTCCACAAATACATGTTTCTGGTTTGGAAGCTCTGTGAGTGGTGACGGCTTTGCGGTGGCCAAGAGAGGCAAGAAACGATTAGTAGTCGGAATCTGCCTTTGGTGGCACAACAATCAGATGCTGCAACCGCCAACCAACAACAAACAGAAGCAACCTCATCTGTAAACATAAATGGGACACGTAGGCGTATACGCAATGTTGACATTCAATTTGAAGAGGCGCTGCTATTAATTTATGCCCTAGAGGGCTAAAAAAAAAAGTGCCAATGACAAGATGACAAACAGCAGCAATAATTAAAACTATAATTGAAAAGAAAAACAAGTCAAGGTTACAAAAATCACGAATGTTTACGCTTGGCAGTTGGTTAGCAACTTTAAAGGACCTTCTAAAGTGCTGCCTTTGACTTGTTTGTGTTACTTACATCTTAGCAGAGCTTAACATGCATTAGGTGGCTGGAATCCACAACCACATGGACACAAAGCAGGACTCCTAACAAAGGCAAAGCTCTAAAAAAAGTATCCCAACAAAACAAGAAGGAACAAAGACATCAAATCAGACATTTCTCTCTGTTGAGCACAAAAAAGTCTCACCTGAGTCCTCAAACCAACAAGAATGCCACACAAAAACGCTTCCGAAGAATGGGAAACTGACCAAAGGACAACCAGGGTGAAGGAAACTGACTAACTGGCTTGAAAATCATGATAATGCCACTATCCCATGGCTTGTTGGCGCTTTTGTTTGATACAGTTTTCTCTTCGTTTTCCATTAGGAATGACAAAGTATTGGGCCCCATCATTTATTACAGACGCCAGAGGGGATTGATTGTTATAAATTCCTGCTTTCACTGGCACTTCCTATTCAAAAACATTAAAAAAAAACTCAGGAAGAGTCTGGAGTCTCGAGTCTCGAGGCTAAAGTCTGGCCAAAATCGTGCGTCATTCGCTAGCAAAGCCCACACAATCGACCTAATAAGGCCAAAACCAAAACAAGATATGCCGTCCGCTTAGTGGCTAGACGTTGTTTATTCCACGCACTACATGACATCAGCTCCAAGAGCAGCGGTCCAGCACCAGTTTGGTAGCTTCTCTGGGACGGGTCCACCTCCATTCAAGCGTCCTTGACTTTGGCCTTCTCCACTTGATGCGACTTGGCTGTAGGCGAAATTAATCAGATGAGGAAACAGAAACACCAAGGAGAACTCACCCGTAATCAGGGAATCTGCATCGGCAGGGGCAACGGCCACTATGGTAGGTGTAAAATCATCTTCTCCGGCGGCCTGCTGCTCCTTGTCCGCTCGCTGGAGCACTTGCTTTCTCAGTTTGCGCAGGTAGGCCGCTTTGTACTCCTCGCTGGGCTTTCCGCCTGCTCCATAGCTCACTTCCAAGACAGTCAGGGGGATCACAGTGGAAGATATAGGGACTAGATCTGGGAAAACGGATTGTATAATCATAATTCAATACAAAAAGTGTTTAAAACACTTACCTACTTCGTATTTCTCGCCGGGATTCAGCTTGTAGAGCATGGGGGAAGCCAAGGCAGTGGCCAGACCAACTATTAGTAAGAAGGCAGTTGTCGTCATGTTGATCATCTGGACAGTCGGATCGTCTAGCACTAACTGGCCCGTGGTTTTATGGGTTAAAATAAAAAGCTCAAATCGAAATTCAAAATTTGTATTTGAAAACTCACCACGCCGATAAGTTCACCTAAAACGATATATCGATAGGCCGATACCAGGCTTGTTGCACATTTTCCAAGCGATGGCCACCTGGTGACCAGGTCTTGGAAACATCGATGACATCCCATCCACCTGGTCACACAACTTGGTAATTGGAATGTAATGGTATTTGCGTTTTTTGGCCGTGTTTTTGTTTGGTGAGGTAAATGAAAATCAGCGAAATCGCCCAGGAACCGAGGCCCGAGGAACGGACGACCGAGTGACCAGCGCAGGCAACCAGGAAACGCAGGAAAAGAGGAATTATCGGTAGGTCAGCAGCGCCTCGAGCAGCGATACAGCGACGACGCGACAACAAAGAGGAAACGCCAGCGCAGAGGAGGGGGTAAAGCATGAGCTGGAGCTGAGCTTGAAATCGAATCTAAAAGTGCAACTGCAACTGCCACTGCGACTGCGACCAGGAGTGCGGAGCGTGACGAGCGGAAAGGGCAACCGAGCAGAGTGGGTGGACAATCGGAAAACGTGACGAAAAGTTGGGTAATTGGATAAGCATCGAAGAAATCGCAGAAATCGAAGAGCAGCCCATGAACTTCAGGTGTCCAGGCAGTTCCTCGTCCGACACAGAAGTCAAATCCTGCAGCCACCAACAGCAGCACCTCCACGGCGAGAATACCTCCACCAGCAGAATAAAATCGGGAGCAGCAGACGACGACAAGAACGGATCCACTATGAGCACTGTGTTCATCAACTCTCGCAAGAGCCCTAATGTGCTGAAGAAGCAGGGCACCGACCAGTGGGTCAAGCTGAATGTGGGCGGCACCTACTTCCTCACCACAAAGACGACGCTCTCCCGCGACCCCAACTCCTTTCTCTCCCGTCTGATCCAGGAAGACTGCGACTTGATATCGGATCGGGTGAGTATTGTTCCTCTACACACACTAATAGCAGCACACATTAATAGCTATAGCATCGCCCCACCATCGTGGCAGCTATAATTATAGTAATAAGGCAGCCCGCCCTGTACCCAGTACCCAGTACCAGAGCAACCGAAAATTGGCGTGGTGACCCAATGCAGGTCATGCAGTGGCATAGCTAGCCAGCAACAAAAAAAGTCGGTTTTCTAGGTCGCAGGTCACACAGTGGAAAGCTCTCATAAACTATTTAATGTATATATTTTCCGAAATTAAGTAAACAAATACGAATGGATTTGTTTAGGTTGCTACAACGCATATTTATGAAAAATATCTTTAGTTTCTTGATACAATTATCAATTCGCTTTCAGTGGTAATTTGTTAGATAGAAACATAGATCACATGGACCCAGTAGTGACCCAGTGTACCCTACATTAAGGAAAACCCCGAGAGAGTAAGAGCGGAGACCTTGCAGCAGAGAGCCGCCGAGCTCTGCAGTTGGACACTTGTGTGGGTGAACTAGTTTTGCAATGACACAGGGTCTGTGTTGTTCAAACTGGTGCCTGCTGACCAAAGTCCTTGAGCCTTGGCCAGGGCGGTGCTCAGTAGCTCAGTGGGTGGAGGTGCAGAGCGATGGGGTGGTCGCAAAAGGCCCAATCATAACAATAATCACAACATGAACGCCAAACGCCACCAAACAACAAGCAATTACAGCTGCGGTTAAAATAATAGCACTACTGCAGGTGGAAAGTTGATTTCCTAAAAAAAATTATTGAATGTTTATTTTTTTTAAAGTCAGATTACATGAATAATATGTACCATATGTTGTCTCTCTGAGCAAGAAATTTTTACTCTCTCAATGTAACGGTTCTTTTTGTTTTTGGGCACTTGCTGCAAAAGCGCGCGAAATAAGGCGGTAACAAAAATAGCACTGATCACGTGTTTGCTGAATAATATTAATAGGAGTGATTGCTTTGGGTTTTTTTCGACAAATTTTGAAAAAAGGAGTTGCATTAAAGGTTTTAATTGAATTTGTTCCAAACGAAGACCAAAAATACTCTTGTCATGGGTCGCGGAAAGCATTGTACCGCCGAAAAAAGAAATTTCATCAAAAACATGATCTCTGAAGGTAAAACCTACGCTGAAATTGGTCGCATTGTCGGTTGTTCAAACAAAATGATCCGCAACGCAATGCTGTTTGCCGAAAAGAACGAAACACGTGGAAGAAAGCCCTCAATGTCCAACGTGGAGATCAAGCGCTTGGTTCGGCAAAGCAAGAAGGAGCCTTTTAAGCCGGCGACGGAACTGAAGAAGGAGCTTCAGATAGCTGCAAGCGTGGAAACAGTACGCAAACGCTTAAGACAAAACAACCTTAATGCGTGCAGTCCCAGAAAAGTCCCGCTTTTGACTGTGAAGCATGTGGCAAAGCGAATGGAATATGCCAAGATACACAAGGATTGGCCTGTGGAGAAGTGGCGCAACACTTTGTGGTCAGATGAAAGCAAAATTGTTTTGTTTGGTGGAAAAGGCTCTCGATCTTATGTTCGGCGTCCACCACGAACTGAATTTAATCCTCGTTTCACCTCTAAGACGGTAAAGCACGGGGGATCAAACATCATGGTATGGGCGTGCTTTTCATACTATGGAGTAGGTCCGATCCATTGGATTCAAGGCATCATGGATCAGCACATTTACACAGATATCCTGGAAAATGTGATGCTGCCATATGCCGAGGATAAAATGCCGTTGGTTTGGACATTTCAACAAGATAACGACATAAAACACACGAGCAAGAAAGCTCCAAAGTGGTTTGAGCAGAAATCGATCCGAGTTATGGAATGGCCTGCTCAGTCACCCGACTTGAATCCAATCGAAAACCTTTGGGCGGACGTGAAAAAAAAGGTTTCTGAAGCCAAACCCAATAATAACGAGGAACTTTGGGGTGTGGTCAAGGATGCATGGAGCAAAATTCCTTAAAAACGGTGCCAGGACTTGGTGGACTCCATGCCAAGACGATGCGCAGCTGTCATTACCAACAAAGGTCACGCAACCAAATATTAAGATTCTGTAAACATAGTTCTTAAGATATAATCCATTTGTTGAATTCATTTTTTATATTTTAATTTAGTTTTAGCAAACTACGAGAAACAGTGCTATTTTTGTTACCGCCTAAATTTGAAGGTTTTTTTTTGTTTTGCCAATTATTTTTAAAATATCCATTAGATCTGTTACTAATTTTGTTATTTCGATTGAAAATCATTGTAGTATTTAAGTTTAGTGAGTAAAATTATGAAAAAGTGTCAGAAAATACAGAAAAGCTGGGACAAACACGAAATGTGCTTATGGTGCTATTATTGTTACCGCAACTGTATATTGAAACACAGTTACCCATCGGAATTCCAGAAACCATTTGTTATGTACACCGAAATAATAAACAAGCCTACAATACAATGCGGAATAGCTCTTGTTTCTCCGCGTGTATGGCCAGTAATTTCGTTTTATATATTCCTCCCACGAACAACCTTAAATACTGTTGAACAATAAGCATTGCACTTTGTATTCATGTGCCAAAGCGGTGTGTTTCACTATTGATTAAATTCGTTGCTCACTGCCAGAGCAGAACATAATAGAGGGCCCGGGACCCATCCCGAATCCATTTCAATGGTCATTCTGAGTCACCAGTCACCATTATAGACTGTAATACCCTCGATTAGTGATTACTAAAACCGCGTTTTCTATCCCGTCTACTCCCCTTTGCAGGACGAGACTGGCGCGTATTTGATAGACAGAGATCCCAAGTACTTCGCCCCTGTGCTGAACTATTTGCGGCACGGCAAGCTGGTACTGGATGGCGTCTCTGAGGAGGGAGTGCTCGAGGAGGCCGAGTTCTATAATGTGACACAATTAATAGCACTGCTGAAGGAGTGCATCAGTCACAGGGATCAGGTAACAACGTCCTTCGTCTATCTATATCCTAGTTTTGTTTCAAAAACAAGCTTTTCTTTAGCGACCGCAGGCGGACAAGAAACGTGTGTATCGTGTGCTTCAGTGCCGGGAGCAAGAACTGACTCAGGTGAGTCCTGTCTAGACTCAGACTTAGCTCTCCGATTACTTACCCCCTTTTGTTACTTCTACAGATGATCTCAACGCTTTCGGATGGGTGGCGCTTCGAGCAACTGATCAGTGTGGGCATGCAGCAGTACCACAACTATGGACCCTTCGAAAACAATGAGTTCCTGTGCGTGGTCTCCAAAGAGTGCGGAACGACGAACGGACGAGAGATAGAGCTGAACGACCGCGCCAAGGTCCTGCAGCAGAAGGGATCACGAATGTGAGACTATAAATTCCACTCCACTTTGATTACGAAACTAGCTCTTTCCATCTCTATCTTATTCGAATTGCAGTCTTGGAATTTAAATGCGCACAATGTTCACCAAGAACTCATCAAATTGACAAAACCTTTGCCGAGATCGAACTCACTTCATCAACCAATCAAGCAAGAAAGCAAAACAACTCATCCCCAATCAACAAGCTAACAATAGAGACAACAGCAACAATAAACAGCCGCCAAGGAAGCACCACATTAGCAACAGTTACTACATCTTTGGCAGTTCATTACAGGATTTCAGACCAGACCACAGCCACCTACCAAGTTCAGAAGTTCAAAAGTTCAGTATCAACCAAGATATAAGGAATCATCCCAAGCAGCCGCGTTGTTATACAAGTTAACAGATTAAAACTGAAATTCGATTTCAATTGCGTTGTGCGCTTGCTCCTGTACTATAGACTATAGCACCGTAGAAAGCTAATTTGTGGGCTGGAGTGCATGTGTTCAACTCGAGTGGAACCAAAACTAAAACAAAATGGAACTCAAAAACTAAAAAAAAAAATATTAAAAAACAAAAAAATAACAGACTAAGCTAGAACCACAACCAGCCAACCGTGCTTTGTTGAGCGCCTCTGCTTTGAGCTCCGCGAGAGCACAGTTCTCAGGTCCTGACCGGATCTCTCTTGCGTACAATAAGGTAGGAATATGCACAATTTAGCGGATGTTTGTAGGGTTAGGTCTTAGTAGTTTTTATAGTGCTTACAATAACAACACCGACTATTTCGCCGCTGGGCAGTCGCGTCCTTGGTTAAGCAATTTAATTTCATAACTCTACTCTAAGTTGGAGCTGCATTTACATGTCAGACTTGGATGCTCCCCAGAACCGTAGAGCCGTAAAGACGTAGTGCCGTTTGCCGTTTACCGTTTAGCGGTAATATAATTCGTTCCGCGTTGTGTACGCCCCCGGCTACTACCTTTTGAGCTTTATTTAAGTGAAAAAATTCAAATATGAATGATGATGAAATATGAAATATGAAACAACAAAAAGCAAAAACAATGATATCCACTAATGAAAAAAATGAATTACGACTGAATTTATGTGAACTTGCACTCAAAAATATGAAAACTTGAAATTTGATAGTGAAGAGAAATGTTAATTAAAAAGAAAAAACAAATTATATATGATACAAAGAAAAGGAATTATAAGCGAAAGCCCTATCTGGCGACGTTTAATTTATATACAGACTACACTAATTTATACACAACAAAAAAAGAAATCAAAGAATTATTGATAACAATTTAAAAAGTCGCCACCTACTCGAACCCATTTTGACTTATTTTACGAAATGATTAGTAAGGTGCGTGCTGATTATTTAGAGGATAACTTTAAATTATGCTAAAGTGAATTTTTGGTTCATTTAGCCCCGGTTTATGCCGTAGCCCGGATCCGGAACACAGCAATACCAGATGGCGCAACTGCTTTAAATATATACAAACGCAGTTATGGGTAAATCTATATATTCAAACGATAATCCTATTGTAAACCCCCCAATAATAATATTGTACTCACCCTTGCCTTACCCGACCCTTTTCACATATAAAGAATAAAAATCTTCACAAATTTACCCACTTTTCTGCAGATAGGTGTCTTGCGATATCCCGATTCCAGCCACCTGTTATCCATTATCCACACTCACTCAAAATAATAATAATAATACATATATACATATATAAGAAAAAACAAAAAGTAATAAACATGACAAAATCTGACCAAAATCTGGAAGCTTTTCCAAAATTTTAAACTTCGAAATTTAAGTCATAACATAACTTATTTTAAACCATTTTACTTGTTTGATTCGTTCGCCATATTACTACAGGGGAAGGTGTGGGAAGCTTAAATGTTTAATAATATGAACTAAGTTTTTGAAATAATTTTTTAATTGTGAATTAATTAATAAACAAAGTCTTGAAGGTACAAATCCTTAAAACAGTTTCGTTCACCAAGGAAATTTGGAATGTCCATCGAAAGGAATGGAATCCATTATTACTAAGATTTATAAATAGGTGATAGGTTCCATGAAATAAAAATTTTTTTAAATATTACCTACCTATATTTTTTAAACGCAAAATCACGTGGCGCCAGAGTATTTTTATCGATAGATTTTACCGATAGACATTTAAAACGATACTTGGCGTATTTGGACTAAAGACTTACGGTCACATCCAGCGTGCTTTGATCTTACCTTCTTTGTATTTTAAAAATTTTAACCGCAATTACGAATTAGCCATGGAGGATGGCCCACTTATGAAGAAGGAGTTCGACTGGGACGCCATCGACGTGGGGGATTATCTCTTGGATCATTCTCAGAACTTTTTCGGTAAGAACTCTGCGAGCACATCGCTTTACAGTTACTTGAATAAAAGAGCGCCATTTTTCTCCATTGGCAATTTTCGTACAGCGAATGCAAACAAGGAAAATAATGGATATGTTAACAATGTGAACCCTCTGCTGCTATGTGCCACTCCCGTGGCAAGTGGAGGTCAGGATATACACCAAAAAGTCAATGAAGAAACGGACATAAAACCGATTCCGCTCATCCAGCCAAGCTCGGACGAAGAAGAGCTCAAGGAGGAGAACAGGCCGGAATCGGATCAAGGCCAAAGTACTACGGGGCCAGTTCCTAGCGCACCCAATATAATCCTCTCTTGGTCACCATTCCGGAACAATCCGCAATCCGTTCCTATTCCCGCAGCCTACAAATTCAAGAACGTGTACGAGTCAAACCGGCAGCTGGCGCTGCAAAGACGCGAAGATGAGGAGCGCAAGGCCCGTGAGTTCCACAGCCGGCCCATGCCCAACTTCAAGAAGATACACAACCGCATGAGCGACCTTCGCGTAGTCCACAAGGTGACAATGCCTGTCACGCCAGAAGTTGTGAAGCACGGACGACTGGACAGGGAGCGGCTGAGGATTCGCGAGCAGGAGGCCAACGACCACAAGGATGCGGCCGGACGACTACCACCCACTAGACCCGGACAATGTCAACCCAAGCCATTCCAGCTGCGCAGCGAACAGCGGGTGCGCGATCGCCGTCAATTCGATGCTGCGGTGCAGGCGAATTTGGAACAGAAGAAAAATGAGGTAAATAAATGTTAATCAATCATTTTAAAAAATAAAGCGGGTGTTTAAGGCCAGTGAACTGTTGTTTTACAACACTGAGCTGGAACAGGTTATGGGGTAAAAAGTAGGGCCTTTTCGTCATCGGTGGCTGGCCACACTGATAGAAGTTAAAACGTCGAACAAGTTTACATAGTTCAGCCATCAAGGGGAAATTGCATCCGATCAAGCCACCCGACCAGCCGGGATACTGCGTTCCTTGGACCCCGACTAACCAATCTACATCCAGATTGTCAAATCGGAAGCAGTACGCTAATAAAGCGACAAAGCGGACCGAAGCGAGCGGAACGGTTCCGATACCGAACAAGGGAAAGAGATAGGGAGAGAGCGAAAGTGACGAGAAGCGAGGCGGGGGCGCCGAGAGCCCGAGACCCCGAAACCCCGAGAGCGCAGTTTGTTTTTGTTGTTAGTGGTGTGAGTGAGTCATGACGTCGCGGACGGCGTAGAAAAAGCCAGTTAACAGTTGTACATTGCATATAGCGGACTAGCGGACCACCAGTGGCAAGGAGGAGACATCCGCAGGACACGCAACAGCTGCTACCGAGTTCCACCCATACGCACACACCCTAACAAACTATCACAGACACACAGACAGAGACACACACCTGGTACGGAGGGTCACACGACACCAACACACCAACACAGGCACACGGCTGAATTTGTCGTCACAGTTGGCTACCTTTTGGATTTCAGATCCAAGTCTCCAGATTTCTGATTCCGACCGAGCACCGAAAAAACCAAAAAAACAAAAAAAAAACCTACTCGAAAACGACAGAAGCAACAGGGAGCACCAGTGAGAACCAGGAAGCACCAAGGAGCACCAGAAGCACATTCACATCATGGTGGACCGTTTGGTGAACTCGGAAGCCAACAGTCGGCGCATCGCCTCCGTGGAGAACTGCTTCGGCAGCTCGGGCGTGCCGTTGGCCATGCAGGGACGCGTCCTGGTCGGCGAGGGCGTGCTGACCAAGATGTGCCGGAAGCGTCCGAAGAGCCGCCAGTTCTTCCTCTTCAACGACATCCTGGTGTACGGGAACATAGTGATTGGCAAGAAGAAGTACAACAAGCAGCACATCATGCCCCTGGAGGAGGTCTCCCTCGAGTCGATCGCCGACAACCAGCACTACAGGAACGGCTGGTACATCCGCACCACCACCAAGTCGTTCGTGGTCTATGCCGCGACCAGCACCGAAAAGCAGGAGTGGATGGCGCACATCAACAAGTGCGTGGAGGACCTGCTGCGGAAGAGCGGCAAGAAGCCTGTGGAGAACCATGCCGCCGTCTGGGTGCCGGACACCGAGGCCAGTGTCTGCATGCACTGCAAGAAGACGCAGTTCACGTTCATCCAGCGCCGTCATCACTGCCGCAACTGCGGTGCTGTCGTCTGCGCCGGCTGCTCCGCGAAGAAGTTTCTGCTGCCGCAGCAGAGCACCAAGCCGCTACGCGTCTGCGACGCCTGCTACGACCGACTCAAGCATGTGCCAAGCTCTAGCTCTGGCGAGGATTCGGCTGCCGGGGCTGCCGCCACAGGCAACAAGCTCAACACAACCGCCGGCGATAGCTCCAACGACGAGGACTCCGACGAGGATATTGTCTCACCGGGCGGCGAATCGCACGACGAGCCCCGTTTCTATGGCGACAACAGCGTCCTCTCCTCCGCCGACGACTCCACGATAGCCACTCCCTCCTCCACGGTCACCGCAACGTCAGCGATGGGACTTCCCTCTGCTGGTGAGACGGTCTCCCCGACGGCCTCCCCGAATCCAGCTGCCCCCGTAGTTGGCAGCCACTGCTGAGAAGATCAAAGAAAGACCCAACCATTGGTAGATATCATCCAACTTTAATGACCATAGCCCGGGGGCTCTTTTCTCTACCTTCTCCGCTTTCAAACCATTCGATTAGTGAACCATTAACCGATTTGGCATAGTTTTAATTGCTAAAATGAAGCTCCCTTTAAATGTACTTCCTGTCAAGTCAACCCCCCCGCTTTTTTTGTGACTTTGACCTTGCCTTGGCGCTTTGTTTTCTTATTCTCTTAATTTTTGTTATTCTCTGATCCCAGTTCGCGCGAATTCCATTCGCTATGCTAATCTTATCAGCCCAAATGTAGCTGTGCTGTGGCTGCTGTTTCTCTATTTTCCGCTGGCAAACAAACCACGCCGCCGGCGGCGGGATCAGCCGGAGACGATACCAAGTCCCATCTATTTGCCACCAAGGTCCGCTTATCACTTGGCCTCCTGCCGACGGCTGACTAAGCGGGGTAAGCCCGGCTCTGCAGCTCTGTAAGAGAAGCGTTTACAAGAATGACTCAGTTGTAGAATTAGAGTGCAATGGGGATTACTGGACTTGAAAAGCTCAATAAAGCTGCTATCAGCGATGAGCCACTCATACATACTATATATAATATAATGATGCGCTTTTGAAACGATTCATTAAATTAATCTCTCCCTTTCTACTCTTGCAGCAAGACGAACAACGGAAACGATGCGAGCAGGAGGAGATCAAGGAAATGCGAAAAATGATGGTATTCAAGGCACGCCCCAACCCATTTAAGTAGCGCCGACCGACTAACAGAGTTATAGAGAGAATTGTAATGGTCGAAACGATGTCAAGTTGCTGCTTGAAGGGTTCACAACGAACGAAGGACGAAAACATGCCTGGCTTGGAGCTTGGAGGACGCAGGACCACGGGCCACCGGCAGGAGAGACACAACAGCTTGATATACCGATATATATATATATATATATATGTATAACTAGATTAATCGTATTAACACACTTTGTCCCTAACACTAATTTACGCGTGTACTCGTTCACACTATGTATTTCTTTTCCCCTTTACTTTCGGATCAGAATCCACTAAAATTTTTTGTTTCGCGGGAGGAGGATGGATCATAACTAAACCCACATAAAAACGTATTCATTAGCAATTTGCAATTGCAATTATTAACTGTTTTCTATTTGTATAAAGGAGAAAAAATAAATTTAAAGTAAATCTGTAAATTGAATTTGCAATAATACGAGTAATGTGTCTCTTTTTATTTGGGCGTTGTATCGAGGCAGTACCGTGGCACAGAATCGGAATCCGCAGCGGCCCGCGACTTTTTGTGGCTCGAAATGCACCTAAGAAGCAAGCAAAGTACCAGGCGAACAGAAATCAGCAGGAGGTTGAACCTCTCAGATGTTCTCTCTCTCGTCAGCTCTCTCTCTCGTGGTGTTACCAGTCAGCTGCACTTGAGAGAATACCAAGAGTATACCAGCTGGTGGCTGGCCTAATGATTGCAGTATTTTTGTGGGAAATTCTACCTACTGCTGATTTCTGTTCGCCTGTTACTCCGGGCGCTTCTTAGGTGCATTTTAAGCGATTTTCGGACTTCATCAGAGTGGGCCCGTTATTTTGTTTTTTTTTTCCCATTATTTTTGTTGTTGTTGTTGCTGACTATGGCATGAATGAAAAGAGACGGAAATATCATGCTTAGCTAATCTTTTTAGCCCTTTTGCAGGAACGTAGCAAAAAATGGCTTTAGGAAGCGAATCAAATGCAAATAAACATGAAACCCTTTATAAACAGTGATAGCAGCGACATAAACATCAAATCCTCGAAACTCAATACAGTTCATAATCCAATCGGCGCCACCCAACCGCCTCAACCGCCTAATAAGCAAAATAGTCGCAGATTTTGTTGAAATTAATGTTTACTTTATAACCAGATCTAATCAAAACTGGTCAAGGCATTATAGAGAATGAGAAGAGTATACACAAAAGGTACCAGGCGACTGTTGCGCGATCGCGCCTGGAGGTTTACGAAACTTCGGTTAAGTACATCGGTATTCTCGTTATTTGTTATGTCTAACATGCAAAAAATATATATTCATATAAATGTATATCAAATTCTAGACAGCCGCCGGTCCGGACTGGGCTTGGGGTGCACTCGGTAACTGGATCTGCATCTGGATCTGCTCCTGGACCCGGCGCTCCTTAGCCGCCGAGCGGCTCGCCCTGGACAGCTCCCATTCAGCTTTGTGCTTGCGCTTGGTGTGGTGGTACATGTTCGACTTGGACCGAAACTCCGTGGGGCAGAAGGCGCAGGTGTGCAGTTTCACGCCAGTATGTGTTGCAAAGTGTTCCTGCAAGATATCAATGAATGAATACAACATTTTCGATGCTAATTTATAGGGACTTACCTCTAGGTAGCGCTTCATTTTGAAGCTCTTGCCGCACACATCGCAGGCGTACTTGGGTTTGCCCAGGCACCGGTGATTCAGCCCGGGCAGTTCCCCGCAGTTGGGACAAATGACGGGGATGGGCGCATCGGATTTGAGAGCCGTCTGGATGGGTGGTGCCGTCGCTCGTTTTTCTGCTTGCGCAGGCGGTGATCTAGAAATGGATTTGCCATTTGATTCTTATTTATATTACAAACAAATGACTCTGCTTACCCGAAGGGATTGCTGGTGGCACTGATGCTGATGCTACTTGACCCTCCGGCAGCTGTGGAGGTGGTCATGGCGGACAGGAGGTTCATGTGCTGCTGGAGTTGCTGTTGCTGGAGGAAGCTCGCGCACAAACGCTGCTGCAAGCTGTCCGTCTGGCTAGTAGTTCCACCACCACCGTTGCCTCCTCCGCCTGGTCCTGTAATGGAAGCGGCAGCCACCACAGCCGCAGCCACGGCATTGTAGTTGGCCAAAATGAGCTCGTTCTCCTTGAGGCGCTTCTGGGGCGAGTCCTCGTCACCGCTGCCATCACTAGACTCTGTGGGCTGGGCTTTCTTGGGCGAGTGGGTTTTGCGACGGCTGGAACGCGTCCGAGATGCACGACTGGCTGGGGGTAGGGTCTTGGCCATGGTCAAGTTGAGGGACTCGCCGGGCTCTGTCTTGATCACGGACAGCGGAAGTTGCTGAATGGAAGGAGGAGCTGTGGCGGAAGCTGTTGCGAGAATACCAGTGCTGACAGCAGTTGGTGGTGGAACAAGAACCGAAGCCTCCTCCACAACATCCGGTTTGACCTCCGGAGGTGCGTGATTCTGTGATTTGGCCGCATCCCGTTCCTCCCGAGCTTTTAGCCACTGGGCGGTGTGCTTGCTCTTGACGTGGGTGTACATGTTGGAGCGGCAACGAAAGGCCATCTCGCAGTAGGGACACGGAATGGGCCGGTCGCCGGTGTGTGTGGCAATGTGCTCCTCCAGGTAGCGACGCATCTTGAACGACTTCTCGCAGAACATGCACGGGAACTTATTCACAACCGCAGCAGCGGTGGTAACCACTGCTTTGGGTTCTGTTTTTATGAAGAATTCCACTGGGAATTCGGGCTCCAATTGGACCATCGCCTCGTCCGGCTCCTCCGACCAGTTGACGTCACAGTCGATTTCCAGGAACTGGCTACACAGTGTCGTCTGCTTCAGCTCCACCAGCTTCCAGAAGTTGTGAAAGCTCTCCAGCTGGGAGCAGCACTCGGAGCAGATGCAGGTGGAGATGGCGTCGTCGCGGGATAACTGAAGAGGCAGGGAATAGTTGAATAGCTATTGGGGGATCGGGTGGCTCTGATGGATCGGGTGGCTCGGGTGGAATACTCACGCAGAGGTACAGATGAATCGAGATCAGTTGGACCAAGTCGCTTTCCGGCATTGGCTGGCCGCTGGCACTGGCACCGTCGCCCTCGTCCTCCCCTGCCGCCTCGTTGGCACTGCTGAATAGCAGCACAGCGTCCTGCTCGTCCAGCGCGTTCAGACACAGGCGACAGATCATTTTGTAATTGGATTTCTCTTATCCTAAGTTGGGATTTGCTCCACCATCGGATATGCGAACGAGTGTGCCCAGTTGCGGTGTGCAATGTTTTGGCAGCTCATTTTGGCCAACGCCTGAGCTAGAAGGTCACACTGTAAAATACATGTAAATAAGATGTAAGTTACACATGTATAAACGTTATTAATTAATTAAATTTAAAATTAAAATTAAATTAGGCGCTTAATTAAGGGTTAAATTCTAATTAAATTTAGTTTATTGTAATTTCAGAAATTTTAACAATAGAATGTTTGATTTTTAAATAATTTTATTTAATCAAGAGAAAGGAAATGAAAGTAATCCTTTAACCTTAAGTCCCTTTTTCATATAGTTATCCAATTAAATCTTAATTAATTTAATATTTATTTAGCTGACTCGTAAGGAAGCATTTAAATTCTTTTATGATCCATTTTGGGTGTCTTTTTCGGGGTGGCAAAGTCTCGTTTTCAAGGTCAAGAGCAATTGCTTTTAATTTTCATTGCTGAGAAACGCATAAAAATGCTTTTTGTTTTGCTTCTTTTTATGGAAATGTGAAAAAATGCGACTTTGTGTGGATTTTGCTGGCTTTGTAAGTTGAAAACCGACTGTCAAATAGTACAGTGAAGATTGAATAAAACTAATATCATCTAAATTTTATTTTAATTTAAAAACAAACTATATTTTTGAAGGAACTCCTAAAATCGATCTTTGGCTTACATGGCGTATGAGTAATTTTTGAGGCGTTCCACAATCGGAAGCCTCACTGTAAACATGTTATATGATAATGCAATCGCTGCTAACGCAAATACAGGTTAAAATTTTTATATACATTTGATATGTTTTTTTGTTTGTTTTATTTATTTTGATTTTTATTTGGATTTTTTCTGCGTTCTGCGCTGTTTTTGCTGTTCCGTCTTTTCTTTATATATTTTTTTTTTTTGGTTCGTGACTGCGGCTTTTGCTTCTTTTTGTTTTTTGACAGTTTTGTTTTAATTCATGCTGTTGTAAATAGTTTAACTTGCGAAACACGTACGAAGCGATACAGTCAACCGGCGGCATAACAAGTGGAGCGCACCGTGGACTGTGGTTAGCGGATGGATGGGATGGTCGGTGTGTGGCGTGGGCCTTGCCGAAAATTGTTTGCCAATGTCGCGGTAGAGCTGGAAACCCATATTGGACCAAGACCAAGATCGAATGCCGCGCCATGGCGGCCGCGTGGAAAAAGCCGAAGCCAGTAAGTTACGGCCGGAAAAACCGCAGAGTCCCAACCCTAGCACCCACGCAACAACAACAATGCCCGCCCACGCAGGCACACACACGGGTTTTTGACCTTTTGACACAGAAAAGTCAACACATTGAAATTGCACAACAATAAACAAAGGGCTGAGGTGACGAATTTATCAACAAAAAGAGTTAAACCCGAGTTTAAAGTCATTTTTTCGCATTAATCTTGAATATATCTACTCGGGAGGTACTCCTGTTGAGGAAGACATCCTGTCAAGTCTAATAGGTGAAAGTTTTCTTTTAGGTTCTTCAAATATTTACCAAATGTTTACCATTAAAGCTGCTAAAAAGAAAACGAACAAATAATGTGCAAAAATGCATCTTACATAAAAGCAAAACTCGGATCGCACGAACTGCAAAAACTTTGCAAGTCAGCTGGGGAGCTGGGAGGTGGGAACTGGGAGCTGGGAGCGGGTCGGTTGTGGATGTGCCTCGCCCCGCCTTGCCCCCTCGATCACCTTTGGCTTTATTCAGGTAATAACTTGGTTATTTGCGATGCCAGCCAAGGCAGAGCCAGCGACTGAGGCAGCGGCTCAGAGCCAAAAACGCCAAAAAGCCAGAAAGCCAAAGCCGAAGCCAAGACCAAGACGGAGTCCAATCAGTTGCAATCGCGGTTAAGTCTCGCACAGACGCGTTTCACTCCCGCCAAGTTCTAGTGAGATTTAATTAGATTAGTTTTATACTAAAAAGAATTTTAAATATTTAAATATTCTGTATAAAAAACCCTTAAAAATACTCTTGAAAAACCCCTTTTTCAACCTTTTTTTTCCTGTGAGCTCTGACAGTTTTTGTAAACAAAATACCTACAAGAAAACCTTAAAAATAAACTTAAAATTATATAAAATATTAAGCTTTATTTAATTTATATTAATATTAAGGATAAATTAGCAACCCAAAAGTGTTTTTTAGGGAAAGAAATCGCTTTAAAACCTTTAGGAAGAGGAACATTCTTTCGATATCCTTTTTTTTTGACAAAATTCTGCTACAAAAGACCCTCAAAAGATTAAAAGATTTTCTCCTGGAATATAGTTTAAAGATCCCTCAATGAGACTATCAGAAATTATAGAAAATATTCCTACAAAAAGTTGAACCAAAACGAAACCTAAACGTTTTTTTTCCTTGTGCAGCAAAATGGTGCACAAAAATGAGGAGCAACTGCTGGCGGATCGGTTAGTGGAGCTGCAGGAGTGGATCAAGTCGCATCCGCAACTGCCACAGAATATATGTGAGTGCGGCACGAGGAAGTGGTTCAACGGCCTGGATGCCCCACAGCCGGTTGCACCATCCCATTGCCACCACAAACACCTCTCCACCCTTTTTGATATCCCGACTCCCCATTCTCCCTCCCCCCTTATATAGCCGGTCTTCTGCTGCGCCGCTTTCTGCACTCAACGAGGGGCGATGTCGGCCACGCCCAGCGTCTCCTGGAACTCAATTACGGGCTGAGGAATAAACATGGCAATATCTTCCTAGATCGCGATCCGATGGATGCCAGTTCCCAGCAGCTACTCAAAGTCGCGTAAGTACAAGCTCCACTCTAGAGTATTTCTCCTCCAAACCAAATGGATATCTGTCCAACTCCTAATCAAAAAATCCGGCATATATCAGGTTGGGCTTTAAGTACATTAATTTCCAGCAACATTGTCTTATAATTTACGATGTGATTTGGCAAGTCTGCGATTTTTGCGCAGTGCCTGCACTTAGGGTGCAGTGGCAAGCAGACAACCAGGCAACCGGGCAACCGGTTTTGGGATTCCCAACTTTTGTATATTTATTAACCCCGATTGCCCCGCCTCTTCTTCTGGCTCTCTTCCCATCTCGCAGAGATCTGGTGCCGTTGCCCGGACTGACCCCGGAGAACAACAAGTTGCTGTTTTACCGCCTGATTGACTTTGACGCGGACAAGGCAAGTTTGGGTTTCGATTTATTGCCCGAAGACGATGCTAAAAATCTGTTTTATAGTTCAACTTTACGGCTGGCATCAAGGTCTTCTTCATGGTGGCCGACTGCCGGTTCGCCACCGAGGACGAAGAGAAGCTGTCGGATGGAGAGATTCCCATCTTCGACATGGCCGGCTATACGCTGCGGCATCTGACCAAAACCGCTCTGGGCGCCCTGCGAGTCTACATGAAGTTTGTCCAGGAGGCTCATCCCGTCCGGCTCAAGGAGATCCACGTTCTCAACTGTCCCTCGTTTCTGGACAAGGTTCTGTACGTGGTCAAGCCCTTTATCAAGGGAGAGGTCTTCAAGCTGATCCACTTCCATCTTCCCAATGCCGAGACTCCGTTCCAGCACTTTCCGCGCTCTATGCTGCCGGAGGAGTATGGCGGAGAGGCCGGCAAGATGTCCGATCTGAAGCAGGAATGGATGCAGGTGCTCAAGGAGCAAAGGTCTGGATTTTAACTTAATTTTAATCTGATCTGTTAATGGTTATTGTTTTTTATAGAGACTACCTAATGGACTCCAAAAACTGGCAACTAAACAAGGCCAAAAAAGGCGGCAACCTTCGAAAGTCCAGCGTTCAGGCGGAAACCAATGTGGCTCAAAGCCTTCGCACTTTGGAGATTGATTAGTTTTTATATATAGATTAATATTTTATATATATTGTTATTGCTTTTTGTATTACTTCTTTTTGTATTCGCTTTAATCCCAGCTGGGCTTGGGCTTTTGTAAGTAAAGATTTTATTTTAAACCCGACTCGAGTACTCGATTACTTTTTGCTTAATTAAAATTGACCGGAAGGATGACAGGAGTACGGGGTATCATATAGTCAAGTGTAGCCTATGTAGGTTACCCCTTTTTATTTGTTTCTTCAGCTTTTTTTAAGTAGCTCCGACAGGTGTGGTTGAAGTGCAAAAACCGGACGGAATTAAGAGCAAAACGAAATCCGACCTGAAGAGGACCCCTTGAAGTAGGTTAAAATGTGTGTATTGGCTCGTCCTCATTGCCCCAGTCTTGGCCCAGTCCCATGCCCGGATTCCGAGTCCATTATTCACAGCCAGCAATCCGTAATCCTTGTGCCTCGCTTCTGCTCCTTCTCTGTGTGTGCCTACGCCCCGTCCCATACACAATCTGCATTTCGCAAACGCCCAATGACACTTTACACACATTGGTGCATCGAGAACGTCATCGCCAGACAGGCCATGTCCAACGTACAATTACCAATCCATTCCAATCTTGTGCCATTCCAACCACCAAAATCACCCAACCAAGCTACCAAGCCACCTCCCAAGCCACCCAACTGTCCGTTTATCCAATGTGCAGTAACCACATCAACATTGCGCATGGAGATTCATAAACCGTGTGTGCCTGACACATTAAAGTGTGTGACCCTCCAACAAGCAAAAAAAAATATCATACTTTTGCATACATTCCGAATATTACATCATACACTCGAAGAAACGAAGAAAAACTCGAGGTAATAGCTGAAAGATTTGCAATCGAATGACTTGACGGAAAAGGTCAACCTTTTTTCTAATTCTTTGGGGGATTTCGAGTTAGACTTTTTTGTAGATCTTTTATGCAGATTTTAGATAGTTTAAAAATTAAGCAAAACCCTGAATTTACAATTATCATTTAGTGATTCAGCAGAAATTTTTATAAAACATAATTAATTTCTGCATCTTTTTCTCAGACTGATGCATAAATTCATACGTCTTCTTGGTCTTTATGCCACCCATTAATGCCACTTAATGCTGCAATTCATGCATCAGATTGATGCTTGGAGTTCCATTAAGGGGACTGCAGGGTGGTTCTCTATGGTGGGTGGGTGGTTGGTTGGCTTGGGGTGCCTTTTGGGTGGTTTCGATCCCAAACCAGACGTGCTGTGCATGCGATTGCATGCATGGTAATTAAATTATGTGGCAACTTTGCTTTTGGCCAGCAACCAGCCAAGGGGGAGAAGTGTCCGTGGTAGGTACGGTGGGTGTGGTTGGTTGCGCCCCAAAATTTTGCGCGTGGGTGGTTTTGTTTAATAAATTTAAAGACCCTTTCAGCTTATTTCTTGCTACAAAAGCACGAAGCTTGGCCGCTCCTTCGAGTCCTTAATAGAACCCAATGCTAAATCCTTGGCTTAAATTGCAAAAATACCGCAATTATCTCTCTCGCTCTCGCTCTCTTTCTTTCCCTTTCGGTCTAACTAAAACAAATGCCTTTTGTCGTGAGCATAAATTATATATATTTTCAATTTATGGCCGACACAAAAAACACACACACACACACAAAAAGAGAGTGAATTTTTGCCCAAATTGATCAATTTTACATTTTTTCATACATAACAAGCGCAGTCCTTGGGGGCTCCTAGGCGAGTGGGTGTGTGTGTTTGTGTGTGTGTGTAATGGTCAGAAGGGGTACGGGCCTATTGGGGGCGTGGTGACCCCATTAACATGCCTAAGCCAAAATGCTTACAATGCACTCTTCAAAAGTGTGGCCTGTTGTTGTTTTTTTTTTGTTCCACAGAATTTCCCACTGTCTTCTGTTTTTCTTGCTTGTGTGACTCTCTTCCTCTTGCACTTCCTCGCTGGGCTTTCTTTTGCTCATCCCCCTCTAGGCTGGAGGGGGAGCCGGAAAAGAGAAGAGAGCGAGAGAGTGAAAGGCGAGTGAGTTGTCCGGGTGGGGAGCTGGTGGAGCCCGAGGAAGAGGCGGTGGCAACAACAACAGGAGCAAAGGCAATAAACGAAATGTGCAGTCAACAATAATCCAAGAACCGTTTTCTGTGCCACAGTAAAGTCTCACTAAAAGCGACTATCTTTTCAAAGCTTTTACAATAATTAAATATTTTTTAAACATATATTTTAGTCTGTTTTGGATAAGTTCTGGTTTTTTTATTGTTTAAACGGAAATGGCTAGTTACTACTGTATTTCCGCGTGTGTGTGAGGTCCACCATGTTGTTGTTGTATGCTCGTTGTCGTCGCAACACCCTCACACAATTACATAATCGATGTGAGTACTTATATTCGTATCCATAGCTGTAGTTGTAGCTGTAGCTTTGGTTTCGACTGTAGTAGTGACAATAGTCGTAGCTTTAGCTGTAGTTGTAGTTGTAGTTGAGCCACTCAGTTGAGTGACTGATAAGTTCAGTTGGAGTTCGCTTGGCGCCGAGAACGGTTTAATTTGAGCGCGTCCCATCGAGTTATTTCTCATCTACGGGTAACTTTCGTATAGTTTAGCGGGAAATTTTTAATTCTAAAAAAGAAACTCAAACTATTTTCCCATTTTCGTTCTATTTTTTTTGAGTGTTTCGAAATGCATTTTCAGCAAAGTCTCAAAAAGTATGCTATGAATTTTTAGCAACAGTCTGTTACTCGTGCGAAAATCCTTTTCGATTATCCTTGTAGGTGTGTGTTGATTTTGGACTCGCTGCTCAATTATGTAAGGTGGTATTTATGGGTGCAAAGCCTGTTACTAAGCGACTGCCACAGGCATCAGAGGGGGGTTTAAGGTTCTAGGATTTCCAGGACTAAATTAGAGAGGGCCTACCCAAGGACTTTTGCTAATGAAAAAGTTTCAATTTTATTTCAGAACCTGCACTATTGATCGACCAACTTAATACCCAAATAACGATTAACTAACTAACGACCTTTGGGCCATAACCCTAATGCTATTGGCAGTACCTCCTCCTCTCCTCTCCCCGTGCATGTGTGCCACTATTTAACACCTGGAAACTATCGCCAATCAGCACGCCTTCATCCACTTACACCCACTACACCCGGAAAACAAGAAACAAAAACAAGAACCGCCAGCGCCAAAAGAAGAACCCCAAACGGGGAGTGGAACTACCCCGATGGAACAAAAAATGAGACCCCTATTAGTCATGACCCTTCAGCGTCCCGCTCTGCCACAGCTCGGCTTTCTCCTGGCTCGGCTACTTTCTCCAACTGGTCGTTGCTATTTTAGGCTAATTCCTTGCCTTGTTCTACCGTTCTTTGGCATTATTTCCATTCAGGGGTTCTGCGATTCAAAAAGTCATTTTCCTGCCACCGACTGGACTAGAATAGATTGATGCAATGCTTGCAAAGTAATCGCATTTGTACACTGACAGAAAATGAAGGGGAAATACGATTCGTTTGAGGTATTCCGATTAAGAATCGGTTAAATAATGGCCGAGATATAGCCTTCAGAGTGCGACAAATTTGGAAACCCATCGATTTCTATGATTTTTTCAAGGGGTTCCATCACAAAAAATTCGAAAAAAATGGTTTCTAAAATTTTTTTTCCAGATTTTAATACAGATGGATAGGAAATCGATTCAACATTCAGAATCTATACTTTGTTTAAAAATCGGATGAAAACTGCCCAAGATATGGCTTTCGAAAGGAGCAAAAAGTGATTTTTCTCGATTTTCACATTTTTTAAGGGGGTCCATCAGAAAAAGTTGAAAAAAATCTAAAAAATATTTTGTGCCAGGATTTTAATGCAGATTTATAGGGAATTTAATAAAGATTCCAAATCTATACTTTGTTCAAAAATCGGATGAAAATTGCCAAAGATATGGCCTTTGAAATGGGCAAAAAGTGATTTTTCTCGATTTTCAGATTTTTCAAGGGGGTTCATCAGAAAAATTAAAAAAAAATCGAAAAAATATTTTCTATCATGATTTTGGTTCAGATTGATAGAGAATTATTCCGAGATTCCAAAGCTATACTTTGTTCAAAAATCGGATGAAAACTGCCAAAGATATGGCCTTCGAAAGGAGCAAAAAGTGATTTTTCTCGATTTTCAGATTTTCCAAGGAGATCCATCAGAAAAATTTGAAAAAAATCGAAAAAATATTTTCTATCATGATTTTGGTTCAGATTGATAGAGAATTATTCCGAGATTCCAAAGCTATACTTTGTTCAAAAATCGGATGAAAACTGCCAAAGATATGGCCTTCGAAATGGGCGAAAAGTGAATTTTCTCGATTTTCAGATTTTTCAAGGGGGTTCATCAGAAAAATTAAAAAAAAATCGAAAAAATATGTTGTGCCAAGATTTTGATGCAGATTTATAGGAAATTGATCCAAGATTCCAAAGCTATACTTTGTTCAGAAATCGGATGAAAACTGCCAAAGATATGGCCTTCGAAAGGAGCAAAAAGTGATTTTTCTCGATTTTCAGATTTTCCAAGGAGATCCATCAGAAAAATTTGAAAAAAAACGAAAAAATATTTTCTATCATGATTTTGGTTCAGATTGATAGAGAATTATTCCGAGATTCCAAAGCTATACTTTGTTCAAAAATCGGATGAAAACTGCCAAAGATATGGCCTTCGAAATGGGCGAAAAGTGAATTTTCTCGATTTTCAAATTTTTCAAGGGGGTCCATCAGAAAAATTAAAAAAAATCGAAAAAATATTTTCTGCCGGGATTTTGATGCAGATTGATAGGGAATTGATTCAAGATTCAGAATCTTTACTTTGCTTAAAAATCGGATGAAAACTACCAAAGATATAGCCTTCGAAAAGAGCGAAAAGTGAATTTTCTCAATTTTCAAATATTTCAAGGGGTTCCATCAGAAAAATTTGAAAAAAAACGATTCAAAAATTGTGTCCAAGATTTAAAAGCAGAATTATAGAGAATAAATCTGGAAATCGAACGAGATATTCCGCTCAGGAATCGGTGAAATATCAGCCAAGATATAGCCTTCGCAGTGGAGAGAAAACGATTTTTTTCAGTGTCCTTTGTTGGCCAATTTATGAGGTCAATGAAATGTCTTTTTGCCGCCCGCTAAGCGGCCTCCGCCCCCCTCCCAGTGGGTGGCTCTGGCGGCGACGACAGCGGCGACGTCTCCCAGCGACGCGGCTCCCCAGCCCGCCCTCCTTATCCTTATCCTGCCACCCTCTTTAATGGCTTGAGACACTACCAGTGTCCTTAGGGGAGGGGGGCAGGCAATGTATAAAAATTTATGAGTTTTTTTTTTGGCAAGGCCTAGGCTTTTGGCCGCCAGGAGACATTGCCATTTTGAATCGAAACTTGGCAAGAAAATAAAAGGACAAACTCGGATTTAAGAAATGCGATTTCTCAGCGAGAGAAGGTGAATCAGAATAATAAATAAATAAATAAATAAATAAATAATATTATGAATGCTTGTTATTAAGGCTCGCTGTGACAGAACCAAGATCCAAGCTTTAAGGCTGCCAAAAACGTATCCTGAATATCGATTTTTGATGCTTGCGACAGTTTTCATTTCGTCCTGATAGTTGCAGGATAAAAATATTATTTTTAGTCGTTGCTTCGCTTATGGTTTTAAAATTAAACTCTGGGATTCGTAAAAGGTCAAACGGTGGGTGGCGCTGGGTGCTTGGATTCCATCAAGGTGAACGGGAAAAAGGCTCGAAGGACAAAGTTTATTAGAAACTGCGATTGGGCGCCATCAAACAGAGCGAAAACCAATAAAAAATTGACTGAAAAAAAGGATTCCCGTGGAGCGAAAAACAATTTAATAATGAAAAAGGATTTTCTGTTTGATTTAAATCGAGATTGGAGTTAAATTTTTGGATAGCTTGTTGGGTATCCTTCGTAGAAAGTTTCAAAGCCGTTTCTATTGCGAAGGACTTCCCCGCGAAAAAGTTGCCAAAGGACACCGAAACGAAAAGTTAAACAAGTTGAAACAATGATACCATTACGTAATTAGGAAGTGAAAGTTTAAGTCAATTATTTAACAAGCGTGAAAGTTCCTAATTGAAGCTCCTGAAAGAGGTTAGACTCTTGGTTTGGTTTTGGCCAAAAACTTTGCTGAATTTTCATGAAAATTCTAAGGCCTTGTTAGTTTTCAATCAATATTTGCAGGATTTTCCTTTTTAGCAAATATTTTATCAAATAGTTTCTTTTTCTAATAAAAAAAAGGTTCAAGGTTGTAAAGAAAAGATTAATGTCCGAAATCAAAGGATTATGAAACATATTTTTCTGGCTAAAAAAAAAGGGTTTTGCACTCCGATGTCCTGTGCTTGCGTATTCCTGAGTTTGTGTCAAGGATTTGCTGATTTTTTCTGCTTCTTTTTCGCTTACCTAAGTGTTAAGTAGAAGCTTAAATTTTAAAGCTGGCCAAAAAAAACAAACAAAGCTTAAAAAACACATCATCCCAATGGGATAGCTCTTAGTCATGGCGCACAGTTTGTGCAGAGATTTCCTTTTTTTTTAGGACACAGTAAGAATTGATGAAGTCATAAAAGGCTGCCCCAGGATGAGGTAATGATTTTTTGTCCCCGATATATATAGTATATATATCCTTGCATCTGGCACGACGTCATAAGAGTGACACAATTCGGGTGATGAATCGTTTGTACTCGAAAGATTAATATTTGTTTGCCAAATCGGCTTTATAGGCCATAAAAATACATGCAAGTCTGGCTGGTAGTTATAGGACATAGTATAAGGACATGGGGAAGTCCTTTTAAATATTCATCGATTGTTGTTCCGTTGCGGTAACAGTTACGCGGTTCAATAAACCGTTAGCACGCGGCAAGCATGACCCTTCTATGCTTTCTTTTCAACCCCACAAGTATCGGGTATTGCATAGTCTCTCTTTTCAAATCAATTTAAATCATTTTTTATTTATTAAATCAATATAATTGAAGATAATTTCCCAGCAGTTATGGTTGTAGTTGCCAGGAATCCTTTTTATTGAATCCAAACCATACCAGAAATTATGCCAGGAATGAAATTGAGCCAATGGCCTTTTGATATTTTTACTCAACCACTTTTTATACACTCTTCTCTTCTCTATATATCCTTGTGCCCCATTAAAGGAACTTTGAGGCCATGCGGCTGAGCGCGGCGAGGGCCTGAAAAGAGGTAAACGGCTTCGGAATGGATGCTCGTCGGCAGAAAAGACTTGGCCAAGCGCCAATTGCATCGTTCGAAAAGTCATTTGAGGACAATGCCACGACAAATGCTCAGCAACAGCAACAGCTTCACCATCACCATGGCAATCCTCCAACAGCATCAGGACCTGCAACAGCAGCGGTGAGTGTCCTTTAGCCTATATACCACATGCCTTGCCACAATATTTTAGTGCCCGCCAGCACCAGGGTGGTGGTCCTTAATAAGGCTTTCCTTCATAAAGTGCATCTCTAGGAGTACAAGATGCTAGTTTTTAGCTTAATAGAATGAGATTATTTTCAAGTTGAAACATTTTAATCAAAGTCTTGAGAGTTCTGATCCAAATTAATCATACGCCCAGTTGCCAGGAGAAGTTTTTCTTGGCTTTAATTTAATATTTATGTTGCCTTTGCAGGACTATTCAGGACTATTCAGGTCTAAACTAAGTATCTCAGGTTTTTAGGAAGCGATTTTATCCCTTTTTTATATAAATTATTCCGTCTTTAGATACAAACTATAATAATTGTTAAAAAATCTACAGAATCCTTTATAAATTCAAGACGAAACCAAGTATCTCAAGTTTTTGAGAAGAAAATATTACTCATACGCCTCGTTATCCTGCGAAAATTTCCCTGCTTTTTTATAATAATTATTCTGTTTTTATGAGTTTCTTGAATAATTGTTAGAAAACATTAAGAAATCCTTTCAAATTCAGGACGAAACCAAGTATCTCAAGAAATACATTACTCATACGCCCCGGTGCCATGTTGAAATTCTTCTCACAGAGCAAGGATTCTACAAACTTTAGTCAGGATAACAGAATTGTTGTTTTTACACCGAATGCAGGGCATAAATTAATTAACCAAAACATGGAGTCAACTAAAGCTTGCTCAAAGCTTTCCAAACTTAAAATATGAATTTCTGTGCGAGTGTGTGTTTGGGGGCAGGCGAGGGCGGGGAGTGGCAAAATCCTGTAAGGGGGAGTGGGAGATGTATACCGCAATCATGCAAAAGGCCACTTAAAAGGCAAAGCTGCCCAAACGCTTTCGGCTAATAAACAAAATGAACCTTAAACGTCGAAGAACAAAAACAACAACAATGACAGCAAGGACAGCAAGGACCGAAAAGGACTAAACAGAAATTGGAAGCAATATTTGGGTCACGCGCCGCAGGATCAGTGACTGAAAAACGGTAGAACTTTTGGCGTGTGTTTTCACAAATATATTTGGCACGCATCCTTTGCATCAAATGCCCCCCTTGTCCTGTTTCCCCTGCCCCCTTTCCCCCCAAAATAATGTCATTTGTACAGACATTAAATGGGTGTAAAAGAGATGGCTAAACCGGTGAAAATCCAAGTGAGACAGAGCCAGAACGCCAGAGTGTAAGGGAGAGAGGCAGAGAAAGAGCAAGTACCCAAAAATGAAACATTCCGCCGCGCCAAGGTAGAGGGATAAAGTGGGGAAAACACTCGAGGGCAGAATAATAGAAACCCAGTCGATATTTTATTAGGAAATTCCGTTCAAAGTAAAAGAAAACATTGATTTTATAATACATTTAGGAGTCCCAGATGAGATTTTCCCATCCCGGAGATTGCATTTAGTTTCCCTCCGGTGTTTCCTTCCCCCCTTGGAGTCGCACCCACACACACACACTTAAATATTTAGCACATATCAAGTTGACTCTTGAAGCTTCACAGGCCACAGCTGAGTCCAAGCAAAGCAGAGCTTTCCAGCCTACCCCATGCCACCTCCTCGCCCCATTAAGTACAGACCGTACAGACCGTACCGACCGTACCGAGCCGTAATCGTGGCTGAGCTTTTATCGTTCGCAAAGCTTTCGTCGCTGCCTGAAGGAATGCCAGTCCAATAACTGTGGCATACATTTCAGGGCTTTTGCTGCCCGTAGTACGACGCTGGCGCTGCGTGCGTGCAGTCTAACAGTAAACACCGCGGAGCGTGATTGGGGAGCCAGGAAAAAAGAGAGAGCGTGTGTCGGTCGTGAAGTCTATATACGTGTGTGTTTGTGTGTGTGTGTATGTTTGTGTACGGGGGGCATGCAATAGCCGATAACTGAGTGAAAAGTTAAAGTCGAAAAAAACGAATATAGTCAAAAGTAGATTTCATAATACTCGTATTTTTTTTAACGTGCCTCTAGTGTGGAAAATGTTTCAAAATTAATCGAGCAAAAACAATAGCGGCAAGCACACACACACAACTAACTTTTTTGGGCTAGCGGTGAGTTTACACGGTGATGTATGTGTGTGCGTGAGTACTAAATAGAAAGCACGCGGCTCTTTCGGGTCCCGGCCCAGTTACTTTCCTCGTCCTTCCCCGCTTACGCTCTCCCCGCTCTCTCTCGCTGTATGTCTTTGTCCCGTTAGCTGGTACCTCCCTTTTTCCTCTGCTTTTTATTTAAATTTTAATTAATCTAATCACACATTATGTGACTGGCTTGCCTTGACTCTCTTCCCATTCAACCAAAGCCTCTGCTCTCTCTCTTGGTTATTCTCTTGCCTACTTTCTCCCTTCTACTTCTTCCTTGTCGCTCCCCAGCACGTTGCCTTACTCTCCACACTCTCCACTCTCAAATTCGTATGCCTAGAATTATGCTATGATTTTTCCCAAAACACTTGCCTTCTTACGTTCCGTTCTGTCCAAACAAAACGAAGAAAAGAATCGTTATTCTTCTTTCTGTACACCACAAAAACAAAGACCAAAGGACCCAGCGGGGAGCGGGGTTAGAGCTGGGGGGACTTGGGGCATGGGGCATGTGGCATGAGGCATGGGGCATAGGGCAGGGGGAGTTTCAAGGGGCGCACAGCAGGAGCTGCATAGTTGCAAACGTCAACTTTAAATTAATTTGTCTCCCCAAGGTCCCACAGAGCCAATAAAAGTTCCTCATCTCCCCCAAAAAATCACCCAAAAATTCCCCTAAAAAACCTCCAAAAATTCTTTAAAAATGGGAAATGTTATTAAAATCAGAATATTTTTAATTTAATATGAATTTTTTCTTGGTGTACCCCAAATTTTTATCGACAATTTATTCAATCCCCGCCCCCCAGGCGACACACTCTCCTCGTGTGGCAAGGTTTTTCCTGCAACATCATCGTCCTGGCCTAAAAGGCTAAAGTTTTCCGAAATAATTCGTAAGATTTTGGTTTCTGGAACATCTTTAAAGGACTTTAAGATCATGAAAGGACTGTCATGTTATAAAAAAAAGTACATTCCAATAGTAAAAAGATAAAGATTTTCGCAAGATAATAAAGCTTTTAAGGAATTTTAACAATAAGTTCCATATCTCTGTGTCCTGGGCTCCTTTTGTCTGCTTTAAAAATTCCCCAGCAATGGAAATTCAATCAAAAGCGTTGAAAAAAAGTCGGACAAGGCCACCGAAAAAAGAAAATCATCGTTTTATTGAAAAGAAAATAAAAAAAAACTCACAAACACGCAGACGACACACATGAGTTTGAGGGAAAATCCACTGAGAAATCGAGGCTAAAAAACAGCACGTCAAAGCGTTTGATTTCAATTTGTGAAATGCAGCCCGAGGGGAGATATGTGCAACAGCAGGTGGCAAGGTGGCACGATAGCATGGGGCAATTGAATTAAGCTTATGTGGGTTTTAATTAGAACACAAGGGATTATTGAATATGTCATTAGGTCTGGAGCCAGGAGCTTAGGGATTATTCAATATGGAGAATAATGTCCAAGGGTGGGAGGTAATCCTTAATCCTTGCTATCTCAGCTATCCTTGCAACTCATACAACCTTGAATATTTTTCTGTATTTTAAAGATCATGGAACCGAGTAAAGCGACCACAACGAGACCGACCACGGATATGGCCAACCGGAATAAAAGCATTCCAAGTACCACAGCTGCACCTGCAACTGGAACAGCAACCGCATCCACCTCCTCGTCCTCGTCGTCATCCATGTCCATGTCCTCGGCCACCTGTTCCGCGACCATAGTCCAGGCTAAGCAGCGCCCGCCTCCCCTAAAAACGGCGACAACGACGGTGACCACCACTCTGGTGTCCAGCAGCGAGGGAGGTCAACCCCTGCCATCCAGTGGTGGGGCAGGGTCAGGTGGCACCTACCGCGGCACAGCCACCCTGACCACACCCTCGACGCCCAGGATCGAGCTAAGCCGCGCCTCCAGTTCCTCCCATCACGAGGAGGACAGCCGGGAGAGTAGTCCCGAGAATGTCTTCGAGCAGGTGAGTCCATCTCAAAAGATGATAGTAAGTGATGGCGGGATTATATCCTAGATATATATCTCTCCTTGATGAGTATTTTTTTGAATAAATCTTCATTAATCCCACAACTACTGGTTGGGAGTTTTGGTTACAAAAAGTGTTTCTAAGAGTGAAAAGTTGCTAATAATTTATTGCTTTGCTTTGGATATACATTGATACATCGATACATTGATACATTAATCGATTCATACATTGATTCATCGGAACATTGATCCGATAACACATTAATCCATCGCTACATTGTTCCATTGCTTCATTGATCCATCGGAACAGTGATTCATTAATACATTGATTCATCGAAACATTGGTCCATCGGAACATTGATTCATCGGAACATTCATCCATTGGAACATTGATCCCTTGGAACATCGATCCATTGATTTATCGGTATATTGTTCCATCGCTTCATTGTTCCATTGCTTCATTGATCCATCGGAACATTGATCCATCGGAATATCGATACATTGTTCCATTTCTTCATTGATATCGGAACATTGATCCATCGGAACATCGATACATTGTTTCATTGCTTCATTGATCCATCGAAACATTGATTAATCGGAACATTCATCCATTGAAACATTCATCCATTAACACATTGATCCATCGGAACACTGATCCACTTTATCCACTTTAGACACTTCATTTGATTATCTTGAATCGTTTATCGATACATAAACGTATCTACATTTGTGTACATTTGTCTCTTTCTCTGTTTGCAACACTCTGTGATGCGCTCGCTCGCTCGCTACACCCCTTGCACACACACTTGTCCTGCGAACACGCCCTCTGCGCCCTCTCCCATCCCTTTCCATCCTGTACCCTCCCCCGCCCAAAAAAAAACATCCTGCACACAAAATTGGCTGGTGATTTGTTGATTTCGATTCCGTTTCCGAATACTTTTGCCCCCGAAAATCCTTGCATGCTTTGCACCCTCCCCCCATTTCCATATCCTATCCACGCCCCCTTGAAAATCCCCACGGAAATCAATCAAAAATACGAAAAAAAAACGATAAAAAAAACGATTAAAAAAACTATCGCTCTCGATGTGTGTGTGTACTGGCTGGTTTATGTGGTTGAACTAATGCTCTGAAGGTCGGCACTGGCACCCTACAGGAAACAATCGGTCTTGGCTTTCGGGAGGAGGGCGCCCTCGAGCTGCGCAGCTCCACGGAGGAGCTATACTTCATGGATGCGGAGCAGAAGAAGGAGGAGCAGGAACGCATCCAGCAACAGCAGCAGCAGGTGAGCCGAAGATCGTTTTGGGGCTTAGATTGATGATTGATTGATACCCGGTACTTGATTCGAACTTTGGGAGTTGTAGTTCTTGGGGAGAAAGAGGTCTAGACGGGGGTCTTGAGAGACGGAGGTCTATATCTCATAAAGTCAGTGCTTTTGAGAGAATCTTTTTAGGGTTTATATAGTCAGAAAGTGCCAGGAAATCAATACATATTTGGGATTCAATACCCGGTACTTCTTTATTACTTTGTGAGCTGTAGTCTTTGGGGGTAAGAGGTCTAGATGGAAGAAAATATTCATACCCGGCACTGAAACCACCTTTCCTTGAGTATCTCATAAAAGAAGTGCTATAGAAAGTATCTGTTAAGGGTTTATATTGCCATTAGGGTTATTATCCAATGCCCGGTACTAAAGTCTCACTTTTAGAGCTGTAGTCCTTGGGAGAAAGAAGTCTTAGATGGACAAAAATATTCATATCCGGCACTGAAACCTCCTTTCCTTGAGTATCTCATAAAAGAAGTGCTATAGAAAGTATCTTTTAAGGGTTTATATTGCTTTGAGAGTCATAGTCCTTGAAAGAAAGAGGTCTAGGACAGACAAAACTAATCATACCCGGCACCTTTCCATGAATATCTCTTAGATTCAGAGCTACAGAAAGTATCTTGTGAAGGTTTCCATACCTCTATAACCATTATATCTTTCTGAGAGTCACAACCCACTTATCAAATCTACTTATCCAACGAAGAATACAAATTCCATCCATGAAAAGTACCCCAAATACAATTTTATTCGAATATTCAAGCCAATATTGAAGCCAGGGACGTCGTGGCATGACGTTGATGGAATCAAAGGGAACGACAAAAAATGCAATGGGGGAGACAGTAACCGCATCACAAGTTCAATTAATAATGCAAAATTGCATTCAAGTGGCTTGGGAAGTGAAACAGCAGCGGAAGCGCGGTGGATGGGCGTGAAGGGAAAACGACGAACGGCGAACGGAAAACGGAAATAAGTAAAAAGGATGTGGATGGGGGCAGGATGTGCTTGGCAAGGAGCACAGATAGAAAGTCGAAAAGAGGGCAATGGGAGGTGTCAAGGGCAAACTCGGTGGGGGGGCTGGACGGACGAGCACTGAATGACAGCTGACAAGTGTGCAAAAAGCCACCAACCCACCGACCTACACAGCAACCACCCTGCAACCCCATCTTGCCCCAGCGATTCGGAATTGTTTGGGGCAAGTTTGGTGAGGAAAAAGTTTTGCGCGAATCATTTACCTCCGGCCAGTTTCCCTTCGAGAGCTGCCAAGGACGAAACTTATCAATCGAAGGAGACCCAATTTTTCGGGAGGCAAGGTGGCAAGGTGGCAAGTCTCGAGTTAATTGCGAGGAGCTCCAATTAATTATTTCAACACGTGACACAGTGTTGAGGCAAGTAAGGATTCTTAAATATCTTTGAATGATTTCAAGCCCAGTTCTATTTCTAATTAGTTATCTTTCCAATTCCATTCGGATTCCATGCCCCACCTCTTAATGCCCCATGACTATGCCCCATCTCTATGCCCCATGACTATGCCCCCCCTCAACTCTTTGTGCCCCGAAAATTGGTTTGCTTAGCTTGATTGGCAGTCGCGGGTTGCGAGTCCGGATTGAAAAGGCCGCGAGTGACAGGAAGCCGAATGGAATGCCATGATTCTGCCTCTGGACAATGGCCAGTTCCCATTGGGAGGAAAAAATAGAACCCCAATGGTCAGGGATTAGGCTATCTTTCCATACCTTTCCTAGCGAGTCCTTCAAATGCTTTAATTATTCATTTTAGATTTCCCTTTTTTCCATTTCGAATCCTTTTAAAATCCTTTCAAACGTTGCTCTCCATCCCCTTTCCCAGGCCAAGCGCTCCTCGCCGCACATCTTCAAGTTCGACGACCACCAGAGCTACCTGCAGCAGCACCAGCGCAAGGACTCGGCTAGCTCGGAGGTGGCTGCCCTGCTCTGCATCTCGGGACGCACCAGTCGGATCTCCAGTGTGGGCAGTCAGGGATCGGCAGTGAGTCGTTTGTCAGCGGTCTCCGGGGTATCCCGCTCCCCGTCGCCTCATCGCATGCTCCTGGAGACCTCCTTCTGCGGCCCCAAGCCCGTGGAACTTGCCGGGGGAGGTGGAGGAGCTGCAGCCAGTGGGGGAAGCTCGACCGTCAAGGCCACCGCTTCGGCCCAGAGTCAGGGAGATTTTATCCCCGGAGCAGGTACAGTGGCGGCCAATGCGGCATTGCTGGAGCAGCTGCTGCTGGCGAGGAAGCACGATCCCACGCAGGCGGTCCTGGCCGAGGGCATCAAGGTCCTGCCCTCCGCCCAGCTGCACAGCTCCGCCCCCAGCTCCTCCAGCTCGCGTCGCAGCCGGCAGGCCCACTCGCTGGCCAACGGGGAGCGGGAGTCGAAGTCCGGAGGGAAGATCACAATCGGCGCCCAACGCAGGAGCACCAAGAGTCCCGGACAGATGGTCGTGGGCAAAACCGCCAGCGGCACGGAGTACATCCGGATCAATCTGCGTCCGGATCACATGTACCACGACAAGGGTATCGCTTCAAATGAGCGGGTGGTGGAAGCGCCCAACCAACTGGCTCCGGTTTACTCCAAGCCGGCCTCCTTAAGCTTACAGGGAGGAGCAGCTGGCGGAGCAACTGGAGGAGCAGCTGGCGGATTAGCTAGCGGAGGAGCTAGTGGACTAGGTGGCTCTGTCATCGAGGAGATGCACCTCACGCCCACGGCGAGTCCCAAGCCGGGTCGACGCCTCACCAGTCGTTCACCCTCGCCGGCCACCTGTCCCGGTGGAGGAGGTTCCGTCTCCCGCAAGAGCTCCTTCAGCTCCCTGTTCCGCCTGGGCAAGGATTCCCCGGACTCGCCACGCGAATCCGCTCGTTCCAGGAGCAAAAGCAAAGACCGACCCTCGACGGCGTCGGGTGGACTCGGCGGAGGCAGTGGCGGAGCAGGCGGTGGCTCCCAGAACGTCACGCCCAGCAAGCAGAAATCCGTGCTGGCCATCTTCAAGCCCGGCAAGCGAGGCAGCCAGAGCAGCAAGAGCTCCTCCCCGGTGGAGGCAAGCGTCGAACCCATTCCGCCACCACCTCCCCCAGTGCCTGGCTCTTCCGGGAGCAGGCCACCCTCCCGCCCGGGATCCAGACTCCGTTACTATGATGAGCCCGTGGAGGGTTACATCCACATTCCGCTGCACACGCCGCCGGAGGAGAGGGAGGCCCGCACCCTGCTGCAGGGCATCCAGCAGCTGGCCAGCGCCGCCCAGGCCTCCGTCGATCCCTCGCCCCTGCCCGCCCACCGCGTCCTGCCCTCCTCCTCCGCCGGAGCCACCGCCCCGCCGGGCACCCACATCACGGCCAGCCAGCTGGCAGCCGCCGCCGCCGCCCTCAAGCCGGTGGCCCACAAGAAGGTGGCCCAGCGACCGGATTTGGATGCCATACAGTCGATGCCCAGCCAGGACGAGCCTCCCATGCCGCCGTCCCAGGACCAGGCGGCACCTGGAACCGACTGGAGCCTGGAGGTGCAGCGCCACAGCTCCCAGGACTCGCAGGAGACCACGGCCGACTCCGTGGGCTCGGTGGTCAGTGCCCGGGCGGCCAATCTCGCCCAGCAACGGGAACAGCAGGCCGAAATCCAACGCCTCCCCTCGGTGGAGTCCACGCAGAGTGCCTGCGAGCCGAGGCTGGTCCACACGGTGGCCACCGTGAATGCCCCTCATCCGGATCTGGAGACGGCGGCGGCCAAGGAACGACGTCGCCTCCTGTTCGCCACTCGGCTGGGTTCCGGCAGCCAGGAGCAGCTCTTCTCCACCCAGTTCAGTATCTCGAAGACGGAGAGCCAGTCCAGCCAGCTGTCCGAGCAGGTGGAGCAGCACTCGAGCACCTCGGAGGCCACGATCGGGGGAGCAGCTCCGGGTCCCGCAGCTGACGGCCTGCAGCGCCAGGGCACCGTGATCCGCAGGATTGATCCCTCGATCCCACCACCGCCTCCCCCTCGTGGCGTGTGCTCCTCCTCCGAGGACGAGCCCGATGCAGTGGCCAAGACGACGACTCTGCGGGACAGCGTGGTGATGCGATCCAAGCACAAGCCCCGCTCCGGGGATTCCGGGGATGAAGCTGCTCCCGTTCCGGACCAGCGCCACTCGCGGTATCTCGAGAACTTCAATGTGCGCCTCAAGCTCCAGGACAACCTGCCCGCGGAGGCGGATCAGGCCGCCACCTCCATTCCAAGGAAGCCCAAGCGCCAGAGCATCACGGAATCCAGACGTAAGTCATAGAAATCCTCGCCCTGCATCCGAAGGATCCATCCTAAGCTCTGTCCAACTTTTCAGGTGAAACCAGTCAGAGTTCGGGCGGTGCCACGCCTACCACGCCCATTCCCATGCCCGTCACCGCCCAGCCCCTGCCTCCATCCACTTCCAAGGCCACCACCTCCACCACACCAACCACAACAACAGGTGCTGCCACGCCCACAGCTGGAACGCCCAACGCCCCACTGCCAGCCTCCTCCTCCTACGCCATGACATCCTCCCCAGCCCTGTCCTCCCCGACGGCGGAGCGCCGCCACTCCCACTCCACAGACGACCACGAGCCGGTGGAGTCCTCGGAGAGCGAGCGGGACTCGGACATGGCGGGCAGCTCCTCGGTGACCACGGCAGTGCCGGCGGGAGACGAAGCCGCCAAGCGCCACCACCACCACTTCCCCCGCAACGTGTGCGTCATCGAGGAGCACGAGAGCACCGGCCTGGTCTCCCAGGAGTCCTTCGACGACGAGCTGCCCTACATCCCGACCACCCTGCCCGAGGAGCGGGCCCAGGGCGTGCCCCTAATCCCGATGCGGGAACGCGCCAACATGGAGCTCAAAACCTGTCCGGTGGACAGACCGCGATCCACGACTCCATTGAATCCCTCGCACATCGAGGAGTACTGCACGGGCATCGTGGTACCCCAGGAGAACGCCGGTTTCCTGTCCAGCTTAGATGCTACTGGTGCTGCCACAGGTGGATCCTCTGGAGCTTCAACTTCAGGAGGAGGAGGAAGTGCATCTGCCGGAGGCGCACCCGTGCGCGGGGAGAAGCTTCGCATCAGCCTGCCCCGTAAGGAGTCCGCCGGCAAGGAGCGCATCCAGAGCTCCAAGTCGCCCCGCCGCATCTCTAACGCCAGCGGCAAGTCCTGGTTCGAGTTCGCGGAGGAGGGACTGCGGGCCAACAACAATCTGGAGCGCAAGGACTCCTCCAAGCAGCTGCTCCCGGTGGTAACGCCTCCGCCCCAGACGCCCGCCACTCTGGAGGAGCCCAAGCCGAAGGCCTCCACCCAGCGGAAGCTTTCCGGGCACTGGATCGACTTTGAGAACATTCCGGAGAAGCGAAAGCCCGCCAAGAGGATTACGGCGCTGCCCAAGGAGTCGCTGGCGGGTGGTGGTGCTTCCGGCGGCGGCGCAGTGACCACCACCAGCTCCTCCTCGGTCTGCGGGAGCGGACATCGCTCTGGGTCCGGTCACCATCACCACCACCATCACCAGCAATCGAAGATGGGCGCGGACGGGGGCGAGAAGCTGCACTACAACTATGTCAAGCCGGAGGACTGCCAGTGCGAGTGCCACGAGGCGGAGCGGGACGAATCTTCGACAGGAACTGCAGGGGCTGGAGACACTAGCACTGGAACTGGAACTGGTACTGGAACAGGCAGCGAATCCCTACCCTCAGGGGAAGCTGGAGAAGACATGCTGCCGCTTCTCGAACCCGAGACTTCAGCGGAGGGCAGGTGGGTCTAGGATCCTTTTATAGATTCTCCTTTCTTCTATTTATATTTCCTTTCCCCCACAGGATATATGCGGAGGAGACTCAATCCCTTCTAGGTCACGGTGTCAAAGGAGTTGCTAGTTCAAGGGTAAGATTCAGGACTCAAGATCCGCCTCGAAATAATCTCGAATATGTCTCCCCTGATATCCAGAATCAAATGGGAGACTTCAGTCGGCGGGATAATGGATCGAGTTCCCGTAGTCGCAAGTTTCCGGACCGGAAGTAAGCGGATCAGGGTAGCTTTTACTGGTAAATCATCTCTACGTAAGTCGAGTCACTAAACTATATGGCCCGACCTATAGCCCGGGTCTATATCCTTAATGTACCTCAAGCAGAGCGGTTGTTAAAATCCGGAGAAGTGTATCCTTTCGACTCCTAAAAAAACCTAAACCCAAACCCATGATTGATTAAAAAACAATACGATACTCGGTACTACATAGAGCTCATCATGTATATGAATAGGATAATTTTTTTTTATATAAATATATATATCTAAATGGTAATTTAGCAAAAATCGAAAATAAAAACACACACTCTACAGGATACATAAATAGCAATCCAGATAGACAGATCTGACGATAGAGAGGTCTTTTTTCGCTAATTCGCTAAAATATATATTATATTATATATGTGATCTCTAAAACCAATGTTGTATGATCGATCGGAGGGGATGTTCTATAGCTTTAAGTCGGTGTTTTTGTGTGTAGTTTGTTAACTCGCTCAGACAAATCCAGAACCCATAGACTTACACTTTCGGAAGACTATAACCTTCCCAGGCACTCTCTCTCTCCGATTAAACCCCCAACCCGTACTATATAATATTCGAAATCTGACAAATACAGAACGATCTTCTGGCCGATCCTGGCCAATCCACACACTATATATATATATATTTATATATAAAGATTTACATCTAGGCTCGATATTCTATATTCGAATATTCTGATATTCTAGAGAGATCTACCAACGAGTTGTATTCGTTTTCGGTTGGTCCGCAACCCCTCACAGAAAGTAGCCTTTAGTTGGAAGTAGGAAATGCATTAGTTAGTTTGTAAATATTTAGTCGGGATTTAGATCGCAGGTTAGATTGCATTTTTTTGTCGAAAAATGTTGAATAAGTTTATGAAATTAAATATTTATAGTGGAAAGAAAAAACTGCCAGCACACAAATGCGACAATTGCGATTTTTGTTTCAAAACATTTCCAAAGATTTGTTTCTTTTTTTTCGGAACTTTTTTTGGGGGCCACCAACCGGTTGAGTTCATGCGCCAAAATATCACGACTTTATTACTTACGATTTCTGATCAGAAAACTATAACTTCGATAAACAAAAAAAACATACCTAGCTAGTCTTTGAAATTCCTAAAAATCTATTGAACTTAGCGGACAACGGACGTTCATTGAAATGAAGAAAAACCTAAAGTAAACTTTAAATATAATTAAATCCAACTTTAAGAAAAACTTATAGGTAAATTATACAAAAAAAAAGGAAAAATGGAGCTTTTTGCAGAGAACTGAGACGAGTTAGAACTCTGATCGAATCGAAGGGCAGAGTTTTGTTTTGATTTTATTTCAATTTTTTTTTTACCAAAAAAACTGGTGAAAAAGCACATAAAAAGATCTTAACAAATTGTACAATAATTTCAAGAAGATATATAATAATATATACATATATATTCGCACATACATTTATATAGATGGATTTACATATATTATATGTATGGATATGCATTTAATACATAAGTTTCATTCCAGCTTCCGAATCTTGTTTTGATGAATACATTTTTCTTACTTTTTTAATATAACTTTTTTTTATATAACTTAGACAGAAAAAACGAAAAGTTGTTGTTAAAAAAATGCATTTAAAACGAAAAAAACCCAAGAAAAAACCAAGACAAAGGTTTAATTAAGACGAAGGAATTATAAAATAATTGTTGTTATCAAAATTATGGGCAAAGCAAAGAAAATAAATTAATAATTATATAAGCACTCTCATCATTTAACGATTTCATATAGACGAGGAAGAGGATGCTTTATGAACGTTAATTGAAAACTATTCATTAAAGTGACAAAAAAAAAACATATATATATCTAGAGTTTTCTTTTATCTGGGGGAATTCTTCAACTTAATTCTTCAAATTCCGGAGCCGGGTTCTAATCAATTTGCATGCGACTCTTATCATGATTCCGGGACTTAACCAGCCCACCGTTGTCAATCAATCATGATTATGTCTATTTAACATGCATATGGGATTTACGCGATTTTAGATAGCGATCGCCTGGAAACAAGTGTATTTGCTGTGAAATGTAATGAAGCCGATGACCTGTTTTCACCTTTTGCAAAGTTCGTGTTATCTCTGAACCGTGTAAACAATCTACAATGACATCGCGCACAAATACACGTAGGCACTGCTCTCTCTCCGCGCAGGCGCTCTCTGTTACGGTCTCTTTGCTCGCTGTTAACCGTTTGAACCGATTCTGTTAAGCTATTTGACGGTTTCCCATCTATATAGATAACAGATTTTTATGATTTTTCAATAATTCTAGAACATATTCTTGGTAGCCTTCCCCCAGTGGGGTTTAGAATCTTCGTCAGTGTAACATAACCGATGCTGTAATTGGAATGCTGTAACCGGTTAACAGTCTGTAAGAGAGTAACAGAACACCGTACCATGGGTTGAAAAGAACAAAATACTTAAATCAAACAAATAAATAAGAAAAAAAGGTTTAAATTAATTGAATCAAAGCATTCAGACTACCTGTATTTATATCCTTTTCAATCTAATACCCCTCGCTTTAAATATTAATGTTAATCTGAGTATTTAACACCTACTTGCTCTCTGCCACCCCACTGTGTTGAGTGGATGTTGCGAGAGAGCGCCGACTATATAAGGCAACGCCGCTCGGCGATTCCGCGAAAATAGTAGAAAAGTGCCCATCGTACTTGGCGTGCTAACGGTTTCCACAGTTAATCCCACAAATAAACGGCGCGCAGACCAAAAAAAAACACAAATAAATAAGAAATAAATAAAGAAGAAAGCCGAAAAACGGAAAGCGAATTAGGAATATTTATTTTTGTTTTGTGTTTACAAATAAAAAAGAACGAACCATGGCGTTCATGATGCCTGTTATGAAGAACAACTACGACATTTACAAGGACACGCGGTCCCGCAAGACGTCCGAGTGCTCGAATGCCAGCAGTAACGGCACCACGACCCTGGCCTCTGCCCTCGGCACACCTGCCGCCCCGGGCAGTGCCCCCCACTCGCAGCGGCGCCGCAAGGTGTCCGAATGCAAGTCGGAGAGTTTTGCGGCGAGTCCCTCGCACTTTGGCGGCGGCAGCGGCAGCGGCGTGGGCGGCAGTGGTGGCGCCACCTCTCACCGCATGCAAATGCAGCGCTCCAACAGCTCGCGCGCCTTCCCCCGCAATGCCTCCCGCAGCTCCCACGGCTCCATGCAGCACATGCAGATGATTTCCCCGACCCGCTCCAGTCCCCCCAGTCGCTCGGCCACCGCCTCGGCTCTGGAACGACAGGCGGCCGCTCAGGCAGCGGCGCAGCTGAATTTAAAGCAGAGCGGCGGTGGCAGTGGCGCCACCGGCGGGGAATCCTCGAACGACTACACCAAATTCCATTTGCGGCTGGTGGATAAGCTGCGCAAATCCTTTCGCAAGGACACCGGCAAGCGGTCATGAGAGCAGGTGCAACCGCAACAGCAACAGCAACCGCAACAGCAGCAACAACAACAACAGTACAACAACCACAACATCAACAACAACAACGAGAACAACACAGGCGGCAGCGCAACCCTGTGTGGCGGCAACAACAACAGCTGGGAGGCAGGAGCAGGAGAACCCCACAAGGGCATGGTCAGTCGCCTGTCGCGGCGCTTCCGGCGCTACTGCAAGTTCCTCTCCCACTCGCCCTTCCACTCCCGCCGAGAGAGCGACGGGGATGCGGAGGCCACCGCAGCCTCCGCTGTGGGCAGCTCCATGGAGCAGCTTACCGGCGGCAAGAGGAGGCGTAGCAGCAGCATCGGCAGTGCCGGGAGCCGGCTGAAAATGCGGCTAAGGCGATGCACCTCCTCGCCGGGTTAGGCAGCAGGACATGGGATCGCAGCAGGTGATCCTGCAGAAAGCAAGAGAGAGAGAGAGAGGACAGACTGGGAGTGAGTAGGGGGCAGGACTAAGGGGTGGGAGAGAGGTTGGATTAGGATAAAAAACGTTGACGGTTGTTGATAAAAAAATGGAAATATTTTATTCAAACAACAGTGTATTAAATGCAAACTAATTATGTTACATAAAATACAAATAGAAAGTATATAAGAAGATATATTATATATATGTATAAATGTCAGGCTTCCAGAATCCTCTTTTTATTTCTTGTATATTTTTGTTTAAATATTGTAAAAAGAACCGTAATTGCAACTGCCAATTGCATTGTACAACAACAAACCCCACAAAAAAAAACAAACAAAAAACACAAAACAAATTGAGAAAAACAGATTTTACATTATTTTTTGTTTATTTATATACTTGTAATTGCATAATTAGTAAGAGCAGTTGGACAATATACTTTTTAAGCATTGCGAACAAGCAACAAAAATAAATAAACTTGACAAAAACAGACAATTTTTCAAAAAAAAAAACGGAGCAAGTTAAATCAAACAAAGCAGCTGAAAACAGACTTAATATTATACACATACAAGTAAAATATATATGCATACATATCTATATATATATATGTATATACAAGAATGTACCTAGACAAAAAAAACCTACATTTAAGCTATAATTATTGTTATTGTTTTTTTTTTAGTAGCGCGTAACTTTTTTGTAATTACACAAGCATACACTGTACACAGTTTACGAAAAAAAAATGGCAACCAGAAAACAAACTAAAAACTTAATAAAAAAAAGAACAAAAAACGGAAAAATCAAGACTATGTAATTTCATTTGCACGCGAAAAGCTATTTAAATGTCAGCAAACGGTAAACGGTACACGAGAGAAAATGAGAGAAAGAAAGGGCGAAAGCTGCAACTGCAGCCAAGTGCGCAAAAAATGCGTCATGTGTGGGCGGCGCAGGGAGGGGGACGGTGGTGGAGAAGCCCCAATTCAGCCGCAATTAGACCAGCTCTCCCTGTGCCTATCTCCCTCTGACCACCGTGATGATGGATGGTGTTACGGTGAATGGTATGCGGAAACAACAAAAGAAAGAAAATCAATCCGAAAAATGCACTCAACTTTTTTCTTTCAGAGCGATCACTGTCGCGTTAAGTATACGCCGTGTTGTTGCTTTTGACTCACTCATAGCCCCCAAATTGAGAGCGTCACGGCTGCCGCCTCGATAACCTTGACCTTTGAACACCGATGGCGTCGAACCGAATTGCCAGAAAGATAGCCCCAACAGCCAGATAAAATCTATGTCATTGTTACGTGATATATCTATAGATATATCTATATGAGAATATATAGAACGTAGTTGCTTCTTCTTCTTCTTCTTCTTCAAGTCCAATCAAGAACTCAAATATAACGGTCCCCGATCACGGGTCCAAAATATAAGATGCACAAAAGAGAGGAGAGATGCCGCTGGGTGGGACTTTGACCATGAAATATTAGTTTTTTATGAACGTTATGATTCAGTGACTGTTATTCTGATTAAATTTGTGTGCGTTGACGATTTCAATTTCGATTTGTTCTGATTCGCGCATGCGGCAAATTAGCGGAAGCGAAATGTTGCATATTAAATAAAGAACAGCTGTGCAACCAGAGGCAGTAATTGAAATGAAAATGGAAACTCAAAAAGGTCCAGAACCTACCAATTTATAGGAAAGCAAATATTAATAAAAATGATAAAACAAGTAACTGTTCTACTTAATTAGTGTTTATTTTAGGTTAGGTTTTATCTAGGGTACATCCTCGTCGGTTCTGTTTTATTGTCCTTTGATTTGGTTCTTATCTCCGATATTCTGATGTTTTTTTATAGCCAGTTCGAGGCGGTTTGTGTTTTGTTTTCGATGTGATGCGGCAGATTTTCAAGTTCACATGGCCATAAATGGCCGGAAAGATATCGAGCGTAAATATCGGAGATAGACTAATGTTCTGCCACCATAAATCAAAGCTTTGTCACAGCTCCAATGTTTTGGGATGAATAATTAAAAGGTAGAAAAGAAAAGAAGAGTTTTCTAGCCTTCTTTTCGATTGAGTAATTTATGAATCACTCGAATCACTTGATTTGAGTGGAACAAAGCTGCCGCAAAAGGCGGCGTTTGATCTATTGCGGTTTTTCGTTTGTCTCTTCCAAGAGGCAACAGGTTTTTGCTGCCCCTCGCCCCCACACCCCCCACCGAACATGCTACATTGTAGTTGGCGCGTGCCGCATTCAACGTGAAGCTGAATTAAACAATTTCCAGTTCGATCCCCTCATGGACAAAGATATGTACAATGAAAAACGATTTGTATTACTATTTGTTGGAGCGGGGAGGGTGGGTAGTAAGTAAATACGAATACTTGAATTATTTTATAAAAAAAAACCCTTTTTCTTGCTTAAAAACTAACCTAAATGTACTATCACGCAGTCCCGTTATTCGTTTTCATGTTCATTTTCATCCGAGTTAAAAATATTCGACTCAATCGGGAATTGAATTAATATTCTCAATTGAACAGCGCCTGCCACGCCCCTTGGCGACGACTTAGCCCATTATCGTGCAATGGAAAATTCCCAACAAAACCGTTGCGACAGCACGCGTCACTGCCGAGGGGGTGGCAAGGAGATGACAAGGATTACGCTCAACTTTTCATCGATTAAACAATGCAGAAAGGAAGGAGAGAGGTCGGACAACGCCGCATATCCTGACCTAGTCTAAGTAGCGTTATTTCTCTCAGTCCTTGCCTTGCCTCTCTCCCGGTCTCTGTCCTCTCTTACTCTCTAAGCTTATTGCCTCCCCATTACCCCCCTTTCAGCTGTAAGTACTTTTTCGCTTTTAAAAGAAAATCAAGTTAAGAAATTCCTTAGAAAGTATTAAAACTTGTGCTTTGCAGATTTAGTCTTAAAAATTCTTTCGCAATTCCCCTCTCTCTTCCTTTTATTATCCTTTCTAACCGAAATAAAGCGTTTAAAAAGCCGGCAGAAGGTCCCGTGACTCCTGCGACTCTGCTTTTTCGGCTCGTGTCAAGGACATTCAACTCGGCCTCTCTCTGATTTGCTTTTTTTTCTTTATCGATTATTGTTTTTTATTGCCTTTCCTTGCCGTGCTATCTCAAATGCCAAAATTTGTTATATAAACGTGACTTTTATTATAATTTATTTATCACAAGTTTATAAAAAAATAAATCGTTACTTTGTAGATCTTACAACCTGTCAAAGGTAGCTCTTTTTTATTAATTTATGGGGCTTTTCAAGTGATGAAGTACAAACTTTTTTATCAGAAAATAGAAATTTTCTATTGATTATATAAAATCATAAAATATACATATAAAGATCTTAAAAAACAATGCATGAGATCAGATTTATTTTTAAAATTATTTAATACTTATTTAAACAGTACTTACCTTTTTTTAAGACCATGTAAATATGTATTTACATATGTACTAATACATAAGTACATACATATGTATGTACACGGTAATCGACATCTAACTGTAAATCATTTGAGCGGGACGCCTCCACACACACATATACACGCGGCCAGGGGAGCCTCCGAGATGATTTTCACAAAAAAGTATGTTTTTCTTTATTAAAAACATCATAAAATATTGTTCCCGATAACAATATGATCACTTTTGATTCTTTAAGCGGTTTTTTACTTTATTTTTAGCAAAAAAATGAGCAGAAAACTGAATTTTCTTTGGCGCGTCCTCACACACACACGCACTGACCGCTTGTTCCGTTTATTTCATTCGTTTTCGAGTTTATTCGAATCTTTTTTCAGGTTTTTCCAAAAGTCCTGTATCAGGAACGTCCTTAGTCACTCCTTTATTAAGTATAAAGTATAAAGTATATAATTTTACTTCGAATTTAATCAAATAAAACAATTTTTCACCACAAGCACAGCCAAGGATCGCGAAGACACGGAGAAAGAGAGAATGAGGTTAAGCTCGTGATGGTCACACTGTCCAGGCGAAAAGTTCGCGCGATCTAGATTTTTTCAAGTACCTTTTTTTTGACTTGAATATTGGATTATAATACCTCTAGCAAGAGTATTAACAACGTGGCTCGAAGGTAAAGAAACAATAGCTGGGAAAGGAGGAGCCCGTGCCCACCAAAGGCAGCGAAGCGAGCCCATCTTGAAGAATGGAGGAATGACGGAGCAAAACAAACGAAGCGATGGAGACAGAGATGGAGATGGAGCAGAGGCGGCAACCAAAACGCTGAAAGAGTGAAAGTTGGGCACTAGCATAAGAAACGAAATTGGTAAGAAATGAAATTGAAGCTCTTCTTTGGTATGTTGGCCACAGCAACAAAAACTTGCACCAGCGACGACGTCGGCAGAGAAAACATTGGGATGGACCTCAACAAAATACTGAAATACTGAAAAATATTACTCATACGACCCGTGGGCCGGGTGAGAGGTTTCGTATAAATTACCATAAAAATTGCATTTAATAATAAAGACTTTCGTTTAGGTGCTCAAATTTTACATATATATATATTTTATATATAAGAGTGCTTCCAAAGTTCACCCCAGTGGCCGTGCAACAAGCTGAGGCCAACGCCGCAGCGAAGCAGCGTCATGTTAATAACAGACGCCTCGGCATATACTTTTTTGTTCAGGTTATTTTTGACGCGTTAACACGGCTCAGCTCTCAGAGCAACTGGAGTCCAAGACCACAACAGTCAGTTGGCCAAGATCTCGCGCCTCGCTTGGACACGCAGCACTATAACCCAGTATCTCGCATCGGAACTAGGCCTACTATCTTACTAACTGTTCGAGCAAACGAAAGCCCTGTCCCTGGAAATGTGCGAAATCGGCACCTGACCGCCCAGCTCAGGAGTTCCCATCAGAAGGTCTAGAGAAGCTCTAGTTTCTGCAGAGATTGTAAAAGGAAACCGATTGAATCCCATCCAAAAACAGGTAAGTTGTCCCAGAAAAGTCGCAACCGTGCTGCCAAAAAAATGGAAATGAAAGTTGAAGCCTGCTTTGAATGACAATGACTGTCAATTGATAAAATAAACAAGTAAATTAATTATTTAAGAAACTTTCAAATTCCTCTAATAGTTTAACATTCGCTAATTGAATTAAACTTACTTTGACCTATTTAATGGCCACGGGGTTTCGGGCTTAATCTCAGAATTTATCTGAATTACCGAAAACCTGTTTAGGGCAGGTGCACTTAAAATTCATGATTTCCCATTTCAATGAAACTTTCTTTCTACCTGCCCCTCCCCACGAGAAGATTTCGAGAAGAAAAGCAGTTGCGAGAAGAAACACTTGACAGACTATGTCCTCAGAACCCGGGTCTGGATCAGGCACACCCTTTCCTCCTGGTTTTGATCCCGCGGCCGAGTCTGCTGAGAAGACTCTCTGCTTCCGGGGATTCTGGGCCTGGTTCGTGCTGATCCTCCTGATAGTCATCTTCATTTCGGCCATCATGTGGCTGCTACGGAAGTGTATCCAGGGACCGGTCTACCGCAAAGCTAATCGCATTGATGGAAAGGTATGTTTACGTCTATAGAGAGTCCTTCGCTCTATTATAATCTCATGAATGTCTCCAGGTGGTTATCGTCACGGGATGCAATACAGGAATTGGCAAAGAGACCGCCCTGGAGTTGGCCAAGCGCGGAGCTCGTGTCTACATGGCCTGTCGGGATCCAGGACGATGCGAGGCTACCCGCCTGGAAATCATAAAAAGCAGCCAAAACCAGCAACTATTCAATCGCACCTTGGACCTGGGTTCCCTGCAGTCCGTCCGGAACTTCGTAGAGCGCTTCAAGGCGGAGGAAACCAGGCTGGATCTGCTAATCAACAATGCCGGGGTGATGGCATGTCCCCGCTCCCTGACCGCCGATGGATTCGAGCAGCAATTGGGCGTGAATCACCTGGGCCACTTCCTGCTCACCAATCTCCTGCTGGATCGCCTCAAGCAGAGTACTCCCAGCCGCATTGTGGTGGTCAGTTCGGCGGCCCACCTGTTCGGGCGGATAAATCGCGACGATTTGATGAGCGAGCGCAAGTACAGCAAGTTCTTTGGAGCCTACAGTCAGTCCAAGCTGGCCAACATCCTGTTTACCAGCAAGCTGGCCACAATTCTCAAGGACACGGGAGTGACGGTGAACTGCTGTCATCCCGGTGTGGTTCGCACGGAGCTGAATCGCCACTTTTCCGGCCCCGCCTGGTTGAAGAGCACCCTTCAGGTGGTGTCCCTTTATCTCTTCAAGTCCCCCAAAGCCGGAGCACAGACTTCGCTGAAACTGGCCCTCGACCCGCAGCTGGAGACCTCCTCGGGCGGCTACTATTCGGATTGCATCCGCTGGCCCTTGGTCCCGTGGGCCAGGAGCACAGACACCGCCGACTGGCTGTGGCGGGAGAGTGAGAAGCTGGTGGGTCTGCCCCCCTCGTTGCCGCCAAATGAACCAACTGCCAATGGGGCAAGTAATGGCAATGGAAACTCCGGTCCCGGAGCCATGCAGTCGGTGGACACTGTTGTGGTCAGTCGATCGTAGTTTCTAATCAAAGATCCGTAATCATAAGTAAGTCATTTGATCAGCTTAAGAACTTATTCTCAGTGTAGGAAACCAGTAAGGAACTCTGAGTAACAAAGTGACTTTCCCCATTTTAACTCGCTTTTTTTTTTGTACGAGTATATCCTGTGCTTAATTTTAAGAAAAAGAAAGAAAACTATTAAAAGAAAAAGTTATGCTCCGTCATGCAATTGTTTTTTGGCTTTTAACTTTTTCTTTTTCTCCGTCAGGCATAAAGTGGACAATTAACGACCACAAACCAAAATCCAAAGAGGACCCTGCCGCTTGCACTGAAAAAACTCACTGAATATACTTGTTATATTCTTTTTCACAATGATGATAATATAACCTTTAGTTGAATATCTTAAAAAATAGGTATATTTGATGGCTGAAACATTTCTCAGTGTGTTCCTCAGCGCCGGCAATGCAATTTCATGAGGCAACGAGCTGGGAAACACAGCCAGAGACAGAGAACGTGAGCAAGTGAGTTAGTCAGTCAGTCTGTCCGTCAATTTGGCGCTGCCCCACTCGCTCTCTTTCCCCCCATTGTATCCAAATGCCATTTGCATTAACGAAAAATCGCATGGAGCTGAAGAGAGAGACGGCGATAAAGGGGGCACTGGCATTAAACCCATTCGTGCCCGGTGGGGTCGTTCCGGCTGCGCTGGAAAAGCAAAAATGAAAACCCCATTCAAAAATCGATGCAGTTTGATTTATTAGTATTATTAGTGTCAGTTGACTAGAAAAAAAATTGGGGAAATTTCTTTGCTTTCGATTAAAAATTTCATTTTCAAGTGAAACCAATAATTAATTCGAAATACATATAGTGGCATAAACTAACATACATTTAACCATAGCATATAAGAACACGTGCTGACGCACCATATATAACCGTAGTATATAAGAACAATAATGTAAACGAAACCAATGCGCATAAGCGTCAATCTTAAACAGTAACTCTAATGCGTGAGTTACCATGCCAACGTAACCCCACCCCCTGTCCCAAGAAACTCTACACATACTGCGTGTCTCTATATTCGCGAGAATAATTAACGGGATCTAAAGCGCTCCTGTATACACATTAATAATAAAGCTTTAAGTATACTTCGTTGTTAAAAAAATTAAGTTAGTCTGATTTCAGCTACGAATCAATAAAGACCACACAGAAACTCATTGCGTTATTTTTTATTTATCCAAATAATAATCATCTAACGTAATTGGCGCAGTCGGTAGGATCCGTTTTTTCGCGAACGATTAAATAGTTTGAGTGCACAATTTTGAGCAAAAAGTGAAAATTTGACTTCAAGCCAGTGTCACTCAAATTAAATAGTTCAAGTGCACAATTGAGAGCCAAAAAAGTGAAAATTTGACCTAAGGCCAGTGACACTCAAAGAAAATAACGTGATCCGCAAAAGAACATACGTGCAAGCAATTGCAACAAAAACAAGTAAAATAGTTCGGTAACCGTATAAATCCAATTCGGTCGGTAAAAACTACAGAACTATAAATTACAAAATGTCGAACCCGATAAGTGGTCAACCTCCAATTGTTCCGAGACAAGAACTCTCTCCACAAGATTTGAACCAATTGTTAGGCCAAATAAGGAGCATCCCCGCTTTTGATGGCAGTCCTCCGGCCCTAAGCTCGTTCATTCGACGAGTTGATTTCCTAATTCAACTTTACCAAACAACAGATGCCAGGCAGAATAGTATAATCTTCAGTGCTATTGAGCTACAAATATCAGGTGACGCCCAACGAATTCTCCCGATTTGTCAAGCAAATAACTGGATGGAACTGAGAGCAGGCCTTATTAGTGAGTACAAAACTCAAACACCGACGGAAGAACTACTTCGAAAGTTGTACAACACTACTTATCAAGGCAATTTAAGAAAATTTTGTAACGAAATCGAACAAAAGGAATTAGTTATAAATAATAAACTAGAATTAGAAGGCAATGACGCGAATACTGTTTTATATACAACAGCTATGCAAAATACTATTAAAACCTTAATTCAGAGAAAACTACCTGATCGTTTATTTATGACACTAGCAAGATACGATATTTCAACTGTGCTTAAATTAAAACAAGTTGCCCAACAAGAGGGTCTATATGAAGACTCAGATAAGGTTGAAAATAAGAATCAAAATTCTCAAAGATCACAAAATTATACTAACAATACACGTAACTCATCTTCTAACAACACAATCACTTATAAACCACCAACATATCAACAACAACTACAACCAAATTCTTCACAAACCTATTTCAATTCCCAATCAAATTATAACAGAAATCATGGTAACACAGGAAATAATATAATCACTTATAAACCACCAACCTATCAACAACAACTACAACCAAATTCTTCACAAACTTATTTTAATTCCCAATCAAATTATAACAGAAATCAAGGTAACACAAGAAATAATATGTTTGATCAAAATCGTGGTTTAATGCAATTCCAACAAGATTTACGGCAAGGCCAACAGAATAATCCAATTAATCAGAATTTACAAAACAGACCAGTAGGTTTAATGCCCAATCAACCTCAGAAAAGAATAAGAGAAAGCGATAGTAACCAGTCAAGAATGAATATAGACGAAAGTTATAACCAAGAACAAAGTTACCCCGATCAATTTAATCAAAATGAGCAAAATTATAATAATTTATATCAGTATCAAGAGGGTCCTGTTTCGAATGAAATTTATCCTGGGGAAAATTTTCCAATGGGAGCCTCGGAGACCAAGAATACATAAATTTAAAAATCAATAACCACAGGTATAAGTGTCTAATTGACACTGGGTCGTCAATCAATATGATGACAAAAAATTTCCTCAATTGCCCAATTTACGAAAATTTGATAAATATTAGGACAATGACAGGATTGACAAAACTCAAACAAAATATCATACTAAAAGAAAATAAATTATTTAGACAAGAAGAAACATTTTTTATACATGATTTCTCTTCACAGTACGATATGTTACTGGGTAGAAAATTACTCCGAGCAAATGATGCCACAATAGATTATAAAACTAACACAATTACTATAGGAGAATATACTTTTGACCTAATGAAAAACGATAATTCAAATAAAAATTTTATAGCTGATGTTCAAGAATGCAGTTTAACAGAAGTATTCAATAATGAGTTAAGAAACTCCGAAAATAAATTTCGCTTAGATCACCTAAACGATGAGGAGAAATCCGAAATATGTAAACTCCTAAAAAAATTCCAAAATATTCAGTATAATGAAGGTGACATTTTGACCTTTACCAATACTGAAAAACATAAAATATTAACTACACATGAAAGACCAATATATAGGAAGCCATATGGCTATCCATTCGCCTATGAAAGTGAAGTTGAATCACAAATTCAAGACATGCTCAACCAAGGCATAATTAGAGAAAGCAATTCCGATTATTGCAGCCCAGTGTGGATTGTTCCAAAAAAGGAAGATGCTTCAGGTAAAAGAAATTTAGAGTAGTCATTGACTACAGAGGGTTAAACGAAATAACTATTAATGATAAATTTCCCATACCAAATATGGATGAAATATTGAGCAAATTGGGTAAATGCCAATATTTCACAACCATTGATTTAGCAAAAGGATTTTATCAAATTGAAATGGACAAAGAATCCATTAAAAAAACAGCTTTTTCGACCAAAAAAGGTCTTTATGAATTCACACGCATGCCTTTTGGGCTTAAAAATGCACCAGCTACTTTCCAAAGATGCATGAATAATGTACTCAAACTACTAATTGGAAAACACTGTTTAGTATACCTTGATGATATCATAATTTATTCAACATCCCTTAAAGAACATATTAATTCAATAGAACAAGTTTTTAAGTGCCTTAACGAGGCAAATTTAAAATTACAATTGGACAAATGTGAATTTTTACACAAAGAAGCCAAATTTTTAGGACACATAGTATGCCCTGAAGGAATTAAACCCAATCCAGACAAGATCAGTGCCATTGTAAAATATCCTATTCCAAAAACACATAAAGAAATTAAAGCTTTCCTAGGTTTAACCGGTTACTACAGGAAATTCATACCACAGTTTGCAAAAATTGCAAAGCCAATGACCATCTGTTTAAAAAAGGAAGAAATGTGAACATTTCAGACCCAGATTATATAAATGCATTTGAAAAATTAAAAGTTTTAATAACAAGCGACCCTATTCTTATTAATCCAGATTTTAATAAACCTTTCCAATTAACGACTGATGCAAGCAATGTAGCGCTTGGAGCAGTCTTAACGCAAAACAATAAACCAATTAGTTATGCAAGTCGCACATTAAACGAACATGAAGAAAATTATAGTGCTATTGAGAAAGAACTTTTAGCAATTGTTTGGGGAACTAAAATATTTAGATCCTATTTACTAGGCAAATCATTCGAAATACTTAGTGATCACCAACCTTTAGTATGGCTCCATAGTTTAAAAGAACCAAACTCTAAACTAACGCGATGGCGTATAAGACTAAGTGAATTCGATTTCAAAATAAAACACATTAAAGGTAAACAAAATTACGTAGCTGACGCTTTATCCAGAATAAAGACAGGTGAAAATTATTTAAATACAATGGACAATGACAATGATACTGACAATGCAACAGCACATAGTGCTACAGAAGACAATCAAAATCTAATTCTAATTTCAGAAAAACCCTTAAACACATACAATAGACAAGTAGAGATGATAAAATCAGATAGAGATAAAATAACAGTCCATAAATATTTCAAAAGATAAGATTAACTATTGAATACATGAACTTAAATTTAGAAAAGGCTAAGGAAATTTTAATTCAACACTTTTGTAATAATTCTAATGCACTCTACATACAACTTGATTCAGATTTTGAAATAATACAAAAAGCATATCTGGAAATTATGAACCCACAAATCACTAAAATAGTAAGATGTATGGTAATATTAAAAAATATAGAAACCTATGCAGAATTCAAAGAAATCATTATTACCAATCACAAAAAATTACTTCATCCAGGAATATCCAAAATGGTAGAATTATTTAAAGAAAGTTATTACTACCCAGATTGTCAAAATTTGATACAAAACATTATTAACGAATGTGAAATATGTAGCCAGGCAAAAACTGAACATAGAAATACTAAACATGAATTTAAAATTACTCCAGAATTGGGAAGCTGTAGAGAACTTTATGTAATCGACATTTATTCCTCAGCTAAACAATCATATTTAACTTGCATAGACGTTTATTCTAAATTCGCGACAATAATAGAAATACAGGGAAAAGATTGGATAGAAGTAAAAAGAGCTATAATAAAAGTATTTAATACAATGGGAAAACCACAGAAAATAAAAGCAGACAAAGATACAACATTTTTAAGTAATGCATTAAAAGATTGGTTAAATAAAGAACAGGTAGAATTAGAAATAACAACAAGTAAAAATGGTGTTGCAGACATAGAACGTTTTCATAAAACTATAAACGAAAAAATAAGAATCATTCAAACTGACTCTGAAGAAGAAAATAAGCTTATGAAAATTGAAATATTGTTGTATACTTATAACCACAAAACTAAACACGATACCACCGGACGAACTCCCGCAGACATATTTCTATTTACAGGAACACCAAAATACAATACACAACAAAATAAAAAAGATAAAATAAAAAAACTAAATGAAACACGACATGAGTACAATGTTAATACTAAATACAGGAAAGCACCCATCATACATAGTAAACTAGTTAATCCATTTAAGAAAACTAAAGAAATAAAAATTTTAGATGACGATCATTATCAAGAAATTAGTAGAGGTCATAAAATTAACCATTATAAAACTCAATTTCAGAAAAAGAAGAAAATTAACGAGAGCAAATATTTACAAGTAAATCAGGAACCAACTTTAAATTCAACTTAACACTATACACCCTAATTAGATTCATTATTTCGGTAAACAGCCAAAGCATTAGGCCAATCAAGCCAAATCAAGGTTACCTCCTTTTAAACTCGAACATATTATTTCAATTATGCCTCATATACCTACACAAACACACACTACACCCACTTATTTAATAGAACCATACCCTGACTCTTTTGGTAATATTTTAACAATCGATCCTAAAAATAAATTTTATATGTACAACAATCAAGTTATTAATATTGAAAAAAAAATAAAATAATAAATAAATAAAACAAATAAATAATAGATGACAAATGTATAATAGGTATAACCTATAAGAAAACACTGTACACTACACAAATTTTCTTAAGAAGCACAAAAAAAAAAAAAAATATCTAGAAATAAAGAAATAAAATTTAGAAACTGTACGGTAGTTTTGGAAAATTTCAGTGTATCATGAAATTGAAAACATTTATTTGACTAATAATATGGCTAAGCTTGAACCAATCGCCCATAAAGAAATGAATGAATTTGTATTTAAGAACAATACACAAAATTACATCAAACGCAAATGAAATTGAAAACAAAAACGAAATTCAAACGCATAGTAAGTCTGAGGACAGACTTTTTCTTAAGGGAGGGGAAGTGGCATAAACTAACATACATTTAACCATAGCATATAAGAACACGTGCTGACGCACCATATATAACCGTAGTATATAAGAACAATAATGTAAACGAAACCAATGCGCATAAGCGTCAATCTTAAACAGTAACTCTAATGCGTGAGTTACCATGCCAACGTAACCCCACCCCCTGTCCCAAGAAACTCTACACATACTGCGTGTCTCTATATTCGCGAGAATAATTAACGGGATCTAAAGCGCTCCTGTATACACATTAATAATAAAGCTTTAAGTATACTTCGTTGTTAAAAAAATTAAGTTAGTCTGATTTCAGCTACGAATCAATAAAGACCACACAGAAACTCATTGCGTTATTTTTTATTTATCCAAATAATAATCATCTAACGTAATTATATATATAATATATATTCGCGTGGGGTTAAGAGAAGCCCCAACACATTACTCGAAAAATTGCAATGGAAATTTCCACTCGTGAATGAGTGAGTGCCTTTTGATTGCGTGTCACCCTTTTGGTTCGTTCCAACCCCCCATTACCCATTACCACCCATTCTCATCCCCGTTCCCCATCGCGAAATAAGAAGCCCCAATAAACAGCTGTTGCATTGCCAAGTGAATTTGATCGATAACAAGCCAAGGGTGGGCAAGAGGCAGTCACAACAATATAAATTACAGTAAATTAACTTTTGTCTTGTGAAATGACAACAATTTTTGAAGTTTGGGTAAAAGGAGAGAAAAAAGATTTGAGGGTTACTTTTGGGGATTTTCCAAAGCAACTCCTTTATGCCATTCAATACCTTTTTGAAACCCGATATTGAAGATGCAACTTAATCCTTCCTTTTTAAAGTCACCGACTCCAGAATTTTCCATAGATAATAGGTAATATCTTAGGAACACGTTCAAAGATTATGCTGGAAATATAGCTGTTAGTCACAATTACTCATAGGTTTGAAATTAATTCTCGAGTGGTAATAGATATTACCGGGACGTGTAATCGTGTGTTGTTTAAACGAATGTCGGAAAACGACAGATAATGGCTAATTGTAAACCTATTTAACCTACCCCAATTTTGTTTATCTTTACGAAATGTGTCTATATAGGTTTTTCCTGGAATCAAGCCAATGCAACTTTGCGAAATATTTTCTGCAAAATTTGCATTTATACTTCGACTAAGCAAAAAATCTCGGACAAAATGTTTTAAAGATACGGAAAGTCAATGTATAGATTTACATAAAACGTGTTGGCATTGTTAATCGGAATTTATACCTACTAAATACATCAATTTTCTATAGCCAGTAATGAAATTCTCTAAGAGTTCGTCATCACATTCCTTAGATCTTTATTTTGGGAAGAAACAATTGGGAGAGATGACTTTTCCTTTATGTAGTATAGAAAATAATATACGTGTAAATTGCAGTCAGATATATACATCAAGCTGCTCTAATTTTAGATTTGCTTGGCAACGTGACATAGGCCACTTGCCTCTTGGCAGTGGAGGCACGTCTTCACAAATAATATCTATACCGCCAAAGATTCAAAAGCTGTTACGATTTTGAATTCAAATAGTAACGGAAAGTCTTTAATTGTGGACCTGTAGATATCGATAACTATCGATGCGTGTCACATTGCCGGCACATTTTGTTCTCGTCCACCTCTATTACCATCGATGTTTTTCCGCCTCTAGTTTTGTTCGTCAATCGTTGAGTTTCTTTTTTGTTTTAAATTAAAAAAAACCATTTCAAAATATAAAATGGCCGATACAAAGGGCGTGAGTATATAATAAATCCACGTGGCGCCTATTACTGACTATACCATGGCTATATAATTCCCACTGGCCATCTTTGATCTTCTGGCTTGGGTGCTGGCTGATTCATTTTTCGGTGTGGCGATGCCGCTTCTGTTTTTTGTCTCTGCGTCTGTTTGTTTGCCGCCACCTCCGCCGCCACCGCTGCGCCAGTTCGTTGTCCCCGCGCTTCATTGTGCGATTTCTCAGGCGTCGGCATTCTTTCAGAATTTTCCTTTGTTTTCGCAGATGCACTGCATCTGCAATTAAAAAGCATACGGGCGACCCAGATAATACGGGTGGAATGCCGATGGCTATCAGCTGCGCCCCTCTGGAGAAATTCCAACAATATGTGGCGGCGGCAGAGAAACTTTCAGTGTGCGTGCCGAGCATGCAAATGGGGGTGTTGGCTTTCTATGACCACCTACCGGTAGAGCTATTCTTGGACACCGAACTAATCACCAATGGTTCTTCACTTTCTACAGTTTTCTAGCATTGAGACGCCCGGCTATGTGGGCTTCGCCAACTTACCCAACCAAGTGCACCGCAAGTCCGTGAAGAAGGGCTTCGAGTTCACGCTGATGGTGGTGGGAGAGTCCGGCCTGGGGAAGTCCACGCTGGTGAACAGCCTCTTCCTCACGGATCTCTACCCAGAGCGCATCATTCCAGATGCCATAGGTACGAAAAAAACAACTCCAGTTTTTAGGAAAAATAATTATTGTATTTCGTTTTTAGAGAAACAAAAACAGACTGTTAAGCTGGAGGCATCGACTGTGGAAATCGAGGAGCGGGGAGTCAAGCTGCGACTCACTGTGGTGGACACTCCCGGCTTTGGCGATGCCATTGATAACTCCAATAGCTTCGGAGCTATTCTCGAGTATATTGACGAGCAATACGAGCGCTTCCTGCGCGACGAAAGTGGGTTAAACCGACGCAATATCGTGGACAATCGCATTCATTGCTGCTTCTACTTTATCTCCCCCTTTGGACACGGGTGTGTACTCTTGATCTGGCGCTGCATTATTACTCATTTTAATGTTTTTTTATTATCTGTATCAGCCTTAAACCCCTCGATGTGGAGTTCATGAAGAAACTGCATTCAAAAGTGAACATTGTGCCGGTGATCGCCAAGGCCGACTGCCTCACCAAGAAAGAGATCTTGCGGTTGAAGTGCCGCATCATGCAGGAGATTGAGAGCCACGGCATCAAGATCTACCCACTGCCAGACTGTGATTCCGACGAGGATGAAGACTATAAGGAGCAGGTGAAGCAACTGAAGGAAGCTGTGCCTTTCGCCGTATGCGGCGCCAACACTCTGCTCGAGGTCAAGGGCAAAAAGGTTCGCGGTCGCCTCTATCCGTGGGGCGTTGTCGAGGTGGAGAATCCCGACCACTGCGATTTTATTAAGCTGCGCACTATGCTAATGTAAGGGTTGAGATAGCTTCCTGTCTTTGATGTCTAATTTTTATCCACTTATTAGCACCCACATGCAGGACCTTCAAGAAGTCACGCAGGAGGTGCACTACGAGAACTACCGCTCCGACCGCCTGGCCAAGGGCATCAAGAGCGGCAAGGGCGGCGTCGAAAACGGTGTCAAGCCGGACAGGGAGAGCATCGTGCCGGGCCAGGCCAGCGTGCTCACGGAGAAGGATCGCATCCTGCAGGAGAAGGAGGCCGAGCTGCGGCGCATGCAGGAGATGCTCGCCCAGATGCAGGCGCGCATGCAGGCCCAACAGTGAATACATTCATCTGCATGACGCAGTCTGATGCGGAAAAGCAGCACCAAGTCGTGCAATCGGTAGTTATATGCAAATGGCAAGCAAACGATAAAGTATATATGGTACACGCATATACACAAAACACATATATTTTTTGTATGCAGATTTAAGTTGCGATCGCGCTTTAATTCTACTCTCAATTGTGAAACGACGGGCGCTATGTAATCTGTATTAATTTCGCATTCTTCATATACATATACACTAATAATCGTAGGTCTTAGATATACACACTCTATACATATATACATCTATATATATATATTATACATAATATAAACTCGAAACAAAACGTCTGCAATGCAATTGCTCCATTAACGAAAACAACAAACATCCATCAACAAAAAAGAAACAAACTCATTTCATATCACTCTCCTACACACAAAAAAACACAAATGCGAAAACAACTGTATTCCTACTATGTATTTAAAAGCGATTAACAATTATTATTGTACTCTGCGTTTAGGCTAAGTGATTCCTATATCCGATTTCTACTGTATGTTGAATCATTTTTGTATGTTTATTATCGTCTCCGTAGCCCTTTGTTTAGATTATCTATATTTTTACCTATATCTATGTCTTCAATTATGCCTATATATTTATACATATATATCTGTTTATGTATATATGCGTACATATATATGTGCAAGAGTGCGTCGCGCCAACTCGAATTTGTTTATAACTTTTTTAGCAAAGGTAGCACCGTCCTTTTGGACCGCCCGATTCCTATATACAACATGTACTTCCTGCGAGCCCTGCCCTGAATCGAACGAGCACTGAATCGGTTGCTTTAATTCGGCAACGAATTCGATTGACAGCCGCACTCTCGAAGCAAAGAAAACAAAACCAAAATGTGAAATCTCTTTTATGTATTTGAAACTTTTTTTTATCCTAATATAATCCTCGATGAATACATATATATGCTTTTTATACGATTTGTAAACCACTTGTTTCATTCATTTTTTGGGACGAAGACGTACTATCGGAGGGGGAATCGGATGGATTTTGGCCAAGATATAGCCTTTCCAAAGGGCCACCTTTTTATATTCCACGATTTCTTCGATTTTTGAAGGGGGTCCATCAGAAAAATTTGAAAAAAATCTAAAAAATATTTTGTGTCAGGATTTTAATGCAGATTTATAGGGAATCGAATAAACATGCCAAATCTATACTTTGCTTATGAATCGAATGAAAACTGCCAAAGAAATGGCCATCGAAAGGCGCGAAGTGATTTTTCTCGATTTTCAGATTTTTCAAGGGGGTCCATCAAAAAAATTTGAAAAAAATCTAAAGAATATTTTGTGTCAGGATTTTAATGCAGATTTATAGGGAATCGAATAAAGATGCCAAATCTATACTTTGCTTAAGAATCGGATGAAAACTGCCAAAGATATGGCCATCGAAAGGCGCGAAAAGTGATTTTTCTCGATTTTCAGATTTTTCAAGGGGGTCCATCAGAAAAATTTGAAAAAAATCTAAAAAATATTTTGTGTCAGGATTTTAATGCAGATTTATAGGGAATCGAATAAAGATGCCAAATCTATACTTTGCTTAAGAATCGGATGAAAACTGCCAAAGATATGGCCATCGAAAGGCGCGAAAAGTGATTTTTCTCGATTTTCAGATTTTTCAAGGGGGTCCATCAGAAAAATTTGAAAAAAATCTAAAAAATATTTTGTGTCAGGATTTTAATGCAGATTTATAGGGAATCGAATAAAGATGCCAAATCTATACTTTGCTTAAGAATCGGATGGAAACTGCCAAAGATATGGCCATCGAAAGGCGCGAAAAGTGATTTTTCTCGATTTTCAGATTTTTCAAGGGGGTCCATCAGAAAAATTTGAAAAAATCTAAAAAATATTTTATGTCAGGATTTTAATGCAGATTTATAGGGAATCGAATAAAGATGCCAAATCTATACTTTGCTTAAGAATCGGATGAAAACTGCCAAAGATATGGCCATCGAAAGGCGCGAAAAGTGATTTTTCTCGATTTTCAGATTTTTCAAGGGGGTCCATCAGAAAAATTTGAAAAAATCTAAAAAATATTTTGTGTCAGGATTTTAATGCAGATTTATAGGGAATCGAATAAAGATGCCAAATCTATACTTTGCTTAAGAATCGGATGGAAACTGCCAAAGATATGGCCATCGAAAGGCGCGAAAAGTGATTTTTCTCGATTTTCAGATTTTTCAAGGGGGTCCATCAGAAAAATTTGAAAAAAATCTAAAAAATATTTTATGTCAGGATTTTAATGCAGATTTATAGGGAATCGAATAAAGATGCCAAATCTATACTTTGCTTAAGAATCGGATAAAAACTGCCAAAGATATGGCCATCGAAAGGGGCAAAGTGATTTTTCTCGATTTTCACATTTTTCAAGGGGGTCCATCGAAAAATTTGAAAAAAATCTAAAAAATATTTTGTGCCATGATTTTAATGCAGATTTATAGGGAATTGAATAAAGATTCCAAATCTATACTTGGGTCAAGGATCGGATGAAAACTTCCAAAGATATGGCCATCGAAAGGGGCGAAAAGTGATTTTTCTCGATTTTCACATTTTTCAAGGGGGTCCATCAGAAAAATTTGAAAAAAATCTAAAAAATATTTTGTGCCAGGATTTTAATGCAGATTTATAGGGAATCGAATAAAGATGCCAAATCTATACTTTGCTTAAGAATCGGATGAAACTGCCAAAGATATGGCCATCGAAAGGCGCGAAAAGTGATTTTTCTCGATTTTCAGATTTTTCAAGGGGGTCCATCAGAAAAATTTGAAAAAAATCTAAAAAATATTTTATGTCAGGATTTTAATGCAGATTTATAGGGAATCGAATAAAGATGCCAAATCTATACTTTGCTTAAGAATCGGATAAAAACTGGCAAAGATATGGCCTTCGAAAGAGACGAAAAGTGAATTTTTTCGATTTTCAGATTTTTCAAGGGGGGTCCATCAGAAAAATTTCAAAAAATATCTATCCAAAAATGTTGTCCAAGATCCAAGATTTGAATGCAGTTTTATAGGGGATAAATCTACAACCCATTGGAGCTATTCCGATCAAAAATCGGGTATATGTTTGCCAAGATATAGCTTTCGGAGTGAGAAAACAGGTTGGCAGCGCTATTGAAAAAATACCAAAAATAACGTGGTGTGCCTCCCCTGTCACAATTTTATGTTTTTAAAGGCTTGGAAAGAGCCTATAAAGGTATTTTTTTGGAAATATAGCCCCTGAATATAAAAATATATATTCTATATAATAATGAAGTGGTTTCCTGGCCTAAAACAGGAAAAATCGTGAAAAACTCCATCTTTATATGACAGTCTGGCAACATCGTTTTTAAGTACATTGTGAGAAAATCGTGGCGCGAACTCGGAAAAAGGCGACAGGCACACTCCCACATGTTTTATAATGGTTAGATGGTTATGTTCAGGACAATATCCATTCGCCGGCTTCTGCAAAAAACTCCACCACGATGTCGGCGACTGATTCCCGCCAGCGCCATAAACACCGCCGACTGGCGCACGTTTTGCACCGCCAACCGGGTCAAGGACGACCCTGCGGAACAGTCATCGGCGGAGACCTCGCCGGGGGAGCTCATGCGGCAGTTCGCGAGCATGCCCGTTGACCGCATTCGTAATTTTAGTATCATTGCCCATGTGGATCACGGGAAGAGTACCCTGGCCGATCGGATATTAGAGCTGACGGGCGCCATTGCCAGGAATGCCGGCCAGCACCAGGTCCTGGACAGCCTGCAGGTGGAGCGGGAGCGTGGTATCACGGTCAAGGCACAGACAGCATCAATCTTTTACAAGCACCAGGGTCAGCTCTATCTCCTCAACCTCATCGACACGCCGGGTCACGTGGATTTTTCCAATGAGGTAATGGTTTTGTACAGAAACGAAATCTACTCCACCTAACCACTCTTCTATCTTTGTTCTTAGGTCTCGCGTTCCCTGGCTGCCTGTGATGGTGTCGTCCTGCTGGTGGATGCGTGCCACGGAGTCCAAGCCCAGACCGTGGCCAATTACCACCTGGCCAAGCAGCGTAATCTGGCTGTAGTCCCAGTTCTGAACAAGATCGACATAAAACACGCCAATCCCGACCAAGTGTGCCAGGATATGAACCTTTTGTTCGGCATTGATCCCGCCCAGGTGCTGCGCGTTTCGGCCAAGCTTGGGACAGGCGTTTCCAAGGTTCTGGAGCGCATCATTGAGACAATACCTGCGCCACAGGTGCAGCGGGAGAGCGACTTTCGTGCCCTGATCTTCGACAGCTGGTTCGACAAATACCGCGGGGCTCTTAATCTGATCTATGTGCTGAATGGAAAGCTCGAGATCAATCAGGACATCCAATCGCTGGCCACCAAAAAAGTGTATCCCGTGAAAAGCATTTCTGTGTTGAGACCCGCCGAGTCTCCTGTCCCCGATATATCGGCTGGCCAGGTGGGTCTCATTGCCTGCAACATGCGGAACAGCAAGGAGTCGATTGTGGGCGATACCATCCACCTGAAAAACCAGACTGTGACCGCCGCTGGAAGCTACAAACCTCAGCAGCCGCTGGTCTTTGCCGGAGTCTTTCCATCGGATCAGTCCAAGCATGTGGCCCTGCGAAGTGCCATTGACAAGATGGTATTAAACGACTCGGCTGTCACCGTTAAGGTGGACTCCAGTCCAGCTCTAGGCCAGGGCTGGCGTCTGGGCTTCCTCGGCCTCCTGCACATGGAGGTGTTTTGCCAAAGATTAGAACAAGAACATGGTGCAGAGCCGATTATCACGGCTCCTTCCGTCACCTACCGACTGATTTTAAGTAATCCTAAGTTGATCCGCCAGCAGGGTCGCGACACCCTCGACATATCCAATGCTGCTCTCTTCCCGGAACCGCACAGCATCAAGGAGTATTTCGAACCCTTGGTGGCGGGAACGATTATTACGCCCACCGACTATGTGGGTCAGATAATCGGCCTCTGCGTGGAGCGGCGTGGCCTCCAGCAGAGTTGTATAAATATCGATGAGACCCGCGTCCTAATGAAGTATATCCTGCCGCTTAGCGAGATTATTCTCGACTTCCACGATCGCCTGAAGTCCATGAGCTCCGGCTATGCCAGTTTCACCTACGAGGACCACGGCTATCATCCTTCGAATCTGGTGCGATTGGATATCCATTTAAATGGCAAACCTGTTGAGGAGCTGTGCCGGATAGTCCACGTGTCCAAAGCAACTGGTGTGGCCCGACAGATGGTGCTCAAGCTGAAGGATCTCATACCCAAGCAGATGGTTCAAATCGCCATCCAGGCCTGTGTGGGCAGCAAGGTGCTGGCCCGGGAGACGATCAAGGCCTACAGGAAGGATGTCACGGCCAAGCTCTACGGCGGCGATGTGACCCGGCGGATGAAGCTCCTTAAGCAGCAGGCCGAGGGCAAGAAAAAGATGCGCATGTTTGCCAACATTCGGGTGCCACACGAGACCTTCATCAATGTCCTGAAGCGATAGAACCCGTACACAGTTTTTGGATTTACATGAAAGGAGCACCCGTAAACCACATCCTTACTAGGTGAGTTGCCTTACCCAGTTGCCTTGCCCAGTTGCCATTCCTTATCATTCCCAACAAGTGGGAATCGCTTATCGTTGTGGTATCCTCCCCCCTTGTGGCACACCCCGCATTTTACACCATCATTTCCGCTGTTCTCGTGATAATTTTTATCTGGCATATTGTTTAGCTTCTTGTCTAGAGTCGCATTCAAATTACTGAGTTACTGAGGAAGTGGGCGTGGCCTAGCTAGACTCCACGCCCGCAGTTAAAAAGTTCATTAGCATCATAATAATAATTATAGATAAAGAGTATCGGGCTTTCTGCTTCACCTTGTTTTCTCAATGCACTCAAATTCTCGACGACCTTGTAATGCCGTCTGGTTGTTGTTGGAAGGAAAGTATGATGAAGAAGAAGAGGGACGAACTTGCGCAGAAAATCGAATTTTCCTGACCCTGAAAACTGGCTCACAGACAGCCGTTCCAACACTCACACACACACACATGCACGTAGGCAAACAGATGAATTGGGTGCAGATAGAGATAGCTACATATAATGTATCCTTCCACCCAGCCGCCCCAAAATCTTGCACACACACAATGACCTGTGAGAAAGCAAAGGTGTAGGTGTGAGATTGCAAGTTTGTTGGCTTGTGTCGCTCTCTCGTCTGTAGATTTGTTGTTGTTTACGCGAAACGAAGAGGGACGCCGATTGCCGATGCGAGGGAGAGAAAAAGTGAGAATTGAACCTTTAAATTCGTGTATGATGGCGCAGGGGGGTCGGTCTTGTTTTATTGTGTTTGTATGGGTGACCTTGAAAAACCATAACATTGTTGTTTCCCCCTGGTGCTTCGGTACAAATGCAAATTGCAAACAAACCGAATCGGCAACCGTTCGGTAAAACTGTTAAAATATTATGCAACTAAAATCACGAGAATATCGTTTTAACTGAACATTTTTTATCGACTTAATTCAACAGGCATCGCAGATACACTCTCTAAATGCCATTCCGCTAATTAATCCAATGAAATCTTTTCAATTGGGCTTACACTGTTGTAATTCTTTACTTTTGATTTTTCATTTACCTTTTAACATTCTCTGTAAATCAGCAGCAAAATCAGCTGCACTTTGCAAATTCTCTCGCAAACAAAAACTGTAAACAAGCAACAACAACAGAAAGCAGCTGTGCGAACTGAGCCCCATACGCAGGTGCAAGAAAGATAGCACTGTCTATCTCTCAATCGCCGCTCACAAACAGTTACCTTTGTTATTGTTTTTGGGGCTGAAGTGCATGTGTGTATGTAGATGGGGGGCTCACATATACAGTTGTAAAGGCGCCTGCAGAACAGTAAAGGAAAAGAAAAAGTAAAGTAAAATAAAATACATTTCGCTGTCCAGTGTTGTTGCGCGCAATTGAACTCACGAACAGTGGTATTGATAGTGCTAATAATAGAATGTTAAATACTAAATTTTCTCACGTAGAAAGTAAAAACAGTTTTCAGACCTCTGATAAGAATATCATTTGGGCAGTTATTGTTGGGATAAATATGAAAAAGGTAGAACTTTGGATAGATGAAGGATGAGAACAATATTTTGGAGTATTATATTCCCTATCCTTTCGAAAGTAACGGGTTTTACGATAAGTAAAAGGCCCATTGTGCGGCACGACGTCGCCCCAACGTCGTCGTCGCCGACGTCGCAGTTGACGCTGTGCTGCTCTGCCAGCCACAAAACACAAAAACACAGTCAGTTTTCATTCTCATTTGACATCATCAACATTGAAATTTAATTAAAACAAGAACAGGAGGATACTTTCGATTAATAAAATTTCATCGGCGAACTTTTGTGGTGCGGTTATTTCAAGTAAATCACTGAACTTGCTGAAAATTGAAACGGGGCTTTATTTATGGCACTGCGATGCGTTAAGTTTTTCATTTAACAAAACAATAATTTTTGTTTTTGTGCGAAAAATAAGCGACGCGCACAAAATAACAAACGTCATCAGCTGTTCTTTGTTGGTGTTTGTGGGTTCCATTTTATGTATGAGTGTGTGTGTGTGCGAGTATTTGAATGTATCTGAGATGTACATATGTGGGAGAACTTTTCGATAACGTGGTGCTTTCTTTTTCCTACAAGTTATTATTTAAATTTAAATCATGAAAGTCATAAACATAACCTAGAAATCTAGGAAACTGGCCGTTTGAAGGTTATGGCAGATACCCCTCTCCCCCCGCCATCCACCCGAATAGATTGGCCTTGACCGTGTACATCTGTGTGAGTGGAAGAGCGAGACAGCATGATAAAAGCTACGGTAACCAACAGCTGACAGCTGCAGTCCGACTCTTGCGCCAAGTGGCAGTCCTAGCGATCCTCCCACCGGAATAACACCAAAAAACATTTAGTTCGCACAAAAAAAGAGTGCAAAAATCGAATTAAAAATACAAAAAACACCAACAACAAGTACAAAAGACGCAATCAAGTTCAAAGCGTACTGTGCGAAAAAGAAAGCAGGCATTATTCTCTGTTTTTCTCTTCTCTCGCACAGACACATATACCGGCATACGCTCAGCTGTACACGTAGCCATTAGTTTGATGTTTTTGTGTGCGTTGTTTTTCTCGATTTTTTTTATATTTTTGTTTGTTTGTCAGATAATTGTGCAATAGGAAGGAAAAAACAATACATAAAGCGTTAAAATTTTAATATGCAATCAATCGAAACTGTTGCAAGCCTGGCGTACAGTGTTGAAAAGAGCTTCGAACAATAACTTTTATTGGCTGCCTTCTGGCCTGCCTGGTTCTTTTTTTATTTTCTCTCGTTTTTTTCTTGTGAAGCGAGTGCGTCGCCTTTGTTGTTTATTCATTTCCTTTGCAAATATCAACCGTTTCACCGAGTGTATTTACGCAAGTTCAAGCTTATGTATTCGCCGACCGATCGATCGTGTATATAAGTTGCAAATATTCGACAAAAAAATGTGAAATTTCTTCTTAATTATTCATTGTGTGCAAAGTTTCATAATATTCATAATATCAAAGCACGGTTTCAGAGATCGTAGGCGTTGTTACTGTCTAAGGATCCACAAACACACACAGCTGATAGGCTTTGTTGTATTTCTAAACTGATAGCGACTGATAAGAGGCGGCGGACAGGGGATTGACGAAATTCGGAACTTTCTTAGCCTTTGTTTGTTTTGCTTGCTTTGTTATTGTTTGTTAATATAGCTTAAAAATTTGATTAGGCCGCCAGTTTGTGTGTGGTAGTGAGCAATATATCGATCCCCCCGATCGGCTAATGGCAGCGCCGCCACTGATGCTGACGCAGCTTCGCGTAAACAACAGGGTTGCCAAACGCTTTTCCAGCCACACTGGCAACACCATTCCATTTTTTGCATTTGTGAAATTCAGCCATAAAAAAAACAACAAACATAGATCTTAAAAGAAGAAGTGATTGCAAAGCTAATTTCTTGCCAATTTCTTTATTACAGTGCGTTACATGTTTGAGGATTCGAAACAGTCGATGTGATAATTAATACAAGACATGATCGGTGGTCAGCAGGCAGCAGCGCAGGTGACGCCAGCAGGTGCTGCAATTAAGTTGCACTTTGCCTGCAACAAAAACAACAAAAATAATAATAATATTAACAATAATACAAGCAACACCAACAATAATAACAACAGCACCAGCAGCAACAATCGAAACACTGGCAGCAACATCATCTACGCTGGCCTCAAAACAGTAGAGCACAAAATGAACATCAAAAATAGCAACATCAACACGAGCAACAACAACAACAACAGCAACAACAATGTGGAGCAGGCAGTGACAACGGAGATGAGGAAAATATTTGGAAACATCAACGATGGATCAGCAGTTGTCTCGCTGGAACCCTGGATCTCTGGTTCGTCCACTCTGGGAGCCATAGTGGGAGTGTCTTCTTTACTAGCTTCTCCGGGATCTAAAATTATGGGAGTTTCCAAAGAGATTGGTTCTGCACCGCAAGCCCTGAAGGGATTCCAACCCAGATCAGCAGGTGGATCCATTTCATCGGAAGCTATGCCGGGAGTAGCCCGAGGTAACTCTGTTAGCCTTGCGACAGGATCGCGCCCTGCCATTTGCGTCAGCAAAATCGGTGTGACTATAGGAACAGGAGTCACAGGCCTTAGGTGGCTGCCTGTGCCCACTCCCAAGGAAAAGCCACCGAAAGCAGGGGAAAAGGATAGTGCAGAAGCCACAAAAGCAGTGGGCAAAGCAGGTGGAGCAGCTGTTGCAACCAAAAGTGCCTTAGTCAACTCTATAAGCCCATCAGCCCAACAGCAACAGCCAACGCAGCGCACCGAGGACCAAGAAAATGCCTTTCGACGCATCGAGGATGTGCATAACTATGCCAAGTTGCAGGATTATATCAGTGAAGACGACGACGTGGAAGACGAAGAGGAGGAGGAGCTGGACGAGGAAGAAGAGCCGGAAGACGAGGACGAGGCCAAGCTTCAGGTGCCGCTGCCTGTCAAGCAGGAGGTCACGCGCATCCGACGCGAAGACACCGAAGAGCATGTCGATGTGGATGTGGTTACGGTTCCACAACCCGAGCAAGAATGCTATCAGGAGAAGCATCAAGGCCAAGCGGTGGATATCATTCAACCCGAGCACCATGCCCGCCGTCCCATGAATGCGTTCCTCATCTTTTGCAAGCGACATCGCGCAATCGTCAAGGAACGCTACAAGACTCTCGAGAACCGGTAGGTCTTGAAATCTGTACTTTAGATGGTCTTCCATCTTAACACCTTCATTTAAATATAAAATAGAGCGATTACAAAGATCCTGGGCGACTGGTGGGCCGCACTTGATGAAGAAGAGAAGCACTGTTTCACCGACTTGGCGCAGCAGGTGGGTTTCCAACTTATCTTTTTGAAATATCTCTAAATTTCTGTCGTTTACAGAACAAGGATGCCTTCTTTAATGCCAATCCTAACTTTAAGTGGTACAAACTACCGGCTCCGCCCTTGAGAACGCTGGCCACCCGTCCCAGCAACGCAGTTACGGGCGGAGCCGGAGCTCCTGGCGATGATAATCAGCCGCCAAATCCTACTCAGTTGCAGCTGCAAAAGATACCATTGGACCTGTTGCGGCGCAACTACTTTAAGCTGGCCGACGAAACCCAGATGGGGGAACTGAGCACGCTGCTCCAGGTGCAGGTGCAGGAGAAGGACTTTGCCCTACAACAGGTCCTCAGCGAGACCAGCCAATTTCTATCCGCCCACATGCCAGGCGCTGCTGGCAACCAGCCTGCCACAGGCCACAAACGCTCGTTTGACAGCCACTCTAGCAATTCCAGCGAGGAGGAGGGTGCGACTGTGTCGCCAAACAAGAAAGCCAAATCATCACGCTCGTGCAAGGGCAAAATCTATCAGGAGCTGGTCAACTCCGGCCAGTTGGCGGCCATCAACAAAAAGGGCAAGAACAGGAATGCCACAGTGTCGGGCAACTTTACGGATACATCATTGGATGCGGCACCGAATACGCCGCCAGTTTCTCCACCGGAACGCCAGCTGGGCAGCGGGCATCAGCGCAGTGTTTCCGAGTCGAGTAGCAGTGGCTTCTTTAACCTGGAAGAGAGGATCAAGGAGCTGCCGGCTCTCAGTCTGGACGCCTACTTGCAGCGCAAACGCAGTACCAAAAAGAAGAAGAAGTTCAGTGGCAGCAAGAAGCAGCGGAACATCCTGAATAGCAGCTCGAGTGGGGCGAAAGCGGCTATTCCGGATTCCGCGGTGCAGCAGCACCAGCAGCAGCAACAACAGTTGCAGAAACAGAAGCAGCAACAGCGGCAGCAGGCAGCTGCTGTGGGCAGTCAGAGACGCAAGGCTCGAAAGGAGAGCATCACACGGCGGGATGTCAGTGCCATTGAGCAGGAGGTGGCCTCCATACTGCCGCTAACGATCAACGGGTGCTACTACTTCGACGAGAGTCCGGTGCCCAAGGCGACCAGTGGCCCCGTATCGATTGTGGCCTCCAACTCCTCCTCGCCGCTCTCCTCAAACTCCTCCTCCTTTTCCTCGCCGAACTTGGAAGAGACCTCCTCTACCTCAGATCTACTCATTCTGGCCGAAGTGGCCGCCAATCGCACTGAGCTGACAAAGTCAAACTAGCGACAGCAGCACTACTAACAGCAGCAGCAGAAGTGGCACAACCACCAGCAGCACCGACGTCACCAATTTTCATTGTTAATGCCAGCACATTATTAGATTTTTTTTTTACACATTAGGATTTCCTCAAAAACGTTATACCTTAATTGAAAACAGAGCCTTTGCGGTGTTCCTTTAACTTGTACGTAACATATTTACTTCGAGTCAAGCTGAAATATCCATTTGAATTAGTATTTTATTTTATTCTATTTTTTTTTTGATCAGAAACGCCGCATAAAATGAAAAAAACGAAAGAATCGTAAAACCTTAATTTTAAAAATGCAAACCGTAGTGAATAAGCTCTCCTTTTGCTCGGAACACTTTTTGTTAAACACGCTGGTGATGGCGGTGCGTCAAAGATATAGATGGAGAAACAGACATTCGTTGATCTATTACAATTTAGTCAATAATATACAAAAAAAAAAGAAAGATGTAAAGGGCCGGCCGCCGGTGAAGAAATGGCAAAAGGAGAGACGGCAGCAAATAATGTATTTTTGTTATGTTGTGGGCAAGAACCCCTTCAATTTCATACACGCATACTGTCTATATATATACTTATATATATGTATATTTAGATAACTTGTTCTGTTTATTATTTTTTTTTTGTTAAGTTTCTCCTTTCATCGCGTTCGTACCCAAAATAGCATGAATCCAAGAACGATAGCAACAAAAGTCGAACGCTCATTAACTGTTAATTATTATTTCTAATATTTAGATATAATTTATTGCAACATTTGTCAAAGGCAATTTGCAACACAAATATATTCAATGTAATGTAAATCACTGACTTTTTGTTTTGGCGCCTTTTATTTTAAACTCGAAATGAAAGCTTGGGATAAACCGGGCTCAAGAGTGTTATCGATAACCTCTTTCAGAGCAGGGCATTGCCAGGTAGCAAAAATTGGCGGGCTGTGTTCATACGGAACTAGGGCTGCCAGATTTTATGATTATATAAGATAATGTCTTTACGCTCGCTTTATAGTCTAAATTAATATAAAGAACATCGATAATTTCGATATTTATGCAAAATCAATACAATTTTCGTACAAAAACTATCGATATGTTGATTTACAGATATATTATTCACTAAATTGAACAGCTGCAGCCTGCAGGAAAGAGTCATGGCAGGAAATGGCATGTACAGGGTCGGAGGGGGGCATGTTTCTGATAAGAAAATGTCACTGACCAACCGCCGGGGCCGTAGATAAGGCCGTTGGATCCAATTGGACGGTTAAATATGGGTCTCTGTCCGATGAAGAAGATGGCGGTCGAATTTCGATTTTTTCGCTCCAGCTTTCTTTCTTTCGCTAGGCTCACGTGCAAGGCAAACAACAACTGCTTTTTTTTCTCACTTCACCCCAAAGCCCCAAAACCCCCAAGTCGCCGCCCCGTCCCCATGCCCCTTTAACGGCCACGACCGCTTTTGACTGATTTTCTCGTCTGCCATGGGGAGCTTTTTCAGATTCGACGCGGCGTCAGACCTTTGCAGTTCGCTCTATCCGCGTTTTTTTTTGCGAGTGTTTTTTTCGTGTGTGCGCGAAGCAGCAACAACAAACAAATAGACCAACCGAGAAAACAACACCAAAAAACCGAAAAAAAAACCCTCGCAAAAAAATTTAAACACCGAAAAAGAGCCCAAAAAGTGTGTTTCTGTGTGCCGAGGTACGAAATATTCTCAGTGGGGGGGCTTTGCGTACAATCATTTTTTTTGTTGTTTGTGTCTGTTTTGAGAAGTTTGTCAAACACATTCATCGGGGCACCGAAAAGTGTGTGTTTTTGAGGTACAAAATTGGGCAGAAAAAAGGGTAGAATCCAGCTAAAGATTTCGGCAAAGTCTCGGCCTTTAATCGTCCAATTTGTAACATTTGTAATCTGTAATTTGTACAAACCTCTAACCGGACCTCGGGAGTACGAAGAAATTTTAAGTTTAAGTGGCCCAAAGGACAACAACATCAGTAGAGCAGCACAAGCACAAGCACAAGCCCGTGCAGAAGAGCAGGAGGAGTGCGAGAAGGAAGGAGTGAGAAGGTGGTTTCGAAAGAGGGTAGGAAAGCTCGCCACGGCGAAAGGCGGCGAATTCGCAGGGTGTGCGCGCGTGTGTTACCAAAAAGGATCTCTGTGGCTAGGATACGCGACCTAGAGAGCAGTATTATATAATAATCCCATCCTCCCCCCTTAATTGCTTTATCCTGCGAAGCACAGATTCGCCGCTTGGCAACTACTCCCCCCCGCACTCTCACTCTCATAATTTTCTGCTGAATTTGCAATTTGTCGCCCGCGAAACTGTAATGAAATCTGTTCAATGAAACCCGCCAAGTTTTGATTTGATTGCAGCTTCTCGTCGTCGTCGCAGTCGTCTGGCGATTTATTAGCAAGGCGCTAATTAATTGAGAGTAGAGTGAGAAAAGAGAGCGGCATTAGTAGCCGTAGAAACAGCAGCCCGAGCAGCAGCAGGAGCTGCCCCCCATTAACACACCAATTACTAATTGTAGCTGCGGCGCATTTCAATTAAATCAGAAAAAAAACAAAAAAAAAAGGGAAAACCAAAGCCGAATCAAAAAGGGGGCTCGAGTTTTGGCCACCCTTCTCTTCGCTCTCTCTCCTGTGACGTCACACCTGAAAGCTATTATGTAAGCCAAAGCGAACAGGATTCTACGTTTTCCGTTTTCGCCTCGCCTCACTTCGCCTCGTCCGCTTCCGTGCATTTCGCCAGCCCTGAGCGTCGCATTTGGCTTCGTGCTTTTGCGGCGTACACAGCTTTGACGCCAAAATACAAAATACAAAATACGAGCAGCAAAAAAAAAATTACGAATAACGAATAACGAAAAAAAAGTGAAAAGAGAGCAGAGAAAAGAATACAACTAAATAAATAGTAAAAATAACCAAGAAGTCGAGAAGAGACACAACACACATCAAGAAGAATCGAATTTGCAGCCGCGCGGCGCACAAATTGAATTTTGTTTAATTGAAATTCTGAGGTGTATGTCTACGTTTCTGTTTTTTGCAATTGTATAACATATCTGAGGAGAAAAAAAGTGTACACGGGGAACAAAAAAGTGCGAGTTTGTTGAAACGCAATAACAACTATTCAAAGGAAAAGATTTAGAAGGATTTTTGAATGTAAAAAAATTACATTCATTAATAACTTTTAAGTGAAAAAATAATATAAGTAATAATGTTTTTTTTTTCGAGTGTAGTTAGAAAGCTTTTTTAGAATCACAGCTGATTTCTTGTGTTTTTTTTTCTCTTGCAGCTTAAATTGCAATAAAAATCGAATTGGAAAAGAACGATTAGACAAGAAAGCCAAAAGAAGACCAACCGAATCCCCATCCCCCCGAGAAGAAGCGATTGTAATGGCTCTACTCCGTTCGCTGAGCGCCCAACGAACAGCCATCAGTTTGGTCTACGGCCGTAATAGCAGCAAGTCCGGCAGTGCCGCCGTTGCCGCCCGGAGGAGTCTCCAGACCGCCGCCCGTGCCACAGCCGCCTCGGCATCAGCAGCCTCCAACAATGACGAATCTGAACCGCAATTGAGTGGCTGCCGGAGGATTCCGGGACTAACCCATGGCCATGGCCAACGACGTTTCCTTCATACTGGCAACAAGCCCTGGCAGGCATCATCCGTGGCCCAGCCGGCCTATGCCGAGCCGGCGCTGAAGGTGGACCGGAAGGCGAAGACCACCAAATGCTCATCCCAAGAGCCGTCATCCTCGCCGGCCGGTTCGCCGCAGCGCGATCCCCTCGATGTCAGCTTCAACGATCCGATCGCCGCCTTCAAGAGCAAGACCACGTGGGAGCTGGTCCGGGCCTATCTAGTCTACATGATCTGTTCCAGCGAAAAGCTGGTTGAGCACAACATGACGGTGAGTTGTTGGTTTGGGGTTGGTTGGGGATCTTTTCACAGATATTTTTAGCGGGTTTTTCTTGACATAAGCCAGCTGGGGTAAGCTTTTTCTTGAGGGTTAGGGTCTTAGAGATCTCTTTAGGGTTTTAAATAGAATCTGGAGAGTACTCTTCCCCGATCTGGTTCCACCTGCTGCTTCTGACCTATTCGTTTCCCGTGACATTCGAACCGTGTCAGGTGCCATTTGTCATCCGCTTTTCCCAAGCACCCCCTTTCTTGCCTCGTGAATTCATCGCTAATTGCTTTCCGTAGACTGCAAAAGTTGCTGTTTCAGCCCCGACGACGACAGGTGTTGCATTCGCACAGTAATTATTGAGTGAATGACTCGACGGATTGAGTCGCCTGATTGACCGACCAACTGGCTGCCTGATTGATAAGACCCCAAAGATAAGAGGGATATTCCTTTGATTGCCATTGGCTAGATTACAGAGAGAACAGTCTGGGGCAAGCCCTCCACCCGAAAGCAAGCTCCAATCAAAGCCTGCGGGGCAAGCAGCCCCTTGATTGCGTTGGCGTTATTGCATGGCAATCGTTTGATTGCTAATCGATTACCCAAAGTGCATGCGTCGCTAGTTTATTGTTTGTTGCTTTTATTTTTATTTTTTTGTGCCACATGCAATTTGCATAAATGGCTGCCACAAAGGGGGACAGCGTGTGGCAGGCAGGTCACTTCCTGGGGTATTATATTATATGTGGCATTAGTCATCTATTCATACCTCGCTTTCTTTCCGAGCACTGGAATAAATTTCTAGAGATTTGAGACAAGGGAGAGATGTCCTTTCTTATAGGATGGTTTCCCTCTTGATTCCACCTCCAACCATTCCCATATCCCTCTAATATCCTTACTTGATTGAAATATTCCCAAAGCCAAGCAATGAATTATGAATGCTTCTGGTTTTTTAACGATTTCCTTGAACTTTTTGTGCCAAGTGTCGGGTTTGCTAGTTCTATTTACAGTATCGCGTCGTTTGCTTTGACGGACGGACGACTACGACGACTACGACGACGACGACGGGTCTCGTGATATGAGCAAATGGATATCAAGGGAGGCGGAATGGGGCTTGGGATGGGATATAGTATATACCTAAGAGGGTAGTGTTTTTTTGGGTAGCTGTTTTTTGCGGGGGCCAAAGCTCAACGGCAAACACCTGTCCTCGATGCCTCGCTGCTGGTGCGATTACTTTTTCGAATTGTTTGCCAAAAAAATTTAGATGAAGCGAAAAACAATAAGACCGAAAAACCAAAACCGAAACAACGAAAATCGAAACGAGAATTTATTTTATGTAACCAGTTTGTCGCTTGTCGGCTTTTCAACTTTGTGCACTCAATTAATTACTTGGCGGCTGTTAGGAGGAACCGGTTCTCCCTAAACGGTGGCGGCCGGAGCCTTCGCCTTGGCGCACCATGTCATTCATCCGAGACGGATCCCGCATCTCACGTGCCCAGCAAATATTTCATAATAAGTCTTCCCTCAAAGGGCAACGCCCTGTCAGTTGTCGGTTTTCCTCCTCAAGTTAAGAACTTTTTCTACTTCTTTAGAGATATTTTTCTGAAGTTGCAATATCTCTTTGATTTTATTTTTTGGTTCGGGTTAATAGATCTTTCTTTGAGAATTTCTTCTTTTGAGAATTCGGCACTTATTTGAATATTAGAAATGACATTCATCCCGCCCACCCGCATTGGACTTTGGCAACGCCTTCTCGGCCTTGACTCGTTCCAAGTTTTTTGTATTTTTTTGCATTTTGGCCAAAATCCAAATGATTTATGGCTCATCCAGACAGAAGCAGCAGCCAGAACATGGAACGCTAGATTTTTTTGGGGCATTATTTTTATATTTTTGAAAGCTAAAAAAATCCAAATAATTACTAAAACTATTTCAAATTCAATTCATTATTTGATTTTAATGCCTACCTACCTACACACGACAAACTATAATACTAAAAAAAATAATGTACCGCCTAAAAAAACAAAAACAAATGAAAATTTCGCAGCTTATGAAATGGTCAAAGCGAGTATTCGGTCAACGCATATTTACAGCATTTATGAAGGCGACCTTCTATGGCCATTTTGTCGCCGGCGAGGATCAGATCAAGATCATACCCACATTGGAAAGGTAATTGCTCATCCCGATAAACCCACTCACTTATCGCTTTTTTTCTCTTCTTTTCTTTTTCTTTTTTTCTTTTTTATCTTGTATATCCTTTCTTTTATGCTTTCTGGCGCTCGTTCCGTTCCGTTTTTTTACCCGATTCATTCGGTTATGCGAAACCCGCTTCAAACCGCCCACAAAACCAAAACACACTTTTATCCACACGATTGTCATCGATAATACCGATACCGATACCGATAAACAGCTACTGAAACTGGCGCGTGGCGTCCTGGGACCAAAGCTTTTCGTCCTGCTGATGAAGTCCAGCTTCTACGGACACTTTGTGGCCGGGGAGAACCGGCACACGATAGTCCCCGCCCTAGAGAGGTTGACCTCCCAACAAAACTCCATTATTATGCATCCTTAAAACTATCTTAATATTCTAAAAAATATATACATTAGCGGCTAGAGAAAATTCCAAATTAATTTATTCAATTCGTTACGATAATTCGATGCAATGCCGCCTTTGTACATATATATATTTCCTGTACTTGTCCAAGGACTGAGAAATATCGGTTATGCAATTCTCAATCCGAAAGCCAGCATGAACTTTTGATCTATTCGATCTCTCTATATCCCCCCAATCCGAATGCCCCCGATCCATCAGAATGCACTTTCTAAACCAAAGCTCGCCCTCCCGCCCTCGACTTCTAACCCAAACACAATCAAAATTGTATGATTTTACTAATTACTGAATGTGACTAAAATCTTTTTAAAGACTTTAGTTAATCGAGTTGTATGTTTACAGACTAAGATCGTTCGGTGTCAAGCCCATTCTCGACTATTCCGTCGAGGAGGATATCTCCCAGGAGGAGGCTGAGAAGCGCGAAGTTGAGTAAGTCCTTTGGTATTATTCGTTTATAATCTTTGATACTGACTTTGAGCTGTTTCCAGATCTTCCGTTTCCAGTGCCGGCGACAACAAGGAGGATGGCTGCATGCCCCAGTACCATGTCGACAAGTCCTTCGCCGATCGGCGCTATAAAGTGAGCAGTGCTCGCACCTATTTCTATCTCAACGAGGCGACCTGTGAGCGCAACATGGAGATCTTCATCAAGTGTCTGGAGGCCGTTTCCGGTATGTCCTTGGAGCGATCTCTGTCGTGATCCCCCCAACTCCCACAGACGTTGCTGTTCCCCTTCACCCATATCCATGATTTTGTATATAAGCATGAATCCGTTGCATAATTCACCTTTTGGGTCATGTAGCAGTTTTTAATTTTAAATATTCTTTTTTTTAATGCAACATGCTTTTAAAGCATGATTTTTATACTTTTAAGTAAAAAAAGGTCATGGTTAGTTGAAAAAATCTTTGGTAGAAGGAGGACATACATTACATTTAGGGACATTCTCTTCCAGAACTTGTTTCCTGCTCTCTTATCCCTCTATCGCTTTTATATCTTACTCCTTGATCGGAGCTATATAAAAAAATTGATGATTAATTAATTCTTTCTTCTGTCCCGCAATATCGATATGAATTCCGCAATTATTCCCATGGCACTATCCAATCAAATCGAAATCGAAATCAAAATCAAAATCAAAATTCAAAAATCCCCGCAATATATCATAAAAACGTATTTATTCCATTGAAAAGACGACGATCGCAAGGCGCCCCGGGCAGTGGCCACGGGTAAGCCGATTAAAAAACAACAAACACCGCCACACATAAACAATATAAAACTACAAAAAATAATGAAAACTATAAACACCAAGTACTTCCAACAAATATCTAAAAAGAGTATCCATTCCGACAGAGCAAAGCAAACGAGTTTGACATTTTTTGGGCCATTTAGTGTGCGTTCTTAGCTGGTTAATGTGGCTAAAAGTAATCGATATTAATAATTGAAATTATTGTAGCTATAAAGAAGTATCTGTATCTGTACAGTGTATCTGTATCCAAGTATCTGTATCCGTATCTGTATCTGTAGCTGTGTCTTTTTGTTTAGAGATACGTGTAATTTTTGTGTTGCTTTAGTCTTAAATAACGCTCCTGCTCCTGTTAAGTGTCCGCTTATCCTAGATAGCAACTTGTCCATCACATCGCATTCACCGATCTCTTTCTCCCATGCTTTTTATTTTTCTTGGAAACGATAACCATAGGCGCCACCTTCGGCACTGGCATCACGGCCATCAAACTTACCGCCCTGGGCCGTCCACAGTTGCTGGTAAGTCGAATATCCAAAGAAACCTCTATTATATCCCTAAAATGAATCTTTTTTCCAGCTGCAACTCTCTGAGGTAATCATGCGCACACGAAAGTACATGGAGGCCATGGTTGGCGGTCAGGGCAACGTCCTCACCCACCACAAGACCATTAAGGATCTCGAGAAGTATTACGCCAGCCTCGGCGACAATAAGAACGTCAAGGAGTTTCTTAAGAACGTAACATCCGACAAGGAAGGGTAGGATCTTAATCGAATTTTCTCTCCAAGCCTTTACTTTATTGAGATATCTTCCTTTTTAGTATCCTGCATCTGTTCCCCTGGTCGGGAATCGTAGATGAGGACTCGCAGCTAAGCGACACTTTCCGCGTGCCCGATCCCAAGACCGGGCAGATGCGTCGACTGATCTCACAAATACCGCCCAAAGAGGAGGAGATGTTCAGGAACATGATCCGTCGTCTGAACACCATCGTCAAGGTTGGTAGTTCATAGAATATCCAATAATTAAATCAATTACTTATTGCTTTAAACTTGAATCCCTTCAGGCTGCTGCCGACTTGGATGTACGCATCATGGTGGATGCGGAGCAAACCTATTTCCAGCCGGCCATTTCCCGCATCACGCTGGAAATGATGAGGAAGTATAACAAGGACAAGGCGATCGTCTTCAACACCTACCAGTGCTATTTGCGAGAGACTTTCCGCGAGGTTGGCACCGACTTGGAGCAGGCCAAGCGACAGAACTTTTACTTTGGAGCCAAGCTGGTTCGCGGCGCCTACATGGATCAGGAGCGGGCTCGTGCTCAGGCCCTGGGCTATCCGGATCCGGTCAATCCCACTTTTGAGGCCACCACAGAGATGTACCACAAGACCTTGTCCGAGTGTCTGCGACGCATTAAGGTTTGTTTTTTTTAAGAAAACAGGAGTTCAAGGATCAATAATTTTATTTCCTTTTGAAAATTCATAGCTGATGAAGGATGGTGGCGAAGATGCCCGCAAGATTGGCATCATGGTTGCCTCGCACAACGAGGACACGGTACGTTTTGCCATCCAACAGATGAAAGAGATTGGCATCTCGCCCGAGGACAAGGTCATTTGCTTTGGTCAACTTCTTGGCATGTGCGACTACATCACCTTCCCCCTGGGTAGGTTCTTGCTCTTCAGCTTTTCCCGTTCTAGTCTAATAACAAATATTTATGACAACTATAGGCCAGGCGGGCTACTCAGCCTACAAGTATATCCCGTATGGTCCCGTGGAGGAGGTGCTACCGTATTTGTCGCGCCGCGCCCAGGAGAACAAGGGTGTGCTCAAGAAGATCCAAAAGGAGAAGCGCCTGCTCCTGTCCGAGATCCGGCGTCGCGTGATGCGCGGCCAGATGTTCTACACGCCCAAAGGCAACTATGTGCCCATCTAAGAGGGGCTCACCCACACCGCTCGCATTCACATCCACAATCCAATCCAAATCCAAATCCAAATCGAACGAATGCCAAACCATTTGCTCGTCCAAGGATATCGCCGTCGGGCTTATTTTAAATGTGTGTGTGTTTTAATTTCTTCTTTTTTTCGTCATTCTAACTTATCTTAACGAAATTTGCCTATATCGAAATATATATATATATATATATAGATATATATAGATATATATGTATACATATATGTATTTACATGAAATGAAAAATTGTGTATATACCAAGGTCCTAGAAACAGAAAGCTAAAGGCATCAAGGATCGTCGGCGGGATCAGCAATGATCTTCGGCAAAAATTTCAATTAGAGAGACAGATTCACTTTTTTGATGAAATATGTACATTTTTACGTCTTGTTGCAAAAAAATAATCTTAACGAGTTCTGTATGTGTGTTAAAACGAGAATATCTATAAAAAAAAAACAAAAAAGAAATGTAAATCCAACAGATCCGAGAGGATAAAGCTACAATTGAGGATATTATTGTTGGGTTTGAGTTAAAGAGATAACATTTTTTAGCATCATCGTAACATGAAGCATAAATCGATATAGTATATATAAATATATATATATATATATATACATACACTGAGAAAATAAAAGAAACCTTTATAGAGACATATACGATAATATTACTTAGATACATGAATGTGTATGGCTGCATTTTAGTCAAAAATTCATTGATTTCGTGTTTCGTTTCGCGTTTCGCGTTTTTGCATACCTCCTCAGTATAATCAGTATATGAGTATTTTTTTTCTAGTTAGTCCTCCTCCTTTTGCGATGTGATTAAATCTGTTTTAAATCTGTATAACAACTCCCCTTAAGTTTATACATTATATTACCATAACTATACCGTATTTACATACATATTTGTTGTTGTTCCTCCATCCGAAATAGTCAAATGCAACTGCCTCGATATCGGAGCGTATTCTATAGGAATAACTAACCTACATACTACCTACATATAAACGCTAAATTATGGTTTATTATTTAATTTAATTTAGCAAGTAACGAAGCGATATTATAAAAAGTCATTGTGCTATTAGACGATAGACAATAGTCGATGGAACCGCTTTATGTCTCTTATGTCTGTTTTTCGCTTGCTCCGACCATCCCATCCATAGATCCATAGATCCATGGATCCATAGATCCATTTAGACAGTTATATAGACACACAACAAAACTAACCGATGGAGCGTTGGTTTTTTATTATTCTCATGATTATTATTATTATTATTGTATTGCATAAACGCTATAAATAAATGAATAAATAATTGTATGAATGTTAACTATTTCAATGACAATAATAAAATGTTAAAAACGGAAACCCAGTCGGATTTTTAAATTGCAATCAACGACCATAATGCTGATCTATTGCTGTCTGGGATCTGGATAATAACCTAAATTGGTCTCCAGCTGTCGGGGAAATCGTGGTCATCTCTGTGATTTGGAATAATCATCAGGTAATTCCCTGGGTCTATTATATACACGTTAAACCTTCGGGGTTTTGAATTAGAGTGGGAGGACGAATCCACGTACTCTCTCTCTCTAATAGAAGTTGATGCATTTAGGGGGATACTTCCCAGTTAAATAACAAATCGATTATGGTTAAAGACTTGACGATATTTCGACAGCTTTTCCTAAAATTTATTTGAAAACTCTTTTTAAATTTGATAGAGTATGAATCTACAATTTGTTTGAGGTATTCTGATTAAGAATCGGATAGATATTGGCCAAGTTATATCTTCCCAAGGGGCCACTTTTTCATACTCCACGGTTTCTACGATTTTTGAAGGGCGTCTATCAGAAAAATTTGAAAAAAAATCGAAAAAATATTTTGTGCCAGGATTTTGATGCAGATTTATAGAGAATTGATTCAAGATTCAGAATCTATACTTTGCTTAAAAATCGGATGAAAACTGTCAAAGATATGGCCTTCGAAAGGGGCAAAAAGTGAATTTTCTCGATTTTCAGATTTTTCAAGGGGTTTCATCAGAAAAATTTGAAAAAACCTTAAAAATTTTTTGTGCCAGGATTTTGATGCTGATTGATAGGGAATTGAAAAAAGATTCCAAATCTATACTTTGTTCAAGAATCGGATGAAAACTCTCAAAGATATGGCCTTCGAAAGGGGCGAAAAGTGATTTTTCTCGATTTTTAGATTTTTCAAGGGGAAAAGTTAAAAAAAAAATCGAAAAAATATTTTGTGCCAGGATTTTAATGCAGATCGATAGGGAATTGATTAAAGATTCAGAATCTATACTTTGTTTAAAAATCGGATGAAAATTGCCAAAGATATGGCCATTGAAAGCGTCGAAAAGTGATTTTTCTCGATTTTCAGATTTTTCAAGGGGGTCCATCAGAAAAATTTGAAAAAGTCTGAAAAAATATTTTTGTCTAGGATTTTAATGCAGATTTATAGGGAAGTGATCCAAGATTACAAATCTATACTTTGTTCAAGAATCGGATAAAAACTGCCAAAGATATGGCCTTCGAAAGGGACAGATATGTATTCCCGGTCGATTATTAGAATAAAAACCAGTTTTTTATAAATTTTGTTATAAACTATTTCTGTATATCGCTTAAACTCCACATATTAAAATATTTTAAACAACTTTAAACGTTTTAGTGACTAATATGAGCCTAGAATAAATCACTTTACAAGGCTTTCTTTTTATGCCGTGGGGCCGGTCGTTTCTTTCCGAAATCCACTTGACTAACCATCAGTGGATCATTGCTTTGCCTCTCATAAGCCGATTTGGCAGAGGACTGTCGCGGATGTTTAGCTGTGGAGGCTCCAGAAGAGGATGAGGTGCCAACTACTCGCTTCAGGGCTTTGGGAACTATGTAGTCGGGCATGTCGGAGAGATGGCTTTGGACCTTGATTGTCTTCAGGGGTTTGTCATGTCGCAAGGCCTGCAAGTCGCGCTTGTTCTCTTCGAAAAATCCTTTCAGTTTCTCACAGTTGAGGATTTCAGTTTTGATCTCACGGATACGGGTGTCGTGGACAGCAACTCGCGTCGCAGCACGCCAACAGTCCTGGGCACGATATCTAAAGGACTCCACTTCCTCCATTTTGAATTGGTAGTTTCTGCAAATCGAAAGCAAAAGTTATAAAAATTCATCGCCTTAGCTATTCAGATTCAAAACATACTTGATGATCTGTTCCCCCTCCTGGGCAGCAAAAGTAGAGCGAAGTTTTTCCTCCACAGCATCGTTCACGGCAGCCTCCTTCATGCTGACAAACGACAGAACCGATCCCTTGTTGTCACCTCTCGCTGTGCGTCCAGCCCGATGGATGTAGGAGATCACGTCCCGTGGAAAATCGAAGTTAATAACGTTGTTCACGCACTGGAAGTCGATGCCACGCGACGCACTCGATTCGAAGTCACCGGTTCGTGAGGATTTGCCTTTGCCGGAGGACTTGCCACCCGGCTGCTCCAGATGATGCTCATCCGAGGCGATGATGATGTCGTAGCTGCCCTTATTGAACTGACTGATTGTGTGGATGCGGATGTTGGCTGGCAGCTCAGAGTTAAGGACACACGAGCGGATGCCAAACTGTTCCAGGAATAAACGAATCCTGAAATGTGAAGAGAAAGCAAAGTTAAGTAAGTATTGGTTCTTTTAACAGAAGAATTTTGTACTATTTTATATGAAATCAGAGAGAAGATTAGAATCCGGTCATGCATGGGCCAACTGTTGCCAGATGCCCACTCCCAGAAGATCGGTTTCATCATTTTAAACAAAAAGAATAAATGAAAACCTATTCCACTCACTTGTAACACCGATCAATGTTGTTCACAAATATGATGGTCTTGCCCCGGACGAGGCGCAGTTTAAGCAATGCATACAGAATGGCCGGTTTGTCGTTCTCCTCGGCTAGGATGCGCTGGTGGGTAAGCTGATCCTGGGGCACCAGCTCCGGTTCCTCGAGTTTCAGGGTTACTGGATTGTTCAGGCACAACCCCTTCATTCGCACCACATCGTCGCTGAGGGTGGCCGATACCAAAACAGCCTGATAGATAGGTGGGAAGTGCTTGATCAGCTTCTTGAAGTCCTTCTCATAGCCGAAGGCAAACACCAGGTCCGCCTCGTCCACAACAAGCGTCTCGACGTTCTTCAGGTCCACCACGCCACCGGCCTGGGCGTGGTTCAGTAGCTTTGAGGGAGTGGACACCACAATGTCTGGTCTTTCGGCCAGGGCGTGCCTCTGCGTGGCTGCATCACTGGAGCTGCCTGCAATGTCTGCCACGCGGATCACTTTGCCGCAGGACTCGGCCAACAGTTCAATCACTGCTCGGGACTGCCGACAGAGTTCCTTTGTGGGAGCCAGAACCACTGCGCTCACGCACTGTTCGCTGGCATTGAGCTTGGAGTTCAGGATCTTCTGGATTAATGGAAGCGCGTAGGTTGCTGTCTTGCCGGAGCCGGTGCGGGCGCGAACAACCACATCTTTTCCCTCCAGGAGGAGGGGTATTGCCGTGGACTGGATCAATGTGGGTTGTCGCCATCCTAGCTGCGCTACTGCCTAAAACAATAACATTTTTATAAGCATAAAAAATGACTTTTAGATCCAAATGCGGTAGCCACCCTCGTAGGTGTCGGAACCGTAGATATAATAGGGAAACGAACCTTGAGTATCCGCTGGTCTAGCTCCAGTTCGTGGAACTGCACTGTTTGCTGTGTTTTCTGGCTCATCGCGAAAGGAAACTCAAGAAAGTGCGCAGCAAGAGGATCAAAACGCACGTTTTCCTCACGGCAACAACAACAAAAGAGCCAGTGCTGGGCAATGCCGAAACTATTGGAGTGTCGATAGTTTGGTGATCAACTGAAGCATTAATAGGAATCAAAACATGTTCATTAATTAGTTTCTTTCTTCTGTAAATAGCTTTGGTTATTTTAGTGGGGACTTACATATTTTTTATTACAAAATAAAACCGCCTATCGATAGATCAAGGGATCAGCTGTTTAGCGAACTGTGTCGTTTACCAACACTTGAGCACACAGCACATGTGGATTTTATATTTTCTTTTCGTTTAAATATTTATTAACTTTTATGGAAAATAGTGACAAAAAGAATGCCCGAAGGGTGGCTAAGGAGAAGCGCCGCGAGTTCCTCGAGGACAACGAGCTTGTTGAATTGGACGTTGGCTTAGGAAGAACCTGTTGCGGCAAAGCTATCCAGGAATTCGACGCGCATACCCACGATGCCTGGTTACTCCAGTGCCCCAAAGGACTGGATCCCAACCAGCTAGTGGGGAAAAGGATTAAACTGCCTGGGCGCCGATACGTTGGCGATCTGCAAGTCAGGGCCAGCAACTATACTGACCCTCTAAACGAGGCTTTGGGTTATATCAACTCCAAAGGAAAGTTCGCGCTTCGTAGCTTGCCCTTGGCCGGGCACGTTGTTGTTAGCAAGCGGTTAAACGTACAGGAGCCTGCCGAGGAAGAGAGCAGCTCCGCCTTTCCTCTGCCAGTGCCACCGCCAAAGTTCAGGCTGCCGGTGCGGCATCCCTTCTTCGGAACGGACTACAAAAAACGCATCGAGGTGCCGGAGGAAATCACCCAGAACCTCAACGAAGCGGACAAAAAGAGCCTGGAGACGTCCTCTCGCTTGCGCCGCACAGCCAACTTCTATAATATCCGGAGAACATTGCTGAGCAACAGCAAGACATTGCAGGAGAAGGAACTCGATGTGCGTCAGTCAGTGCTGACGGGTCTAACGCCTGCGTTTATGAAGACGGCGGACAATTCAGCGGCTTACATGAATGCTACGGACGATGTGGTGGTAAAGGAGGAGCCAGTGGAGGTGGAACAGACTCCAACAAAGAAGCGCAAGAAGGCGAAAAGCAATGGGCATGTTGAGGAGATCCAAATTAAGGAAGAACCCAAATCCCCTGAGAAAAAGAAAAAGCGGAAATCCAATGGCGAAGCTCTGACCAATGGCAAAGCTACAGTGCTGGAAGAGATTGCCATAAAGGAAGAACCCGACACGCCACCCAAGAAACGCAAGAAGATCAAGGATCAAGAAACAAATGAGACGATGCGGGCTCAAATTCGCCAAGCCGCAAGATAACTATAGTTTTTTTTTTTAAATAAAGTATATAAATAATTAAATTATGTTTTTGTCTTTGATCTTAGATAAAGGAATTTAAAGTTTAAGCTTAATAGATATCCTGTCTTTAACTGTCAGGGTTGCTGCGCAGCATTTTCAATTATTTCAAATATCGGATTGACGTGACAACCCTTTTACCGTTACAAACACCAGAAAATACCACAAACATACAGAGCAGATGTCTAAATAATCGGTTGATCTGCATACAAGGAGCGGGATTCGGAATGGCTCTACGGGCGTACATCATTGAGGGAATCAATGTGGCCACCATTATGGGAATGGGCGATGCCCTGGCCCAGCTTATGATCGAGAATAAGTCGCTGAGCGAATGGGACTTGGGACGGACGGCGAGATTCAGTGCCCTGGGATTGGTTTATGTTGGACCGGCGCTGAGGAAGTGGTACGTGTTCTTGGAGTCAAACGTCTCTCAGAAACATTCGCCGATGCGCCGTGGCATTTACAAAATGTTACTGGATCAGGTCGTCTTTGCGCCAGTCTTTACGTTCTCCATGTCCTACATTGTGCCCAAGTTAAACGGCGAAACGGAAGAGGAAATATGGAAGAGGATTCGGGAATCTTACTTGGAAATACTCGCCCGGAACTACATGCTTTGGCCAATGGCACAATTTATCAATTTCTCGTTTGTGCCACTCAAATACCAAGTCATCTATTCTCAGTTCATAGCCCTGCTTTGGAACTGTTACCTCTCGGTGGTGCTCAACAAGAAGTAGGATGCAGTTCCGTGTTCTTGCTTTGAGCAAGACTTGAGCAGCGACTTCACCAAATCATTATTTATCTCCCAAATAAATATATATCCAATATGTGATCCATGTACTTTGAAGAAACACGTGTTTTTGGTTTTGTTTTGATTCCGATATTCGTAGGGGGTGTTTCAATTAAGAAAACAACATGGAATTTAAGTTAATTTCGTTGTTTTACTTTGCCTAACCTGGCATGGACTCTTGTGGGGGTTTATTCAAAAAAATTATAGACTTAAGCCTTAAAGAAGTAATTCAAATTCTTATCTTAACAATTGCCGATAACAATTGTCGATAGCCAAAAGTAATCGATAAACCAGCGCGGCCACTGAAAGTTGCGTACAAATTAGTCATTTTTAAAATAACATTTCCTATTATGGCCCACACACGCGAGATTCTGTCCCTTCAGTTTGGCACCTATGCCAATTTTGTGGGCGCCCACTTCTGGAACCAGCAGGTGAGCTCGAATTCCTCGTCCGGTTGAGATTTAAACGAAGCTTTGTCTTCCAGGAGGCGAACTTTTCCTACGGCGATGGCGGTGGAGACGACCAGGTGGCCGAGGAGCATGTTCTGCACAATGATATTCTGTATCGGGAGGGATTGAACAGTCACAATCGTACCACCTACACACCCCGCTTGGTGTCCCTGGACCTGGCCGGCACTTTGGCGCATCTGCCGCTGGTCGGGGAGCTTTACGGCAACTTTGTGCAGCGTGACGAAGAGCTGCTGCCGTTTGGAACGGGCGAGGACCTGCAAAAGACCCGACAGCTGGCGGAGGAGACTGGCATGTCCGGCTTGAATCCACTGGAGGTACAGGAGGAGCCGCAAACCCAGTTGTCCGAGTATCAAAGGGATCTCATGAAGAACTCTGTAGTTCCAACTAAAGACTACCAACTGGCGGATACCGTACGTAGTTGGCCCGATTTCCTGTATGCAAGATACCATCCGCGCACCCTGAATGTTCTGCCGGGATTGGTCAGGGATCCGGTTCACCAGACCCTATGCACATATTCCGCTGGAGCGGCCTTGTGGGAGGAAACAGCCTTCAATGATGAGCTAACAGATCGCATACGCACCTATATAGAGGAATGCGACGGCTTGCAGGGATTCCACTTGCTCTTCGACATCGACGATGGCTTTGGAGGACTGGCAGCCAAGTGCTTGGAGCACCTCAACGATGAATATGGACGCGCGAGCTTTGTAGTGCCTCTTCACTATCCTAGAATCACCTCCTATCCACAAGCAGGTGAGTCTATATGCAGATTGTGTAGTCTATAAAGTTTAATTGGTTTCTCTTCAATCAGATCCGCGCCTGTCCAACTCCATCCGCGTGGCGAACACCATCTTGAGCTACCATAATCTCAGCGAACAGGCCACCATGTTCACGCCGCTATCCACACTGGAAACAATTTGGCGGAACACCAATCTAAAGTCTAGAAGTCTGTCCGGCCTCCAATGGCAGGATGATAATCTTTATGAGACTTCGGGCTTGCTAGCCGCCTTCCTAGACACGGCCACTTTGGGCTATCGGCTGCGCAATACCCCAGAATCGTTGAGGCGCTTCTGCGAGCGGGTTACTCCGTCGGGCAGGAAGATGGCAGCCGCCGGATTGGCCCTGCCCCTGGGAGTGGGCGAGGGTCAAGATTTAATAGAGTTCCTGGACCAGAGCGGCGACCAAGCGCTGCTCACCCAACTATCTCCAGGCTGCGAGCCAGGCACCTCCTATGTGGTGCAGTCCGTAACGGCACGAGGCATTCCCTTGGAGCGTCTGAAACGGCCCAGGGAGAAGGCCGGTGACCAAATGCGTATGGCTGCCTATGGATGCGACAGTGTGTCCCAGATGCTGCAGCTCTACTACCAGTGCAGCTACCATGGAAGCGTAACCAATGCAGTATCCACGCCATTGCCCTTGAAATCAGAACTACCCTTCCCGTATGAGGTATTCGGCGCTGGCATAAACTCCAGTGGTTTCCGGCTGCCGGGTCAGGCGGAACGAGAGCCAGGCCTCCGGGTGGACTCTGCCCCAGTGATGGCTGCTCTGCAAAACTCCACACAGCTGGGCGAGCATCTGGACAACTTGCACGCCCAAACGCATCGTATTCAGCTGGCCAAGCTTCTGGCCTACAATAATAGCAGCCTGGAGCGGGACGAGTACGATACGGCATTGGATCAGCTTCTGGAGTTCAGGGATCTCTATGCAGATTCGCAGTACCTGTAGACAGGGGTAAGCAAGGGCTTTTGTCTGTGGCTGTTTTAAAGCAGAGTTCTTTATTTTTATATTTAAACATTTATATATATTTGTGTATGGAAAACATAGCTCTTACTGGTCTGATTTTCACGCTTTGCAGTTCACGACCTGTCACCTTTTTTATGCCCGAAGAAGTTTGCCCGGAGCGGAAGTTGTTTGCCCCACCTGCGGCAATTCGTGATTGGCAGCCTCGGAAGCGGCTTTGATATTTCCCGCGACTTTAGACGGAAAATGCCAAGGACCTGGAGCAGGCTAGAACACGAAAACAAAAACAATTTTCTTGAGGAAGAGAAAGCAGAGTTTCGGAGGCGCGACGGGGCGGCTGCCAGCAGAGATTTAAAGAGTCGTCAATGGCTTTCCTAAGGACGACGATGATGACGCCAACGACATGAACGTGCCCAAAAGATATCGTTGTATATTTTTTTATTATTTGCATGGCAATCAATTTTTATTCGTGTTATCCTGGGATATTTTTGATTTGGGCATATAGATGAATATCTGCGCGATAATAAAGCTAACTTATTGAAATAATATTTATAAAAAAAATGTTGATTCTTAAAATGGAAATAACAAACTATATTTTATAGAAAATAAAATTAAAATCCTTTTTGCGACTCCTTGGGTACTTTAAGGGTATCCTGTGGGTTGTTTCAAACGCTGTTTTTTTTTGGGGTTTGTTTTCCCATCTTGGGCTGCTTAACCCACGGACCTTTTCTGACCGGCTTCACCTTTGGACGTGCGGCTGCTTCCCGCTTTGTTTAACCTTAACCCTTGCGGGTCCAGAGTTCGGCGAGCCTAATTTATACGGAAATTTATTGCCAATAAAGCGGCAGTAATTGAAATCTCAATGGGAGTAAATCACAATTTTATGGACTGCTAACGGTTGACGGTGGGAGGGAGTGGCTGGGCTGGCTACTGGATGGGGTTAATAATCGTGGGCACTCAAGGACTCGGACTCGGACTCAAGGGGGTTTTCCTCCATTTTTTTTTCGGTTGTCCTTTGGCCAAGTTAATCCCCCCCTTACCATCATTTTCACTCTTGTGCAAATTAAATTTCAATTTGATTGGGACTCTGCCTTGGCCTTTAAGCTGTTCCCCTTCTACATCCTTGATGGTCCTTAAAGCAGCTGCTGCTGCTGCTTCTGCTTCTGTTTTTTCCAAGGGACAGAAATAGGAGCGAAAATCCGAAATTAAAATTACGCCAACGACTTTAATGGAATATGTGCATGGAATTTTAAATACAAAATTGAATCGCCTTCGAGTATAGTGTAGTCTATATATTTTTGGTATTAATACCCTGGAATTGGAAGGGTATTCCTGGCAACGCGGAGGAGTTCCAGGTCCTAGGTCCTTTCTAGAATGCTTTTTAGGTCTTAGTTGATAAAGAAACTATCCCATATCCTTCACATCCTTTTTATAGAAGAATTAAACCAATCTTTAAAGGGGTATTTAGGCTTCGTCTGGACCCAAAGATGCTTCTCTTGTATCCTGCTTTTAATTTCATTTTTCCTTTTCGATTTGGAGGCTGCACTTGAATTGGGACACATCCAGGACATTAGCATGCAAGTCCCTATGCCAGTTTTCCTCTTTGTGTGTCAAACATGGGTGGGATGACACCCACCCGTAACCGAATATATATATTCTCCAAAATTATACTTTATATATTGTATTGTATTGTATTGTGTTAGTGTTAAATCCTTTTATTGCGAAAAAGGGCAGAGAGCACTCTTCTAGCAAGCTTCTACTGTCTGTCCCTTAATTTTCAATTAGTCCTTTCAATTATCCAGTTGGTCAGCTGCTTGAGTGCTTGGCTAGTTCTCCCACGCGGCAGTTGATTTTTAATTCCTGCCCACAAACCCACCATCCAGCCATCCTTCCGTCGCTTTGCGGTTGTATCTGTCGTCTGGCCCGGGCACTTCATCATCATCCGGCCCGGCGGAACCCCTTGGACGCGGCCGCCATTCATCACCCACGACCAAAACAAACTTAACAAAGTTAGCTAAATTCGACCGAAGGCGTCATTTTAACTGCCGCTTACTACCAACCCCCTGCTCGTCCTGGTCCTGGTCTTGGTCCTTGGTCTTGGTCCTGGTCATGGTCCTTACTCCAAGCCCCGTCGACATTTCAATGCCTTTTTAATCTAGAACAAAAGCAAACTTAATTTGCCACAACATCTGAGATGGCACAGGGCGAAAAAGGCAACAGACAGTCAGAGGGGTAGAAGGCACTGAAAGAAAAGAAGGTTTAGGTTTTTTGGGGTTCTATAAAATTTATATTATTTGTAGCTTAGTTCGGAAAGAATAGGGTGCTTCATTATACCCCAAGGGATGGGATCTCTATAAGGCCATGTCCTTTTCTTCATCTGCCCCTTTTCTCTTTTCGAAATCCTGAAAATTAACTCAAACATTTCTGCAAAGTCTCAGAATTTAGTTAAAGTGCTTAAGGAAAAGTATACAAGTCTTAAATTGAGGACAGCTCCGAGAACGTCATTTGGCACATCATTTAATTACAACAATACTTTTGGGTGTCTCACACCATACACCGCACACCCACAGCCAGGAGGGGCAAGGTGGCAGAGTGGCAGAGTGGCAGAGTGGCTGGGTGGGTGCTTTGAAGTGAACCACCCAATGGACCCAACCCCCTCCATCGTTTCGAGTGTTGAATGAGCAACAACTTTCGAGTGCAACGCGTCCTGAATTGTAATTAGTGCCCAGGAGCTGCCAGAAGCGGGTATCCTCTGGACAGTTTATTTCCAGGAAAGCGGGGGGGAAGGAAGCCTCCAAACTGATGGAACTCCTGGAACTGCTGGAGCTGCTAGAGGAATGGGTGCCGGTGATGGCTTCCCTTGATTTATGGAGCCCGCGCATTGGTAATTGTTATTACGTGTAAGTGCTTCGCACTCGAAAACAATCCCGGCCCAAAACTTGGCCAAAAAAAAGGAGAACCCGACCAGCAGCATCCTGGGCCATAAATTAGTTATCGGTGCTAATTGTTAAACGGGTGGAGCGTGTTTTGATAAAGTGGCGTCGCCTTCAGCCTTGACTTTCTCCAAAAAGTAAGCAGGCCATGGAATTGGAATTGGAATTCCTTAGCCCGGAACCCGAACTACACTTTCAATAGAAAACAAACGCTCGTCGGGAGCACACAAAACAACAAAATAATACATCAAAATTTTACGAAAATATAATACTTTTTGCTAAGTTTTTATTCACATCTGAATCCAATTCTTTCGCATTTTTCTACTAATCTAGTGAATCGGTTTATCGACCACAATGAGAACGCCTGAGCAGTCGAAGACCCATGATGCCCTCAAGTTGCTCCGCGGTTGCATCACGGTGATCGCCATTCTCCGTACTTTCCTTCAGAAACACCGATTCCCGCGGCACCGTTCCAACTGGGATCGCTGCAGGGTTAAGATTATGTACGAGGAGATGATATCCGAGCAGGACGCTGACCAGGACGAGGAGGACGAGGACCAGCTGCAGCAGGAGGAAGAGATGATGGGGGACAACGAAGTGGTGGGCTCTTCTTCAAGGCAACCGCCATCTCCACCACCACCACCGCCACCGCCGCCGCCGTCGTCGACGTCCTTGACCTGGACCACTACCGTCGTCTAGGACTCTCTCTACTACCAGGATACCCACTCAGAAGACCACTCAGAAGACTACCGTGAACCATAAGCATTTCGGCCTCAACTCATCCGATGACTCTGTGCGGGGAGATCGAAATCCTTGAATGTCCTTAATGTCCAGATCTCTCTAAATCCGCCAGCCCTTCATCGGTTTTAACAAAATAAAGAAAAAGGAATAAAACGTCTTGCGTTTTCCTCTAGTGTACAGGCAGTAGGCTTAGAAAAGGATGTCATGTAGAAGGATGCCTGAAACCCAAAGTATAAGTAATATTCCAAAGCTTCCTAATTTCAAAAAACAATGGCTATTATCCAATTACAACTATAAGTAGAGAGAAAAACAAAAATAAAAACAAATACAACTCACAAAAGCCATAATCCTGTCCGTTTTATAACTTTTAATGCCGCCTAATCCTGTTGCCGCTCCTTATGGCTACCGTTAAGCCCAGTAAGCTCTCACCCAGGAGATTGCTCCTTAAAGTCCTGTGTGTGTGTGGCTTTCAACATCATGTTCCTCATCATTCCACAGAATCAACCGAAAACAATTGAGTGGCAAGTGAATTGGGCCTGTGGAGGCGCGAATGCCAGATATTAATTTCCAATTAGAGCTCTCCATTCGATGTGGCTTAGTGCATTGTTTTTCGAGGTCCATTGTTTTGTTTTGCTGCCAATTAGCTGACTGACTTGCTTTCGATCATAATTCATAGTTTCATGCTACCTGCAGGGCGAAATGTTAATTTTAAATTTAAGTTCTTCATTGGGAAGTCCTTAAATTCCTGAAAGTGGTGTCCGTTTTTGCAGCTTCTCCATAAATCCTTGAATTTCTCTTCACAGAGTTTCACAGAAAAAAATGTTTAAAAAATAGAACACCAGGTTTTTTTTTATGCACAAAAACGCTTTTTTTTATTTGAATTCCAAGACCAAGAGCAGGAGCAAAATCATCTGGATCGGATGAGGATCCGGATGACTAACCGCTGGTGCTGGAAGCCTCGGTGGAGGTGGAAGCTTCGGTGGTGGAACTGGAGCTTGAGCTGGAGCTGGATGAAGAGGATGTGGATGCCTCGGTCGTGCTGGTGGTGCTGTTGCAGGGTGGACCCCATGGGCCGCCTGGACCACCGGGACCTCCCGGACCGCCTGGACCTCCTGGACCGCCTGGACCTCCTGGGCCACCGGGACCACCGCCTGGACCGCCAAAGCCGCCGGGACCACCACGGGGAGGACCGCCTGGACCGCCTGGACCACCTGGACCGCCTGGACCGCGACCACCGCGTCCGCCACGAGGACCGCCAAATCCACCCGGACCTCCAGGTCCTTGGGCGGACACCACAGCCACGACGGCAATAAGAGTAACAAGGATTAGGGTGCGCATAGCGGATAGTGAATGAACTCGATCTCCAACTGATCTCTCAACTCCCGCCCAGCCATATTTATACATCGGAGTCTGGAGAAAGTCTCTTATCCAAAAATCCACACAAGTGTTCCAATCTATGACGTATCCGCCGGGGTTGCTAAACAAACTAACGTCGACGCTAGTCAGGGGATCAGGTATTTTCCGTTGGCACTGGCCTTGGTTTAGGTTTTTGCATGTCTGCTGTCTGCTAATATTATATATATTCTATATATTTTACATAAGCGAATGCTTTGCGACATGCTTTGAAAATATTTACCCAACTCGTACAATAAACTGGAAATGTATTCGATGACGGGGTTAGATGGTTTAAACAACTGGGAATGGAAGGGTCTTAGACACGGGTTTGAGGTGGCAGAAACCTTAACCTTGTTTTTTTTGGAAACAAATCCTTTATTTCAAGTCAATAACTTTTCCCCAAACTCCTGTCATTGCCAAGGATATGTGGGTGACTCGCAGCAATGCTTTCTCTTTCTCTAAATCGAGCCCAAATATCGCTTTCTCTTTCACTCGATCTATACCCATCTCGTACGCACATGTGCGTTTAAATATTCAATAAAGTTGTTGTTGTCTAATTGGAATAAATTGCGTTTGTGCTTTACTTAAAGAGGAATTTTTTTTGTTTTGTTTTGTTGCAAGTTGCAACATCGTGTTGCAACAAAATGCTTAATTAAGTTTTTGCTCATGTTGTTGTTTTTATTGTTTGTCTACACTCTTGCCCAAGGTGTGAGTTGTGTGTGAGGAGGGGCTTGTGGGTGGGAAGGGTTCAAAGTTCAAAGTTGATAATGAAAAGTTTGAAAAAGATAGAAGTCTAGTTTACAGGCAGAAAAAAATTATATTCCTTCTAAAAAAATTCTAAAAAATAGAGCAAGATTTAATATAAAATATAAAAAACTTTATTTAAAGTCATTTCGATTTTTGATTTTGTTTAAAAACTAAAAATGCCACACTTTGTTCCTGTTTTGTCTGAATCCTTGTTGTCCTTGTTTGTCTTCTGTTGCTGTTGTTGTTGTTGTGTTTATGTCTAGGAGCCCATATAAGGGTTAAAGCCACAACGTCAAAGCCAAAGCCAAAAGCAAAACAAAAAGACCAACAATGAAAAGTTTTATTTGCATTTCTTTGGCATTTCGCTGCCGAAAAGAAAGTGAAGCGAAAGAAGTCTGCAGGTATGCGATGCGGCATGTCCTGCCCCAGAATCCTTCCTTCACAAGGACTCTCGCCTCTGGGGGGGCAGGATTCCCTTCAACCCAGGGGAGTATCCCCCAGCCAGCCATGTGAAACTTGTTTCATCTTGAAAAGTACAACGGCGAAAAAAAATTAAACAAAAAACCAAACTCATTTTACACAGATTCTTCCGAGTTGCCACACAATTGAAATGAATTTGTATCCTGCAGACACACACACACACACACACACACACACACACCAATACCTATATATAGAAAGCCACACCAATACTGCAACAGCCAAAGGACCTGCGAAAAAGGCTAAAACTTTGCCGACAAACTTTGACTTTGGTTATTGTTACAGTTTAACTTTGTTGCCTTTGCCACGGCTCTCCTTTTTTTTTATTTTATTTATTTTTATTTTCTGTTTTTTTTTTTTGGGGAATACCTAACAGGACATCCTAACAGGATGTGGCACTTGGTGTGTCCCCATTTTAAACTCCGGTTGTCTATAAAGCCTCGAGCCAAGGAGGTGTTTCAAGATCTTGGAAGAAACCCAAGGAATTCCCTTAAATTTCAATGAACGGGTTTTTATTTATTTTTTAACAGTTTTGTTACATTTTATGTTGAAAAAAGGATCAATTATCCTGCTGCAGAGAAATTAGGCAGAGGCCTCACTGGAGTTCTCGCTGGAGTCCTCGCTGGAGCTGGAGCTGTCGGAGCTGTTGCCACCTTGTGGGGGTCCTCCTGGTCCGCCTTGTCCACCCTGACCGCCCTGTCCTCCCTGCTGGCCACCCTGCTGTCCACCCTGCTGGCCACCCTGCTGACCTCCTGGACCACCCTGACCGCCCTGAGAGCCGCCTTGCTGGCCGCCCGGTCCGCCCTGTCCGCCTTGTCCTCCCTGGCCACCCTGGCCAGCCGAACCTCTGTGGGCAGCAGCCACAGCCACCACGGCGATAAGAGCAACGAGGAAAAGGACACGCATTTTTTTTTAAAGATTTCTTTTGTAACTAGAAGCTTTCTGGAACAAATTCAACTGACTTCCCCAAACCACCGGACTGGCTTATATATCCCGGGAAGATCTCTATCGGTGAACGTCAACTGCAGGTGTTTCTGAATCGCATAATTCCATTCCACAAATAAGCCAAAGAGTCAACAAAAGCACAGACAATCCATTGGAAGTTGTGTAAACCGGAAATACCTTGCAGTTAGACAATTTCTATGCATTATTTTATTAATTTATATTTTATTAAATATTTGTATTAAATAGAAGAACTCTGGCATCTTAAAGCCAGAAGAAGTCTGGAAAGTTTCTGCAGCAATAAAATAAAGTCGGACAAAAACAATTGAGCCAAAGCTTAAGCTCTTGGCTGGGATTTGGCCAAAAACCAAAATGAAAAGTCCCTCTGCCACTGCTTCAAGGATCCTTGAGCAGCCGAAGAACTTATCAAAATTTCTACACATGATTTCGCTTTATTGCTTTATGGACGTTTGTGTGTGTCTGGAAAAGAAATCCTGGCTGCATACAAAGCACTCAGAAAAAAGGATTTTGTCTAACAAAAAGGACATCAACTTTTCTCAACTAAAATCCTTTGAATTTTCTTCTAGTGCAGAGTCCTATGAATATTTTAAAGTGTTGTCAGTTTCAAAACTTTGACATTCAGAACTGCAAGTTGTCTTTATCCCGCGGAGATATGTCCTGTATCCTGTAGCCTGTATCCTGCTGACTTTTTACACTCTTTTCGGCAACACTTTCACTTCTTTACACTTCTTTTGCGAATCGTTGGTTTTGGGAAACTGTAGTTTTATTTATGAATCCACTTCCAAGGAGAGTCAAAAGGAGCACAAAAAGGTCCTTTCCCATAGTCGTAATAACCTTTGATGATCTGTTTGCACGGCGCGTGCTGTGAATTGTCAATAAATAGACAATTCCAGGACCAAAGAAGCTCCTTTCAGCCTGGGAGGACCTCAAGCTGTGAGTTTCGTTTCTGTTTTTTTTTATTCTCGTTTCTGTAATGTCTAGCGAGGGAAAAGTTTTTAAATTTAATTTTTTCCTAAAATGTTGCACTTAATTTGAAGTTAACTGGGAAATGGCTTTAGCTATTCGTTGGTTTTTGGTTTCCTTGGGAATTATCCTCGAATGGGGTTTGTTTATTTCGTTAATGGGCCATCCGCAGGCTGCGGTGATTTGCGGCTTAGCTGTCGCTGCCATCGGTCACATTTTGATTAACCCAAAATCCAAAAACCCCTAAAAACCCCCAAAAACCCCCCAAAAGCCCCCAAAAACCCCGAAGACCAAAACGCAAATCCACTCACACACTCAGATGGACACCACCGCCGCCCACACACATCGGAATGCTGATGAGGCATTTAGTGTCTGGTGTCGAGCTCCGCTCTGGTCCTGGTTAGAGTCCGGATCCAGTTCCGTACCTCTCCTCTACATCCTGTCCATTCAGTCCGTCCAGTCCGTCCAGTCCGTACTGCTAATGCGCCGAACGGAGTCTAATAGGCCTGATTCGATTGCACAATCGTCCAGTCCTCCGGTCTGACGGTCCGCCGGTCCGCAGGTCCGCAGGTCGAGCTCAAATTTTGAATTTCCCCAGCGATAGCCCCAAAAATGCTACACTCCAAGAAAATAGAGGTAGGATTATATATAAAATATGGAAATCAATGAAAATCAAACCAAAAAACACTTTTTCTGAGGAGGCAACCGTTTGGTTTGTTTCTCTTCGAGTTCGATTCCTTGAGGCTTATCTTTCCAACTTTTTATTATGATTTCTTATAGGTTCTTCTCTATAAAAGGATATATACCTGCCATCAATAAAATATATATAAAACGAAGACAGTTTTTCTCTGGCCTGTTGACCTGTAACCTGTTTATTTTGAAAACCCCAACTGGGAAACCTGAACCTATCGACATTTTCATTAGCCTTTTCATTAGAATCCGATCCATTTAATCATTTGAAACACAGTTCCCTGTCGAAATCTGGAAAAATATTCAACTCTCAGTGCACTCTCATGACCCGAAAAACGGAAATGGGGGTCAAAGGGGGCCCCTGAGCCCGACCATGAGCTGGTTGAGTGAGCGGAACTGAGGCCAGAAATGTTATTATGCAAAATAATAACAACGCATCGCACTATGAAATTAAATTTTCGAGTCCCAGCAGTGAGTGAACTTAAAATACAAGTTATTGCAACACCAGACATCATGCCACATGTAGCATGTACGAGAGCATAGTACATGTGTTTGTGTATGTTACTTGCCACATGACTGCCTTTTTGGTCTTTGAACGAAACTCGATGGTCTTGGATGCCAAGGATGCGGATTAGGATGCTAAGGATGCTATAGATGCTAAGGATGCGGATGAGGTCCTGGCCATTTGATGCTCTATGAATTGAATTTTGATATCCTGCTTGTTGGCTTACCCAGGATCTGACCTCCTAATTGGTAAAGTGCTTTGGGAAATTTCCAAAACACAACCTCATAATGGTGCTTGTAGCTGCCAGACTCTTGTAAATTATTTAATTAATTTAATTATTTACTTAAAGTATTTGCTGTAGAGCATTGGAGAACTTATTCCGTTTTGCCATTCGACTCGTTTTCGTGGGAGTTTGGAAGACAAATTGATTTCATGTCTGAAACTTCTTAGCCAAGGACTGGGGACTGGTTGCAACACTACCTTCATGTATTTCTGTTTCTTTTCTTTTCTTTTATATTATTTTTTTTTCTTCTTCCACAAAATTTGATATTGCACACATGAAGCGCAGCCAGGACCTTGTCTTTTTTGTTTTTTTTGGAGGCGGGCTGGTGCTGCCTCCTTGAAATTTGTCTAGAAATTGATGCGCTCCCGCGTCGAAACAATATAGCCAAGGCAACATGTTGCAATGGCCAGCCGGCATTCCCCATCCGGTTACGCCTCTCCCCCAGCTACCCAAGAGCCACCCACCCACTGAGTTTGCCGCAACTTCCAGGTTGCAGGTTGCATGCTTCTGGCACATATTTTGCGGCACGTCATAGACGTAGAGAAGCGAACATTCCAGCCAAATGTTTGTAAACCGAAATAATTGTTCATTTTCGGTAAGTCTAGCCTATGAGTTCCTAAACTCTAATAGCTTGTTTAGAAATGAGGTATTTTTTAAGGAATAAAAGGAACCAAGAACAAAGACACATCTCTTAGCAATCGTTTGCAATTGTTTCAAATCATTCAACTGCAAATAATAGAAAATAAACTACTCCACTGACCAAGGATCAGGCAAAAAAAAAATGAACTCAATTCCAGAGTTCCAAAGAAAACAAATTCCTCACAATATTTGCAGTATCAATAACTTGAACGTTTTTAGTTATCAAAACAGTTTATCCATACTAAGTTGGATGCTCCACTGACTCCTGACTCCTGACTCCTGACTCCTGACTCCTTGCCCTGCCTGGCACATATCCTGTGCTGTGCTCGATTCCTCCTCATAAGTTTCGTTCTCCTCCATCGACTATAAAATGCCACTCAAAAGGCAAAGAAACTAAACAAAAAAAATGGAATGGAAACTGCGGCTAAACTATGTAGATGGAGAGAAAGTGGAGAGAGTGGCAAAGTTTGCACTATTTCTTTTGTTTTGTGCCACACACACACACACCCAGCCAGTCCCTCGTCCTTCGTCCTTCCTTAGTGCAACGTAGTATGCGTGAAAATCCTGGCAACTTGTTAGCTTATCCGGTGATTACATCGATAATGCTACGTGGTGTTTTAGCTTCCCGGCTACGTGCTGTTTATGCCCCGAAGAAGTGAAGTCCTGTCCTGCTGAGGGGGGAGAGAGGTCCTGCACAAGGATCCTCTGGAATGATACTGTTGCCATATCTGTTCCACTGTCTGATTGTCTGAATGTTTGTGCTCCTGGCTTCTCTGTTCTCTGTGTGTTACTTTTTCGGCAAGGACTAAGAACTCCAGAGCAGTGCCACTCAACAATTTCGCTTTGTTATACCCTGTCCCTGGAGTAGGTTTACTTTTCGAAGGGTTTTCTTTAAATAAATTATGAAAATATTAAGATTTTTGCTATAAATCACGAGTATCGGGTATTTATAAACTTTCTCTTTCGACTAAAATGTTGCCGAAAACAAAGATATCAGGGAAGAATTATCCTTGTCTTTGAAAATGTATCTTTTTTAACCAAAAAGTGTATAGATTGTGCAACTGATGATTTGAAAATTTGTGCAATTCTTGTAGTTTTGTGGCATACAAATGCGCAAACTGCAATTTCGGGTTGTGGCATAATCGTGCCACCCCCTGAGAACGTTGCACGTTGTACATTTTATTGCCTTTCGACGAACAAAAAACCGAAACGAATCGCGAGCTGAGACATTTGTAAGGGCAAACATGTATCCTGCCATCCTGGCCAACCCGCCAGCCTGTTATCCTGTAACTCCTCCTCCTCGAAGCCATTACACTTGGCTGTTATTCACGCGCTCAATCAATTTTTCAAGTTTTTACACACTCAACCAGGAAGCGAATGCTTTTTTTGTTGCACTTTTGTGTTGCACGTTTCTGCGACTCCTCCTGCTCCACCAGCTCCTTTGGCTGCTCAACTCCTCTCCTAATGCAGTTTTCCTTTCGCCTCACAGTCCTGGCACTAATAATATTTCATTGGTTTTGATTTATGGTCAGATGTTTGCCTTTTTAGCTCTTGTGGTTTTTCTGATTACATCTCTACTTCAGGACATCTGATCCTTGGGTCAAATACCTGTACAGGATCAGGAAATTATTCCTTAACGGTGATAGGCGAAAGCTATATCTTGATTCAAGGACATCTAATACTCAAGTGGCTTTCTCATTCTCCCAGTGGATCCTTTATGACCCCTTAGGAAAGGCTATATCTCTGCTCAGGGACAGGGATAAAGTTTTTGCGACCCATAAGCCAGGAACCAAGAGGACCAACAGGTGGCCAACGGATGGCAAGAAGGCGATTAAGACCAATCTCCGGGCATCTTTATTTAGTGGCCAAGAGAAGCAACAATAAAACGAAAAGGTTATCGTTTTGTGTAAATTAAATTTCAAAACTTGGCATGGTTTTTGCCGGTTTTGTTATGGGATATAAGTTTTAGGAAAATATATAATTGGCTCCCCCCCTCACATACATTGCGTGCTTGTTGGCTCTTAATGTGCCAGCATCCTTGGAGATCCTGCTACGATGCTGCTACTGCTGCTGTTGTTTTCCCATCTCAAGGACCTTTATGTTAACGCAATTATTACGCATTTCTTATGATGTAATCAGACGCAGCTTGGTTTTCAAATGAAAATATGCCATCCTCCCTCCGATCCTGCGGCAAAAACTTTTACCAGGTGAATCATCCTCCGCCTCCATCCATGAGTCTCCTCCATTCTCCACAGAAAATGAAGCAAAATAAAACTAAATTATGGCAATTGAAAATGAAAAGCGAAAATTAAGCGCATAATGAGTCGCAGCCGAAGAGGAAGGAAGGAAGGATGCTCTTCCAGTGGCGCTGGCAGGTAACTTTTCCATGGGGGCGACCAAAAAAAAGGTAATAAGCTACGCCCCTGCAATTAGACGGGGCCGGGGTGACTCTCGGTCGAGGCCGAAGATTAAAGCAACAAGCAAGGAAAGAGGCCTGGGACTGGGACTGAGACTGGGACTGGGACTGGAGGCTGGGGCCAGGATAACGACAATACAGGATAATACAATAAAGGCCGACAAACAACGGCTACACCAGCAACAACCAAAAAACTTCCAAATTATGGAGGAAAAGTTGGCGTGAAGCAGGACGGGGACGTGGGACAAAGGGATCCGGAAACAAGGAAGTAACAAGGCTGGAGCTTTGGGGGAGGAGGAGGAAAGCGCATTATCCAACGCCCTAATGCACTGGGCCAGGGAGTCCCAATGAGCCAGCGGAGTCTACCAACCGCCGCGAGTGGATATAGTGGGTGGATTTGTTGGCTTGGGTGTGGCTTGTATCCTTGGCTTGTATCCTCATCCAAAGTAAACCTGTAAGGAGAGACCCTCTTTATTGGCACTCAGCTCAAGTAAATGGCTATACGATACCCGGTACTCGATATCCAAGTACCGGGTATGATTCCTTGTTTGTCAAGCCCCGCTTTATCCATGAAATTTGTGTCGCCTGTCTAAGGACTAATGCATATTCTGCATAAAAGGCAAACCATTGAATATCTGTGAGTGCCGCAGCAGGTTTCCTTTGCTTTTGGTTTTGCTTTTTGGCCACATACTGCAGCAGGAGCAGGAGCAGCAGCAGCAGCAGTAGCACCAGCGAAAGGCAAACAAACGGCTCTGTCACTCAAATCTGACACAAGACAAATCGCATTGAGGGGACTCCCGAATTGATCGCATGACTTTTTCCCGCCCGCCTCTGTCTGTCCTGTCCCGTCCCGTCCTGTTCTGTGGAAAATTCGCTACACTCAAGCAATCAATTCACAATTACGGAGCTGCCGCTCCAATCCCCAATCCCTGGCCCAGTTTTATTCTCTACACTTGACGAAAATTCATAAAAATGTAATACCCCTAGGGAGCTGAACCTGCTCTACCTTTAACCCAGAGCTGGCTTTTGTTTCTTTCAGGGTTTCAGGCGTTCAAACGCAAAGTTCAATTCAATCTTTCAGTTGTCACTGACAAAAACAATATGCCAAGGATAGGATAGGGAGGATGGAGTGGTTTGGGCGGTGCATCAGCAGTTGCTTCGATTGTTGTCTGCATCTTGCCCAGGACTTGGTCCTGGTTGCTGGCCCGGAATTCAAATGTGTAGAAGGATGTATAGGATGTGTAGCAGAATGTGTGGGATGCGTGTGTCTGTAATGGTCTTTGCAATGCGAAATCTAATGAAACGTGTTTTAAACAATTTGTTCTCAATATTGAATTATCCACATGAGTGCCTTTTGACTTCTTCTTTTCGATTCCCTGTCTCTCACTCCTTGCCCTGCTCTGTCAGTTTCAGTTTCAGTTTCAACGATAGCCGAAAGGTGTCCTTTTTTGGGTTAGGGTTCGCCTCCAACGCCAAGTTCACACGTGCATGCCTGCATATCCTGTGTGCACGTAGAAATTAAGATCAATGCTTATTTGGCTGGCAATCAAGTTGAATTTGGAAATTCTGCAATCCTGTGGCACTGTGTGCACTCAGTTGGCTTAAACTCGCTTATTTGCTGGCACTTCGTTGCACTTCAATTGGATCTGTATCTCTCAAAAAGGTTCTATTCTTCTATATATTGATAGCCGGTACTTGTAAAGTACTTTCAAGCTGGTATTTGATATGTTGAGGCCTCCAACTGGAAGATACAAATTCGAAAAGGTATACCTTTGGTCGATTGAAGGTGAACAAATCAAGTTATGGCCCTTTCGATAGATAAATTAAATTGTTTTTCAATTGTAACATCCGGAAAGCTTATATTTTTCAATAACTCTATTTTTTAACCATTTGATAGAGTATATTTTATTCAATTTTGAACCGTTTTCAAAACGAAATACCATTCATGAATCAGGGCTTCAGCCTGCTTCGATCTGCATCAAAGAATTCGAGAAACTAAGCAACAAAAATTAAGTCGATTTTTCAAAATTTTAAAAGGGGTACCATCATGATTTTTTTCAAAATTCGGATCAGTCTCATTTTGGCGCTTTTCTTCCACTTTTTTGTCCATCATTCGACCATTTCTTAAGCGATTTTGGAATGGAATACCATTTTGGAATCAGAACCTTGTTTTTCTTCGACCTACATTCAAGGATTTGGAAGATCGTAGAAAAAAAATTTCGACCTTTTTTTTCCGATTTTTGAAAGGGGTACCATCATGATTTTTTGCAAAAATCGTTTCAATCGAATTTTGACGCTTTTCTGACACATTTTTATGAATATTTTGAGTATTTCTTAGCCGATTTTGGAATGGAATACCATTTTGGAATCAGAATCTCGTTTTCCTTCGATCTGCATTCAAGGATTTGGAAAATCGAACATAAAAAATTTCGACATATTTTTTCCGATTTTTGAAAGGGGTACCATCATAAAATTTTTCAAAAATCAACAAAATTTTTTTTGTTCCATTTTTGGGATGTTTAAATGCAGGTTAAAGGAGATTGAAGTCCTGATTTAAAAATGGCATTCCGTTTCAAAATCGGTTGGGAATTACCTCAGATATTCGAATAAAACTGTTAAGATTTTTCGATTTTAAAAAACGCGAAGTGGATATTTTTCACAAAACTCATTTTCTCATTTATTTCCTTTAGTTTTTAAGGATATTAAACCATATTTTGGGAAAGATGTGTTATTTTCGAGGCCAAAACACTTTCACACAAATTGCAGCTGAAAAGTAGGCAATGAAAAATATTTGCACTTCCGCATTGCGTATACGCCACGTTGTCTCTGTTACAATAAACGAACGATATTTTTATTTATTGGTTGAATATTAAGTAAATTTTGCCTCTGATTTAATCTATTTTTTAATACGAGTATATACGCTGAGGTTTTCTTCACTTTTATGCAGTTTTTTTTTATTATTTGGTTTTCCCCTCTCGATGGAAATGGAAAATAAGTGCAACAGAAAAGAAAAATGAAGAAAGGAATGGAGGGCCGCTGCTGCACTCATAATAAAATTGAAACAGCAGGCAACGGAAAGGACGCGAGGCCCCTGGAGGCAGGACATGGTTTACAACCAGGCGGCCCAATGACCAAACATGGCCAAAAAGTACAACAACATGGTGTAAACACATGTATGACTTGCCTGATTGTTGGTGGATTTGGTCATGTTGTTGTTGTTGTTGGTGTTGTTATTATTGTTGATAGTGTTGTTGTATTGTTTGGTGTTGCTGTTGCTGGCGTTGTCTGTCTGGTAAACCAAAATTGTTGCTCGTTTTCCGCATGAATCACTTGCATCATCATCGTCATCGTTGTTGGCAACGTTGGGTATATGCCACACCACAACATTGCAAATATCTGCTGTGTGTGTGTGTGTGTGTGTGTGTGCAACATACACCCACGGATGCACACACGGGGCCAAAGCGTTTGGCTCTGCACTTTGTAAGTAGCTTTTAATATATTTTGCCACAAGCCAGGGGGAAAAAATCAGAAAATAAAAAAAAATAAAACACAACATACACTCGCACACACACGGAGGCAACAAATGCATACAATAAAAATGAAAATAAAAATAAAAATAAAAATAAACTCCCTGTGTTGGCCTTTTTATATGTGAGCAAAAATTGGATTAAAATTAAAATAAAACGAATACGAAAGGAAGCCAGAGAAAAGCATCAGAGAAAAAAAACGAAAAATTTATATACAAAAATTAAATGAAATAAATTGTGTGAGAGCTTGTAGGTATATAAAAAAACATATATATATATAAATATATATATATATATTGTATATATATTGTTTAAAACAAAAACCCATAAAGAGCCAAAGCCAAAAGACGAAATGCTTTTGATTCAAGGATATTGTTTCCTTGGTTTAGCAACAACAATCGTTCTAGATGTTTTTTAATTGAAAACTAAAATATATATTTCCAGCTTAAAGGCAAAACTAAATGGACAGAAAAACAGGACAACTTTGTTTTAAAGGACTTGAGCTTAAAAAATGGCTCTGGCTCCTCTTCATAGTTCTGTCACTTTTTTGACACTTTCAATTGCTTTTTTTATTCTGCCACTGACACTGACCCTTTGCCTTTAACCTTTCCGCAGGGTAGTAAGAGTAAGAAGGAACAGGAGGGGGATCCGAGGTCATGCTGAACATTTTCCTGCTTAGCTTGGCACATTTTGGAGTGTCCGCCAGTTGAAACTTTCGCTGACGTCGGCAGTTGTTGTTGTTCTGGTCAATGTTACAACGTCCATATGCCACATTAACCCTCCAACCCTCGAACTCTCAACCCCTGACCTCTCAATCATGTCAATTACATGCCAATTGTTGTTATCTCCTCAGTTGAACAGTTGAAAATGTGTTATGTCTGACGTCTGCGAGGTTTCGCCTGATGGGCATAAATTTTGATTTATGAACAACCGCAGCACCCAACTGCATAAATACTCGAATCTCATATATATATATATGTACATATATATGGTAATAATAATAATAATATATATAATGTGTGTGTGGGCACGCTTCATTAATTTGTCATATGTAGCGATGCATAAAGTGAGGAGAGATATCCCTCGCAAAGGAACTCCTCACACAGTTTAAGTTTTCAATTAATGCGTAAATAATGAATATATACGATATATATATATTATTTTATATGTGGAGACTGTGTATATATTTTTGTGGCATTTTTAAAACCCCTCAAATGAGATTTAAATAACAAAAACCACTGATTGGTGTGCTTGGTGTGGGAGTATTCCCAGAACCATAAAAGCCTTTTTGGATATTCGTGAAGAGAAATGTACAAGTTGAGGTTATTTTTAAGATTTATCTTCTAGATCTAGATCTTTTTATAAATAAATACATACTTTTGGGGTGAAAATGGGACCTAGAATACACCCACGAACATAACAATCATGATTTATGAGCCCACTCCGATTTCGTGGCCACTTCCCTGATTTTCCACCTCACTTTTGGTGGTGGTGCCACAGCGGGGCAAGGAGCAAGTATCCATTCACAGAGTATCTGTATTTTGGTATTCAGTTTATTCTTTATTTATTGTTTGCCTCCTTTTGGCTGCATTAACCTTGGGCTGATCCGATTCTGATTTTATTCGAGACTGAGAACCGAGGGGATACGCCCGACGCCCGTCGCCCGCCGCCCGGCGCCCGGGGGCCAAACAATTGAAATTATGGATTTTATGTGTCATAAGCTTTTATTGATGCAACAATCAAATATTTATGATGACAATTCCCGCTGACAATGATGGCAATAAAAATGCTTCACCCCCGCTTCGAGCAAAGAAACAAAAAAAAGCGTATCTTTTACTCTCAGAGATACATTTTTTTTCGCGTTTCTCGTTTTTTTTCGGGTGGCGGAGGCTGTGAGTTCCCGTGGAATATATTTATTGAGGATGGCAATTGAAATTCAACTCCGATTGATGAGCGCCCCATGAAATGAATCCACTTTGAGTTTACTTTTTAATCTCAAGGATATTACGAAAATTATTAAACTTATTAAAATTTTGTTTCTTCGATTTAAAGCTATCCCGACGAACGAAACACAAAATACAACTCAGACCGAAATGTGGTTTCTTCCATCCGTCAGAACTGAAAGGCGACTTGAATCCCCTGGCCTGGGGGTCTCTCGTATCCTTCGGGCTTCCATTCAAGGCCCATCACCTGAACTGCCAAGCTCGACCTACCATCCCGCCACCCACTCCTCATAGCGAAATATCTATGAGTGCATCCATTATCCTTAATACACTTACGTGCACTAATGTGCTCCACATTAATGTGGGTCTGCTTGAAAATTTTAGGTTTTCCGTTTGCCGACTGCCTGAATGGCGGCCCCCCCTCATATTCCGCCCTCGTTTTTTAGCCACGCCCCTGTCTTGCATCACATCCACAGACACAGAACGAGAAAAAAACGTTGGCCAAGTAAAAAATGGAGTCGAACTCCATATGGACTTTCCAGGGGAGGTCTTCAAAGGAACTCGTATATCCAAAGTTCCAGATCATTGGCTTTGAACCCGAAAGTTCCGGCAAATTATAAGCCGGAAACCAAGACTAGGCCCTGCCAGGATTGCCACCAACCCCTTGGAAAGTGTATTTAAAAACAAATGCGAAATAGGAATAAAACACAACAGTTATAGAGCAGATACCGAAAAAAAGTAGGAGAGAAAATACAACATTTGAGGTGCTTTGTTGGGAGTCTCCTGGGCAACACATTGGATATCCGTTTTCATTTTTCACATTTTCCAACGGCTTACATGCAATCCTGCCGCCATTGGACGAAGCCAAGGAGGGGTTCTGGAATATTATAAGGTTGCCACCTAGTTTAGGACTCTACTTTTGTCTAAAAACTTTTAATAAATTAACGTTAATTAACCGAACTTAACGGGTTTCATGGAAATATTATTAAATTTATCAGTTTAAGCCAGTTTGGGCCGTTTGTGTTTGCTTTTGGCTTGTTTATTCATTTTGGTTTGTTGCAAATGGCAAATAAACTAAATGCTTTAACGATTTAAAATACAATGCAAACTGTGTGGGCGGAAAATACAATAAAAAATAGTTTAAAAAAACGTGAGTATTTACTTAAATAAGAAAGCAGGCAAACAACAAAGCAAAAACGGAACTAAAGAAAGAAAAAAGGGGGAAAAAGGAAAAGGGAGCAAAGAGAAGGTAAGTTCTAGGGGGTGACGAATTTTATGCAGGCGCCAATATTTTAAATGTTAACAATAAAACATGCGCACAGTAAATAAATGCACATGTGATGTAAACAGGATGCAGGATGGCAAACAGACAAACAGACAAACAGAGAATGACGCAAACATACAGGCCAAACAACAGGCTGGGGCCTAAAAGTATGCAACGGCTGACACACCTCCTTCCTTGCCGCTTCCCTTTCCAAAATGGCGCCCATGGTAGGTCCGCTTCCGGCCCCCGGCCCCTGCCCCCTGCCCCCTTTTGGCCACATTCAAACAAAAACCGCTTAAAACACTTTACTATCGCATTTTGGAATTGTTCAAATATTTTCGCTCTTCTTCTTCGGTCTCGGGCCGCTGTTGTTGTTGCTACTGCTGCTGCATTTTTTTCTAGCCCTCTCCCTGTCGGCGTTTTCCTCACAAATACAAACAATTAAAATCCTCAAATATTTGCGCCAACTGTAAAAAGCGAAACAAAAAAAAAATTGAACAACAAATGTGAACTCGCAGTGTAAAGAAAGTGGTACAAGCAACACAAATACAGAAAAAGAAAACAAAATACAAATAAAATAGTACGACAGAGGGGTTAACGGTTGGAAGAGACAGAGATGGCTGGTTAAATGGAGGTTGGTCAGCAATTTTTACAGTTATAAATACAAATATGTTGTCTAGGCTTTTTATAGTGTTGTGAAGCTTTTTTTTTGTCAAAGAGACTATATGACACCCCGTACTTAGCTTATATTTGTTGATTCCTTTCTCCCAGCACTTAAATAATTACTTTCTTAAACTAAATTGGTATTTTTTTCCTTAAACGAATTGCCACTTGTGCTTCCCAAAATTTGTTGAAAGCAAAACTCGATTCATTATTTGTTTATTCATTCTGGCTAATCGATTTCTCTGGAAAAGTTTCCCAGTTTCCCAGTTTTGACACACAACCTGGTATATGTATGTTTTAAAGGAAATGCAACTGGCAACAAATATTAGATGGAGATTTTTGCATTTGACGTAGTTGCTAGTTGCTCTGCTTATTTTTCCATATCCTTGGCTTTCCTGCTCCTGCCCGTGCCCGTGCCCGAGCCCGTGCCCGAGCCCGTGCCAGTGCCCGTGCCCGGGCTTTTTCCCCATGAGTTACCATCTGGATTTGCACTCTATTCCGGCTAGGAGACGACATCAAATCATTAGCAGTGCATAAAGCGTGAAACCAGACACAGACATGCAGATGAATTTAAACTATTAGCCGTGGCAGTGGCAGTGGCAACCGGCAACAGGCAGCAGGGGCAAGAAATTGAGGCAACTCTCTACTATCTCTGGTAACAAGGTGCATTCATCTTTTGGACTTGCTTTTGGTTCTACTTACACGGGAAATTTGTATATTTTATAATTAATACTAAAAAATAATTAATACCAAATAAATTTAGTATATTTTATGTTATTTTTTAATTGCTTACGTCACTGAAACTTTTTGTCATTTTTGAAACTTTTACCAACTTTGTTTTGTCAAGTGTATTTCGTTATCCTTTCTGTACTTTATTGCTGCTATAGTCCTGCTCCTTTCCTTCTGGTTCGAGTTGACGTAACCCTGCACATTGTTATAATCTTTGCTTCCTTCTTGTGTGAATATAAAAGATGCAAATGTAAAGATATTTTTTTCATATTCCATTTACAGTTTGTTGGCCAAAAGCGGGCAGATGGGTGGTGTGTCCTGATGTGGGCTTCCGGATTCAGATTATGGATTCTGTGGCACACCGAGAGCTCGAGCTGGAGTGCAACGTTCGGAGGTAACATTGTCGCATGGCTTTCTGGGGCAATGTAAGCGAGTAACTCGTTTTGTAACTAAAAACTTAAAATAAATACAAATTGCTAGCAATGGCCATTGTTCCTCTTGTCTTTTGACCAAAACGGAAACACACATTTGTGCAAACTATTTGCACAGCTTGGTTCGAGACTTGTATTTATTTATTTGTTACGAAACAAATTGAGCTTCACCAATGGTTTTGAAAACAAATGTATTATTTACTTACCATTTCCTACTAATGTTCCAAAGAAAAGCCAACACCATGTTTCCATATTTATCTCTTTATTTTGCATTTATTTTCCTTTTTTTTTTGAAATCATTTCATTTTTTTTTTTGGGAGGGATTTTTTCGGTACGCGTTTGTTTTTCGGAATATTTCGATTTTACAATATAAACATTTTTTTTTTCGCTCATTTCTTATTTACATAAACACAAAACCAACTAATTTATATATATAATTTTTCTGGTTATTTTTTGTGGAATTATCGGATATTTTTTTTCGTGGCTTGTGTATTATGCAATATGTAGTTTCTCCCAAATATTAGTATAATCTTTGTTTATTGGTTTTTTATCCTTGGTATGGCTGTAGCGTAGACACTGAATGTTTTACGAATTCTTGAATGGGTTTCTTAGCATACTAAAGTTTTGTTTTTATTTCCACTAGATTTTTTAGTTTTGAACAACATTATACATTATTCTTTGCCTTAAATGTATCTTTAATTTGCTAGGCGCTATTTTTTATTTCCGGTTTTTGTATCTCATCCACATACAAAAAAAAAAAACTTCCCTATAGATAATTAACTTTATATCTTTTCCATTTTTTCTCCACAATAATTTTGGTTTTACTTAAAATGATTTTTTCTTGACCTTTTTCTTGCCACACAACACATATATATCTATATATATTATGTAATTCATATTCTCCCATATTATTAAATATTTATTTTCTTTCGGTACGTATATGAAGTCAGAGTACATCTGAATAGTCAGCTTTTAAGGATTCTTTCGGGGAGCGGATATGGATATGGTATTTTTTTTGGATATGATCTCACACATTTTTCGTCACCTCTTTTTTCAAGGATTTTTAAGATATTTTTTAGTATGAATGTATATATTCTTGCAAGTTGCTTTTAATGCTTTTGGCACATTTATTTAATTCCTGTTTTATTTTTTTTACTGCATTTTTTATGTTTGATTTACAATATATATATTTAAACATAGACTTGAGCGGAACACACATGAGTTGAGTAATAGATACATCTGTCTGGGTTTTTGGTTAGTTTTTTTGGTAGTTTTTTGCGTGTTTTTGGGCTATAAATATGTCTTAATTGTTTAGCGCAACTCTCTAGACTTTAAATATGTCACAAAAAATACCAGCAAGAAGTTCTTTTCGTAGAAATGTCTAAAGATATGCCGGGAATTTTCTAAGGAATAAAAGTTATGGCATAATTTTGGACATAGTTTAAAGTTGGATTAGCGCTTTCTGTGGGCTCGCATTCCCCACCCAGTATTAAGTCTTTATTTTTCCAAAATAGAGCAATGAGTGAAGGGTACAACAATGGGTCTTAAAAACAAACAAAATCTATTATAACAAAGAAACTAATTTTACGAATCACTAAGGGTGCAAATATTTACATTTTTGGGCTTTACAAAGTTCGTAAAGATCGTCTAAATATTTCAATTTCGCCGAAAAAAAAAAGATCGTACACCCGCTCTATGAGTGGGTCTTACATATATACAGAACTTGCGATTAAACACTTAATACATAGATGTATATATTTTTAAATATATATTTCATATAAACTTTATCCTAGCCAAAAAAACGGGAAAAAAAGTTAAAAAATCAAAAGAAACAACGAAGTATAAATGAAAAATAAATGTAACACTTTTTATCTTATTTTGTAGACAACTAGAATTATGTTTTTTTGATATCTTTATCGTATTCCATAATATATATGTATATTATATATCATTCTGTAGTCACACTTTCTTTACTTTAGAGTAGCTAAAGCCATTCAAAAATCCGAACACCATTTATTCTCGATTATGCTTATAGTTTAATTTTTTTTGTAACTTTATTTTATATTTATTTTTTTGTAGTTTTGTGTGTTTGTTTATTTTTTTATTTTCCACTAACGAGGTAACATTTAAACGCGTTTTCTTTTCCATTTAACTACGACACTTTAGTTTCTCAGCTTCCTTTTTGATTTAATATGCATTCAATTAGCCTTGAATCCCTCCCACCTCCTGTCAACCACCCACTGGTCTTCCCACCCACCCCGACTCGCCTTTCAATTAGCCAATTGTGGTGGGTGAGGAACGGGGCAGGATGATTAGCCCTACCATCCTCTCTTTGATTAATGTTCGGGCCATCCTGGCAGGGGTATCCTGACCAGGCGGTTGGGTGAGCTTCTTCATTGCATCATAATCGTGTTTTGTGTAATTACAATTGAATTAAGCTATAATAATCTTACTGTGCCGCCACCGCCACTGCCACAGGCCGCTGCTGCTGCCCGCCACAACTCGTTGATCTTTTGCAGGGGTCCATCTCCATCTCCAGTGTCTCCAGTGCCACCGTCACCTTGGTGCCCGGATTTCTTGGGTCATCCTTGCGATTGCCTTCGCAGGACAGAGTTCGGGTTTCCGCTTGGTCCTGGGCCTGCGGCTGGGCCGTTAATAACACCAATAGGGCTAATACAAGTGTCCCCATTAGCCGCATTGTCCCCTGGGTCCTCCGACCGGAATCGCCTCTATTGGGGATGTCCTGGTCGTGGTTGCGGTCCTTGTACAGCCTTCCGTTTGTGTTGCGCGACCCGTCCTCGTGCCGGTTGTCCTTCATCACAACTTCATGCTTCTGGTAACGGAAAAACGAGTATACAAAAAACAGGATAAAAAGGATAAAGAGGGTTTTTATCAGTATCATCATTTTTTCCCATATTCCACATATTTTAGTATTTAATTTTGTAATAATTCTTTCAAAAAACTGACCGTGACTTCATTGACATCTTCGTCTAGGCGGGAATGTTTTTTACCAGGTCGTTCCATTTCTAAAGAGTACAATAAAAAATTTATTTGAAATTTTCTAAATATTAAATAATTATTATAAATAAAAATGCATTCAAAGTTTCAAATATTAATTTTTTGCTTGAAATAATTCAAGCTTAGCCCACCGTATAGCCGTATGGTCCCCTCCGTGTCGCCAATACTGTTCTTCGAGATGCACTTGTAGCCCCCAAAGTCGCTCGACTGCAGTCGCTTGATGTGCAAAATCATCTCGATGGCGTACATGTTGTTCTCCTTTTCGGTGAGCGCGTAACGATCGCCGGCAATAATCATTTCGCCTGGAAGGGAAAAATAAACGGGAAACCCAAATGAGGAGACGGTGAAATCGAGAAAGGTGAAAAGGAGAAAAGGAGAAAGCAAGTGTATGTGGAGCTTGAGGTGCGAATGAAGTCATGAATACGAAGCATGGCGACAGGTCAAATGAGCCAGAGTTACGTGAGATGAAGAAAGAGGTGAGAAAGCAGGAGGTAAAAAGAAAAGAAGGGAGAGCGTTTGGTAATGGAAGTTGGGTGGTGATGGTAAAGATTGTGATGACGAGCCGTGGATGATGACATTTCCAGGCATCGCCGTTGGGCGTCACGTTTGCAATATACGTCTCATGCACTTGACAAAAGAGCCAGCCAGAAAGATGGAAGTTCCTTCTCGTCCCCCCGACGCCCACACAAGCGCAGCCCCAAAGGGGAGCTGGCAGTGGTGGCATTACAAAACATTTGAGCTTCGAACACGAACTAAATAAAGACAAATTGCGGCATTGAAAGGTTTATAAAGTTTCAACGAGACCGAGTTCCAACTCCAACAGATGCTAAATGAAAAATTCAATTCGTGGCTACCACTTTTGGTAATACACAACAAAAAAATATTACTCTTTTTAATTGAATATAATATTTTTATAATTAACATAAAAAATAAAACAAATTTGTCACCTCCCACAGATTTAGCCACCACTTGCAGTTGGAAAGCTGGATGCTGGAAGTGTCATCTCTACGCAGATCAAAGTAACAGATCTGGGCTTTGTAAAAGTTTTCTTCCATTCATTCCCTTCCCTGTCTTTTGTGAGTAAGCATGCGTGTGCTCTTGTGGCGCAGTGGCTTAAAAACTATAATTGCACCATATTTTACATCCTATCAACGTGGAAAATGTGCCAAAACCACAAACTAAAACAGTATGCAGTAAAATCATAAGTTTAACACCGGATTTTAAGCTAAATTGTGCAAAATAAGCTTCGAAACGAATTGAGGTAAGTGCGCATTTAATTGCTTCTTCTTTGGTAAGCACTCTGTGCTAACGGGATCTTGGCTTTTAGAACTGTGATGCTGCAAGAGTTTTGTCATTACTTGTTTACCAATTTTTTTACCGTAATATTCGCTTTTTGGAATGTGATAATAATATTTTTTTTCTGTGCAATGTTTTTTTTGTGCAGGAGAGCTTTTGCGACTTACCATTTTCGCGCTGCCAATAATTGATAGCCTTCGGCGAAGCCTCGACATTGCAAATTAATGTGACATCCGTGAGGACTGGGGCGCCGACCAATTGATTTGGCACTTGGACCAACGGATGAACTGCAAAAGAAACGGAGAGCAAAGGGAGAAAAAATGGAAAAAACGGTAAGTCGGGGGAATTGGCGAAAAATCCAGAACCAGAAAATCAAAAGGGTAAGTTGCTGTGGCACTTGTAAAGCCATCAGTGACCTTGCTTCCCACTCCCACCTCCCACTTTTACGCCGGACTAGACTGGCAATTAAGCTGGCCACCAGGGAGCCGAGTGAAACTTTGAACCCTTTTGTCGGACAACTCACGGATTCCGGATTCTCGATTCTGGATTCTGGATTCCGGACTCCAGCTGTGATTTTTTGTTTTTTTTTGGTTAATGGCAGCAACAACAACAACAACAACAACAACTGATACGATTTTAATTGAAAATGAATTATTTTGTTGTTAGAGGGATAAAGGGAATCGGGATCCTCAGGAGCCATGCAATTTTTTCCCTATTTTTCGTTAGCACCGATTCTTTATCAAAATTTGTCCGATTTTTTTTTCCCCTATTCCCCCATTCAGTGGGAATTGAATCCCTCGGCCATCTGTATGAAGATTCCAACGGTTTAATTATTACCCCAATTCAGATTGATTGGCGGCCAGAGAGTCCTGTAAGTCCTGTCCGGTCAAGAAGTCCTTCAGAGTCCGTTTTGAGGCCGTTTTTAGATTAAAAAAGCTAAGAACCCGGCTAGGAAAAGTCATTAAAACTAATATATATAAGAAATCAAATCTATATCCTACTTTTGTATAGAATAATATGAAATCCTATATCCTTTCTTTTATATTTTTATATTATTCATAAATATCTATATTATTAAGTATTATTTTTAAGTTTCAAATGTAATTTTAAGCTCTAATTCTGATATTTTTGGGAAAAAGAGTATCCCTTCAGTGGATGCCCCAGGAATGGCCATTAATTTATTGGTCCTTGGTATATATTGGTCCTTGGAGCACTTGGTGTCGTGTCGAGATTTTTACTATGTTTTTTGTGTAGTATTTTTTTGAGTTTTTTCTATCCTTTTTGGCTCTTCTCTTTGGTCTTTGACGTTGTCTTGAAACCGCTTCGGGGATAGAGTCGAGTTGGAGCCGCAGGCGAGGCGACCACTGACCATCGACCATCATTGTTTTTGGCCTTTCAACTTTGCCCTTACATACCCGACCCCCCGCCGGGCTGCCCCGCCGGGCTGCCCCGCCGGGCCGCAAGTCTGCATTCAAGCGTTCATTATTGGTCAATTTATTGGATTTGTGCATGCCGCACTCTCGGCTTTCGGCCAGCTTTCATGGCCCATGGAAAGAGGTCCTGTTGCCTGGGAAAGAGGATGTGGATGGTGCAGCATATGTCATGTGTCCAGCTCCCACCCCCGCCCTCTATTCGGGGCACTCTTTAGCCTGCCACTTATTGAAAATTCAATTTGTCCCAATAGAGTTTTTCAGGAGGCAGCTGTTATGCTTTATGCAACCTCCTTGTTCAGTTTTAAAGGGTTTCTATGGGTTTTTTTGCAACTATTTCTCGGGATTTGTCAAGGATTTCCTAACTATTGTGTTCTTGCCCCAACGAGAGGTTAAAAAAAGGGATCTACGTCTTTTTTAAGATGGTCGAGACACTTTTTACATTGTCCAATATTTGGAAAACAAAAACCATTCAAACCTGTTCTCTCACTCCGAGGACTATATCTTGGCCAACATATACCCGATTTTTGATCGGAATAACTCCAACGAATTTTAAATTTATCCCCTATAAACTGCATTCAAATCTTGGACAACATTTTTGGATCGATTTTTTTTGAAATTTTTCTGAAAAATCTGAAAATCGAGAAAAATCAATTTTCACCCCTTTTGAGGCATTTCTTATCCGATTTTTAAGCAAAGTATAGATTCTGAATCTAGGATCAATGTCCTATAATTCTGCATCAAAATCCTGGCAGAAAATATTTTTTCGATTTTTTTCAAATTTTTCTGATGGACTTTGAAAAATCTGAAAATCGAGAAAAATCACTTTTCGCCCCTTTCGATGGCCATATCTTTGGAAGTTTTCATCCGATCCTTGACCCAAGTATAGATTTGGAATCTTTATTTAATTCCCTATAAATCTGCATTAAAATCCTGACACAAAATATTTTTTAGATTTTTTTCAAATTTTTCTGATGGACCCCCTTGAAAAATGTGAAAATCGAGAAAAATCACTTTTCGCCCCTTTCGATGGCCATATCTTTGGCAGTTTTCATCCGATCCTTGAACCAAGTATAGATTCTGAATCTTTAATCAATTCCCTATAAATCTGCATCAAAATCCTGGCACAAAATATTTTTTAGATTTTTTTTAAATTTTTCTGATGGACCCCCTTGAAAAATGTGAAAATCGAGAAAAATCACTTTTCGCCCCTTTCGATGGCCATATCTTTGGAAGTTTTCATCCGATCCTTGACCCAAGTATAGATTTGGAATCTTTATTTAATTCCCTATAAATCTGCATCAAAATCCTGGCAGAAAATATTTTTTCGATTTTTTTTAAATTTTTCTGATGGAGCCCTTCGAAAAATCTGAAAATCGAGAAAAATCACTTTTCGCCCCTTTCAGCGGCCATATCTTTGCATTTTTCATCCGATTTTTAAGCAAAGTATAGATTCTGAATCTAGGATCAATATCCTATAATTCTGCATCAAAATCCTGGGACAAAATATTTTTTCGTTTTTTTTTAAATTTTTCTGATGGACCCCCTTGAAAAATGTGAAAATCGAGAAAAATCACGTTTCGCCCCTTTCGATGGCCATATCTTTGGCAGTTTTTATCCGAGTTTTAAGCAAAGTATAGATTCTAAATCTAGGATCAATTCCCTATAAATCTGCATTAAAATCCTGACACAAAATATTTTTTCGATTTTTTTTTAATTTTTCTGATGGACCCCTTTGAAAAATCTGAAAATCGAGAAAAATCACTCCATGCCAAGGTCATGTGTGGATGTCTTAGGCAACAAAGGTGGTGCTACAAAATGCCAGTTAACATTTTTTAGTTTAATTTTGGGCTAAAACTTAATAATACGGCCATATTTCATCGATTTATTGGTTAATCTTAAGTTTTGAGTGAATGTTCTAAAGCACTCCTATTATTTTGAAATAGCCTTATTTGCGGTATGATTCATTTTTAAAAATTTTTTATCATGAAATCCCTGGGTTTTAGTTTTAATTTCTTCATAACCCATTATATTTGTTAAAAAAAAATATACTTTCGGCATTTCACTTTTGTCTACATAGTTTTCACCTGCGTTTTTGACAAGTGTAATGGGCACTCCTATTATTTTGAACACAGCTGTAATATTGATTTTCCTTCACCCATTCATGAAATCGACGTTGAAAGCTGCGAAAATTTCATCTCAACTCGAAAAATAGACAAAAACATTTTGAAATATAACAAAAAGCCAGCTGTTGCCACAAATAGAAGAAAAATAGAAAGCTAACCCTCACAAATAATTATAAAACAAACAAAAACAAAACGAAAAAAAAACAAATCGCAAGACAAATCGCAAAAGCAAGAATTCTTCCGTGGACTTGATCTTCAGAAGAATCACACAGCTAATCACACACACATCACTTACGTCACACGAAAGAAAGAAAAGGGGGTTTCGAAAAAGGTGGGTTTCATATTATTCATGTTTTTGTGCAAATAATTTTGACGAAACATTGTCGGGTATAAAAGTTGGGGTCTTCGAGGGTTTCTGGCATCAGTTTGCTTTGAAAGCTTTCGAAGAAGAGTTATTAAGATGCGTTCCTACATTGCGATTACTCTTTTGGCCCTCGTGGCGGTTGTGGTGGCCCAAGGAGGCCGACGTGGCGGTGGATTCGGAGGCGGACGAGGAGGCGGTGGACGAGGAGGCGGTGGCGGTGGCCGCAGCTTGGGTGGATTCAGTGGCGGACGAAGTGGTCGACGTGGCGGACCGCCTGGCTTTGGAGGTCCTGGACAGTTCGGCGGTGGTCCCGGTCGCTTCGGAGGTGGCCCACCCGGTGGATTCGGCGGTCCAGGTGGTCCAGGAGGTCCAGGAGGTCGTGGTCCCCCACGCCGTCCTCCTCCCTTCTGGCCATGCAGAGGCAGCACCACCACAGAAAGCTCCAGCTCCAGCAGCTCCACCGAGAGCAGCTCCTCCGACAGCAGCAGCTCCTCCGAGAGCACTTCTTCCGGCAGCAGCAGCTCCACCGAGAGCTCCTCGGATTCCAGCAGCTCTTCCGAGAGCAGCTCTTCAGGCTCTAGCAGTTCTACTGAGAGCAGCTCTACTGAATCCTCGGGTTAAGCTCCTACGAGTTCCATGATAGAAACCCCTTATTTTTTTCCGTCAATAAAATATATGCAAAACCACAAACTTGTTTTACTCTCAATCTCAATATTATTTTATATTTTGTTAAGACATCATTAAGACATTAATATTCTTGCTTATTTGGATGGATTATGGCTTCAAGTCTCCTGGTTTGATGGTTTTTCCTTTGGTTTCTTGGAGGATCTTGACATTGGTTGGCTGATGATGCGCAGCCGTGGCCTCTTGATGGGGAAAGAACCATCTTCTGGACCAAGCGGTGGGGCAGGATGCACTGCAGGTGAAGGTTTGGAGCCAGTGGCAAGAGAAGGGCCAGCAAAACGAGGGCCAGTGGCACGAGGAGGTCCAGTGGCAAAAGTTGGACCAGTAAAACGAGGAGTGCCAGTGGCAAGAGACGGGCCAGTGGCAAGATTAGGCCGAGTGGCGAGAGAAGGGACAGTGGCAAGATTAGGACGAGTGGCAAGATTAGGGCCTGGAACATGGCTAAAAACAGCAGCAGGGCCAAGGGTTGGGAAAGAGATCTGAATGGAGCCAGGCATAGGGGCAGGGGCACGAGTGGGAGCAGGTGCACGAGTGGGGGCAGAGATAAACGCAGGGGCACGAGTGGGGGCCGGGTTAAAGGTAGGGGCAAGAGTGGGGGCTGCGGCAGCGGCACGAGTGGGAGCTGGGTTAAAGGCTGGGGCACGAGTGGGGGCAGCGGCACGAGTGGGAGCTGGGTTAAAGGCTGGGGCACGAGTGGGGACAGGGATAAAGACAGGGGCACGAGTGGTGGCAGGATTAAAAACAGGGGCACGTGTGGGGGTTTGGTTGAAGGCAGGGGCGCGAGTTGGGGCACGAATAAAGACAGGGCCACGAGTGGGGGCAGTGTTGGGGGCAGTGTTGGGTGCAGGGTTAAAGGCAGGGTTAAAGGCAGGGTTAAAGGCGGGGTTAAAAACAGGGGCTTGAGTAGGCGCAGGGTTAAAACCAGGGTTAAAGCCAGGATTAAATCCAGGGTTAAAGGCAGGGTTAAAGGCAGGGTTTAAAACAGGGGCTTGAGTAGGCGCAGGGTTAAAGGCAGGGGCACGAGTAGGGGCAGGGTTAAAGAAAGGGGCACGAGTTGGGGCAGTGTTGAAGGCAGGAGCACTTGTGGGGGCAGGGTTAAAGGCAGGGGCACTTGTGGGGGCAGGAATGAAGACAGGGGCACGAGTAGGGGCAGGGTTAACGATAGGGGCACGAGTTGGGGCAGGAGCACTTGCGGGGGCAGGGTTAAAGACAGGGGCACGAGTGGGGGCACGGATGAAGGCAGGGCCACGAGTTGGAGCACGGATGAAGGCAGGGCCACCACGAGTGGGGGCACGGATGAAGGCAGGGCCACGAGCGGGGGCAGCGGCACGACTCTGGACAGGGATAAAGACCGGAGCACGAGTGAGACCTGGGTTAATAGCAGGTTGGGATGGCTGGTTGGGATTGGGGGCACGGATTGGTAATGAGCGATTGACCTGAGCAGGACCAGAGGCTTGGAGAACGCCACGTGCTGGTGCGAGATATGTAGCAGGGCGATGAGCCGGAGCCGGAGCCGGAGCTAGAGCTGGAGCAGGGCGCGAAGCCGGAGTGGTTGCCGGAGCCGTAGATGCACCTGGAGCTGGAGCTGAAGATGAAGATGGAGCTGGAGCTGGAGCACTAGTACGGGAACGGGATGAGGTAGAGGTTGGGCCCGAGATGATCTTGATCCTTGGAGCAAGAAATGCTTTCATGGGACGAGACGGCGACTCTGGGGAGCGCGGCTTCACTGAAGCGACTGGAGATTTGGGAGCGGCCTTCGTGGTTGCTTTCGTAGAAATATTCATCTTCCCAGAAGTGGCGGTCTTCCCAGAAGGGGTAACCTTCAAGATGGTGCCTGCCTTGGAAGAGGCGGCTGCCTTGGCAGGAGCTGTCTTCGCAGTAGCTGTCTTCGCAGGAGCTGGCCTCGGAGCTGGCTTTGCAAGAGCTGCCATGATAGTAGCAGCCTTTAAAGAAGTAGCTGAAGTAGCTGAACCTAAAGAAGCGAAACGGCCCTTCATGGAACCCGATGCCTTTCCAGGAGGCTTCGTGAAAGAGGATGCCCTGGCAGCAGCGTCTGCCTTTACGGAAGCGGCAGACTTCCCATAGCCAGCGATCTTCACCGGAGCCGGAAGCTTGGCTTTGATCGGAGCGGATGTCCTGGTTGGAGCGGGTCTCTTGACTCCGCCACTTGGCCTCAGAGGACCCCCATCCCTGCCGGGGCTCATTAGGGGAGAAAGCGACGGCAGCGATTGTTGAACAGGATCATCGGAAAGCGAAGGAAGCGATGATTGAAATCGGGATTTGCCAGTCTTCTCGGGTTCGTCACGATCTTTCGGTGGATGCTTCGACTTCGAGGACTTTGATGACTTGGATGACTTTGAGGATTTCTTCTTCCATTCGTGCCGGGATTCTGGGGACATGTCGTATTTGCCAAAGTCCGAGGGACTTTTTCGCCCGCGGGACTTCTTCTTGGACTTTCCACCTTTGCCCCAGCCAAAGCCGAACTCGTCATCATCGTCTTCATCTTCGTCCTCGTCTTCGGAAGGGGAGGAAAAACGGCTGGAACCCTTCTTGGAATGCTTCGATGGAGAACGATACGACCTGTCGAGTCGAACACGACCGCGAACGGGCGACATCCAAGGAGAAGAGTTGCGACTGCGACCCCGATCTGAGTCCAGCTCCGGATCGGTTTCGAAATCCCCGTCATCATCCGAACCCTTGTCCGAACTAGGCTCTGCCTCCGGCTCCGGCTCTGGCTCGTCCTTCACGTCAGCCTTTATCAACGGCATCGCTCCCACCTGACAATTGCGCCATGTGGGCAGAATGAGACCATCGTCCTTGGCCGGAACGGGCAGAGTCTTCTTGATCGGGCACGTTTCTTCATACGCTTGCTCCCGGTAATTAATTGGTCCCAGATCGTCTGTAGGCTTCAGGTTTGACATTTGCAAGTCCTCCAGGACGATGGTGTTCCGGCCTGTCAGTCTTGAAAACCGCTGAGCATCGACCAGATGATCCCTGACCAAAGCTGCAAGGAAAGACATTTGTTAGGCATTTTTTTTGTTCCTGGTAAGTCCAGGCGAACACTGACTGTAGGCCAGATTAAGAGCCATGGCTTGGACTTCTGGATCCACATCCAAATCGAGATCCTTAAGCATTCCCTCCAGCCACTCCATATCCTTCTCAATGTCCACGTCTTCTCTGGTTAAAGGCATTTTCGTTTCATTAGGGAGCAACGATGTGGCTTGAGCGAGTTTTCTTTCTAGTTTCGATTTTTTGACACTTGAAAGTCAGTTCTTGATGTTCCAGTCCAGCCTACTTTGGTTTGGTTTGGGTTTTCTTAGTAGCTTTAAGCCAAAAAAATACCAGAAACCAGACCAGAGGTGCTTCATTTTCTGATTCGAATCAGCCAGAGGTGGGAGGTTGGCCAAGATTTAATCGAGATTCGAGAAAATAGACATTTATCGCATATAGAAATTAATTTTTGCGAGTCGCAGTCTAATTTTTGACAATTTTCCCAGCCTTGTCAAAGCAATTTTCCGATAAGGAATCACAGGAAATTGTTATTACACAGAAAGAAACAAGCGTTGGTATATTTAAATATATAATATTTTTCTATAAAAGTTGTTTCCTCTTTCTGTATTTTTTTTGGGTCGATGTTTTTTTTCCTCTTTTTGGTATTTGGTATCCTTGCCACACACGTCCCCTCGTTACTCCCCTACTCCCCTGTTTCTTTTACCAAATTGTCGTCGTTTGAACTTTTGCCCCTTTTGGAAAATTTCATTAAGTTTGATGCGGGAAGGTAAAACGCTGGGGTGGGTCCTTGAAGGAGGCGAAGGAACTGCCCTTAACAATTACCACTTCACAAGATACAACGCGAATACCCACATGTGCAGCCCAGAGCCCAGAGCTCGATGGTGTTTAAAGTTTTACTGCAGGAACGTGATGTTTGCCCGCCCGGAATAGCTGTAGCACACTATCCTGTGTGGTTCCACCTCCTTTTTTTTTGTGTTGAACCCATGGATGTCCTTCGCTCCTCGCTCCTCTCCACCATTTATTTTGCCGCTCTAATGCATTTGGAAAGTTTGCTCGCCACGTGAAGGAAGCTGCCGGATATCGAGTCGGAAACACTTGCATTTTGCCGCGGCTGCGTTCCTCGTCCTGTTCCTCGTCCTGTTCCTGTATCGATGACTGCACGCACATCACATTCGAGGAACTGGGAACCAAACTGGGCTATAAGTTACCATTATGATTATTATGCGGCATTAGCTGCCTTCCAGCTGCCATAAATCAAGGTATTCTGCAGCAGCAGGTGGCGGCTTGCTTCCACCCATTTATCATGCCACTCGATATCGTTTATATCGTATATATATAGAAATTTTTATGTATTGTAAGTTTCAAGAAGGAGTACTCACAGTGCACCTGTAGCTTCATCCGCTTGCTCACCGTGGGCGGCACTCCGTTCGAGGCGATGCACATGTAGGCGCCCATTTCCGATCGCGTGACCTTTGACAGCGTCAGCATTTCCCCCTCGACCGCCTGGGCTGTGGGTGTTGCAAAAACATAGAACAGGAAAAAATGGTTATTAGACGTTAGAAGAAGGCAAAAAGTCAGTAAAGCTTTACCTTTGGTTTTCTGGTGAACTCCATTGCGGGCTATTATCTCCCGGCCATCCTCTCGCCTCCAGGTGATCTTCGGCTTGGGGTGACCTCGAGCCCGGCAGACCAGCTTGGCGGATCCGCCCTCCGGCACCATCATGTCCCCCGAGGTCTCTTCATTGATAATGTCCGGTGGGATGACCACCTCCAAGGTGGCAGTCTTGAAAGGATAAATGAACCCTTTAAATACTGTTTGATTTCGTGCCCCAAGACAGTGCCCCACAAAGTAGACTATGATATTTTTTATTGCCGCGTTTTAGTCGCTCCTCATTATAGAAATCCCTGCCTGCCTCCCTCCGTTTATCTACATTTATTTATTGCATTTTTGCATCATTCTGCGGTTGTTGCTGCTAGTTGCTTGCAACAATAACCGAATTGCTGCTATCATTGTCCTTGTCGTTGTCCTTGCGTTGTCGTTGTCGTTGTCGTTGTCATTGTTCTTGCTGCAGTTGACAGTTGTGTCATAAAATAAAGTTGACATCGGCCAGGCCAGGAAAAAAATTAAAAAACCGGGAGGAAAAAATGGGGGAAAAACCCCAAACAGACGAAGCGCGAAATTTATACGAGGAAAGGCTTAAAAGCAGGACATCTGCAGGGCAGGACTGGCGGAGGACGAAGAAGCGTAAAAGCTGAGGAAACGTCAAGCCTGTTTGCTTTTTATTTGTCTCATATTTGCTTTTCACTCAATTCGCTTTGTTAGGTTGATTTTATTACAAGGAGTGGGTGGGTGGAGGGTCCTGCCATCCTGCCACCCTACCATCCTGCCACGCATCCTGCCCAACTCCGCCCACTTTTCACTTGCTGCATAAATGAAATGAAATTGAAAACGCAATCGTTTTGCACATGTCGAGAGAGCGTTTAATGCGAACGGGTGTGGGTGTGGGTGTGGGTGGGTGGTTGTGGGTGGTGGGCTGAAAGGCGGAAAGGCGGGGCCCAGGGAAAGCGAATACAAATGTGAAAATGGGAAAGGCGGGGCAGGGCGCACTTGGTACAAAAAACAAAAAAAAAAACTCAATTGAAGCCAACTCGCCAGGACAAACGTCACATGAGAGACACTCGCAATACACAGGAAAAAACAAAGCATAAGAACCTAATTTCAAGTAATAATAGAATTCCGAAATTTAATTAAATAAATAATAAATATTTAATGTTTCAAAATAAATTGATGAAAAGTTTCTAAAGAAATTAATTCAAAATTTCTTGCTTTTTTCCCCCGGTGTTTGTTTGTTATTTATTTTTGTCATTAAAGCGCTTCATTGTTTATATATCGTGTTTAAATGTCAGCTTGAAGCACCCCCTCACGCATGCCAAGGACAATATTAGGATGGGTAAGGACATCCTTGACATTCTTGGAATAATTTCATTAAACTCTGGAAATGCATCACAGTATCTCTTTAAAAGGACCTTATGGCTTCTCTTATGAAACATAACTTGAACTTCGTGGATGCAAAGGTTATCGGGGAATCTCACCTGCATCTTCATGGGATCCGTGTTGACCTGACACATGTATTTGCCAGAGTCCTCCATTTTGACGCTGCGTATGTTGAGGGTCCATGTGTTGTAGTCGTTGTGCGTCACCGATAATCGATCATTGTTGGTTATCACGTGCTCGTGTATGGCCAGGATTGCCTTGGCATCGGCCTTAATCCAGGCGACCTGATGGTGCCAGTTGCCAGTTGCCAGTTGCCAAATGGGAAATAGAGTGGAAGTGAAGAGTGGTAGGGGAGGATGGGAGGGTGGTTTTTGGCGGGAAAGGATAACAGGAGGAGGAGCGAGGCCATTGTTGTTGGTCGGTTGATGACAGCGCCGTTTTGTACGGATGAAGACAACGACGTTCGGTCGTTGTTGCATGTCAAAGTGTTGTTTGTATTTGTGCGTTTGTTGTGCAGGGTATAAGGGATATCCCAGGATATACAGGATATCAAGGATATACAGGATGTGTTGGTGTCCGTGTGTGTGTGTTGGTCATTGTACGCCAGATGTTTTGAAATTGCAGTTTGATATCCAGAAAAAGTTTTCGGTGTTGATGTGATGACCAACGTCGTCATATTTAGTTAATGCCATTATTGGCAACATTCCCGCGTTGTCATTCGTTTTTCGTTGTTGTTTTTATAGTTGTTTGTTGTATTGTTGTTGTTTGTTTTGTTGTTGTTGAATCACTCAAGTTAAGGTTGTTGTTGAGAAATTTCCGTTCGTTAGTTGAGGTTTCGTTTTCCATCAAGCCATTGGAATCGATTTGTGTGTGGATGTTGTATTAGAATGTAGTTGCAGCGGATTTTGTTGTTGTTCGGTAGGGTGGGTGGGTCGATGGGTGGGTGGTTGTTGCAGCATGTGGCAACAATGGGTAGTGAGTGGGATGGCAAAAGTTAGGCATTGGTGTCAGTATCGTTGACAATGGATTCAAAAGGAGACCGGCGATAGTGTTAATAGTCAGTTGTTGGGGGGGTTCAGTTTGTTGTCCGTTCATTGTTGTTGTTTGTTGTTGTTGGGGTATTGTTGTTGTTGTTGTCATCGTCAGATGTCAGCGCAATTTGACGCCATTTCCATTTGCAGCAGAGAAGCAGCATTGCCCAGCAGCAGCCGCAAAGTTTTTGCAAGTTTTCGGTTTTCGGTTTTTGGGTGAAGGATTGAATTTTTTTTACCCGTTTCCGTGGTTTGCAGATTGTTAGAGTCGTTATTGTTGTTGGATAGTCGATGGTCAGTGGTCGATGGTCGGTGGTCGGTGGGAAGGATATGAAAAGGGATATTTCAAGTGCAATTAGTGGAATTGAGTTTGTGGTTTTCGTTGCCCATTTGGTGTATGGTTTGTGTTTTTTTTTCCGAGCATCCGAGTATTTAGTTTGTGGAGAGAAGAAACATTCAACAATTAGTTAACATTTTGCGCTCTGGCAACCGTCTTGTATTTCTTATAAAAATCTATATTCATTTTCTTGTTTGTTTTGTTCAAGTTTGGTTTGTTTGTTTGTTTGTCTTCTTGTTTGTTTGTTTGTTTGTTTGCTGGGTTAACCAAAGAGGACAGATAAAGTACAGGGGGGATATGCATATATTTAAAGTCAGACAGATAGAACGGATAAAAAAGTAAAAAGGCTAAAGGATAAAGGAAAATCCTTCAGATAAAGGATAAAGGATAGAGGGTAAAAGGGTAACGGGTAAAAGAACAGAAGATTCATGAATAATGGGTGCAGTTGGCAGTGCGTTTTGAAGCGGCTAATCAGTTGGCATTAACATGGCATGCACACATAGAAAAAAAACGAGTGGATTAACGAGTGGAGGTCCTGGGTGCGGCAGCAGGATAAAAAGGACTAGAACGAAAAAGGGATAAGCCAAAAGGACTGTTGGAAATGTTACAACAAACACACGTTGTCCCGGTTCCGGTTCTGGTTCCCCGCTCTCCAATCTGGCGAATTTTAATTAACATTATGATGTGTGCCCAGCGAGCGCAGTCTACGGGTTTTAGCTAATAGGCTTAAGCGGGCTTTGTCCGGGCCTGGTCCTGGGCCTGGGCCTGGTCCTGGTTGCGGATTCGAATGGCAAGTAAAAAGGGACCAGAGTCAAGGGATAAAGTCCTCCAATAGAGGACGAAATAGCTCGACAAATTTCATAATTAATAAGCTCTTGAGAGGGGTTTCTTGATCTGCTGTGTCACCCAAAAAAAACCACTCTTACTGGCTTATATCTGAAATCCTGTTCCTGTTCCTGGTCCATGGTCTAAGTTTCTGATTGATATGAGTGCCAATAAAAAACTGACCGAATATGTGGCATTAGTTCGTTTGTTATCTTCTCCACAGCGCGTCAGCTTCAGCTTTTTTCAGGTTATTCATATTGCAGGCAATCCAATAAGAAGGAATGCCAATACAGCTGCCATCCTGCCATCCTGGCCATCCTTTATTTTTTATTTCAAGTGTGTCAACATCAACATCAGAGGCCAGAATATAAGCCCATTCTGTCAATGGATGCGCGGTGGTAGATGGGTGGTAGATGGGTGGTAGATGGGCGGTAAGAGCGAATAAATACCCATGGACAACGGACAACGGACAAGGGGCAACCGTTTGATGTTGCAACATCGACAGCGGCTGTGGCAGTGACGCTTTATTTATTTACTCAATAAAGCAAATTTATTGAGTAATGCATGGGGGTGGCGGGTTGGCTGCGAAAGAAGTTTTCGAGTGTTCGCGTTTTCGAGGTATGGGAACAAAGGCTCAAACGGATTGTAATGGAAAATCAGGCAAATAAAAACGTGGCACAAAGGAAACTGAGCAGGATACTGGGGTACAAGAACAAGGATTGTGTAAAAAAAGGATTGTAAAAAATTTCAAATGTAAATGCAAATAAAGCGAGCAAATGTCATAAAGTAACAGTACACACACAGTTACTACAATCACACACACACACACTCTCTCACACACACACACACAGATAAATAAAACAACTACAAGGACTACAAGGACAACACGACTACATACATACATACATAACGCGTATAGACATAATAAAAAATGGTGCAAAGTTTGTTTCGGTTTGAACTCGGTGCGCTTGAATTTATTTTATTTTATTAATATTTCTCTCTATATTTTACGAAACGAAACGAAAAGCATATAAAACAAGAAACCAAAGAAGAGAATCAAACAAAATATATTATATACCATATATATATAGTTGTATATACCTAGATTTATTTTGTAAAGATATAGACAGAGGATGGCAACGATTTCTGCTGCTGGAATTCTTAATTAAGCTGCAAAATGCATTTAATATTATGTGTAATAAATAAATCACAGTTAAGGTAATCCCATCCATCGATCTAAACAATTCCAATAATCGTTTCTGTTTTTAATTTATTAATTATTTATGTTTTATAATGTTTTGTTTTATGTTTTTTGGATAAGGGCATACAATGTTTGTGATATTTATATTTTTTGTTTAAATATCCTGCTCTGCTCGATCCGAGCCCCTTTTGTTTCATTTGCGGATTGTTTTTGTTTGATTGAAACATCTAAGGATTTATATGAAATGCTGTTTTTATTTATGATGCCATTTCGTTGATTAACAACATCGATTGAAGCCAACATCCAGTATCGAGTATAAGCCGATTTCATACCCATTATTTTATACATCTATCTATCTCGTGTCTCATCGTCAAAAGACTAGTCAAAAGCTAAGCTTAGTTTCTTTTTGAAACAAACTCTGTGAAAACAAATAACTTGTTTATGGATATCTCTTTTATTATTGAATACACTCTGTAGCTCTGTAGTTCAATTGATGGGTATTTAAAGTCTCTTTCTCTGTCGGGTATTTTGTACAAAAACAAACCACTCTTGAAGCGAGCAGGTGTTTTCATTATCGTTAATAGATAGTGCACGAAAACGTTCCATTTACAATTGAATATTGAAAACGATAATATGGAGAACGTGTTCGGGTATTTCTGGACATTTCTCGGACAAAGGGAGGTTTAAGAGGGGGTTTAAGCATTTAAATAGCTATTCTAAAGGAATGTTAAGTTATTGGTTAGCTTTCAACGAGTTTAGTCTTTCAACGCTTAAGAAAATGGGAATTTTAATGAAAAAAGGGAAGGAAATCTGTTTTGCCTTTAGGCCAACATGACGGCTACTTGATTTCGATAAAAAAACGCAAGCAACCCGTGGTCGATAATTTATTTATTTAATTTACTGGATTCCTGGTTTTATATATCCAAATTCAGATAAAACCACATTTGTTTGGGAAAACAATGGCTTTATCTCATCCGATTTCTGAGTTCCTCATCAAAACCTTCGATAAATATTTAATCGATTCCCTATCGAACTTGGTTTCTGATACGATTCCGATTTCGATTCTGATTCTCATGTGGAAGGATACCTCAAAGAATCGCTGCAATACCTTAAACCGATTAAATATATTTTGATGTATTGACTTAATTTGTTGGAACTTTTCCATGCATCCTTGCATCCTTGCATGTCCCTGCATTTATTGTCGATTTCGATTTCGATTTATATTTTTTTTGTAATTTTTTAATGATGGTTTATTGTCGATTGTTTATTATTGTTAACAAGCGCTCTTTTGTCGTGGCTGGAAATTTTGTTATCCTTGCCACAATAGCGGCATTTAGAGGGGAGAGTCTTGGGAGCTTTGCGAGTGTTACAAATAAAATACGAGAACTAATAATAATATAATACGATGATAAAAACAATAAGCTATATACAAGTACAGGTTTTGGTATCGTTTTCGTATCGTTTGGCGCTTTTGTCGAACAACGCACAAAATTTTGACATGTTTATTTAAATTTATTTTGATTCTGCTCGATTCCGCTCGATTCAATTCGATTCGATTCGTTTCGATATAGATATATATATATATATATATATATTTACATATATATATGTAGTATCTACCTATTTGATCCAGTGTTATTGTTGTTGGAAGGTCCTTTTGTTTTAGTTTCTGTGGCTGTGACTGTGCATTGGTGCATTGGTGCGTTTAATATGTTATGGGTCTATATACCCATAAGCATATATATACATAATATATATATATATATATATATAGATAGGTAAAGATATATCGTTCCATGACTATAGATATATATGGTATGTATACTTATATATAGGAGGAATAGGTGCGCTTAAAGGTTATATAATTGCGATAATAGAGGTGCAGTTTGGTAATCGTTATTGTTATTGGTGCCTTTTAGGTGGAAAATCGTTAAAACTGGATTAGATTATTGTGCACTTGAAATGGCGAATGAAACGAAACCGGAAACTGGAAACCGGAAACAGAAAGCAATAAACGGAAAATGGAAAACGTAAAACGGAAAACTGAATCAAAAAACTTAATAAGACAAAAAAGAAAATTCAACGCTGCACTTAAGAAACCGATACATACCTTGGCTGGGGCTGACGCACCGTCACCACTCACCCGATGACCCCCAAGGTTGTTTACCACGCACGTGAAGGTCGCGTCCCGACCCTGGGCTATGGTCACGTTCTCCAATGGAATCACAAAGTCCGGCTCGAAGGCGCCCACTGGGGAGATTTTGTTTGAAACGGTAAGATCTTCATTTCAATTGAGAAATCATATCCATGAAGAGAAGACATTGATTGGAACAATTAACACAATTTCGAAATCAATTTACAAATGGCACTGTGTGTGTGTTGTTTTTGGTGTGTTTCTGATAGATCTGTAGATGTTAGAGTTAGAGTTTAGATAGAAATGTTTGGGGTTTTGGGTTTTGACAGCGGGTTTGTGTTTGGGTTTAAACAGCGAGCAGCCTGTCAACGATTGGCAAATCAATACAAAAAAGCGTACAGAAAGTACAGAAAAGATCAATAGGAAACATTATTGATCTATGCCGGTGGAAACAGAAGCAAGCAGGATAATATTAAGATTATATAAGATATTAAGACAAAGCATTCACATAGATTGGCTTTTGTCCAACGCTTTAAAGGCAGAGCTCGACTTACCAAAAAGACCAAAACATTAAATCCGACTCACCCATGCAATTACAAAGAAGTAAAAGTAACAATAATTGCCAGCGAAAAGCTGGTCCACAGCCACATCTAGGTCCTGATTCCGATCCCGAACCAGACTCTGATCCTGTTTCCGTTTCGCAAGTCGCCAGCTTGTTTTGATTGAATTTATTTCTTTGATATTGATTTAGTTTCCCGCTCAGTTGGCTATATCGGCCGATGTCGGCGATCCGCTCGCCGCTCTCCTGGACCACGATTGTATTCATCATAAGTTTGTCCCAGCGTCTGTGGACATGACTTTCAATATATATACTTTCTTGACTTTCTAATTCAGGTTCTGTAATGAGAAACATATATATTATATTATATCTGGGTATATATCTGGCTATCCTGTAGCTGCATTATCTATTGACAAAGCAAATTGCATGCCTTAAGACTCCAGACTTGACTCGCCTTTGTTTGCCGGCGACAACATTTTTATTGCCACAAAAAAAAAAAGAAGAAGTAGTAGCTGCACACAGGACACAAGGATATAGAAGCTAAGGACATTCTTATACACAGAGAGAATTGATTGAAAGATTATTTCTATATAATCCACAATTTAAAATAACGTTTTCGGTTTTTGGGCCGTGCATTGGGAATTGTTTTTGGCAAAGGACTTGGGAGCTTTCAAAGTAGAAGAAGGACAGGATACTGTCGTGGCCCGAACGTGCCGCTATTTACATTTGCACGTAATAAATTCAACGGCAGGACGAAGGACGACTAGGACTCGGAGCCGCAACAGGAAATGTGTCGGAAGTGCATATGCCGGCTGTCGCTTCTCTATACCCTCCGCCTCCCCCATCATACACAGCAATGTGTTGCATACGAAGGACTCGGCTGTGTAGTCCTTTTGCAACACAAGCCCCGACCCCCACCCACCCCCTCACACATATTTAAATTGACGAAATTTAATGAGCTCACAAAGGCAGAGGGCAAATATTTGAGCAGCCAGGATCGAACGCCAGGACATTAGTGTGTGGGTACGTGTGCGAGGCGTTTTATTAGATACGTGTCCTATCTGTCGCTCATGTCCAAGTCTGTGTCCTCGTTTCACTTGCTCCTTGTTCACTCGGTCCTTCGTCCTTCGTCCCAAGTCCATCGTGATCAGGGGGCCGTCTTCCCTTTTTGTGCACTTGCCACTTAAACACTTTCCTGTCCCAGTCCCCGTTTCGTGGTTAAAATCAGCCACTGAAATCTTTCTAATGGCCTGATTAAAGGATCCTCTGACAGCGAACATCCTTTGTCATTAAATTACCCAAAAAATAGCAATTATTGTTTTTGGTTTCCAAGCAGCTCCGATGCATTCTGCGGGAGAGACTAAAATCGAATTACCGACAACATTATCCTATTGATTTTTGTCGAAACCTCCCGTCCAGACACACACAGAGTAAACAATTTGGTTAAAAATTTGGGTTACTTTGAGCAAATTTCCAAGCAAATTGGGGGCTCATGCAGGTGCAGGTGAAATTTTATTAGGGCCATGGTTTGCCCTTCTTTGAACCACACTTGTCGGACGAAGCGAAATTCCATCCCCTCCCTTTGGCAGGACCTTTTAATTGAAACAAAGTGCCATGGCTAAAGCCGGAATATACACGTACTTGGATATGTTTTTGGAAAGGTAGATATTGTTGGCCTTTGCCTTGTTCCTTGTTTTGGATTGAAATCATTTTGTTGCGTCCAGGAGCGATTCTGATTCTGATTTCGACACAAAATGTTGGCAAGTTGGCAATCAGGCTACTTTAATCCTTAATCCGTTTCTGGCCTATTTTGTTCCTGTCATTTAAAATTACACACTTGGGAACAGAACAAAACCAGAAAAAAACCAAGAATATGTTGTCTTGAAAGTAAACAAAATTAGACACCAGACGGGGTCAGGGGTTACGGGGATTAAATGACAACTGGCCAGTGTCCATGGGACGTGCCAGGCTTCCCATTCTTCTCGGCCATTTAGGCCAGGATCTGTGGTCCTGTTTACGTTTCTGGTCAATATGTGTGTGTATGTTCCTGGTTGTCCTGGTCAGCAAAACTTACTTTTCGCGGGGCTCTGGCCGAAGGGCATCGGACACAACGCCCCTGGAACAACTAGTCCAACTGTATTTGCTTGAAACACCACATTCTCGCACATCAATTTACAGAGAGAGAAATTTATGGGACATATGCGAAAACGAAAATAAATAAAGTAACGAATCAGAAGGAAAAGATTATTAAAATATGGAATATAGGGATTGAAAAGTATTTTAAATTGAAATTGAAATCATCAACTTTTAGAATGTTATGTGGAAAATGTACAATCTCTGGCTTATTAAAGCCACCTCATACCACAATAGTCCTGGTTCCTAGTCCTGGTTCCTAACCAACCCACCGCCCTTCCATGGCTTTATGCCACACCTCGGGTTAGTCTGGGACTTTAGTGCTGATGCGACAGATTTCCGAGACACTGGGACATGTGGCAAAGTGTAAATGAGCAGTCCTGCCTGTTTGGCCCAGCGGCGGAATTGTCACACCAGCAGTAGTCCTTGCTTGCCACACACTCCCTGTCATCTTGCCACCTTGCCACCTCGGCTAGAAAATGCATGAATATACGTTAGTTCCACATACACAGAGACCGTGTCATATTTTTATTTGTCCAACCACCAAGCAAGCTCACTTTTCCTAGTCCTGTTAGTCCTTTACCAGTTTGTGCCGCACGCTTGACCACGCCCCCGCCCCGCTGTTGCACGCCTTGCGGTCTAATTGAGCGCTTTGGCTTTGGCTTTGGCTTTGGTCCTGGCATGAGGCATGAGTGGGCGGGAATCGTTGATATGGCATGTCCATGGCTGGACAATTGTCCCATTCGCTTGATCCTTAGTTATCCTTAGTTATGCTCTGTCTGTGCCGGCATTGAAGTGGAAAAGTGCCTAGCTCTAGTTGGAGTTCGACAAAAAAAAAGCAAAACCGATCGAAATCCAGACGAAAGGCTTTGATTTAAGACAAGAACAAAATATCTAGGATTTTTATGTTTTGGGAATAATTGCTCTCATTGAAACCCATCGACACCCATTGTCTTGTAACAGCTCTGGGGATGCCCTCAACCTTTAAACCCCAATCCAAACCCCAATCCAAAGCCCAATCCAAACCCGCAATCCGCTTCATCAATTGTTGGCCAAGTCAATAAGCGAATCAAGGGAGCTCAGCTGGACTCGGTTGGCTTCAATCCAAGCTCGTTTCAGTTCGGTTGAGTTGAGTGAAAGCAATTGCCATCAAGTGCCAAATAAAGGCATAACTCGGCAGTCCGGGACAATCCGACATCCCTCCCGACAGCTGGACAACTCGACAACCCGACACCCAGGCACCCCGACACTCCGACATCCCGACATCCCGACATTCGACCTGCCATAAGGATATGGCGTAAGAATATAAGAATATAAGCAAGGGGATGGCAGTCCGGATAAAAATGATGAGCGACAAAAAGGACGAAGACGGAAGGACGAAGGACGTAAGAGGATGAGAAACTTAAGGCATAAAGATTGAAACTTGTAAATGGGCAAATAAAATGGAAATGAATAAAGTCTCCGACGCGAAGCTTTCCGCTTTCCGCTTGCCGCTTTTATATTCCACTTTTCTTGGCCACCCTCCTGTGGCGCCACAGCCCCCCTCTTGGGGTGTCATTGTCGGCCTGAGACCGACCCCCTGCCGCCGTCCCCCAAGTGGCAGCACTCGTGGCCGCCTAAGTGAAAAGCTGACAAGCAGCTTACATAAATAATGTCAACGCAACAATAAAAATAATAAACGAATTAGCTGCTTATTCAAGGGCCATGACCCGAGGGGTTGTACAAGTATACCCTAGGACAGCAGGGGAATCCTGCCAGAGGGGGGGATCCGGTAAAAAAGGCAAAAACCCCCCCTTAGAGGACACCCAACCCATTTGGACAAACATTCAAATTGACTTTGCGACTTTGCGACTTTGAGAGCGCGTCCTTGTTGGGTGTAGAATTTGAAAGAGCAACCCCGGAATGCGTCACTAAGAAAAAAATATCCTTAATCGAAAAATAAACTATGGAAAACTTTTCAGAATCCAACAAGAGTTCATCAATTGTTTTCAGTGCACACCACTTTTGTGATATTTGCAACTCCAGTCCATTTGTCTGCGCTGACTTTGAATGAGAATGAGAACGAGAATGGCAACCATGGAAGAGTCCTTGCCGGGAGGGTGCAAGGACGTTAAGATGTTTATGGCTTGTCAAGGATTATTGTTATCGCCAGCTAGCCAGCTAGCCAGCTAGCCAGTGAGCCAGCGAGTCAGCGAGCCAGCGAGCCAGGTATGCAAACAAACGGCATCCCCCGAAAAAAAAACCAACAAAAAATATATAGTAGAAGCTGCTTTTTCCGACTTTCCACGCTTTCCCTGTCATGTAATTGCCGTGTAACAGAGATGGCAACCAGGAAAAATTGCTGGGATGGGGTCTAGGGATAGGGTTGGGTATGGGGTTGGGGTTTGTCTGACCAGAGTTTTAATCTTTGACCAAGAATGAAAACAATATAAAAAAAAAGGAACAAGAATTACGAAAAATTCAGAACAAAATTCAGAGGGTATTGGGGTTAAAAAACCCAACTTGAAAGCTTTAAAAAAAGGAAACATTTTGAAAGGATATATCCCTGAATATTGTTTCGAAATCTTTCGAGTGATTCTACAAAAGAATTAAAAGAAATTGTAGGTAATTATCAAGTCTAAACTATCTGAAAGGGAAGACAGAATTTATGCGAGTCCTTTTTCCGCATCCGCTGGATGCTGGAAGCGGAACAGCTGGCTGGCAGCAAGGATGCTTGTAGCTTGCAAAGCCGTGAACTCTGACAAAAGGATTACTAGCGAGTCACTTGGCCAGATTCTGGTTTTTGGCCAATGCAGTTTATAGGTTAAATGAGATTAATTTCGAGATTACGCTGGCCACATCAATGACTGCCGCAGGGATGTGCTCAGCTGGGTGTCCTCTTTTGTCCTTACCCACTGGCACATGTCCTGTCAACGACTCTGGCTGTCTGGCTCGGTGGCTCGTTGGATGTCTGGCTGCCTTTCGATTCATTTGGCCTCCTGTCGATTTGGCCAGCGTGCAAATTTATTAGATTAACAGCAAATATCAAATAGGAAATTAACTGTCGTCTGGACACCACCAGCTGGGCACGAAGGATTGGAGGATTCGTACGGTGGTACAGGGGGAGTGGGCAGTCACACACCTGTCATACTACGGTTGATGAGTGTCCGTTTGTCCAACTTCCAGCTTTGAGCTTCCAGCTTGATCCATTCAGTCTACCCTGCTGACATGCATAAATCTCTTAACCAGAAGGCAAATGAATTTCGTTATGCCAGGACTTGCCAGGAGTTGCCAGGACTTGCCTTCGAAGGACGAACAATTAAGGTAGGGTATAAATATTAGGGCTGATTTAATAAGAACTCGAGCGTGCCAAGGAGCTAATTTGATTGATGGCAGCTTTAAGGATAGCTCGAGTTGATGTGTTGAAAGGCAAAACGTCTGGGGAATACCGTAGAGCTAGGAGCTAGGATGTATCAGAAGAACCAATTAATTGCCTTTTGATCATTTATTAAAGGTCGTTTTGTAATGGTTTGTTAAAGCTCCAATACCGAATATCTAATCGAAAACGGAATCAAAGCCAAGTCAAAAGGAGAGCCTTCTCAAAAGGAACAAATTACTGAATGTGTTGCGAGCTCTGCCAGGACATGTGTGACATATGAAGCGGACTGGCCAGCCAGGACTGGCAAGTGCCAGGATCATGGATCAGAAGTCAAAGTCGGAGTCAACCACTTGGGGCAGGACATCTGGGATGTGTATTAAATGCTACAAATAGCTGAAACCCATTCAATAGTGAGAAAAAGTTTGAGGTCAGCCCTACGAATGGGAACCCAAACATGACTCTCCGACTTGTTGCTATCCTGAATGCGTTTCCTCTCCGTTTGTGTGCCATGTCCTGTGTGTTTGGGAGGGTGTGTGTTAGCAGGGTGTGTGTTAGGAGGGTGTGTGGGCGATGCAATGAGTCAATGTCGCAAGGACACATCCTTTTTCATGTTGCCACAAAGCGGGCGAGCATGGCAAGTGACTATTGGCAATGACTTCAAAATAGAAAAAAGCTGACTAGGCTTCCCAGTGAGAGATGTACTTTTGTGGTTAAACAAATATCTCTCTCGAAAAAACGAAAAAACTTAAATCTCGCAAGGATATAGAGCATCTATATATTCTTTTATAAAGCTTCAAATATTCGAGATATTTTTTTTGTACCATTTTTTACCAACAATGTCATCTCAGTTGGTATGCATATTTTTGCGTATGTTGCCTTGAGGGTTGCTCTTTTGCATGTCCGCCTCTGGATTTTGGCAGTTTGAAAAGGGTTCAGGGTTCAGGGTTCAATTTTTAAATTAATGACAAAACGAGCGCCACGACACAAAAATCGGGGACTCGGAAAATTCCAAACGGCTCACCGCAGTTTGTTTGCGAATGGAAAATCGTTTTAATTAAATTTCGTGGCCAGTCGTCGATGCGGCCACATCGGCATCGCAACATCGCAACATTGAGCCTCGAACCAAGCAATTGTTACTCAATATTATTTATAAACACCATAGTCCTTGCCGTTTTATTTGCCAACTAAAAATCGAATTGGAAATATGGTTTGAATTGATTTGAAGCTTTTATTGCAAAACGAACTACAAATCAATCCCAATCATCGAATGTAATTATGGCAAGAAATTCAAGTAATTCAAGTACTTTGTTTTGCGTATTTTAAGTAAATATAATTTTATTTTAAAATATTTGCTTTGCTGCTGAACTCTGACAAAAAAAAGCTAGAGTTTCTCTAGAGTCTCCATTTCAAATATTCCATAGAAATATCTTCAAGTATTGCGTATTTATTAAATAGTCTTAACATGCAACGTTCTGTCGTACATTAAGTTGTTCGCTGTCTTGTTTCGGGCTTTTATTGTTGATATTCAAATGGATATATTTCTGCGAGAAGTCTAATCAAAATTCAAGTGGCTAACCCCCAACCCATCCACCACCCACCAGCCACCGGTGGCGTAGTCCTTGCCTTGCCTTGCCATTTTGCCATTCGTGGGTACTTCAGACTATATTTACGTTACGTTCAATGCAAATGTTGTGTAAATGATCTGTTTATGTCGCTTATTGTGGCTACACATGCGATTGAGAAAAGCAGGTCTCAATGGAGGTCGCAGGTCGCAGGTCGGAGGTCGGAGAGGTTGCTTCGCTTGTTCGTTGTCACTTTGTGTGAAAATTGAGAAAGGATGGGAATTGTATTTATACTTTTTCCAACTATTTAAGGTATTTAATCATTTATCAGACAATTTAAACGACTATTTTGCTTGCCAATGTATGGATTTTTCTCAATTTTCGGTTTTTTCCAAGGAGTCCATCAGAAAAATTTGAAAAAAATCTAAAAAATATTGCCTTCCAGGATTTTGATGCAGATTTATAGGAAATTAATCTGAGATTCAGAATCTATACTTTGCATAAAAATCGGATAAAAACTGCCAAAGATATGGCCTTCGAAATAGGCGAAAAGTGACTTTTCTCGATTTTCACATTTTTCAAGGGGGTCCATCAGAAAAATTTGAAAAAAATCGAAAAAATATTTTGTGCTAGGATTTTGATGCAGATTGATAGGGAATTGATTCAAGATTCAGAATCTATACTTTGCTTAAAAATCGGATAAAAACTGCCAAAGATATGGCCATCGAAATGGGCGAAAAGTGATTTTTCTGGATTTTCAGATTTTTCAAGGGGTTCCATCAGAAAAATTTGAAAAAAATCGAAAAAATATCTTGTGCTAGGATTTTAATGCAGATTTATAGGGAATCGATTCTAGATTCCAAATCTATACTTTGTTCAAAAATCGGATGAAAACTGCCAAAGATATGGCCATCGAAAGGAGCGAAAAGTGATTTTTCTGGATTTTCACATTTTTCAAGGGGTTCCATCAGAAAAAATTGAAAAAAATCGAAAAAATATTTTGTGCTAGGATTTTAATGCAGATTTATAGGGAATCGATTCTAGATTCCAAATCTATACTTTGTTTAAAAATCGGATAAAAACTGCCAAAGATATGGCCATCGAAAGGGGCGAAAAGTGATTTTTCTCGATTTTCACATTTTTCAAGGGAAAATTTAAAAAAAATCGAAAAAATATGTTGTGCCATGATTTTAATGCAGATTGATGGGGAATTGAATAAAGATTCCAAACCTATACTTGGTTCAAGGATCGGATGAAAACTGCCAAAGATATGGCCATCGAAAGGGCCGAAAAGTGATTTTGCTGGATTTTCAGATTTTTCAAGGGGTTCCATCCGAAAAATTTGAAAAAAATCAAAAAAATATTTTCTGACAGGATTTTGATACAGATTGAAAGAGAATTAATTCGAGATTCAGAATCTATACTTTGCTTTAAAATCGGATAAAAACTGCCAAAGATATGGCCAAATTGCACAGTTTTTTGTTATTTAAAATTTTGTTTTTGATAAATAAAAACCTTTCTGTATCTCTGGCTTAAATCAATTGAAAAAAGGACTTAAATTCTGGTCGCCGGAATTTGCTTAACATTTTACCTGTTGTTTGACTTAATAATTTCCATGGTCAATCGCCATCAAGCCTCGGGGGTTTTTTCATGAACTTTGAACTGCATTATACATATACTCGTACATATACGAGTGTAAGCCTGTGTTTTTTCAGCTATTTTGGTTTTTATTTAGAGTGGCATTATTTGTTCACTTAAAGTAACTGAAAGCATTTTCCCTTGTTTTTTATCCTGGCAATTGTTTGTGCAATTTGTGTTTTTTCTATGGGAAATATTTTCCTTTTTTCTTTATCCTTTATCCTTTTTTCCCCTTGCCCAGTCGGCGTGCTGCGCTTTTGTGTTCGGTGGCCTTTTGTTAATGTGTAAGTGCTCGTTATTTGTGGCTGGTTTCGTCCTGGCCGACCCCCTTTTAGTCCTCATGCTGGCCAAAGGACTTTCATACAACACATCACAGAACACATTTTACTATTTTGCTGAACACTGATGCGTTTTTAATTGTGTTTATTTCCGCTTTTGGTGTGTGACACGTCATTTATTAGCTGGCACGCCCCCTAAAGGGGGGTCCAAACTTGGGCTACTTTATGTCCATTGTTTCAGCAAAAGTGTCGATCAATCTTCGGCTTTAATATCGCTTTTGCTATTGCAGCAGCAGCTTAATTTATTCGCTGACATTGTGTCCTCGATATTCGGGGCATAAAAAAGCGAATGGAAAAATATTTATGGCTCTTTGGGGACGGTCCGCGAGAGATACCGCGATGTGGCGATATTTCCGTTGTTCTTTGCTTTTGTCATATATTGTATATATTTTCATATATTTCGTTCGTTACAATACAGTTTCGGATTTCTTTGTTGCCACAAAGTTTTGCCACAAATTTATGCAAATTTTGTTTCTTTTTGTTTCTCTCCAACTCGCATTGCATTGTGCAGGTTGACGCCCTCATGCCAGTCAATAATTCCCGGATGATGGGCCATTAGTCATATCCTATTTCCAAATAATTAGCTCGACCTAATTGCCCTGGGCATGCCGTCAATTTGTGTTGAGAAGCCATCACGCGTTTGGTCAAAGGTGGCTCCAAATGTCCTGCAAGGAGTCACTAATCAGGATTTCTTATTATGAAATCGAATTCGAATTCGAATCGTTTTTGTACTGCAACTCGCTAATTAGTAGCCACCCATGTGGGGTTGCACTTTCCCGCTTAGTTGATTAACTAGGAGCAGCCTCCTTGGTCCTCCTCAGTCTTGGTCCTCGGTCGAATGTCATTCGACAAGTTTAAATGGAAACTCTGCCAGTGGATCCTGTTTGATGGGAGGTTGCGATTTGGATGAGGATTCGCTGCCGAGTTGCCAAGGATCCGAGAGCTACTTGTCATGCTTTCTGTGTAAACTCAAATTCCAAATTAATGCTAATTGAAGTGCATGCACTTTTGTTCCAAAGGCCTAAACGCCCCAAATTCTCATTAAATACCAAAATGACTTGATTTCTAGTCTAGACAGTCTAGCAAGTCTGCCTGGAATGTCCGGAACATATGTACATTGTATCGCTATTTACATGTTTCATTATTTAATAAAAAAAAATACAAAAAAAATGCATCCCCGCATGCACGCTCCGCAAACACCGAACACACACAAAGTAAGACGGGGAATTTCTGAGTAAAACCATTATTTAATTAATTAATTTTCATTAAAAACACGAGAGAATGCGACAGCAAATAGGACAGGGACAGGGACAGGGGGCGACTCGCGACCAGGACCCGCAGGACACTACAGATGGGACTGCCCCAACTCATGCTCCTGCTCCTGCTCCTGCTCCTGTCAGTCTAGCTGTCATTTACAATTTTAATCTCGTTGTGAAGCAGTTTAGTCCTTAAGTTAGCCGGCAGCCAGACCGGCCAGGATAATGAACAGCGCGGCGGGCGCTTAAGGACACGGCGAGCCTGCATCGCATCCTGTTACCCTCGCACCTGTAATTAAACAATTGCGCATGCAGCAGCACGATTCACAGGACAATGCCACCTCCACCGCCGACGGCCAAGTTTGGCTCTCAAATTTCATGGCTAATAAATCACTTTTAATATTAATAAAACATAAATCACGGGAAAACTTAAAAAAGAGAAGATGCAGCATCAGCAGCAGTCTCGGTTTGGCGCCTTTTGTGTTAGATGGCCAAGAAAGTTGTCCATAAAAAAGGGTCCCAAAGAATTTACCAAGGTGGTAAAGGAAGGATAAAAAGAAAGCCACACGGCAGGGCAGCAGGATTCCAGAGCTTAAAAGTTGGAAAGATTTTGGCAGCCAGTAGGGAAGGAAATAATTTCAAAAAAAAACGTTAACTAATTTCTCGTTTTTTGTGGAGAAAAGGCAGAAAGATCCAAAGATCTTTAAACTTTTTTTGGGACTTGCCAGGATCTCCTAAAAAATATTGCCAATCAGGGTTCTATAAAGGGTTTCGATTATTCAAGATCGCTTTTTTAGACACGTTTTTTGTTTAGTTTTTGAAATAAATTTGTCTCTTAATTAGTATTTACCTTTTGATTAATTATTATTATTATTAGAAAACTATATAAAAGTCGATTTTCTGGTCCGAAACACTGGGCAACACTTGAAAAAAATTCAAACTGTAAAAGCGAGTGACTTTTCCAAAAAAGAGCACTTTTCAAATCAAAATAAATCGAGCTTTCAAGGCTCAGCTTCAGTAATTGTGTTGCACTTTTAGGGTTTTATGGTTTTATTTTGAGATCGTAGCGCGTCGCTCACTTATCGTTGCTCACAAAAGAATCCTTCAGCAAGGATGTCCACGGCTATCGGCTATCGGCACCCGAGTGTCAGAGTCAGAGTTTGAATTAGAAAATTGGATATTGAAGTGAACTGAACTGAACCGACGCGCTAGGAAGTTGCCCGAGCACTGAACCTGTCGCGCCAAGCGCGTTTCGCATTGGACCGATTTTCGACCTAGCGCAACGCCAGGACGCTCCTTCGTGAAGTCCTGGCGTCCCGTTATCCAGAGTCCGCTTTATCACAAGACCGAAGCCGACGCCGACGCCAACGCCGAGGCCGAAGGACGCGACGGATGCTTCGTGTGGCGTTTGCCGAAGCCTTGAAAGTTCCTTTGGCAACATGTTGCCAAGCATTTAGCAACATTCTGAGGGTTTAGTTTAATATTATTTTTATTTATATCAAGTATTTCTTTTACATTTTTAGACTAATTAAGATCACGTTTTGTCCGCCAAAAATAATCTCATAATTTAATATAAAACTAATAGTTTTTTCTAAATTTTATTTAGAGAAAAAGGTAGAAGTTTTGCTCTCGTATTAACAAAAAAAAATAATTAATATTGCAACCGGCAACGGAGCGTTAAATAACTTAAATAACTGCGGCTTTTGCAATCAAAGGCACTTTGCTTTGCTCTCGCTTTGGCAAAATTCACTTACCAAGTGCTTAAAGTACGCCCAAACCTCCCACTCCCGGCCCATCTACCTTAGCCCACCTTTTTCGACGCCTTTCTCCACATCACTTAGGCAAATCAAGGAGACCAATAAAGACAAAAAGGCGGCAACACTTAGTCCTGACAGCCCGCGATTGAGAGCGAGAGTCCTGGCAGAATCTTTCGCCTATCATAAGTCCTCCTTTGCATGTGGGTAAGAGCGGCTGATGAGTGTGGCAAGGATGAGGTCGGGATGTGGCAGGTGGCAAGAGGTTGGTAAGAGGCTGGCTGGGGAGAAGCCTAGGTAAAAGCACTTTTGCGCTTGTTTTAATGAAATTCAATGCGTCGTCGACGACGCTCGGCGGCAAACCTTTTCACCAAATGAACACGAAAATTTTCATCAATGGCTGCGGCGGTGGCAGCGGTGGCGGTGGCGGTTGCAGAGGATGCCAAAGGGGTGGCGGATGGCTTGGATACCCAAAAGTATCTAAAGAAACCCACTTTCATGCTCCAAAGGTAAATTCATTTGGCTCTGGCACCCCTCCTGATGCCGCCTTGATCTTAATGAAATGTCATCAACTTTGAGGTGTTTATTGCGCTGACAAGATATACATGCGTACAGACATAGAGAACGCAGGACGCAGGACGCAGGACTCGGGACGCAGGACGCCCTTTGCTACCCTTTGAGACCCAGCCCGAAGTAATCTTTTGGGTCGCAGGATAGATAGATATCGGAATAAGGTGTGTGCCTAGCGAGTAGAACATTTTCATGTATCATAAATTGTCCAACACTTAAAAAGTGATTACGTCTGCGTGTTCCACCAACTCCTCCAGGACTCCCTTACCCCATTCGGGGTCCTTTGCCAATCCAATCGAGTACATCAATTTATAGAAGAAGCTATAACGAAGCTTAGCACTTTAGATAAACAATTTTGTGCAAGTTGTTAACTTTTACGATGACTCATTAATTTTGTGGAATTTCCACTTGTAGTCGTTGTAGTTGTAGTCGGATGCGGGTTCTCTGCCAGTTTTGCTGAATTGTTGTTTCACGAAAGTTGTTTGTCGATTTTAATGATGTGACACTAAATACCCACGATCTCCCACCTCTTGCCCGGTTTTCTAAAAATGTTCATTGTGTACTTTCAGAGGCAAATTTTCAATGCATTGTCCCTCCCCAGGGAGTGGGACTGGAACTGGGACAGGACATCCCTTCGAAAGCCAAAAGCCGAAACAAAAACCGTAAACAACAAACAACATCATCTCACATTTGAAACAGATGACAGCACAGCAACACATAATTAAAGGCCTCCCCGGAGGAGACCCTTCGGTGGCCTTTGGTGCCAAACTGGAAATGAGTTTGGGTTTTTGGTTCGGGTTCAGGTTCGGGTTCTGGTTTTGATTCGGATTCGGATTCTGATTCTAACAAAAACCATTCAAAAACCAAAAACCAAAACCTGAAACCATCTCGTTCACCTGAAATCGGAAATTTTTAATCTGAAATCCCGGGACACGAGACCCGGGACCCAACCGCAGTCCTTTTCGGAAATTACTTTCCAAAAAAAGAGACTTTGTTCACATGAGCATGTATGGCTAATCTCGCAAGTTGTGGACGTTTCCAGTGCTGCTCCCCAGAGGCTCATTAAAATTCAAATAATAATTAAAATCTTCAATCCGCATCAAAGGAAGGTGATTAAGACGCAGCAATCATTCGGATTTCGGTGAGTTTTTAACTTGAATTACCTTTATAGTATTCTTTAAACCCTAAAAAGTAGAAACACTATTCCTTGCTGACCTTCTGACACTTTTTTGATAGAAGTGTGAGTGACATTTGCCGGATATTTCTTTTCCTATTTTTTTTCTGTTTGAAAAAAATCAACAAACCCCCAGGCTGGGGCTTATTGGTGCGGTGTTGTCGGGCAAATCGCTACAAAATGTAACTACTTTAGAGCGACATAGCCAAGGGTGTTTCAGGAGGTGTGGGGTTTCAGGAGGTGTGGCTGGGACCGATTATCGGGGCAAATTAAGGAATTTTCATTGAAAAAACTTGCCAGTCACGCAACAATCATTTGGCCTGGTCAACGTCAAAGGAGCCCAATGACTGCACAGTCAGAAAAAGTGTACAATCTCGCTTTTTCCGTCTAATATCTTTATAAAAAGTTACTTTATTTGTCGCAGTGCATCCATTTTTTGCCACCTTTTGGCACTGGCCGCCTGTCCATCAATGGAAATATGTGTTTTGCGGGCCCTGACTGGGGACTAACTCTAGGACCCCCGTTGCCCCATGCTTTATTATTTCTTATTGAATAATTATGGGTCATTTGTGAGCGGCGACGTGGTGGGCGTGGCAGAGATACCATCGGGGAGGGGGTTGCCCCGGGCAGAGGGTCGCCCTTGTCGCTTCACGTGCTTATCTTGTTTCCGTTGCTTCATTTAAAAGTTAATGGTTGCTTTTAATGTCCGGGAATCGGAATCGTACCTGGACTTCGACTTGGACTTGGACTTCTAACTGTGTGTGACTTTCAGGGGATGACATAGTCGCACTGGCAGTGGCAGGGGTGTCCTTCTTCCGTTTTTTTGCTGGCCATGTCTGGTACCGGACCAGACCAGACCAGGACCCTCAAATTGATTAGGTTTCTGCCGCAGTGGCACAAAATCATGGCATACATTAGAAGCGACCCCCCAGCGACCAGAAATGTTTTACAAATTGAAAGTTACGCAACAATTGACCAGTGGGTGGGTGGGAGTCCGTTCGTCCTTCGTCCTTTACCTCCCACAAAAATAAGTGAAAGTCTGGAGGGGGACAGAGACAGACCTCCCCCAAACATAACCGCATTAGTGTGTTGTCTGCCAGCGGCGCGTCGGTGGCTATTAAAGGCAAATGTTATTGAATCATTAACACCTGGACTCTCACCTGGACTCGCGCCTGGACTAGCGCCTGGACTCTCGCCTGGACTCGCGCCAGCACTCTCGTCTCGTCGAACCCAAACTGAACTGAAGTGAACTGAAAAAATGATGCCGTAAAGTTGATTAGAAGTCACTTAATAGCAGCGGATGTTCAGGTTTATTACAATTTGTAACGAGAGCCCCGAAAAGCACTCCGGGGTTTCCATTTCGTCCGGTGGAGCAGGTCGAGCTCGTCGACCGGGTCGACCGGGTCGAGCTCTGGTAGATCTTATAAAATATGCAGCAGTCGCGTGTCTGTTTCCAATAAATACAAAGAAGTGAGCTGGCCCGGAGGTGAAGGAATTCGCGTAGCCCATATCCTTGGACCATTTCAAAACGAATCGCCACTGAAACTGAACTGAAAACGAACTTGAACTCGAACCGGACGTGCCACCACGGCACTTAAATAACCGTAAAGACACCACCGAATGTTTTTCGCATTGCGGGTGTAAAGTGATTTTTACGGTTTTTATTGTGTTCTTTAAAATGTAGCAGTTCCCAGGAGTAGTTCTTTTTTTATTTTCGAAGCCATCTATTACAATGCTTTTGCTCTGAGAGCCTTAATTTCATAATTTATGAAATGTCCTCGAACTCTAACATACGTCCTGCATGTGCGTATCGTATCTCCAATGTCATATTGGCCTGGCCAAGAACCTTTTTAAATGTTGCCAACAATTTTTAAGTAGCACAAAAAATGATTCAAGACCGTCGACGAGACAACGACACGTTGGCGACAAGGATTGTGAAGGGGTTGTGGCAGAGTCGGGAGTCGGGGGTAGGATCAAGTCATGGTGGCGAGAGTGGTGGCAGAGTAGCATTTCAGCTTGACAGCCAGGACTGAGACAGGTCCTCCAGCCTGGAAGGACGCACGCTTAAGCATAAGTACTTCCGACTTTAAAAGGATGTCACATCCGGTTTCGCTTCTGGAGCGTGAAGCGCCGACTGCCGACTGGCGACGCGATAAGGCCCAGGTCTTTGGTCCTTGGTCCTTGGTCGTTGGTTCTTGGTTTCGCAGGTTTCATGTTGCAGGTACTGCGACTCGACCACAATTTAAGGTGCAACAGTTTGACAGGCTTAAGCCCTTCAGGAAAAAAAGGAGACACGGGCCGAAAGAAAGAACCGAAAGAGCCAGAGCAAAGCGGCTTAGAAGATGGCCAACTTGCTGGCTGGCTGGCTGGCCCAGAAAGCGGCGATAAGCGATAAGAAGTTATCCTGTTTGCCAAGAAGTTATCCTGTTTCCAAGCTCCCGATCAATGGCAGAGATCACAGGATAACAGGATTGTGTTTTTCGTTTAAATTGAAAAGTTTTGAACAATTTCGAATCAAAAACTTGCTCTAATGAGTTTTGAAACCGCAAGGACCCCTCGTCCTGCCCGATCACTGAGACAATGGCCTGATGCTGACATTTATGCAGTTGGACAACAACAATAAAAAACTAAAGAAAAAACAAAAAAAATAGGAAAACACAACAATGAATGGAAAATTGTTGTTAGAGGCGAGGCGAACGCGACAATGACAATAGAAATCTGCCTACCTCTCAGTGCTACCCCTTTGCCTGTTTGCCTCCGCCTCTGTGTCTCTGTAGGGGGATAGTGGTATAAAAAGCAACCAAGATTGATGAAGAAGCGCCACAAACACGAAAAAAAAAATACGAAAAAAGAATAAAATGTAACCAGGGGTGGCGGGGCAGGCCAGCCGAAGAACAAGGGACAAAGAACCCCGTTAGTATCTGTATCTATGACAATCTGTGGCAACAATAAAAAAAATAAAGCCAGAAAGGAAAAGAATGCGGCAGTGGAAACACGCAATGGAAACCGCCAAGGATCTGGATCTGGTTCTGGCAAAAAACAAAAAAACTTGAAGCAATAAAGCAACAAGCGGACCATAAAGTTTGGGGCCTGGAAAAAATGTACATAAAGTGCCTGAGGAACTAAATTCAAATATATATTTCTTTGGAAAGTACAAAATATTTGAAATACTTTCGAGCCCCAAATAAATATCTCAGTGCATCGAGATGGGTGGCGGTAGGCCGATTGTGGGTGGATTGGGTCGGACTAAAACAATACGTTTGACAAAAGTGGAGTCAATTGCAACAACTGCAGCCGTACGTTGCACAATGGTTGTAAAAAAAATGGGTGTAGGGTGTAGGGTGGGTGGTAGGGCGTTGCAGCACCGCATAATATGTGTAAAGCCAAAATGATTTGTTATTCGAAACCGAGCAAAAAGATAAATAAACAAAAGAAGATTCCAGCTCCTCTAGGTCGAACACACCACACACACCCTGGTCTCACCCTTCAACCTCTGGGCAGACAAAGCCGAGATCCGAAGGGATCCAAGGGATCCGGCTGAAACAAAACCCCAAGAAAAAATACCAGAAAATTTTTAATAAGGACCACAATGCAACAGCAGCAGCAACGGCAGAAGGAAGATACAGATACACAGATACAGATACAGATACGGACACGGAATAGAGATGAGGGAGAGCAATAATGAATGCTTGGACTTGCCACATATACACAAAAAGGACGAGCTTGTGTGCTGCCATTAGAAGTCAGCCAGGGGCCAAACACCAAAATCCAGACAGCGACGTTGACGGGATGTCAACCAAAACGTTTAAGCGACATGGCCAGACCCAGAGCCAGAGCCATAGTCAGAGTCAGAGTCAGAACAAATAAAAATTGTTGCATTTCCACCATCACCCAGACCATTACCACTTGTTGTAGTTTTTACTTTTTTTCTTGTTTTATTGTAGAGCACAGGACCTAACGCTATCCTCTGTTTCTGAATCCCAAAATCTTTCCAAACAAATCCGAAACAACAAATTTTGAACTAATATTCCGAAAATAACTAGAATTTTGACTAAACTCGAGTGTCTCACTTGGCAATCGATTCCCGTCCAGCTCAGTCTAGCTCATGGATACTTTTCTGGCAGAATATGCAAATATTCCTCGACCTGGCGTTCTTCATCAACTCAACGATGCTGTTCTTTGTTAGATCAACCTGGCTGGTTTCTGGTAGATCAACGAGGCTTGTCTTTGTTGAATCAACCAGGCTAGTCTTCTTTGAATCCATGTGGCTGATCTTTGTTAGATCAACGGGGCTTGTCTTTGTTGAATCAACCAGGCTAGTCTTCTTTGAATCCATGTGGCTGCTCCTTTTTGAATCCATGTGGCTGGTCTTTGGTAAATCAACGAGACTGGTCTTTGGTAAATCAACGAGACTGGTCTTTGGTGAATCCACGTGGCTGATCTTCGGTAAATCAACGAGGCCTGTCTTTGTTAAATCAATGAGGCTGGTCCTTGGTAAATCCTCATGGCTATCCTTTGTTAAATCAACGATCCAGGTATTAACGATCCTGCGATCAACGATCCTGGTATCAACGATCCTGTTATCAACGATTCTGGCATCAACGATGCAGTTATCGACTATCGGCTGGATTTCTACAAAACTTGCTGGGGCTGCTTGCTTCGATGTGGACGGACTATCTCGCTGGGAGTTGTCGTGGCGCCACTTTTTTTCTAGATTCAACGATTCGGTTCTGTGCTCTATTACATTACAGAAGGAGCAAGCACACCCCAGGAAGCTGCTCTCCTTTGTCCCTGAAAATAAACAAAGGAAGGTGAGACAACGTTGCGTATGCGTAATGTTTGATCCGCCTGTTTGGGACAACGTTGCGTATGCTTGATATTTTTTTTTTGTACTTACTTAACTTGCTCGATTGTCGCTCTTCTGGAAGATTTTTTAGTCGCAAAATGGACTTTAGAAAAGATTTAGTCGGCTTCGCAAAGCTCTTTGAATGGATTGATTTTTTCGCAGGAGCTCGGTTTTTGAGCTTCTTCTGCGACTCAGGGATAACGTGCAGGTTAGCAGAATCCTTTTTCTGCATTTCCTTTGCTTTTTTCTCCAGGCCTCGTCCTAGTTTCGAGATCTTTAGAGTTGCACGTTTCTTTAGATTCGAATGAGAACTTTTATCGAACTTGTACATGTTTACCAAAAAAAAAAAGACCAAAAAAACCGAAAATATACCAAAAAAAGACCGATAAAAAAAAACACTACGAATAATTTAGGGATAAAATAAAACTCGAAATTTCTCAAAAAAATAAAAAAAAAATGCCGAAAAAAAACCCGAAAAAAATTCTAAAAAAAAGACCGATAAAAAAAACACTACGAAAAATTTATGAAAAAAATAAAACTCGAAATTTATTCACTGATGTTCACCGATCAGAATGTGGAAGTTGAATGATTCGAAAGGGAAAAGGTAGAGCCTATACCCTTTGACATTTCGAGTCCTGGCTTACTTGGGGCAGAAATATTTTTGGGAAAATATGTTCCTGCAACACTCTGTGATCTGGTGTGGCATTCGAGGGAGAACATAAAACATATTTAGGCTCACTGCATACATTCGGGAAATAAAAGGGAAAAAGGCTGGAATAAAAACTGGGACAGCTTGGCCTGCATAAAAAAACAGCAGTAGAAGAGCAGAAAAATAAAAATTGAAACAATAAAAAACGAAGGAGATAGAAAAAATATAGAAACAGTGGCAGTGGCACTGTGGCAGCAGCAGTGGCAGCGGCAAACGGAATTGCAAAATGCAAACAAATAGTCCACAATTTTAATAACTCACATTTTGCGGCAGCGTTTGGCGGCATTTCGAAATTAAAAGGGAGTCCCGGAATGTGGCAAGGGGGAGGAGCGACAATGGGTGCCCCATTGGGGTGCCCCAACAGGATGGATGGAGAATGCAGATGAGGTCTGTGGGGGGATACTATTGTAATGGCTGTGTTGTAGCTGGTATTGTGGCTTTTTGTTCGCCTGGCTTGGATAACTTGCTGGCCGATTTTCACTTTTAGCTGCCCTCAAATATGATTCCACAATGCGATCGAGTTGGTTGTTGCCAGAAATGTTGCATAAATGTGACCAACATGCCGCAGACGACAGAAGAAGGGGCGAGCTTAATGATTCAACAAACTGGAATTGAAAATTAAAGTCACTGCCGCTTTTTTTTGTAGTAATCTAATTTGGAAATAATTGAAACTGACGTGAAATCAAAGCCATTGGAGAGTAAAGTAGTTATGCCACAAATAATTCCTTGCCACATCGCGTATCTGACGAAATACCGTAACCGACACCGACACCGACATCGAATATGAATAATGAAATGCATTTTCCGCGGATATTTTATCCTGGCTTCGTTTTTTTCGCGTTCACTGCTTACATTATTTATCCGAATGATTAACAATATTTTTTTTGAAAATTAATAACACCTGAAATTATTCCGTTCCGCGGATGCGGATGCACTTCGTGTGGAAAAAAAGTCGAGGCATACAATATTATATATTTTAAAAGTAAATACATATCGGCGGGGATACATATGTTAACCGTTTTGTTTGGAAAGAGATTTTCCAATTTTTCACCTTGTTTGTTTGTTAATTGTGTAAAATTATACAATTTAATTGCACACACGAGCCGCAGATCTGGATCTGAACCTGGGGACTGGACTGGCCAATCGAGGACCGGCTGGCCAACAAGTTTACCTTTTGCGGTTGGCCGGTTGCAAGGGTGCAAGGGTGTTGCATGTGCAACAATATTCGCATTAATTGTGCGACTCTAATGATGCGCGGTATCCGTTCGCTATAAATTTAATTAATGCACAATTTTCACTTTTAGCCCAGTTGGCATTTTGTTTTTGGTTAGCTACTGGCTGCCCCATCCTGCCAATCATTTCATTTCCAATTCCAATTATTGTTAACCAATCCGATGAATAACATTTAATTAGCTTTTCGTAATTTTCAAGCCGTAATTTAAGGCTCTTATTACCGATGCACAGTATGGACATGCATGATGAATTAATTGGTCATAATTAATCTTAAAAGATTAACCTTTTATTTCGATAAAAAAAAACGTTGCAAGTTATTTTTAAAGTTTTTAGTTTTTTTTTCGAAAAATCATCAGTGGCTCATCCACTCTCAAAACTCTCGTCATCATCAAATACCCATCCTCGCCATCTAGCCAATAATTTAAATGTTTTCGGCTGCTCGGAAAGGGGCGTGGGCAAGGCGGTGGCATGCCCCATGAACCATGCGGTCCAGAGACCAACATCAATTTAAAATCATTTAATAAATTCGCACTAAATTTCAATTCCGTTTTCATTAAATGCCACATAAATTATACGCACTGTGATGGGTCCTCTTCGGAGTGCGGAGTGGTGTGGCAACGGGGCAAGCAAGGGGGTGTTGTGGCAAGGTTGGGATCGCTCGCTTGGCTGTTGTCAGCTGGGGCCGCCAAATCGCGTGTTACCATATTTCGCATTCGTTTTAAATGCCGCGTGCCATTTGCGCATAAAATGCTTTTAATTTTTCGTTACATTTGTCGTTCGTTCTGTTTTTGTTGCTTTTCACAGACTCCTTGCCCCCGCTTTCTGGCCACTTGATTTCTGCCACATCGCCTGCCCCCTGCCCCCCTATTTGTTGTACCCCCACTTGGCCACATTTTCAATTCGACCTCAATAAAATTTACGCCCAAAGGCGGCAGACAGTTGGTGAGGGGCCGGCTGGGGTGGCTGGCAAGGGCGGAAGGATCTGGGGTTGGGGTTGGGGCGGCACAAGATAACCGAGACAACGGGGCGGATGAGTAACAGAGCATAACCGGCTTTCTAATGCTCTGATTTAGGGAAATATTAAAGAGTTAGTTATACTCAATGTGAGTTTTGGTTATAAATTCTCTTTTATTTCAAATCTTAAATAAATATTTCCAATACTTTTAAGAGTCTCTGCTATTCGTTGTTGAATTATTTTCTTAAATATAGACATTCCTCCTTGTTGTTGCAGCTCTGGCTGTTGGTTTTGTTGTTATTTATACTAACTTCGTCGCACCCCATTGCCCAAAAAGTGTTCATTTCCCTTTTGGCGGGTTATCATCGCCACTTCCGGCAACCGTGCTCGCAAGGGCGACCGCCGCCAACGACATTGAATATCGGCTGGCTATATACATATATATCTATATAGAAGTATATATGTATTCTCATGGAGGGATATTTAAGAACAAACACCTTCGCGACTTAAAGTCTAGCCAACAAAGCTTCGCTCCAAACTGACCTTTGAACTCTTTGGCTATTCTTTGGCTATGCTTTGGCTATGCTTTGGCTTTCTCTTGGGTAATTTTTGCTCCGTTTTTTACCCGTCTACCAACCGGAAACTCTTTTGACGACCTTGCGAAAACGTGAAACGGGAAATAAAATCGAAGCGCCGCCGCCTCTGTGCCAGGCGAGTGCAAACACAATTTGAATGCTGCTGCTGCTGCCTCTGCCATCAAATCGAGTAGAAAAACCCTCGTTGCGCAGCTCCTGCGCTGCCTCCTTGGAGGTCCTGCGGAAAACTTTTCACTTAATCGCTTTTCATTGCGTTGAAAAAAGCAGCAAGAAGAAAAAAAGAAAGCCAGAAAAGAAAGCATGCAGAGCTAATTTGACTTTATCTTCTTGGTGGCAAGAGTTTGTTTTTCTATTGTGTGGCTTTTGTCTTGAGAATAAGTTTTCATTAAGGCGTTATTTTCATAAATTTTAAAACTTGCACCTAAAAAGTAGGCTATGATTTTTTTGATCCTTCGTGCAAATATCGCATGCGATTTTAATTCCAGACAAAAACGTGTCATGAGATATTTCCTGCGAACCCAAAAAAGTATGCTACAAATTTTTTTCTCTAACATTTTCCCAAGACCTGGTCCAAGTTTTGTTTTTTTCGGACATCAATTTAATATATATTTTTTTCCATTGTAGCGACACGTAGGCAAGATTTTTTTGTTTTTTTTTTGACAACTCAACCTAGAAAATATTGAAAAAACGTAGCTATGCGAAAGCGCCCACAAAAGTATTTTCAGGCGAAATTTTTTGCGCATTTTGTAGCTGCGTTTTTCAAATACACTTTCAACATTTGACAGCTCCGACTGTCAGTGCAACATGCGCTGGTGTGGCGAGTCTGGGGGTGTATGTTGCTTGTTGATTTTTGCCGAGTTGTTTTGGGGCACAACACCCTCCTCCTGCCACACCATCCTGCCTCACTGTTGGCATTGCCATCGTCAACTCGACCCTGGCGCTGGCTGCAGTTGTAAATAAATTTGCATTTTTGTCAATTTTGATGGCGACCACACACACAGAGAGAGGGGTTTTCGGCAGTAAAATGATTGCAAAGTATGTAAAACTTATGCATGTTCTGGGTATATCCAGGAACTGTCCCGATCGATAAGGAAGTTGACTTTTATTTTAAAATATAAATTCTAAAAATAGAATATTTTAATAGCTTGAAAGGGTTGAAAGCCCTAGGAATTATTACCATAAGCCTGGTCAACACTATTTGCTAATCCAGCTGATAACGCCTGCCAGTCAATTGTTTACTTGCCAGCCTGCCGCCCCTGACCTTCCCTGGCCATGGCCATTGCTATCCTCGGAAACAGGACACAGGACCAGGCCAGGAATGAAAATGAGAATTTGGCTGGGACCTTGATCGTCAGGGGGATCAGGGTCCTGCGTAGGAAGGACGAGCAAAAATTTGTTGCTGAAATGGTCACAAAGTTGCTGACTGCGTTTTTGGTCATCACTTTGTCGTCATACTTGTGGTGGGGAGCCAGGCCATTGTTGTTGGGTGTTGGGTGTAGGTGTTTGTTGGAGTTACCAAAAATTAATTTGCATAATGGACACACACACTACCACACACACTAGCACACACACATTCCAAACATTAGCGCAGCTTTGGTGGGAGGCGGTGGCGAGGCCGAATGGCGAGCAAACCAACATTTCTGGCATATTTCAGCGCACATTCGCACATTCGTACATCCATTGGGGACAGAGAAGAAAGGAAATTCGTTAAATCTGAAATAAAATCAAAAAACAATGCGACCCTCACACACACACACACACACACGTGGTGACATATTTGCGGACATGTCCTTTTGACGTCATTTATTAACTGCGAATGCCGAACAATGTTTGCATTTTGCATTTTTGATTGCTCTCTACCCTTTTTTTTTATTCACAATTACCATTTTTGCATTTGCCTCGACCCCATCTTAATACTTGCCCCATTCACCTTTGCTTTTCCCATTACCGAATATATCATTCAATGTAATTAATAAATTATTTTTTATTCATTTAATTTGTGATACATTTCATGTTGCTTTCAATGCTGTTCAATGCACTTTTGTATATAATTTCCATTAATTTATTCATTTTCATTGTCGCATTCGTATTGTTTCGTTCATTTGCAATTTGCAGCCATTTTTTAAAGAAAGAAACCAACCATAGAGAGTCTTCCTGAAAAGTCCCAGACAATGGTCGAGGAAGTGCTTAAAATCTATGTTACACTTTGCTGCTATTTTCTTACAAAACTTGCCACCAAATAGTGCCACATAAGCATAACAATAAAATCCAATAGATAATAATGGCGCTTTTGGTCTTGGTCAGCCATTATGTTTAGAAACTTTTTGGCCAGAAACGGAAACGGAACCGATTCAACGCCACAAAATCTCAGTTGCGAGACTTTGAAGCTTTTTTCAAAATTACTTTGTTCGCTGGCTGGGTTTTTCGCGGAAATGTCACACTTTTAATCACAGACAACAATTCGTATTTGCTGATGGCTGGATTTTGTCTCGGTGGCTCGGTTGTTAAATGTCATGTTAATTCCCTCGTAATACGCGTGTTCATTATGTTAAACACTTAACAAGGGGTGTACGTGGGTGTTTGTCTGTGTGTGTGTGGCCTTGTTTGTTTATCTACTTGTATGTGTGTGTTTGTGTATTATCCTTGTTGTACAAGAGAGTTCTTGTCAGCTTCGTCATCCTGCGCTCGCTGGCTGCTTTCCTGCCCCCTCAACAATAAATGAAAGTGTAACACACTAATTAGTCTTGTATGCGATTCATAATGATAACGGTAATTAACATGTGTGTGTGTAGAGGGGGTGTGTGTGTGTAGGGGTGTGTGTGGGTGTATTATGAAAGCTGAACAGCAACAACAATGCCGAAAGCCCCCCATGCTGCCCTTTTTTTTTAAGCCACCTACTCTCCATCAATGCTTGATGAGTGGCCAGGTTTATGCGGGAGACTAAATCAAGAATTTGGTTTTAATTTTTTTGTAATTATTTCAAGACATTAATATATAAAATAATATATTATTATAATTAAAACTTTGCTTTTGCTTAAATGTAAATCCTGACTTTAACCCAGGTATGTCTACTTTCTTGCGCTTTTGTCAGCCAACACTTCCTGGCCAGGACACACACAGCCAGCCCTCTTTGGGGCTTTGCTGTCGAGCCACCTTAGGCGCTTGTTTATGGCCAAAGTGTTGCCAGGAACCGAAATACCCAACCACGAACACACACAACCTCGACACACTCCCTGGCCAACACTCCCAGCCCTAGGAAATATTTACACATCAGCAAACACACACACTCATACACTCATACACACAGGAGGCGGGGGCGTGGCAGTCGCTGGGCACATTTTGATTCTCGCAGGATGCCATGTCATGTTTTCATTATGCTCATGTGTCTAAACAATTATCCTGCAGGCATAATTATGCCTGACGTTTATAAGCTTTGACACTTTCGGTTTTTGGTAACATGCCCCGACCACGCCGACACCCCCAACCAAAGTCCACCTCCGCTCCTGGCCAGGTTTAAAGTTTTTTCTTGTTGGTTTCTGGCTTTGGCTTTACATTGAAATGATTACAACTAATTACGATGCACTTAGAGTTGGTTAGTGAACAGGAAGAGCTTTCTCTTCTCTAGACTCCGACTTTGAAGGGTGATGGGTGATGGGTCGGAATCGGGGTTGCACTCCCTTAAACCCCCCTTGGTTGGGGTGAAAAATTACTGGCATGGCCAAACTTATTTTGGCGTAAAATTGAAAAATTCTTTTGTATAAGGAATTAAGAGTAAGTTGATTCTTTGTTTTTTCCCACTCTCTGTCCCACAGAGTTGCTTGCTTATGTTTTTCGTTTCTTTTTTTTCGGATTCGGTTTTTGTATGTCCTGGCTGTTGTGGCTGTTGCTCCTTGAGTGAGTCCTGCCTTCGTCTTCGGTCTCGTCCTCGTCCTCAGCAGCATTCTCATCCTGCCTGTGTTTACGCTATTTTATTATGCAAGAAACAAAAGTTTCATTTGTTTGTCCCGTTCTTCGTTAAGAAAAACCATCAATCATTCGCCGTGTAGTACGATGTCCTTCGTCCTCCAGGACGACACAGAAAGCGCAGTCAAGCCAGTAGCTGGAAGCAGGAGCGGAAAGATAGAGCCGACAGTGGCAGTGGCAGCGGCGGCAACAAAAATGTTTCATTTTCACACACTAAACAAATTACATGCCGACAGACTGAAGTGTCCTTCTGTCCCCCTGTCCTCTGACCTCCTCCCGGATCCTAATTTTCCCTTCTCCAATTTTCAGAATTCCACTCACCATCTTACCATCTTAGGTGGCAAATAGTTTCCATAATATGCTCCGCTGACTGCTTAGATGCGCGAAGCATCAGAAAAGGACTCTTACTCTTCCAAGGACTGCGGCTCACGCATAGCCTGCACGATATCCAGGACTAACAGAGACTTATCCTTCTCGTATCAACTATCAAGTAGAAAAGTTAAAATCAAAACAGAGCTTACAAGTTCAAGTATCAATTATTTAGTTGAAACTTTCTTTGCCAAACCAGAAGCAATCTTTCAAAGTTTCTGCGGCTGAAAACATTCGCAAATATTACTAGAACTAGAAAATAAATTAATAAAAGCGAAGCCAAATCATTAAGTTCTTAAAAAAAAACAAAAGCTTATTATGAGGATGAGGTTCGCCAAGGTTGGGAAGGAATTGTTCATTCCAGGAGCCAGCAGTCTAACCAGCAAAGCCAATGGCCATTTGTCGATTGGCAATTGAAATTCATGTTGAAGCATTTATACATTTCACCTTGGCACGGCATTTGACCTTCAAGGGGGCCGCAAAATTTTCCCAAGAAACTGTCGACCAACCGACCGACTGTCGGAAACTGAAAACTGACGACTGACGAGGACGGAGGACCAAAACTTAACCCCAAAAACCGAACCGAACATGAACCTGTTTCTCGTTTCTGGTTTCTGGTTGATGGTTTACTGGTTTCCCTGCTCTTTGTGTGTGGGGGGGGAAGCAATTTATTTTGCAACTAATAGCGCTTGCCACCGTTCCGTTTCCGTTCCCCTCACTAGCCCCTCGACGAGCCCCTCACGAGCCGACACTTGAGTCATGCAACTTAAATTTATAGAAGTACATTAAACTTTTAAATGATAAATTGCTGAATATAATTTACGTTTGCCAGCCAAATGAGGGGGCGTTCGGCAAAAGGGGTGCCAGGATAAGCAAAGGTTTCAACCTGCTCCTGCCACCACGGCACCGCGCCACCCAGTCTTCGCAGTTGACGTCGTGGCATGCTCAGTTAATAAGTCTTATGCCACTGCCTTGGGCTTAGACTACACTGAGGAGAATTCTATGAAACTATGAGTATCCGATACTCCTGGCCAGGACTTAAAGGTGGCGCTGGAAACTACCTTGTTTCTAGAAACTCTTAGAACTTCTACTACTACTTCTAGTTTTCTCTTTTTTTTCTGAGTGCATTCTATACCAGTGAGTGGTGCGGGTGCGGGTTGGGTGGCTCTCCTCCTGTGGGTGGCTTTTTGGAGCTGTGTAAACTGTTTAATATGCACGCAATGTCGGCGTAAATGTTTGTTGATTAGTGTGTCCTTAGTTTTTAGTGCCTTCCGATGGAACTGACGAATGCGTTTCCGTTTTACACACACACACAGGGATAAAGGGGTGGTTGAGAGTAGAAAGGCAAAGGGTTGGAGGGTGCAGAGTGAGTGCCGAGTGGGTGGCTATTTGGGTGGCAAGCTGGCAGCACTTCATATTCATGCTCATTGACAGCACGCTAACGGCATATAAATTGACGGTTTTTCGCGTGCCAAGAGCAAGGATGGCAAAGAAGGAGGCGAGCGAAAGGGGTGTGCCAGGATACCGGGATACCAGGATACCGGTGTGAACGAGATGGAACACTATCAGGGATATAGAGCCTGGCTATACCCTTTATGGTTCTTCTTTTCCATCCGATTCTCCCCCCCTCGGGTTTTCCCCCATTTACTCCTTTAGAATTTTGCGTCAAAGTAGCAGCACGCATTGTGTGTGCACTCTTTTTCCCGCTTTTTCCCATACTTTCCCCGTACTTTCCCCGTACTTTCTCCTACCACCCACCCGCCCCTGCGCTTTGTTCTCTCCTTGATTTTCCTTCCGCTTCCATGTGTGGGCGGGCGAGTGTTTTTCCGTGCTTATTGCCTGGCATATCCCTTTGTTGTTTTTGCATTTTCATTTTCAATTACAAATGACACAAGTGCCTCACGCTCCAGTTTCCCCACTGTGCGAGTGTGTGTGTGTGCTGGGTGTATGTGGCTGTCAGGATAATAACAAGTACCGCAATTTGTTGTTGGCCACCCACAAGCCTACAAAATCAACAACAAAAATGCCACAAAACAGCCGGAGGTGAACTTAACACGTTTCTATTTCCATTCCTATTCCTATTTCTATTTCTATTTCTATTTCGAGGTTTTTATTTTCCAGTTTGTACTGAAAGTGTCTGTAATGTTGGTCATGTCCGACACCTTTTGGGTTTCCGCACAGCTGGGGGAATCCCCCAAAACTGAGGTGAAGCCTGACAGAAATCAAATTTTTGAGTCTGGCTCTTAAAACGAAGCCAGGACAATGCTAGTTCTAAGTTTTTTTTATGTTTCTACTTAAGTTCGAGGACATTAATGACTTTGCTTTCAATAAGCACACACTCGTAACTTTTTCGATCCGAGTCAAAAAACCGAATCTCGTTAAACAATCGCTTGCAAACACTCTTGCATAAACAATCCCAATCCCTATCCCTATCCCTTCGATAAGAATTTTACGATATTATCGTTAAGGGTTTAACGGGGGAGTCAACGGGGGGAGTCGGCGGGATCCACTTGCCACTTTCTGCTGCGACCACAGCTAGCAAGTCGATTATAGAAAACTTGTAATAAAATTTTCGTTAGCCGAAACCAACAAATGGAACGCAGCCGCAAGAGGGTGGGTGGCTTGTTGGAGAAAAAAACTCGGAAAAAAATATATACAGAGAAAAGAAGGCAGCAGCAGCAGCAAACCGCTGGACTCTTGGAAATTGGAAACTATGAAACAAGCGACCGCAGCAATAAGATGGAAAAACTGGGTTGGTGGGTGGGTGGTGGCAAGCGATGGGTGGTGGCCGTTGCAGCTGCGAAAATTGTGTTTATTTAACGCTGCTGCATGAGAAAGCAAAGGGTAGGGAGGAGAAAGCAAGAAAAGAAAAGAAAAGAAAAGAAAAGAAAAGAAAAGAAAAGCGGAAAATCGTAAAAGCTGCGGGCTGGGGCGCCTCTTGCAAAACCTGCGGTTCCTCTTCAAGACAAAACGGATTTATGCACAAAATTTCTTCGATGCAGCAAGGAGAACTATAAGGCGTGGGGCAACCACATGATCCCAAAAACTGAGCCCACTAAAGAACTTCAAGCCAAAAACCATATTCCTTCATCTCCATCTCCTAGCCCCTAGCCGGGCCAATTCGCTTAACAACTTTATTAACAACTTCATCATTGGGCTTAAACTCGAGAGCGTTGTCAGATACAGATACAAAAACACGAACGGATACAGGATACAGATACAGCTACAGATACAGCTACAGATACAGATACAGATACAGATTCGGATACAGATTCAGATACTGTCACAGACATACCCGTATATTCTTCCATTTCATTTCAATTTGTTGACGGGCCTGCAAGACAACGACATCATCATGACGCTCTCAGCCTCTCAGCCATTCCAAAAAAGGCCAAAAAGGTTAAGAAAAAGCCAAGTCGTGGGAAGACAGGCACAATCCGGCGGCGTACGTGATTTTCCACCTTAATGCCAATTTTTAGTTGACAATCTCCGACAATTTGGCTGGCACCCTTCGAAGCTGTTCCACTTTTCTATCCTAAGCCCACTCGAAGCTCATTTCACTTAACCCACTACATATATATAGAGAGATATATATAAAGAGATATATATAGAGGGAAATCCCCCTTCGACCTTGTTTCCCGATTTATCGGGCAAAGTTTTTAAGTTTCAATTCGTGTCTGGCATGCGTAATGTAGTCATTTTTTTGCGTGGAATACCCGGGAACAGCTTTCTCCCTAGTCCTGCCCTTGGCATTAGCTTTTCAATTTGCAAAAATTTTCAAATATTTTCGAGTCCTGTTTTCGAAACATTCTCCAAAGCATCAAAGCATATTCTAATGACTAAACCAAATCAAAAGCTAAGCTCTGTTTTTTGTCAACAGAACTCTGTCAAATATTTAGGTTTAAAAAGTTCCTGATCCGCAAATCCCGCGAATATTCTGATTTTGATTATATCTGAATCGGATGTGGGGGGTTGGAATGTGGGAGGTTGGGATGTGGGCGGTGGGAGGAGGCTTTGAAAGGAGGCGGCTGGTCTGTGTAAACATCGGATTGAAACCTGTAAATGGGAAGACAATCCCTGTCTCTTTTTCGCTAAGCCTCTTATCGACATCGGTATCGATGGAGTCCTAGAGGCCTGGAGAGAGTCCTGGAGTCCTGGCGTCCGTTGGAGCAACACAAATCAAGGTAATCAACATGAAATCAATCGATTTACTCTTTAGCTTTCAATTCGATTTCCCTGTTCCGTTATTCCCTTTTGTTGACGCTTTTTCTATTTGTTGTTTTTGGTATCCTGTGGGTGTCCTGTGGGTGGGTGGGCCGTATGCGTGTGTGTTTTTATTGTTTTTTTTTTTTCGAAGGCAAATATAGAGCAACAAAAATTGTTGGCTAAAAAAAGGAGAACGCACAATTTAAAAATGCCTTTGTTTGAAGGGGAGATATGTATATACATACTCGTACTCGTACAGGAAGGTTGTTCCATCCATCGAACAAAAAGGACAATGGCACAGACATGAGCTTTTTCGGCGTATGGCATAGAAAAACAACAAGCTATTTAGGGGAGTGACGGGGGGATAGACTTTAGGGGGGAGGGTAGAATAGAAATGCTAATAAAAAAATTCCAACATCAATCTGTGGAATTTGTGTTGAACATATGCGCCAATAATGTTCGAGACCCCTTGCCACTGAACACACACACACACACATGCGGAGGGGTTGAAGGATTTTCACAGGACCTGCTGCCACTGCTGCTCCGGCTCCTGCTCCTGCTCTTGCCACGTCCTTGCCCCGATGAGGTCGATATGTTTGGTTAGCTGAATGGTGGTGATGATGTGTAAACATTTACATGACGTGCTCCAGTTTATTTTAACCTTTGATCAGGGCTTTGGCTTTAGCTTTTGCTTTTGCTTTTGCTTTTTGCTTTTAGATTTTGCTTTTGCTTTAGATTTTGCTTTTGCTTTTGGCTTTGCTGATGCGTTTGCACCTGGCTCGAAAAAAAGCCAAATATTTGCATTAAAAACGAGTTGTTTGTGCTGGCAGTTAGAATTCGAGAGGAGATAGTGACCCGCCTCGGCTTAAAACTTATTGCAACAAATGGTAGCCGGAAGTTTTTGGACTTTAAAGTCTGCATAAGCAAACACCTTGCCTCGGATACCGCAAATGAAACCTCAGGCTTACAATAAATCCAACCGACAAACCGACAAACTGACAGCCCCCCCTAGAAGCTATATGCCATGAATGATGTGCAGACTAATGGGCGTAGGATGAAAAGGAGGCGTGGGAAGGAAAGGAATGCCTCCTCCTTTCTCCCTAATAATGTGCCTAGAAGCTATTGCCTTGCCTTTTTTTTTTTTACCAGTTTTCGAGAAGCTTGAGAACTCAAATATTAATAATAATCGAATAATTTTGAATTTAGAATTTTTATTTAAAACAAATTAATAAACAGGATCAGATTTTGGTTCGGTTTTTGTTGTTCTCAAAGCTCCCTGAAACTCTCGTAGCAAAACGTAGCGATTGGCGGGATTTCCAGTCTCTGAAAGAAAAGATTTCGTTTAATTAATAATCACATTCATGAATCTCTTAGCTACTCCAGTCAGATGTAGTCTAGAAAGAGTTAACCTCTTAAAAAATCGAGAAAAAAATACAAACAATAGAAAAACATAAAGGGCCAAAGGAAACCCTAAAACGAGAAAAAATCGCGACCTGACAGCACGCTGCCTTGGACATTTGAAAAGCCGCATTATCCTGGGGGAGTCCTGGGGCATCATCAGACCCAGAGACCCCAAGGGGCAAAGGAAAGGGAATGGATGATGTTGATCACATGGTAATCAGTGTGCCTCGCAACGCTTTTTATGCTTTTTTATTGCTTGTTTATGACATTGTCGTTGAGTTGCCCCTCCATACCCGTGGAGCAAGGCCAACATGTGCCTCCGGTATTGTTTTATGTGTGGGCTGTGACTGGAAGGAGGGGCAGAGGTTGATGCTCAGGCACACACCCACAGAGAACTTTTTACGAGCGCATAATCGAAAAACTTCCCTTCCAGCTGTAGGACTAGATGGGGGTCGTCCTTTGGCAGAGGGGCTTCAGGCTGGCTTTGCCTTTGGCCTAAAGCCATCCTCTTTATGCGCCAGCCTCCCTCCCGCCCTCTGTCTATTGTAAGCAGCTGCTTTGAATACAAAAACAAGGATAATACGAGCAGCACAAGTGACAAATACAAAGGCAACAGCGGCGAAAACCGGACAACTTTTTCATTGTTGGTCATCCTGATGTCTGAAAGCAGGCGCCAATTCGCCTCCCCCTCCGACAACCTTGACCCTCAGCTTTAAGCCACAACCGCCTTTCGTCCTGGCTAATTGTGTGTGATCCTTTTCGAGATTCGCAATTGTATGTCACCTTTTTTCTTGGATAAGTTTATTTCGAGAGTGGTAGAGGCGCCCAGGATGGTCATGGTTCTGGTCTGGTGCTCCAGAAGCTGCTCCTAGTGCTCCAGGACCTGCCGTGGTGCTCCACAAGCTGCTCCTAGTGCTCCAGAACCTGCCCTGGTACTCCAGAAGCTGCTCCTAGTGCTCCAGAAGCTGCCCTGGTGCTTCGGAAGCTGCTCCTAGTGCTACAGGTGCTGCTGTGGTGATCCAGGACCTGCCCTGGTGCTCCAGAAGCTGCTCCTAGAGTTCCAGGTGCTGCTCGGGTGCTCCAGGAGCTGCCCTGGTGCTCCGGAAGCTGCTCCTAGAGCTCCAGGTGCTGCTCTGGTGCTCCAGGAGCTGCCCTGGTGCTCCGGAAGCTGCTCCTAGTGCTCCAGGTGCTGCTCTGGTGCTCCGGAAGCTGCTCCTAGTGCTCCAGGTGCTGCTCTGGTGCTCCAGGAGCTGCCCTGGGGCTCGGGAAGCTGCTCCTAGTGCTCCAGGTGCTGCTCTGGTGCTCCAGGAGCTGCCCTAGTGCTCCGGAAGCTGCTCCTAGTGCTGCAGGTGCTGACCCGGTGCTCCAGAAGCTGCTCCCAGTGCTCCAGGTGCTGCTCTGGTGCTCCAGGAGCTGCCCTGGTGCTCCGGAAGCTGCTCCTAGTGCTCCAGGTGCTGCTCTGGTGCTCCGGAAGCTGCTCCTAGTGCTCCAGGTGCTGCTCTGGTGCTCCAGGAGCTGCCCTGGGGCTCCGGAAGCTGCTCCTAGTGCTCCAGGTGCTGCTCTGGTGCTCCAGGAGCTGCCCTAGTGCTCCGGAAGCTGCTCCTAGTGCTGCAGGTGCTGACCCGGTGCTCCAGAAGCTGCTCCCAGTGCTCCAGGTGCTGCCCTGGTTCTCCAGAAGCTGCTCCTAGAGCTCCAGGTGCTGCTCTGGTGCTCCAGGAGCTGCCCTGGTGCTCCAGAAGCTGCTCCTAGTGCTCCAGGTGCTGCTCTGGTGCTCCAGGAGCTGCCCTGGTGCTCCGGAAGCTGCTCCTAGTGCTCCAGGTGCTGCTCTGGTGCTCCAGGAGCTGCCCTGGGGCTCGGGAAGCTGCTCCTAGTGCTCCAGGTGCTGCTCTGGTGCTCCGGAAGCTGCTCCTAGTGCTCCAGGTGCTGCGCTGGTGCTCCAGAAGCTGCCCTGGTGCTCCGGAAGCTGTTCCTAGTGCTCCAGGTGATGCCCTGGTTCTCCAGAAGCTGCTCCTAGAGCTCCAGGTGCTGCTCTGGTGCTCCAGGAGCTGCCCTGGTGCTCCGGAAGCTGCTCCTAGTGCTCCAGGTGCTGCTCTGGTGCTCCAGGAGCTGCCCTGGTGCTCCGGAAGCTGCTCCTAGTGCTCCAGGTGCTGCTCTGGTGCTCCGGAAGCTGCTCCTAGTGCTCCAGGTGCTGCGCTGGTGCTCCAGAAGCTGCCCTGGTGCTCCGGAAGCTGCTCCTAGTGCTGCAGGTGCTGACCCGGTGCTCCAGAAGCTGCTCCCAGTGCTCCAGGTGCTGCTCTGGTGCTCCAGGAGCTGCCCTGGTGCTCCGGAAGCTGCTCCTAGTGCTCCAGGTGCTGCTCTGGTGCTCCGGAAGCTGCTCCTAGTGCTCCAGGTGCTGCTCTGGTGCTCCAGGAGCTGCCCTGGTGCTCCGGAAGCTGCTCCTAGTGCTCCAGGTGCTGCTCTGGTGCTCCGGAAGTTGTTCCTAGTGCTCCAGGTGCTGCTCTGGTGCTCCAGGAGCTGCCCTGGTCCTCCGGAAGCTGCTCCTAGAGCTCCAGGTGCTGCTCTGGTGCTCCAGGAGCTGCCCTGGTGCTCCAGAAGCTGCTCCTAGTGCTCCAGGTGCTGCTCTGGTGCTCCAGGAGCTGCCCTGGGGCTCGGGAAGCTGCTCCTAGTGCTCCAGGTGCTGCCCTAGGGCTCCGGAAGCTGCTCCTAGTGCTCCAAGTGCTGCCCTGGTTCTCCAGAAGCTGCTCCTAGAGCTCCAGGTGCTGCTCTGGTGCTCCAGGAGCTGCCCTGGTGCTCCGGAAGCTGCTCCTAGTGCTCCAGGTGCTGCTCTGGTGCTCCGGAAGCTGCTCCTAGTGCTCCAGGTGCTGCGCTGGTGCTCCAGAAGCTGCCCTGGTGCTCCGGAAGCTGCTCCTAGTGCTCCAGGTGCTGCTCTGGTGCTCCGGAAGCTGCTCCTAGTGCTCCAGGTGCTGCGCTGGTGCTCCAGAAGCTGCCCTGGTGCTCCGGAAGCTGCTCCTAGTGCTCCAGGTGATGCCCTGGTTCTCCAGAAGCTGCTCCTAGAGCTCCAGGTGCTGCTCTGGTGCTCCAGGAGCTGCCCTGGTGCTCCGGAAGCTGCTCCTAGTGCTCCAGGTGCTGCTCTGGTGCTCCAGGAGCTGCCCTGGTGCTCCGGAAGCTGCTCCTAGTGCTCCAGGTGCTGCTCTGGTGCTCCAGGAGCTGCCCTGGGGCTCGGGAAGCTGCTCCTAGTGCTCCAGGTGCTGCTCTGGTGCTCCAGGAGCTGCCCTGGTGCTCCGGAAGCTGCTCCTAGTGCTCCAGGTGCTGCCCTGGTTCTCCAGATGCTGCTCCTAGAGCTCCAGGTGCTGCTCTGGTGCTCCAGGAGCTGCCCTAGTGCTCCGAAAGCTGCTCCTAGTGCTCCAGGTGCTGCTCTGGTGCTCCAGGAGCTGCCCTGGGGCTCGGGAAGCTGCTCCTAGTGCTCCAGGTGCTGCCCTGGTTCTCCAGAAGCTGCTCCTAGAGCTCCAGGTGCTGCTCTGGTGCTCCAGGAGCTGCCCTGGTGCTCCAGAAGCTGCTCCTAGTGCTCCAGGTGCTGCTCTGGTGCTCCAGGAGCTGCCCTGGTGCTCCGGAAGCTGCTCCTAGTGCTCCAGGTGCTGCTCTGGTGCTCCAGGAGCTGCCCTGGGGCTCGGGAAGCTGCTCCTAGTGCTCCAGGTGCTGCTCTGGTGCTCCGGAAGCTGCTCCTAGTGCTCCAGGTGCTGCGCTGGTGCTCCAGAAGCTGCCCTGGTGCTCCGGAAGCTGTTCCTAGTGCTCCAGGTGATGCCCTGGTTCTCCAGAAGCTGCTCCTAGAGCTCCAGGTGCTGCTCTGGTGCTCCAGGAGCTGCCCTGGTGCTCCGGAAGCTGCTCCTAGTGCTCCAGGTGCTGCTCTGGTGCTCCAGGAGCTGCCCTGGTGCTCCGGAAGCTGCTCCTAGTGCTCCAGGTGCTGCTCTGGTGCTCCGGAAGCTGCTCCTAGTGCTCCAGGTGCTGCGCTGGTGCTCCAGAAGCTGCCCTGGTGCTCCGGAAGCTGCTCCTAGTGCTGCAGGTGCTGACCCGGTGCTCCAGAAGCTGCTCCCAGTGCTCCAGGTGCTGCTCTGGTGCTCCAGGAGCTGCCCTGGTGCTCCGGAAGCTGCTCCTAGTGCTCCAGGTGCTGCTCTGGTGCTCCGGAAGCTGCTCCTAGTGCTCCAGGTGCTGCGCTGGTGCTCCAGAAGCTGCCCTGGTGCTCCGGAAGCTGCTCCTAGTGCTGCAGGTGCTGACCCGGTGCTCCAGAAGCTGCTCCCAGTGCTCCAGGTGCTGCTCTGGTGCTCCAGGAGCTGCCCTGGTGCTCCGGAAGCTGCTCCTAGTGCTCCAGGTGCTGCTCTGGTGCTCCGGAAGCTGCTCCTAGTGCTCCAGGTGCTGCTCTGGTGCTCCAGGAGCTGCCCTGGGGCTCGGGAAGCTGCTCCTAGTGCTCCAGGTGCTGCCCTGGTTCTCCAGAAGCTGCTCCTAGAGCTCCAGGTGCTGCTCTGGTGCTCCAGGAGCTGCCCTGGTGCTCCAGAAGCTGCTCCTAGTGCTCCAGGTGCTGCTCTGGTGCTCCAGGAGCTGCCCTGGTGCTCCGGAAGCTGCTCCTAGTGCTCCAGGTGCTGCTCTGGTGCTCCAGGAGCTGCCCTGGGGCTCGGGAAGCTGCTCCTAGTGCTCCAGGTGCTGCTCTGGTGCTCCGGAAGCTGCTCCTAGTGCTCCAGGTGCTGCGCTGGTGCTCCAGAAGCTGCCCTGGTGCTCCGGAAGCTGTTCCTAGTGCTCCAGGTGATGCCCTGGTTCTCCAGAAGCTGCTCCTAGAGCTCCAGGTGCTGCTCTGGTGCTCCAGGAGCTGCCCTGGTGCTCCGGAAGCTGCTCCTAGTGCTCCAGGTGCTGCTCTGGTGCTCCAGGAGCTGCCCTGGTGCTCCGGAAGCTGCTCCTAGTGCTCCAGGTGCTGCTCTGGTGCTCCGGAAGCTGCTCCTAGTGCTCCAGGTGCTGCGCTGGTGCTCCAGAAGCTGCCCTGGTGCTCCGGAAGCTGCTCCTAGTGCTGCAGGTGCTGACCCGGTGCTCCAGAAGCTGCTCCCAGTGCTCCAGGTGCTGCTCTGGTGCTCCAGGAGCTGCCCTGGTGCTCCGGAAGCTGCTCCTAGTGCTCCAGGTGCTGCTCTGGTGCTCCGGAAGCTGCTCCTAGTGCTCCAGGTGCTGCTCTGGTGCTCCAGGAGCTGCCCTGGTGCTCCGGAAGCTGCTCCTAGTGCTCCAGGTGCTGCTCTGGTGCTCCGGAAGTTGCTCCTAGTGCTCCAGGTGCTGCTCTGGTGCTCCAGGAGCTGCCCTGGTCCTCCGGAAGCTGCTCCTAGAGCTCCAGGTGCTGCTCTGGTGCTCCAGGAGCTGCCCTGGTGCTCCAGAAGCTGCTCCTAGTGCTCCAGGTTCTGCTCTGGTGCTCCAGGAGCTGCCCTGGGGCTCGGGAAGCTGCTCCTAGTGCTCCAGGTGCTGCTCTGGTGCTCCAGGAGCTGCCCTGGTGCTCCGGAAGCTGCTCCTAGTGCTCCAGGTGCTGCCCTGGTTCTCCAGATGCTGCTCCTAGAGCTCCAGGTGCTGCTCTGGTGCTCCAGGAGCTGCCCTAGTGCTCCGAAAGCTGCTCCTAGTGCTCCAGGTGCTGACCCGGTGCTCCAGGAGCTGCCCTGGTGCTCCGGAAGCTGCTCCTAGTGCTCCAGGTGCTGCTCTGGTGCTCCAGGAGCTGCCCTGGGGCTCGGGAAGCTGCTCCTAGTGCTCCAGGTGCTGCTCTGGTGCTCCAGGAGCTGCCCTGGTGCTCCGGAAGCTGCTCCTAGTGCTCCAGGTGCTGCTCTGGTGCTCCGGAAGCTGATCCTAGTGCTCCAGGTGCTGCGCTGGTGCTCCAGAAGCTGCCCTGGTGCTCCGGAAGCTGTTCCTAGTGCTCCAGGTGATGCCCTGGTTCTCCAGAAGCTGCTCCTAGAGCTCCAGGTGCTGCTCTGGTGCTCCAGGAGCTGCCCTGGTGCTCCGGAAGCTGCTCCTAGTGCTCCAGGTGCTGCTCTGGTGCTCCAGGAGCTGCCCTGGTGCTCCGGAAGCTGCTCCTAGTGCTCCAGGTGCTGCTCTGGTGCTCCAGGAGCTGCCCTGGGGCTCGGGAAGCTGCTCCTAGTGCTCCAGGTGCTGCTCTGGTGCTCCAGGAGCTGCCCTGGTGCTCCGGAAGCTGCTCCTAGTGCTCCAGGTGCTGCCCTGGTTCTCCAGATGCTGCTCCTAGAGCTCCAGGTGCTGCTCTGGTGCTCCAGGAGCTGCCCTAGTGCTCCGAAAGCTGCTCCTAGTGCTCCAGGTGCTGCTCTGGTGCTCCAGGAGCTGCCCTGGGGCTCGGGAAGCTGCTCCTAGTGCTCCAGGTGCTGCTCTGGTGCTCCAGGAGCTGCCCTGGTGCTCCGGAAGCTGCTCCTAGTGCTCCAGGTGCTGCTCTGGTGCTCCAGGAGCTGCCCTGGTGCTCCGGAAGCTGCTCCTAGTGCTCCAGGTGCTGCTCTGGTGCTCTAGGAGCTGCCCTGGTGCTCCGGAAGCTGCTCCTAGTGCACCAGGTGCTGCCCTGGTTCTCCAGAAGCTGCTCCTAGTGCTCCAGGTGCTGCTCTGGTGCTCCAGGAGCTAACCTGGGGATCCGGAAGCTGCTCCTAGTGCTCCAGGTGCTGCCCTGGGTCTCCAGAAGCTGCTCCTAGTGCTCCAGGTGCTGCCCTGGTTCTCCAGATGCTGCTCCTAGAGCTCCAGGTGCTGCTCTGGTGCTCCAGGAGCTGCCCTAGTGCTCCGAAAGCTGCTCCTAGTGCTCCAGGTGCTGACCCGGTGCTCCAGAAGCTGCTCCTAGAGCTCCAGGTGCTGCTCTGGTGCTCCAGAAGCTGCTCTGGTGCTCCAGAAGCTGCTCCTAGTGCTCCAGGTGCTGCTCTGGTGCTCCAGGAGCTGCCCTGGTGCTCCGGAAGCTGCTCCTAGTGCTCCAGGTGCTGCTCTGGTGCTCCAGGAGCTGCCCTGGTGCTCCGGAAGCTGCTCCTAGTGCTCCAGGTGCTGCTCTGGTGCTCTAGGAGCTGCCCTGGTGCTCCGGAAGCTGCTCCTAGTGCACCAGGTGCTGCCCTGGTTCTCCAGAAGCTGCTCCTAGTGCTCCAGGTGCTGCTCTGGTGCTCCAGGAGCTAACCTGGGGATCCGGAAGCTGCTCCTAGTGCTCCAGGTGCTGCCCTGGGTCTCCAGAAGCTGCTCCTAGTGCTCCAGGTGCTGCTCTGGTGCTCCGGAAGCTGCTCCTAGTGCTCCAGGTGCTTCTTTGGTGCTCCAGGAGCTGCTCTGGTGCTCCGGAAGCTGCTCCTAGTGCTCCAGGTGCTGCGCTGGTGCTCCAGAAGCTGCCCTGGTGCTCCGGAAGCTGCTCCTAGTGCTCCAGGTGCTGCCCTGGTTCTCCAGAAGCTGCTCCTAGAGCTCCAGGTGCTGCTCTGGTGCTCCAGGAGCTGCCCTGGTGCTCCGGAAGCTGCTCCTAGTGCTCCAGGTGCTGCCCTGGTTCTCCAGAAGCTGCTCCTAGAGCTCCAGGTGCTGCTCTGGTGCTCCAGGAGCTGCCCTGGTGCTCCGGAAGCTGCTCCTAGTGCTCCAGGTGCTGCTCTGGTGCTCCGGAAGCTGCTCCTAGTGCTCCAGGTGCTGCTCTGGTGCTTCAGGAGCTGCCCTGGTGCTCCGGAAGCTGCTCCTAGTGCTCCAGGTGCTGCCCTGGTTCTCCAGAAGCTGCTCCTCGAGCTCCAGGTGCTGCTCTGGTGCTCCAGGAGCTGCCCTGGTGCTCCGGAAGCTGCTCCTAGTGCTCCAGGTGCTGCCCTGGTTCTCCAGAAGCTGCTCCTAGTGCTCCAGGTGCTGCTCTGGTGCTCCAGGAGCTGCCCTGGTGCTCCGGAAGCTGCTCCTAGTGCTCCAGGTGCTGCTCTGGTGCTCCGGAAGCTGCTCCTAGTGCTCCAGGTGCTGCTCTGGTGCTCCGGAAACTGCTCCTAGTGCTCCAGGTGCTGCTCTGGTGCTCCAGGAGCTGCCCTGGTGCTCCGGAAGCTGCTCCTAGTGCTCCAGGTGCTGCTCTGGTGCTCCAGGAGCTGCCCTGGTGCTCCGGAAGCTGCTCCAGGTGCTGCTCTGGTGCTCTAGGAGCTGCCCTGGTGCTCCGGAAGCTGCTCCTAGTGCTCCAGGTGCTGCCCTGGTTCTCCAGAAGCTGCTCCTAGAGCTCCAGGTGCTGCTCTGGTGCTCCAGGCGCTGCCCTGGTGCTCCAGAAGCTGCTCCTAGTGCTCTAGGTTCTGCTCTGGTGCTCCAGGAGCTGCCCTGGTTCTCCAGAAGCTGCTCCTAGTGCTCCAGGTGCTGCTCTGGTGCTCCAGGAGCTGCCCTAGTGCTCCGGAAGCTGCTCCTAGTGCTCCAGGTGCTGCCCTGGTTCTCCAGAAGCTGCTCCTAGTGCTCCAGGTGCTGCTCTGGTGCTCCAGGAGCTGCCCTGGTGCTCCGGGAGCTGCTCCTAGTGCTCCAGGTGCTGCCCTGGTTCTCCAGAAGCTGCTCCTAGACCTCCAGGTGCTGCTCTGGTGCTCCAGGAGCTGCCCTGGTGCTCCGGAAGCTGCTCCTAGTGCTCCAGGTGCTGCCCTGGTTCTCCAGAAGCTGCTCCTAGACCTCCAGGTGCTGCTCTGGTGCTCCAGGAGCTGCCCTGGTGCTCCGGAAGCTGCTCCTAGTGCTCCAGGTGCTGCTCTGGTGCTCCGGAAGCTGCTCCTAGTGCTCCAGGTGCTGCTCTGGTGCTCCAGGAGCTGCCCTGGTGCTCCGGAAGCTGCTCCCAGTGCTCCAGGTGCTGCTCTGGTGCTCCGGAAGCTGCTCCTAGTGCTCCAGGTGCTGACCCGGTGCTCCAGAAGCTGCTCCTAGAGCTCCAGGTGCTGCTCTGGTGCTCCAGAAGCTGCTCTGGTGCTCCAGAAGCTGCTCCTAGTGCTCCAGGTGCTGCTCTGGTGCTCCAGGAGCTGCCCTGGTGCTCCGGAAGCTGCTCCTAGTGCTCCAGGTGCTGCTCTGGTGCTCCAGGAGCTGCCCTGGTGCTCCGGAAGCTGCTCCTAGTGCTCCAGGTGCTGCTCTGGTGCTCTAGGAGCTGCCCTGGTGCTCCGGAAGCTGCTCCTAGTGCACCAGGTGCTGCCCTGGTTCTCCAGAAGCTGCTCCTAGTGCTCCAGGTGCTGCTCTGGTGCTCCAGGAGCTAACCTGGGGATCCGGAAGCTGCTCCTAGTGCTCCAGGTGCTGCCCTGGGTCTCCAGAAGCTGCTCCTAGTGCTCCAGGTGCTGCTCTGGTGCTCCGGAAGCTGCTCCTAGTGCTCCAGGTGCTTCTTTGGTGCTCCAGGAGCTGCTCTGGTGCTCCGGAAGCTGCTCCTAGTGCTCCAGGTGCTGCGCTGGTGCTCCAGAAGCTGCCCTGGTGCTCCGGAAGCTGCTCCTAGTGCTCCAGGTGCTGCCCTGGTTCTCCAGAAGCTGCTCCTAGAGCTCCAGGTGCTGCTCTGGTGCTCCAGGAGCTGCCCTGGTGCTCCGGAAGCTGCTCCTAGTGCTCCAGGTGCTGCCCTGGTTCTCCAGAAGCTGCTCCTAGAGCTCCAGGTGCTGCTCTGGTGCTCCAGGAGCTGCCCTGGTGCTCCGGAAGCTGCTCCTAGTGCTCCAGGTGCTGCTCTGGTGCTCCGGAAGCTGCTCCTAGTGCTCCAGGTGCTGCTCTGGTGCTTCAGGAGCTGCCCTGGTGCTCCGGAAGCTGCTCCTAGTGCTCCAGGTGCTGCCCTGGTTCTCCAGAAGCTGCTCCTCGAGCTCCAGGTGCTGCTCTGGTGCTCCAGGAGCTGCCCTGGTGCTCCGGAAGCTGCTCCTAGTGCTCCAGGTGCTGCCCTGGTTCTCCAGAAGCTGCTCCTAGTGCTCCAGGTGCTGCTCTGGTGCTCCAGGAGCTGCCCTGGTGCTCCGGAAGCTGCTCCTAGTGCTCCAGGTGCTGCTCTGGTGCTCCGGAAGCTGCTCCTAGTGCTCCAGGTGCTGCTCTGGTGCTCCGGGAAACTGCTCCTAGTGCTCCAGGTGCTGCTCTGGTGCTCCAGGAGCTGCCCTGGTGCTCCGGAAGCTGCTCCTAGTGCTCCAGGTGCTGCTCTGGTGCTCCAGGAGCTGCCCTGGTGCTCCGGAAGCTGCTCCAGGTGCTGCTCTGGTGCTCTAGGAGCTGCCCTGGTGCTCCGGAAGCTGCTCCTAGTGCTCCAGGTGCTGCCCTGGTTCTCCAGAAGCTGCTCCTAGAGCTCCAGGTGCTGCTCTGGTGCTCCAGGCGCTGCCCTGGTGCTCCAGAAGCTGCTCCTAGTGCTCTAGGTTCTGCTCTGGTGCTCCAGGAGCTGCCCTGGTTCTCCAGAAGCTGCTCCTAGTGCTCCAGGTGCTGCTCTGGTGCTCCAGGAGCTGCCCTAGTGCTCCGGAAGCTGCTCCTAGTGCTCCAGGTGCTGCCCTGGTTCTCCAGAAGCTGCTCCTAGTGCTCCAGGTGCTGCTCTGGTGCTCCAGGAGCTGCCCTGGTGCTCCGGGAGCTGCTCCTAGTGCTCCAGGTGCTGCCCTGGTTCTCCAGAAGCTGCTCCTAGACCTCCAGGTGCTGCTCTGGTGCTCCAGGAGCTGCCCTGGTGCTCCGGAAGCTGCTCCTAGTGCTCCAGGTGCTGCCCTGGTTCTCCAGAAGCTGCTCCTAGACCTCCAGGTGCTGCTCTGGTGCTCCAGGAGCTGCCCTGGTGCTCCGGAAGCTGCTCCTAGTGCTCCAGGTGCTGCTCTGGTGCTCCGGAAGCTGCTCCTAGTGCTCCAGGTGCTGCTCTGGTACTCCAGGAGCTGCCCTGGTGCTCCGGAAGCTGCTCCCAGTGCTCCAGGTGCTGCTCTGGTGCTCCGGAAGCTGCTCCTAGTGCTCCAGGTGCTGCTCTGGTGCTCCGGAAGCTGCTCCTAGTGCTCCAGGTGCTGCTCTGGTGCTTCAGGAGCTGCCCTGGTGCTCCGGAAGCTGCTCCTAGTGCTCCAGGTGCTGCCCTGGTTCTCCAGAAGCTGCTCCTAGTGCTCCAGGTGCTGCTCTGGTGCTCCGGAAGCTGCTCCTAGTGCTTCACGTGCTGCTCTGGTGCTCCGGAAGCTGATCCTAGTGCTCCAGGTGCTGCTCTGGTGCTCCGGAAACTGCTCCTAGTGCTCCAGGTGCTGCTCTGGTGCTGCGGAAGCTGCTCCTAGTGCTCCAGGTGCTGCTCTGGTGCTCCAGAAGCTGCTCCTAGTGCTCCAGGTGCTGCCCTGCTTCTCCAGAAGCTGCCCTGGTGCTCCGGAAGCTGCTCCTAGTGCTCCAGGTGCTGCTCTGGTGCTCCAGGAGCTGCCCTGGTGCTCCGGAAGCTGCTCCTAGTGCTCCAGGTGCTGCTCTGGTGCTTCAGGAGCTGCCCTGGTGCTCCGGAAGCTGCTCCTAGTGCTCCAGGTGCTGCCCTGGTTCTCCAGAAGCTGCTCCTCGAGCTCCAGGTGCTGCTCTGGTGCTCCAGGAGCTGCCCTGGTGCTCCGGAAGCTGCTCCTAGGGCTCCAGGTGCTGCCCTGGTTCTCCAGAAGCTGCTCCTAGTGCTCCAGGTGCTGCTCTGGTGCTCCAGGAGCTGCCCTGGTGCTCCGGAAGCTGCTCCTAGTGCTCCAGGTGCTGCTCTGGTGCTCCGGAAGCTGCTCCTAGTGCTCCAGGTGCTGCTCTGGTGCTCCGGAAACTGCTCCTAGTGCTCCAGGTGCTGCTCTGGTGCTCCAGGAGCTGCCCTGGTGCTCCGGAAGCTGCTCCTAGTGCTCCAGGTGCTGCTCTGGTGCTCCAGGAGCTGCCCTGGTGCTCCGGAAGCTGCTCCTAGTGCTCCAGGTGCTGCCCTGGTGCTCCAGAAGCTGCTCCTAGAGCTCCAGGTGCTGCTCTGGTGCTCCAGGCGCTGCCCTGGTGCTCCAGAAGCTGCTCCTAGTGCTCTAGGTTCTGCTGTGGTGCTCCAGGAGCTGCCCTGGTTCTCCAGAAGCTGCTCCTAGTGCTCCAGGTGCTGCTCTGGTGCTCCAGGAGCTGCCCTGGTGCTCCGGAAGCTGCTCCTAGTGCTCCAGGTGCTGCCCTGGTTCTCCAGAAGCTGCTCCTAGTGCTCCAGGTGCTGCTCTGGTGCTCCAGGAGCTGCCCTGGTGCTCCAGAAGCTGCTCCTAGTGCTCCAGGTGCTGCTCTGGTACTCCAGGAGCTGCCCTGGGGCTCGGGAAGCTGCTCCTAGTGCTCCAGGTGCTGCTCTGGTGCTCCAGGAGCTGCCCTGGTGCTCCGGGAGCTGCTCCTAGTGCTCCAGGTGCTGCCCTGGTTCTCCAGAAGCTGCTCCTAGACCTCCAGGTGCTGCTCTGGTGCTCCAGGAGCTGCCCTGGTGCTCCGGAAGCTGCTCCTAGTGCTCCAGGTGCTGCCCTGGTTCTCCAGAAGCTGCTCCTAGACCTCCAGGTGCTGCTCTGGTGCTCCAGGAGCTGCCCTGGTGCTCCGGAAGCTGCTCCTAGTGCTCCAGGTGCTGCTCTGGTGCTCCAGGAGCTGCCCTGGTGCTCCGGAAGCTGCTCCTAGTGCTCCAGGTGCTGCCCTGGTTCTCCAGAAGCTGCTCCTAGACCTCCAGGTGCTGCTCTGGTGCTCCAGGAGCTGCCCTGGTGCTCCGGAAGCTGCTCCTAGTGCTCCAGGTGCTGCTCTGGTGCTCCGGAAGCTGCTCCTAGTGCTCCAGGTGCTGCTCTGGTACTCCAGGAGCTGCCCTGGTGCTCCGGAAGCTGCTCCCAGTGCTCCAGGTGCTGCTCTGGTGCTCGGAAGCCGCTCCTAGTGCTCCAGGTGCTGCTCTGGTGCTTCAGGAGCTGCCCTGGTGCTCCGGAAGCTGCTCCTAGTGCTCCAGGTGCTGCCCTGGTTCTCCAGAAGCTGCTCCTAGTGCTCCAGGTGCTGCTCTGGTGCTCCGGAAGCTGCTCCTAGTGCTTCAGGTGCTGCTCTGGTGCTCCGGAAGCTGATCCTAGTGCTCCAGGTGGTGCTCTGGTGCTCCGGAAACTGCTCCTAGTGCTCCAGGTGCTGCTCTGGTGCTCCGGAAGCTGCTCCTAGTGCTCCAGGTGCTGCTCTGGTGCTCCAGGAGCTGCCCTGGTGCTCCAGAAGCTGCTCCTAGTGCTCCAGGTGCTGCTCTGGTGCTCCAGGAGCTGCCCTGGTGCTCCGGAAGCTGCTCCTAGTGCTCCAGGTGCTGCTCTGGTGCTCCAGGAGCTGCCCTGGTGCTCCAGAAGCTGCTCCTAGTGCTCCAGGTGCTGCTCTGGTGCTCCAGGAGCTGCCCTGGGGCTCGGGAAGCTGCTCCTAGTGCTCCAGGTGCTGCTCTGGTGCTCCAGGAGCTGCCCTGGTGCTCCGGGAGCTGCTCCTAGTGCTCCAGGTGCTGCCCTGGTTCTCCAGAAGCTGCTCCTAGACCTCCAGGTGCTGGTCTGGTGCTCCAGGAGCTGCCCTGGTGCTCCGGAAGCTGCTCCTAGTGCTCCAGGTGCTGCCCTGGTTCTCCAGAAGCTGCTCCTAGACCTCCAGGTGCTGCTCTGGTGCTCCAGGAGCTGCCCTGGGGCTCGGGAAGCTGCTCCTAGTGCTCCAGGTGCTGCTCTGGTGCTCCAGGAGCTGCCCTGGTGCTCCGGGAGCTGCTCCTAGTGCTCCAGGTGCTGCCCTGGTTCTCCAGAAGCTGCTCCTAGACCTCCAGGTGCTGCTCTGGTGCGCCAGGAGCTGCCCTGGTGCGCCGGAAGCTGCTCCTAGTGCTCCAGGTGCTGCCCTGGTTCTCCAGAAGCTGCTCCTAGAGCTCCAGGTGCTGCTCTGGTGCTCCAGGAGCTGCCCTGGTGCGCCGGAAGCTGCTCCTAGTGCTCCAGGTGCTGCCCTGGTTCTCCAGAAGCTGCTCCTAGAGCTCCAGGTGCTGCTCTGGTGCTCCAGGAGCTGCCCTGGTGCTCCGGAAGCTGCTCCTAGTGCTCCAGGTGCTGCCCTGGTTCTCCAGAAGCTGCTCCTAGTGCTCCAGGTGCTGCTCTGGTGCTCCAGGAGCTGCCCTGGTGCTCCAAAAGCTGCTCCTAGTGCTCCAGGTGCTGCTCTGGTGCTCCAGGAGCTGCCCTGGTGCTCCGGAATCTGCTCCTAGTACTCCAGGTGCTGCTCTGGTGCTCCAGGACCTGTCCTGGTGCTCCAGAAGCTGCTCCTAGTGCTCCAGGTGCTGATCTAGTGCTCCAGAAGCTGCTCCTAGTGCTCCAGAAGCTGCTCCTAGTGCTCCAGGTGCTGCTCGGGTGCTCCAGGACCTGCCCTGGTTCTCCAGAAGCTGCTCCTTGTGCTCCAGGAGCTGCCCTGGTTCTCCAGAAGCCGTTCCTAGTGCTCCAGGTGCTGCTCTGGTGCTCCAGGAGCTGCCCTGGTGCTCCAGGAGCTGCCCTGGTGCTCCAGGAGCTGCCCTGGTGCTCCAGGAGCTGCCCTGGTGCTCCAGGAGCTGCCCTGGTGCTCCAGAAGCTGCTCCTAGTGCTCCAGAAGCTGCTCCTAGTGCTCCAGGAGCTGCCCTGGTGCTCCAGGTGCTGCCCTGGTACTCCAGGTGCTGCCCTGGTGCGCCAGAAGCTGCTCCTAGAGCTCCAGAAGCTGCTCTGGTGGTCCAGGAGCTGCCCTGGTGCTCCAAAAGCTGCTCCTACTGCTCCAGGTGCTGGTCTGGTGCTCCAGAAGCTGCTCTGGTAATCTGGAAGCTCCTAAATGATTCTGAGAATTTCTAAATGAGTTTAATTATTTCCTTATAAATAATATATAATATTTAATAATATAAATATATAATAACTAACCTTAATTAAACCTTAACTAAATCTAATTTACAATCTCTGTTTATTTTCAGAATTGCTTCAAGAACTCTGCGCAAACGTGGCCATGAAGACGCAAATACGACTGGATTTTAAATATATTTTTAAATGTATTTGATTCAATAATAAAATTTCAATAAAAAGAACATCTAACTGCTATTTTTTGAGGTGGCACTGGTTTAAGGGGGATGGAGATAGTCTGTAGGGTCTGGGGTCCTGTTGGCCCTGTAGAACCTGTAGGTCCTGTAGGTCCTGTAGGGTCTGGGGTCCTATTGGCCCCGTAGAACCTGTAGGTCCTGTAAGCCCTGCAGGTCATTTAGGTCCTGTAAGCCCTGTAGGTCCTGTTTGGCCCATCAGGAGCCTGTCCACTTCCTGAATTTGGAAAATCTAATCAGTTTTATTCGAATATCTCAACTAATTCACAACCGATTGTGAAACAAAATGCCATTTTCGAATCAGGGATTCAATCTCCTTTAATCTGCATCCAAAGATAAAAAAAACAAACAAAAAAAATTTTTTGTCGATTTTTGAAAAAAGACATGATGGTACCCCTTTCCAAAATCGCAAAAAATCGATCGAAACTTTTTTGTTCTACTTTCCAGATCTTTTGATGCAGATCGACGAAAAATGAAGTTCTGATTACAAAATGGTATTCCATTCCAAAATCGGTTGCGAAATACTCAAAATATTCATAAAAAAGTGGAAGAAAAGACCCAAAATGACCCCAAGCTGATTTTTGCAAAAAATCATGATGGTACCCCTTTGAAAATTTCGAAAAATGGGTCAAAATTTTTTTGTTCGGGTTTTCAGATCCTTGAATGCAGATCGACGGGGAAAGAAGTTCTGATTTCAAAATGGCATTCCATTCCCAAATCGGTTGTGAAATGGCCAAAATATTCAGAAAAAAAGTGAGACAAAATTACCCAGAGCCGAATTTTGCAAAAAATCATGATGGTACCCCTTTTAAAAATCGGGAAAAAAAGGTCGAAATTTGTATTGTTCGATCTTCCAAATCCTTAAATGCAGATCGAAGAAAAACGAGGTTCTAATTCCAAAATGGTTTTCCATTCCAAAATCGGTTGAGAAATGGTCGAATGATTCATAAAAAAGTGGAAGAAAAGCGCCAAAAATGCGCTGATCCGAATTTTGGAAAAAATCATGATGGTACCCCTTTCCAAAATCGCAAAAAATCGATCGAAATTTGTTTGTTCTACTTTCCAGATCTTTTGATGCAGATCGAGGAAAAATGAAGTTCTGATTCCAAAATGGGATTCCATTCCCAAATCGGTTGTGAAATGGCCAAAATATTCAGAAAAAAGTGAGAGAAAATCGACAAAATTACCCAGAGCCGATTTTTGCAAAAAATCATGATGGTACCCCTTTCAAAAATTCGAAAAAATAGGTCGAAATTTTTTTTGTTCGACCTTCCAAATCCTTGAATGCAGATCGAAGGAAAACGAGATTCTGATTCCAAAATGATATTCCATTCCAAAATCGGTTCGGAAATGGTCGAACGATTCATAAAAAAGTGGAAGAAAAATGCCAAAATGACACTGATCCTAATTTGTCAAAAAATCATGATGGTACCCCTTTCAAAATTTTGAAAAATGGGCTTAATTTTTTTTGTCTTGTTTCTCGGATTCTTTGATGTAGATTGAAGCACACTGAAGCCCTGATTCATGAATGGTATTTCGTTTTGAAATCGGTTTGGAATCGAATAAAATATACGCTATCTAATTGTTAAAAAAGTGAGCTTTGGTCCTGTAGGACCTATTGGTCCTGAAGTGTCTGTAGGTCTTGTAGAATCTATAGGTCCCATAGGGCCTGTAGTGTCTGTAGGTCTGGTAGTGCCTGCAGGTCCTGTAGGGCTTATTCTCATACAATTTATATTGTGTTGAAGTAGCAGAAGTAGAATATAAATTCTCTAAAAGCTCTACACATTTGTTGTGTGTTTTTTCGGCTAGAATCGGTAATTCTAAACGCCGCGAGACCGTCACTACCAATTGCCATAATTCTGGCAGGGCTGGGGGGATATCAAAATTGCAACAAAATCCGCCAAAAAGCAGCTGCAACACGAGTTGCAACTTTATTAGCTTTGACAGCAAACTGGAAAGTGGGGGGCGACAAGCGTTGCGCAAAACTTTTGCTCATCGTCTCATATTTATCATATTTAATTAGTAAACCGAGTGCAGTGCAACAAAATATGACCAGTGTAGAGAAAATCTCCTAGCCCCTGCATCCTTTAGCTACCCCGTCTGTATCCTGCACCCTTTTCAACGCTTTCAACGCCTCATTCCTGCTCCTTTCCGGCTCATATACTTTGTTAGTCAGCCAAATGTACTCGGCTGTTATAAAGTAATTTTCGACACTGCCAAACAAGAAACAAGTCAACAATGTTGACTTTCTTCTACAGATGAAAAAATTAGGAATATTTGAATAAATTTTGTATATAAAAGAATTCCTAAATGGAAAACCAAAACTCTTCCAAGTGGAATTCAATTTTGTTCGATTCCTGCTGTCCAAAAAAGAATATTTATATTATAATGACTTCTTTTTCTCCAAGTGTTGTTGTCTTAAGTCACGCATGTGGGGTCATGACCCCTTCAGACTCCTGTGTTGTCAACAAATATTTGTCGCTGTATTGCATTATTAGTTTGTACGAGTTATGAAAAGTAAAATAATTGCACGCACTGAGGACTGAGGACTGAGGACTCAGGACGGAGGACAAACTTCTCGAGAAGTAGAAAAGTAGTGGGCGTGGTCAGTCATTTCTTTCCGACGACATACACGTATTGCAATTCTTGATTGCTACAAAAGCCAGAAGCCGGAATAAAAAAAAACGAAGAAATAAATACAAAAATTCAAGAAGCCAGAAGTTGGAAAAGTGTCGGCTAGTTGACCTCCCTTCGCATTCCTCTCGCTGGCTTTTCTTTTTTTTACTTTTCCGTGAAATTGGAAAAGCGGAAAAATGTCCGTGTCATGGACGAGAGGGGTGGCTGGCTATAAGTTAGGGCTCCCCAGATAGTAATTATCAGTAGATTGTTGTTGGTCAGCCAAAAACTCACAGTCGCCGGCGAAAGTTTGACAAGTTTTGTAATCGGTTTTTGCCATTTTGATTTCATTTATTGTACATGACAGTGGCGGTAGTATGACAGGAGTGTCCTCCAAGAGGGATTGTTTTCGAGTAGGTTTCCAAAAACATACGCAATCATAGGAAGTTCGAGGAATTGGAGGGACATCTTAAGTCCTTCCAACAAGTGAGCTAGTTTAGTTGGCAAATCGCTAGCAAGTGGCTAACAAATTAACTGCTCCATTCAAATGAAAAATTGTGTAATTTTATTTCTGGCTAAAAGCAAAACAGACGATGACGCAGACGATGAATAAATTTCGGCCAACGAACTGGCCAATATCCGGCGCCGACATTGTCCAATTGGGGGCGTGAGTTCCCAGGAGACACACTCCATTGGCCGCATGCCCCCTATTCCTCGTCTCCCCTCGGCCCCGTGCCAAAATTTCTGCCCCAGCCCCTTTGTACTCCACGTCCATGGACTATTGCTGAAGGAAATATTGAATAGTCGTCGTTGGTTGTCGTCGTCGTCGTCGTCTGGAGATCTCGAGAACTGGAGAAAAGGGCCAGCAGCCATATCATCAGACATGTTTATGCCCCGCCCTCTATCACACGCTCACACACATGTCCTTTTTGTCTGAGTGTGTGTGAGTGTGCGTGAGTGTGCGAGTGTGCCAGTGTGTGTGTTAAAGGAAATGAAAAATTCTTAGTAAAATTCCCATCATCCCTTATTGTGCTCTGGGGCATTTTGCTTCCAATATTTTTTTCTATTTTTTGTACTGTTTTGTTCCTTTCCTATTCTTCTGGCTGTTCCCCCCATTTTTGGTTGCCATATTCTCGTATTTTCTATATTTTTTAACACAACTGCAGTAGTGTCCTGGCAGGACACTCTCCGTGTGTGTGTGTGCGAGTGTGGGCTTTGACAATAAACACACAATATGTAATAAAATCGGACGCGTTATAGAAATCACCCCGGGCAATATCCACTATGATGATGACTACTACCTACTGCCATATAGAAGCTGCATTATAAGCAACGAGGACACCCAAAACCGAGGACACAAACAGAAGCTAAACAGAAGAAAGGAACCAGAACCCTTGCTGAGAATAAAATGTTCAACTTCATTTAGAAAGAATGCAATAAAGTCCAAAGGATAGCCACGAAGACGAAGCATTCCAGTTGAAAAGCGAGAATCCTTTTTAAGAATAAATTCAAAAGAACTTTCTAAGAGATATATGAGAACTCCAATATTTGATTATCATTTCAGCTTAGTTTTAGGCTGGCAGAAGAAATAATCCTCGAAGCCGGATTAATTGTGATGGAAATGAATATTGAATTGTAAACACACACACAATAAACACTAAGTTGGCTAAGTTGGCAAAGAGATTTCGGTCAATAAACCATAACAACCGAAATAATAAGTCATTCGAGTTGGTTAATCCACTATTGTGATCCCCCTATTGTAAGCCAGAGCCCCTTTTCCAACTCAGGCCAACTACCAATTCAGGCAATTAAGCTGGCATAATTGAATTCCTCTTGCCCTGCAGGCGCCCGCCCGGTCCAAGTCCGAGTCCGAGTCCGAGTCCGAGTCCGAGAGTATTTTGTTTGTTTGCTTTTAGCCAAGTTGTTGGCCTTTTTGGACAAACTAATTAAAATAGCAAGCGATTTGCGAAACAGACTTGTGCTTGTGCTTGTCTGCAGAAAACTTTTGGTCAAACGCAAAACCAGAAAGCTTTGAGATGTCGGTCAGATGGACTAAAAGTGCAACACATGACGACCAAAGTCAAATAAACTTGAACGCATCCTAGACATTCTGGAAATATTGTATAAGGAGAGAGCAGCAGCAGGAGCACCATCCCATCACCATTCCATCCTCATCCAAGGACAATACAAACAGGCAAACAAAACCAAATGGCAAATAAATAAATATTAAGTATTTGCATCGGCTGTTGAATTGCCAAACTGAAAATGGCCAGGAACTCCAGGAAAACATTCAACCCCAAGGATCGAATATATATATTTGTATGTCTGTGCTGATTGATATAGCACATATTGTGTCGGAAGTTGGGGCAGCAGGAAATGGCTTGCATTTCTGTTCTATTCCGAAATTGGTTCTGTCTTTGTTTTATTTACGAGCCAAATTGATGGAAATATGTTGGCTTTATAATTTTCATTTAATTTTCAAGAAAAATAAATGCAGATCATGGCTTGAATGGGGACTTACAGCTCGTGGGGATCATCATCATTGGCAAGACGAGGCACATGGCACATGCCACTCGACAACCGCTCAATTTCCCGAAGTTGGCTAATTTAATTACCGCAAAACAAAGTGGGCGTGGCAGGCGTGGCAAGGTCCCTATCCCCCGCCACTCGTACAACAAGAACAACAAAAGTGCAGCCTGTTTAGAATAGCAATTAAGGAGGAGAGAAGTCGGCAAGGCGAGCCAAGAGCCAAGTTTTGGTGACAAACTCTCGGGCGCGACACCTCCCAAAAGCCGCACACAGCCATTGAACCACCACCCACCCATCCACAAGAAATGTGCGTGCACGTGCCACAAAATGAGGCAAACGCTTTCGACTGGGACTGGGACTGGGGGGTCAACTTTGGTGGCACGCGTGCACGCATTTTCTGCCCCCTTAGGAGTCTCGAATCCGGCCAAAAGCTGTGTGACCACAATTTCGATTTCAATGAGCCAACTTTTGGCTACCCTTGGCTTTAGTGATCATTCCCGCCAGCCCGTTGCTCGTCCAGGATCCTTTTTTCCATCAATTGCAAGACAGCTCAGCTCTCTTGTCTAGGTTAATCAAAAGGTGCAGATAATTGGGGGCTTATCCTTAACAGAAAATGAAACGAAGTGGTAATGAAAGGGCTGTGTATCCTGTGTATCCTTCCCCACCGGCGATTGTACCATCTAGCACTTATCCAAGTGTCCTAAAGCGGAATCCTTGCACCCTTCCCTTCCAACCCAGCACCACCGACCAGCTCTTCTGCTCTACCCCCGAATATTCAACATTCAGAATAATTGATGCTTGTTTGCCAGTTTGCCAGGCAAAACCCAGGCTCTGTTGACCATTCATTTGACCATTCGACAGTCCATCCATCCATCCATCTACCCGTCCATCTATCCATTCCGCAATACGTACAGCCTGGCTGGTTGGTTGGTTGGCCTCCTGGCTGGCTGGCTGGCAGGCAAGTCTGGGCAGAACCGGAGCATTTGCTTCATTACCCCCGGTTCATCCGGAATTTGTACGGCAATGCCACCACGCCACCTGCCATTGCACTGAGACAAATCAGTCTTAATCAGCAAGCCTCTCCTTGCTTCAAAACAATACTAATCTGTTATCTTCTATACAGTTTCTTGCAGTGGATGACAACTGCCTCGGCTGGGGCACATTGAAAGATGCTTTTGATAATTTACAGCTCTGCTGATTGCACTTTCCTCTTGCCACATGGTTACCTCCTGGCAGCATCCTGCCTGGACGGAGTATCCTGCATTCTGCTCGCCCTTTCACTTCTGCTCACGGAATCATCATAATGGTCATTATAATCGGCGGGTGCGGTAAACACATCATCGAAATTGGGATCCGCAGAGTCTAGTATGGAATCCGCCTATAGTCTATACTCTGCCTGCGGCATAATCATCATCGGCACAGGCAGTCAGCCAGTCAGGCAGCCAGACAGCCAGACAGACAGACAGCCTCGTCTATGAATTAATTCCGCATTAATTTGCTTTAATTGCTGGATTGCTGGAGCTGTGGAAAAAACTTTAACGGCCACTTCCGCTTAATTTCGCCGCCGCATGTAAACATAACCATGACATTTAGCGTTGCTCTGGAGTTTATGCGGCCTCAATTTCGCATCCTGCAGGATGCTCCCGCTCCCCGAAACACCCAACCATCCTTACTAGACCAGGAAACTTTCTCGTTGCCTTTGCTGCCTTGCTGCCGGGGTCGCACCATTTAAGGGCACACTCGGTTGCGCCAGGATTCAGTTACCAGTTACCAGTTGGCAACGCCGTTTTCCATTATCCGTTAGTTTTGCGCATTTCCGGTCCATGCGATTTTAGTGACGCCGCCGCATACATAGCGGGATAGTCAAAGCAGGACACCCAGATCCTTTGGACTTTAAACTTCGAGAAGGGATTTATACATACTTCTTTCCTTAAATTTAAAGTTGTTTTTTTTTTACATTTATATCAAATCTAATTGAATAAATTCTTTTATTAACCTAAAGTTCGTATACAAAATGTTGCACTCTCTAATCCAGAAAGTGTTGGCCATTTTCGGGCTGCCGACGATGCCACTAAAGCTCCTAATACACACACAAAGCCACTGTGACCTCCAATTGGACCCGAAAACACAATTGCTGCTGAATTTTTAATGCGCTTTTGGAGAGTGTGGCTGTGGCGAGTCTGCCCCAAAAATATACATATACTTGCACCAACAGTAAGCACTGTACCATGTACAGAATATGCAGATATATATATATATATAGAATGCTTACATAGAACGTCTGTAGCTATGTAGCTATAGAAAATCAGGCACAATTGCACTTTTAATTAAATTTGTATACAGGTTTCCGTTTTATTGGAGCTGTTGCCCTTGGCTCCGCTCCGACTGCTTCTAACAATACGAGTCGAGAGTCGAAAACTGCGCTCTACTGAGCTATATTGATTGTATCCACATCATCTGAATATTATCGTCCTTCTGACTCCTCCCCCGAATAATATTTGACACTTTTTATAACATGGTGCTGCACTTTTTATGCTCGTAGAAGTCGCTCACGCATGCCAGGATATATGCGTCCGACAGATATATATCACAGACTCGGAGACTCGAAAGGGAACAAAGACCACCTCCTGCCGCCTTGGTCCTTTCGCCTTTCTCGCCTTTCTCTGCTGGCAACAAACCAGCATTAACACCATCAAAGTTGGTAAACAGAGATACAGCACGTATCTAATAAAAGGCCACAACGTGATGCCAGGCGCCGTGGTCGCGAAAGCCCGGAATGGGGGGAACCAGTTGGCGGATGGCGGATGCGGATGACGCTCAGTCCGACGGAGATGCGTTCCAGATGTCGCCAGTCTACAGTGGCCAGGAACCAGTCACCAGTCACCAGTCACAGCTCACAACTCCCGGAAAAATCACGGAAATGTGAAAGGAAGAGCAGGATATTACTCCTTCAGTTTATGAAACATTTGAAACAATACGGATAAGATCCGTGCTATATCCTCATTCCTATGACAGGGTTTTTGTCCTATTTCTTCCATTTTTATCCAGATAATACTTGTCAAAGGCTGGACTAGATCGACTTGAAGTGTAATTAACTCAAAACAAAAAATATCTAGAGACGTAACGTCACTAGTTTTTGGGCATCCTTTATCCAAGGAATTCCAGAGGGCGTGTTGAGGCGTTTCCGACTGTGATTTCCTACGTAGTCAGCGTAGATGTTCGCCCCGAACTTACAATATTTTCATGCGTTTCGCTGAAACAAAGCCGGCAGGCAAAGGACACGGCGACGAAAGGGGGTTTTGCCAAAAGGAGAGAGACTCGGAGACGGAGAGGTTGCTCCTTTCAGCGCTTTTGCCAGTTGATATCCTGCTTAAGGATGCGCTCAAGTACTTTCAAGTCACTTGGCAGCTGCTTAAGTTAACTTTTACTTTGCTTTGTCAGCGGAAAGGACGGGCGAACCAGACACTACCAAGGTCTGGGGGTAGCCCCCAAAAAAGGAGTGCCAGGAAGGGGGCACCACCCTGCCAAGAATGTGTTTCAATGTTGAGAGGGGCTGGCGGTGTCTAAGGTCGACGGCAGGCATACCTTTTCACCTTCTCGGCTGTGGCAATTCCGGAGTCCCTGCCACCTGCCACCTGCCCCTGTTTGAGGACTCCCCTTGGCTCAATTGGCAAGCCCCCTGCCCCAGCTTGTCGCCGCCGCCTGTTGCCCTGGCTGCACTTGACTCAAGTGGCCTTCTCGACTGCTTCAAAGCGACAAAAGTGTCGCCGCAACTGTTGCGGTTGTAGCTGCAGCAAGCCAGAGTTTGGCTTTCACCCATACATATACAAACACGCACACACACTCTAGCTCAGACCAGGACCTGGCCTGCCGCCAGGACAACAAGAAATACAGGACAACAAAATCCAGTGCCAAGCAAATCTATTGGCTGTGATAAGACGCTTCCCAAGCACTAAAAGAAATCCAATATCTAAAAGTGTATTTTATTGCGAGTCTTTAGGTAAAAGGTTCATATTTTTAGTCAAGACAAAAATCAATAGAATTTATTTATCTTAATCACCGTACGAGTACGAGTACGAGTACGAGTACGAGTACGAGTATATTGTGAGTTGAAAGAAAGTTTCAAGTTTATTGAATAAATTCGTTTATGTACTTTAAAACTTTAATGTGTTCTAAAACAATTTTGGGTTGTTTGGAAACAATAGTTAGTGTAAACGTATTACAAAATTTCTATAGCCTCAGACTCGAAGATTTGCAAATCAAAAGTTTAAGCCCAGACGACCGTTTCAACCGGAATGTTCCTTAGCTAAATAGATTTCCTACCAAAACAAAAAAGCTAAAACCAACATATGTATGCGACATGCAAATTGGAGAGCAAAAAAAAATAGAAGGGAAAGCCAACAATTCCGTGGCCAACTTGTTTGTTCAGTTCGCTCTGCTCGTCCAATTCATTTCTCGTTTCTTGTCGTGCAATTTCCGTTTCCGCTTCGGCGGCTACAGCTCTCCTTTCGTCCTTTTCCCCTTTTCCGTACACCCACCTAGAGAAGTACAACCCCTTCTGGCGGATGGTGCCTTGCTCGATGCCTTGGCAAGCCCCTGGCAAAACACACGCGCCGATTCATTCGCAAAACACTTGACATTGTTTTGCAAGTTATTTTCGCATTGTTTGATTTCACTTTTAAATATCGTTTCGTCTGCTTGCTCAGACACGGAGGTAAATACGGGTAATGCGCCAACTCGGAGCTCAGCTCAGCTTAGCTTATCCCACCTGCTTTTATCCCACCAGAGGACCCGACCCACCCTTCCACGGGCATTTGTGTTTGGATTTGTTATAAACATTTTAGTGGAATTACTTTTAGTTGAACTTGCAGCAAGTAAATCGTGTCTCTTTCCAGCTCCAGCTAAGGATTTAACATTCAGACGGGTTTCATTTTGTTTCATTTTAAAGAAAATGCATAATACTTGCTTGGGTTGGGAAAAATTACCAATCAATAAATACTAATGCGTGGATATTTGTCATTTTAATGAAATTTTGGCTCCACACACACCCGACACCCGGTTAGAGGGTTCGATAAACGAATTTCTGACAAACTGCCAACCACAACAAGCAATTTATGACGAACAATTTGGTGATGGAAACTCATACTGTGAAAAATTCATACGGAAAATAGGATAATAGCTGGAATCTTAAACTGGCTGGCTGGATGGCTGACTGCCTGGCAGGGCAATTGAAATTCCTTGCACAGATCCAGATGGCAGCTTTAAGAGCTAGAGCTCGAGCTGGAGCTGCAACTGCACCACCCGGAGCGATGTGGTTGAGCCAAAGGTTAAGTTAAGCTCCGTTTGAGTTGAGCTCCACACGTTGTGCTGCTGCTGCCCCCCGTCATTCCCATTCCCATTTCCATTCCCATTTCAACTACTGGTACTACTACTCCCATTTCCATTCCGATTGCCATTTCCTCATTTCATTTCGTTACGTTTCGTTTCGGTTGCGGTTCTGTTCCGGGTTACGGGTTACGGGTTACGGGTAGCGGATTACGGGTAGCGGGTTACGGGTAACAGGTTACGGGTTACGGGTTACGGGTTGGGGTTTCGGGTTTTTGGTTATCCATTCCCGTAACCATCCCCCCTTCTTCATCTCCCATCATTGCCATCCGGCTCCTTTAGGTCCTGCCTTTCTTTGCGTGCCGCGGAATGCAGAAGCCCCACACACTTTTGATCGCTTCAACTTCTTTTGCCTGGCCGTACCGGCCGTACTGGCCCGTAAATACTTAAAATGCTTAGAGTCAGCATCAGCATCCCAGCATCACTTAAAGATCGCCTTTGCCTTCAAAGAGAGGCCTAACAATCTCCTACTAATCTCCGGTGGCAGGACAGCAGATGCGGTGAATGCAGCCACCGAATCGTCTCGTTGCTGCACGAACACTGTGCCACAAAAGGCAGCAGCCCCGTTTGCCGCCTTTCCGTTTAAATTCCCGACGAGCCGAAGTGCCAAAAGGATACGAACCCAAACGAGCCAATTGGACGAGGCTGCTGGTCCTTGTTTGGCAACATGAAGCTGGCAACACAAAAAAGCCACCCGGCAACACAACGCAAGTAATTGCTTTTCAAAACATATATTTTCAGCAACTTTTTAATGAGGGTTTCTTGATCGAGAAGAAGGGTTCAAGGATTTCCCATCAATGATTGGGCTTCCGACTGCATCCGACTTGAGAGCTGGAATATCCTTTCCTCGGGTCACGTCCTTCAATTCTTAGCCATAACGATGCAAATAAGCTAAAGGAATTATGAGTGGCGTCGGGGGCAGGCACGCAGGGCAAAGTTTGTGCACTTTCCATCATCATGACACGCCTCCGTCTTTAAAGGGTGTGCCAGTCAAAGGGGCGGCGCGAAACTTTCGTCACCCACTGGCCAAAGATGCGAAAGACTGGCAAAACTGGCTAGAGAGTGCGTTCGAGGTTAATTTCAGTTTCTTATTGCAGTTAATTAAGTGAAACTTGAGTTGCCGTCAGCGCGGGATGCAGAAAAAATTGGGGTCGCTTTTAATTTATGCAGATGCAGAGGCAGACGCAGACTCTTTCCATGTCAAAGCGACGACAATCAGCAGACAATCCCAACAAGGACAATCAGGTTCCTTTCTCCAGCAGGCGGCATAATTGCGAAAATTACAATTCATTGCTTTTAAATACTTGGAATCCCAATCTGCAGACTTTCACCCTTGTAACGCAGGCAATCACATATAGTTTTCTGTTAAAGTAAACCAAAATCCTCGCACTTGTTATCCTGTTGAATCTTTCGGTATTCTGCTTTAAGATGCAAAGGGAATAGAACCTGGCGGGTGGGCCAGGTCATCATTATCACAGGAGGGGGCTGGGCAATGGGGATTCAACCCAACCCGATTGCCAGTGGATGGACCCCCTCTACTTCCAGGAGTCCCAGTCCCAAGGTGCAGACAGGACTGTGATTGCGCCAAGGACATAAAGTATGCAACACCCGAAGCGAGCACGAGCCTGTGCTCATTGAATCCGCAATGGACATGGGACTTGGAGCTTGGACAACGGGATGCCGTCAAAAAAAAACAGGCGACTGGCTGCTATGATCATCATAATGGCAAATTTTATATAATAATAAAATATTTCGTGTCCGAACTAACAAACTTTTCAATGTCTGCGTGTGTGAGCGGATAAGTGGGTGGGTGGCTGGATGGGAAGAGGTCGGAGCTTATTTTCAATACACGAAGCGTACGTGCAATCCACCTCTGTTGGCTTTAAGAAAATCCTTTTCTGCCATTTTTTTCCTTTTCGGGACAATCTACAGTCACTTTCCCCGCATCCAATGAAAGCATTTTGGATCCGTATCCGTCTGGCCATTTCATAGACGGCGTGACAATGGCCCGTTTCCAAATCAATCATCTGCGTGACCGTGGCTCGCCTCCTTCCGCCGACCGCCGACCTCCGACCCTCTGGCATCCGCTGCTCCTTTCGCTCCCCTCAACCATGATTCACGCCTTTCAACACAGCCTTTGTGCGCTGCATGCAAAATTAGCCAAGCCGAGCCGAGACGAGAGCAAAATGAAATGCTTTGCTGGGGACCTTGAGTGGCTGGTAGAGGTACTGGTCCTGGTCCTGGTCCTGGTCCTGGAACTGGAACTCGAACTGAAACTCGAACTGAAACTTGAACTGAAACTGGAACTGAAACTCGAACTGAAACTCAAACTGAAACTGGAACTGAAACTGGATCGGATCTCTGCATCTCTACCCCTCCATATGAAACCCAACGTTATATATACATTTCCGTTTCCGGCACTCTAAGAAGCAATCGCTTTCGATTCAGTGCGTGCCTTTGGCATATCGATAATCCGAATTCACGCCAGGCCTTCGATTACGACAGAAAAATAAAAAGCTTTTTTGAGCAAGAAAAATAAAATAAAAAAAAGAAAATAAGAACTCGAACTTTAAAATAACAAAAAAAATATACAAATTTAATTGTGAATTATTTGCAGGCAAATGAATTATACCACGATCTATGGAGACAATCCAAATGTAAATTAATTGAAAAAAAAACAAGAAAAAAATAAAAAAAATAAAGAACATGTCCTTTATATTAACATGCACGATGAACAACAACTTTGCCCTTGACTTATCGATAATTTGAACTCATTCCAGGCTTTCGATAACGACAGAAAAATTAAAAAGCTTTTTAGAGCAACAAAAAAATAAATAAAAAGAAAATAAGAAGACTGGAGCTGGAGCTAAAAGTGGCCTTCAAAGTTCCATTGCACATTATTTAAATGCAATTTAATTGAAAAAAAAAAACAATTAGCAAAAATAAAAAAAGAAGGTGTCCTTTATATTAATATCCACGATGAACATCAACTTTGCCCTTGGCTTATCGATAATTTGAACTCATGCCAGACCTTCGATAACGTCAGTAAAATCAAAAATCTTTTTAGAGCAAAAAAAAATAATTAAAAAAGAAAATAAGACACGATGCTGGTCAATAAATAATAAAGACGAGCTGGAGCTGAAAATGGCCTTCAAAGTTCCAATGCACATTATTTAAAAGAAAATTAATTGAACGAAAAAATTAGCAAAAAATAAAAAAAAATAAAGAAGGTGTCCTTTATATTAATATAAACGATGAACAACAACTTTGCCCTTGGCTTATCGATAATTTGAACTCATGCCAGGCTTTCGATAACGACAGAAAAATAAAGAAGCTTTTTAGCGCAAGAAAAAAAAATAAAACTAAATAAGAAGACGATCCACTGGTCACTAAATAAAGACAAGCTAGAACTGAAAATGGCCTTCAAAGTTCCAATGCACATTATTTAAATGCAATTTGATTAAAAGAAACAATTAGCAGAAATAAAAAAAAGGAGTTTTCCTTTATATTAATATTCATGAAGAACAACAACTTTGCCCTTGGCTTATCGATAATTTAAACTCATGTCAGGCTTACGATAACGACAGAAAAATTAAGAAGCTTTTTAGAGCAAGAAAAAAAAATAAAACTAAATAAGAAGACGATCCACTGGTCAATAAATAATAAAGACAAGCTAGAGCTGAAAATGGCCTTCAAAGTTCCAATGCACATTATTTAAATGCAATTTAATTAAACGAAAAAAGTAGCAAAAAATAAAACAAATAAAGAAGGTGTCCTTTATATTAATATAAACGATGAACAACAACTTTGCCCTTGGCTTATCGATAATTTGAACTCATGCCAGGCTTTCGATAACGACAGAAAAATTAAGAAGCTTTTTAGAGCAAGAAAAAAATAAATAAAAAGGAAATAAGAAGACGATGCATTGGCTGGTCAATAAATAATAAAGACAAGCTAGAGCTGAAAATGGCCTTCAAAGTTCCATTGCAAATTATTTAAATGCAATTTAATTGAAAAAAAACAATTAGCTAAAATAAAAAAAAGTAGTTTTCCTTTTTATTAATATTCATGAAGAACATCAAGTTCTGCAGCAACAGGTCTATAGTATCCGATAAATGATTAAAACGATAAAAATAAAAATTCCAGATCAGGGCCAAGCAACTTAATCAGAATAAAAGAATGAATGAGACCCAAATAGAAATTTTTTGAATAAAAAAAGGAGATTATCATAAGTCGTCATGCGAATCCGAACTACAAAATCCCAAGGATAATTTTTAAAATTTTTAATTAAACAAAAATGAATGAGACTCAAATGAAAATTTTCTGAATAAAAACTAGCAGATTATCAGGCAGAAGGATAATGACCGCACGAAATTGGTTCTAGATTCCAAGTTTTGAAATAAAATAAAATAAAAATGAGAATCACAAAATATATCGAAATAATAAAATTATAGGAGAAATGACCGACCGAAATTGGTTCTAGGTTCCAACTTTGGAAATAAATAAAATAAAAACGATTAAAATGTATCGAAATAAAATAATTATACGAGGAATGACCGACCGAAATTGGTTCTAGGGGCCAAGGTTTGAATTGAAAATAATTAAAATGAATAAATTTATCGAAATAAAATAATTATTGGTGCTATGACCGGCCGAAATTGGTTCTTAGGAGCCACCAATGGACAATTAAATAAAATAATTAAAAAAAATAAAAATAAAATAGAGGCACGGGATGTGGAGCAGATACATCCTACATACCAAAGCCCATTGCAAGAAAATAAAATTCAAATAAAAAATATTAAATGAAAATAAAAATTAAAATAAAAATCAGACTCGGAATCGGAATAAAAATAAAAATCAGATGAGATTGAAGAGGTGTGCTCGGCTCGAGCTCCTCGAACAAACTGAAGCTATGTAGCTGGATAGCCCAGGGGCTAGCCTTTGAAGAAATGGAAAAGCCAACTTGATGGGTTGCCCCCAGTGCCAGGGTTGTCCATCAGACTTAACAATAAAAAAGCTTAAAATATGGTTACACTAGAACTCAAAATCTAGACCAGATAAACGATAATAATCTTGCATTGTTTAATCATTAAAGCATAGATTTTCTTGTCAAACAATGTTCTATGCTCCATTTCCTTTCAGAGCCTCCACAATTCATGATGCATTCGCGTTTTCAATTTCAAATTTGAAAGGAAACCGCCTCTGTGTTTGCCCAAACACTTGCATTGTCAGCCATTCTCCAAAGCACACAACCACAGCAGCCACTTGAGTTAATTAGCATCAAATTAGGTGTTCCACCACCATTACCATCAGGTGGCTCTTCCCAGCGACACCTCCCACCTACTTTGGACATTGCCGCAATTGGCCAGCTCCCCCAAGGACTTTAAGACGTAATTAAATTTGGATAATCATATATTTGATTGGCAAAAATATACAAAGCTAAAATGTATTTGGGTGAAACACAAATGAAAATTCCAAAGCGTCGTCAGTGTTTTTTCAATCAGCTTTTGGCGGGAATTTCCATTCGGCACTCCTGTAGTCCTGAACACAAAGAATTTTTCTTGAAGCTGTTCCAGGAGAGAGAGTTCAAGCAGAATATTCGAAAAGGAATCGAAAATTCTCACCTTAGTCAGCTAATGTCTAGATATTCGTAAAAAGCTTGAGGTATACAAGTATAAATTTGGTCACACTACGCTAAGGAAATTTGAAAACTCGACAAGAGACATTGGTCCAGAAAATGCTAGTCGATGATTAAGGGCTTTGAAGATTCTTTGAGGCCTTTTCAGTGGGTTTTCCTGTCATGCCAGATGATCGCTTGCTACCGATTCCGCTCCCGGTTGCTTTTTTCAAAAGGAAGTAAACATTTTAAAAAGCCACTGCAAGCCAAAACCGAAGTTTTTCATTCTTTCACCTTTAAATTCAACAGCATTATCGACTTCGTTTTCGTCCTCCTGTGGGAGGATTTCGATGAGAGGAGCCTTACATTTTGGAGGCGATTTTGACTTCCGGGACTTGATCGACTTGGTACGCTTTATCGATTTGATGCACGTTAGAATCGGAGCTCTGGCAATGACTTGACTCTTGATACCACGCGCCCGACGGCCCCTGCGGAGGATCCAAGTTGAAGATGGGGGAAAAAACTACAAAACCTTATCCTACCTAGTAGCCTTGACCTTAGTCACCCGTTTCACAGAAACTCCGGCTTTCGATCCCATTTTTTTGCTAATGTTGACCTTGAGCTTCTTAGTAACTGGGGCCTTACGACGTCGAGGGGTTTCGGTCACGTCATTGGCAGCACAGCATTTGGTTTTTGAAGCTTTGGAACGCTTGGCCCCCCTGGTTTTTGATGAGGTCGGCTCCACCTTTGGGCCCTCTTCAGTGTTATGAACACCCGCAATCAATCTTGCTGCAGCTGTAAAGATATGAAGGATGGGTAATGGAAGGAACTCCAAGGACCAACAACAGACCAGTCTTGCGTTGAGCTCCTGGCTTTGACTTGACAGCCTTTGGCTTGGTGGCAGATCGTGTCTTGGAAACCTTGGCAGTGGGTTTCCTTGGTGGAGCCTTCCGGGGCTTGCTCCGTTGGGCCTTCTTAGTACTGGTCTTTGCTACTGGTTTATCGGTCGAAGCTTTCTTGCCAACACGGCTCTTAGAAACGCGCTTCTTCGGAGGTTCAAGGGTGACCCGCGGACCCTTCTTGAGAGCCTTGACCTCCGAGTTGCGCTTCTTCGCGACACGCGTACCCTTGGCCTTTGCGGCGACCTTGGACTTGGCTTCCGGCATCGAATCTTTCTTAACACTGGCACTCATATTATCGGACTCGATCTTTACTTTTCGTGTGACTTTAGCGAATATAAAATACCAAAATATAAGTAGAAATATTTTTTATAAAAAACTAGTTTTATTATGTTTGTTCACTCCTATGAGAACCTATTCGGTTGAGGGTTTATTGTAAAATGAAGCTGTAGAGACGAGCTCCCCAACGCCTTAAATCGAAAGACTGACAGTTTGGTGTCATGGACTACTTGTTTTGTTAAAAGTACATTTTCTTTTTTGAAAAGTTATAGAATTTTGTTCTTCTATTCTTTAGGAGGAAGCAACCCAATAAGCGGGCAGGCAGATACACCATATGGTTCCTCTTGTACCATAAATACATATATTATATGTAGTTTAGGGTTGTCATCAACCCTAATCGAAGAGGTCGGGGTTCTGGATGCTGGATGCTGGATGGCCAGTCCACAACAAAAGTGACATTAAAGACACATCAGAATTCATCAAACAGGAAACTAATAGGAAAAGTTCTGACGCCAGCCGCTGCTGCTGTCTCGTGTGATTTTTCTCTTTTTCGAACAATATTTGGGGAACCGCTCCAGCTCCATCTCCATCTCCATTTCTATGGAATCCAGATTCGCATTAAGGTTAAATAGTGAAAACAATTTCTGCCATCCTAGAGAGAGTTTCGCATAAAAATGATTTAAATGCAGTCGCCGTGTTGTATTATGGGCTTACGTCGGACTTCAAACTCCAAAGTCCAGAGTCCAGAGTCGGTAGTCCAGAGTTCGTAGTCCGGAGTCCATTTCTCTTTCCGATGGAGCTCTCGTTGAGTGACAAGTTCCTTGCTCGAGGCCATGTATCAACTTGATGGCTGCCCGGCGGCAAACAGTGGTGGCAACTTCGTTATGACCGTTAGCAGCTCTATTTACCGGACTCGACGATTCTCTGGATTCGTATCCGCAGCTTCTATTGTGCACTTTTCAAAAAGACGTCCCTTTTCCAAGAGATTCTATTCGAAACAAACTTCGGTTTGTGAGTAATTCGGTCATTGAATGGTTCCGCAACTTGATTCAAATTCTCTCCAGTGTAGAGTCAGTGCTTTATCGTGGCGAAGAGTGCAGTGCAGAGCACTCCATCTGCATACTTAATGCATTTTCATTTTATTTCATTGCTTCAGTTTTGACCAGACCCGAGGGTGAGTAGAATCGAGCGGAGGAGGTAGTCCTGCTACTCGGCCTGGTCTTGGTCTTGCTCTTGGACTTGCTTCTTAGACTTGGTTGTATTTGTATCTTCAGCTGTATCTTTATCTATCCGCCATGCAGCGGCGCTATTTG